>OX451345.1:57177862-58549485 GCA_949629155.1 Myopa testacea
CACATTTTGCCATTCGAATTATGTTCCAAAATAAATGTATTCAAATGAGTTCACGAAAACATGTTGATTGAAGAGTTGATTCGAAAAGAGTTCCGCGTGACGAATTGAAGCGAATGAAGTTTTCAAGAGGTCAGAAAGCGAAGGTGTGAAGATAATTAAGAGATGATAATTTAAAGAGAATGAAAAGTTGCGTAAAATAACTTATTTTAGTGATAAGAAGTGAAATAAAATTACTTTATCGTGGGTTAATATTTAAATATTAACTCGAAATATTAACCTCGAAATAGCTTAGTATCAGGGGAAGAGGTTCCCTTATATTCTATTTTCTATCACCATCGAGTTCCAATCCCAGAGAATCAACTTTTATTCTTACTTTTATTCTTCTTCCGTTTATGTTCCTTTACGTTCGTCCCAGTTTTATATTTGAAATAGTAAACTGCAAAAAACACACACTTACGCTTGTTTCGGAGTATACAAACCTATTTATCTACACTATGGTACATGGTATATACTGTATACACTTTTCAATTTGCACTACGGTTTTTCTTGAGTGTTTATTTTAAAAATGCATGGATCGTTCCATTTAAACGTTTAAAACACGAAGTATAAGATTACGTGAAGCGTCTTCTTCGGACACCACGGAGTGTTAAGGGGTCAGGGGCTTGAACGACTTTCAACCTCTTAACCATGCACAGTACAGCACCGTGTTATTATAAACAAGACGTGCCGTAAACAGCACGGAATCCTATCATATCGACGATGCGGATAATCACAAGATTCGAGCAACTTTTAAAGGTATTCAAAAATAAACCTTTAAGGCAACCTTTAACAAAATTTACAAAGATTATGAAACGTTAGAGAAAATACTAGAACATGTAGTTGAGTGGTTATGTTGATGTATTCAAGTCAAATATTTGTACCATATTTACACATACATATATAAAGTCTGATAATTTATTCAGGATTGTTGTGTATTCGCGTTTTCTGTATTTTTGTAAAACGAAAAGAATTGAGTTAAAGGAAAGAATTGAATTAATTTTATTGAATTTGATTAATAAAGTAAAATACATTATAAGAACACTGAACATAACAAATGAATATTATTTTCGAATTAAATTTGTTCTTATTTATGAAATTCTTTTGTAGTTTGCTAAAAATTACAATATTTTCCGCACCCAAAATAAAAAAATGTTTACTATAATGAACTAATAATTTAAAATTGATCAACCGATCAACTAATCACAATTTCACGCCAACTCCTTTGAAAAGTCAAGAGGAATGCATAAAAAGTACATGAAGTATCCGTTGACTAGACATCATGTATGTGTGAAATGATTCATTAGGTCAATTGAAAGGTCCTGAAATATAAAAAATTATTGAATTGAATACATTTATTTTCGAATTCGTTATTAATCATTTTTATTATGTGTAACTATCATATAATCTAAAAAAATAATACAAACGCTTTACTTTACACACATGCAATTAGATTTCATATTATTATACATACATAATCGTACTTTAGTGAAAATACTTTCATACCCGAGCTTTATATCGATTCCTTTTTTAAACAATGGTACCTCCAAATACACCACTCAAATAGTAACCACGAATCATCACTTTGATAAGAGTTTTTCTGATACTTTTGCAGAGGAGCGGGTATGGAATCAAGGCATGATTTACTCAGTAAAAAGGCCGAACGCGAAATGCAACAGCATCATCCACATCATCATCAGTTTCTGATGACGACACCAACCTGACCCGCTTCGTCGCACGCAGAACAACAGCAACAACAGCAGCAGCAGCATCACCACCACCATCATCTGCAACACCAGCATCAGCAACAACAGCAGCAACAGCATCAGCAACAACAGCATCAGCAACAACAACAGCAACAGCAACATTATCAACGTCACCATCCTCAACACCATTCGTATGCAACAAATGCTGCTGCAGCAGCAGCAGCTACATTAGCAGCAACGCATCACATACCAACAACGCTGATTGCTGGAGCAGCACCGGGAGCAACATCTGGTCTCTACTCGTACATGTTGCCAGCAACAACGCATATCGCAGCATAGTACGGGCAACAATATTATTATTAAAATTTCAAACAATTTAAAATACAGTAGAAAGACACACACAAAAAAACTAACAAAAATCGGCTTGTTTAGTGTAGTTTACTCTCGTTTAGATGACCAGCTTCAGCTTATAGCTTAGTTAGTTACGGCTTGATTTACAATACAATAGAAGCAGATAGCAATATGTTATGTAATGAAGCTTTGTTAGTATTATTAGAGAAAAGAAACGTTATTCAATTAGGCTCCTTCGGAAACAAAAGCGGTGGCAGAACCGTTTTTTCCAGGTTTGAAATATTGTATGAAAGCGGGTCTACGTGTCGACGTATCACTGTTGACGCCTTTGTATTGGAAGGAGAAGAAGAATCACATGATCATATACTCGTAGTTGATCCTTTCAAGCAGTAGTAAAGCATCTAAGTTGAAAGTTTTAAAAAGTATAAAATAACAAGCAATTAGAAATAATTGAAAATTTTACAGAAACATTTGACAGAAACAATTAGGTTAAAAAATGTGTATGTAGGTTCTTAGACCCTTTACGCCCATCATTTATACTGTAGCGCCCTGATTTTGTAGTATTTAAATCTATTCTTTCTGCTTCAATTCAGTTCTTGTAGTTGGTTAAAAAGTTAACTTTTGCAAGTCAATTGAAAATCTTAATTCAAACTAAAATAGATCCAAAAGTGAACAACATCATGTATCATGTATTTAATATGTTGTTTCTAATAAATCATAGAAAAAGCAGTTAAAATTTAATATTCAATCAACTCGAAACAACTTTTTGTCATAATGTTCGATTACATTTAATCATTACATTTTCTCTACATTTAATTACCATAAATTAAAATTTACTCTATTAAAAGCTTTAATCACTTCACTTTTATTTCAAATAATGAAATTATGATGTTATTCCATGATTTTAAGAAAATTTAAAAAAACACAACTTTAGATACATTTTATTTTTATTTAGACTGTTGCGAAAACAGAAAATAGTTTGAAAATAATTAGTTTTCAATGAAATCAATTCAAAGAAATCAATCAAATAATATTTGTATTTCCAACACACGTCATTTAGAGGAATTGAGATGAATCTCCAAAAACAACAACAACTGTATTTCTACTTGAATTTAAAATATTTTTTAAAAATAATATAATTTTTAGTATGAGCCACTATAGTCGTTATGTTGAGATGAAAATATTTATATTATCCTACATGCTCCTTAAAGAATTAAAAAACAAAATTTATTAACATAGCTTAACCGATTGTGCCCTTTAAATAGCTCTCTTTCTAGATTTTTTAATGTAAAACAAAAAATAACAATGAATTTAATTGAATAACTTAAGCATTGTAAAAGTCACGCATCTACTAGAGAAAAAAGCGCATATAATGACTCAAATAAGAAACTTACAACGACATCCAACAACAACAACAACTGACAGATTTAAAAATAAAATACAGATTACAGAAAACAAAAATGCTGCATCACAGCTACAACAACAACAACAATCTAGAATTCATCATAAGTTATTTGATAAAACAAAAAGGGTTTCAAAAAAGAAAAAAAATCGCAATTCGTAAATTGTGAAATCATGTGAATAATTTTGTAATGGAATTTGAAAAATATACAGGAAACGTTAACCGCAGTGCAGTTTGCAGAAGAACATGTTGATGTTGCAGTATCATGTTGCTTAATCATTAGTAGTGTTTAGGAACATTAGTAGTGCAATGTTGATTAGTTGCTATTAGTATGTTTAGAAACATTAGGAAGGCCACATCTACATACAATACAGACGTGTTAACGAAGCGAAAGCTTAAGACTAAACTAAACTCAACTGAACTCAACTCAGCTCAACTATTGAGCTCACGTGAACCACACTCAGCTCTTTTTAACGCTGGTCTAGAGATCTAAAAACCAACAACCAACCAACAAACCAACCAACCAACTACGAACATTTTATAGAACTAAACTTGTCCTTCTTTCCTACTCTCGCTACTGCTGAACAACTTTCCGCCCACTAAATTGGCTATCATCTCTTGGTAACCAAGTAGCTACGGTCTTCATTTTTCATAAAAAAGGTGAATCTAGAATTCAACACAGAAGACTTTGGAGTATAGAATCTAATCTGATTCTGAAGTTAAAAACAAACAAATGCGAGAACAATCAGTTTTGTAATCGAAGAAATGAATGAGGCACCGACAAGATCCCTTCTGGTGGATGGTGTGGAGGGGGGAAGGGGAACCGATACACAAGAACATTTTAACTACATTTTTCAGAAATACATCATACTCGTATGTATCAAAACATATCATCTTTTGTAGGAAAGGAAAGAAACACGTACATATACATACATATAGTATATAGCTATACAAGAAAATTACAGTAAGAACAAAATTAATGATAATTAAATTGATAATTAAAAATATTACGACTACGAGTATTAATAGATGAAGTAAATAAATAAGAATTGATGAGGGAAGAAACTAGTTGATATAACTAGCAAATATTTCAAATCATTTCGTATAAAGCTTTAGAATTACATACTAAAATTTAAATAATACGAAAAATAATTGCAGTTCCAAGGAAGGAAAGAGAGAAAAAGTTGCTAAGAAAACGTTCATGCGATTAATTTTCCAATCTCTCATTTAAAGAAATCTTTATTCAGTTACAAAAATCTCTGAAATATCTTGGAAACCTTTTATTTCAACCATTTACCACAAAAGTTCCCTGAAAGCAACTCATGTAAATTTGTTGAAACATTCGTTGTGTGGAACTGAAATGCGGTCCCTTTTAAACCTTCCCTTTAAATCTTCTCAAAACCAATCTTCTTTGCTGAAGTTGAACTTGAATTGCTTAGTAACGGACATTCATTGTTTTACCAAAGTTTCCTCTTTTAACAATTAACAAATGTTTAATCCACGTACATCTTTACAATTGAATTATAATATAATTCCAACTACTTTGGACAGGTTACCCAAAGTTACCCATTGAAATGTAAAAATTATTTAAAGAATGTTTTGAAACGTTGTTTTCAACGACAATATTCACAAGTATTTAATTTCTCTAAAATATAATCAGATCTTCATTTTTGAAATGTAAACCTCTTTTTTATTTTAAGTTTATATTAAAAAGTAAAACAAAGCAATAACATTAAAAGCACGATGTACGCGGGATGAGGAAAAGCAACCTGTATTTATTATTAAGTTAAAAACTAGCAAACCAAAGCATAAAAGATATAAATTTTGCATTATATATTGTATCACGATGATGTTACATTAGCAAAGTTGTTGAAAAGCAAAAGCAAACAAATGCTACCCAAAGTTTTATTAATTTAATCCATTTATATTCGTACATTTATATCTTTATATATTATATAGGTTTTCCAATCAAGTAACATTTCAATCTTTCGTTATGTAGCAATAGATTTTTAGTTTTTAATTGCGACATAAATATTCCGTCCAAGAATTTATAAAATGTATTTAATTTGTTTAATTTTTTAACGATTTTAAAGCTTCAATATTTACGTATTAATATCCTGACTTAAGATTAAGACAAAAAGATAAAAACACACAGATAAATAAATAATATAAAGTTTAATTAAAACTAAAATACTGACAATTAAAAAAATAAATAAAAAATAGTATTAAGTAATTAATTAAAATAAATATAATGAAATATATTAAAATTAAAGTTACTAATAATACAGAAACAATTAAAAATAATTTAATTAAACCCATAATAAAGAAAAGAAAAAAGAACACATAAACAGAAATCAAAATGAAATCTGAGAACGAAATGAAATTAAAATTAAATTGGAAAAGAAAACAAAAATAATGAGAATTGAAATAAAGAAAGAAACATGAAATGAGAAAAATTAAAAACGTTCAAGTACAGAAAAATAGAGAAAAATAGTAAAATAATATAGTGTAAAAATAATATAAAATAAAAAAATATCTAACAATACATAAAATAAACTAAATAAATAATAATATTAAATAAAAATAGAAATAAACGTAATTAAATGCAAAAAAGTTGGGGATTTAATAGTGTTTATTTATTTCCTACAAATCATGGCAGGCGTTGAATTCTCGAATCCTTTAAATTAACAGTAAAAAGGTTTTCAAAGAAAGAAACGTACATAGAGTAAAACAGCTGCACACTTACATACATACATATATACATACATGCGTATGTATACATATGTAATTGTGCGTAAAAATAAATTTATTATAAATTTAAAAATGAAAAAGCATCTAAAATTAAACTAATACAAATGCATATCAGAATTTGAGCCTTTAATTTTCATGTTAATATTAGAAACTAATGTGAAAGTGAACTAAAATAAAATAGTGTATGTAAACCGTTAAATTAACTTTAATCGCGTGCTTTTACCGCTCGATTTTTAATCATTTCCGAAATAAGCACCAATGTTATTATTATGCTTTCGTTTCTTTTTCCATATACATACACAAAGTATGTACATATACAAGTATTAAATAATATTAATAAGAAAAACAAAGAAGCTAAAATATATATCTAAAAAACAAAACTCATAATTACATGAATTTAGCAATAAATGTAGTTAATAGTTAATCTCCCCGAAATGAAACAAAGAAAAGACAAACCAAAATGAATGAGAAATTAAGATGAAAAGCTTAGAAAAGACAGAAATGTGGCAACAATAAAAGTTACTGTTGCTTCGATTAGCATTCATAGATATACTATATAAGTTAAAAGTTGTAATTACTTTAACAAAGTTAATATTTTATGAATAAACAATATTTTATGAATTATGGGAACATTTTAACAAAACAAAGCAAAGTTACACAGAAATAGAAGCGAAAATAAAAATAATATTAAATAAATTAAAACAGAAACAAATCGAAAAATCTTTATATGGAAAAACTACTTAAAAACCAATGCATATCAGTGAAAATTAACAGCAACAACAACAACAACAAGAGCATAAATATACATACATACATACATGCATCATACATGAAATTTAGAAATAACTACAAAACCAAATTAATTGATTTACGCAATATAGAAATAAATATTTACGAGTACATTTAGCAACGCAATGGAAACAAAATACAATTCATATTTTAAAAAGCTAAAGAATATTTATATATAGTATAGGACAGGAAACCAAATGAAATGTTTTTATAGACAAGGAATATTATTTGATTTGCTAAAGTAGTGAAAATCTTTTGCAAGTGAACGAAGTTGGTTCTTTTCCAAATATGACCGATATGAATACATTCGTTAATATATACTTTCTCATATTCATATATATACATACATATATGTATATATTTTGCATAATAATTTTGCCTTTTAATTACTAATTTATTACTTCATATCTTTTTATTTTATCCTTTTAAACTTAAGTTTAGGAATAACCTTTATGATTTAAAAATTATCTGTGTTTCTGTTGTTCAAAATCTAATATAATTAATAATATAAAAGACAAATAAATAAATATGTGTAATAAAATGTTTGTTCGTTTGAAAATAAGCAGTTTTTGTGTTTTATTGCTTTAAATTTGCATCTTGTTTTCTTTTTAATGATTTTCGGATCGTTTTGGTTGGAAAAATGAAACGATGTTGAACTTTAACACTTTTTGAAAGATTCTAATGTATTTTACATCATCTTTGATATTCGTTTAAGTTTGAATATTATTTTAATTGTTTTACTCTCTTCTTTTGACTGCTTTCCACTCTTAGGAAAGATTCTTCGACCGAAGAAATGCTGTGTTAAAGGTTTATATTAAAGACATCGGATTAATCAGTTTTTTATCAATTATGGCAAAAATGGAAATAATGAGCTTTTTTCACTTACTTTTAATTTATTCAATACTAAATAGTTATCGATCATTTATTCAATTATCTCCATTTAATATTTATTAATATATGATTATTCTCTTTTAATAATTACACTACTTATATGTCTATATACAATAAGAAGTACATAGGTATGTACATGCATATAACAGAAGAAGCAAAGAGACGAATGAAACGAATTTTTAACTAGTGAAACTTTTTTAAAATATTTTAATATACAATTTATGGAGAGAAACCATTCACTTTACACAGTAACAGTAAATAATGATTGTATTATTATAAATAAATGAAAGCAAATTAAGACATCTATAGATATATTGTAAAACTAAAAACAAAGATAACCGCTATACAAACAAAGATCTACAAATATTATTTTTAAAACCATGTGTAATATTTGTTTTAATGTTAAGTAGAAAAATTGACAAGAACAAAAAAAGTTGACAACTAAACTTATGTCTCAGTACAGTTTAAGGTAGGTAAAATGAGAAAAAAAATAAAAACAACATAAAGTAACATTTAATAATTAAAGAAAATAAATAACAAATATTAAAACAAAATTAAAAGCCACAAAAACATATCAAACTCGTGCCCGATTATGAGAAATAAAGTTTTTCATTAATACTGTATATTTCAGCATATTTACTAAAGTGTACCCTATAGAGAAAAATGTGTATTTAAAACGCGGTTGATTAAAGTTTTCCATCTTCTTTATTATTAATATTTTCTTTATAAAATTTTGAGCATCTCCTTCTTTTTCTGAGTTATAAATTTCATCTTATCAACAATATTATTCTTTTCTAAAACATGCTTTCTTTCTACTTTAAATCGAAGTCCTGCTTTCGTTAAGTTTCACATCGTCTTGTAGTTAACTAAACTGTATTTAATATTATTCATGGAATTCTATGATATAAAAACAAGAACACAACACAAAACAAAACTCATATCAATTATCAATTATAGAGAAGTCATAAAAATCCGTTTTAATTGGAAAGAATACTTAATACATTAAACTTGAAAAAGCCTTGTTCTTTATGCATATACTACATCTTTGTATTTATATGTATATACATAAATAAAAATAAATTAAATTATACAAACATCAACTATATTAAATATTTAGCGAATATGTAAAATTGTGAGTTTTAAATAAAAATTATTGTTAAACCGAAATCATATATACATACATATACATATATATGTATGTATTAATATATCAAGTATCCATTATAATGTTTTAAAATAGAGAATTAAAGAAAATGTTGGCAAAACTTTAACTGCTAAAAACGACCAGCAAGTTTACAAGTAACACAATTAAAAGCTAATAAATAAATATATGAAAATGTTATGAATGTGCTTGTGAGACAGACAGACAGACAGCAGCAGCAATAATGAGGATGTAGAAATGAGAAAATAACCTTAAAGTAGGATACAGAAAATAATAATTGATTATTATGGGGAAAATAAATAATTTATTACCACGTAAGTGCTGATAACATACAGAAACGTACAGGCAATTATTAACAACAACAACAACAGCAACAACAAGATACAATTAATAAATGCTGACGCTGACGGAGGAAATGAAAATAAATATAATTATATAATATACAGGCATAAAAATAATTGATTAATTAAATTTTAAAATTGTTTTGTGTAACTGTAAAGAAGTGTGTTTTATTTAAAGGGACTCCGAGGTCGATGATCGTGGGCATAAATAATGGTATTTACCATATAGTAAACTCATGTTAAGTAACTTGTATGTAGAAAGTGTTGTTTACAAAAAAAGGGATCGGATACCCAGTATCGGCGGCCGCAAATGGAGAGCCAACTGCCAACCTCTCCAGGGGTACCGAATACCCGGAAACCCTCTGGAAAAGTGGCCGTAGCGAGGGCTGCGTCAGTGGACTCCGCCAAAGGGCTCCAATCTCCGGATCTTTTCCTTTTAGAAAGGATGTAGAAAGTAGAAAATATCATTTTTCATCAGGTTATTGTGTAATAGATTATTAAACGAATCCACGCTTAAAAAGATGGAATGAAATCTACACTTTTGATTCAGAAATCACAACAGTCAATGTGTGTGTGTAATTATTCTGAAAAACTTAGCTTAGTTTTGTAAAGGAAGATTAAAATATATGATTACATTTTATTTAATTTAATTGGAATAAATATACTTTTACTCCGGCACTTTTGTTGTCTGTTGTGAGGACTTAAACAACAATATCAGCTGCAGCCGCCCCTCTGATATCGGTGTTGTGGCACTTTGAAAGTTGAAAATTCCAAGGTTATATCTCCTAAACTGCACAAAATACCAATATGCTATTGATATTGTTGCGAAGGTATTAAAATTATGTTCACTTTATGAGCAACAATATTTTATTGAGAACCGTGCGGTTTTGAGAAAAATTCGCATGATTGATATATTGTACCAAAATAAAGCAAATTAATGGCAGTTAAGGTTTTGCATCTAAATAATCCTCATATAATCAAATCATATAATATATCCAAAATGAATTTTTCAAGATAATCTTTAAAAGTTCAATTCCAAAGCAGTGTAAACCTCTTGTAGATAGTAAACGGACTATCTGCTATCTTCATGTTATGTTGTTGCGAACAGCTGATAACTAATGTCAAAATAGGGGTTGAATAATTTTAACAAAAGCAGCAGATGCGGATAATTCTTGTAAAGTTAAATTTAAACGTATAAGGAAGTTTTATTCAGTAAAGCAAAAAGGCTTCACCAAATATTTGTTTACGTGTCAAAAATTGTAATAATTATTGAAAACAAAAGGTAGGAGGAACCTTGTATTTTGAAATGTTCTGCTGTTTGAGAACCTGTATGAATGGAACTGTGAGGAAGCCGTCGGCAACAAATCGCTTGCGCGAACCCGAGATCCATTTAGATCCTTTGCATATCGGTGAGTTTATAGAATTATGTTGTGCAGGAATACGTTTGAATGAATTCTGATTAAAATGGAATCCCAATTCAGGTCCTGAGGTCATTCTGCTGTCAAGCAATCTGCGCATCACGGGTTCTGGTGGCGCCTTGACCACCGCTCCACTTGTACAGTCCAAGTCGTATTTCGAGGTGAAAATTCAACAGAGCGGCAGCTGGTCTATCGGCTTAGCTACACGACAAGCCGACTTGAGTAAAAAGATAGGTGGTTGCGATAAGGAGTCATGGTGCCTCTGCTCAGATAATGCCACCCGACACAATGAGGAAGAATACCGTCCGGCGGTACCTATGGCCATCACGAAGGAGAACATCGGAAATAACCTAACCAATTTAGACTCAGCGACAGCCTCTGGTTTAATAGGCATCGAAGACGTGTCCGACGACCTCCTACTTATGACTGGAGACATGAACACTCTTCCTGAGCTCAGAGAGGAGTCAACAGCCCAAAGACTATTCCCAGATGAGGGTGATGTACTCGGCGTGGCTTTCGACCATATCGAATTGAACTTCTTTTTCAATGGCAAGAATCTGGACGTACCATTCCGAAATGTCAAGGGAGCAGTGTACCCTGTAATTTATGGTGAGATAATAGTTTATTATTTAATAATTAGCTTGCTTAAATCCACATTTTTTCAGTTGGAAATGGTTCTATCTTAGATATTATACTGGATAACTTCACCTATGGGCCACCGCCTGGTTTCGAACGTATTATGATAGAACAATCGCTACTTTAAAAGTAGCCTTTATTTTTAAAAAAGCCATCGCTTTTATTTTTGATGTTCCCAAATCTGTTTCGAAAAACATTTTTATAATCCTCAGTATTTAAAAACTTTCTTCTATCCTTTTATATTATTAGTATTAAAATAACAACAATAATTCAATTTTGTACCATTTTCTTAAGAAGGTAAATTAATTTCGTATACTATGTAAGAATCTAACTACTTTTCTAATCTATTCTAGTCCCAAATGTTCAGATATACACACATGTATTCATTGTCCAGTGTAAATGAACCACTATTTAGTGGTGTCCAGTGGTATTTAAGCCATTTAGAACAAACTTATTTATAACTTATTCCTTTTAAAAAATTCGTTAAAATGCGGTTATTGTTAAATTCGTGTTATTTTTAAGTAAGTTTACATTTCGAAGATACAAAGCTATTTATTTTAACTCTTCGCCCAAATTTCAGCCATTGTACAATATAATATATTAAACGATATACATAAGTGTATACATATGTATGTATGTATATATAATAATTTGTCTTTCCTAATGGTTTTTACCGATTATACAAAATCTACTTGATTAATATATATGTGAAATATAATAATAACATGAATGGTTACATACATACATGACATTCGTAGTCACCTACATGCATATAAATTAGTATGAATAAAGTAACTTTGTTTTAATTGAACTTCTGCTTAATATTGTATAAATATAAAAATTAGTCAACCAGTTGTAAAAGTTGTCTTTAATCACTGGCTGAATTAAGCTCTCTTCATGTGATTGTTTTTTCCACTTTTTGAAGTTTCTCAAACTTCAATTTTTTTAAAAATATGTACAATAATTACTTTCAGATTAGTTATCAAAATTTGTTTATAGTTTAAAATTATATAAATTTTTGTGTGCAAAAAAATTGTTTATAAGTATTGTTAAAAGCGAAAAAAAAAGCTAATTTTTGAATGTTCAATGCAAAATTTTTAGTGTTGTATCAATCATATGTCGCGTCGGGTAAGAAAGAAGTCAACTGAACCTAATTCGGCCGGCTGATATCAACGTTTCTCTTTCTCGACAGGGCGAAATCATTCAAATACATGTGGGTCAAGCTGGCGTACAAATAGCAAATGCGTGTTGGGAGCTCTACTGCCTGGAGCACGGTATTATGCCCAATGGGTGCCTGGGTCGCATGCCCACGGATGACTCATTCGTCACGTTCTTCGCCTGTTCGAACTACGGCTTGAAGGTGGTGCCACGTGTTGTGCTCGTAGACTCAGAGCCGACAGTTATTGGTTGGTACGTGCTCAGAAGGTGGTCAAGCAACCAGACTAACCTACTCCAAACGCACAATTTGTTTGGGGCTCTTTTTCTTTTTCAGACGAGATTCGTACCGGAGCCTATCGATATCTCTTCAATCCCGATTCTTTGGTCACCGGCAAAGAGGACAGCGGCAGCAACTTCGCTCGAGGCTACAACCTAATCGGCTCCATGCTAATAGATCGTACCTTGGAAGCCGTTCGTCGCACAGCTGAGCAATGTTCCAATTTGCGTGGGTTTCTAGTTTTCCGTGCCATAGGCGGTGGAACGGGTTCCGGGTTCGGTACCTTGCTGCTGGAAAAACTGGCCGATATGTACGGCAGGAAGACGACAAAAGTGGAGTTCGTACTTTTTCCATCGCCCTCGTAAGATCATCGAAAAGTGATCCCTTTCACTGACCTGAGTTGTACTTTTTTGCCTTCAGGTTGTCTTCAGTCATCGTGGAACCTTACAATGCGCTCTTGGCCACGCATATGTCCATGGACTTCACCGATTGCACGTTCATTGTGGACAACGAGGCGTTATACGAGATTTGTGCCTCGATGTTAGATGTGCCGGCGCCGACGTATACGAATTTAAACCGCCTCGTTGGCCAGGTTAGCGAATCTGTAGACTCGTGTATGTCAAATAATCTATTTTTGTGAACCCAATTTGGCTGTATCAGGTTGTGTCCGCCTTCACTGCCTCCCAACGCTTCTACGGGTCATCCAATGTTTCCTTCGAAGAATTCCAAACTAATTTAGTACCATATCCACGAATACACTTTCCGCTCCTTACGTATGCGCCACTGGCGCCACTTCGGACCTCGCAGTATGTCAATTCGTCCGTGGAACAACTCACCAACGCCTGCTTTAGTCCGGGCCATCAAATGGTGCGCTGCAATCCTGCCAACGGCAAATACATGGCATGCGTCCTGTTGTACCGCGGAGACGTGAATCCGAACGATGTGAACACCGCCATCAACAACATCAGGCGGATGCGTTCGACCCGCTTCGTGGATTGGTCACCGACAGGATTCAAGATCGGCATAAATGCCATGCCGCCCAGTTGCGTGCCAGGCGGTGATCTGGCGCCGACGATGCGTGCCGTTTGTGCCATTTCGAACAACACCGTCATCCGCAGTGCCTGGTGCCGTCTGGTGAATAAGTTCGACCACCTCTTCTCTCGGCGCGCATTTGTGTACCATTACGTGGGCGAAGGCCTGGAGGAGGGCACCTTGTCGGAGGCCTCAGACAATATCTGTCAACTGGTTCACGATTACCAGGAGGTGGAAGCATCCGCGATGGGCTCGTTGGACGGATCAAATGGCAATGATAACAATGACGACGACTGAGTGAGAAGTAGTTGATGATTATCGCGTACGAAGCGATGTTAATAAAATACAAAAAAAGTTGGAAAATGTTAATAGTATATTATAAAAATTTTATAATGTAAGATTTTACACAAAATTACGTTTTAATTTTATTTTTAAATTCAATAAGACAAGTTTTAAATCTTAATTCGCAATTTCGAAAATTGCAAGTTTCCTAGTTTCATGCATTCAGACAGAAATGTTTCAATGTTTGAAACGTAAAGGACCGAAAAGTTAAAAAAATGCATTACTACATCGATTATTATATAAAAATTAAATTAAATTAAATAATAAAAAGTACATATTTACAAGCATAATTATTATAAATTAATTGTTGAACTGTTAATTAAAAATTACATCGAAATTTAACAGGTTTTTGAGAGCGGCGTTTCTTTTTAAATTGGAAAATCGACAAAAAACTATTTTATAATTTCCATGCTAAAAGTATGCAAGATATTTGACATCTTCCGAAGCTGTTCATTAGAAATACAATGCATCAATACCAATCGCCAAGAATTGCATACTTTTATGATATTTTTTAATAATTCAAGCATCGGTTGAATGAAAAATGAAAATGAAAAAAAAAAAAAAAATTAAATGAAATAAGTTAAATAAATAAAATTGTAGAATTGTAATTATATAATTATGTAATAAATAAAGTTAATTATTTATTTTTTATTTAATTTTTTGAAGGTCATAGAAACTGACTGCTTTGAAAATTCGTAGCTGTTTGTTGTTGTCTGAAGTGGGCAATTTTTTTTGTTTAAATATAATTTTCAAAGAATATATTATAAGGAATATATGTATGTATGTTCTATATATGCATATAATTTTTAAAATATACTGCAATAATTTTTCTTATTTTTAATTTTGGGGAAACAACATTTTTTAATGTTTTATTATTATTAGTTATTATTAGCGAGAATCATTGAAATTGAAACACGAAAGAATGATTGAAGAATCCATTCAAGAATTGATCGCCGTTCTTGTTGTTTCTACTCCATACTCCATTAAGTGAGTCAGACTGTGTTTATTTCAATGAGCGATAGTTTAAAAACTATTTCGAACACTAACAACTCACTTCACTTTAGATGAAGTTTATTATTTTATTTACATATCTCTTTATATGATTTATCTTTTTAATAAAAACTTTTTATATAAATGTCCAAGGTCCATAAATTGCATATTTAAGAATTACGTCTGAATTACTTTCCATCGAAGCCGTTATCCTGAAGCGCCGAGAATACAAAAACAAAGAATACATAAACAAGGAATTCGACATGCGGATGATAATTGAATTCGTACTCAAAATCATGAAATCATTTAGAAAATGTGCTTTTCAAATACAAGACAACATCAAAGGATTTGGACTATCCGTTGTTGATAACCTTCTGGCAGCATATCCGAAGTAAGTAATAATTTACGACGTCAACAAACACACTTTGAAGCCATCAGGTGTGCGGGTAACTTCGACGCAAGCCCACGCATGCGTTGTTGCAGGTTTCGGCGAGGTACGAGTACTTATTTAATTAATTGCCGACATGTGCCTGCGCCCTATTGAACTGGTTTCTTTTAAACAAGGCGACGTCCAGCGCCGTATTCAAGTAGAATGTTTTCGGGGGCAAGTCCACTTCCGACAACCGAAGTGATAAAATATCAAGTATATCATAATTTTGAAGTATGTACCTCAGTAATTAAAAAAACTGGCCACAAATTTAGTTGAGAATTCGGGGGAACCAAACCAACTCCATACATCAACACTGCGCTTAAAAATGTCTTTTTAAGTACTAGAAAAGTCGTCCTTATTTTGTGGGGGATGCAGGTTTCACTCCTGTTTACGACTTTGTCCCGCTCTGTGGAGCGCTATAAAATGTAGCCGTGGGGGCGCTACGAGAAAATTGCAAACTCACAGTCTGTTTGCGCTAATATAGCGCAAAAGGCACGCATTAAAATTTTCAATTCTCTACAGTATATTAAATCATTTGATGTTGTTGTTGTTGTTAAGGTGTTAATGTTTCTGTAATACGATACGCTTGATTTCCAGCGAAAGGAGAACTGATCTGCTCGTAAGATAGCCACAGATTAGAAGATAAAAATGCTATTAAAATCCACACCAGCCACGCAAGCACTCGAATATCGTGCAGATGTCCAAGCGGTTTTTTATTGAGCTGCGGCAATATTCTGGGGCTTTCTGGTTAACATCAACGGTAAACGAATGGAATGAATATCGGAGTCTACTATATATGCATTCACATCTTAAGTGCCATATACTAGATGTTCAAAGTTTGCATCTGAAAGACATCCAACGGATTAAACAAGCTATCCACTAAAAGTCCAAATTATCAACTCCAGTGATGCACTTTACTTAACTTACGGGCTCGTCGTCTTAACCCGTTCATATTCATAATTGCAGGAACTATTTTTAGCTTGGAATCGTATCTAAGACATCCTTCTTCAGTACGGCCTCAAAGACTATTCATTAGAAGCGCTCCTTCCTAACACAGTCCACGAGTAATTCAAAAGTTTTCCAATTTAAATAGAAGTCCTTTTCAATTTCAGATCGACTGTATTTTATTTATTGCAAATGGAAAATAAAATATGAACCCCTTGAATGCAAGGGGTTTTGCTCCCGCACAAGACGACACTAAATTCAGCCATCTGTCTTGTTCCACGCTGTCCGCAGCTCCAAGCCTACCAACAACAGGCATTCCTTATATTGTATCTCAAGCTGTGCTTCTTCTGCTCTTTACTGTCTTTGTTGTTATTGCTGTTGCAAAATTCAAATTATTTGCATAAATTTTATGATTTTTTCAAGATGATGTGACAGGAAAATTGCCAGGGGAGACATCTTGACTGCCGCCACAAAACACACGACAGCGACAGCAACGGCAACGGCAACAAAAACAATCACTGTTGTTGTCCAGGTGGGGAGAAGAGAGGAGAAAAGAGACAAGAGGACTTAGAAAGAGATAGAATAAAATGCACGTTTAGAATTTGTGTGATCAAATGCGAAACACACTTTTAAACAGTAACAAAACTGAACCACTTACCGCGGGGATTGTGGCGTTCTTGCAGCTCGATCACAGTTCTTCAGGACGACGTTGATGTCTGCTGTGCATTTAAATGCGTTGTCGCCCGAAACGATCCATAATAGAATCACTTGAAGTTCGCAGAGCATTTTTCAAATTTGCTTGTCAGCTTCAACGAATTAAGTGCGGATAGAAAGTTTGTAGAGATATTTTTTATTAACGTTTTTTAATTCACTTTAGATCTGGGGGTGCCACGCCCATTTATGAACTAAGAACTACTTTTACATTGTATAGAAAGAATCTTTTAATTAAATATTATTATATCGAAAGCAACTGATTCCATGTCTATTCTTATAATGATTTTGAGGCAGGAAGATTTCGAAGATATACTATACCTAATACACAACTTGAAAGTCGCTGAAAACTCCGAATCATTTTAGTTTTAATACAATATTATTACTATTATTATAAGAAAATGCATAAGCATCAGCAACAGCTAACAGAAATAGAAAAGAGAAAACGATAGGCAAGGGTAAAGAGGGGGTAGAAAGTGATGTGGAAGTAAAGGGAGAAACGTAACCCAAAGCCTCGAGTGATAACTATAAAATCGGAAACACATGCGATTGTGGTCGGAATGGTCAACAGCATTTGGCTGGAAGATGAACTCTGATGGGTGCGCAGACGAAAATCCAACGGCGCTCGCAACGATCGTGAGAAATAGTTGGCCGACTTTCGCAGGTGGAGGGCAGTCATTCGAAGGGCGTTCTTGGCGTTCGCAATTGCAGCAGATACCCAGTGAGGGTGTGGTAGCCATCTAGAAGCTTATCGAGTGATACTGCTCAGTGCCATTGCAGAGCTCGGTGGACGGACTCTGAGACTTTATCGATACTTACTTTTTCATTGCTGGAGATGCCTCTTTAGATAATGATTCATGTGCAGTGCGGATGCGGCGCGATCAGTTTACAGATCGTTGCACTTGTTGTTGGTTCTGCGCGAGTGCGAGTTCGAGTGCGAGTTCTCGACGTTGCCGTGGTGCATATATTAGCATAACTTATTTCGCTTTTGTCGCAGATTATACAAGCTCATGATGGGAGTAATATTGTCATCACACTGGACTCTTCACACAAGAGCGAACTTTTCGAGGAGCGTTCGTTGTCGGACACATTCTTGAACATCACGTCGTTGATTGAACAACGTCCATGGTCATGGTCAGTCGTCGATTACACCGTTATGCAGTAACTAATGTCGGTCATGTTCAGAAATTGAGGAAAGCTTGGCTTGTCGTACGATCAAAGCCTGGTGAAGCCCTTAAAAATCTTACCGAAGCAACTTATTCTAAACACATCACGGTCTAAGTTGACAACGAAAAGCAAGACGAATACGTATGTTATATAAAAAGTTTAGATCATAACAAGGATTCCTTCCTTCCAGAATTGCCACTCATATGGTTGGACTGCCTGCTATTCATATTGTGTCCGTATTCTTCGCAATTTTCTGGACTTGACGCATCGTAAACACCAAAATAACACGCATCAAGTACTTAATTGCGTAATTACAGTAATTGCGCATAAATTACTTCATCAGCTCAGCAAGACTCAGGTCGGGAAGGGGGGAGAGTTCGTCCCTTCAAACGGCGAAACGATGCCGTGATCGATGAAGATGAAGGCGATCATCGTGCGAGTTGGCTCTCGATGTTGACGTACGGCGACCGGTCACACGCACCTTCATGAGGCATGTCAACTGAGGCACGACCAAATAAATAAAAAAACTGGGTCTACGTGCAGCCATGAGCGCCAGATGCGTCGTCGCCCTCAATCGCTGGCTTGCGTATCCTTATTTTTGCTTCCTCCTCCTTTTGTTTGTTTTCTGGCTTAGCATAAAATTAAGTATTTATCATAATAGCAAAAACAAATATTACCAGCCTACAACAACAACAGCAACAACAACGACAACATTAAAGAAATCACGTGCATCATCACATACTACTATAATAACCCATAATTAAAAGAACCCTGACTTGCAGTGGGCTCCTCTGCGTCGCTGCTTTTTGCCGAAAGATCATCGATCGCGCGCTTATCGCCATCATTACGCATTGCATTTGGCGGCGTCGGCGGCGTCGGCGGCGGCGATGGCGACGATGGCGATGATCGAGCTGCCGCTGTCCTCGTCGCTGCACATTTAAGGTACATTAAGGCACCAAGGGCAAGGTCTTATTTCGGGCTTTGAAGTCGTGATGCTTTGATATGCGTTCATTGTTCGTTCGCGGCTGTGCTGTTGCTGTTCTTTTGCTCTTCTGCTCGGTTGCTGTACTGATCCGGCTGTGATCTTGGGCACTTCCATCGCGATGGTTTGTTTCTTTGATCCTTTTGGTTTTTCGTTAATAATTTTGTTGTGCGGCATAAATATTTTATTAAAAAACGAACAAAAGAGCGAGTTTGTTGATTTTAGCATTGTTGATGGTTGTAGTTATTATAATTATTAGTGTTGTTGCCGTTGTTGCCGGATTGATGCCTATCTTTCGATTTGTATCGATTTCGTATGCTTTATCCTGGACCAGGGTGCCTCGGATCGGTCGTGAGAACCACTGCGGGTGTTCTTTTAGATGTACCTGGAGGGTGTGATTTGATCACAACAAGTCTTGCAGTGCAGAGGATCGCGAAGACGCGCAGAAGTGTTAATGAGCGAGTGGCTTAAAGCCATGTATTACGATGAAGACATTTTGAGACCTCCGACGCCCCGGATGACGGACTAAATCCATTCTACGAGACAGACGAAAGAAGTTCTCAAGTTAGTCTGTAACTCGAAAAATGAATGGCAACTTTAGTGTTTATTTTCTATTATTTTTAAACATCATATTCTAAATTTCAGCATCAAATCTCAAAACTCAGTATCAAGGTGAACAATGGAAGTGAAGTAAATTACGCTGAACATTTCTATCTGAATCTACTGTTTATACGAGTAGATAAACTATTCAAGTATTAAGTAAAGTAATGATTCCGTAAGGCTTTTCGTATATTCATGTAATTTGAAGCTATTTGCTCATATGAAGGGATCTTTGGATTGCTTTGCTTTTATTTTATAGTCTATCCTCGACTGGGATTTTGACCAACAACTTCGTGAAATCTCTCCATGGTGTTGGGAGGTTTCGCCGAATGTAGATTCTATTATAAGAGATGCGTGAGAAGATTTCGTTATCCAATCTGCACCATATGGTCAGTTGCCAGCGACTCCACCGATCTGCCGTGGTTGTGGCCGAAAGTGCCACAGGGTGGTTTATTGTTTAGAGAGCTACACATGAGTGAGTGAGTGTTTCTCGCTTTACGCCGGGCCGCGACACCCGCACCAGCTGATTGCAGCCGCCGCTAAGGAATGAATTCATAATAACGCAGCTTCAAAGAAAAATTGCAACATTTTCAACTTTGCAACAACCACAAAGAGTCGTCTGCTCTTCTGTGGCCGCTGGGCAAACATTTCTATGTTTGTGTTGCGTCTTCGGCCAAATGGGCACCGGTAACACCTTCCAAAAAGCATCCGCGCAACAACAGAAACAACACCAGTATCGCCGCAAAACCATGGCTGCTCTCTGATCACTTTTCATAAATTTCACTTCGGTTGCTTCGGTTGCTTCGGTTGCAACCTGTTGCTGGCCGTGCGCGCCCCAAAATGGAATCCCAAAGTGTTTCGATTTATGTTGCGCATGCGCGTGGCGTTCTGCCGTCTCCTGCTTCGACTTCTCTGTTGGTCCAGCGTGGCAGCGCCGCGCAGAGCTGGAAGCCACGCAGAGTCGCTTATTAGCGTCTAGCACTCGCGCAAGCTGCTTGCCGTCCGTCCCAGCAACAAACCGTTTGTCCAGGCGTCCGTCTGTCCGACCTCTTGTTGGTCTTTTATTCATTCAATTTGTCAGAAGAGGCTTTTCGTGGCTCTACTGCGAACTCGTACACTCAAGGAGCAAAATTCAGTAAAATCCAAATGACAATACTTGGATTTTTAGTCTATGTTTCAGTCCAAGAAAAATCTTGAGCAGTTTTTTTTTTTTTGCGTGTCGTTAATTAAAGATTGATTGCTGTCCAACAATTGTTCGTAAGTCTCGCTTGAAGACTACGCTGTTAAACTTTTCTTCTTTGTTAGTTTTTAGCTAACAAATTTCAAGTGTACTATAAACGTTGCTGTTGTTGTTGGTTTTTTATTGCTCCCAGCGGTATCTGGTGTCTTTTTGCCGCTGCGGCGAAGTCAAAAGGTTATCGTTTGCCACAAAACGTTGGCTGCACTGAGATGCACGCCGTGGCACTGCATCCGGATGCATTCAACAAACAAAAAAGAGCGCAAAAATTATTAGTGGTAATATTTGTGAATTATTTGTTTTCTAATCTGTAAACACCAATCATATTAGCAATTTGAATACGACAGCTCGACGTAACAACAACAACAACAACAACAACAACGCAAACACCAATAAATGACTCTGAGAGGTGGGGCGTAAACGATTAACCTCCATTGTGACCCTTGCTTACCCCCAGGAGGCAAAAAAACCAGGAGGTTCTTCGTGATTGGATAACGTAGCTTCAGGTAAAAAGTGGATCTCGAAATTTGTCATTCGATCGTGACAAGTGATCAATCGTGGACTAAATTGAGGGGTCGGCCTACGTGTGGAAACAAAGAAACATTTAGATGATAAATATTATAATAACAAGGCAAAAGATTGGCAAAAAGATTGAATCTGGACATCATAGAGGATGTTATCAACTCTTCGGAAGATATAAAGACCAAAAGGAGGGACATTTTTGAACTTTCTAAATCCGTCAAAGTCGACAATATTTCACCTGGAATTTAGGTCTTGCGAACATTGATTCACTGACTATATAATGATAATTTTTAATCTCGGAATTCCAAGATTTACGAACGAGATCGACGAATTAGATCAACAATTAATCTTTCGTCCATTATAGTTGTGTCAGTTTCGAATTTTGAGATAATTTCGAAGATTTGAATAGAGATAAGTTTGTCAGAAGCAATTGCTTTGCGTAACAAGCCCAATTTTAAGGCATTTTCACACCTCTTTGGCACCGTTTGGTCAACATGATCAGCCATCATGAAGTCATTAAGATTTCGCATTTTAGTTATGAATATTTATCGCGTGATCTGCTTCTTATTGGCAGCATTAATTAACTGTTATCACAAGTATTTCCCCGAACTAATTGCATGGACCCGTATTTCACAGCTGGCGCATGGAGCGTGCATCGTGACTGCGATCCGTTTTCGTGGTTATCTTGATCGATCGCCATCACTGGAGCTCATAGATACCGAATGGAAATCAAACAGTTTCTGGCTGCACTTATGTCGGGATCTAAGCCGGGTAATTTGCAGCACCTGAGAGGCACTCGAGATGCAGCCGTGCGCACAGTCGACTCCCTGAGAGCACTGCACATGCGCAGTAGCGTGTTTTTCTCCTGTTTACTGTTGATTAATTTCAAATGTGAAAATTTAATTCCGATAATTTGCGGTGCGGTTGTTGTTGCTGGAAACTGACCTGTTTTCCTCCGCTTGTGGTGTTCGTTGTGGCTGCGGTGGCTGCTGAATACGGTCTGCGCCTTGTAATTCAGCGCAACAGTTTAAGCGGACTAAATCACTGCTATTGACAGGTTTGTTTGCGGTGTGAGCGACTCAGACTCCTCCAACCGCCCGCCCCCAGCTTTGTTAAATCTCAGATGTTGCGCGAGAGGGTCCATTATCATTGATGGGGTTTGCCGCCAGTCATCGAGAGCTTCTATTTGAAAAGATGGTTTCTGAACTTCTAAACAAATGTTTTTTTAAACCAAGCTCCATCAAGGTTTTTATTTGTCTTCAGTTTGCAGAATCGAACAGTTCGAAGCTTAATCCTAGGCCAGGGAAAATCATAATTTAACCATCGCAATTAGCAGCTGTGCTTGTTTTCTCTGGTCAGCTGTGTTTTAGTGGGGCGCGACTCTTTTAATTTTAATTGCATTAAACACGAAGTGGATTTTTTAAGTTTCTTTACGAGCTGTTAAAATGATTACCGCTATTTTGCCATGGATCGCCAAAACGTGACAATGCCTTCCGTGCCCTCGTTTTCACCGGGTGGGGAAGGAGGAGGAGGAGGATGCTGTGATCTCAGCCATATTTACGTCGTTCGGGCCGGTTTTCCGTCATCGGGTAGCCATGAGAGCGCCATTAACGAGTTCTGTGAAACAATTTTTCATAAAAGTTTTTGTGAACACTTTTCATCAACTAAAGTGTTTCGAAGCCAAGCTTAGACGCTAATGGCGCTGCTTCGTGCGGCAGCAATCGGCACTTCGATGCAAGCACATCATCTCTGGCATTCGCGAGTGAAGGATACGTAAATCGCTCAATCGTTGGTGTTGGAAATAATGGACTGAGCATTTTTAATTTTGAGCAGGTGAGTTTGTGTTGTTTTTTGTGTGTGTAGAGTGATGGACAAGTTTTCACAATGTTGCAATAACGATGATTGTGTTGATAGCAAAGATTATCCGTTCGGCTGCTAGAAAAGATTGCAAATAACAGACTAGAGAAGTTCATGAAAATTCATTAAATATCGTAGACTAAAGAAGTGTTTATCTTAGAATGAGTCTGCAGATTATCTTAGAAGGAGCGTTTATATCCGTTGCGTTGAGGGAAAAATGGGTTATCAATAAAAGTAATGGCATTAAGACGTGAACCGCGTTAGGGAAGTTGTTATCCATGGCCTTGGGTAGAGTGGCGAAACTTCTGGAACCCCAACATATCGCGCCACGTCCCATTGCGGCACAGTGATGTACAATGTCAGTAAGCGCGAGTGACAGCGCGAGTGACATGAGGCCGATTTAGACATGCTTTGGAAGTGGAAGAGAAGAAACCAAAAACTGCTCATCGCTACCGTGTTCGTGTCCTTCTTCCTCTTCTTCTTCTTCTTAGCCTTCTTCTCTTTCGTCTTCCGTTCAATCTACGAAATACGTGAAGATGCGACTCGAATCTGTCGTTTTTGCTTGGCTTTTATGACACTTTTTCCCTCACTGATTCTGGCCCTGATGCCATTCGGAGTGCTCCGATTGTCAGGCGGCCGAACGCGTTCTTGTGACAAATTAAGTTGTTGAGCTGCCAACCACAGACAGCGATTTAAGAGTTGCCAGCACGAATCGATTCCGTCCGAGCATGCGTGGAAACGTGCTGCACTTAAAATGTTTATAAGTTGCATCCAATCCTGCTGGTTAATCAAACGCAGAGCTCTCTCTCTCTCTCTCACACACTCTCTCTCTCTCTCTCTCTCTGTCGGCACCACGTCGCGGAGCCACTCGAAGTGCACGTTTAATATTAATTTTCTTCTCCTTCTTCATCCTGTCAAAGCGTTAAATTGTTATTTTTTGTTGCGCGCTGTTTATTGATTGAAATCTTTTGCTTAACTTCTGTGGAGATATCAACCAGCAGCCGCTACCGGGCAACTGTGTGCCCTGGGCCGCCCCGGGCCGCCCGGGCAGCAGCTTTGCAAATAATATTTCTCAATTAGCCGCCGTAGAGCGCAACCTGTTCGCATGCTTATCACTCGATCTAATCAAAGAGCTTCTAAGACTTGTCAGCCTCCCAAAAAGCGGCAATAATGACATCATTTGTGGAAACAAATCACGGTTTTAGCCAAATGGAAATAAAACGTTAACAACAGATAACGATCGCCGCTAGTCGACGCCGCTGCCGAGGTGCCTGCCATTCATTATGCAACAATTTGCAAGCCAAATTGCACAGTTAAGCCAAGTCGAGGGAGCTTCAAGTAGACGTGCAGTGAAGTCGCTCTGATGGAGGCAACGACGACGCGTCGCTGCCATATTGAGAGATGCAATACCGAGGTTTCTTGAGCTATTTATAAGCTCGATTGGTAGTGCAAGGAACGCGATGCAGACGATGCTGAGCGCTCATTGACTTAACAAGATTGGCCATTAAAGCGTTCGCTGTTGACATAACGATGGCAACACAGCCAAGTGACGGATGTATTGATGCTATTCCTGTTCGAACTGTGCAAATTCGAATTTTAAACCCGAATAAATTGCTTAAGTGGGTTCAGAGGCGTGCGAGTGAGGGACCAACCGAAGAGCCGAATATTGATTCTCTCATCAGTCAGCAGTCAGCAGTTATTAGGCATCAAAAGTTTGAAGTGTTTCAAACAGCTGGAAAATCAATAAAAAGTCAAAACTCTAGAATAAGAATTACTCAATAATAACGAAATAAGATAGATCTTTACAAATATATTCCTATATGATTGCTATTTGATTGATTGTCTTATTTTTAGTCTACTGTCTTAGTTCTAAATAACATCGAATTCCATAATATTTTTATACATATAAGTGATTATGTTACAATATTATTATTACTATTCGAGACTATAATTTTTGAAAGACGAACTTCTTTAGTGAGGTGTCATTATAAAATAAAACTATTCATAAAAATAAACCATGTTAGCATTATAGCAACATTTGTCTCATCATTTATTGTAATGTCTCCCATCATTTTGATTGAAATCAGAACAATTTTAATTGCATCTTCTAAAAAGTAACGAGAGAGCTTTTGAACATTCTGTCAGGAAATCTTTACGACAATAATGTGTACGACATAAGCACTAATGTATTATGTTATGTTTTAACCTTTCGACTTGTCTCTCTCCATTTGGGCCAACTTAACCTCTGCTCTGTCTGTCGGCCGGTCTGTCTGTCGGCCGGTCTGTCTATCGGCCGGTCTGTCTGTCGGCCGCTCTGTCTGTCCAGTTAGAAGCACACTCGTACTGCCACTTCGGCTGCACGTCGCTGTTGCCGGGTCGTAAATGTCAGATGATGTTCAGCTGTCGGCTTGCTAATTGCACTGCAGTTGAGTTGGAGTTCGTGTCAAGCCAACAAATTTATTATTTGTTGAAGGAGTTTTACGCGGCGAACGCTTCTGACGCATGCGTGCAAGCGTCGAAGATGCATGCTGCAGATGATTAAGCATTACAGTGGTTATTTTCTCCCGAAGCACTCGAAAGAGCATCCGAAAAAACAAACAACAAGTTTAACCTGCGGTTCAAAAGTCAAATTTCATGATGTCAAAATATTGTTATTGTGCTAAAAAAGAAAACAAAAGCAAAAAAAAAAAACAAATTTATTTTATTGATTACCAAACATGATAAAATGTTAAAATGAATGATCAATATGATGTTTTGTCTTCATGTTTCCGAAGACATTTCTTTGTGTTCGAAAGTGTACTCTTGATTCAGGATTTTTCACTACATTTTACACATATACATCCACTGTATTTAGTACTTCGCTTGTTTCGTTATGTTGCACAACATACCGTGTGTCGTGAGCGACATGACAGCCTCTCCGCAGGCACGCGAATGAAGTCATTAGCTGAAAATCTCATATTTCACGGCGAGGTGACCGTGACACCGGGTCCACTTTCAAATACCGAAAAAATCTACTAATCACTATTGCGATGAGCTGTTTAACTCATTTAGAAAATAACTAAATAAATTTTAATGAATTCAAATGAATGCGTTCGGAACGATTAAAGTAAATAAATGAAAAAATGTTCGATTTCTGTTCTATTAAAAACGACTACATTTCAAGTGCGCTGCATGCAACATGGCAATTTGTACAAATGATTGTATGTCTCTCCGTCTGTCTGTTGAGATTGCGTTCAAGATAGCATAAATTGTTGGCTGCAAATCGCTTTGTTGTTGTACTCGCAATTTGTTGAAATCAAAATCGCGCGCAATCTCACGACGCAGACGCAGACGCATCCGTCAGACGGCCTGCCATTCTTCCATTTACGGCGGTGTTGCTTGTGGATTAATTGCATCTTTGTCATTGCAACAATAACAACAACAATAACAATAACAATAACAATACAATAATACATAAAACGGAAAACCGAAAACCGAACGTGCAACATTTTGCGATGTCAGCAAAGTCGTGGGTCGGTCAAGTGGTCAAAACATTTATTTTGAGCACACAACCATTCAAACAAATGAATGCACGAGCGAGTAGACGAAAGTGGCAACTGCACTCAATCAATGCGTTCAGAAATGATGTCATTCTACGTTTCTGAGCAGGTATTTATTACTTCCACATCTACACGAATACAGAGCATAAAAAGCAAATAAAATGACGAAAAAAAAACAACAACAACACCTGATAAATGAACACAGAACTCAAAAAGAAAATATATTCAAATAGAAATTAAAATAAATAGCAATATAAATAAATCTAAAATAGGCCTCGATTCCTCCTCGTCTTGGTTTTTATATCAAAGTTAATTTAAGAAAATTTATTTGTGCAAATATAATTGCATTTAGAATAGATAAATAATTCCGATGATTTTCAACGAAATGTTGAACACAGAGCATGAAGAAGCGCACACCGCGAGAACCCTTTAAAAGGGCGGGAGTTTTTTCAAAGGATTTCCGCCTAAGAACAAAAGCACGCCCGCCCGCCCCACAAACAGCGGTCGCTTCACTTCACTTTTAAGCACCACTTTACTCATCCAACTAATTGTAAAAGCTGCGTACTTTCAGTCAATCAATTGAAGTTGAATTGCAATTAAAAGCGGAATCAGTGGACCATTTCGCCTCATAGCATCCGACCACTCTACCAGTTCAGCCATCGAAGCTAGACGCTTATTTGCGTATGATAAATAATAATCTGACTTCTTTGTGGCCGACGTCATGGCATCAACAATCGATCGATCGCAACCGGAAAATTAATAAAATGCTTAAATTGAAAATCACCAACAGCGGACTGTCAATAGATCTGCAATTTGTTCTACTCAAGAGCGATGCCTCCAGACCCAACCTGGCAGTGGCATTGTTGTGGCCAAGTTCAGCTCTGAAATCAGTCCGGCGAACACACCGAACCGAAGCTTCCACAGAGCAGGAACGTCCAATCAATGATCGGACACATAAAGTTGTTAGCGGCGCAGTGGGAGACGGGAAGCGACGACTCGACTCGACGACGCGAAGGAAAACTTATTTATTCGCCTCAAAGTGGAGTCTGACGGCTGCTCCAGAAAAAGAAGACAATGCAGCCTGAAATAGTACTCAATATCGGCAAATTGAAATCTATTGGATGGCCAAGCATTCGTTCGTCCATGATTCACCTCGCAAAACAAACATCCTTGGCACTTAGCTCGAGCTGCTTAACTGGGTGCACAGTTGGCCAGTCACGTTTTTGCCATTTAAATATCGTCCGTCCGGGGAGAGTCTGGCCCGGTCCGCCCGCCGGACAGATAATCATGAGTTAATGCTATTTCTTGCACTTCCAGTGAGTCCGGCGCAGCGCAGGCGAAGAGCACTTAATCGAGATCAACTGCGATCGATGGTTGCGGCGGCAGCATCACCACCAACTGACGGGGCTGGTGGTGGTTGGTGGTTGGGGAGTCCTGGAGGTATTCATGTACTGAAGTGTGAAAAAGGGCACCTGATTGCAGTGAAGCATCGAGGCAACGCGATTCATGTTTAATGGCGATGGTGACGACTTCTTTTTCATTTAAATCGCACTCTTCACAGCTACCGTTTCCAAAGGGACCAAATCCACTTCAATTTTAATAACTGTGACCTGAGTATAGTGAATACTTGTATGTATGTGAAAATATACATGTATATTATATATGTGAAAACTACGTATATATTGTACTTTAATGTGCAACTAATTGCAACTGCTGATGAATGATCTGATGGGATCGAATTTAAATATCCATCTGGGAAAGAATTCTGTATATA
The DNA here is from genome assembly GCA_949629155.1 of Myopa testacea. Lineage (NCBI taxonomy): Eukaryota > Metazoa > Arthropoda > Insecta > Diptera > Conopidae > Myopa > Myopa testacea. The sequence goes on from OX451345.1 coordinate 57,206,909, forward strand.
AAACCAGAAAGAGTGAACTAGAAATACACCCTACATTCTCGTGATGAAATATAACATACATACATATGTCTATGCTATTTCTAAATTGTGTGTTGTCAGTAGACGTGTCTTTCCGGGAGAGTTGGAGAATGCAAGAATGTGCGGCGAAAACATGGCTTTACAACCCAAGAAGTTTAATACACCGATCAGGGGTCAGCAACGTTGATAATAAAATCGGCAACATGAAAGCTCCATAATTTAGACCAACATTGACACACACAATACCACAAATCCTAGAGACCCATGGCAACAACGACAACAACAGCAACACAACACTGAAGCCGAATAATGAGATTTGATTGCATGCCAAAAACTAGCAGCGCACTAACTCAGCCCGCAGCTTACGGCTTATTTAAAGCCAACAACAAGAGCCAGCAACAAGCTGAAGTACAAGAATTCGCCATGCAGCATGAAAGCAATGCGTAATAAAGACGTAACTAAAGATATGTGTTGCGCCCAAGAGGAGAAACCAGCAGAGGAGGAAGGAACACATTTCGGCCTTATAACACGAGCCTTATTCGCCAACAGAGCCGGAGCGAACAGCAACGCAACCTACACCAAGGCACTCAGTCGCCTGTATGCAAATGAAAATCCAGTTCTTTCCAGTCGATGACTTGACTTGGCGGCACAACCAGCCACCCACCATGGGCAGCAATCGGCTCTTCCTGGCTGCTCCGGGGGAAACAAGCACAATTAACCGTTCGCCGGACAAACGGTTAAATACGAGTAACTGCACAACATGAGTGCAGACAATGACCAACTATTGGAATATAGACCGACCTCTAAGCGGCCCAAAATAGAGCGACGACGCACTGCTGCAAAACGTGCGGCATTCCTTGAATATTCGCCGAAAAGGCAAACAGTGAAAATTGTCAATGAGTACAGGCATCGCAGCTTAGTCCATGGAGCGTTTAGTGGCTGCCGAGTTAAAAGTGTTGTCTTCGAGCAGGTCTGGTAGCTGAATCTGTTGTCATTAGCGTTTATCATTTGTTCTGGAGCAACCGGTGCCGAGGGGCAAAAAAGGATTAGACGCTACCTGAAAAATCATGCAGAGGATTTTACTTTCGTGTGGCGCGCTCCCAGCGGCGGCCTCGGTTGCGTCTCGGATGTCTCGAGAAATTAACTTTTGATTACAGTTCTGCCCCAAGATATGAATTCCGGCCAAGTTGGGCCACTCGGAGACTTCTGCAGCATACTCGTATGTTAATGAAGCTAGCTGTCGCGTTGTTGTTTTTGTTCTGTCGATTTTCGTGACAACTGCAGGCGGCACGGCACACTCACTCGGTCTGGTCTTGCATTTGACTGGTGACCAACATTCTTCGATACGCGCCGACCACCTTCGCGCAGACAGCAAGTGTTCGCAACGGTAGCGGCGGCGGTGACTGCACACATGCGCTTTAGGTGCACAATCGGTGGGTCGGTGGGTCGGTCGGTGGTTGCAGTCGGCGAAGGCACACGTTGACATTTGTGGTTGTGGCCGATGTCATTTATCTCGATCGGATTTATCTGTGATTAATCGTTGTCCATGTCCAGGTTGTTCCGTGCTACGAGTGGTTGCTTCGGTGGCAGAGCTTCTATGCTCTGCTTAGACTTTCATTAAGAAATACGCTCGGGAAACTGTAGCTGTTTGGCCAGCATGCAGGCTGGATTAGGAGGAATTTGTGCTGGAAGCCATTGCAGCTGCCAATTGAGGCGGCTTAGCATTTGTAGCTTTGGAATCCGGATTTGGAAGCCGCACACATTTTTCGCATAACTGTTTTACAAACGAAATAAATAAAAAAGAATCGTCCTTTGAGATAAAAAAATTCGCCGCAAATGCATGACTCTGATGCGAATTAACATGTTTGACACCTTTTATGAGGGGACTGTTTCTGGGGCCTCTTCTGAGTCTCCTTTTATAGACTCAAATTTGGGTGTAACACCTCAAATTTAACTCATTTTTAAACGAAACACATTTAACACAATCAGATTCCTTCCACTTTTGTCCTGTCTCGGAATTGGATTAACATAATTCTTCATGATCCTCACATTCTACCACGCCGAGGATCAGTCTGTCTGACTGTCGGCCTGTCTGCCTATTAGTCAAAGTGCACTCAGCCGTCCTCGGCTATGATAGGAAATGTGAAGCTCTGTGTTGTCAAGAAGCCCACCCCAAAAAGAGGTGAACATTCATCATTACAGTGGAATGAGTGCAACTGAAATTCGAAATGTGTTAACTACAAGACGCGAAACGCTGCACGAAGCAGAAGACGGCATCTGCTATGGATGCTGGAACTGCTGAAGCGCGAGGCGACAAAAGGTAGCCCACCATAAATTAAACGCACATTTCAATGTATCGGACCCACAAGTCAAGCTAAGTAAGGTCGTGATACCCATTAAGGATGCTTAAAGAAGAGCTTAACAGTCTTCGCGTTGCCGTGTTGCTGCTGTTGTGGTTCTTGCTGTTTTCGCTGCTCTGGTGATTATTATTGTGGCTGCGGTTGTTGGTGCCGTGGTGGTTACAATTGCCAGCTTTATTCGGCGCTTTATTCGAGGTGAGCGCTGAACTTCATCAGGTTGCTCAAGCAGGTGGCCGTTCTTCCATACATGCTTCTATGCAGAGAGCACCAGCGGATCGGTGCACGGACTCGAACACGGCGGCTCAAACGCATTTGGGCACCGAACCAGACAGCAGGAAATTTAGTACAAATTCCCTGTTCTCGCTAATTCGTTTGGTGTAAATGAATGTTCGCCGAGTTTCGGCCCGCGCAGCACCTCCTCCAGCAGCCGCGACTGACTTGTGGCCAAATGTGCTCGTTGCTATTTCATAACCAAAACGGGAACCGTGGTCTCTAGTATGTGCGCAAATGTGTCGGATTTGTGAACTCATTTTGGCCAATGCAAATGGTGCACATGTAGAGCCGTGAACGGAGGCCATGCGTCGTTGGAACCAAGACCAGCGAAGGATGGCAGCGGTTCTGGGGCGCAGACGAAGAGACGAACTGCTTCTGTATCTTATATTCGCATCGTGGTGCTCAGGTGATGGCAGGCGCTTTTTCAAGGGTTTCTCTTTTTTTGTGTTTATTTTTCACCTTAATGGAACTGAAAATCTACGGCAGGAAATCACGCGACATTCATTGAAAACGGCTGCTTTCGCCATTTGTGTGCTCTTTTAATATTTTATTAACAATCAAATGTACGAAGGGATATCATTGGTCCTCCGGAGGCTGCTGCTGTTGCTGCTGTCAGTTGGGTTTCGTGCCGAGAGATAAACTGCGTGCGCACACATAATCGCGCAATGAATCAAAATCTCACTCGCGAGCGTAGACGCCGCTCGTCCGCCGCGTGTGCGCCGCAGATAAAGTGCAACGTCGCCAAGTCGTGCGCAAATACGTGTACTTTAGCTGATGACTTGTTCTGTCCGCTGCGTTCCGCTCTTCTATTTCAGTGCGAGAGCATCGCAAGAGTGGTTTATGGTTTAAGTTCGAGGAGGTGTTAAAGATAGTTAGGGATGGCGAGGGCGGCGGGCAGGGAGCGGGACGATACTGAGTTTTACTTGTGGGATTTACTTGTGGATAACGCGGATAAGTTTGACATATTCACCAACGAGTACAACGCAGCCACAAAGCATTTCCTCTCAAAAAGTGGTCACTGAAACTCATAAATTGTTTGTCCTAATCTTCCATTCTTGCAGCCACCAGAGACATTTAAAAAATCTGCTTTCGATGGAGTAATGATTCGACCGATAATGAAAGCTAATGATCATTCGAACGGCGTTTGAGAAACCTTTCTTTATAGAAGCTTCGGTTAAATTCATTAACTTAACTGCGGACTAAGTTGGACTCTGACTTAAAGATGTTCGGTGAACTGCTCTGTGCGTTGGTTGGCGTATCCTTTCAGACAGTAACTCTGATAAAAATGATTAAGTGGCTGATACGAGGGGGCCCATCATCAGCGATCGCAACCAACACCAGTGGCAACTGCGGTTTACAGTTGCTGATGCCAGTTTGTCGCTGTGGTCGAGGTGGCAATTAATTAAATCGAATTGCTGTGGTAACGTAGCCGCATCAGGTCAAAGTCGAAACACACACACACACACATACACACACACACACACATTCAGAAAAAATACATTTTCCTGAAGTGGTGAAAATTTTAATTGCATTTCGTAAGCCTCAAAATCAGTGTGTCGATTTATTATTAAAAATAGGTCTCAGTTCTCAGTTTCAACGCTATAGAAATTCAGAAGTAGTGCCTCGATTCTGTGATCTTGAAACGTTGGATTTTCGAAATCATTTAGTTTCCATTTCGTGGCACTCATATGTCTCTAGTGGATAGATTCACCGCATACATTGATTGAGGTCACACAGCACTGCAACATAAACTATTTATTGTACATTTGCAAGTTACGGCGTTTTCCTCTTATAAACTATCAATTAACATGCTTTTCGGTCGCCCAGCCCACGCTCGTCGCTCGTCGTTCCAACGTGGCTCAGCGCCGCAATACTATTGGAACAAATTACGAGCTGCATGCAAAACCGAAGCCGGTTTCTTCACTGCCCGGTTGTAAACAATAACTTTATGAATGAACACTTTTACAGCGAAATATTGTAGAGTTGAGCAACCCCAACTGGTGAATGAATCGTACAACCCATTCAGTGATGGCGTAATCGTGCGCTCTCGTGGATTTCTTGTCTTTTCGGTTAGCTTAAAGGTTCGGCCAACAACAACAACAACTCAGCAGTGGCGCAGCAAGGCCATCGTCGAGAAATACACGCATCAATAATGAGGGTCAAAAGGCTGGATTTCAGTCATCTTCATTTCGAAGCCAGTTCCAAAAGTCAGCCAATCTACAGTCAGCAAATGAAATGAGTAAGTTTATTTATTGTATGTACTTGTAATTTAATATTGTTTTTAGGAAATTACAGTTATACACATGACATCCACTTAAACCTTGTTAATAATAATTTTTGGCTACAATTATTGACTATTGTTACCAGAACAACGTTCAAACGTGTTTAACGCTCATTCATCACCGTCATCGTGATCGTCATGTGGCTGTTAACTGAATGAATGCAGGAATGAATGAGTGAGTGAAAGATTTATAAGCTGCTTCAGCTTGCAGCCACAATTGAAGCTTAGCTATAAATAAAAATCGATTATTTGAATTTTGATTCGACAGTCGACGCTGTCAGCAGCATCCGGTTGAGCTGAATAAGTTTAATGGATTGAGACTGGTTCAAATGGATGGTGTACTATCAGAAACACTCGTTCAGACAAACAAAATCAATAAAAAACACAGTTTTGTCTATTAATAGAAATCAACAATTCAACAGTTCTTCGAATTATTAAATTAATTTGTAAAGTTTTATGACTACGGGAAGTAAAAATCCAAAAAATGCTGAAGCAATAGATTCTGAAAATATTCTATTATAATATATAACGATAATTTGTCCGAAATTAAACACGAATTTAACACGAAAATTAGTTTGATACCAACAATGAATTGTTTAATTCGAAGATTCGATTCAAAAAGGTTTAATTTTTGCGTAAATAAAATTCTTCGTTTCAAGACAACGTTTTGATGTACAAAAGGATAAAAGAAATGTTAACATAAAATCAATGCCGAGTGACAAATCTATCGACATTTTTACAACATTTCGTTTGACGTTTGAAAAGTTTAGCAATTAAAATAAATTTCAACTACAATAAAATGCCAAATGAAATGGCACCTCATTTATTGTTTTCCCATTAATGACTGTCTTTTGTGGATAATTTGATGGCGTCTGACCTCAGCAGCCGACGAACAGTGATGCCAGCTATAAAAAAAGAAAATCGAAAGAAAGCGTACTCGTAGGTACATATGTATTATTGTACAGGGTTCGATCGATTGGTACATATATTGTATTATATTTAAACCATTTTGTACAGCCTTCAAAAAAACAACGTTAATTAAAAACCTAGCAGCGGCATGAAGCCATTAGATGCTGCTTATTAAGACTTTCTAGTTTAGTGGGTCTCTGATTTAGCTAGAGACTTGTTTGCCATAAAGACGACATCGAAGCTTACTACGAGTGTTGATTGTAGAGTTGAAAGAGCTCACTTAGTTCTAGTGTATGCAGAGAATGTACGAGTATATGGTCTATAGTATGTGTATATGTCGACCACGTTCATGTATTCATTCACCGAAGAATATTCAAAATAAGCCGGTTGCGGAGAATATTTAAAATAATGGTTTAAAGTGAGCCAGTTTTGGACCAGGTGCCCGATTCTCCGATTGGCCTGCTTCGTCGCGTTTACCAGATCACTTAAAAGCGCTGCGGTGGAAATTCATTTCGAAATTTCAGGTGTTGATTGGATTCACTGGAATGGATATAAATATTGAGATTTGTTTTCGAATCTTCACATAATGAAATAATTCAAAATTTGGAATAAAATAAGCATATTTTAAAGTTTAATACTCATTTGCATTTTCCGCATTTGATGAGGAGTTTTGAGACTATGAGTTACATGGTAGTAAGTCTATAAAAAACTGGATTCACTCTTTTGTTTCAGTCAGTTGTTGCGGTACAAACAGCATCGTAGAGCCGTACAGCGAGCATCGTTCTGGCTCCAGTTCATTCATAAATCCAGACTAGCGCGAATCTGAACAAATCGCCGATCAGACTGAAACGTGTTTCGCATCGGAATGTTTTGCATGTTTTTATTAGCCGTTTCGACTTTGACACTTTAAGTTGTTCATGTGCTAAATTTATGAATGAACTGGCGTTGGTTGTGGCTGTGGTTGTGGTGGTTCGGATTGAGTGCTGGCCTGCAGCCATCAGCGAGCACCAGTGACCAGGTACGTTCACTTTACCAACATTTTAAGGTTAGCTGATTAGATTTTAATTTATTCGAATGACAAACCTAAGCGAACCATAATAAATTCCACTCAGCTATGAATATAATGAAAACGTAGTTATGATTAAAAGGTATATCATGTATACTGAGTGGAAACATTAAAAGTGCATCAAGCATGAATGTACAAATCCCAAAAATATGTCATTCCAGAAATAATATATTGACGTCTTTGACGTATTCATTCAACTTCCTCTCTTTTAGTTTATTTTAAAATTCATCGCTTTTTCGAATGTTTTCGCGAAAAGTGAATCATTTCCAGTCAGCCATCGATTCGCAGCGACCCACTTAATTGAGCGGGTGCTCGGCTCATCTCATCGCGAGGTGTTGTTACCGAACCGGTTATTTATCCCATAAAAACACAATAACAATTAACAATTATTGATGGTGCTTAATTGTGGCATAATTTGTTGTTTCCGTTGCTTACAATGAAACGCAAGCTTCTTCGAAATTACAACCTGAGCAATACAATGACGAATCGACGATACTCACCTCACCCAAAGTATAGAAAATATCGAATAAGCGATACTGAGAATTTCGATTTTCAAATGTCGAATGTCGAATTTCGAATTTCTTTCACTTCAATCATGATCTTTCTGCGAATATACAATATAAAATTTCAACTTTCGCAAAGCACCGGTTTCGCTCGCTTGCTCTCCATAAAAGACAAGCAACCCTATAAAATAATAATAAAAAATGCACAGCGTTGGCCAGGAAGTGTTTCGCGTATGCAAACATAGACTAACCAACCACCAAATATGGTCCGGACGAGTGCCGAGTGCCAGACAAGTTTCTGCATCGAGCTGTACTGCCAAAGTACTCGATGGTGCTCGACGGTGCTCGACGGTGAACGGAGCCACAGACGCAGTGCAACGGGTACCACATTCACTCAACGATCAATTAATTTCACTAAAATGTGCTATTAATTTGCATGTTGTTATTGTCGTTTGAGTTGTTATTGTTGTTGTTGTTGTTGTTGTTGTTTCGACAAGAGTCCGCTGTTTGTTGTTTGTCGTTTGTTGCTTGGTGCTTGTCGTTTATTGTTGCTGGTGTAGTTCTGAACAAGTTGAACTCAAAACGTATTTATGGCATCGCAGTTCAAGTGTTCTTCAAGTTCTGCGGCCCAGCCAGTTGCTGCCATGATTGGATCTCGCTCTCCGCACTCGGAGAGCCTGGATGCAACAAATTGCTTGCCTAATTGATGAGCAGGAACCTCGGAAAACATGAGTTGAACATTTTCAGTGCTTTGTTCGCATCCCAGGCTGCAGCTTTCCCAGCAGGTACGACAGATGGAAATGCACACGGAGCCTGCCTTTTTTGGGGTAACAAGATTGAGCATGGCAAATAAATATTCTGCCCATGGAATATGGATCTGGGTTGTTACGATTTCAATCAGAGGCTGTTTTTTTATGAATCTTGTCGAAGAGTTTCTATCCGGAGCTACACAAATCTGATTCGCAATCTCGATCTGGATCGCGCAGTAATGAAATAAACGGCAAACGTATTGATGTACACACGAGGGTAGTCCCAGAATTTACCAATCTTCACTCGTACGAGTATGTAGATGGCGAGTGTTATTTGAATTGATTACTACAGTCGATAAATGAATGTAGTAAAGCTCAAGTTGAAGAAGTTTAAGACTTTTGGAGATCCTGAAACCTTTTTTAAACTTGTCCTTTATGCCGTCATTTCCCAGGTGTAAATGAAGGACAAAACAGTTTGTACTAATATATGAATAATCATAGAATATGTACTCGTATCTGCGTCACTTCGATACCTTAGAATCCAACGTCTTTGCACCAGTTTTTATTCCAACTTTTTTTCTCGAATCGTGTAGCTGTAAAGCACGCGCCATGTTGAAAAATGAAATGCTGAAAGGCATGAGTTGTAGCCAACCATAAGCTGAGATGCAATGTAAGCGATAAAACTGTTATTGTTGGTAGTGACAACAACAACAACAACACGAACAACAACGAGAACAACAACAGCAGCAGCTACACAAACGGTAGTGTAGATGGCGGCACGTGTTCTTTGATACAGAAGCAGTAAAAATAACAACATTACACTAATAACCTGAAAAATTAATTAATACACATATTTATGAATGCGATGTGGAATTATTGCATCGATTCAAAGAGAATCGGGCGAAGATCGGGTTGAGCGATATGTAAAATTAGAATTATTATTATAAGATTATTTTTTCTATTACATCATTCAATGTCTAGGATTATCTTTAATAAGTTTATTAAAATAAATTTAGACATACTAAAATACTCGTGTATAACTTTTTCGTCAATAGAAAAGGTTAGTTTAAGGAAATAAAAGTGGAAAACTACATCATTTCAAATACATAACTTTTACCCTTAGAAACTGAAGAAAACAAATACTGAAAGATGTGACGTAGAATTAGTAGTTATGATAGACATACATATATTTCATCGTATTGGTTAGGTACACTATAGCACAGCACAGAAAGTACCGTTTACTGATTGCATACGTCGATTCCATAGCAGAGAGAGAGACAGAGAGAGAGAGTTAAGCCGCTACTTAAATAATTAATACATGTCTATGTATATACTTTGCACAAAATCGCGCAATTAAAAAACTTATCATGAACTTATTACTTACTATAATATGAATAGTTTTGTTGTAGTGCGTGTAGCTACACTGACAACAGTTGTTGGTTCTTAAATATATGCTCCATGCTGTGCAGTTAAGAGTGTACATATCTAAGACCCTCCGCGAATGAGTGGCTCTCACACACACACACACACCATCGCTTGCGGGAAACTTACTGAACTAGTATTTGGTATCTTGCCTTCGGTGTTTATCAAATGTACAGATTTTTGTTAAAGCTATCGATTAATTACTAAGTAGGAATAACTTAAGGCTTCAGCTTAGAGTGATTACATAACTTATGAACTAGACGTGGCTTAGATTAGTCTTGGCTTATTTACAGTGCGCTCGTTCGGCCGATCCTTCTACTTGTAGTGATAGCGTAAGGACTCTCCTTCGGACTCCTCATCACTGGACGATGGCGGCGTTTCCAGGTTGGCCACCGCCACGTCGAGGTAGTCCTCATTGGCCAGCAGAATCTTGTCCAAGTTCTCGACAATCTCGGTGAAGGTGGGTCGTGCGCTGGCGTCGAAGTGCCAACACTGGCGCATCAGCATGTAAATGTTCAGGGAACACTTCGGCGGCTTCTCCATGCGCTGTCCGGACATCAGATAGCTGTAAATGTCCTCGGCGGACATGATGGTCGGGTAGGGCTGAGCGCCGAAGGTCATGATTTCCCAGAGCAACACACCGTAGGACCACACGTCGCTCTGCGAGTCGTAGAACTTCTCCTGCAGCGATTCGGGGGCCATCCATTTCACGGGCAGGCGCCCGTTGGTGTTCTTGCGATAGTAGTCGGTGTCCTGGATGTCGCGCGCCAGCCCGAAGTCGGCGATTTTCATGACGTAATCGTCGGACACGAGCACGTTGCGGGCGGCCAGATCGCGGTGAATGCAGCGCCTGGAGGCCAAGTACTCCATGCCACGTGCGATCTGGAAAGCAAACGATATGAGGTGCTTGTCCGTGAGATTGTGCTGAGCTTGCGGCTGACCTGCGTGCTCCGCGTGGTCCGCGTAGTCCTTGATGTTCGGCGCATAGGGCCGATTCTTCTTGAGGAAGTCCTTCAGGTTGCCGTGCGGCGCGAACTCAACGATCACGTACAGCGGCCCATTCTGGCTACAGCAGCCCAGCAGATTGATGATGTTGATATGCTTGCCAATGATTTTCATGACCTCCATTTCGCGCACCAGGCTGGCGATGTCATCGTCCGTGTGGCCCTCCTTCACCATCTTCACAGCCACAATGGAGTTGTTCACCTCGGCCATGACAACGCGTCCAAACGCGCCCTCCCCGAGGGTAGCACCCAGAATCAACTGAAGTCGGGGTATCTCCCAGTTCGAGTCGAGCGGGAATTCGTATTCGTTGAATGGCGCTGGGTCCGTGTTGGAGCTCTGCAGCACGGTGGTGCGCTGCTTCTCAATCTTCACCACCGGCATGATCATCGTGTCCATCGAGCCGCTCGAGTCGCCGGCTGGTTTGTAGATGATCACCTTCTTGGTCCACTGGTGCACCGTCTCGATGCGCTGCTTCAGAAGCTTCTCGTGCTTCAGCTTGCGCAGCACGTAGAAGATGAAGGTAGTGGACAGCAGCAGCAGCAGCACCACGACGGTGGCCACAATGCTGATTAACATTCCATGGCTGCGTATAATTTTGGTTACCGTCGTCGCACTGGGCTCGAGCGATCCGTTTACCACGCGCAGATAGGCGCTGTTCAATGACTGGCCCAGACTGTTGGCCCCTATGCAGGTATACCAGCCCTCGTCCTGCAGCGTCACATTCTTGAAGTCCAGCACGCCGTCGTCCTGTTTGATGATCGTGCGATTAGCCGAGCAGCCCGCGCTGCTGTTGCACGCTGTGAACGTCCAGGCCATGGAGTGGTGTAGATCGGACAGGTACTTGCACTCCATGCGGCCCGTGCCGTTGATCTGCAGCGTGAGGTTGGCGGGAGCTTTCAGCACAATCGGCTTGTGGTTGACGCGATCGTTTACGATCAGCCTGGATGTGTGCTCGATGCAGCCCAAGTGGTTGCACACTTTGCACGTGTAGGTGCCGGAGTCCTCCGGAACGAGATCCTCCATGTTGATGGCCCACTTCTTCTGCGTCACTTTGCCCATGTTGCGGACGATCTTGGTGCCGTTGCGGGTCCACGTGATTGCGGGCATCGGATTGCCGGTCGCCGCGCAGGAGAGCTGAATGAAGCTGCCTGATGGCTTTGAGTAAATATTGAGCAGTTTCTGCGGACTGCGAAACTTGGGCGCTTCCTCTTCCAACTCGACTTCTTCGGGCTCCCTCTCGTCGGCAGCACGCACATCATCTGCGTGGTTCACGTTTTGATCGTTGCGTTTACGCACTTCGATGGCGGCGTAATCGTAGTCGCCAAGCTCCTGCGAGGTGGGGCGACGCGCCGACGCTGCACTGGGTGTGCTCAGCACTATGCTGGCGATCATGCTGGCAGCGCAGATCATCAGCATCCTCTGCAAAATCTGAGGGTTTCTATTTTTATTATAATTTATGATCTGGTTTTGTGGTTTGTGGCTGCTGATGTCGCCGCCAATGCTGTTGCTGTTGCTGCTGTGGCTTTGTTGCCCCTCTTGAGCTCTTCTTCTTGTTGTTGTTCTCGTCATTGCTCTCCTTCGACTCATACGTGGTTCAGCTCGTTGATCTTCATCCATTTTTAGCTGATGTTTATTTTTAAACGTGGTTTCTAAGGGGTTTAAGTTGACACATGTGGCATCTAGTAATGCCTCTTGGATGCTGTAGTTTTTGTTGTTGTTGTTGTTGTCGCTGTTTTGATGTTGGATTTGTTGTGTGTCGTGTGTATTTTTAACTTCACCGGAAATCCACTTTAATTTCAAATAAAACATTCTCCATTCATTTCTGCCCTTCCTATGTTCTTAATTTATATCCAAAATTTTGTTACATGCGTGTGTGTGTCTAACATGTGTTTTTTTATGTAGCGTCACTTAGTATGTATGTTGATTATATTGATGATCTCAGGAAATGATCACCTTTCGAGCGGAAAATCTCAAGCACGAGGCTCGGATCTGATTTGGTCGAGTGTAGTAGTTATGATGAAGATGCTAATTTCCTTAAAAGTGCCCTGGTAGGTGATCACACTCGGGAAAAGCACTCAGGAAGTATTTCATGTACACGGTTTGGAGTTTCGTAATCTGAAAGTGAAAAAGAGGAGGTTAGAATTAAGGCATAAATTAAGTAGTCTGAAGCTATACTAAAGTCTGAACATTAAAATTAAGCCGAACAAACTTGTGTACAAATGTCTGTTCTCATCACGATCGTAGTGTAGAATTGAATGAGGTATCACAGGATCGGAGTGTTTTTAACAGCAGCCATAAAATCTTCTTTTCGTTGTTTACTATCGGGAAATATCAATCATATTGATTTCCGTTACGTTGGCATCGTTTTAAAATTTCGGAAAAATTGCCGGAAACTTTGGACTGCATATAAATAAATGAACTGCACAATCTACCCGATTGAAACGCGAAAATGTTAGAATATTATTGGCACTGTTTAGATTCGGATAAGCAACACAAAGAAAAAAGTGAATAAATGAAAATCAATAAACGAATCGAGGATGATTTTCTTTTCCAGAACATTTTCCGCCCAATCACCCGCATCAAGACGCACCTCGTGGAATCGAACGGAGCGCTACACTTGTACAGACAAACATACACACACAGAGATCCCCATGTACAAAAACTAATATATATCAAACAGTCCATCTCTTTCGCACATTTCCGGCTAAAGACCATGGAGAAAATTTTGAAAAAAATAACAAAAAAATGTGGGTTTTCTCATTCGATTCGATTCTCAATAAAAATTGAGCTGCAAATAAGCAGTTATGAATTTTCAATAATTAAAGATTTTTAAAACAAAGCGAAAGTGTTTATTTATCGTCGTTTTTATTATCGGACGTCAGTACGGAATGCTTATTTACGTACTTCGCTATTTTTAGCCGGTTTTCATGAAAATCGTTCCTTCCATTCACAAGACTTTAAATGAAATTCGGTGCTTTCACCGAGAATCTTTAGATTTTGTTAAGAATATACAAAACATAAATTTGTACAGTCGAGTAATACTAATTTACGGTAATGTGGTATATAGTGCATGTGTGTAGTGTGTGTGTTTATTGGTGTGTGTGTGTGTTTCTTACTACTAACAATAAAAGTCATTGTTTCTATACGTAATCCCTGAGTTGCCTGAGTTGCCTGAGATTTCCTTTAAGATTCCTGCATATCGGCTGAGTTTCGCTTCCACTCTCCACGCCTCGTGGATGCATGACATTACATAGTAACTTCAAGTAACTTTGGGCTTTTCACTGATTTTTTCAATTAAAAACGTCGCTCACACATCCGGTCACTTTAGCCATATGTTTTTTCAAGTTTTTTTTAGTCTTTTCGACTTTCTTTGTGGTCTTCTTTCTTAATGGAAAGAAGAAAAACTGTAATATTTAAAAAAACACAATTATATAAAATGTCCCGGAATTTATTTCGGAAAACGACTTGAGGTCGTCTGCTTTTATTAACTTGGTTTATTTTAGCACTTTTAGTAGACTATCGCTTATATTCGCCTATAAAACGTGTGTACCTTATAAAATCCCAAATCAACTGCGCAAACGAGTGAAATGAATGGGATTTTCTGCTTTAGTTTTCTTTTTTGTAGTTTAGCTTTCGTATCCGCTCCGCTTTTCTTTTTTGCACATACGCTATGCTAGTATATTTACACAGTTGGGCGTTCTAGAGGATCGCCACCGGCCACCGAGTATCGCGCGAGTTCTTAATTTGAGCAGAGCATTTTTCGTACTGTTTCAGTTCAGTTCCTCGACCGCTCGGGAACGCATCGCTTTCGCCATTCAGAACGTCGCTCATTTCTCCCGACTTCAGATCGCTCACTCAATTCATTATGTACATGGTTCGTATTCTGAAATTCTATTTTTGCCTTGTGTGTTCTTGTTGAATTCAGCAATTGAACACATAAAACTGTTGTATCTTAACGGCACATTTGCGCTACATCCCGCATCTTTTCCACACATGTTCGTGGTCGGAATTCGTTCCTTGCCATCGTCGAATTCATTCATTCAGTACAATCATCCAGTATTGACTAACTGACGGACTGAATGACTGACATGGGCCCGTGTCATGTGTGCGTGTGCGTGTGTTTGTGTATTCAATGACCCCGCTGCACGAGAGCCGGTACCACCATCAAAAACTGTTCTCTGCACGCCTCCCATGCATCTACTTAAAATAAACGAACCTATTTTCAAGGGACAACGCGCACTCTTCGACCCGCAACTAGCACAAGGACGACGCTTCTGGCTTGCTCACGGTGTAGTATATAAACATTCACCGATGTTTGTAGCATCGACGGGAGGGACCCATTCTGAGGATCGTAGCGCATCGGGCTGGTCAAATAGACTCATCGATTTCTACACCAACAACGTTGATGATCAAAACATGTGTTGCACAGCCGCCCTGCACAATGGACGCCCGGCGAACGTGTTGCACGAGCAGGAACCGCCGTTGATGATGCTCTTGGAGGTTGGAAAATCTTCTAAGTAAACATTTATTTTTGGTTTTCGCACTTCTTATTATTTTGTAAGAAAGAAGTAATAGAATAGCCGCCGATAGGGAAAACATCTTCACAATTTGTAGTCTGGCATCGATGTACAGTGGCTCTGTACATAGAAAAAACCAGTAAAAAATACAGAAGTAAAACACGATTGGGATATAAAAAAGCCTAAATGAGAGCCATTCCCCTAAACTCAATAAATTAGGTCATCATGAACGAATTTCTTTCATTCAGTTCAAAGTTGAACTGGGATACTCTTCTATGAGAAAATCGTCTATGAAATATTCGCTCACGATCGATCCGTTTATGATCCAATAAATTCCGCGTCGGAGCCTATAAAATATTCATGTTATAAGAAGAGAAAATTTCCTGAACTGATGCATACTATTTTACGAGTACTTCGCCTGACTTCTATTCTAGGGTCTTCTTACTATGTTGGGTTCTTCTGAAAGCTTTTCCTATACACACTCACTGATGTTTCGAGCAGAGAATCGAAAGAATCGAAACCGGCGAAGTCATTTGTTAATAAACTTTTATTATTGTGTTGCGGAGTCAAGCGAAATGAAATGCCTGCCACTCAGATGAGTTTAGAAAGAATTGCTTTTCGAAAAACGAACAGAAAGTTACGAATTTTTTAATTGATGAACTTAAACAAACTTCTATACACAAAATAATTGATCGGCGAACGGCGATGTTGTTGCCGAAGTCAAATCGAGTGGTCGATTTACCGAGTTTCCGAGATTCGTGGATATTCAACAAGCGTGATACGAAATCTGAATTCAGCTCCGATTCCTGCTTCGTCGATGACGCGTTTTCATTAATGACGCTGATATACTTTCAGTAGCAATCTTGTTTAAATCTCATCGAAATTTAAATTCTATTTAATGATTACAGTTACTTGGTTACATCTTAAAGACATGCGATATTGTGTTGTCATCCTTTTCTTCACAGGACGAACGATTTTTGTTGCAAATTTTATTTGGCTTCCATGCATTTCAGGAGCTACGATAGCATCATATCAACATAATCATCATAATCACCTTCGACGATACTCAGACTAGTTTCACATCCTCTCGATTTCATTTCATTCAAGAAGTTTGAAGAGACTTCATTCATTTTGTATCATCCACGCCTTTAAAATTATAATACATGAATACAGAAGGTGTTCTTTGCACTGTTTTGTATCTAATTGATGCAATTATTTTAGCTTTTATATTGAAGTATTCAAAAATGTTCATAAAGAACTCACACAAAATTTGTCTAAATAGTAAAAACTGAAAACTGTTCCGAACTGACTCGGTTGAAAAACACTATAAAATGATGTTAATCCGAGGGAAAGCAGATTTAAAAATCAGAGCGTTGATTGTATTAAGAGTTTTTAACCTTATGTTTGTGCATATTGTACATATGTATGTATACATGTGTATGTATGTATGTACATCAAGCAACAACAATAAAATATGTAATAATAAAAATAATAACACAAATGAACTCGTTTAAAAGCGCATTTATGAAATCCCCTTCTTAATCCGGCGAACACATTCATGCGTACATGTGTATGTGTGTGTGTGTTCAGGGACCTACAAACAGACGGAGAACTTATTTCTTGTGTCTGTCGATCTCGAATCTAGAGTGTGCCAAACATGCATTGCGAATGATGGAGATGATGAGAATAACAGGGCAAGCATGACTTTGGCAGAAAAAAAAAAAAGCCGCACAACCCACTCCACGAGTACAAATCATCAAGTCATATTATTGCTGTTGTTGTTATTGTTGTATATGTACATATGTACACGAGCAGCGTCGGAGTACTAATTTTTTTTAAGGGTGGGTGCGCTCTTGAGTGCGTTGTGTGAGAGTGAATGATCCAACTTTTGTCCGTTCCAGAAGCACTGCAATGCAACATTGCGCTACGAAGAGCACTAAAGTTTATGCAGCACTGCAATGATCATCATGCCTCCATGTAAAGCCAACGGAAAAGGTTCGTAGTAAGTGTTTACTTTTACTTAGTGGGCGTTCCGAAACGTCACAAGCATTAATAGAGGACTTTCCATTCGAATATGGAAATCCCGCTTCATTAGGATAGTAAAGGGATAGAGTCCTTAATTTCATTTCACTTCTGTATCCTTTTTCGGTGCTTCTATTTGTAACTAACCAATAACCAGCCTTCTTTTCTACCTTCTTTTCTACCTGCTACTTCAGAGGTAGGAGATATTTAAGGCTTTCTTAGAAGAACTCAGGTTCTGATCGTGGCCATCGTTATTGAGCAGATGTCAGTGAATAGAAGACTTTGAAAATTAAATATATAGTCTTTAGTTTCCATTGAGATTTCCTAAATAGTGAACATATGAATATTCAAAGAAATACATACTTATTTCGATAGTTGATAAAACTGATTGTAAAATGGGCACAATTGAGTGATCAATTTGGTATTCCATAATGATGATAACGCATTGAATGATCTCTATCATTCGCAATAAATAAACAAAATATAATATCTAATATAATGCTAATAATCGTAGTCTCTTATAAATGGATTAGAATCGAAGGTTGAAAAATGCGAAGTCTGTTCAATCCAAGCAGTCACACACACACAAGAATTTAAATTAGATCTTTGCTCTTACGATGATCTACAGTGCCCAACAAGAGCAGGCCGTAGCTGTCCGCATATGCACCACGTAGCATGCGACAAGGCAACATTTCGGCTGTGCACATGCAGCATGCGAACACTTCGCTGCGTTGCTGTTTTGTTCAACACATGTTAGCTGCCAAACCGAAAGCGGTTGTTGCGGTTTCCCACAACAGCATGCAACACGGCGGACTTGTTTTATGTTGCACACGCAGCAGCGGCGGGCAGTTTGTAAGCCGTTTGTTTGGGGTGTGGGGTGTGGGGCATGGGGCTCGGTTGGTCCAACCGATTTGTGCGTGTGAAATTCGGAAGCTTTGAAAAGTTGCGTGACATCGACTAACAATACGTGTACCTCCGGGTGACATTTTCCGTCACGTTGCCCAGCTGCTAGAACTGCAACATTAAGGAATTTTTCAGAAAGGCGTTCAACGTGGGTGGTTTGAATCGAGGTTCCACCGATTCAGAAGCACGTCAAATAATAATAATAATTTGGTCACATGCTCGTATCTATATTCTAGCCACATAACATACATATGATTCCATTTGTCAGTAAATTGAAAGAAACATACTCAAAGATTCAAAGACGTCGTAGGAAATTAATTCCCAAAACTAAATCTAAAGACTTATACTAAGACGGCAAATCCTTGAACAATATTTCCAAGCCTTTCAAATAGTTTATCAAATCTGAATTCGCCAAAATAAAATCAATAAAACTAGCTTGAGCGCTTATGTAACTACTTCATCCACCCGGGCCCTCATCTGCGGTTGATGTTGGCCGAAAAGCTCTCATTTTCTAGAGCTAATTAATAACGTGCAAATGTCCAGCACTTGTCGCTCCCCCCCCTTCCCCCCTTCCGTGCCCCCATCGCCCCGACGCTGAATCAGGTGCCGCTGCAGCTGCGTCGCTTTGAGATCAGAGGATCTCGCCAGATATGTGTCGGTTTTGCTAATTATTGTTGGTCCACTTTGATGATGTTGTACGTTGCTCGTCTTGGGACATGTTGTTTTATGGCTTCTTTATTCCGTCCGATGTTCTGTTCTTCTGTCCGTGGTTCTGCCGGTCCTTCTGCTGCTGTATTACGTCCCGACATGATTGTTGAATTGCGGCGATCGTGTCGTCGCGAACAACATGCAAAAACGTGTTATGCTTTAATATATTGGCTTTATATTTAGATGGACCCGACGCTTCCAGCGGAAATACACTGGATACACCGGCAGCCAATGAAAGAATAATTCTTTTAATGTTATTCCATGTTGAGACGGTTTCTCCAATAGTATGAAATCTTTATGGACTCTCGTAAGCTTGAAATGATATGTCGTTTTAATTAAAAAGCAACGAAAATTGATTTAATTACCTATTATTTCCATAACTGTAATGATTAATATGCCGTCATTTGCGATTACTTTGTCTGCTTTTTCTACGAGCCAACCGCAGCTCTACTAATTCACATCGAAAGCATTCAGACAACTTTGTATCTTTATGAAGTCATACTCGCGATTTACTCTTTTCCTCATGCAGCAGAAGTTCAGGTTTTCCAAATATTGATTTCAGTTAAACGACCGCAGCAGATGCGAGCCGCTTTCATTAACCGGAAAAGCAAAAAGGCCCACAAGCACGCATAACACGGCCCATGATCGCTTTTACCAACACACGAGTGCCGGAGATATAATATATCGAATACACCCCGCGGCATGACTCAACGAATTTCGTGCACAGCAGGAGCAAATGTTATCCTGGTCAAAACAAATAGGCTGCATGAGAGATGAAACGCATTTATTGCGAGACGAATGCGGTACCGAGGAGACGCTGCGGCCAACATGTTGCGTTGCTAGGACACAAACTGGCCTAGACGACGACGGCGACGACGACGGCGACGAGCTCCATGCCAAGATATGGCCAAGATCAATTGAGACAATATGCAGAAATCATCAGTGGTAACTGATGTTGAAAATGTTAAATGTATACTCGTAGCCATGGCTTATGCGGGTGAACTTGAAGTATCGAACACTCTTGGTTTCTTCCGTCGGAGCCGGTACACGAAGCACACGTGAAGCCGCGAATCCGCTGGGCTCATGTACTCTCCGTCTAGCTGCGAGCTATAAAAATCAGTCAAAACATTGAATTATTTCTGCGGCAACATGTTTAGGAATGTGTTTCCGCTCTTAAATCTTGGTTGGCTTTGAGGGCCAATGAATAATTGTGACTCGCATGTGGTCCACTTCACGTGGTTTCAGCGGATCGATATCGCATCAATAGCAACAACAACACAGCACGGAGAAGAACAACTGTGAGCTGTCAGTGATCTTGTTGGCTTGTGATTGATTCACATTGTGTTGGCAAAACATTTCGGTAGACCTCCTGAACACAAATGGCTAAACTAAATCAGTTTAAAGTAACTACCAATAAAGCAGGTTGGAAAGAGAAGTCCCATCAATGAGCCTGCAATGGAGTCTGTTACGTCAAGAAAGGATCTCGCAAAATAGGTTTGATTTATCGGAGGAGTCTTTCGTGCTCTGGATTTGTTGCTAGCACGGATTTAGTTACGATAGTGCTAAACTTATACACGTGTTTGGAAACGCAGCTGCTATTAGGCCCCGAGTTTGATACGTTCATCATCACCTTTTCGTATGTTTTTCACACCACTGCGCTGAACAGCCCTCTGGGGCATCGTGTAATTCGCACTCAACCCCTATCGCAGTACGAACCCTTCATCTCCTTTTCTGTTTTCTGTTTCTTAGCACTCAGCTATGCCGAGAAGTAAGCATTATCTGATCGTGTAGCAGAGATCAGTATCGTTATGTGGTTCTGTGTCATATTATAATTGGCAATAAAAAATCATGTTAATGGCCAATTAATCACATTGGCAATTATATTCAATGAGGAGGCCCGAGTCGCCTCTACGAAGCTGATGTCGTGGCGGAGATGCGAGTGTCTTTCGCTCTGGTTTGTGTCCGGCCAACGACCAGTTCTGGGATCGAGTGCGGTATTTTGTCGTAGTTGCTACTGCTTCTCCTGGTATCACTTTATCCGAAAACTAATATTGGCTGATCACGATGCTAGCGTAAATTAAATGGGGAGAAATTTATTTAATCGTTAGAAGCTCTTTTGTACAGAGGAGATAAAGACAGGATAATATAAGCCCATTCTAGAGCAGATGCTGGTCAATACAGTATGCATGTAACTTGTATTAACTTGCGTTTGTACTCGTATGTATGTTAAGTATAAATTGAAGCGTATCTAAAAAGGAATTCATGTGTATGTATGCCGCAACTCTCGGAAGATGTACATATATTAATGATAACTATCTGTCAATGATCTTGTTGACTTATATCTAAAAGAGCTTTGTGTTGACCGTGATAAAATCGGAGAGAGAAATTTTCGATTTTAGAGACTAGTTGAAAAAAAATAAAGAACGTACAAAACACTTGAACATGGAAGAATTGCAAATTTATTGAACGTTCACTAATTGAATTTGCATATTCTACAATATAAAACCATCGAAGCTAGTCAATGTTGCTACAAAGTATCTTAACCTTATCTTGATACTTTAAGTTATAATTTTTTTTTATTTCTTTCTTTTCTGTATCCATGGAATGCATTCGTGGAATACAAGTTTCCATTCTTAACGATTTCTAGCTTAGCTACAGTTTAGTTTATATAAAATTTAGCTGAGACTCCGATAAGCAATAAATCAGGATCAGCCACTGGATTTTATACTCGTATATGGTACACTTCATTCATTAATTCGAACGATGTTTTGTGGCATCAGCTACATTAAATATACTTTCAGGAGAAAACGCACTTTTAAAGCTATTTTAAAATTCATCTTTAGAGACACACAACACGAGTGACAACAATAGCTACGATTAAACCGAACTTAATCATGGCCAACAATCGATCGTATGACATGCAGTGGTAAAGGGCTTTGAGAAGGGCATGGAGACCTCAACCAGCATTGATGGTGGTCCATCAACAGAAAATTAATGCGACTTCGCATAACAAAGAGCCTGCTGCGTATCTATCAAGATTTTGTAGAATCGGGTTTTGAATTAAATCGTCAAAAGCTGGACCGAAACTGAAACCTGTGTATCTTCCGCGGTGATAACTTAAGTAAACACCTTCCTGTGTGGCTTGATCGCACTTCGGCATTTAAACTGTCACATAAACCTAGCTGCTGATTAACACAACAATGAGCCGCAAGCACACTTTCGCTGGTGGCCGCCAAACCATCTTGGCCCCTATCTACTAAGTGAGCATAGAGTAGCCCGGGTTGAGTTATGAAAATATAGTGTTTTCCGATCGACTGACTGTTAACCCAAAAATGAGACATGGTACCGATCTCGTAAGTTTGTGGTGTGATGTTTAGTGTTACGCGTGTTATTTATGTATTTTGAAATTGATAGTAGGAATACGTACACATGTATACAGTTGATATAAGGGGATTATCACCAGACTTGGTGGCCGGCTTTCGTCGTTCAGGTGGTCGGTCCCTGGAGACCTCACAATGTGACGCTTTGTTGCCAGATACGAAATGCGAAGAAGTGATATTTTACCGTTGTAAATATGTTTGAGCCAGTAGAAGATGAATAAGTAATTATTTAAATTGTGTTTTTAAGATGGAAACATTTTGAGATCCTTAACAAATAGTGTTTAAAGTACTGTCTCGAAGCATTGATCACAGAGAAGTGTTCTCTTGGTACTCGAAATAAAGGTGTGTGTGTGACCGGGTTGAACCAGGAAGCCGCTAAACCGCTGTTCGTGCTTTCTAACAGCATCCGAACCAAATCCACAGCCAACTTTTAATACATGTTAATCACCTCATAATACGGTTAGGTTCAAGTGTGTCTTCGAAGTACACACATTTTAGAGACAGGAAGTGGGTTATTTATGAGCTGCGTGCAGCTCTGCGCAGTGCGCTTATCCTCCTCTGATTGGCAGCCATTATGTGTGTCATAAAATTGGCGCTTAAACGGCGAACAGCAACGGAGCACACCTTCTGTCAGGCGCAGATGGCGACTCATGGGCTGGTAGGCAAGCATCGGATTACCGTAATAGTCGCTGGTACAGCCGAGCGTGTTAATATCGACTCAAGGAATATGATTAGCCAATAAAGCTAGCCATTAGTTAAAGTATTTGTTTAGAGCATAAATTAAAGTTGCTTTTAGGCAATGGAAAGACCTGATGGCTGCCTGCAAAGACTTCAATCTTTCACTCTTATCTTCAATCCTTTGCCATCGATAACGTTAAAACTCTTCTCTGATCCTTGGTTCATGCACGCTAGCATTCGGCTTTATCTCAACAACGATCGGCAGATGCAATCAAGCGAGCGGTGTAATTTTCACCTAAGAGTATCACCGGAGATCTTGTCGATCACGTGTTCCGATATAAAGTGCTACTCATTAACGCCATAATAAAGTGGACAAGAAGACGCTGAAAAACGTTGACGCTGCATCCGATCTCACTTCGAAGCAAGCCACTGAAAGTGTAAGGTTATTAATACAGGTTGCTTTATGAGGACGATTTATTGTCATTCTACGTACGGAATATCCTGCTAAAATGTTTTGGGAAAAATGTGTTGATTCCGGTTTTGATTTAATTGACTTTTTGATTAACAATTCGTTTCTTTTCTTTCCATGATCAGACCAGATTTGAGATAGTTTCCGCCCAGTTGGATTAGAGTTCCATTTATGGCTCACTCAGTGGTTCCAAAGCTGTAAATTATTTTCTCCATGTGCTTTTGAATGCATTTATTAGAGCTTTATTGACTTTGGAATTAGATTTAATGCCGATGTTGCACACCATCAAAAGAGAAGCACCAACAACACATTAAAGATGAGTTTTATTGCATCGAAAGATATTGAAGCAAATAAAGAGAAGTCTAGAAGTTGAAGTCTTCGGTTTGAAATAAAATAATTTAACCGGAATTAAAACCTCTGAAGAAGCAAACAAGAGCAGTTTTCCAGTCATATGGAATTCAAAACAAAAGAGATGTTTTATGCTTCTGATTTTTTAGACCCTTTTTAAAGTGTCCCGTTAAATTCTCTCGTCTAATAAAATATTACTATAAACATCACTCTATAATGTCTATCAATTAGTATATACGTCGATCTTTGCAAGGTGCTAATTTCCAGGTTTGACCCAGAATCAAGCAGATTACCAGAGTAATGCGATGAATACCAATTTCCAACTTCCTCTGCTAGCCACCAGAGCGGCCACAAAACTAATCACCAAGTTAATTGAAAGCATTTATGTTGCTCATCTTCGACAGCATTCTTACATTAAAGACGAAGCATTATTAAATTAATCACAGATCTATCATGTGGCAGAACAAGTGACGTGTTTGGCATTTTAATCGAAACAACCGCAGACACACACGAGACTAGTCAAGAGCAGTACAACATCTTCACCGACACCTCAACCACTAAATAATAATGATTAAATCCAAGCCAACTACGAGTACGACTAATTCGTTATAATGGCCTAAAATGGTGGCTAAATACGGTGATGGTGGCTGCCAATAGATGCGAGGTACACAGACAGTGCTGGCCAGATGGATAATGCTGTCCATGGAGACAGTAATGGAGCACATCAACAACTCCGCTTCTGATCGTCGTATTAAGTAGCCGATTAAAAGTACTTTCGATGCGGTTCGATGTCGCAACTGAGTGAATGCAAACACATCACTTTGCAAAGCTGCAGATCGATAAATAGATTTTATATCAGATGCCATTAAAGTTTCTGCGTTCACTTCTACTCTTTTATTGAATAAGTATTGTGATATTTTATTAGCGGAATTACAAGTAATAGAATAGAATATATAGAAGAAAATCATGGATAGATCCACAGCAAGCGACTTCACACCGTCGTCGCATACTTTTCTCTGGTTTTTCCTCTTCAAACCTTTGAAGCTAAGAAGTGAAGACAGCAGTTGTTAGGTGACTGTATGTTATGTCGTAAGTTAGCTCCAGCTTCGAGGATTGCTTGCAAATGGCTTTTCTTATTATACGATACTTAAGTACGTATATTTGCTGTTTTCGATAGCTGCAATAATAGTTTTTATATTTTAATATCTGTCAAATATGTGTCCACATCGTTAAACAACATTTGAAATAAGTAAACCATCGAAAAATTTATTAGTGACTTTAATTGAATGCTTTTTTTGAATTTAATTTCAACAAATGGGGGCTTGAAAAATCGAGAGTGCAACAGACGCATACGATTGTCCAGATTTGAAGGCAACTCGAAACAAGTGTCAAGAGTCAACACGTTTGCTGTCGCACAACACAACACAACGCAACGCAACGCAATTGACAACAGAAGCGTGCCTCACAGACAACAAATTTAAAGATGCACCACCAGCGGATGATGAAAAGATCATCACTGGATTTAATGACATCATTAAGAAGACAACAAGGAGAATAAACAATAGTTTCTCGTAGCTTTCAAAACAAAAAAGCAAACAAGCCTACAAAAATACGGGTCGATCTAAGGGTCTCAAGTGGAGCAGCAGAAGACTCAATATAAAACAATAGAAGCCACAACAACAAAACTCGACTGGTTTAACCAGTCGTTGAGTATTAGAGGCTTGTAATCAGGGAAACCAAAAAAAAAAAATAAATAATAATTTCCTGATTAACACTTTGGATAGCACTGCGATTGTTGTTGTTGTTGCTGTTGCTGTTATTGTGCATGCGCCACAGTGCAGCAGTTTAAACGCTCGCGGCGACAGCGACAAATTAACAGGGAGAAACTGTGAAGCTTAGAAGCTCGAAAGGCGCGTGCCTTAGAAAGAGACGCAACATCGAATGCTATACAAAATTTACATATTTGCTGTGGCGTTAGTTGCAATGCGAGTCTTAAATTGTTTAAATTTTAAATTTCCTTTAAGCGAATTTATTAATTTTGCTGCCTTTTTTTGCTGGTGTTTCTTGTAAACGGTGCTGTTGTTGTCGTTGTTGTCCGGTGGCTGCAGGCAGAATGTGCAGTTGCACTGATTGCTTTGTTGACTGCAAGTCCGCAAGCAGTGATGCCAACTCTTTACGTTTTTCGTTTTTGTTTAGGTGCATTTTACATACAACGAAGAACTATTTGTGCTTTTGTTATACTACAGAAGTTACTTAAAATGTTCTTCACTGAATAGATACTGCGAATGTTAGATAGGATTTTATTTTTAGTCATTTATATTTAGTAAGCAGTTTGTAAGCTTATTGGCACCCCCTTTTGTTGCAGCAACAGACACTCACGACTTGCATCTGGAGCAGTTTCCATTGAGGCGTCCAAAACGTTTCTTCTTCGTCATTAGGAACTAAACTCGTCACTCCTCCCACCGCCCCGTGCCAACGATTACCCGAACGACGTTCCGCATTCCATTTTTAATGCATTGCGGCGCGAAAATAGTTGCTGCCATGTGCCATCATGTGCATTTCAAGCACAATATTTGGGCTGCACAACAGGAAGCTGTGAATGTGTGAAAAAATTGCCAGAAGGATGAAGTTAACGCCTGATTTCATTAAAGTAGTTCATAGTCTAAATTAAATATTAAAACATTTTAATACACATACATATACATATACATACATCTATATACATATAATATACACAATGAACACATATGTAATCAATCTTTCAACAAGAGCTGTTATTTTAAATTTCGTATTAGTTTTAAACTGTCAAAATCCAGTTCTCATTGTAATGTCTAGAATGTTTTTATATATTGGTCGATAGATATAAATATATAACATAGTCTGAATTCGTTGTGTTCCTACCGCTTTTGATCATCTCGAGGCGGGTGGAAGGGTGAAAGTGCGGCTGGGGACGAGTGCGGTTTCTGGGCGGCGGGCAGTATCAGTGGACTCCATATTTTCTCGAAACTGATGCTGGTTCAGTGAGTAGATTACGTTGCCGAACGACAAACAAACAACAAATATCTACTATAAGCATTTATCTCAAGGATTTAAACAATAAAATACTTCGTTAATTTGGTATACTTAATATTTCTGGCTGTGTACGAAAATATTATTGACAAAGTTGATCCTTTATTTCTATATTCTCTTTGGAATTTAATTATGCGATCACAACAACCAGTTTGCTCTTTAAATGTGCTCTCTCTCTCTCTCTTTCTTTCTCTCTCTCTCTATCATCGGTTTAACTCTCTTTGCGGCCACTTCGAATCGATCCCCTCCTCGAATTTTATGGTGAGTATTTTTCGAATATGGTTGCAAGCGACTGCAGTTTTCAATCATGGTGCTTCTTCCCCACTGAATGCAGTTGGAGAAACACTCGGTTGTACTTCGAAGATCGGTTCGAAAGAATCGCTGTGGTGAGTAACACAATTCGACGTGATGGTGAGATGGTGGACTCTACTTCACGCCTGCCACCAAACAAATCCAGATCAGTTTTTCTTTTATTTATGGAATGAAAATATATCAAATAAAAGTGAATTTCGCTTTTAGTGTGCTTTTGACTCCTCCTTCTTTCGCGGATTACGCATAAAGTAGCGATAAAATCGGGTGTGTAGAAAAGAGGCACTAAAAGTCCATTATTTAAAAGTGAAAACCATGGTAAAGCACAGATTCCAACAACAACAACAACAGTTATGAAAGCAATTAGAGTTAAGAAATGTGCTTAAAATATGAATATGTATTTTACATTTTTTACGAGTGTTAGAATTTCTACAACCTTATAAGGAAAGCTTTGAAGTTCGTCAATTCAATTAAATTGAAATTTTGTGTGCAATTTTTATGACTTTAGAAATTCTTTTAGGCTTAATTTTAAGATATGTTTATAAATTAATAAATTCACTTCAGTTCCTAGAATGAATTTAGAAATAAAAGCTTAGAACGAATAGATACTAAATAGAGAATTACTTCTATAATAGCTATTCATCCATATTAATTCAGATATATTCGAATTTTCACTTTAAAATTTAGTTTTTAGGACTAAATTAGAATAACAGACTTGATTTAGCATGTAATGAATTGCATATGTTATCCGAAAGTTTATTAAATTCATTGAAACAAACTCATTCATTCATTATCTGAATTATAATTGATTTACATACACAGAAGTCATAACTACAGCATAGTTTCTAAGCAATCTTAGTAAATTTCCTAACGGTTAAATTAAATTAAACTAACTAAACCTCGAAACAGTCGCTGTTTTAAATCGTTAAGATTTTTCTTGTAGTTGTTCTATTATAATTCTTCATTACATCTGATAACATCTGATATACGAGATATGATAACTGATAATAGTTCTGAGCTCTGATTCTTTTACACTCGATATGAATTTCTTTTGGAACTCGTGTAGAATTCGTAAGACGACACTTAGTCGTAGAGAAGAACATTGAATTAATATCACTTAAATGTTGAAATAAGACATAATCTCAGCATCAACTTAGACCTCATTAACAAGAGAATACCGTGTATACTTTTGTTAATCTCTGGCGTATCGCGTTGTTTCCGCCGCTTCGACGCTGTTCCAGACTAGTTTGCTTCTTTCGTCGCTGGCTGTGCGAGGAGCTGCTTTTGTGGGGCAACGCAAACCCATTGAATCTTTGAATGGACACCTGTGAGATGCTCGGCTCGAAGTGTTGTTCTGAAACCAGAATGTAGACCGGACACCGGCAAGACTTCTGCTCAAACTGAGCAAAATACAAGCAAGCTGAACATCATGTTCAGTTGACACGCTATGAATGCTTCGATGAAAAAGTGGAAAACATTAGTTTTTCTCAAACCTCAGTGAGGTGTTGTAGAAAAATTTGAAACTGCGATGCTCATCTGGATGGCTTGCAAGGCGGGAAGATTTCTGTGATGGGGTGCCTAAAGTACGCACCACTCCGTCACATGCGATGGGATTGCGAAGCGATGTCGTCTCACTTGGAGTGCATAATGTTGACTTATGTCAGACGTGTTATGAAATGATTCGCTTGCGTTCCCAGCGTCTGGTGGAAGCAGGCTCGAGGAACCCGTCTATAAAACATCGTTTGAAGACGAGGCGCCATTGTGTAATCCTCGTGGCGTGTCTGGAAAACACACGCAGATATTGAATATGGCAACACTGCGGCTGGCGGCCGGCGAGTTCACGAGGCGGGTGGCGAAGCAATCCGCACCAACAGATGAATGTCAAGGAACAGAAACGTAAACAGAAACAAGGAATACGTTCGCTCTTTAAGGGGAGATGCTCGGGAATCGCGAAGGCTCACAGGCTCGACTTTCGCATTGGGGGAGACACATTTTGAAGGAATTCATATCATCCGTAATGATGGTGCTGCTGATGGTGCTGCTGATGGGGCTGGTGGCGCTGATGTTCTCGCTTAATGTGTCGCCTCGTTGACACTTGCGCCTTAATTAAAATGTTACGAATGCAACGTGACACGCGTGACACTCGCTGGCCGCGACGCGACTCGTTCGCGCGTCTTCGTAATTTATACAAACATGGAAAACGCATTTTTTAAGCGTTTCTTAATTGCCAGCGATTAATAACAACATCTTCTCAGCTGTACGCGCGGTTGAGTGATTTGTGGGAAACGCTTCGCTGCTCAGTCGGATGTTTCGCTTGGCACGGGATGCAAATACTCGAGATATTGTACATATATTACATGGAGAAAAGGTCCTAAAAGGTTTAGACTCCCCCATAACTCACAACTCAACTAGAACTCTAACAAAACACAGATTTATATCTGTGCTTTCTGAGAGAAACCCCAAAGAAGAACGAGAAGAAGATGTGATACCCGATATCGGCTTCTGAAAATGACTTAACAACTGATAAGTGGTTAAAAGAAACATTTTATGGCAGTTTATGATGCCGGGAATGATGCCAAACCTTGATGTTTCTTACTATTTTCGACTTTTCCAAGTTATAAGATTTTGAATTCTCAATTATGGAAGCTGGTAAATAAAGAAAAGGCGAAGATAGAGAAATGATGGAGAAATTAGGAAGCATGAGCTGCAGCAACTCACCTCGCTGCCAAATATTAATCACTTCTTTTCGCTGAGAAGCATCCGAACATTAATAATATTGCGACCATAAAAGGCCGCATCAACTGTGTCTAGTTTGAGCTCCATTCCGTCCCGTTTTATTCCTCCATTCCGATTATCGCGCCGCACCGTCGAATGCCCCGAGTCAATCTGACATTTCTACGTAAATGATGTCATTTATGACAGTCAGCTGACTCGGTACTCAACCGCTTCTTTCTCGCTCACTTCGGCTGTCTAACTGGCTGAGCAACGTCCCTCTCTATCAACGACCTCTGGTATCTAGCTGTCCGCGGTCCGTCTATCCATCCGAATATCGGTATTTCCAGCTGCTGCAGATGTCTGTCTCTCTGAGGTGTTTGTTTATTAAAACGCTGCCGAAGACATTAATTTCAGTGCGAACGCAACGCTAACCTGGCAGCCAGCAGCCAGTCCAGCAGTCAGTCAGTCAACTCAGCCTGGTTAGCCGACTCGCAAATCCAGTGTTTGAGAGTCATTAAGGCGGCCATCAATCGTTTTCGCTTAAGGGTGGCTTCCGTGGCGCAATTGGTGCCCATAACACGTTCCTTTCGCCTCGAGAAGTGTAAAAATGAGTAAACCTGCGTAATTGAAATATAAATACGGTTATTTGCTTATAATGCACAATCGAATATCCAAACACTGAGAGCCGATAGAACTCTGCTTAATGATCGTGGTTTATTCTATGAATAAAATGAAATAAACAAAAAGTTAGGCACATAGTTAAAGTGTAAATAATAATTCACTAAAAAATCTTAAAGTGTTAAAGAAAAAGGTGTTTTCTTTTTAAAAGTATCATTTGCAATTCATTGGTTTTTGTTTCTTTCTTTGGGACAATCCATAGACATTAACTGCATTTCAGTCGTATTATAGTGGCTATTATTTCCAGATCCGTTGACTAGAAGATCTCCCACTGATTCTGGGTTTGGAGCTTTGAACTTTGAAGGCACTTATTTCATTGATTTACTGGCAATGAGGCAAATAAATTTCATAACATAGACATACACGCTTCTGCTGATTACCACAGCATCTTATAAAACTCGCTACTAGATTTCATTACTCCGTATTTCCATTTTTGGCCGAAACTAGGCATCACGTGAGCCCCAGTGCGGTGGTTTATGTCAGGATTTGTGATGAGCTATAAATAATAAAGACAACAAAGACTACTGAAGCACTTGTAGATGCTTTTCTTCTTCCTCTGCGAAACATGACATTTAACGGTATCAATACACTGGAAGAAATTCGGTGAGAAATTTCTATAATATTTACAGTCCTTGAAGTAAAGTCCCAAAGTCAATGAACTGAAAGTAATTCCTATGGAACGATCTCACTTTTTCATTGGCGATAGAATCCGACCTGATTTGAAATCTTAATTTTTCGGTAGTCCAAGCTTTTGGCCTGATTCTTTTACATACTTAAGCTTCATATGAGAGCTCTAAATGCGTGCAAGACCTCTAAATGCAAAATAGACAGACAGTCAGATGGACAGATAGTCGTCCGGTGGTGGGTACAAAACGAGAGCTGCAAGAAATTCTTCAATCGGACGTCGAAATCACTTTATTAATGCGCACGTCACACAATAAATTTGCACACGCGAAATCATGCAACAGTTTAATAAATTGCCGGCTTTTGTTTTATATTAAAACCAGACTGGAGCTGAGCCAGAGCCCGAACGGACTTCTTCGAGAAGTGGTGGTTGCAGAGCCACGCAGTTCCATCAATCCAGCGGACAGTCCGGCTGGCAGGCGGGCCGGCGACTCACAGCCTTTGACCAGTCAAGCGGCTGACATGCGCCTGTCGCAACGGAATGGTAATTTGCGAGCTAACTCGGAACACCCAAATCATTAATCAAACATGTTAAAAGCGCTTCAGCAGCTTCAGCGATTCCTCAATCGAGGCAGCCTCGGCGCAAAATGCGAAAGACTCACTTGCACAACATCCACGGCGCACGGAACGCGAGAGTTCAACGCATACTCTGTATCCACTAATAATATGTAGCCACAGATATCGCAGCTAAGTAGCTATGCATGTACGAGTACATTCTAGGCATGTGTTGGGCTGTTTCTGTTTTAAGTTTCGTTTTTGCCGACTGCGAAATACTCAGAGTCATGATCCACGACTAGCGGCTCCATAAATGATCATAGAGCTAAGCAAGCTTCAAGCTTCAAGCGGCACGCTGCATGATGCACGCTGCGAAGCCCATCAGCTGAAATGACGAATTTAGTGGACACGAGGACCCGAGGTCTTGCCTAATTTGACTGGGGGTATGTTGAAGGCACGTCATTAGCGCGCACTCCGGCGAATGGGGAGATACGCTTACGTTGTGCTAACTGCCTGGGCGATGGTGATTATGACGGTCTAAAGAGGCTTTCCTTCGGGGAGTTCCTACGTTGAATTGCTTAATTTTTGAAGGAATGTCGGAGTCGGCAGTTTTAGAAAGTAACCGACGCGCGAGAGAGTGTTGACAGGTGTATCTAAGTGTAAGGAATTTGTGAACATTTCGCACTTACTTCGCTGTAAAAAGTTTTGAGTTCGAGTTTAGAGATATGCGTATATAATACAATGTGTTGTATATAAGATACGACTACATAAAGAAGGCAGTTTTTTAACAGATGGATGAGTGTTTGATAATAACACCAGATTCTAAGTTTTCTTAGTCTACTCAATCTTAAATCGAAAAGCGATAAAATAAATTAAAACTGAAAAGCCGAATGAGATTTTGAAAGACCCAGAAAGACTCTGAAGGAGAAACCGATCAGGTTAAAATCATTTGCAATATCATAAAGCAATTATTCGCATTAATCCTATATTTTTAGCTCACTTCACTGTTTATCTTCAACTCTATTATCTTCAAAGCATTTCTGTTAACAAAGATGTTGCAAGTCAGACACAAAAAAGGATTTCCTACGAGCTTTTACGCTATCACGTTACAATAACAACAATTTGTTGACTCTGGCTCCAAACACCGAATCCGAATAACGAACAACGAAAAGCGAAAAATCGAACCATCTAATGGATGCCCCGCAATTGATGTGTTTGTCTGGAGTTCGTATGTTGATCATGTCCAACTAATAGATAGCTGGTCAGCAAGATCAACGCAACACACGCCTGGCTCGGTTCAGTTCGGCTCAGCTCAGCTCTACGCAACTCAGCTCAGTGCTTCTCTTCTGGGACGAGTATATCGCTGTTATAAATCTAGATGGCCCGCATGCTGTGTTGTTAGTCGAAGGCGCTCGTTTCCATAGTGGCACGCGTACGTTTTCAGTGATCATCGAGATCAACTTTCTGGCCAGATATGCAGCACAGAAAACAGGGTTGCCATGTGTGCTCGAAATTATTGTAGGCAGCTCTCAATGCCATGAAATTAGTATGTTGACCTT
Organism: Myopa testacea; assembly: GCA_949629155.1. Taxonomy (NCBI): domain Eukaryota; kingdom Metazoa; phylum Arthropoda; class Insecta; order Diptera; family Conopidae; genus Myopa; species Myopa testacea. Next base: position 57,240,029 of record OX451345.1, read on the forward strand.
AAATGTGATGATTTCTTCGACAGGGCTCAGATGTTCAACTTAGATATGAACCTATATAAACGAATGAGTTCTTCGGAAAATCTTAAGTGTTCAAGATCTCAAGTTTTGCATGTAATTAACGAAACTTATGAACCTTTGAGGACTTAAGTAAGCCCCTCGCCCCTCCCACAGTGACTGAAGACTTCATAAAATGTAAAATCCTTTGCGAAATGTTGGATTCAATGATGTTGTCAAGGCTTCCATATCTTAAAAATGATCGAAGAAAGGATTTCTAAAAAGTCTCTATAAAATCGGTTCATTCTGCGTATCGTAAGCTTATTCTTTGGTACTAAAAAGCGCACTACTGAATGTCTAAAATAAAACCCTGCTCAAGCTAGGAAACAACTCAAATAATCTTCTGACTTGGCCATTAAACTTGATTTGCATGCAACAAGGAAGTAATTTCTTTGTCCAAATGCCATAATTTTACTTTTTCGTTGTCTTATTGTTGCGGAATTCTTCCTCCTCCTCCTCCTCCTCCTCCTACTAGCGGCTGTATTGCGTTTTCTTCTGTGTGGCGATTTCTTGTTTCTTTTTTCAAGTGCTGGCGGTGCTTCTCTTGAACACAGTCTTTGATGTTCTCCTTCTGGTGGACTACCATAACCTAAAATTAGATCAGCTTAAATTGATAAGCTCCCCGCACGATTGCAGACCGAAAATCCCACACGGATGGGTTGATGGGGTGTAAATAAACCCGGGATCTCGGAGTAGAGTAGCGCTAACACGTGAGAATCGAGATATCTGCTGCAGTTTGGCAGATAGATATGCGAGATACCCGTCCAGCTGATAGACTTCGTCCACTGCTGACTACTTCCACAGAATATAGGCCAAGTTGTGGCCGAAGGAGTTGTTTCGCCTGCATTGCAATTGGTCATTAGCTGCAGCATTGTTGTTGCTCCGGTTTCATCTTATTTATAGGTACTTGCTGCTGGCGTACGACTTCAGATTAGGCTAAAAATGTTGGTGTTCTCCACTCGTTCGCTGCATTGTTGCTGGATTTAAGTGCAGTCTTGATTTACGCATGGGCAGCTTTGGAACACGCGGGCGGTACGCTTTGTCTGTGTCACACGAGGATAAGTTATTAGTTCCTGTCACGTGTGAACACGTGCTCTGGTCTCATTTTCATTTTGATGTAAAGATGAGGAAATACGTAAATCTTGTTTGGGTCACAGAGCCTTTTTTGCGAAACATAAATTTTTATTTAATTTTAAAAATAATGACATACTTCAGTTTAGCCTCAACACTCAAACTTCGCGATTCCCTGGAAAATCCATATCCGTGGATCCGGAAGAAGTCGAAGCTTGTCAAGATATGACAAGGCTCCGGTCGGCTAAAAGGTATGTATGTATGTCGAAATCGCCTCCATGTTCATAAAGTCAATTTATTTATATTTATGAGAGGACCACGCCACTGTCCTGTATGCCGTCAAGTCACACGTCTCTGAGCCAAATTGAAGAGTCCGAAAATAAAAATACAATGCACACATCTTGTGACTTTTAAGATATTTACGACTCTCTTTCACGCCGCAGTCAGACACTCTTGTGCTCTGATTTTCTTTTGCAATAGCTTAGGACCGCTAAAGGTACCAGCAGCGAATGAGGCAAAAAATCCACGAAGGCTAAAAAACAAACAGCCGCGTGCCAGACGCACACGATGATGCAGCACCACAGCGATATCCTGGACATGGTAGGAAGCAATACAAACACACACAGACACATGCACAAACTCGTACACACACACACACACACACAAACACTGTGCGACTTCTGAACAAGCGTACCGCAGCGAAGACCTTTCAACTACGTATCGCCAACAACAACAACAACAACAAGAATAACAACCGGAGCCGGTACCCTCTCCCCGGTTGGCACTAAAAAGTCAGCGCTAAATGTGCATTCATAAATTTGTGCCTCACCGGCGTGACAATTGGTACATCGGTACATCGCTACATAACAATCATCTGGCCGCAGCGGCCAGGATACCCTCTTTATGGTTGCTGTTAGTGTTGTGTGATAGCTTGATAGGCAAAAATAGACATTTCATTGTCGCTGTCCACGCCGAGCGGGAGGGCGAACGTGGCCCAAGTCTCTGTCTGCGAATTTGTGGGGTGTGAGTGTGCCTGAAGTGACTATCTGTCTGTCCGTCTGTCTGTCGGTTTTTAGAATTCCCATTATTATTATGTGCTCCTTATTGTTGTTCTCCAGGGCGATAAAGTATGCCAAGTTTTATTTTCTGCCAGGCGTTGTCTTGGCCGTGTTTGCAGCGTGTATCTTTGCTGGTTCCACAAGATGTTTCCTGTCTCCGAATCGAATTGTTGTCAATATCCGACAGAATTGCGACACCGTAAAAATCATTCATGCAAACACAATGAATCCCTGCGCAGAGCTTATTGTAGTATTGTGGATACATACAAGTACAGTCTATAAGAACAGTCTATAAGTCGTCCACGTGTCTAACTTCCATTGATCATTCTGCAGAAACTCATTTAAATAACTACACATGCCTAAGAAAGAGTTTGTCTGACCGTAATTCAATTTAACTCTACAAGGTTTAAGAATTTTTTTCAGTGTACGTAGAAAATGCAGCAACTTTGCAACTTATAAACAATTTCTTATTTGTTGGATCGCACGATCGGCATAAACTCTGCGAAAAGACAGGTCCGGTCAGTGATTTTGACACAACTAAATTGACTGCAGGGAGACATGTTTCAGAAATATTACCATAGACGAATTTCTGGAGCGAAAGTAAGAATAAATATGTTCTAAAATGCTCTGGATATAATGACGATTTTAAATCTAAGACTACTTTTAAAGTCTATATAGTCTTGTGTTCCAAAATAATTTCCTTTATTTTATTATTTAGGTACTTCATATATGTACATATTCTATAACTACACCATCTCAACTGCGCTGGTTAACAAATTTATTTCCGCCTCTGTTATAAATTACAATTTGTGCGAGCGACGGTGTTATAAATTCTTTCTATAAATTCTCGGCCAGCGTGGACATCTGTGATTTTGCGACACTTTTATTGGCCATTGGCTTATTAAGCTTTAATCCGGGCTTAGTTGTTGCGGCTAAGGCTCTTGATTAGCTGTGACGCACGCGCTGCATCTCTCGCAAATCAAAGTGTAAATTTGTAGCTCTGATTGGTTATTTGTTGGAATTTATTGGAACCGCGATACACACGGGTACTGCCTGGCTCGTGCGAGTGTCTGTCCAGTTCTTACATACATTCGTTAATGACCGATCATTTTAGTGTACTAACTTCAGGCGAGAAAATAGAATCGAACCACTGAATTTGAACAACCGAAAGTACATACATATCATTATTTTTCAGTCTAAAACACTTCTATATCTTTACTATTAACCCGAGTCCGACATTAATATTTGACCCTTATATTCTATCATGAAATATCTTAAATCACACATAAAAACTCTATAGCTTATTGTATAGTATAGGAGGAGTGTATATACGACTAGAATTAAATGCACATCAAGTTCAGTCCAACTGAAAAGCATTTCAATGGCTTTTTCTTATATGCTTTTCCGGTTAAAGCTTTCCTGCACCTCAACTGCGTCAATTCCCTTAAGTCCCATAACTCTTTTAACCCATCTCTCCCCAATCCTCGTAGTTCGGATAGCATAAAAGTATTTATACATTTTCGTTTCATTCACCGCTCCACTTCATGTTGGTTATCAATAAATTCAAATTGACATTTCACACCTTGATATGTCACACGATATTTTGCCGGTATCTGTATGTACATGCATATATGAGTATATGTGTATATCTGTGTGTAGAGCGAGGGACAGCAATCGGAACATGATATTCATACGACATCCTCTGGCAGACTCGCCTCGAACATACAGGTTCATGTAATCTTTTTTGGCCTCTGGCATAGACAACGAACTCACAAGAGAGCATCGCTGCCGTCGAACAGGTCCTGCCTTTGCGAGCCTCTCCACATCCCGGGCTTATTCTTTAGATAAGACAAAAGGACAGAGTCCGGCGCAGAGATAAAACACGAATGATCATGTTAGTACATTAAGTCAATAAAACCTCGGACATTTATCAAAAAACTCTCAAGAAATACGCAAATGAAAAGAGGCAAAAAGAGGCCAACCACTTCTCCAGATAAAGTTCACGTTAAGAGTCTCGCATTACAAAATGTAAACAAGTTGAGTTAATAAATAAAATTGGCGGACTCTGGCGCTGGCACCACACTCTCGCTGTTATCTATGGCGCTGCGTATTGCAAAGGTGTTGCCAACTGCTTGGTCGGCGTTGCCCTTATTTGTTGTAATTAATGAAATGTTTGTCAAAGTGACTGCGCCAACGCTGCCGCAGTCTCCACCGCAGACTGATCTCTCTGCTGGATTCCGCTTCAGCGCGACCCGAAGGGTGCCATCACTGGATTTGGCAGAATCCATACTAAAATAGCGGTGCGGCTGAAGATGGATTGGACTTAATTACTGACAACAAATGGCCCACGGAATATCAGCATAATGAAGTCATATTTAATTTACTGGGATTTTGATTTTTAGGGGCCGAATATAGCGGAAATCAGAATGGAATGTGAAATGTTCGTTTTTGCAAATTATTTGAATGAGAGTAAATTAAAAACACCTCCTTCGATGGAATATGTACATATTTTGTGTAGTAACCGATTTGTTAGCTTTTAATTATAGAATATCAATTGACGCCCATATGGTCTCTGTTCCGTCTGAAAACTTCTGTAACCAGTGACCAATTTGGGGCCGGTGATAGCGAGGTAGCATTATTTCATTTCCCACATCGCTATCAGCTTCCAATTGGAATTCGAGTTATTTACAATTTGTGGCGTTTTAAAACAAAATGCGTTATCAACCTTCACTGGAAAACTGCAACCTTACAGAAGGAGCGAATCCGCAGACACTTGTTGAAAAATATGTCCCCATAAGCTCTGGATTTCTCCAGATCTTAAGCAGCACAATGAAAGCAACTACATTTAAAAAAGGACCAGATACAGCACCAACAAGTGGCTATAGAAATTACAAATACCGGTCTGTCGGATGCACTTACAAAACATGGACTTTAGCAACGATGGAAAAGCAGGAATAAATAATAAGAACTTATTTTAGAGAGTACGAGGAATGCAATTTAAATAAAAGCAACCTCTTCTACATCTACACAGTGGAAAATAATTAAATTGGAATTCGCTTGAGCCAACCTTAAGATGGAAAGCTGCACGGCCCAAATAAGTCGGGCGAAGCGCTGCGTTGTTCACGTGGATGGCCGGGCAACAGCATCGCCTGTACTCCGGTATTCTATAGAAGCCTCAGCTGCTGTGTAATCAATAAATGCAAATGATTTATTGAATTTAAATCACCTGTATTGGCATGAGTCCTGCTGGGAATTTGTGACAGTTTCATAAACGAAAAACGTCAGTTGAAGTATTTTATTAGGTAAGTCTTCTTCTTCTTCTTTGACTTGAATGAGGGGCGATGCGATCTTTTTCTTTATTTTGCTTTTCTTTTCCTTTTGCTTTTTTATGGAGAAAACACTGTAAATAATACGTATATGTAATACAAAAACTATAATATATACGGCTCTTTAAGTTAAGCAAATATGTTTTTGTATGAATTAGAATATACAATTTAACCAAAAATCAGGAAAATCATTTACAATAGAAATCATTTGGAAATATCTTCAATGAAAAGCAACACGAAATACTTAAAGCAATACTAATTAAATCAAGAGAGTTAATTAAATCAATTAAGAAGCACTGGAAGGGTCAATTCCTTATAAGTTAATATAAATAGAAATCTTACATAACCTTTATATTGATTTCGAAGCACAATTATGAAGTAAAAAGTAAACAAAATAAAAGACCTGTCTTATGGACTTAAATTAGAATTTATGATTTACTTGTACTATATTCCTTCCATTCTTCTACACGTTAACATCGCATACTTCTGGGTCTACCCTCGGACGCTAATTTCGATGCGTTCCTTCACGCTTCAAACTGTAGTAACTAAATAAATGATCCATTGCGCTTGCACTGTGTCTAAAGTCGCCTTTACAACATTGTTTCTAGCTCATAAATGAAACAGCCGAATATACTGAAGCTATTTTAGAACAGCTTCTGGCCCTGGCTCATTACATTAAATACAAAGTAGCATAGATACCCGTACATTACATGTCACATACGGAAGACAAACAGAGGGCCGCAAGACGACGCAATGGCAAAAAATGCTCAACGAGTTTCAAGAACAATGAACGGGTGGAGGTGGCAACACTACTTTAGAGAGAGCAACTGACACCTGTTGTCCATTAATAATAAGTTTAATTTATCAGAAAATTAGGATGAATAAAAATCGCATGGATGAAATAATTTCGAAATAGTTTAATAATTTTGAATGAGAATTTACATCTCACATTAATAAATTCTATTATATAACTAATATATTTTACTTTTAGCCACACAGATCACGTACATGCTTATATTTTCTAAATATAGCAAGTATATACCTATAACTATAATATAACAAGTATAATTATCTACTAGTTTTTTTCGGAACTTTGATGCCCATATTTATGACTTGTTAAAACACGGTTTTTATTGATATTCTGTAAAAGGTCTCTAAAAGCAATATAACAACATTAGCACTTAAAAATATCCAAAAAATTTTTTTTTTTTTATTTGAAGAGTAGAGAGGAAAGTGAAGAGTTGGCGCCTCTAATAAACCAATCAGCCGATGAAATTGATTGGTGAGCTGCTAAGCTTCTTGGACACGGTTGACTTATACAGCAGCTAAGTAAGCAAATCATGATCCCAGACTGATATGGAGTCATAAATATGCATGTATTTAAAGTACCATTTCAAGTATTAATGTATTGTAGCTACACGGACATCGTGCATATATTAGTAATTAAAATTTTACGCATAACAACACTGATCGCTCTCGGCCGCAATGTATTCAGTAGCAACCGAAGAACCTGGAAACATGGAAATAATCAATTTTATTACCGTTCTATACTAAATTTATCAATGCATAAGTTTAGAGTATTCAACTCCTTTAAGAACTTTTAGAAACTGTGAACAACTTAACACAACTTAGTAATTCCGTTAATAGTCCGTTAATGAACTGGGTGGGTGATGTGTCAAGACGAACGCGGGGAGGGAGTCCGGATGACATCCGCTATTTAATGAAGCAGACCAAGCTTCCTCTTCTAACTCCTGCTCAACCTAGAACATGCTTAATTAGAACCTTTCGAAGAGACATTAAAGCTAGTTTAATTCCAGAATTTATATGTTTCAGTTTCCTCCATATTTTTTTAGTGCATTTACAAAAGCTTTTACTAAGATCGAAGATATCATATCTCTCTTATATCCTACCTTCTTATATCGATTGTATAAATTGATAGAATATGAATTGATAGTGTGTATTTGATATGAGAAGCGTATCACTTGCTGTATTAAAATATAGTATTATAGATATACGGAAAACTTTACTTTCATGGATCGGGTCGCGAGAGCCTCAAAGTCAGGGGAAGCTGCAGCGACCTATTAGCCTATGATCGGAGTTTCTTCTCACTATCACTCGCCATCTTTATTCAGATAGAGATATGAGTTAGAGAACTGGAAAGTGCTAAATTGGAAAGGAAATCAAACCTTTCTACTCTGGAGGATTCATGAGAAGGCGTTTCCTGGATGTGCAGAAAATGATTACATTTTTGACAGCTCACACAACGGACATAATTCAAAAAGCTTATTAATTAGCCCGCAGCTAACGAATAACATATAAACACACACACACACACCTGACCACATGTGAAAGAGTACTCGTACGTAGACACGTCTTACGAAAAACTTACCAACAAGTTCCCGAATCATTCGCCTTCACATTGCACCACGAAATGAAGCCAATTTAATAGCTAGAGAACGCATTTCCAGCATAAATCATTAGGAGAATTTATTGCAAAAAAGAAGAGAAGTGCAACAATAAATGTAATTTACTCCATGTCGTAGCCTTCATGTTAGAAATGAACACGAATCGATCAGCGCAAAAATCACTTCAAACATACAAAGCGATCGACTGTGATCGCGCCCATCGATCAAAACATCTGCTGCGGCGGCAATTTGGACAGATTTGCAGGCCGAATTGTCGTGCTATACTCGTGAATTGGCGCTTTTCTTAGCTCCACCACGAGAAATTATCACTTTGCGTCATTTTCGAATCGACATTTTTGGAGCCTCAGGTTATCGAGCACACGAAGCACAATCCTGGGGTCGCTTGACAGACACCCGTTGATACTCGTAGAAGGACAGATGGACGGACGGTTGAACAGACAGACGCACTTTGTCCCAATCACTGCACGACAACAACAACAACCAAAACCAGCATCGTCGCGAGATTCACTGAAGTCGGGCTGTTCTAAAATACGGTTAATAGATTTCGGTGTTATTATTACTCGAGCTGCGATCGTTTAATGTCAAAAGCGATTGCAGCCACCTTCACTGGCCCAACGCTTCACGTTGCCAACATCTAGAGCGTGTGTTGTTATTTTGTGTTGTTAATGTTATTGTTGTTGTTGCTGAAAATTATTTGTGTTGTGGAAGCGGGTGTTGTTTTTGTTGTTCAGCTCTGGTCCCTTTGTTTGTTGTCCTCGTCGCCATATTGGACGCCATAGTTAGTCATCAGCTGCAGCCGGAGCAACAACAAAAACGAAAGCAATCACAGCAAAAGCAAAAGCAAAAACCACAACATTAAACATCATTAAATGATCACGAAAATGCCATAAAATTTTAAGCGATCCCTTGTGGTATCACTCAGTCAGCCAATTTAGCCAGCTAGCATGTCACGTCAGTCTCCGCGCTGACTGCTTGGACTAAATATTGATGTTGCTTTTCCCTAAAATATTTTAAATCAATATTAATATTGAATAATTGCACGATGTCAATTTAATAGTTATTGAAAATTACTTCGAAAATAATTTCGTGACATTTTCTCATACGTATGCACGTTTCGATACTTTTACACTCTACACTCAAAGGTGAGCGCTGCACTAAGTTTGTCCTTCCGATGTAAAGCACAGAAGGAGGCGTGGCAGGTCTATAGTGGTATATTCAATAAATAGTATTCTTCGTTTCCAGCATCATCTCAACATCATCCGGGGCCTGGTGCGTCACTTCAGCTCTTCCTTCTAAAGGCGCTCAATTAAGAGATCATTCACCAGATTCACGTGGATTTACAGCATTTCAAGTCGGCCATGCCGAAGATTTCTGGTTTAATATGGAGATCAGATTAGAAGAGTTTCAGATTACTAAAAATATAGAATATATATAATACATATATAAATATGAAGCTAATCATCGAACACTCTGAAAGCAATTTCGACTGAGCACACACACACACACACACACACATACACACATCCTCGTGAACATTCCTCGTGTAATTGTAATCGTCGCGATTGTGCAATCGAATTTATAGTGAAAAATAATTTTTTACTGCATAATTGGGAAATAAAAAGCAATGGTTGCCGGCATAAATTCTGCACTTTATGCTAAATTAAAGAAAAAATAAAAACAACGCAGTGGAAGTTCGAGTTGGCAACAACATCCAACGATGTTCATTAAATCTAATTAAGACCAACTACAGGCACTGAGATTTCCTCCCGTTACACTGGTTATTTATGAGCGAAACTCATTAAATTAATTCCATAATCCGAGCAGCACGAGACGAGAGTCAATTTCGAAAGTAATTCAATTGATTGTTGTTAATTGAAATGAATTTGTGCCGAAAGCGGTCCCGAAGGCTGCCATAAATGCCACCAAAAATTAATATTCAATTAAAAAACTTAACAACAATAGCTGAGTTAAAAAAGTCGCATTCGGTAATTAAAATTGTGCTCGAAATTATATCGGTTTTTAATTTCAGCATAAAACATTTAACTCCAGCTTAAAAGTTAGCAATTTTTAGGATAGGCTTGTTTTATGTAAAAACCACGTTTTATACCAATTTTTGGTGGATTTTTTTTAAAAGGAGCCGAAGGAGCCGAAGCTAAGAAAACGAAAGTCAGCGTTTAACACGTATTTAAAGGAAATTGCATTCAATGAAATTTTCATGCCTGCCAGCCATAAATTAAGCCTCCGATGATCTGACCAGAACCACTTCATCACTGGACGCGAAGAAAATGTACAGCTCGGTGCAATTTATCATTTTCGAAATTTATAGCAACGCGAGTGCGTGTTCGATTTGCTTTGTCTCAGACTCAGGCTCAGGCTCAGACTCAGGCTCAGAGTCCAGCCGAAGTCCTCCGTCCTGTCCAAACCACGTCGTCTTACCTTTTCGGCATGAAAAATTGCTACCATCTACGCAAAATGTTATCAGCGCCATAATTAAATAGCGCCAGGAGGTAACTCACTGGCACGACTCTAAATCGTTATGTTTTATTTTCATATCCGCAAGTGCGAGTAAATTAAAAGACGCTAAAGAAGAAAACCAGAGCAACTTGTTGACACAATACCGACTTCGTTCCGTGTTATCAAATATATATAGAAAAGTTTTTATTTTTGTCTTTTCTTAGGACAAAAAAATTGTGTAAGCGTGAAATATTTTCTGCTTTAGTTTTAGCATTTTTAAAGTACACACATATGTATATGGTACATTTAGAATTTCATCAGTATATTGTGAGTCTTCTCACCTCTTTAGCAGCTTCCTTGAGTCCATAAATCTTTGGAATATTTTATTACAATTTTATATTTCTTAAATGCTTTAAAAATTTACAAAGTCGAAAAGAAAAGCATTTCAGCCATTTATTGCAGTTTTTCTTGAAGGAATGCTTTTATAAAACAGACAAATAAATAGAAATTATAATATCATACTCATACTTGACATTTACTGATGTCAAATTATGTTTTCGTAGCTCACTGTTTCCTGTGTTACAAGAAAGAATCGTCCAGAAAAGTCTAAAAAAATAACTTTGAAGAAAGTCTTCTGAAGAAAACAGTTTAAAATAAATAGGTGTTCAAATGGTACTCAATAGAAATGGATTCCAAAATATCTCGGACTCGGAAAGCTTTTCCGTTTTAGTTTTGCTAACAGTTAACATCAGATAAGAGATTAACTTTATATAAAGTATCAATGAGATTAGCTTTATTTGAATTACGTAGAGCTGTAAACGAAAATCTATCGATAATGAGTTCGGGTTAAAATCATCGTTGCTTTCCACTTGATTGGGATGACTCCATAAAAATGCAACTTAATTAGCATATAAAACAAACGGACATTTTATTGTCATGTCGAGTTCATTAACGTTTAGTATCTCCGGAGACCAGCAATAATATTTAGACCATAATATGTTCAATTTGAATAGAATAAATTGGAATCCGGACAGCTGCTGTGCAACTGTAACAAAGCGACGCTCGTCGGCGCATCGGTTCAGAACATCGATTCCAGTAGAAAATCGAATGTAATCTAAAGCAATTAAATAGGGTTTTGGAAAGGTTGCTTAGGACCCGGAGATATGCTATACAGTGGCAATGAAAACTGAAGACCATGACAAAGCGAGGCAACGCAACGTCTGATGGCCAGTTCTCGGAGCTTCCTTTTTCACGCCGAACGAATGATTTTGTTGCGTTTTTATGTTCATGAATATTTTTGTTTAGATTCGGTATTTTAACGGTCAGTGCGGAGCTTTGTATTTAGCTCTTTGTATTAACATTAAAGTCAGTATTCTCGGACAACAAATTGATGAACTAATAATAGAGTGTTGCTTTGAAAGTCATTGTTTGTGGCATTTTGTAAAGAGGCCTTCAAAGGTTTTTATTGGGATTTTAACAGGAATTCGGTGCACTACAAATGATCAGTGATCTCTTTATTTATGCTGCCCATAAACTATTTTATGATCAACAGCAAGTTTTATAGTTTGAGATCACATAATTATTTGTTTACTTAAATTTGATTTTCGTTTGCGATGCGACAAAGTGGAGTATTCCTTTGAAATGTTTAGGAGTTCTCTATAAATCACATTCACATCCAGATGATTTGGATTATTTTCTTTAATGAAGTGAAAAAACTCATTAAAACAAATAGATTTGGACGAAGAAAAATGTATATATTTTATTAACATAAAAAATTTGAGGGAAATTTCATAATATTAACTTATTGATTATCAAAGTCTGAAGCTTTAATATAATGCAATTAAAGACACTCTACTTTTGACAGTAATCTTGGCTGGTTTGTAATCTGAACAACAACTACAACAACCTACTGAAATTAGATTAACTACTCAAACTTTCTGATAGTAGGATTACACAAGAAAAGTGTTTAGTTAATTTTTAAACAAGTTACTCATCATGTTACTGTCAGTGATCTTGTACCGATCAACACATGATCGATTGTTATAAGCATCGTGCTGTGAAAAGCAGGCACTCTCGTCATATACGTTTTTCTAATAACAATATACGATATATGAATATAGTACATCAAACTTATAGACGTGTTTAAATATTTGTTAAATGAAAGTGATCGCGAGTATTGAGTCGAAGGTGCATAATAAAGCAGGTACTCTTAAACGCAATTCATGTTAATTAAATCAACATGGCACAACAACAACAACAACTCTTCAACGAATGCTCTAGAATAACTCCTCGATGCACGGAGTTGAAGAAGGTAAAAGTTGAAGTTTAATCGACTGGAACATATTCAAAAATAAATCAAGCGTAACAAAAAAACAGGTTACCTTATATAAAAAAACAATTCGGTATTTCAACCTGCTTGTTTTCGCTGTAAAAGTCTTACAAATAAATTATGAATAAATTTGCACAGTGACATTTTATGACTTTGGCTATATGTAAATATTTCATATGTACGATGTATGTATATCGTGCATATCAACAACCTCAAACAAATGTCCAGTTTCATGATGGTTGTTTCTTATCGTATTCATTTCCCCACAATTAATCGTCTTTTTCTCCTAGTCTCTTGTTTACCTTCTTCAACTTTCCTCCACAAAATGTGTCCAAACCCTTCCCCAGAGAGACCACCCGACATGATTTACTCTGAGAACTCAATTCGTAATTATTTTAAATCAATTTAGGTCTTAGTTTTCCATCCGTGAGTGTCATTGATGATAAATTCAGTGAAGGTTCAAGCAGCGACCCCGAAAACACAAGCACTGGTTCCATTTCATTACCTTGCGGACGACGGACCTTCTTTAGACGCATAAACAAGATCGTGATTAATTGTGGGAGCTGATTTTCCCGCAGAGTTACCCAAAAAAAACCCCTTCACAGCGCGTTCAACGCGAGCTTGGATTGATATTTGTGTGTGGCGCACTGTAGCGTGCATATCATCGATCTCTGGTTCTCGATGTCTTACATTTCCTCTTACTGAAGGCGTGGCAAGATTTCCTCGGCTTTTTTAGCTATGAAGATTGATGATTTGTTGATTTATTGATTAGCCAGGATCAAGTGCACAATAGAAGAGGGTCGACCATACAGCCAAATCGTATGTGTTTCTGACCGCAATTGAAGTTCGTAATTGTAATGTGTAAACGGGGAAAAATAATTAAAACGATTGAAGTGGGCAATTTTTGGAGAAAAAGAAGAAATAAATAAATGATTTGTTTATCAATCGAAGCTCCGAGTCTGTACACAATGATTAATTGAATTAGAAACCCAAGAATGATGCTCGAGTCGGAGGTACGGACATCAAGTAGACGAGTAGAATAACTCTTTTAAGGTGTATCACCAAAACGTTGGTGGAATACACAGAAACATAAATAGAATATCTTTGAATTAATAATTGCTTTTGTCTTTTTAAGGCTGTATATGAACGGAGCTTGTTTTCCTCTTCGATGAAATTCTTTGCTAATTTTCTTGTCTAAGAAGCTTTGATTTATATGTCTACGAAAACGACATCAGTTGGATAAACCGAGAAGATGGTAACTGTCTGGTGCTCTTATTTGGCTCAGTCAGCTATTAATTTTATTTATTTACAGTCAAGTGATCTACGCTAAATATTCGTTGATTATATCTTAGTATCTTAAAAATTATATTATATTCCACGAGTATTACGAGTTGTACGAAATCTCTTAGTTTTATTAGTTTAAAGCACTTCATTCGCGAAGTCATTCGATCACTTTTATCCGGTTGATCTTTAACAACAACGTAATTCGTTTAATTGAGCTCTTAAAACTGATTGAAGTATTTTAGGAAATATCTTGGAAATAATCACCGAAATTAACGGGTCGCTGCTAAATTTCGCAAACAAGGACCAGCCACTAGCAACCGGTTCCAGCAACGAATGGTCTCTCGGGTCCCTCGTCTCTGCGGTACGGCTTCAATCGGAGGCGTTGGTTAATGTGGCTAATTACGGAAAATGTGCACATTTTATTCGATTTTTTGCTAGATTCACATACATGCAAGTACAATTCATTGAGTTGTAACGAACAATTCTATTTATTAGATGAAGTAAAGCAACGAACACAACATAATAACAAATGTTTGGGACTCGAACCGCAATAAAAACGACGTAATTCAAATACGTAATCAAATAAAACAAAGACTAAAAAACAACTACTGACACACGAAGAGAAGGAACACCGAAAAATACGACCAACGAAAATATTCCGAGATCAGATTCGACTCAAGTATTCAGATTCGATAAATAAAATAAAAGATTTCCACCTTTTTCCATGAACCCGGCGGCTCATTTAAAGGGAATCTCAACGACTGCTAAATAAAGTCCGTTGCTTTCTGCACCTCCTCTCGACGTATTAATAAGTATGTCATTACATTAATTTATGTTTATAATACAAATCAAACTCAGAAACAACAAGAAATCCGGATGATTTGTATCTCGGAATCTGATGGCACTTCGCTTATCTCATGGCAACTATTTTTATCGATCCGACTATCAGACGGAACATCTGTGTGTCTCCTGGCGTGTCGCCGTGTACAGGTGAGGTTAGGACTCGGACTCAGGTACCGCTGAGCCGAAAGTACAACAACAGGCTGTGGCGAAGGCAGCAGAAGCTCCGCACAGTAAACAGAAAACTCATTAACGCAATAATTAAGACGACAACAAGGATTTTAAGATAAGGTTCAGCAACAAGCACCATCTTTGGAAAAATGAGAAATAAGTATTATTTTCTGTTTCCTGGCTGCCTCCGCTAGCCCCGTTTGTGGCTGTATCACATCTGAACTTTTCCTCCGCAGATGATGGATCAGTTGCTGGGATGGCTCAAAGATTCTCGTATCTGGCGGCGGTTGTAATGCACCAGCATCGACCATCGACAGCAGCAACACAACAACAAGAACATCGCTCCAATCGGCGTCAATTTCTTCACTTTTCACTCTTTATTTTTCACATTGGTGTTGTTGTTGTTGTTGTTGTTGTTTTTGTTGTTGTTTTCTTCCGCTGTCGTTAGCTTGAGCAAGTCGTGGCGGTGCTCATTTAATGACTGCGATACGCCAGATCGATCGTCGCGTCGGATGGATCAAGTGTGGACCAAGTGCGAGCTCCGATGTTGATAATGATAAAGATTCCGTACATCAATCGTTGACAGCTGGCTACCAGCGTTTTAAACGTTCTCGCAGCGCTGATCTCCTCGATCGGTTCAGCGTCACGCCGATATAATCTACTCATTCGGGCTGAATGCGTACTTCGCACCAAGTTGTGAAGATTCCGGAGTCCGATAAAGCTGCAGAGTGAGATTTTTAATTCTATACTACGGAATAGTGGCATGTGGTTTTTATTTAGGTACATCTCGAGCCGTCTCCTTCGGATCAGACGTCCAGAAGCAGGTAGCCTCGTTATGCTTCATTAAGCTTGTCATGCCATGGATTAACTAGTACCGTTTCTCTGCGGGATTCGAGCCCAATGTTTGGCAACAAGTTTAAGGCACAACTTTAAGTCACTTTCTCCGTTGAGTCTCCGATCTGTTCATTGTGAACGATTAACGATCACTTCAGATCTTATTATTGCAACTTGCGCCAAATATTTTCAGAACAGCACACCTTTTAAAGGGTTCAAACTTCAACTGGGTTCAAGGGTGACATTTCATTAATGTTGATATGTTTCCCTGATTTAATTATTACTCTGCTTTAACCCTGATTTAAACATTTCTTCTGCTGTGTATTGATCCTCCTTCTGTTCAGAGCCTTCGTCGCTTTTCAGAGTATTGGGATTGGGTCTCTCTCTGGCCGCATGATCCCTTTGATCTAGTGTTCACCTATCTGTGCATTAAGTGTAACGAAAAGCGTGTCACGCTTTAGGCTTCCCCCCTCCACCCCCTGCCCCCCGCTTCGGCGACATGTCACATGGCCCTTGCGGAGTCAGAAATTAAATAAATAAAATAAGTTAAAATTCTGCAGAAGTCAAAACAAGAAGTCGTGATTGCAGAACTCATAACTCACTTCACTTGACTCGAGAGAGACGCGGCGTTGACAACAATAACAAAAATAAGAGTGCGAGCAAAAATAAAGCAGGCAGAAAACCCAGATAAAGCATCCTTCAGACGTACGTACGAACGGACGCTTGCGATCGCGTAATTTTCAAAAACTTTTCACACTTTTGCACACGTATTCGCAACTATTGTTTAATTAAAACTGACGCGACGGAAGCACGACGATGCTCGCACGGCCCAGCTGGGTAAAGGTGCAAAAACAGGCCGCCTGCGGTTAGAAGGACCCAAGCGAGGGACTTCAGAATGTGCCGGGCCCCGCACTTGAGTGAGTGACTGTGGTCGACCATGGAGCGAGTGGGGGAGCGGACCAAGTGAATGTGTGTGTGTGAGTAGCGTTGCCACAGTTCTATGAATTGCTCCTGAAAGTGTTCAAGCAGCGAAAGAAGCCACATTTTGTTTGTCATGAAAAGAATAAAACTGAGTTTATTACCAGCAGCGAGGACGCTCAAACGTTGTTAAGCTGCTGGCAGCACAGACAACAGCAGAAGCAACAGCAATTGTTTCTACTTCCACTAGTGAGTGATTAAATTGCTCCAGAAACTCGCTACGAAGTAATGATTATTTGCGCATATTCGCGCATCATGTTGCATTGTTTGTCGCTGATCGTCTGACAGACGAACGGACGAACAGCGCAGCGATCGAGAGACGAAAGAGAAACGATTGCCAGACACACAGCGACTCATTCTACACGCTGCTGTGTGTTCGTTTGTTTGTTGCCACTGCATGAGGCTGCAGTTTCTTTTTAGCCTCTGAAGGATCCTTTTTGTAGGTATCCTCAGGGCTTCCCTAATTGTGTGACTACAAAATGTTCACAGTTGAGGGGATGATTATTTTGACTTGATAACGAGGCTAACAACCAGCAACAGCGTCGACACCTCAACGGCAGCTTCTTCAATAACAATCTACTACCTCAAAAGAAGAAGCAAAAACCAACAAAAACCATAACAGAACACATCAGAAATCCATGCTTAAAATCCAACAGATCCATTGAATTGTGTGGATTGAAAAGCATCGAGTCATTTAATGAGTCACTGAATTCAATGAGTTTTATTGTGGCCGTGATTTCTTTGTGATCAATTAAAAACGATAACCTCAAAATGCCATCAACTTCTTTATTTAATAATTCTTTAAATTTAACTTTTAATACAATGTTGTGAATATCGTAGTTGTTGTTTGTATACAACTGTTTTGAGTTTATTTTCAGTTTTATTTTTGTACAGTACACAAGATACATAGTATAATTTTGGAGGAATATAGCTAGAAATGTCCTAATCATATGGACCAGATCGACCTCTAAGTGTTATGTTCTTAAACATCATCGGATTTCTTTATTTAAAAAAAGGATGAAAAGTGAATTAGAATATTCATATTATTATTAATATTGCATTAGAATAGAGTGAATTACTAGAATTAAGAATAATTATTCTGCATGAGCAATAAATGTATCTTTCACTTTGAAATTGTTTTAGAGTTGTTTAGCGTTGCTTATTATTTAACACTTTTATTCGACTCACACCTTTATTTCAAAATATCTCTTGTGGCCAACTGACGTCATCCACCGCAGATGCACACCCAAACAACGAAATGCAAATGAATCTGAGACAAAATGCTACAAGACAAATTATGCATGCGTTGAGAGGTCGACAACAACAATCGCAGCGTCTACCATGCACCAGGAACAGCCTCTGCGGATTACGGATAAATTTGTTAAGTAGTTTGCATCGACCATCAACTAGCAAAAGCAGTCACCAGATACTCTGTCAGGAACTACGAGAACGTCCTAACGACACTAGTTGATGTTCCTCACTCCAGGGCACGATTTTCAATTTCCAAATCTTGCTTCTTCTTGCGACCGAGGAGCAGCATGCAGCAACTCAACCGAAAATCCACCGAAATGCGTTTGCGTCCCATATCAAGAAACGAGGATCATTTAAAACTTCTTGTAGTGTTGACAGGAAACGGGAAAAACGAAAAACATAAGGAAAAGCAAAACCATAAAAATATCAAAAGACAACACAGTCGACGACAATTCGTTGCGCTTAGTTAGCCCAGCTTTTGTCTGCGGTGCCAAAGCCAGTAGCAGCCGTAGAGACTCCACGTTTGTGGTCTGAACTCCGGCTGAACTCGAGTCTACAGTTCACAAGACCACGCTATGGACAGCCTACCGAAGTCCGACGTCCATCGCATTCATGTCTGTGGCAATGTAATTGAGTGCGATGGGCCTGAAGATGATGAGGACGTGGACGGCAGCGATGATTGCTGCGGACGCTGCTGGTCCGGATGATGGATACTCCTCGGCGCGGTGCTGCGTAAGTGATGGTTTCGTAATGTTCGCATTTAGTTTGCATTTGCACCGTGCAGCGTATCATAAATTGCATTAACATCGCCATCCGCGGCCGAGGGGAGAACCGCAGTGGATCCGTCCGCACTGTCGCGGTGGGTAGCTTTGTTATCCGAGCGGTTATCGCGCATATTTAACTCACAACATGCACTGGTTACCCGCAACATTTGGCACCGGAAATAGAAACTGTTCTTCTTTCTGAACATCTCCAGAGTTCCTATCGTCTAAGGAACTTTAAAGTGTAGTTACTCTACACAGTAAAGTTTTAATTGTTAAAGTTTTCCGAAGCAATCATTAGAAATACAGATCATAAATTAATACATTTTATCATTCAATTTGTTTGGATATTTAAAGCCAAAAATGGATGGAGAAATTTATAGTTCGAAGTAACCGTTAACCCTTTCGATGACGTGTGTAAAGCAGGAAGTTTCCTTCATAGTTTCTGATTTTTTTATTTACAGTACAGTATCAAATTATAGATGTCTTTATTGGGATTGAAAACTAAAGACTTTGAGGATTAAGTCACGGATTCCTGTTTAAATTGAGCAATTTAAATTTACCCACGATCAGATGGCCATTCTTGGCCCATTCTTCGGGCATTCTTTAGAAACATTTGTGTTCCATTGGAAGCATTGGAAGCTGTCCATCATATTTAATGTGTGTAAAACGATTTCACATTTCAACAAACCTGCTCTGCATTTCAGGGTTCCCACACTTCTCCTTCCTGCCGCGGAGCACAAACAAAGCAGTCGACACAAGCAACTCCCTCGCTGGGAGAACGAAAGACACGAATAACGTTGTCACCTATTCGCCCATAACTAATAATATCAGAGAATGTCAACTTATCGTCAGTCGCTCATTTCGAAAAGTACTTTTCTATCGCTTTACCCCGGGTACGATTTGTGTCACTCTGGTTCTTGTCATTGTTTGGAGCTGCTTTGTTTTCACAGACTAACTGAATTCATTGGATTTCAATATGGTGATTAACACGGAGTGTGTAGAGTCCAAACTATGGACGTATTATGTGTATTATGTTTCCAGAAAGGTTCTTGAACCGAATTAGAAGACGTATGCTTAAAAAAGCATAACATGGAGAGTCGAAAGCATCAGTAACAAGTCACTGAGCTGTACTCACAATGGGCAACTGGCGGACGCACTTGTTTTATCTGATGGACTGACTGACAGCATCTCAGATACACGCTGCGGGCTCTTGGGGCTGGGAGCGAAGGTAGATCAAATAGTTTTGACATAATCACATCACTCAAATCTCGGACGAACACATTTATTTGTTTTGACGTTCGGAACTTGTCAAGTGGACTTTTTGTCAGCCGTGGTTCAAATGAATGAATGACTTCAAATAATTACAAAACGAGTATTTGGAGTGCACGAGTGACTTTTCGTAAATTTCTACATATATGATTCCGTATTTACGTATCGTTCCCAGGAGATCTGAATACGTTATTCGGAAAATCATACTGAGCGGAATAATTTGTTAAATTGGATATTCGTTTATCGCTCGCCAGAAATCTGGAAGCCGGTAACATTTGTGTCAAGCAGCACTTCAGCAGCAACTCTTCATACGCTACGAGTATATGGTATATACTCCACTCTCGAATTCTTACTCCACAAAAGCTTCAACTTTTTTGCTCTTCAACTTAAAACTTAGCATACTTCAACAACGATTCGCGTTCTTCGGCGTGCGGTTTCTTTGCTCGCTTACGTATCTAGCTGTTGGTACCACTTTCGGACGACGTTGTAAAAATATCGAATATTCTGCTTGGACGCTCGATACGCCACACTACGATGCGATCGGTGCCTCTAGGATCCACTTCTGTGTCGTCGGTGTTCGTGTCTGTTTCTGGGCGCTCTGTGTGCACGTTGTGCAGCCTCGCGTTTAACTTATCGCAGAAGTTTAAAATTCCGATCGAATTTATCAATTAAAGAGGCATTCCTCCTCAGCCTGCGTCGATAATCGCTGGCAGCAGAAGCATCCGTCGATGGCAAGCGATACGCGGCCACGTCCGGCCGGCGTCCGTGGCATAGTCAGGTGCAGCACTGAGCTCAGAGCCGAGCTGATTGATATTCAAATGAAGTGAATGACACTGAGTCCGACGTTTGTTCGCGGTTGCATCATTTTGCCGCACCACGCATGTGCGCCAGACGTTGCACTTTTTTGATGCAATAACTACTCGTAGATGCAGCAGAGGTCGCAGGCGTCTCATACACGCTGCCGCAACTGCTCAAAGGCTGCCCCATCCCATCTGCTGGCAACATTCATGGCATGCATCTCGCCGCAGCCGCAAACAAATTAACCCATTACAGCAAGCAATCCGATTGAGAGTGAAACCGGAGATCCATTGGATGCTGCGGACTTTAAGGTACAATATATGGTTCACAGATTGTTAGAAACAAAGTTCAAAGATATTATACGAGAAAGTAAGATCGTGATAATTGAACATATCTAAAATAAGTAGTTAATAGTTCATAGTTAAACACATTCAAATACTTAACAGTTTGAATATGCAAACATAAATCAGTTAGTTGCGTTAAGTAGTTTGTTTTTTTATAAGAAACGTTGTTGCATCATCTATCATAGATTCAGAGACAAATTCTCGGAAGCTTAACCTAATTTTTTATTTCTTAACCAACAAAGTTACACCATAATCTAGTCGACGATTCTTGTTGGACAAGTAAACAAAACACTTGGTAGTTAAAAGCACCTGCAGAACATTCCTCGGCCTCATCTGTGAGGCAGCATAACAAATGCATCGAATTAATTTGGGGAAATTTTAATTAAGCTAATGGGACCAGAAGTCGAATGGCCAACGTTTCCTTAACTCCAGTGCTACCAACTTAAATACATCCCATTTTTCTCGACTGATTATAAGCGTATTATTGATGGACATTTTAATGCTGCTACATTTCATTAGGCGCCGCGACTTTAAGTGACTGTTTGTGATATCATTCCGCCGCCAGATCTAGTTCATTCGCATTTGAATAGTGGTCGTTAATCAGGTGCGGCTATCCGTCTATTTATCCTCAGCCGACACTACTTTGAATCAACAGACTCCGAGCAATCGTTGTCGATTCATCGGAACCTGTAAATTGATAGAACCCATTATTTGCGGCTCCTAAAAATATCACCGCTTCACAAACTATAATGACAAATTAACCCAACTAGAAGTGCTTGGATGGTCCATTATATAAGAGCCTTTGCTTGGTTAAAATACCGTGTATTTGCGTTTATTTGAAAGACGCTTAATTTCTTGTAGATTCTACAGAGAGGCGAGAAAGAGACATGGGAGCCTTTTACTTAAAAGCAGCAATAAGAGGCTCCTTCAAAATTAAATAAAGTCATCGCAGATGTTGTAAAACAAAAGACTTGGGCAGCGAACTCGCTTTGTGGCATTGCTGGAGTTAAGCAGCTATGAATTGTGAACGCTGAATCCTCTGCAGCTCAGATTAGAAGCACATGTGGCCAGAACCTCCCTGCACTCATGCTAACGCTCAAATAATAAACAACCACGAAGTCTCTAAACTCTTCAGAGGTTAAATTGAACTTGGTTCGTGCGCACTCGAAGGCCTTCGAGCGCTTTGCGAACTCATTTCCAACTCAATCAAATCACATAATTTATTCCTCTGAAATTACTTGGCGATGAGGTCAGGCGTGCATTGAAGTTGTCTGGCTGCAATGAGCAATGAGCGTGTGTGTTGTATGCGAGCGTATATTTGGCCACGTGAACGTTGAATGAATTTCAGAAAAGACGAAAGCCATCAGCAACGACTACGATTCAGATAAGACTAGAATAGATCTGAATAGATTGGGTTGTTCTTTCACTTTATTAAATGGTCTGTGTGAACAACGACGTCATACTTATGAAAGATGCGATGCACATATGAGTACATAACTCAGAAATTCTGTTTCATGTATAATTTCATGGCTTACTAAAGGTCAACATAATGCAATCTTAAATAAAAAGACACAAGTATATTTACTTTAAAGTGAAAATGTATATGAATTCCCATTCATAGACAGAAAGGAACATCGTATCGTAGCGAAAACGTTTGAAAACCTTGAGTGATTCGTCCAAACTTCATTTCTCAATACACGCACCATTCCCACAAATGGCACCCAACCCATATTGTTACCATAAATCTTTTTCGTTGCGATTTCCGCTTTTCAAATTGCACAAAATTCTATTATTTTAGCAAACGCAATTCAAACTAATAATCATCGGCGTGCGAGGACAGGCCGCTGCGTGCGTAAAGAAAAGCAGCGACGCCAACAGCCCAAGCAATAGTAACGAGAGCAGCAACGAGAGCAGCAACGAGACCAGCAACGAGAGCAGCAACAGTATTAGCAACAGCTCTGTGGCAACAACACGATAAAGTATGTCAAATAAATCATAAAATTCCGGGCACATGTCTGCGATTGTCTGCGTCCTTCAGCTGCGTTGCTGTTGTTGTTGTTGTTGTTATTGTTGTTGTTGTTGTTGCAGCACTGATCCCTGGTGCTGTTACAGACAACTCTTGCATTGATACGTAGTACATGCAACATATTCAACAACAACTACAACATCATTATGAATATTTGATTTACCACAGCGTACATTAAGTGAGAGGACCAAATAAAACAACAACAACAGCAACAGCAACAAAACCAAAATTAAAACAATATCAGTTAATCCCGCTTTCGTTGTGACTTGTGACTTCATTGACTTGAAGCTAAAAATTTAAATAAATAAATTAAGTTACCACCTCCAAAGAGACACACGTACATATGCATAGACATTTGTACATGTATAGATACCCGACCCGACTGTGAAAAGTGTCTCCACTTCTTTCTTTCAATCTGAATTAAAATGCATCCACCTAATAAAATGGGACCCGCCTAATTTTAATCAAATTTCGCAGTTGAAGCAGTTGAATAGACGAGAGATCTTTGAAAAACAATATGCAATTATTACACATTCCATTCACTTTATTTGCTATTAAATATTTATAGTTTCTACCACTCCATTTAATTTAGTATTCGTCATCCGTATCGACACACAGTTTTTTACTATTTGATCCATAAAAAATGTCGCTTGCGAGTCGATTTGAATTTGTGGGAAATGTCTTTCTGTCTATCTCTTATCTGAAACAAAAAAAAAAAACCTGAAATACACCCCACAAACTCGGGGCCTCTGATGAAAGATCCTTTGACTGAGAACCCTTACCGCTGCGCAGAACGTATTTCTGCTAAATTTCATTCAGATATCGTATATCATTTCTTAAATATAATACTCAGTTATTATATAGTATGCAGTAAAGTTGTTGGTTGCCTTGAAGTTGCCAGATTTCTTCATTAAGCTTAAAATAAATGAATTTGCCAGCTAAATGTGATCATGACAGTTCTTCTTATGTTTCTCTTAGATCTTCGTCCTCTCTTCCTCTTGTTCTTCTTAACATGGTCCACACTGTTCTAAACTGTACCGTGCTGCATAAAAACCTAGGTAACACATGGGTACTTACTTTCTCTCTTTTTCTTTCTCTTTGTTATTTACGATGATACAATGCATTGTGAATGAATAATGTATGAACGAGAACTACACACACACACAAAATAACACATACACACACACTCATGAGCCCTTAAGCCATACGAAGTCTTTTGCTGTTCCAACTGGATGCTGGATGTTGTGCTGTACGAAAAATTGGATTTTTGGTGTGGTGATTTTCTTAGGACGGAAAATAAATGACGGTGGAGCAGCTTAGAAAAAATATAAAAAAAGGATTTCAGATTAGACTCTGGCAATACGAGGTTGGTCGCAGAAGTATCCGAACAGATTCCAGATTGTTTCCTCGCGAACAGTTTTCGCTGTATTTGCCTCTGTTCGTATTTGAGAAAATGGTTCGGCGATAAGAAATTCGCTATCAATGAAGAGATGAAGTCTTCATTTCTGGTAGATGGTACCAGAAGGGGCACTAGGTGACTTCAGTCTTAAGGCAAGACTTTTCTCAAGGGGTTAAGCTAGCCTCGAGTCTAAACAATCGTATACACGATTAAATTACAATACTAAAATTATAGGAATTCCGAATGACTTCCTAACAGTACAGTGACAGTCCTAATCCTATACGAACCTATAGTTTTGAACCTGCTCATTGATAAAAGTCAGATGGAGGATTTAATAGAAACTCTTCATGGGAATAATCAAACTAGTTATTGAAAAATACAACCGAACCAATAACTATAAGAAATTAAAGCATTAATTGGTTTATTAATTATTTAATTAATTTTTTATTAGATTGGGGACAGTCCTCTCGTGAACCAGAGACCTCGCCTTTCTTTTAATCGATTTCCTCGCTTCCAACTGAAGTCTCACCTGCATGCTCTGCCTTCGTTTTACTTCTTAACAAGCTGTTTGTAACTCTCACCTAAACACCTGAAAAGGCTCAACAGAATTCGATCCGTTCAAACCAAATTCTTGTTAATTTTAAATGCCAATTAGATTTCCAATTAAGTAATTTAACCTAATTTCACCAGTTAAAAGCTTAGAAGGCTTTTCGTGGCAGCTACCGAGCGGCTTCTTTGACACCTCTGGAAATAATATCGCAGTTTGTATGCAAACTACATAAAATACTAGAATAATCAAGTGTTTCTCTCAATGACTTCATCCAGTTAAGGTTGAAGCTAATTAAAGCGCAGCAAAGAAGTTCGGCTGAGACTTCACACTTCTCGACGACAGATCAAGAAATGAAACCTTCATTCAACCTGCCCGATTCTAAAGCCGTATAAGCATGCAGTATGTACGAATAAGAATATAAGCAGATAAGCGTGAATAAACGTTAAAGTTTGATAAAGTTTATGAAATGCCTCAAAAGTCTCAAAAGATGCCGAGCATCTTCAAAATCAAATTATCTAGGAAACTTTTCGTAACAATCGTCGCTTATCATTTCTCTGTAATCTTATAATGGAAGAATTATCACTGCAATGTTTGGTTTATTGGTGCACAAGCGGCCAACTTGAAAGTACGAGGAAAAAATCGACTTTTTTAAGCACCGCTCAGCAGCCGCCGTAAGTAAAAAAAATTAGCATATTAATTGTGTTCAAAGAAAACCTGACAGAGTGACACAGCGTGGAAATCGCAGCTGTTGGAAAACAAAGAAATTCAATTTCAAGCATGTTAAGGAGTGTTTAAGCACTGGAATTCAATTTAATAATTTTGGATGAAAATAATAAAGCAGAGTGCGACAGAAACGCGACGATGACAGAGAAGTGCGCCGCATCAAGAACCAGTTCGTTGCTGAAGTCTTTTGTTTTGTGCTTAAGTCAAACATCGTAAAGTTCCTTTTTTCCATTTTCAAATTATTTCATAAACAACAAATGTATTTTTGTATTGTAGACAGCATTTGTTACAAATACTCATCATTAAACTATTTAAATACCTGAAGTTTACTTTAACTTCGAGCACATTATTTTGTATTTTTTTATACAACATTTCATTTTTCTTATTCATATTTTTAGTGTTTTCCATTCACTCAACTTTTGTATTCATATTTTCGGTGTTTGTGCCTTTTTTGGGAGTTTTTTATAAGATGTTATCTTGTTGTCAAATCAACAGCTTCAGATATCAGTTCTTTGTTATTAAGCACCTCATAAACAGATAATTTTTTGGGTATGCTGAATAAAATGAATCGATTTAAGTTTGTAATCTTTCTCTTTGCTTTTTATTAGCTTCAGCTTCAGCCGGGCACCGGAAATTGACTCGTGGACTGTTTTCACCAGCGAGTGTCATAAAAAACTGAAATAAATTTGAATTTGTCTAGAAATAAGATTTCCTCATTTAATTTATGCACGTTTATTGTCTTTGGACTCGAAGCTGGAATCGGAGTTGGAGGCTGCGAAAGAGTGGCGAGCATGACAGACGAGCCACGAAGAAGTGAGCCAGCACACAGACCGAATCGTGATTTACGTTTTCTCCTCACTTAGCAGAGTTCAGACTCCTTTCTGGCGAAAAGAAAGAATATAAACAAGCCAACAACACAAGTGAAGTTGACTCCTTTTTTGTTGTTTTCTGTTTAGTGTCAAGAAAAGCGTTTGCAAAGGTTGACACCTCGACACCACGTCTGGGACTACGAACGATTGCAATGACGGCGATGATGATGGCGGCGATGATGATGACGACAACAGCGTCAGAAGCGGCTGCGCGTTCGCTTTAAATTGCTTTGGGCCATGTTTAAGCAGTTCGTGCCAAACGCAAGCGCAACAATAAAATAATGAAACAGCTGCCTGGTTGAAAGCAAAAAGAATGAAGTTCAGCGAAAATAGAGAAAAATAAAATTCATAATTTCTGGAAAAGATAAGAGAAAATATAATATTAAAGCCAGTTATAATTTCAACCAATGAATGAATTTAAAATTACTAACAAACTCAAAACATTGAATAGAAAACTAGACTTTTTTTATATATTATATTTTAGAAGAAAAAAATTATAAAAAATCTAATTAAAAATCGTATGAACGTCAATATTAAGGTCAGGCTTCAAGCGACATCCGGCGCTGGCTGGCTGAGAGTTGAGAGCGATGAGTTCAGCAATGACAGCAACCAGTGGAGGGAGAAGAAGAAGAAGAGGAGGAGGAGGAGGAGGAACAACCGACAGAATAACAACAACAACCACTGCAACATCAAAAGCAACATCATCAACTAAGCAACGCGTAGTCTGTCAACTTATAAAATTGCTACAATATTTCTTGCAGAATTTTTTGTGTAGACTAAAACTTGTTTCTTTTGGTGTTTATTTTGTATCGAGTTACAATAGCATACATCAGATTATATCGAGTTACCGAGCGTTTGTTTTGAAGCCTTTTTTTTTTTGGTTTTCCTTTATTTTCACTCAGCTCTTCAGTTACAGCAGTGAAACATAAAACACATGCAAAGTCCTTGTATTCGGATTTTGAATTTATAGCAAAACTATTGTTAAGCTCGCTGTATTTGCTTGTAATTTTCTTTTTGCACAAATTGTATTGGATTCTGTGTTGGCGAGAGGAAAACAAACAACAACAAGAAAAAGAAAACATTTCTCATTAATACGTGTTTCAAAAGATGTCGTCGCTTTTAAGTTACATCGTTAATAATGAAGACTAAATAAAGCTGTCGTGCTGACAGTTTTACATAAAGGATGCTCATATATTTATTGATTTATACTAGTATATGAATGATATATCGAAAGAGGATATAGTCAATTACATCTAGAAAACTATACTCAATTTTTCTCATTTAAATATATCGAATCTAATACATTAAAAACGTATTCTTAGTACAGAATTTTCTAGAAATTTATCCGCACATAAACTGAGAGTATGAGTGTGTTTTTTTTTAATTAACACCCGCTTCTTTACATGTCGTGGATATCGTATATATGTACGTAGTACAACTTTCTTTATATGGACAAACGTGACAACAAAAACAGCCGTAGCTATTATGTTCGAATGTGTGTCCTCTCCATCTCTCTCGAATTAATGGCTTCTTACGTCTTCTAACTAGACGCTGCTTCTACTCCAAGGCGACTCACGTTTGTTGGCGATCCACCCACAGGTCCTTCTCTGCCAGATTTCATTTTCCATCCGCGAGTACAAGAAGCAGTGACGAACAGCTGCAGCAGCATCTCACAGGAAAAGTTTCCAGTGGATCCGGACAGCGCCGGAGATGCCGGTGTTGGTGCAGCGCGCAGTAACACATGAATGAGCACACAGACGCACGCAAACGCAACACATACACATACACATCAACATGCGTATTTTCACATCCATCGTCTAATATGCTTGGCTTGCACAACAACAACACAGCATCTCGTGTTGTCTCAGCAGCGGCAAGGCGAATTTCATCAATGAACCCACCCACATCTCCGATTATGGCCAACAACCACGTGGGCGCCGTGATTACTTCTGTTTCAGGCCGAGCTTTCGAGCAGCATCGAAAAGCTCTTCAAGTACAGTGAAAGCTAATTCAATTGAACCGTTTGCCAGTGTTGCCGTCGTATTCTTTGTCGTGTTAAGAGGTGTGTTCCAATACTAGTCTGCAGCTTGTTTTTGCTTTGTTACTTTGCTACTTCATTACGCCAAAATGCGGCTGTGCTACACTCTGGAGGTATCGGAGGCGGAACGCGTTCTGGTTCTGGGTACACGTAACTTCTACAACAACAGCAATACGTGGGCTTTACGAGCTCCATTGCGTCTCTACGGATCCAGCAGTCGAAATAAGCCAACGTTTCTTATCCATCGCTTGTCGGGAATGTTTTCGAACTGAAGGGGAGGGAGAAGGGAGGGATGGCTAACCACAGACGCGTGATTGCTTGTGATAACATTCGAAGAGGAACGTGTTTTCTTATACTCGTAAAATATACATAAATATATAAAAAGTATACGTACTTTTCCTGTGTATATTTGGACCTTCCTTCGTTCCTTTTTTTGTTAGAAAATGTATAGCAAATTATAGAGATTTTTATTTGATTTCATAATCAATTCAAGAGATCACTTGAATATAATTTCGGTGGAGCCTTGAAAAGGAAAAGCTTAAAGATCTCTGAAACGTACGCAAAAAAGGCTCCTTTAAGTATCCTTCGAAGTTCTTGACAAGCACCAACAGAGGGCGCAGAGAGGGCCAAGAGACGTGTTGGAAAAACCAACCCACGCAACCCTCGACGAATGCGCCATGCGGCGATACAGCGAACCACGACTCGACTGTGCAGTGAGTGAATCGAGTTGACGGGGGCTGAAGACACGCTCACGTGATCACTTCGAATACAAATGCACACACACACACACACAAGCCACATCAACGCACGCACACAGCTCCAAGCATACGCCTCTGAATAAGTGGGCATGAGCTCGAGAGCGCGATGTTAGACGCTGGATCCACGGGCGGGGAAGAAACAAAGCAAAGTAAGTGAAAAGCTATTGAAAAAGTCGCGGGGGAAAAGCGCAGAGCGAACTGTTTTATTTACCATTTATAGGTGAAGACGTGGCCTACACACGTATGACAACAACAACAACAACGACAGCCACCGCAATAACAACGTTTAAGAAGAAGTGATCACAGCCTACGATCAAAATGATTTCAGTTGAAACTGTGGCTTTAATGTGTGTGTGTGTATGCGCCTGCGTGTGTGTGTGTGTGTGTGTGAGCATTTGTTAGTGTACCGTACACCATATGGTCATCATCGGTGTTGGTGCCGTCGTCTGAGCTCCGCGATCTCAACAGGCGAATGATGGCTGCTTTCAGCCGCAGCCGCAGCCGCAGCCGCGCTCAAGTGAGCTGAGGAACCGAGCTCAGCTAAATGCACAGCTTTTGTTGTTCATGCGAAACGGCGGTGATTCTTGCGAGATATCAAACGCAAGCGGACGTATCCACGCTCTCTGCAGGGCAGGCTGGCAAAAAGTGAAGTGAAAAGTGCTCGAACGAAACAGCGTGAAAAACCAACGGACAACAACAAACACTGCGAATAATCGCACGACAAATCGCCGCGTTTCGTTGTGTCGCATCGCGTCGCATTTCCTCTCCACTTCTATCACTTGGAGGAGTCGCGAGGATCAGTGAGAGCGAGCGAGGAGTATCATCTTCTGTGAGCACGTGCAAAAGAATATCGGAAAGAGCAGCATCGAACCAATAAACGCACGCTGATCGCGACAGACGACGTTCCCTTAATTTTGACCACAATCTCTGACCACAACACAAACAAATCTGCAGGAAACCGAAATCTCTCGACGTTGTGCTGCGTGAACGAAGAAGGATGGCGTGCGCATGAATCAGCTGAAAACGCTCGATCCATATACTTGCGTTTTACCGGCGGTTTTCCTTAACGCGCGTATCGGCGATCATTTATCGGTCGCTCGCCTTAATTTTGCATTCGGTCGTCCCCAAAACGCAACAGCGATCATTATCCAGCACGGTGTCAGTGAAACAGCCTCTCCCAGAACCGCTCCGTATCTGGAACCAGCATCTAGACTTGTTTACACGCGCGCACCGTGCGGCTCCATTCGCGGCCAGTGGCAAGCATTTCGGGAGCTCCGTCCTACCGCAGAAGCCGCTATCTCGGTGCGATCGTAGACGCGATCTTCATGTGCGCGCGCGTTCGGTAATTAATTATTGTGGAAGCGGCAGCAACAGCAGCAGCAGCAGCAGCAGCAGCAGTTGTTGACAACTCCGCGAGGCGCAGCGGCAGGCGAAAGGAAGTGCAAATCTCTTTCGAAATAAGATCGAGGATATAACAGATGTAGTACGTGATCCACCGCGAGGACCGCGACGCGAGCAGGCGAATCCGATACTTTAATGTAATGCGGTGTAATGGCTTGATTTACTTAATGTTAACATGTCAGCTGAACACAACCAATCGCCGTTAGCAGATTCCGGTGAGTGCAAATATCTAGATGTAGATTCTGTAAATTACTCGATCTTCGAGAATTCGAATTTATTTAGCTTAAATTCAATTAATATTTGATCTAATAAAAGATGGAGGATTTCTCTGGAGGAGGAGGAGCAGGAAGGAGAAACAGTGGGCGAGAGAGAGAGAGAGAGAGAGATAGAGGAAGGATACATTAGATATACTATCAAGAGAGGCACTACACAGCCCAGAATTCTCACAAGTGTCTAAATAATGAATGTAGTAATGGATGTGGTACTCCTTCGCAAACGTCTCCAGATCCGTGTTTCATTTTTGATGATTTGTTGTATACTCTAGACTGAAAGCATTATCGTAGGTATATCTTTACAAACTGATTCCATTCTCATGGTTCTAAGGTCTGTAATCTTTCTGGAAATCGCTTATGAGAAACCTTCTTCTTGAGAGCCTTCTTTATTTGAATTCACTCACATTTCTTTCAAGGAAGAAGAGAATCGGATTCAAATGCCTTTGAATCAAGTGGATGCTTGGCTTTCTTTGGTTTTGTTTAGGGTTTTCCTTTGTGAATATAGACACTGGTGACTTTTGGCCACCTGTTTGATTCTACTTTTCATGCACTCTAGAATGAAAAAAACGATGTTTAATAAGGTGTCAAAAGCGATTTTAAATAGCTTTCAACACCATTAAATTGTTTTGCAAAGACAAAGTTGAACTCTGACATTGTTTTGTTGTGTATTATAAGCAAAATTATGAGGCCGAAGCGGATTTTCTCAGATCATTCAAAGAAAATTAATGAATCGGTAAATTAAAGGTTTTATAACTTTATTAAATCGCCAACTCAAAAGTGAACCCATTGCGATTATTAACCTTAAGTTTATAATATTTATGAGCTTTAAAGTTGTTTAAATATATCAAAGAAGATTGCAGATCTGACAACAGAATTCCGTTTGTTAGGAGCACGAAGCAACACTCATTGTAAAGAAGAAGAAGAAGAAGAACACAACGGTTCAAGGTCAAGCAAAGCAGGGAAGGAAACCATAACCGAAAGTCGTCGAGTCGGACCGGACGGAGAAAGCTCTCCGCTGCCGCTCTGTCATCGACGGACGCATTCTATTCACCTTCACCACCCAGCGCGTCGTCATCCCCACTGATTTGCTCTCAATCCACCTCGCTTAATCGTTCCCCTGCTCAGTCGCCCACCCTTGCACCCACTCGCTCACTTGGTCTCATTCGTCGCCGAATTCCCACCCACACGCTCACCACTCTTTTCGTCCGCCTGCCGAATTTCCCAAGTTTTTCCTGCTTTCTCACTAGATAGACGTTCAGCGTACGTTTTCGTTTATAATTTCGCCGAATGCATCTAGTAGTAGTTGCGCCTCGGCGGCTGAGGGGCTCGACGGCTCGTTTCACGGCTCTTTTTTGATCGTTAATAAAAATTATACTTCATTGTGTCGCACTCTCGTCCGCCGCATCCATCTCGATGCATGGAAGAAGTTGCTGGAAGAGGAGTTTCCTGAGAAGTGAAATCCTACTGAAAACATAGAATAGAGGCAACAAGTTGACCCACCTCTAGTAGTAGTCGTCAGAGAAATGATCGGACTCGGAGACCGGCGGCAAACCGACGAAAGCCATTTCGGCCACTTTTTTAAAATACGGCGCAGCGTTATTCACAGCGTTTCACATGTTTGTCACGAAAGAATTAGCTAATGATTAAAGCTAATATTCGTATAAATTCCCGAATTAAACATATCAGAGCATGCTGCGTGTGTCAAACGGTGTGCGTGTGTGAATGATAATCGTGCAGACGTCGATGCACACCAACAGAATGTTTATTTAAAGTGTGTCGAGTGTTTAAGTGTGAAAATAAATAAAAATAGCCAATTAAAAATGTTATACTTGTGTTTATACACAATTGTGCGTGTATCGAAACATTCAGCAGCATCAATAAAACAACAAACAATCAGAAAATAAGAACCAAGAGCCGAAAGTTTTATGAACGTGACGTGAAAATCATCACACAATAATTTCTGGTTATTAAAAGGTTTCTTTTCCCCGTAACATTACTTTAGTTATATTGTACAGTAGTATTCAAGTATTGATATGACACTTATTAAGAGTTTAAGGCATGCACATTTTTAGTTTAATACACAAGTTTGAGTTTAATTTCAATATCATTCTAAACAAAGTACTGATTTTGTTCTCCTTTTTCAATTGCAGAGATCCGAATCCGTTCCAAGAAACCTCGTCCGAATTTATACTGTTTTTGGTGATAGAATCACAACAATCGAAAGACTGATTTTTCAAGAGACAAAATACAATACATTATCCAGTGCTATAAGAACAGAAAACATGCCGTATTTGAGCAAAACCGCGTTTTAAAGAATCGCGTTTTAAAGAAGCAAACAAACAAACGTGATCCTTTTTTTGAGTGCGCTTTCAAATCGGTTTCTCATTCGGTTGTGTTTTTATGATTCAGCAATCGTTTGTCTCAAAGTGTGCGGGTAAAAATGTTGCTAGCGATGCGTCGTGAAAGCGAACATCATCTTTCGACGGCACCGACAGTGAACTCAGCAACACCGACGGCGATACAAACGGACTGCGCTTTAGTGAACACCCAAAATTCAGTGTCCATTCCGAGCACGTCGAGTGCGATAATAACGCCAGCAACAACAACAACACCAACGCACTACGATACTCTCAACACTCCCAACACTCCGTCCACGCCGATTTTCGGTCTCCGTCGCAGTCCGCTGCAGTTCGCAGCACCACCACCGCCGCCGCCATCACAACCACCATCCGTCGGCTGTCAAGAGAACACTCAATTCGGATTCTATTCTCCAAACGCAGGAGGAACTACGTATTTGCATCACTACCCTCATCATCCGGCGCCTGTGAGTAGCTGTGGTCCTGCGGCGTCCCCCGCATCCTCCTCCTCCCTCCAGGAGTCTGCTTGCAGTTCAGCGAACAACTTAGGCGACCTGTCCAGCGGTCATCGTGTCGCCGCCACACACAGCGTCGAGTTGGACGAATACGTTGACATCCTCCAAGTGCAGCAGCTTCTGCTGGACAACTCAAGTTCGTCGAATCAACCTGCCTCCGTACCCGGATCTCACAGCTGCGGCGGCGCCACATCGACCAGCAGTACTGCTCAGCAGCAGACTCTTCCCAGGCCCCGGCCGAGACTTAATTTGCAAAAGGCTTCAGAGTACGCAGCACAAATTCAAGGTGATATGGGTTAAAATCGAAGCATTACAGTGCTCTATAATAATCCAATCTTTGTTACTTCAGCTGAGTCACCGTCTTCTCGTCGCATGCTCCTAGACTACCCCAGCCCCTATCTGTACAGCAATCATTTCCATACTTCGCCGAACGAGGACCTCGTCGCTCTCTGGTTTGGCGGCAATGGTTCAGGTGAGTCACAGCCCCAGGTCTATACACCGACATCTATTCTAAAAAGTGTTCAACTCAATCTAGCAGCAGTCAATACCGAGTCAATAATAATTGTTTGAACTCGAAACTGAAAACTCAATCCGCTGATTTTGATGCTGGCAGTGACTGTCAGATCACTTGCCATGAAGTCACTGCTACATTGATTGTAGTTGTCAGTTGAGTATTAAGTGTTGTGGTCATGTGTTTTAAGTGATTTTGCAGCATATCGCTTGAGGGTCCAACAACCGAAAGGGGCAGAAAAGAGGGCGCGCTGTCCTTAGCTACTTTCTGCCGTCGGGAGCAGAAACAGAGAAGTTTGCGTCTGGTTGCGACTGACCAGTTAATAGATATGCGTCGCTGATCAGAAATGCACAAATCATAACCGAGGGGTGTCGCACAGACTCGCATGTTGAGTGCTGAAAACTCCTCATTTCTGTGCCTGGCAACCGCTCGGGCGACAGGTTTAATTTTGCAAACTGTTATCAAGTCGAAGTTTGCGAAGGTTTTGATTGGCCAGAAATGCGCTGGACGGAGCCGTCGAACCAGTCGGACACACGGCGATGTATGGCACTCATGTCTTTAGCACTTTAGCACCAACGTCGAAGCCTGAAAACTTTGCAAAATGTGCTTATTACTTTGTGTGTGTTTTTCCGAGATAATCATCTGTACCAAGGATACGAATGACAAATAAATTGAACAACTTGCGCAATCTGCCGTCTTTTTTAGTTTATTAAAAGTCAATTTTGTGTTTTCGCAACCGACGTTGGGCGGCGTGCCGCGTTAATGGAATATATTGCATTCGGACACGATTTATGAACACTTTGAGAGCTCCTTAAATGCGGTAATATGGCTGCAAGGTGGCTAAAACTGGTGAATTTATTGGCCAAGATAGTTCGAGCCTGGGCTGGATTTAATTGAACTTTTTGCACGAGTGCAGCCGGCGCCGAGAGCCTGCGACGCGTGCATCGAAGCCAAATCTTAAGCCTGGTGCCAGTGCTGGGCGACGATGCCACCTGACAACCACGTTAGCAACGAAATGACACCTTTCTGGAGACAAACACCTCAACAGAGCCACCACTCGGTCACTGGAGCACACCGCAGCCGGCCCGCGCGACGTCTCCTTCGATGGGCGGCATCATTAATTCACCTCTCAGTTTCGGTTCCACTTGCAGCCCGGCGATTATTAGAAAACTAATAAGAGTGGCCGCCGACTCCGGTGCCGCTCGAACACTCTCGAAAATGATAAATGTTCACACTTGAGTTGAAATAATTATTAATTAATCGCCGCATTTGGCGCATTTATCGTACGCGCTGCGGCGGCAAGAAAACACCAGACTAGCAAAACTGCAACAAAATCGAAAGCGAAGCACGCCAGCCAACGCCACAACCTGCTTCGAAGTGTGTACGGTTTGTTCGCCATTTAGGAGGATTTTGATTGTGACAATTTATTTGGCGCACTTTTAATTTATTTCACGAACTCTTGATTACGTCCAGCGTCTAGACACCACACGTCGCTGGTTACACGCTCAGATTAGCCAAGAATATTGCATTTCGTCTGTGTGTCGTCTAAGTAAGTGTCACTTGTTAAATTTTTGTTATTTATTTTAATTATGAGCAATCTGCTGATTTGAACGCCGATTATGTTGCAGTAACTGTTTCGCATCTTGTGCAATGATTCATTCCAAACACAACCTCTGGAATTCTGATTCCGAAATGAGTTCTCAATTTTTCACCGGTATTCAGATTAACGCACGTTAGAGATCAACCCGTTAACGGATTTATTATTATATTAGGATTGTATTCTTTCTTAAGACCCACTAATCTTAGGTTGATTATAATCTGAAGTAAATAAATCCGCTTTAACAAAACATCAGTGTCTCTTTATGACAGAATCACCGATTTGGAAGTCGATATGATTATAGAATAGATCACCACATCACTCAACTGTCATACAGCTTCATATGACCGATATTCCAGACTATCTTCGATCCTAGAGTTAATCATCCGTTATTTCGGAAACAAGAAACCGCTGAAAATTTCTTACAGTGCATTCCTCAAATCGTACCAAATCATGGCAACTGATTCCGTTCTGGTCAGCAGCTTCTAATGTCATCAGTCGCAGTCACCGGAAATCACTGCAAATAACAAAGGTTCACACCATCACCAACCAACCAAAAGCAGCAGAGGCCACTGCAACCACGAAACCAACAACAACACCAGCAGCAATACGTTTTCTACATCTGCTGCAGCGTCACCGAAGCCGAGTTACAAACCAATTTAGATGAACGTGTAACATTTTTGTACTTTTTGCTAGCCGACGATTGCAATTCATTTGTGAAGTGATCGTGATCGCTGCTGCTGGTGTTGTTGTTTTTGCTGCTGCTGCTGCTGCTGCTGCTGTCAAGAAATCAGCAAGCGATCACCTTAATTAACCGACCAACCGATCTGTGAATGGAGCTGCAGCGGAATGGAGCTCCTAGCATTGAATAGGTTTTCCGTGGTGGTCTCTGTCAGGGTTGATCAGTGCGCAATCGTTTCCGTTTTCATTTCGGGTCCAGGAGGTGACTGCTTTGCGACTTTATAACATTTTAGATTAACCAAACAACACCAGCGCATTAGCAGCAGCATCGACAACCAGGACAACAACAACAACCAGTGAGCATCGTTAATAGTATCTAATTTTGTGTTGATAGGGAGCAGCCACAAGATCACCCAGGATGCAACTGGTTGCAAGGGAAAACTTTGAAATGTCGCCATGCTGATTGTTGGCGAAAGAAAGTCAACTATTTTGCATTTGATTCTCTGTTCCAGTTGATGCTCTGTTTCAGTTGTTGTTCTGTTCCAGTATATTCTCTGTTAGTGTTCAGATCTTCTCCACTTCGGTTTCTTGATGTCGTAAAAATAACACCATTTCTCCAGGTCTTTAAAGCAGTCATCTGCCGATATATTGTATTTAATATGTACTTATGTACTATTTTCCACATTGTTTTTTAGCGATAATACGTAATCACTGACATTTTCATAAATCATAAAATAATACCGCAGTCATTAAATCACTTGATTAATTATAATGAACCATTTCGATTAGAAAAATTGGATTCTTTTAAATTGCAACTCTAAACCTGTGCAACTCACTTCATATCGAATTTCATTATACGACATACGAGTTAAGCTGGCCACTTCATAGGCGACCAGCGAGCTTCGATCTAACTGCAGCCATAAAACATCACTCAGAACCACCAACCCAAGCATGCCATGATACAGTGCTCGGTGCTCCTAAATTAAATTACATGCAGAGTGACACTAAACATAGCGCAGCAGCAGCAACAACAGCAGCAGCAGCTTCCAAGTAAGCAAGGCCGCCTCTACTCTGTCGCGATGTCTCGATGTCTCGCTGTCTGTGAGCTGGATGCTGTAGCATAGACAAAGCGGATCACTAATTAAACGACATCAATAAAGCGCTTCATTAATGGCTGTGAAATCGCGAATTAAGCACTCTGTACGCATGAGGATGAGATTGAAGTGGTTTCCGCTCGATTAGGGTCGTTCTCAGGCCGTCTGTAGCACACTCAAGCCAAGAGTGGAGCCGAAGCAGGCAATCAATTGAGGGGTGATGAAACGTGGTCAGCTGGGTCAAGGTGGCCGCTGATCTCCACGAGTTCTCACAGTCAAAATGGATCGCCTGCAATTAGTCGAAATGCACAACGAAAAACACTCGTCGGTTTCTTACTATTCACTTTTTTCGAGTGTTTCCATTCATGTGTGTCTTTTCGGTGGAACTTTTTTCGTCTTCGAGTCAGTGCAGTATTTGAGGTCATTTCCTGACTACTTCTTGTTGTTGTTGTTACTTTAGACTCTGTTTCGTTTCGTTACTGTGTTTTTTCGTAGGTTTCCTTTACAACATCATCGAAGAAGTCGACGTTTAATGAACATTTTACGAGTGTTTGTTAATTTTAAAAGCGCAACAAAAACAATGGCACAACTTCGCATCAATTATTTGATGTGATGAGTGCGAATGGAGACAAAGACTAGAAGTTCTGTTTGCGCAATTACGAGGCTGAACTTTGACACTGCCTGAAATCACTTTTACCGAGTACAAGGAGCTAATCAAAGCGGGTTTTTTTTTTTTTTTATTTTGTCTGCAGCAGGAAGTGAACAATTAAAGGAGTTATGCACAAACCAATTACTGTTAAATACCGATTTAGGTAGCTGAATATTTGGATCCATAACATGTAATGCTGCATACATAGTAACCATGATAACTCTTCGATTTTGCACAAATTCTTGTCGCATTTAACACCATAAAAACACTTCATTCAGATACTATAATCACAGATCTCAGTATAAAAATAGAAATCGTTAACTTAGTAGTTCCAGAACATTATTGAATATTCTTTTCTGTTTAATAATAAATGCGTTTTTTCACGGATCCACAAAATAAGAATGTAAAAAGAGACTCTTCGCCAGTTTCTGTGGACGGTTTGTTGAGTTTTCTCCATGTTGGAGATCACAATCGTCGACCGGCGATCGGCCGCCGATCATCAATCAATTGACCGCCCAGACAGGGCCATTGTCCACCTCGTTCCACAGCGCCCAACGTTCCAACGCGGCGTCACGATAACCATGTTGCACGCCAGTAACACTCCATAAACATGCATGCCAGGTAATCACACGAAATCAGTGCAGCCAATAAATAAATTTCAACTATTATCAGACAGAATTGGCTTCGCATGTCTGTCTGTCTGTCTGTCTGTTTGCTTGTTCGTCCTTCGATAGCTGTTTCGGTCCCATACTCATTTCTGTGTCTGTTCGTCTGCTTGTTTCTTTGTGTCTTCCAGTGTCCAGTTGACAATTCTTCGGGTTGTCGTCTTGTGTGCCTGCGTGTGTGTGAGTGTGCTGGCAACACTTTTGGCATTTTAATACGATTGTCATTTGACAGCTAACACAATTCGAAACAATAACAACAACAACAGCGACGCAAGTGCGACACACGTAAAGCTATCAACACGCATGTCAAAGATAAAGGAATAAAGTTGCCACAGTGACAGCTAAGAGTGCAGACGGTAAGAAATCGCAAGGAATGCCTCCGAAACAATTCAATTTTTGTGCTTTTTGTATTGATTAGAATGAGAATAAATAAATAACAAAACAAACAGAACCATAAAAAAGACCAGCAATTGTAAGCAACCATCAGCAGCTGAATTTATGCTTCAAATCACGGGCAGACGTGGGTCAATTAAATGAACTCTGCATAAATGTAGAGCTATAAATTGTATTATAATTTCAAATATTTTACGACGAATTAGAGACAAGACATTTCGGAAAAACTCGAAATATTATAACATCGAACGCATTCGATTGATTTACTCAATCGTTTCCACGTTTCGACTGGAGAAGAAAAACAAATGAAGAGCCATAAATAAAGAATGACACACTTTGGGTGGTCACGATGGGCCTTTTTGGCAGCGCCGAGGATTCGTGCGAACGTCGTCAACTTGCCGACCACGAACGGCGGCGTCGCTGAACACGGCCACTGAACACGCCGCAGACAAAGTAATCGATTGTACGTGTTCAACGTCATCTGAATTGCAAAAACAATCATGACGCAAACCACCTGCTGAATGATGATGATGATGATAATAATGTGTTGTTTGCAGCTATAACAACAACAACAATAGCCATAGTAGCCATAAAAACAACAGCGAAACCAGAGCAAAAACGAAAACAACAACAATTGCAACCACCACCACCACCACCACATGAACAGCATAAAAAAAGCTAAAATATTTATCTATAAATGCATTAACGTAGTGCAACGCCAAAAATAACAACAACAACAACAACAACTGATACAGAGCAAATTTTTTGGTGCTCGGAAATGAAAACATTTAAAATGACAGAAGCACTCGTTGTGGCTGTTGACGACTTTGATGATTACAGCGCCGCATTGATTGTGGCCACATCATAATCCGTAATTACAACGGCGACTCATTCGGACGCGTCACTCTCGTGGCGAACACTCTCGAACAGCCAAAGAATAGCATTCGTTAAACTAATGAATCACATGCGAGTGTTATTTTGAATGGAGTTCTTCGATTAGAGCTGAGAAATGATGAGAAATATTTCGATACTAACCAAGCTAAGCAACTAGCTTCTGTCAATCACAAGAGTCGGCAAAGAAATGTTATAATCTACTGTCTAAAATTAAGGAAACTTCCACTTTAAGACCATGAAAACAGGGGCATCATTTTTAGAATCGTCAGAGAATCTTCCGAATTCGATCTGTCATTTATTTTCAATTGTATTATTTATTATAATATAATGAATGCTATTTGCACATAAGAGTGTATATAAACACTTTAAAAGCTGCTTCTAATCATTCTCTTTGGTGTATTTGAAAAACTATTCTTAAATTTTCAACTCCATTTAGAATGATTTACGTGCTGCCCAAATTTTAAGCATCTCGCATTTGCGACACTTTTTGTTGATGTGGCTGTTGTGGATGCTGCTGTTGTTTTTGTTGCTTCCTGAAAGTATGCCGAGAATCATAAAAAAGAATCTACAACAACAGCGTGAAATTTCGCTAATGAGTTGAGAAAATGATTATAATTACTTTTTTCCCAATTTTTTTCTGAGGTTTTTATGAGGATTTTATGTGAGTGTATGTGTGTCATTTTGTGTCTTTTTTTTGTGTGTTCAACACGCTCGAAATATTGCGGTAATTAATAAATATAAATGAATACAAATAAAAACAAAAAAATTCAAGACACAGCGACATGAGTTTAGATAAGTAAAAATAAAAAAATATTCAGAATCCGTGTAAATGTATAAAAATCAGGGTCGCCGCGCCTCCGATCTGCTCGAAAGGAGTCAACGCCAGCCACGCCTCTTTGTCAACATGCTCTTCTGCCTTTGAAAGTGGTTATTTTAGTTCGCTTTCAATTTATGAAACGGCAACATTTGACGCCAACATAAAGAAACGAACGTCGATGCGAACATGTTTGTTTGTGGCACGCGCCTGTCAATCACACCGCAAGAACACCAACAGCAACAACAACTGTAACAACAACAACAACAACATCGATAGCAGGTACAACAACAGTAGGAGTGCAACAACAACAACAGCTAAATAAGCCATCGATTCAAACTTAATACAATACACAGCAGGGCAGCCGCACAAAAGAACCATGAATGAAACCCCTCTCTTCACTAAAAAAAAAAAAACAAACTAAGCGACAACAACAACAACAGGCACCGATTTATGAATGAATTTCCGAGGTGTTCCGCTGCTCGCTACTCGGTGCTCGCTGTTCCAACAACAGTCGCATGCGTGAGCTTCGTGACGCTCAACATTAACGTTGTGACACCTTCAATGTTTTATGCAAATCTTTGATAACAACAACTGATGCCACATGAACAGCCATGAAGGCACCCTGCGCCAGTCCCCCCCAACCACCAACAGTGATCGCTTGCTGTATGCTGTTGTTGCCTTCTTGGCATCCGCGGCATGTTTTTCTACGCAAAACTAACAAGTTTCCTCTGGCCACAAATTTAGCTTTTTGCGGTTTATCAAATTCAATTTGGCTGATTCAAAAACCCAACGCGTAGGCTGATTGCACAAAAAAGCTGACTGACTGACTAACTACCGCCGCTCCGTGCGAACAGGTTCTCTATTATGGCCAATACAGTGCCCAGAAACCTTCACGATGCAGAAGCAAGACCAGCGATTTTCGGCGTAGGCCGAGAGCCGACTTATTGACACCGCATCCGACAGAACGTGGCTGCAAGTCTGGAAATACGAGCGACACTGAAAAGTATAAAAAATATATTTGAAATAAATAATAAAAAAGGTAATCAAAAAACTAATCAAAACTGAAAAGTATAAAATATTTATATAAAACTTGGATAAGTTATTCTAAAAAAAAAAAAAAAAGAAAATGAATAAAAAAAATAAAATAAAAACAAATAAAGATTTGAGCATGTTTTTATTTTTAACCAATGATGCAATGATCTGTATTTCCAAAAATAACAACAACACCAAATTTATTGAGTCTGTATGCAAAACTTTGGGTTCAAATTAATAATTAATATCAGTTGCTTGTCTTTGACTGGCGCCAAAGAGACCACCGTCTTTTATTTGGTTTTATTTATTAGATTAAAAGCATTTCTTTTGATTCACTCATAAAAAAGACCGTTTAAGGTAACAAAGAAGTACTTAAAAGTGTCCAAATTGGATTTGAAAACGTATACAATTCAAAAGTAACTCCTTAACTTTCATATAAGACAATCATATTTTATAACCTCTTGAAATCCTTTTAAAATATTGCAACTGCAACCACTTAAAAGTGTGTTAAATTGAAAAAATACTAAATATAATAATAAACTGAGATATTGAGCCACATAATAAATCAAAATAAAGCAATTACTTAGTTAATTAAGTATTATATAAACACTTAACTAACGAAATAATGAAGCTGTACTAACTTCTTCGTATGTGACTAAATTAATACTCAATTAAAATGAAGCCGTTCAGCTCTCTTGAAAGCGTTACCATTAATTTTGGTGGCACACTTTTTGGGCATCTAATTTGTTAATAGTTCCACATCCCACGCTTTAAAGTGACACACTGAAAAAGCTTTGTATTCAAAACGAAAAAAAAAAAAAACTGGTTGTTGGCACATTGGCTCTGTTTTGATTAACGTTTCCGATCAAAATTTAATCGCATATTGAATGAAAAACTTATGGATGAACTGTTGAATAAAAGTTGAACAATGACATTCACCACCAATTGATAAAGTCACCAATTAATAAAGCCACCATTTCAACCAATGAAGCTCAAAGCCCTTTACACAAATTCATAGAGTGTATATAGCTATCGTCTATAGACATCTAATGAGTGGGCATCATGTTGAATAGCGGACGGGCTTCAAATATTGAAGCTTAAGTTAAAATGACGATCTGTGAGGTTGGTTTGCTTTGCGTTAATTAATTGTGATCCTTATTTAGCAACAATCTTGAGGTTTTTATGCCAAAACAGCCCACCACAAAAACTTACACACATTTTTTTAAGCAGACACACCAACAACAACAACAGCAACAGCAACATCGTCTATTATATTATAGTATTTAAGCTCATCTATTTAGGGAGAGATTTGAGAGGTGGCAAGTAAACAAGTGTGACAAATCCATTGCGATGAAACTTCGACTCATGTTGACATGTGTCAGGTGTCATGTATTTGATCACAATACCAGTAACGCGACATTTGTTGTTAGTACTGTCAAAGACTCGTAAATTCATCAGTCCGCAGAGTGGACAACGAAGCTTTTTCTGAGGTTGCGGCATCATTCAGTGTGTCGCTTTTATGACTCTTTTCACTTCCTTCACTGGTTCAAAACCCAAAAAAGTCTCGAATGTCGTTTGGAAAGTTGTTTCAAGGCATTATTTTTACCCATTCTTATCTTTTTTAGTTTAATTTTTGCTTTATGCAAAAAAACTGTTCTGCTGTCAAGGAAAAATAATAGATTTATTCCACGGACAGACGCGGAAGTTCAAATATTGGAAATACTCGAA
Source organism: Myopa testacea (assembly GCA_949629155.1). Lineage (NCBI taxonomy): Eukaryota > Metazoa > Arthropoda > Insecta > Diptera > Conopidae > Myopa > Myopa testacea. Next base: position 57,284,249 of record OX451345.1, read on the forward strand.
GTCGATATTGAAACCTTCGAAGTGGACGAAGTGTATTTTTAGAATTTGACTCAAACTCAGCGCTACTAAAGCGAAGCCTTTTAACACTTGGCCATCCAGTCGAATTCATTCATTATTTTAAACTTTGCCTTCTACAATACAATATAAGCAAGAGATAAAAACACGAAAAACAAAAAAATAACAAAAAAAACTCAATAATAGCCACGAAAATTATGAATGAATCTACCCACACACATGACTCGATGAGCTGCAACCACAAAAGCGAGTTTGGCACACGGCGATGATGCTGATGGAGTTGGTGGAACTGCAACACAACAACAACGCAACACAAGCAATAACAATAACAGCAACAACAACAACAACAGTAATGATACAAGCAACAGCCTCAGCATCAACAACATCAGCATCAGCAACTGCATTTTGTCGTCATCAATTTGATTTGGTTGAAAGTGGAACAGACGCTGTGTAAAGCGCAAGAAACAAAAAAAAATGATCGAAGAAACTTCGGGCGCTCCCAGACATTAATTTCGCACACATGCGCCCTCTGGAAGGAAGCGGGTGGGGCATGGGGATGGTTACCAGAGCCAGAGCCAGCGACCAAATTAAAAGACCCGGGACGCAGCTCTCAGCTTTATTATTATATTTTTGTGAAAATCTTGGCTCCGTGAGCTCCAATCTCTCCATACAGCAGCTCGGCTGTGGTTAGCACCGGCGGCACCTCGGTTACCATGGAACTGGCTTTTTATTATTGCTCATTTTTGGTTCCTTACTTTTTGTATTCCATTTCTTTGCAACGGTCCCATGAAGTCCCATGTAAAGTCACCAGAACCTGTGTGACGTCAGCGCTGCTCTGAGTTGCCATGGCTTTGGCGCCCAATGGATTCGCCAAAATAATGTTGACAGGCGTGGAGCGTGCAGCCTCACAGCGTGCAAATCCATTTCCTCCCATCTGGTTGCCATGGATCTCAGTCATGTCCAGCATCTAATCTAAACTCTGAACAAATGACTTCTGTCCGCTTCGACGGCGGCCACCTTCAACTTGTACTCGCCGATAGCCACTCCGACCGTCCCTCATGTCGTCAATGAAAAATGACAGCTTCGAAGCGATTTGGACTTGCATGGCTTTGCATATGAGCCACATGCTGCAGTCAGCTGCCAGTCAGGCCCAAAGCCGCTGTTCGCAGTCGTGTGTTCAAGCAGTCGCTGAGCTACTCGTCGTTGCGCAGCCCCCGCGTTAGATTTGACTTTGGTTAAGACCTCGATTTGGCAGCCAGTTGACTTTGCCCATTTGACTCCTGCGGCTGGCTGGCTGGCTGGCTGACTGCATTTTGGAAGCGTGTATAAATTCGACAGTTTCCTCGGAAGTCTCGTTTTCGCATTGAGCACCATGTCGCAGTGCTCTTGAAGCGTTACAGTGGGACAAAAGATCAACCATCTCGAATATTAACAACGATATCGATCATGAAACTTGTCTCTTTCAACACTCAGAATACAAACAAATGAAGTCTTCAGAACGAACCAATTATCAAAGCTCAAGATGGAACCCGATTAAATAAGGTAGAAAACTTGAGGGGTTTCTTAAATCTTCTTCTTTAATCTATAATAGCAATTTTTCGTTTGCTGGCAACCTCAATTGTTCACTCTCAATTCTTGTTTAATAACATTTCTGAAGCCATACCGCGTCAATAGACTCTTGACTCGAGTCTAACCTTACGACACAAAATAATTGATCGATGAACGTATCAATTCCGCCATCGCGTGGAGGCGGACAAGCGTTTCCGATACTCCGATACGCAAGGAGATCCCAAGGAAGTCGATAGACGTGAAAACGATTGCAACATTAAGCTGAACATATCTATATTTAAAGAACTATCCATCATTCTACGATCGCTAAAAGGCGATGAATACGCAGAGTAATATCATTATCTTGAACATGTTCCAAGATGAACAACTTTCCTACCATAACTTAACTCAAAATATAGCATTTAAATTATTTTCCTAGCCTCATTCATTGTTTTCTGAAATTCGAGTCTGCATCAATAAAATGTGTGACCTGAATTCTAGCCAAACGTGTTAATAAATCTAAGACAACTCGCAGCACTCTGAGCAACTATAAAAATTTAAAAGTTTCCGCGCTCGGAGTGCATACATTTCGGTGTCTTAATTACACTACGGAAAAAGTGTCGCAGACGAAAAGCAGCACCAACAACAACATAAAAAGGGTAATAATATTGAAATAATTTCGTCACGTTAAAAATAAATTGAAGCGGTGATCGTGTGGAAGCCAAGAAAGCCCAGAAAAAAGGAAAAAATGAATTGACAGCGAAATAAAAATTAATTAAGAAAAGCTGTTAAATATAAACGCATATGAATCGAGTATGTATACGCGTTAATATACCGAAATAATATGCAAAACATCGAATAGTTGTCTCCTGAATGGACATTATTTAGGTTTTTAAGATTTGAAAACAAGAAACTCTTTCAGATTTTATTTTACTATAAAATTTTACTATAAAACTTTAATGTGCCGCTTTATATGTATATGTACAGGTTTCGGGTTACGTAATCTGCACATTTAAAAATTGTTGGCATCTGACAAACAATGTACAGTATAGGAATTTGAAAGAATCATAAAGTTAAAGACACTAAAAGAACGAAACTTCCGTTTTTAGTGCACTTCTAAATGAAATCTTTTATTGATGTACATAATTTTATTTTTTAAACAAAGTGCCTAAATTGAGAGGAATTTAAAAGAAACAGCATTCAAAAAAATTGCTGACCTTGTTTCTGAGACTTTCAAAAATATATTCCATCAACGGATATCTACGGGAAATCTTTAAACAACTTAATAGTGCTCTACGAAGTGAAGAAAATAATTTGAAGAAAACGAAAACAGTAATAAAATGGAATCCACAATATTTATTTGGAACTTTCTCGGCTGCAGTTTGTTTTATTTGCTTTCAATACGTCGTCGTCCGTGTCGCCTGCACTAAATCATTTCTCACAGCCGCTGCTTCCGAGGAGGATCGCCTCGAACTCTCAAGTATATCGTTTCATCGTAATTTCATTTCGGGCAACGCAACGTGTCGCCTCGCGTCGCCCAGATCGAGGCATGTCGCTTGCTCGACAACCACAAACACACAAACGCAGTGAGGAGAAAAACTCCTTGGCACAGTTCTATGGCGCTATACTAAAATAAACCTAAAAAAACCAAATATATCCATTTTTCCGGCCACTTCTAATAGCAAATCTTCCGGAATTCTCAACAGAAATAAAAGGCAGACAAAATCTGTCTTCGAGCGCCCAAAGTGTTGGCCGTTTTTCCGACTAAGATTTTGAAAGATTCGATTCCCAGGTCAATCAGCCGACGAGCAGGAAGGAGTCTTGTCAAAAAGTGATCTCCTATTCAATCAGATTCCGTCGTGAGTTACAGACGACATAAGTTTTGTGTCACCGACTTCAATTCGGAATCCGATTTAACGAGTTCAGAGGTCAATTTTATACGATTTTCTCTTTCGGGAAGTCATTTTCCAGTCTGCTTTGTTCTCCAGAGGGGCAGTTATTCGGATTGAGTATTTTTTTGTTCTTTTTTTCACGTGGTACTAATTAAAGAAGGTCCGATTTTTAGGAAACATTGACGAAAAATGCTCTACAATGCTTAAATGCTTAAAGAAAAACTAGTCTGGCCTCCATTCAAAACTACTAAATTTTGTGCATTAATGAAAATTCATTCATTAAATTGGTAGAGGCGTTCAACCAGTGCTGCCAAGTGTGTCACATGTGCACTGAGAATACGAAATGTGGCTGGCAATGGTACAACAACAACAACCATCCGAAGCGAATTTGCATACTTTGGTTGCAACAAATTTTTATGAATGAATTTCTGCCCCAAGAAACTCCAATAAATTGTTTATTTTATTACATTTATTTACATATTATATTTTTATTATTATTTTTTTTTTTTGTTTTCGTTTGGTTTTTAATTTTTTATTTTTATTGAAAGCTTACAGGGTACAGCCTACGCACTCTGCTCCCTGCTATGCTCTTTGCTTTGCTTTGCTGTCGGTAGACGTCGCTGCTGTTGTCGGCAAGCAGCAGCAGCTACCGCGCGGGTAACCCAGGTTCTTCGGTACCTCGAACCACGCAAAAGCCACGAGTGACACGAGATGCGATTTCTGTTGTGCGATACGGTTTGTGAAACCTTGTCGTTGGTGTTGTTGAGCTTGTATCTTGAGTTAAGACGGTTTCTATTATTGCTGCGCTTGCCGTGTTGTTGGCTTTGACGTTAGTTGATTTTTAAATTTTCAAGTTTTCCAAACAACGCCAACACACATTTTTAAATAAGACAAAGAAAAATGAAACATTAAAACAGCGTATAAATTCGACAAAGAAAACGAAAACAAGCAGAACTACAAACCAGTTGATGGCACCAATGAAATCCATCCAGTGAGTGAGTGAAAATATTGTTGTTGATTTGACCTCTCCAGAAAACTGCCTTTTATTAGCATATTACATGTAAAATTTCCGGAGTGTATACAAAGTTCATGGATATAAAATCAGTGGAATGTTTTCAGGTTTCAAATCGACGGAGGAAGAGAATTTAATTGTATTAAATAAAATCATTATTATGCCTTTTGAACTTTTAAATTTTCGTGTTACTTTAGATTTTCAAATGAGTGACCGACTTCTAAAGATACAGACGATGCTTAATGCTTGATGAACTTGATTCTCGGCTATGAATGAACGTAAATAATTCATTGAAACCGTTGTCATTCACTCACTTCATTCGAATTGAAGCCTTATTAATTATCTGTAATCTAGGCGAGGTTCCTACACTGTATACGATGCATAAAATGTATTCCGGCAGGTGTCCCAACAGCCGCCTCCGCCAAATTGTGTGTGAGTCATTGCAGTCTGTTCAACAATAATTACAAATATTAATTGAGTTCGTAGTCTCTCAGTTGGCAACACTTTTTCTATGCTCTTTTAATTGTTTACAACGTTGTGCCGCACGAAAGGCTGTAAACCAGTTCAAGGTTTGCTGCTTCCTCCGCTTAAAAGAGTTTAGCAAAAAATCTTGCGTCTTTTAATGTTTTCAAGCAAGTTTTTTGGAATGAATGCAATCGAAATAGAATTTAGTGAGTGAATCGATTATTGAGTTAATACGGGTTTTTAGTGTTCAATCTCCTTTCAATTTCTTTTCGGTGTTGTCATTTCATTTGGTTTACGTATCCGATGTCACATGACCGAAACTGACAAACGATGCGGTTTCTCTTCAGTTTCTGTCATAAGACAAATTTTCAAATCAGTTGATAAATAGCAGAAATAATGAAGTCATCCGTTCGGCCGGAACTGCGCATTAAACCGGAAAATGAAGTGATTTTTTATCTGCTGTTGATAACAACACAAACTCACCATCGAAGCGCACGACGTTTAGTAGCTCGTGACAGACAACGTGACAACTTCAGCTGGTGGCCACGATGAATGAAATACGCACTGAATTCATGAATGAAGTCAGCATCTGCGAGTTTATGAATGAGTGCGATCGGAGCAGCAAGGTGACTACTACAACTTTGACACTTTCACAGCAACTCTATGAATGAATATCGCTAGATGCAGGTACGCGATATCATATTTCAAGATTCCAAGATTTCAAACACTTAAAATATCAACGGTTTATTTGTGAGACGATTATGTAACAAACGTTAAATCAAGCGATAGAAGAGTGAAGCTAAAATCGAACAGAGGGAAATCAAAAAAACAGGGTATAAGAATAATATTGTAAATATAATAATAATGCATAATAATAATGATAGTTAAACAAGAAGATAAAATACAGTTAAAACTGCGATAAAATCGAATATTAAAGCACTGGTTTTTGCATGCAAAGTTCTCATGAATGTGATGCACTCTTTAATAAGATCCAAATTACATTCTTTCCCCACTTCTTCGTCTCCTTCTCTTCTTCTTCTATTCGCTTCCTCAGAATAAAATCGCTGTTATGATTGAAATAAATAAAATAAAAAGGAAGATGAAAAAGACACCCTCTTGCAATGTGAACTCGAATAAACTAAACTAACTCGCTCATAAATATCGATCGTCCGGCCCCTGCTCATGAAAGCGCCCATCAACACAGCAACAAGAACTCGTAAACAAGGCAACAAGTGGACTCGACAAGTACGCCGTTTAGTGCACGATGCCGAGTGTAGTGCAGTAACACGTTAAACGGATCAGTAGTCCAAAGTCAGGCCACAACAACAACAGCGACGAAATGGAAGCACATACATAATTCAATTAAGGGGCCTGTGGGCGTCACCGAAACCAGGCAAGACAAGTGAACAAGATCACTTAATAGCAATAACAAAATACGGGCGAAAGGAAAGCGAGCCCGAAGAAAGTTCACACGCCCCCATATCGCGCGATCGAGTACTACGTCGAGTCTCCGCGCAGTCTGCTGCCCACTGCACCGCACCGCATCCACTCGGCCGCAAAACTGCACGATCACTCAGTGCATTCGCACTCGCAGCCGCACGAACACACGCAACCACACAGCGCTGTATGGAGGAGCACCAGCACCGATCGGACGCCAATATGCACCCACTTCAATTTTTGGCACGATCGTTGATCCCAACACTTGCCAGTGCCAGACTGAGCGAGCGCTCGCATGCGGCACACGCCACTTCCACCGACTGCCGTCTACTGCCTGCCGCCTGCCGCCTGCGTCTGGCAGCGAAGCCGCTGAACGTCCAAATGTGACCAAGTGCCCTACTAGTCGGTGATCTCGTCTCGCTGGCGGTGGAGGAGGCGTTCCATTATGTGCCATGTGCCATGCGCCATGTAGAGTGTGCCGTTTTAACAGACGATCTCCTCCATAATCGCTGTCGTCAGCGGACACTCAGTGGGTGAGTGTGACTAAGATTCGGCGAAGTCCGCGATTGCGGGGGTTGTTTTCTGCCGCTTGCGTGTGAAAAAGTCGTCTTGAAACCACGACTGCGTGCGTTAAACTCTCGCACTTGCTGATGTTGTTGCTGTAGAACACAACCCACCCATGTTTAGAATACGAGTTGGTTGCTGGGCCCGGCGGATCCGTTGCTCTGCCAGACGCGACTGCAGAAACTTGTCGAAGGTCAAGTTCACTGGCGCGTGCTGACCAGACGGCGCTGCAATCATCCGATCCATCTGCGAGCGATCCACCCCACTTCGACTGCTCGTGCATCCGTGGGTGCCGCTACCTTCGCAGGCTTCTTCGGAGTTTCCGTATCAGGTGCCGCGCCAGTCAGTCGTTCCTCAGTCGACTTGGTGACTCTGTCCTGCGCGTCCGTCTTCTGCGCCGCAGTGACAATGGGTTTCGTGCAGACGCCGCCCGCCTTCGGTAGACGCACGGAGCGTGTCTTTCGATAGCGTCGCGCTTTCAGGCGCTGATTTGCTTCGCTGCAAACGAGATAGTATTCTAAAACGTTGGCGTTTCGTTTGAATGCCGTTGCCATTGCCTCGGTTTATCGCGATTCGGTGTTTCATGAGTGCAAATACTCGTACATAGCAATGCAAGGCGGGGATTTTTAGGCGCCTTTGCAATTGGCAACGCGTGTCACATTCTTTCCATGCATTCTTTGTTGTTGTACAACGAAGCTGTTGGTAGCCTGGAACAGCCAGAAACAGGTTCGCCCAATATTTGTAAAAGATTTATTGGACTTCTCAGCTCTTAACTTCAAAAATGTAATAAAAATAAAAAATATGTTTAAAAGATTAGATGCAAAGATTTTAAAGTGTTTACAAAAATAATAATAAAATAAATTTTTCTTTCTTTAAAGAATAACGTTCTTTTAATATAATAGTTCTTTTGCTTAACTTAACTCTTAACTTAATTTAAGCAATCTTAAGATTGAATGTGAATTCGTCTCAATTGAAAGATGAATAAAGGTGCATTTTTAACTGAATTCTAGGGAATTCTTCTTTTATATACTCGATCAATACTCTTAGATATGAGTTCTTATCTCTATCCCAAAAATACATCTTAAAGAATACATTCTCACAAAGAAAATCTGCTGTACTCACTTGTAATCTCTTCAACATTTCTAATGTGAGTTAGTTTTAAAATAATTTCATGTAAATAAACGTCACTCATACGCCACCTGTTCCACATCTAAATTAATCCCAATAAATGCCGAAATATTATAGAAAAAGTGTTATATATTTTATAAAAATAGATCGAATGAAACGCTGAGAATCTACACAACGATTACTCGAAGCTATAGAGAAGAATTGCTATAAACATGTGTAGAGGAACGCGGCGAAGGTGATGCTGAAGATTAGGCAGAGAAACACGGGTAAACAAGTACAGTTTGCCTTCCAGCAAGACGACGCCCGACCTGTACACCGTGGTTCCAATATTTTGCCACAGCTGTCGCTCCGAGCAACTGCAGTAGCGGCAGCGGCAGCAATTCTGACAACGCCACAAAACCACAAAAATGTCAACGAAATGTGCTGCGATAGCCACCGCGAGCGACTGAGCGACTAATCGGCCGTCGAACGGTCAGGAAGACAGACGGTCAGACCGATGATCAGATGGACGGACAGACAGAATCCGAGAAATCCAAGGAGAAATACAAAAACATGGCAGTCGACAAATTTACGACACAATAATTTACATTTATTTTCGTTGGCTGAAAAAGCGTCAACTTTTTATTCGAACGAAAGAGTATTAAGCAGAAAAACACGCAAACAACAAATGCTAAAAAAGGAGTACAGAAAGTAAATGATAAAAGAATAAAACTTATAAAGAAAAACGCTTTCGATTTCGAAAAATGCGCGTCGCGAAATAAAGTGACAAGCGAAAAAAAGTGATTATTAATAAAAAGCAGCGCCATGTTGTTTAATAAGAATCGCATTAAAGCGCCGAGCGTGTGCCAGCAGAGACGCCAACACTGAAGGAGTCCAGAAAAAACAGATTCCGACGCTGGGCCAAAGAAACTCGTGATCTTAATCACTTTGTGGGTCTTTCATTAATTTTCAGAACCAGTTTCTGCACTTTTTAACGCCTTCTTCGGTCGTCAAAGGAGTCAAGGCGAGTTCCCTCTTCCTCTCTCGCCCTCGTTCGGATCAAATCTGAAAAGAATATACACATGTACTATGAAAATGGAAGAAAATCCTTGCAATTCAATTCTGAAAAACAAATCCAAAGAATCAACGTAAAATTCTCCAAGAACTGACTTATAATAGGTACCTATATATTGCACAATAACGCAATCTTCTGCAATTTCTAAAAGTTCGCCAGTTACGACACACTTACGTCAAAACGACTTCTGATTATTGACTTCGCTTTCTTCACTTCTCCGAATTGCAACGCATCGCAACAAAAATAGCCTTGAGCCATCAACCACTCCACGTACACGATACAGCAAAGAACGAAAAAACTACCCTAACCCTGAACCTGTTGGCCGCGTGGCCCTCACGCTCACCCTCAGCCTCGCACAAGTCAAGTTTAAAGTGCATACGCTGGTCGCCCGGAATATTATCCTGACTGTCGACGAAGGAGACGACGATGATGGTGTGTGCGAACCGATCGATTGAGCTCCAGTGCGCCGGTCTACTATATAACAGGGGTGCCGCAGAATACAGCAGATCCAAGCTGTGTGCATGAACTTCATTCATAAGATTTCTGCGTTCTGCGTTTTCATGAATGAAAGCGTATGAATTCCGTATCGAAGGACGTGAACGTGACGTGGCAAGCAGGGCAATTTTGTGACGTAGCACAGCTTATTGCTTGTTATTGTTGCCGGCGCTGTTGTTGGCCAGAAGGGGGTGGCCTTGAAAGGTGAACTGTTAGCAAATCGATGAAAGAGATACGAATACGAACGAAGAAAGTCAACAGGTGGACACATGAGACTCGCAGCTGGAATCCTCATTGTGCTGTTGTCATTTACGCAAATCTGAGTGCGGGAGAATCTGAGAAGCGAGGAGGCGGCGATGCGGGTTTGCGGAGAGTGTGCGAGGAAGGGGGGGGGGGGTGGGGGGGTCGAATAACTGTGGAATGTGTGTTCTGCGATTTGGGTGTAACTCCAATCACTCAGCTGTAAACGAACGGATGACGCAGTTTTGTGTTTATCATTTAATATAATACACAATAAATGATTTTTTATGTAACTGCAAATATGATTACACATACACGATACATATAAACGACGTATATAAAGATACAAAGACTGTATATATTCGAATTCATATCCATGTTCATATTGTTTATATATGGTAAAAATAACTCAACTTACTTCAGAAATTCAGATAAAGAAATTCGATATTAAGTTTTAGCAGAGGACTTTCTTTAATGTTATGTTTACAATATTATGTTTAATACAACCTTCAAGGATATTAAGTAGAAACAAAACATAACGAAAGAAATAATTGAAAATCCTGGGGCATTTGTTTAAACCTACCAACATTGAAACTAAAGCCAGCTACTCAACGATTTGCTACACTATACAATGCAATATATAACAAGATGTACAGCAAAACAGCTGAACATCTAACATAAACATTAAGAAAGACCCTGTAAATCATAGGATGTGACTGATTCTGATCCAACGGCAACCACGATAATAAAGAGACGTCTTTTCAAAGTAGCTAACTTAATCGGACAACACAAAAACACCGCCACCTACCGTCGTCATAACCCTCTGATACCCCCTGATACCCCCCGATACCCCCTGATACTCTCCGATTTACCTGAGATGCGAAAAACAATTATGAAAAAATTCACGTACTTCCATTTTTGGTAACAGCAGAGTGCGGTGCTGTTCGCCGCATGACGCGTCTCCGCAGCGACAAGGCGAGGCTAACTAAGCAGATAAACGCAAAAAAATACGACCAAAAAAATCACTAATGAACTGGAAGAACGGAGCTACTAAAAAAAGAAATTTATTCAAATGCAAAACTATAGCAACGAGACAGTAACTGTAACTGTAACTGTGTGCGTGTGTTGGTTGTGTTGCCGAATTTGGTAAACTCAACGGTTTGATTCTGCGGATTTCATGGCTGTACTTCCTTTTTTAGCGAACCACTTTATTGAATTTTGGCAGCAACAACAACAACCAAGCGGAACTTTCTACCGTCAACCTGTTTATTTGTTTACTAGTGATTATCGTGCAATCGATTAAAAGCGCTTCATGACGGAGACGCGGTGTCAAAATGTTGCTACTAAACCTAAATAATTGATAAGATTCGCGGTTTACTGTACGTCGATTTGTCTGGATTCTAACTGTTTTGCAGCTAACGTGCATATCAGTCACTAAAGCGTGGGCCATCGTCGTCATTCAGTCACCGAAGACCGATCGAGTAGCGTCAGTGTTCACCTCTTTTGGTGTTATGATTCTCTACGGTGGCAATATGATTATTAATAGTTTATGATCTGTTAATTGATCGCCTCGTCCCACCCCGGCCCGTGCTTGCTGTGGAAATTCGAAAACAACAGAAACTAAATTTAGTTTCCTTGTTTTAACTGGTTCTTTATTTGGTATAGAATTCAAACAGAAGTATTTTTTTCATTTTTCCATTTGAGTTAAGAATTTAAATGACAGTTTAACACAAATAATCAGGCATCTTTTTTCACTTCGATTGCTATCGATGCCTTTCTTTAGTTTTTTGTTATAAACACACTTCCTTATAGTGTTCCCTCTGATTTGACTTTTCAGTTTTCATTGACCTCTTTTCTGTATGGTTTTCTCTATAAATTTCCTGATCGTCCATGTATTTTCGGAATTGAAAGCATTTCTTTAGACTTCTGCCATAAATTCTGTGCCGAAACTTGAAAGTTCCACAACAGCGTTTGATCGTAAAGAAAATCCAGCCAGATCTGTCCAATTTTATTCTAATCTTGACAGATACTCCTGTTGTTCGCGCGTGCTTCGCCTCGGCCTCGCGTCGGCCGGCGCCCCTTCCTCATTCCGCGACATCTCATGCCACGACTGCTTGCGTCCGTCCGTCCGGCCGGCTGTCGTGTTTGTGAAAGACTTCAAACTTAATGCCACAAAGTGACAGGAGTCTAGGGAAGGAGATATAAAATATCGCCTTTTCCCAGTTCGTGGACGTCTTTCTTTCCTCGGTTTTAAGTGGCTAATAGCTTTAGCTGTAGTCAACATGTCGAGGATTAGTTAATAGCTGCAAAATTGAGTACCAGATTTAGTATCGTGCGACTAACGAATCGTCTTCGTAGGAAAATCGAAAGCATTCCTCAAAAGAAAATTCAGTTTGCTTTAAGATCAAATGACTAAAGATTATGAATATAATGAAAATAGTTTTTGTTTTTTCAATTCACGATCAAAAGATAACAAAGGAAGCAAGCGGAAAAATAAAATTAACATATAATATATTGTTTTTGTTATTTATTAATGTATTCATTAGATTTCCATTACGACGAGGTATTTAAAAAATAATCTATTTTACGCAATAAATTAGTAATTATTTATTATTTGATTTATTATATTAAATTATTAAGTGTAAATACAGTTTTGTTTATTAATTTGTATATTTTTCGTTGAATTATTGTCAAATTTAATGGATTATTTGGAATTCGTTAGTGACTATATTTAGATATACGATTACGAGTTGAAAATCTTTAGAATCTAGTAAAATCCGACTATTTTGGGGTTATTTATTACAGAATGGTACTTTGAACAGCTATAAACAACTTTTTATGTGTTATTAAGCATAATAATGTATAGATTATAATACAGTATTCTAATACAGTATTGTATTCTAGGAATCAAAGTGTAATTCTTGAAATTATTCTTAATTTTATGATCACTTCAACCGCCCTCTCTTCATCGAGTTTTCGAGATTTTCATGATCTCTTCCAGGTACTAATAGAAACACAATAGCAACAACAACAAATCTTGTCAATAACTCAAGTATTTAAGGACCTCACTTCTCTCTTAATTCCTGCGGTCCAACCCTTCGTTTGGTGGCTTGATTTTTATAAATATTATTATTTATAAATTTTGATGATTTCGTTTCTTTTTTTTTGCTTCGGTTTTTGCTCTTGTCTCAGTGTTTGTTTTCGTTTTTGTGCAACGGATTTCAGTTGTCCTTCTGCATTCAAATTCAAAAGTGTTGCTTTGATTTATGAACGCGATGCAACGAGCGGCGAGCCGCTGCTGCTGCGCTTCCTTGCGCTCGTCGTAGTTCATCATCGCGCCGCTGAAAGTGTTCCTAAAGTGCGGCGTGGGCGTCTCTTTGATTATGATAAACGGGCGAATTATGTTGTCAAGCAAATGGTACGCGACCATGCTCGGGTCCCGCACCGGTCCGCACTGCCAAGCAGCACACTCTGTGGCTCCATCTATGCTGTTCATCATGCATCCAGGGATGTTGTCGCAGCCGCCACCCGCCACCGCCGATTAAACTGTTTACAAGGTATGCAAATTTTTTCGGTTTATTAGCTGTGACACTTCACAAATGTTTCTGGCTGTTAAAGTGAGGAGTTTCTGTGGCAAAATAAACGGATTATGAATAATTTATGCTTTTTATCTAAGAGTTGATTGTTGCCAGGGTGCAAAAACCATTCGGCTTGTAATCTGTCGAGTACAAAAGATGTGTGTATACGTCATTGTTTTCTGTTCTCTGCAACTGACAGTTGCGAGTACATGGTTACATGGGTTACTTTCACTGCCCAGAGACTTTATTACTCAAGTCATTCAAAGTGACGACTGGTCCGGGTCGGATCTGGTCTTATCTCTAGTCATGGTCTCATCTGTCCTGGTCTAGTGTTGTTCCCGCCTGCTGGGTTCTGATTTGGGTCTGTTCTGGAATGAAGCTGCCAGATAGGCGTCTAAGTACATAGTATGTAAGTATACTAAATCGAAATGTGTAAAAGCTTTACCATGAAACTGCTTATCATGAAACTACTTTCAAAAGTATAAACCTTAAATTTACTCAATTAAAGAGTGTGATCAAATGTAGTGACTTCGCTTGACTTATAATTGATTGCTAAGCAACATCTTAGCAACATCGAATATAGTTACGTTTAAACTGTACATAGTAATTGTTTATTACAACAACAACAACAACATGAAAGCAGTTAAGGAGCACCGACAACATCAACCATTAACGACATTCGGATACTGGAAGCTACAAAACGTGGGTTGACGACATTTTTAGTGTCTTTCAATGAATACACGCAGCTTTCAGTGGTGTCATTCTTTTAAGGAGGGTCTCCAGAGTAGTGAAGACATGTGAGAGAGCATTCAGTTGAAAGAGAAGAGAAAACGAAGAATAAACTACATAATCTTGGGTTAGTTTGGGGTCAACATGATTTTGAAACCCGCTTTCTATCCTCTAAATTAATTGTAACTATGGTGAAAATGAGGCGAGTTAGGCGGATGAGTTGGTCAGGAAGGCTATCAGCGCATTCGCATTGTTCTCATGGATTGCGTTGATGCTCGGACGCGTTCTCGAGACAGCTGATGGAAGGCGAGTGCCGAAAATAGCCGCGATCAGTAGATCAGTGGGACATATCCGTGCACACTCGTCGACAAATCTGAGTCGGATTGGCAGCAGCAGCCGCCTCATGCGGCTCTCCGCGACTCAATGCCGCTACGAAACACCCGCAGTGGGTCTAAATATAAACCAGTCTAATCATAGCCACCCGAAAGCATTTCAAGTTAGCGCGCCATGTGCTCGTCAAGGAAGGAGAAGAAGGAGAAAGAAAGAAAGACAGAGACAGAGAGTGTGTGAGAGAGAGAGAGATCGAGTGGGGGACGTGAGGTGTGAGAAAGCCTGCAGATTCCGTTTCGGGCAACGTATTTAACGCCGCACAACAATTCTAAAGTTAAACTGCCACAATAACGTCAAAATACGTAGCTGCTATCGAAATTCTCACGCTGACCAGCGCCGAACGTCATGTAAACAGCAATCGCATTAACAGGCTGAAATCTGTAAACAACAGCCAACTGATGGGCATCGTGTTGGCCAAGATTCTTGCCAAGTTACTCAGCGGATTGTTTTCGACCTCTTACGTTATGCCACGAAGACAGCAGAAGTACGCGAAAATACTATAATTAATAAAAGTCCAACAAATTGTTGTCTCATGAATTACGCAGCGTATTTATGAATCTATGGACTCAACATGTAACCCCGTCTTTTCTATGGCAGACCCCAAAATAGATCATTTCACCCACAACATCCCGAATTCCTGCACCATCTTCGAGATACTTGTACTTTAATAGTCTTTAAAAAGAGGCGAGTGACGGGGAAACAATTGGGACAGGTCCATGGTAATGGGACAGTATAGCTTCCGCATTCGTATGTACGATATTCAAATGTAGCATTTCCATCCCTGATCGCCAACGATTGATTGAAGAAGGTGAAGTTCAATAAACAATAGCAACGAAAACAACCACATGCTTGTACGAATGAATTTCCTGCGATTACGTGGGGCTGCAAAAATAGATCTGTGATGCGCGATAGTGTTTTGTTTAGAAAACAAATCAGTTTTATGGACGCATTGACGTGTATTACGTAGCACACGCTGTACAGAGTTACAATCGCTCTAAAATAGGTTCCGCCGATATCCCGAAATAGTCAGCTGAGGCTCAGCGCGATTATCTATTTTAGGACATCGTCTATTCTGGCAAGCGACCTATAAATAGCTTTGGTGCCATTCCGGTGGTGTTGGGCTCAGCTGAGTGTTTGCCGGTTTGCCGGTTCGCCGTAAACAACCCCGAATGATGAGTGAGTGAGAGCAGGCATGCGAGTTCTTGCAGTCGCGTCGGTCAACGACTCTCAATGGCCGATTTCGCCGACTCTCTCGACACACTTTTGATCGCGCTCCTTGAATGCTATCTTTTTTAGTGGTTCGCTCATGTTTTTTTTTCGATGGTGGTACTTTTGTATTATTTTAATCCTTGGGACTTGTGTAATTACTACAATATAAGGACATTATTATGTATGTATAACTTCTCCAATCCAGTTCACAGTTCAAGATATCCTATAAGTAAATCTTGTATCACAAGAAATCAGTTGGCCTTTCTTTCTGAATTCTATTTCGTTTCGTTGTTGTTGGTTTCGTTGTTGTTGTTGTTGTTGTTGTTATTGTTGTTGTATTATTTTGCAGTAGTACCCGTCGTATATCTTCATCATCCGTACTTAACCTCAATTTTTTGCAGGAACCTTGTTTTTAAGTCTGTATTCAAAAGAGTCTCTTTTCAACACCTTCATTCAGCTGGCTGTATTTTCTTTCTTTTTTTTTCAATGTCCATATAAGGAAACACAACAACAAAACTGAATCTCTTTACATCTGAGATTTGAGGCGCGTAGGTGCGCCTAGAAACCTTTCATTCATAAATTAACTCAACAGCAATCATCATCGCCATCATCACCATCATCGCCATCATCACCATCATTATTATCATTAAGATTGTCAACTGGAATCGGCGAGAGAGAGAGAGAGAGAGGGAGACAACAACAGTTGCTTGGGCACGAGCACATCCCGTTCGATGTTGAAGCAAGCTACGAGCGTGTGTGTGTGTGTGTGTTTATCGTGTTTCGATGAGTGTTCAATTCAGTAATTAAGTTTGTGGCAGTCGGAGTGGCGAATTGGAGAACTACTCCAAGTGATAGCTGAACGCTTCACCGCGGCGGCCTAATTTTTGGACAAAGTGTTTAAAGCACAGCGCTCGAATTTCAAAATGAAGGCTTACGACGCCCACCAGGTTTGAGTTGAGCTTCGATTGTTGTTGTTGTTGTTGTGACAGAGTAATGTTGTTGCTGATCTTGCGTAATTCACCTTTTCCGGTAGTAAATTAAAAAAAGCAACAACAAAAGCAAAGCACTCGCTCTTCTGCTGCTGTCGCTGTCGCCGTCTCTGCCGCTGCTGCTGCTGACGATTGCGATTACGATGACGATGACGATAACGACCTCTATTGGTAGAAAAACACACGACAGCATTGCGGCAAAACAGCGATTAAACACAACCGCCTACCTTCGAATAGCTGCTGCTTGTATCTGTGCAAGAATAATGATACTTTCGATTTGAAATCGACCAATAAACATCTGAATGATCCACAGACGTCTGTGAAGTTGAAGTTGAAGCCGAGTGGCACGAAGCAGAGAAAAAAGACACAGTAAAAGAAAGAAACAGACAAACAATTGCACTTGCATGCAGCAGCAGCAGCAGCGACAACAATAACAACAACAATGAGTACAACAATAGCAATGGGAGTGGTTTACAATGAATAAACAACAACAACAACAACAATAGCATTGACAAAGGAGCTGATTGCATCGAATTCAATAGTTTAGTCGAACAAAGACAACAACTGCGAGTATTCCGTCGCATTCTTGCAAAGTAATAGCATAGTATGTTGTTCTTGTTCTTGTTCACATCATCGTTGTTATCACCATCATCATCATCACGTTGCACTCTTGCACTTCGTTTTTCCGAGAGCATTCGTAAAGAGTTCGTCTCCAGCAGATTTCAATCAATCCATCCACTTGATCGAGCAGACATTTTAACCACTTGTTGAATGTTATTCGGTTGTCTTCGTCTGTGGTTATTATTGTTGGCTTCGTGTTGTTGTTGTTGTTCATGAATCTTGCGAAAACAACCGCACCCTCTACGGTTCCCTTCCCTTCTCCATCAACACTGCTTCTTAATTTATTTTGCTTCTATTCGTTTATGTTTTTATTTTTATTTTTTTGCTTTCGTTTTTCCTTTCTTATCTGCGTGTGTGTCTTCTTGTCGCGAGCCGAGTCCTAGTTCTCCCTTCTACGGCAAGCGGACCGCGCCATTTTGGGTCGCTTCTGCCGCCGCGCTCAGCCAGCCAACGCGTCGCGTCGCGTCGTGTCGCGCGTTCATATTTTCTGCACTTGCGTTGGTCACTCGCTCGCTTTCGAGGCGCGTGCCACATGTCAGCGTTGTTGTTTGCTTTCCCCACGCTTTAAATTTTCAGTCGATACGAAAACAACACCACAGAAATACTAAAAAAAAACAAAGCAAAATAACCGAGTATAATTCAACCTCTCTCAATTCTAAAACCTACACCTTTTTTCGATCACAAATAATATTCGATTCAAGGTTCTTTGAATTGCCTTCTATTGCAGTTGCGTATGCAAACAATTCGAGAGTGCAAACTTCAACATGTGGTGCATTTCTAATGCATTATGAAGCACTTTAAAGTATTTTCAACAACAATCTAACGACGACTGCTAATCTTTCGCTGGATGCCCATTCGATATTCTGCACACTTATTCGAAGCCATCGACGAAAATAGACGCCGGTGTCTCTAGATTCCAAAAATAGGCACATGAAAATGCGATTGTTTATCGACGAGGAGAGCTCAGAGGCCAAAAATTACGCGATGATTCATGAAAATCGTTTGTTTTCGTTTTCATTTGCTAAAACGTATTCTCGGCATCATTAATTTTGGCAAATTTCTCCAACTAGCTTTTAAACCATGACGTACTTTCCACATGAACACGAGTACACATCAGATACTTGCTCCTGTAAAAAAAAAAAAAAAGGAAAAAAAAAACAAACACCGCAACAACAACAACAACAACAACGATGAGCACCGATCAAGAGTATATAAATTCGAACAAAGAGCAAGAGCGGGATTTTCGAACACGGAATTCCAACACTCTCAGTACTCAACGCTCCCCTGCAGAGGCGACGAATTCCACCACAGAGAGCGACGACGGCGAAAGAGAGCGCGTTTGAGAGGAGAGCACGACTGAAGACGTCAGAATGCGCTCAGCGGCGGAACAACAAACTGTTGATTGGCTGGAGTGCGCCTGCGCCGGCCCCACAAACGCGAAAATGGCTGCAAACAGGGGAGGCAACCGGGACCACGATTGGACGGGGCCTGGCGACGGGCCCGCATTTCCCCACGCCGAGTGCGCTGCACGCGTTCTAGCATTCGAACATCGTCAGGGGCAGAAAATCGATTCTTCGATTCGATGCTCCTCGAAACGGCGCTCTCCGGCTCCTGCTCCGGCTGACGTCGCAGAGACGCCAGCAAGCGAACAGGCGGCTTCTGCAGCCAACGGATATCACGCGCCGCGGTCAGTCGGCAAGCTGAAAACTTTGGATTTCATTCATAAAAACCGCTTGTGTGCTCAGCTCGTGCCTCAGTTGTGTTCGAACAGTCAGTCAGTTCGGTCGGTCAGTCGCCCGTCCCAAAAGAGTCAACAACAACAAAGCCATCAGCAGCAACAGCAACAGCTAAGAAATAGAAAATTCTTATTGGATTCTAGCAAAAGTGTGTGCAATTCGAAATATAATCAATCTATTGAAAAGATTAACATAACAAGCTTAGAAACAAACAAACAAATCAATTGACGGTGCTTCTTTCAAACGAAAGCATCGCTTAACGTGCCATGAAAAGAAGTTGGAAACTATTTTAGCTCTCGAAAAAGTGGTCACAGTGTTCAGATTCGGAGTCCAGCGAGTGCAGTGGACAGCAGATGCAAAATCCAGAAGAAAGAACTGCAGTTGTGAATCGATAATCGAAGGAACTTGGAACCTCAGGAACTTGGCTCCAACGCATTCTACTCTTCAGCAGCAGGTATTCGGCGCGACATGGCGACTCTATCGTTCATTCATTGATAAAGTGAAAGGACAACAACAACAACAACAACAACAATTTGCAGTGTTACACTCGCCCGCAAAAAAAAAAAAAGAAAAGCTTACCTTCGCTCGGTTCGTCGTGCGGTCGATTGTTCGGTGAATGAAAGTTTTCCATAACGTGACGTCGTCCTCCGTCGTCGTGTGTATATGTGTGTGTGTCTGTGTATCTGCTTCTGTGCACCGGAGTGTGTGCTCCTGTTCATGTGTAGATACTACTTTTATATCATAACTGAATCCATACTCAAATCTATAATCAATAAAATAGATGCAAATAAAACTAAACACTAGCCTGGTGTAACAAAAAAAGAATTGAAAAAAACACTGAAAAAGCATCTAATCGGTGGAAACTACAATAACAATAACAATAACTACAACAACAACAACAACAACAACAACAATTAAGGAGCAACAAACGACACCATCTTCTGGTGGTTTCGCTACTCCTGCGTATCCCTTGAATTCTTCTGCTCGTGTCATTCATATCCAGGTGGGTGTTTTGTTGTAGATTTGTTCCCGAAAAGTGTTAGGTTTTTGAACCGGATACCGATTAGAATTCAGTTCAAATAAGAAACATCATAGAAAAACACACGAAAACGGTATAAAAACGACTGCTTCTCTCGAATAACGGTTTCTCTCTCTTAAGCACGACAAATCTGTAGAGTGAATTAAAAAGCAATTATTTACCACATCAAGTAAAATATTCGAATGGAAAGCGTTTTACGGTGTACAATAAAAACCTCAGATAATTTATACTTCAGTATTTCATTGGAATGAATGAAGAATCTTGCATTTTTTTGTGTTATTTGCTTTAATAAATAGTATAAATAATTGACAAATATTTTGAATTTTACACACACACACACACACTCACGTACACTCACACTCTCATAGTTCAATTCAATGGTAGCTGAAACTACAGACTACAAACTTAAGTCGTAAATTCTACTTTGAGCAACAACAGGCTAGAAAACATTTTAAAACTACTGAACGATTGACAAACTGAGGAGGCAGACGAATAAACAATAAACAAGAATGTATCTAAACTGATTTCGAAATGAAGAACTGAAGAAAAACAAAGCGAATCTCTAAAATGACGATGAACAGCAATTAATTATGAGAGACAAACACCTGTGCGAATGTGTGTGTGTGTGTGTGTGTGTGTGTGTGTCCTCTTGGGACACTTCCGTCTGAAAACAGAACTGAAATCTCACAAGCTGGCGATGGTCAACCTGATGGTCAGAATGGGTTTCTTTGTGTTATTTAATTGAATTCATTTAACGCTCAATAAATAATTCTGCAAATGATTGCCTCACCGCCGTCATCAGCAGCATCGGCAGCAGCAGCTGCTAGCAACATATCTCACATCGAATGATTGCAGACAGACACCGAGTGGCACAGTGGCTCAGATTCAATGGCATTTCATTAAATGGGGGCACTCACAGCCTCCAAAATGTTCAAATTAACAACCAACGAGCGACAAAATTGAGAAATAAACTCAATTTACAGAACCACGATCAATAAAAGCGCCTCGAAAGGGAGTTCGGGTGGTTCAGAAGGAGTTCGGGTGGTTCAGAAGGCAGTTCGGGTGGTTCAAAAGGAGTTCGGGTGGTTCAAAAGGGAGTTCGGGTGGTTCAGAAGGGATGACAAGAGGGAGGGTGTGTGTGAGCAGGGGGAGAGAGGGAACATCTGCAAGATTGCGGAATAAAAATACCTAAAATTCGAAGTCTGTTCTGTAGTTTGAACTCTGCTAAATATTTTGACGATTTTTTACTAGCAAAATAGTGTAACGGCGCCACTGTGCACGGTGGCCGGTGCACAGAATTCTGTTCAAGAGCCGCACCGAAATTTTTATTGCGAATATATTGTTTCAAAGCTCTAATAAATTTGATTCAAATGGCAACAAAAGAAAAATTGACGAGCCACGATAATCGTACGCAGCGAAAACTTATTTAAATGAATTCTTTCTTGCTGTTGTCATGTGTTGTGTCATGTTGTGTTTATTTATTAATATTATTTGTCACATTCTAATTTTTCTAGTTTTTCATTTTTCCCTCTAAAGTTTTCCGCTATAAAATGAAAGCGATTTCGAGTTAGAATGCGAAAATAGTTTGGAAAATAAGAAGAGCATTCATTCAATGCTCTCCTTTTCTCTCTCTCTGAGTTTCTCTCTTTCTAAAGTTAGCTTCTTTTAATTAGTTTGCATTCATTCTCAGCGAAATCAATTGAAATCGCACTAAAAAAGCATTTTAAAAAGATCCCAACCAAAATTAAAGAAACTAAGTAACTACAACAACACCTCCTCCACTCAAGTAAAGTACACCCCCCTCCCTCCCCCCACCACCCTAATAAGAAGAAGACAACCAAAGCGGGGTACCCAACAGAAAAAAAATCACTGCAACTCGCAGCAGATTCTGACGTTTCGATCGATTTTGACACCTCCACTCTTCACCGCACTTCTTCTGGCTTCGACAAGAAATCCAAATCATTTGCATTCACATACAAACATTAAAAGGAATGACCAACATGCAGGTCCGTGAAGCTTTTTTTTTGCTGGTTGTTGTCGTTGTTTTTTCACACTTTTCGTCGGTTTTCCCCTGGTTTCTGCTCTTTTCGATGCACGAAAACTCGGAGTGTTTCATGGGACGTTCTTTCGTAAAACTGTGACGATAAACAGCGGCACACGCTGTCATTCTGACTTATTTACACACACGTGTATTTTCTAGTATATTTTCTGTAATTGCCGCTGCTTCGCTGTGTCGAAATCGAACGATGCGTTGAGTGGCTGGATGACGATCACCATCATCATCATCATCACCATCATCACGATCATCGTCATCAGGAGGCTGCAATGCATTCAGATGTCTTCATAATCTTTGCCCTTGTCACTTATCGCTGATGTTTCATAGTTTTACGCTGTTGTTGTTCGTAGTTTAGTTGTTGTTGTTTGCACCGCTCTGCTGTTTGTGCTTCTTTGTATTACATGTCAATTTTCACCTCATTTTCGTTATGGGAAAATAAACACAGAAGCTGGGAAGCTTTTAAGAAGGGAGCCCTGTTGAATGATTGAGAATTATGATGTTAATGGATGGGCTGCCAGATGGACACACGAAGACAGCCATCGTGGACCATAGAGACCAGCGATGGATTTAGTGGCCATCCGAATTCCTGATCCAGATGAAACCTGAACGGGGCAGCAACGCAAGCAAAGCTCAAGCAAACGATTGATATTTCGGAAAACCTTCCAATCTCAAGCATTCAACGAGGTTGCCTCAAGGTTGTCTCCACAACAACAACAACAACAACAACAACAACAATACACGAGTTTAATTTAATTTGAATTTGTGTTATTTTTGTTCTGGCGTTTTTGCTTTCGTTTTTTTGTAATTCTTTTAATCAAACATTTGATTTTATTGACGGACAAATCAAACACAATCGCTGTTAAAACAAACAATCGCCGAAATCAACAGCCAACATTGGATTTTCAACTGATTTCTGTCTCTTGTCTCTTGTCTATTTTTTGTTTTCTTTAATCTCGATTCAAGCACCGCAATAAAAGCATCACGATTCAAATCTCCGCCGCCGAAAGATAAATAAACACTTCTTAATTTCATGTTGTTGTCCGACTCCGTGCCCGTTCCGTTCGCTTCTCTGCGAAAACGGATTTTAATGCTCGCTTTAAGCCCAATAATCGCACCGCAAACCGGTTGCATACTTAATTAAAATAATACGCCAATATAAGTTTATCACTGCTCTTCACTCCTCTCCACCTCCGACTTGACTCGGTGTCTCCTGTCCTCTTCCATCGGCGGCCAGCGTTTCACCATTCGACGTCCAGCAGTTTCTGTGTGTCATTCAGAGAGAGAGTGGCCAGAAGTGTCACCGCGTCCGTCCCTGCGTCGTACAGCAAGTGTACTTAACGAGAACGTAATAAATTAAAGGCAAAGATATAGGAAACCTTTACGTCTTCACGTACCCCGGGTAACCGGGTACCTTCGCCTGAGCACTGCTATAGTGCTCTAAAACATGTTTTGAGTTGTCCGTGATTGTGCACGAGCGAGCGTTTAGCTTCGTTCATCAAACGTCGGGCCAGTCGATTGTATGGTGCATTATACTGAACCGTTCGATACCAGCTCGCGGTCGATCAGCGTCAACCACTGCGAATGATTCACGTCGAACGATCCGTTAATAACACTGTTAATTGAAGCAGAACTCAGATCAGTTGTCAGAAGGCTTTCATGCTGAAGAAAGCTCTGTTTAATTCGAGTGACATGTTCAGTAGGTCTTCGTTGTGGAAATACGAGTATAACTTAAGCTCGAACTGTGGCACACTGCAAGCAGATCTGCTGACCTGCTGAATTGCTGAATGAATTGAGTTGAAATTGAAGCAAAAGCGTAAAGAACTCAGCTTCGAATACTTTCCACTGTATCAACGCCTTCTGCAACAAAGATAAGAGGAAACACAACAACAACAACACCTCTGCAATATATAATCATCTAAATGGATTTTCAATAAATGTCTCAAGAAATCTCAAAATTTTGACATTCAAATAATTTTTCCCATTTAAATTGCAAATTTATTGCTAATATTGGCAACTACTCTTAACTTGTTCGCGACTGCAGAATAAAAAACATAAAAAATTATGCCCCAGAACAACAACAACATTACAACAACGAGCCACATGCACGGCGCAACAGCTGCAAGAATTCATTCATTCATTCAGCCTGTGAGCATTCAGCATGCTCCAGAGTTGCCAGCCATCAGCCAAGCAAAGTCAAACTATTGACAGGTTATGTGATGCGTTTACAAAGGTTGCCCCAAAGCACCGAAGCCCCCCTTCGCACCCTACCCGCCCCCTCTCCAACAAAAAACTACCGTAAATAAACAGTGAACAGAAGCTGAAATGACACACAATCAACCACCGACCGTAGATCAGTTGTCACAGTTGACATTGCCAGCTGTCACTTTGACGTTTTAGTGGTGGATTTGACATAATTTATTGCTGTTCCATTCTGTGGAGACCAACACGATCCACATGACCAAAACGAACATTAAAACACATAAAGTAATTACAATTTATTACAACAAATTAATTTAAACTGACTTCGAATTAATACTCGTACATCTGACAGCTCCCACGTCGGTTTTTGACATTTATGAACGCATACATACTAGTACAGGAAGGTATCTATGCATGTATGTGTGCATGTCTGTATACAGAAACAATTAAATTAGAATCGATTAAGCGCTCGAGTTAAAGTAACGAAATGAGTCTTGAGAAATTCTCACAGTGTTGTGCTGACATACTTGCTGTCCATTCGCACCACTGACCCACTTCTGACATGACACACATACATACGCACAACATGTGTCTGTGTATGTGTGTGTGTGTGTGTGTGTGCGTATGTTTGCAGCGTCTGCAGAAGTCGATAAGAAGCAGTCGTAGAAATGTGGGTGGCTCTTTCGTAACTTATTGATTACTTAATGATACTTAATAGAGTGCTCGTCAAAGTTTTAAAATGTCGGCAGAAAAGGCAGCCTGTTGCTTATAGTATTTTCCTTGAGCGCCCGTTTGAAAGCCTAAAAGTCTACAATCGTCAAGAGTTGTCGTCTTTTTTTACCGCGGAGTTTTACGACGATGCGGCAATAAAAGTGTCCGAAAATAAAATTGCACGCACCAAACATGAAGCGAGTGATAGCAATCTGAGGAATTTTTTGCTCGCGGCGGTCGTCTTGTGTTTGTGACGCGTCGCTCTTCCGCCGTCCCTCCCCCACCATCTGCGACCATGCTGTCTCCGTGCTCTTTCCATCCGAGTTCGTGTGTTGCGGCATTTCTGCATCTAATTTAATTGAATTTTACTTAACCCTAACGATCCACTAGACGGGAAAAAGCTGGACAATCAACGCGACAGACTCGAATGGACGCACTCGCGGCTCAACGAATGGGTGCCAAACGACTCTCACCTCTTGACAAATGTTGTGCCTTTTTTTACTTTCCTTCTTCTTTCTGTTTTCCGATCTGCTTTAGTTTTTAGTGGTTTCTTGGTTTTGTTTTGCTTTGTTTCCTCTTCTGACGGCGCTCGCACTGCGTCGTCGGCCGTAAAATTGTGAATGACTGAGAAACATTCACGCTCGATTTGCAACACGTGAACAGAACACACAGCGGACTCCGCTGCGTCGAACCAGGAAACGAAGGGGCCGGGGGCGGAAGGGAGGGCGGCGAAAGTATGGCCTCAGGTCTTCTTATAGACCAACACAAGGCAGAACATCGACGAAGCTCTGACAAACTCAGAGAGCGACAGAGAGAGATCACAGTAAATCAAGCGATATTCTATGTTCTACACCACTTTGTATGCTATATCATTCTTAAGTATCACCTTATGTCCTCACATTCCTCTTCAGTTACCGACTAACATGATTCTTCTATACGATTACGATTACAATTACGATTACGATTACGATTTCTAATGATTTTTCGCTTTCTCTCTTCTCTTCTCTTCCTTCCCTTAGGTGGCGTAGCCCCTGGAACCCCATCAGCGGCCATGATCATGGAAGGGCTCGAAACCCTAGTGGCGCCATCGCATCACGCATTCCTGCTCACCGAGTCCGCTGCCGCCGCCCACTTCAATGTGCTGAGCTTCGACACGTGCCTGTTCAAGTCGACCGCCCAGACCAGCCCCTCCACGGCGGTCACCTCGACGCCCTCCTACCTGGCGACGCCCTCCAGCTTCGGTGGCGGACACTTGGGCGCACAGACGCTCCTGCACTACAGTCTCTCGTCGACCAACAACTACAACAACTACAACAACATCGCCAATAACGCCACTAACGCTTCGTCATCATCGTCATCATCATCGACAGCAGCGACATCCAACAGCATCCACCTCAGCTCCTTGACCGGTCGCAGTGGACGTAACTCCGTAGCCACGCCCCTGGCCATCAACGCCCCGCTAGTAACGTCCACACCGTCGTCGTCGTCGTCGTCCAGCGTGGTTGGCGCTGTCATCGTCAGTGCAGCCTCCGCCGTCGCCAGCTCGGCCACGAGTATTGCGCGGAGCAGCGGCCGCAGCTCAGCGTCGCATTTGAGCCTGCTGAACACCACCCAGCATAGTCCGGTGGGCGCCAGTGGGGTGTGCAACGAGTCTGCCGCCTCGAAAAACACTGTCGAGTCGCAAACGGGGGATCTCAACACGCCGGTGACCACATCCAGCGACATACCGTCGTTTTTCGGACCATCGACGATTGTCGAGCCGCCGCCAATCACAGGTTCGTTTTTTTATTATAATTTGTGAAACTTGTCTTTAGCACTTTGTTTGAAGCGCATTTAAAATATAGAGAAAACAGGGTGCTCACTAAAATTAGATAGAATTCAGCTAGGGACGAGATAATACGACTTTAAAGACGAATCCAATCGAATACGACATTAAAAACGAATCCAATCGAATACAAGCATTCGAATTGTCGAATCGTCGAAAAACATTCGAAGCTTGTCGCATTTGTTGTCACTTATCCAGGTTCGGTGCACACACATGATAACTTGTTGTTGTTGTTTGTTCGAAGACACTAAAATAACTAAATTAAGTGAAATAAGAAAACGAAAGTAATTCTTGATATTGAGGTCAAAATGCAGTATTTATACAATATATCGCATTTTTTGTTTTGCTGTTGGTTTTGTTTTGGATTTTGAACGATTCTTGATGTGCTTCTTGTATACGATTTCTGTCACCTTTTCTGTTGCTTCCACGGGTCCTTCTTTCTTTGCTGCTGACATGGAAAATACGTCAAGCTGCTCATAATAAAGAAAGACATTTTTATACGTTTTTATATCAACCGCAATAAACAGATTTTTATGACTTCCAAAACAAACACACACACGCATTCATCTCGAGAAATCTTTGAGCACAGAAATGCGTAAGTTCAGCGATTCAGTGTGAAGATTTACGTAGTCTATCCAAAGAATGTCGTATATAATGTTATATAATCACAAACAGTAGGATGGTACGATACACACTGCTTTGAAGTTATTGTCTTTAGAAGGTTGTTTAAACAACGTCTTGATTGTTTATTAAATCTTCTCTGACCGTTTTTCGTTTCTGAAACCAAGAAGTATATCGAATAATTGTGGAAAACTTAATTAATCATGTCGAATGTGTACATTAAACACTCGTTTCCGCTCGGTGTCAATGATTCGCTGCTCGGCGAAATGCTGGGCTGAATACACGCGATCCGCAACGACACTCTAAACGATAACCGGGACAACTCGACTAATTGCTCGACATCTGCGAGCTACTGCGAGGCTCCGGGACTCTGAGGTTTGATTCTAATTGAATTAAAAGCGCAGATCAACATTCGTCGGGGAAAAGAGCGCTGTGGAGAACAAATTCTTTGATTAATTAGAGAGAATAGCTTCTTGTAATAAATTGTTTAGAAAAAAGCTTCGGAATTGTGTAAAGTGTCCATACAAGGAAAGCACAATATTAAGAATGGTGACTGTTGTAATATTATTCGTGAATACACAAAGTTTCATCATCCATCAATCGTTCCATGATCTCAAATGCTTGTTTAATAATCTGTAAATGAATCCAGATTTCAATTAATTCCATGTACATATGCCGAAAGTCGTCTAAGTTGTTAGTTACTATTATTTCTCGATTATATTGTATAAAAAAACTGCATATTAAGAGATCAACAATGTTCTAATAACGCTCAAATGAATGACGTTCAATTTTTCATTTAATAATGTGATAAATATTTAAATATAACTTAAAGCATTTAAATGTAAATCAAACCGAAACAATCACTCGCCCCACGCGATACACACACACACGCGCACACACACACGCACAATACTCAAGTTGCCCCTGCTGCCGCTTCATTAAATTGGCTATCAAATTGTTGCCAAAAATTCGCTATTTTTCTTTCATATGCTAAACAATACTTGACAGAGGCAAATAATTAAAAGCACAAAGAAGATAAATAAAATGAAATTCTGAAAAATAAACTTTGATTTATTGAATGTAGCAGCAAACAGCAACATCTACAAAAGCCATAACGCACACACACACACACACACACAATTCTGAGCTTATGATCCAAACAGCTTCAGATCATTAGAGTTATTAGTTTATTGGTAAGGACAACGAACAACAACAACAACAACAACGACGACAACGACGATGGTTGTATTGTTATAACTACAACAACACTACTTAAATGACACTGAGAAACGGCCATTTAATGGGCACAATTGGCAAGCGTGCCACATAAATTAAGTGGAATGTGACAACTCCGTGGATGGTGGATGGCACTCGCAGCTCCTTCAGCAGCACGGATGCGACTGACTTCGGAAGTGCAATGAGAGATTTGGCCATAAAAACGCTCCGTCCGCCATCATTCGCGAATCGCTCCGAGCGGTTGGCAGCGCAACAGCGCAACGCGTAGACGCGGCAGACAGTCCGCTTCATGCTTCAATTGGAAGGAGCTAAACTCATATGAAGCTGTCACTTTTATGGCTTACTTGATTAACGACGTCTTAGCTGCTAATCGCACGGACGGGCTGCGAAATCAGTGGAATTAGAATATTCGTCCTTTTGCAGCGACCAAAAAAGATTTGTGCGAGGTTTCATTCGAGTCGCCGCGGTCATTCATTCTGCTCATTCTACGAAACATCAATAAATATTGATGTCAATATTTGCCAAGTCTTCTTGCGCAGCTGATCGAAGCGTATCGAAGCTCATCATGAGGATCGACATGAATTTCAACACTTTTTTTAGAATTTCATCCGATCTCCTTGTATCACATGCACTTCAACGTAGCAAATTTAGCCCCATTTTTAGCCCATTTTTAGAGATGCTTCAGCGGCTGAGAAGGTGTTACTTTATTGTCGAAAGGTTTCAGCACACTTTCACGGAATCGCCAGCGATGCATGCAATAATCGCTCGCCAGACGGCAGCCTCGACAAAAGTTTCTAAACGTTTGCATAAACGAGCTGTTCTCTAAAATGCTTCTTCTTCTTCCTCCTCTTCTTCTATACTTTTCTTCTTCTTCTTCTCCGTCCACTTCATAAACAAAACAAGTGCGATAAAAATGCCACAAGCGCGGAATTCTGTGAAAACCCTGCACTTGCAGCTTGATTGATGTCACGACATTCAAATGCATTGCAACTCAATCAGCAGCGCCACCGAAAGATTTCGATACAGCTGACTGAGATACGGCGAACACAGACACACACACACACACATACACAGCCAACACACAACCATACACACGCTCTTGGAATGAAGTTTCGTCTGCAGTGGATGAGAGGCTTGGAACCGGGAGGGGGGGACGCGGGGAGGGGGGCTCCCAAAAGTGTCCACCAGGGTGTTTGGAAGCTCCATAATTAGTCTTCGCTGCTGGCTGCGGACAGAGGAACGTGGATTCCGTTGTCGCTGTTGTTGCGGTTCGTGTGATTGTGTGAAAAGCCGCAGAGCCGCTTCTGTGCCGCGACTGAACGACCTCCCGTGTTGAATTCTGCGGAAATTGCGACTCGGCTACGAGGCAGCTGGCGACTTGGACTTGGAGCTGGTAAATGAAACCTTTTCGATAGCTTCACTGAAAAAACTCACTTCTGGCGCTGTTACAATTCTCCGGAATTAAAAAACCACAGATTGATGAAAGTGTGGCTCAATTTAAGGGGCGGGGGGGGACGACCTTCTTACGAACTGCACGATGAACTGCGCCAATCGAATGGCAGATAAAGTCGACTAACAGACACAGAAATCATACGGAATTCTAAGGATCCACCACAAGGAAGGGGAGGGGGGGAGGGTCAAGGGGCTCAGTGAGTGATTTGAGTGGACATTATTTCGTCTCCTATATGTACTTATAGTCGTATACATAATATATATCTAGGTCTTTACATGGATATCGATTACATTAGAAACATGTTTGCACTTATTAGCGAAAACTTATCTTAATAATTTTTTATTTCTTTTTCTTTTTTCCTACTCCGCTTTAGGCTCCATTGAGTCCGAGGACCTCTCACTCGAACCGGAAAGAATACCCAGTCCCGTGCTGTGTTGCAGCCCACTCAAGGAGGAGCGCAGTACGCCGCCCATGCTAACGGTTGTTAAGGAGGAATCAAGTAATAATAGTTGTACCATGTATTCTACACATCTCAGTCATATTACAACAACAACAACAATAACAACAACAACACTAGGCCATAATACGAGTACAACAACACAAAGCAATACACAACAACAAAATCTTCACCAACAACAACAACAGCAGCAGCAGCAGCAGCAGCAACATCAACATCAACACCACCACCACCAACAACAACAACAACAACAACAACATTCGCCACAGTATCAGCAACAACATATGCAACAGAACCAAATACAGCATCACAGTCAAATACAACAACAACAACAACACCTGCAGCATCACCAACAACAACAACAACAGCAACACCCACACAACCAACTCCATCATCATCATCATCATCAGCAACAACAACAACAGCACCAACAACACCAACACTATCAACAACAGCAACACCTCCATCAACAACTGCAACACCATCACCACCACCATCATCTCCAACAACAACAACAACAGCAACAACAACAACAACAGTCACATGCTAGTAACAATAGTAGTAGTAGTAGTAGCGGCAAGATATCATATCGCGGCATTTTCACCACCACAGGTAACACAGCCATGAGCGGACTCGCCTCGGCCGCCGCTGCTGCCGTCTCCGCTGCCCAACAGCAGCAGCAACACCAACACCAACAACAACAACAACAACAACTGAGCTCCTCGCAGCTGAGTGTGCTGGGCGATCAAATGTCGCCACCGTCTGCGGGTCTGGGCAGCAGCTGGGGCCTCCCGAGCCCCGACAAGTCCATCTTCCAGCCGCCCATGTTCAATCTGCTGGGACCGGGGCCGCAGAACGCCGCACAGGCTCACTACGCGCCGCAGCAAACAGTGGCGCCCTCGTCGACACCGTCGCCTGTCGTCGCCACGCATCACATGCACGCCGCCGCTGCTGCTGCAGCCGCTTACGAAGACGGCCGCTCTGCGCAGCACGTCGAACTGCTGGGCTTAAGCATGGACTGCTCGCCCATTATTTTGAAGCAGCCGCCGCCCAGCTACAGCAGCAGCGCCAGTTTCACCAGCCTCGCCGACATGCAGCAAGCGGTGCAGAGTTCGCACGACCTGCAGCAGTACCGCCAACAGATGTCTGTGGCCACGCCCAAGTACCAGTGGCTGGACTCGCCGGCGGAATACGGCAGCTCGCAGCAAACGCTGGTCGTGCCCGGTCCCTCGTCCGCCTCCTCCAGCACCATCATTCCAAAGCAGGAGGCTTACGCGGATCCCGCTCCCACGCCGCTTCACATGCACTCGCAGCCGAATGGCAGCGGCCAGTCGCAGTACTCCGTGGTGCAGCTGGCCGAATACTCGCCCTCGACCAGCAAAGGACACGAGATCCTCTCGCAGGTGTACCAGCAGAGCGCTATGCCGCTGAAGCTGGTGCCGGTGAAGCCGCGCAAGTACCCGAACCGACCCAGCAAAACGCCCGTGCACGAGCGTCCGTACGCCTGCCCCGTGGAGAACTGCGACCGGCGCTTCTCGCGCTCCGACGAACTCACCCGGCACATTCGCATCCACACCGGCCAGAAGCCGTTCCAGTGCCGCATCTGCATGCGCTCCTTCAGCCGCTCCGATCACCTCACTACGCACATACGCACGCACACCGGCGAGAAGCCGTTCTCCTGCGACATCTGCGGACGGAAGTTCGCCCGCTCCGACGAGAAGAAGCGCCATGCGAAGGTGCATCTGAAGCAACGCATAAAGAAGGAGACTAAATTGAGTCAGCAGCAGCAACAACAGCAACAGCAACAGCAACAACAGGCTGCAGCCGCGGCAGCAGCGGCAGCCACTCAACAGCAGCATCATCACCACCAACAGCAGCAGCAACAACAACACGCCGCCAGCCACCTCATGCTCAACTCCACTGACATCTCTATAGTTACAACGAGTGCCACTAGTTTGTAGGTCAAAAGGTCACGGTCATCGTCGACTGATTCGTACCCACTGTCAACGGCATGGTCGCCCACCACGCCCCTAATTGCGATGCCGACGGCGGAACTCTCACTGAAGGCAGCGACCGCGACAAACACGGTTTTCGTTTTCCCGAGCGACGATGACGCGGAGCAGCCGGGCGCAGACGCGGTCGCTTGCGCCGATGTGGCCACGAATACGACGCCACCACCGATATTGCCACCTGCAACAAAGCAGGTGCGCTGCCAGGACGGCGATCAGCTGGCGATGGCCATCTGGCGAGCCGCCGTCAACAGGCAGGCTTCGAGCGAAAGCAATCAGGATCTGCTGATTTTATTTCTGACACAGTAACAGCTGACACGCACCAGTGACAGCTGTCAACCAGCCGACGGTGGCACACCGACGCACAAGTGTCACAAATGACGCAGACATGGCACAAGCTTTGACAGTTATTTTCAAATGAAAAGAGACCCGAGGCATTTGAAATTTTGGCAGCTGTCCAAATGGGGTACGATAGATATATTGTATACGTCCAAGTGAATGCATACGAGTATGTTTAGCTATATATGTATATGTATGTGTGTATGTCATGCATATCTGTCGACCTAAAGGCACACACGATTGTCTCTGAAACAAGCTTGCTATACAACCGCACAAGTATTCCCACACTCTCAATGAGCCATGAATGTGTCACGCCCCCCGCTTCGAGTGTTACCTCTGAACAAGTTTTTATATTGTCACTGACATGTCCATGAGTGATTTCTTGTGATTGTATATTAATATTGATATACAGCTTTCTGTCATAAGTCATGATTCAGTTGCAAGTGCATTGATTCTCTTTCAGAACTCTTCTAAGTGCCAAGCCCTGTTCGAAAGCTTCGACGAAAGTCTGGCTTCCTGGTCGCCAGACAAATCGGTGGCTCATAAAGTTGCAAACAGTTTCATACAATGAATAATATGCTTATCAGCTCAACGGTAGCTGAAGAAAGAACCAGTTCTGAATCTGAATCTCTGAATGCTGTCTGTTGAGATCTCGCTGTCACACGTTGTTGTTGGTTGTCTGGTAGACTCGACTGGTCCGTCGATTAATAAATTACATTAGTAAACAGTCAAGAATTACAGAGGTTTGTGCCTTCCTAGAGGCATAGAGTATAAGTGACACTTGCAGACATTGTTTTTTATAAACTTCCACTGAAACTTGATCCAATTGATACGTCTCGTTACCACACCCCCACCACTCTCCCTCTCAGGCCCCTATCAGCCTATCGCTCTCTGTGATGCGTTGGATCCAGCCTCCGCATTTATTTCTCATCAGACGTTCATACATAGAAATATACTCGTACATACACAATAAAAGCAGCCAAAAACTGCTCACTTGATTTTGATTTGATATGAACACAGAATAAAGCCGAATTAATTGAACACAAACAAGTTTGAAAAAAGCTGTCAACGTTGTCTTCTGCTGCAGAAACTAATAATAATTGTGCCAAATTTTTGACTCTTCGAAATACATAAAGTTCAAAGCTCTCCTAATAAATAAGACAAATAATAGAACCGTTAGAAAATGCATCTTACAAAAATTACCGCTTAAAATACAATATATTTTAAATATAAAAACTGTAACGCACTTCAAGTACATTGATTAAAAATTAAATTTTCTTGATTAAAAGTAATCCAAGCAAGGAACTTTTGCTTTAAAGCATAACCGATAGCATCCATACGAATCTGGTGACTATATAAATACTATATATTTATTTATATGTATACACATACGAAGAATTTAGAGGTTGTTCAAAATCATCTTCGCCATACTTTCAATTTAAGTCAGAATCAGTTTTAATGGAAAATTAGACGACTTGAAGACAACAACATGTAGATACATAAATAGATAAATTTAGATAAATATTGGAAAAATTGTAAAATAATATAGATTGTAAAATTCGCCTGTAGCAGAGCTGAAATCATTATTAATTCGTGTCATAAAAGAAAGCTATTTTAAGTGTAAAATTTGTTAATCCGTCTACTAACAATTTATTCAAACAAAATCGCACTAGGATATGTTTTTTCCTCCCATAATTTAACTTACAATTAATTGTATACAATTAAAGAAATAAACACGTAATTCTAGCTGACAAAACTTACAATTTTTATCTCTAATACTGTGATCTCATGTGTAATAATCATAATAATAATGATAATAAAACAATAATGATTAATTTATTCATGTAATAATTTTTCTTATTAATCGCTCTTAACAAGGAAACAAGTGTTAACTATCGTAAATGTTGCCCAGTGTTGAACTTTGGACTGAATTCAAACTTCAACTCATCGCTCTTGTATTTACATTATATTGTATTATAAAATATTAAACCAACTTTAATAAGTGTTCAGTTTTAGTTTAAATAGTTTAAAGAATTAACTGATTTCCGATTAAGCACAACAACGAACAGAACAGAAGCACAAATCAACTCTAAGAAAGTGTTCATTTGTCTCTGTAATAATTAATAATTAAATTATTAGTATTTACTACACTATTTTATATAACTTATGTTAAATAAATTTCTAGCATATCAAACATAATTTTAAAAATTATTACAAAACGGCGATGAACGCAGCTTTTTCTTAGTTTTTTTTATTTTTTTATTATTTTTTTATTTGTATTTTAGTTTAATTTCCTTATTTGATTAAATCAATTCCTGTTATATTTAATTTACTGTTTCCAAAACAATAATTAAACCATTTTTTATGTCTTTCTTTATCACTATTATAATTTTCATGTATTTGTTTTATATTCCACTCTGTTAGAAAAGTTATTTCTATGAAAAAGTTTAAATGAATAAAATATTTACTTCGCAAAAATATAACACTCTTTAAATACAAACAAAATAGTTGTTGTTGTTTTTATTTTGTTTCGGAGCGTAATTCTTTTCAATTTTTTTTTTTTTTTTCATCACAAATTATTCATCATAATCCAATCCAATCCAATCGGTCGATCGGTCGAAAATAAGTTCTTGGCAAGGGAAAGAGACAAACAACACACTAAAATACTTTATGAGTTCTACAGTCGGTCGATTCGTTGTGCAAATTTCGGGTTTCCAAATGCAAGGAATAAAAACGACCGCCTGGAATGAGGTCCATCGATGACTGATTAACTGCTACATGATTAAAACTCTGATTCGCAATTTAAATATTTCGTGTATCTTCCAGGGTTAACTTCCTTCCAATTCTACTTGAACTCCTGAATACTCTGATGGATGGAAGTTAATCCGAATTCGATCCTGATTTTGAAATCAGGAGTTAAATCAATGTAATTCCCAATCCTCTGAATTGAGGATCTAGTATCAAGTCTCCGAGACCTTCCATAGTTCATGGATGTATTTGAATTAATAATGAAAATTATAATTATAAAAGTACAAAGCAAGTGAAAAGCTTATCTATTAAATGTCTTTGTATTGCAAATAATATTCACCAATCCAAAGATTTCATTATTTATTATGTTATTTTATAGTGTTCCCTTCCATTCTTATTTTTTGTTATTTCTCTTTTCTTAATTTGTTATTATTAACGACTAAAGTCAAGAGAACATTAACCAAAATCCATGTGAACTCTAACTGGACTTTAAGAATGAACTCCAGTTAAGTGTTTCCGGCAGTTGAGGGAACTCTTTGGAGGTCCACACAGAACCCAAGCTTAGATAATCCGAAGATTTTCAAAAGATTAACGATTTGAGTATTGTAAGTGGGAAAGATTGTATTCGAAAATATGATGTAAGGTTGTAAAAACAATTTTTTATATAACTGTATATATGTAAATACGACTTGATTTTGAAATTATAATCCATTATATTAGCAACTTTTGCTTTACATCGATTTTACATGGAGTTTTTATGTATAGCCGCCAGAAACACACATTAGTTAGTAAATTGAATAAAAAATAACTGCTTGTGAATATCTGAAAATGCAATTAAATACAAGATTCTATTAATTAAACAAAAGCATTTGAATTTAGCTACGGAAATTCATAGCCATTGAAATTGAAACAGGTCAAAATTTGCCTTTTTTCTTTGCAGAAAAGCTGTTAGAAGAGTGCCATATTTATAAAGTAGATAATCAAGAGTGTTAACTAAAATAATTAATTAATTAACTCAACACACAATACTAATGTACTAATAAATATACAAGAAAAAAGTGCGTACCTAAAATCTAACCTCATCCAAACCTGAAGCTAAAGAAAAACTAAGATTTCAGATTTCGAAATTTCAAAGCTTTTGCATCACCGTACAACCGAACCGATCGAAACTCCATAATATGGGAGTATGGGAGTATATACAATAAATTAGAAGCCTTCAGCATGCAGAAGCACTCTTCAAACTGCGTTGTGATTTTCAATAGACTAATGAATCCGTTAAGCATCGTGGGATGGTTAAAAGAATATAGTATACTATATAGTATAATGAAGAACCTACAAAAACACAAATTATGGAGAGATAAAGTATTTTATGAATGTCTGGATTGTTAAAACTATACACAACAATAGCAAAACATAGTAAAATATATATATAATATTGTTGTAGATAATATACTCTTAATGTACTGTATTGTACACAATCTCCTTAAACATAGTATTATAAATACCTATACAGTACCTATAAAGGCAAATGAGTTATTGATTGTGCTTCTTTATAGCACTGTAAATACAACAAAAATGTACAGTAAAATAATAGCAATAAATAACACATCATAAAGAAAATATTGTTTTTGTCAATCTCAGAAATCAATATTATCAATATTAATCCATGTCATTGTTTCTCCAACTGTTTACTGTTAATCATATTGTTCTCCAAAAACTCAAGTAATTAGTATTTATTGCGCTACTTGTAATAAAAAAATAATTACTACAAATTAGCAAATAAAATAAAGACTATTATATGGGTTGTCCTAATAGCATAGTTTATGCATTATAAATAGAAAAAGCTTAACGGAGTAAGCAACTAGCTTCAACACTGTCATCTCTTCATCTCTGACGATTACTTATTTTTGATGAGATTTCCATAATTATATAAGTTATTGTAATTCTAGTGACTGTATTTCAATTACCACTCACTTTAAAATTTTACTCACTTCAGTGGATCTGGTTTAAAAATACACCTTCTTATTTAAAAGTACATAAAGCCAGCCATTTCTAGGGTTCTGGAAAATCTTGCAACAAATACGCAAATCCTTCTGAAAAGTAAAAGAAGTTTTGTATTGTATTATAAATGTATTTATTTAAGCAGATACTAGATGATATATAGAACCATAGAGAGGACATTCCATGGAATTGTGAATGGATTAAACATTTTATTTACATTTACACGATTTATTAAAATTTTACCTTTCAATTTAATGAAGTCCCACATTATATTTGTTTTAAATACGGTAAATTTAATATGTTTTCTTTTGTGATTATAGAAAATTAATGAACAAAGAAACCATCATAAAATTAAAATCTCTACTTCCAAAAGTTCTGCAAAGGAAATCTACTAAAAAGTCATGTATAACTAACCAAGTGTATCGTTTAACATCAGATGAATATTCAGTCTTGAACTGTGACCATAAATCACTATAAACTACATCATTCGTGATAAATTAGATACTTGTTACAGTTTTCGCTAATATACAATATAATTCCAATTCTATGAATCTATAAATCGATGTACATCACAGTACCCCTCAAGATTTGTATAATTTATTAGTTTATATTAATTTTCATTAATATATAATAATAAATAAATCCAAAAAATTATAATTAAAAACGTGTGTTCAAATACTACTTTAGTTATTAATAATTTGTATTAACAACAAACTTAAATGTATCTAAACACTCCTGATACAACTCTTTAAAAATCATCTTCCACAAAAGTTGTGGATCTTGTTGATTGATCTGGCCGACTGATCTGATCGAGTTGTCTGCCTCAAAACAAATCCTGGTGATCAGATGCATTTTCTGCATTTTAAATGAATGCAACTGTCCCCATCAACTATCTACCTTAGGTCCTTATTTCCTGTGGAAAGAACACTCTAACTTGACTGATCTGCCTTGAATCTCTAATGACCTGAAGATCAGAAGAAAGCGAATGACGATAGCCATCATTTAATTACATACGCACTCCTATACACACTCGTGGATACTACTTACTTAATAATTCAATTACTTAAATTTATTAACTTATGTAATTGCAAATAAACAGTGAAAATATTTATCCGCTGTAAAAGCAATTGATTATATACGACTGCAAGCAAAACAATAATAATGACAACAGTAACAGAAACCACAACAACAACAACAACAACAACAAC
The DNA here is from genome assembly GCA_949629155.1 of Myopa testacea. Classification (NCBI taxonomy): domain Eukaryota; kingdom Metazoa; phylum Arthropoda; class Insecta; order Diptera; family Conopidae; genus Myopa; species Myopa testacea. Next base: position 57,323,253 of record OX451345.1, read on the forward strand.
AACTACTACTAATACTACTACTATTTCAGGCTCAATCACTTGTTACTAACATAGCGCGGTATGCAAATAAAAACAGAACAGAACAGAATTTCATCTCACAGTGGCAATGCTTTTCTTCTTTCTTCTTCTTCGTCTTGTTTTTGTTGTTTTTCTTCTTCACCATAAGCAAAGTTCTTATATTGTAGAATTATTGGAGCTCTGCAGACTTCTACAAATCCAATGCAATAAAAATTGAAGTAATAAAAGTGGAGCACAGAAAATATGCTAAAATGAAATGCTTTTCGACATTCTTCGATTGTTGGTCCATCGATCGAGTTGGCGCGACCGGGCGAAGGATCGCATCCACGACGCAATGCCGCGTGCCGTAAATAATAACCACCGCAACCGAATCACCTGCGCGCTTGCGTACAAAAGCGAAGTTGAAAAAAATAAAAGCGCACCAGAGCTCGTAAAAACTACGAGTGTAGCAGCATTAGAAAAAGAAGAAGAAGAAGAAGAAGAAGAAGAAGAAGAAGAAGAAGAAGAAGGAAGGTGGTGAAATACGGAAGAAAACAAAATAAACGGAATCGAAGAGTCACAAGAAAAAAACATGAAATTCTGGAATTTTATTTGTGTAGATGCCGAACTTCTTCTTCTTCTTCCCCTTCTTCTTCTTCTTCTTCTGCTTGTGCTTCTTCTGCTGCTTACTCTTCTTCTTCGTACTGTTTTCAGTGAGCGCTTGACGCTGATCTGCACGCGAGCCTCGACGAAGGATGGCTGCGCTGCCGTCTTGCAGCGCTGCTCACCTGATGTTGTTTTGAGTTGTCCGCATCTGTTGTTCTCCGGTTGTTGTTGTTATTATTGCTGTGGTTATTCTTGTGGTTGTTGGTGCCGCTCTCATTTCTTGTTGTTGTTGTTGTTGTTGTTTTTGTTAGAGTTGCGGTGCACTGGCATTATGACAGGCGCAAACGAAGTAATTTGAATTTTTTTTTTGCTCGTTCCCAGAAATCTTTGCTGCTCCGAATATTGCACCAGGTCTGTCTGCCCGCCAGCCCACCGCGTGCCTCGCTTTCCTCCTCACCCCTCACTTGCAATGCGGTCTCCTCTGTGTTTCCGCAACAATTTGTAATCCTGGACATCAACTTCTGAAGTAGTTCGCTATGTTGACACTGACGACGCGTCCAGAAAGTTGTCGGCCTCCAGAAATGCTGGATGGAAGGTGTTGAGATTGGTTACATGTGTGGATCCGAGACCGTAATGGATTTCAAAGCGATTTTTGTTGTGTTTTCGAAATGGATACCACAAACACGACGTCGAACAATTTAATTTACTCGTGCTAATTAATTTTAAGCCAAGTTAGTGAGAACCTTAGTCACTCTTAGTCCTTACACAGGACTAATAAAATTCACAGGTTAAAATATTTAATCTCATAAAGAAGATGCTTAGTTTGATCTTCAGTTGGTGAACATGGTTAACATTAAAACAAATGCAACTTCTTCATCGTTTTAATTTGAATCTCACTCTTAAATCAATCAATCTTCGGTTTGACAATAATATTGCCCATGTTTATGCATATGAAGCCCGTATATTTGCCAAGTCGCTTCGAAATAAATCAGCGACACGCGGAATATTAGTCATTTTGACTAAAAGTAGTAACTCGCAGATGGCAGACGCTAGACACTAAAAGTAGTGACAAGGATGTCATTAGAGGAGTACAGCAACCACGAATGCGAAACTTCCAGATGCTAGGAGATGCGAAATAAAACACGCCAACCGTGCTACAGATAAAACCACAGACAAAACTCATCTGCTTACTTTATTACCGCAAAATAGGCTTCTGTTTCTGTTTCTATTCTGCTGCTGATCCAGCTGAGTCCCGCCAGAGGTCCATGTGGCCAGTTGTGCGGCCGTTGACACCGCGTCCGTGTCCGTGTCCACTGGAGCTGCCGGCCTCACGTTTGCGTTGCACGTGGAATTCGATGACATCCATTTTTGAGTCCGTATGTTTGTCCACATCTGCCTCGGACGATCAGCTAATGGATCGGAAGCGTCTATAAACTCGTAGTACATGCAGCGCAATGATGAATTAGTTCTGATTAGAACTGGTTCAGTGCCGCAGGCTGGAGATGGGGACGAGTAGAGAGCGTTCAGTCAGTCCGCCGGAGTCCAGCAGCCGAGTTACACTTTGCAGCTGGAGGCCGCGCTGCAGTCGGTAGATCGGTCCAGTGGTCCAGTGGTCCAGCAGTACGCTCGGTTGTCGTCGGCATGAGCAGCCAGAACCTTTTTCACTGTCACTCTTGATGAAGAACTTTCGCTGATTTCTGCTGCAGTTGTTGTGGTTGTGGTTGCTGCTGCAGACATACGTTCGTAATGGAGTTTCCTCGCAATCAGCAGCATTCAATTAGTCAGACGTCCCTGACACTGATACTCTGAGTAATAATGGCGCATGCTGCATCTCCAAAGCGACCCATCCACCATCCTGCGGGAGTCGGCGAACGTGTTCACCTCCAACATTGCATGTTTGGTGCTCTGATTGTTCTCCTTCAGAGTCTCGAACATGCAACACTTCATCATGTTTACTTTGTAGTGGAAAAAGCGAAAAACTTGAGAAATTCCACAAACGATGCGCTCGCTCGCGGCGAGTTATTAACACCGGGTTGGCATGACTTCAACTGGCCCATGTCAATGCTGGTCACAGCCTATCTATTCATACAGTCCATTTAGCAGTGACAGCAGAGAGGCTGTCGTACGTACATACATTGGATTCCTCTGCGGCTGGGATGTCATCGTCGACACCTTCCAATGCACACTGAATGGCTGCCGAAGAAGGCTTCCAGGAGGTTGGGGAATTATTATTTCCCAGTGAACTCAGTCGACGTACTATATTTGTTGGTTGAACACCTGGTGGAAGCATCTGAGAGCCACAAAAACCAAACCAACTGAGGCTCTGGACGTCGTTGCAATCTTAATCGAAACAAGTTCATTTCATCTGGCGGATGTCTATTTGCATTCTGAAGGTCAACGTAGGCATCCCTGAGGCCTTTCTCCCTGAGGCATCCCCATTTATCCAGAACCCGAATGATCGGAATGACCAACGTTTAAAGGTACCACGTCTTGGAGAGTGTTGAGAGCTTTTCCTGGAGTAAACATTTTAAGGCTCAAGTCTGAGAGAGTCTACTAAAAATGCTCTCTTAAATTATGGGGGCGGGAGGATTGCTTCGTCGTACATTGCATCGCGATAAACAGTTACTCTTTCTCACTCTTATGCTCATTGCATTTGAGACTTAACGGTACCGTTTAATTGATTCAATATTTATTTTTATTCAGTAGAAATGATTTGTAGAATGATAGCTCTTCTCTCCTCCTCCCACAAATTAAAGTTTTGAAATGTGTATTTCAATTTACTCGATTCCCCGCGGCAACAGAGCAACAACTCAAGCGACACACTCGTTACATTACGTTACTAACGGAACTCTGCGCCATTCGTATGTAAAGCGTGCTCAAGTCGGCCAGCCACGACGCTTGTCAGACTGTCAAAAGATTTATGCGTCGCTTGTTCAACAAGCTAACAACTTCACTAAACGGATTTGCCAAGAAAAATATTTAATTAAGTCGAAATTTGAAATTTCGAACAACAGTTAAAATAAGAATATGAAATGAATTAAATTGGGAGGGAGGGGGAGGAGGTGCACACGGAGAAAGGGGAAATTGGGGCCTGAAGCACTGATTTTCAATACTCAACCCAACGACATCAAACAAAATGTACCACAATCAAATATTCATTAGACACGGTCAACAACTGGGCTAAAATACCAATCCAACCGGGTCAAAACTGAGGAGCAGTTTTGAAGTGGAAACGAATTTGAAGCTAATGAGCTCAATGCTAGAAACACTATTTTGATGTATCGGCTGCAAACCTGGCTCTCAAACAGGGCAGCTTATTTTAGTGCCGGTTCAAGTGAACCGTTGAAGAGTACAAAAGAGACACCGCCGAGACTAATCATGAACCTGTTGTGCCGTGTTTAATGAGCGACACGAAGGCGGTCCACTTGTTGCCATTGGAAGTCTCGAAGCGACTCTTTACTAAAGTCAATACTCGTAACTAAAACCAACCTCATCGCGGTAGCCACGCTGCGCCTTGTGACGCCTCCTTTTCTAAATGAACTCATCGTTAATCAGGCCTCCATCCTACCTCCCCTTGCCCCACCTGGGACACTGGCCTCGCCACGGGTCGGTCCTGTCCAAAAAGAGTGGCCCCATTAACAGTTATTGGCGTTTGACATGTTAACTTGTTAGTGTCATCGTTTGTCGAGCGCAGCGTGAGGCAGACACTTTAAAGGGAGGTTTTGATTATTTCCCTCATTAAAGTCTCCCATGCATGAAAACGAACAGCCGAATTGTTGTCGTCGGTGAGTGAGAAGGCTTTAAAGTGGCTCAAAAACAATACTTAAAAATGGCTTAAATAACGGTGTCCGGTGTCGGGAACTATTTCCCAACTGAAACTGTGGCTCAGAGACGCCGAATATCGCCGCGTTTTATTTCGGTCTCATATGAAGCGTCAGTTTCTCTCTTTCTCTTTCTCTCTCTCTCTCTCTCTCTCTTGTTACTGTGCTTCCTTCGTTGTTGCTTCACTGTTCATTGATTCTGTTCATTGATTGAAACTAAATTCAACTAAACTAAGCTTGTACTAAATATCGTACTTATGTTATTACAAAAGAACAACTACAACACAAAACTTTGAGTTAAGTGAGTTATAATCTAAACAAATTTTAGAAACTGCAGCCTGGAAGAGTGTAAAAAACTTGTAGTAAACAAATAAGCGACAGAAAACACGCTTATCGGAGGCAATAATTGCCGTTATGGTGGGTGCGGCGGGGTTTTGGGGGGTGGGGATATAGTAATAATAATAATAATATGGAATAAAGCGTTGCACACGATAACAGCAGAAATGCGCGGCAATCACAACAAATGCAAAAACAATCTCGAAAAAATAATAGTTGCAAACAGAAAACTTTCAGTATTGGCGACGCCGGCAGACAGCAGCAGCAGAGGCAACCGCAGCAGCAGAAGCAGCGGCAGCGGCAGCATAGATTGCAATGCATCGGACTGGATTGGCCAGTGGACGATAGCCATTAACTATGCGCGCTACTAGCGCCATCAATATGTGAAAAGTGTAATTATAATAAATTCAAGTCTAACAGAACTCGCGGTATGGAGACCACAAGCTATGTAGATAAGTAAACGGATTGCAAGTACGTAGATGCTCTTGTTTGTTGTTGGTTTTGTTTTTGTTTTCGATTTAGGTTTTGTTTTTGGTCCAGTTTTAGTTTTTCTTCTCGTTTTTGTTGGTTCAGCAGCAACTGGAAGAGATTAGAAAATAGAAGACGCGGACGCCGCTGCTGCTGCTGCTGCTATTCCATTGAACGATGTCCCACACGAACAGCTTTCGTTTTCCTCGTTTCGTTCACTTGATGCGCAGTCCGCAGTCAACGTGGTCCTTCCCGAAAGACTGAATTTATGGAAATTATTATTCAGCTGCATGCGGTGCTGATGATTCCTCACATTTGTCCAACTGTGATGTTTTCCATATATTATACAAGCACTGTTCGTGTTGTTGTTGTTGTTGGTTTTCCTTAGCGGACAATGATCGTGTCTTCTCAGTGTCCTGCTCTCTTACTCTCTCCCTCTCTCCCTCTCTTTCTCCCCTCCTCACTGACTTCTTGCATGCCCGCTACAATATTTCATAAATTGAGCTCATAAATCAAAATTAACGAGCGCACGGTACTGTGCTGTAGCCGAGCGTTGGACGGACGCACCGACGACTTTTTCGTCGTACAGCAGGTCCACGAAAACAGCAGAAATGCAAAATGCCCGTCCGCATGTCCACAGCGCGGAGGACACACGCTCCGAAATGTTGGGGGATAAGAGAACTCATACTAAGTTTGTGAGGAATGAGAAGCACTCCGTTTTCGCTGCGGAACTTGTTTCAGGATTGTTCTTTACTTTATCACGCTAAATTGAAGCGATTCGACGTGATTGATAAAATGGCGTGTCAAACATGTTGACGCTCGTCGGCGGCAAGCTTTCCTTATGTTCGGTGTCTTGTGTGCCGTTTCCGCGGCGGTACAACGGCCGGGAATCACAGAGAGCGCATAAGGAACACTTAATGGCCACAGAAGTAGCCGAACTTCGCCTCAAATTAACACTTCGCGGATGTAAAACAACATAACTGCCCAAACTGGCCAAACTGCCCGATCTGTCATCGATGCAACGTCAGGTTGTGAGGCGGCGAAATGTATAAAAACTACTCACACGAAAATCACATCTTCATCAGCGAAGAAGAAGAACAGAACAGATGTCGCGATTTTAGGACTTTCGGTGAAACGGTTTCAGCAAATATTTTCGAAATAAGAAATTATTAATTAGTTGCAATTACCACACGGCCAAGAATCCTTCTTTAAATCCTTCAAACTCAAGCAGTTTCAATGCTGCTGAATAAGCTACAATGTATTCACACAGGTTCAGCTTCCTTCAAATAGCTTTTCATTTCAATTCAAATTCAGTCTTCAGTCTTTCACTTTTTTCACTGTTTTCTTTACTCTTCCGCAGTCGTTTTATTTCTTGTCTCTCGCTTATCATCTCTTAATAAGTGTTACCTCAACATTTAAATCGCTGATACACGAAGAGCTTCCACACCAACAACACCATCCATTCTACTGCCTCTCTGATTTCCATATCGCTGTCGATCTACACAGATCCTCGCTTGATACACATCCTTAGATGCCTTTACATGCATACTCACATCTACACACACACATCTACATATACACATCTATGCACAGCTCGTGTATAGAGCCACCTTGCTTGCCGGATCCTAACTTAAAGAATGCTCAAAATTAATTAATGGCGCGTTCAATTAAAATTGCAACATGCAGTTGGACACAATTCCACTTCACCCCAAAAAAGAAAAAACGCAGTGCCTGATTTTGTTGTTTAACAAGTTCCGTCGCCTTGTCGCTGGCTGATGAGCCACTACAACAACAACAACAACGCCTGCTGCACCGCATTTACTATGCCCCCAGCTAAATGCCGCTGCACTCACTCCTCACCCGTCTCCTCCCCGACAACCCAAATCAATTTGATATTTGTTTCTAGCATTTCACTATGAGTTCTGTGGACCAGTCTCGAAAGCGCAGATTTAGGATTAGCCTCAGCCTCAGCGCCAAGCTTCGCTGCAGTCACACTGGGCATTTGGCCACACTTCGTGGTGGCATTTGTAGACACTCTCCGATGGGTTGGCCGATTGGTGTTGGCCGGTTGGTGTTGCTCGCTGCAACAAGCTGCCGTGGTTACATGTTCCTCATGCATGTCCTTCTGTTCTGTCAATTTGTATGCCTCGTAAGCAACTCTTCCGCACAAGCCGCGGCGTGGTGCATCCACACTCAGCGCGGCGACTTCTGGCGCGGCTCCTGCTAAAATATTCAGCGCAGCAACTTGTGGCGGAATGGAGGATTGTTGTTCAATAATTTGAGCAACAAAAACTGATGTTCTAGCATTATTTTATCCACGGCGATTCACTGGACGCACCGAATGTAATACGACGTCTCTTGTGGATGGTGCATTCAATTTTATTAGTTAAATTAAAACACTCTTACTTATTAGATTATTTTGTGGTGATTCAAATGGATCGGTAGTGTTATTCACAGCACGAGTGCAGATACAGTTACTGAAGTAAACTAGTAAATTTGAAAAGATAAATCTTAAAACAGAAACCCTGGAACTCGGGACATACAAATCGCTAGCCTCAAAGTTTTCAAACACCGAAACACCGAAAGAAATCTGTGGAAAGCATTACGAATATTCGACTATTTTCGGCAGCTTGATCAATTTCTGCTATAATTCTATTGAAAGAAAATTCTATTGATTAAGTTATGCCTATCATTGAAATGGAAAACTGAAGACAATAGAATACTCTTTGATTTCCATGGGTATCTAGAAAGAAAATTGAAAAGAAGAACATTGATAAATTAAGCTTTGTATCATCCTTACTACAGAGCAAATATAGTAAGCAAATCTAATAAATAAATACTTATATCATTAGCTTAGCTTATTAACTTGATATAAACTAACATTCATAGAAAAGAAATGCTATACATTTTAGCTAAGTAGATGTGACCAGAGTTAAGCACATTATATACGAAAGAAAGGGTTCGTTGAGCTTGCAAAAGATGACGTAAGATCATCTTTGATCTCTCCTGCCTCGGAGTCTGTTTTCTCACACGCAAAGATTCCCTTCAACGTCATTAAGTTACTTTCATATCAATTATGTCCTAACTATATCTCATCAAAGACCACTTAAACGACTCCTCCTTTGCTTAAGGAAGCTATTAAATTTCGGATTCCATCGACTCCCATACAAAGTATATATGATCAAAGCAAATGGTCCATTTGTGCGTGCCAATAATTATGAAGTCTTTTAGCTTCACAAATTAGTGGCTACCTAATAAACGAGTGGCGTGATTAGCAGGCGTTAAAGTCTCACTAATAAGCCGCTAATCACAAAGCGGGCACACGCCTCACTGGAACTGAAGGAATGTCGTTGCTAAACCGGACCCAGATACACGCCAGGAGTAACTGAATGATTTGGACATTCGGCAGCAGTCTCGTTAACTGAAGGGCGGGAAGAAAGGGAGCGAAGCTAATTATGCAGTAGCTTTCGGGGGAGTGGCGGGATCTCCAACACTGGGGACGAGTGATCATGAAAGGAAACGCATTTGTTACCTGCTCGTTCAGCAGCAGATCATCAATTCACTGGAAGGCATACAGACGCCTTGGGGAACACGTGATTAAAGACCTAATTCTCCACGAAGGTAATTGGTTTAAATATGTCGTGGAAGCCCGGTGGTCAGGATCAGCCGGCAGCCATGTGGCGCTGGCTTCCTCTGGCGACAGGGTGCAAGTCGAAGTGTCAAAAAACAAATCGATCACTTATGATCGAGTAGCATTGATGTCGATCATAACAAGAGCCACAAACTTTCGGAAGGACAGCGAGAGAGAGAGTGAGAGTGAGAGCGCGAGGAGGGAAGGGAGAGAGGCGGCCGTATGAAAGCGACAAAAATTAAAAAGCAATTCATTTTCCCAACTTGATCTGCTTCAACATCACCATCATCATCATCATATACAGCATCATCATCATCATCAACGCGCTTTTGGTGTTTGTCTTGCTTTTCTCAATATTCGCATCAGATGCTGATGTTGCAAACTGAAAGATCGACCGAACGACCGACTTCAGTGGCAGAAATCATTGACGATCATGAAACCAGATGAGAGCCATTGATAATTTATTGCAACAACAAGAACAACAAGAACAACAACGCCTATTAACCAGTAGCACTCTAACGAAACTGAAATATACACAAGTCAGTGATTTCACGATCAACAGACGGACGCACAGCACAATGTGACTGAGTGAGTGACTGATCGAGGAACAGTTGGCTGGGAATGGAGACCGCACCAGCCACAGCGGTCCGAGTTTCTTGCTACTTTAATGGACACTTACCGTCCTTTCAAAGAGCACCTATCAGCCACTGGATGAAGAGTGCACCAAGATGAAAGCCGTAATAATTCATCTTTCCTCGGCGACTATTAAGCTTTAACTCGCGCTTAAGTTTAGTTCGCCTCATTCCATTCTCGGCGTCTTCCCGGCTACACTGCACTACACAGTCTTCGATAACTAACTTTAGTGACTTACTAAACATCAGTGCAACTGTTGAGATTGCCGTCTTGGGTTCCACCGGGAAGTCCCACTTTTACAGGATCCATTCACTGTTGGTTTTAGTTGGTGAATTGAAACTTTTCCTGAAATGAATGAATTCTAAAATTCTCTTTAGACACCGATTCAGACAAAGTGGAGAAACTAATTTTCTGGAAATTACTGGAAATACTAGCAAAAGTTCCCCTAGATCTGGAAAACTTCATAATCATAAAGGGTTTTCCAATAAGAGGTGTAATTTTGATATGCAAAGAAAAATGCCATTTTTTGAGATAAATTACCGCATGTTTATTTCGTAATAAAGAGGAAGGTATGCCGTTAATAATAAAAACAACATCAGCCAAATGACCACCACGTTCACGTTTACAGGACCCTATTCAAAATTACACCTCTTATTGGAAAACCCTTTACTTTTCGGTACCTTCATTCTGCAAATAGACCATATATATATTCTAACCGTTAGAACAACGGCTTGATGTTTAATGAGTGCAGCACTTCATCGTAGAAAGGCATCAGGAACACCTGAAGGATCAACTGCGCGAAATATACGCGAAGGTGTTCGCAGATGGCGAGAATTCCTACAGAAATGTGTATGATGATGTGATGTGGAGAGACATCGTAGCGCTTCTGAGAAGCAATCCGTACCTTCCAACAACAGCAACAATCAACGTACACTTCGACGCGATCCTCAGTGATCGCCTTGGCTGCACCACAAGTAGCTGCAATAATTACGAACACAAACAGAACCAACCTAGTAGTTGGATGAACTACAAAAACAACGATGTAACGACCACCACATGGACACGGCAGCAACAGCAAAAGCAAAAGCGTCAGCGTTCAACACGTTGGGTGGTTGACACAGACGCGACATGATACGAGTAGCAATGGTAAAGCAGTACAACAACAACAATAACAACAACAATAACAACAACAACAACAACAACAACAGCAACAACAACAACACCAAGTTGTATGCACTAAAGATGATCTCGAATTTAGTGGCAAGCGATTGAGGTAGGTTGTTGTTGTGGTTTTGTTGTAATTGCATGCTACCAACAGTTGTTTTGGCGTTAATACCAGAAGCAACAAGAAGTTTAAACGCAAATGACTTAGAAATTCATTTATAATTTTCAACGATCGATCGATTTCGCAGTCGAACGCAGAAAAGCGTTGCCACGAGTAGAATGTTGCAAAAGTAGCGCGTTGCATTTTGCTGCGTTGTGTTTTGTTCAGCGCCAAACTTGTCGCTGCCTGTCTATACACACACACACACACACACACACACACACACACACACACACACACATACATATATAGTAATATAAACATGCTCGTATATGGCTGTGTGTGTGGTTTTTATAGTTATTGTTGTGGTTGCGGTGTAAATCGTTGAGTTAATTTGGGGTGTGTCCCTCGAGACGTCTTGCAACCGTCCCTCTTCTAGATAACCGACATCAAGATCATTAATTTTAAATCAATAATTGAACACTTTGGCGTTGCGATTTCCAGTTGGAGGTGGTATTTAAGTGGACCCATAATAATTTTCAAAAGACCCAAAGAAATATGAATGCATAGAGCACGACAGTTGAGAGAGAGAGAGAGAGAGGAAGGAGACGGCCAAGAAAATTCTAGAAATGGATCTACGAGTTTCTAGTACAATATTATATGGCTTTATTCTATTATCTTGATCTACATCTATACATATTCGTAGATGCTGAGATGCTTGATCAGAGCTTCTTCTCTTTCTCTTTTTCTAATGGCGAAGTTTGTACTAAAATCAATTTTATAGAAGATTTGACTACTTCTACAATATTCTAAAACTTCTGATCTATTATCTGGCGATATCAGTATTAATGACAATAATAAAGCCTTTAATAATCAACTGCATGTAAATTAACGAGTGATGCTTTCAAAGAATTCCAGAGAAAGATCAGATCTCAAGCTACAGAGCACTTGAATTGAACAGCGATCATTATTATGGTCAATCAGATGTTCGGAAAATCCAACACCATTTCTAACTACTGATCGATATCTCAATCATCTGATCTGAATGTCAATCATCAGAGCCACTCGTATTTCACCTTTCTTTTAAATTACCAAACCTCATCTTATATACACTCTATTGGCTGGCGTTTCTCGGATCTGTTCAATCGGTAACGATCTGAGATTCCGCTATAAAATCGATTATTAATCGCTTACCCACAAGACGATGTCGAATGAAGTCAACTTCATTTAGAAAGACTATGAAATTTCTGGAGATGCTCGATGAAGTTAAGTTCAAGTTAAACATTAATTTACACTAATGACAATTCTTGAATACTGGATATGAAGTTGTATTAATGCGTGCAGTGTGCTTTCAGTGAGTATCACACTATTTTATGAAAATTGAAGACCAGAGACTACTTTTCTAAATACTAAATAAAATTTCAGAACCGCTTGATTAATTAAAATATTAAAAAAACATAGATTACAATGTGTAGAGACTATATGTCTGGCTAAGAAATATTTTACTTTTTAGGTCTCAAAAATGTTGGGTCAAAGTTCTGTGATTGCGTGTAGATTCCTTTGATACAAATCAAATCGTACCACTGCCAAAAATCCTCGGTTGCTCGTCATTTATGTATATCCTCGTTTAAATACTGTAAATCTGATGTTTACACAGATGATGTCCCGGAACGCAGCATCAAAACAGGGACAGCAACAACAATCAAAGGTCAATCGTTCTTTCAGATCATTTCAATTCATTCGGATCGATATGTAAGAAGGTCTCTAAAAAGTCACAGGTATTAAAACTACAAATAAACAAACAAAAAGAAGAGGTGAAAAATGATGGCAGAGAGAAGACAGTGTAATAAAATGTTTTTTGTTGTTTTGGCTTTTGTTTTTGTTCTTTTCAAAAATATATAAAAACCCTAAAGTGCTGGAATTTGACATTTTTCCATAAATTTGTTGTTATTGGTCTTCGATGTCATTTTAGATAATTTATGCCACACTTTAAGTGTAGAAGATGCGGGATCGTGTCAGGTGAGCATCCTGATTTTACACTCTTTTAATTTGGATCCCGGAGCAGTGGTTTTCTTAACGTTAACGTCTGATGAACCAGTTTATGTATCGGTTGGAATGCTTATAAAAACTTTTACGATCCGCGATCCTATCGTCGTTGTCCCCGTGGACCGTCTGTACAAAGGTGTCACTTTAACTGAGGCTATATAGTGCATAAATGCTTGAGAGTGAGGCTCGGATCGTCAATATTGACACATTTTTTAGAATATTTTTTAGCACAGTTTCTAGCAGAAAGAAAACAGAAAAGGAAAAATATAAAGTATTTTATTTTAAAAATACTATTTTAATTAAATTTATGAGATTTGTTTTTTATTTACATTTTTACCATAAGTATTTATTTATTATTTACTTTATTTTAACTTTTGAAATGTTAGTCGAACTGGCAGCACTTTCGACTGACTGAACTGTTTTATTTTCAGTTCAAGTCTTCAGATCTTCACTATCTAAAGAACACGAAATACTAAACACTTTATTGAATAAATAAGAAAAGCTAATAAAGAATTTTCCTAGAGTAATCAATGTAAACCGCACACAGAGCATCTTTTAACATCTCTTATTAAACTATGAATGCCCATAAATTTCCAAAAAAGACCTCACCAAAACACACGAAAATTATTAACCATTTCTGATGTGAACACACTTCAGAGAACCACCATCAACAAAACACTTTCGGAAAACCAACAAAAATTTGCATATTTATTCATTTATGTATAGTATATTGTATGTATATAGTATGGTAAGTATCAGAGACGCTTTGGACAAAAGCTTGATGAAACTAGATCACTTGTTGGCAGCTGAAATGCGAACAACAAAACACATTCACCGTTATCATGTTCCAACTGGGTGGTCTCGAATAGTAATGGTAAGTAAGCCACCATCGGAGTGGTATCTACACCTTAACACGTCCAAAGAGATGAAAAGATACACCAAATTAAGTCTTGAAGTCGAGGTGCATCGAGCCGATGGATCGACCATCAACCATCGAACGAAACTGAAATTGAAAGAAAATTCATGCAGGTATCGGATGAGCCTTCATCTTGTGGGCCATATTGTTGGCCACAGTTGAAACATTGAACCGTAAACCAGCTGGAAGTGTTATTTTATTTGTCACTCTCTAAAGTAGCCACGCCAGACGAACTGTGCTCTTCACCATCTCGCATCCGAACATTAAATGTACACATTATTAGGTCTTGTTAAATGCTTTGGGGCTCTTGGCTTTTGGCGCCGCATGTGTGGTGACATTGGAGCAAATGAAATTGAAAACAAGAACCACACGTGCGCTTTAAGCCACTTTTACCTGATGTACCCGTTAAGTATTAAAGACATCAATTAAAGAGCCACCATGTTTGCGATCACAGCCGAGCTGCGCAATCAGACAAACCGAGTAAAAGCAGGTTGATCTTAATAGCCACCTTCTGAGTGGTCATCTATTAAAAATTCATAATAATCATAAATAATACTAATAACGAAACTCAGATTAGCAGTGGTTTTACGGCATTCAATTCATGTATTGAGTTTGGTCTGAATGTGACTACGACATCCGATATCAAATGCTAGTCATCATGTTGTGCCTACCAAAGGTGAAGAAAATATTTATAAACGTCGTAAATGTCTAAAATCTAAACATCGTAAATGTCTAAATTTGTCGCATTTAATAATTCACAAGCATTTGATGCTGTTCTTTTATTTCAAAGCCCGAATGAGAAAAAAAGAGCCTTGTTTGCGATTGAATTTAATGAACACCAGCGTAGTAATAAGCTACATTTTAAAAGATGGTCTTTCACACAAAAACCGCAGAAAGAAGTAGAAAAATAAGAAAGCATTACTATTCACATTCCTCAAATCATCAGACGTGAGGAAGGGTCGATGCATCAATCTTTCAAAAACTTTGAATAAAATCCATCGGTTAATAAAATAAAATAATGAAAATAATTAAAATTAATAAAATAATCTGAAAATAAATAAACAATATAAAATAATTTATAATTCAATTATATGATTGCACCACTAAAATTAAATAAAACTTATAAAATTAAATACATAAATAATTCATATTCAAAATCAAAAAATACATACATATGTTTCCTATTTATTAGTATCAAAATCCATTCAGTTAATAACGCATTTTCTAAAGGAGACAATAAAGTAGTTTACAGTAAGTTATAAACACAAAAGTATTCTTAACCTTTATAAAACTCTTCTTCACTCGAATTGAACTTCTATCGATATGATACTTCAACCAGACATAAAATTGTAATATAATTAAAATGTCCTTTATATTGTATTCAATAAAATCTCCATTTCTTGGGTGTTAGTCTCTCTCTATCAATTCTAATTCAATAATTTTTTATCTTTATTGACATTCTTTAATTAGGCAATCAAATTTGTAGCCATTCTTTAGAGTGTAATAAGCTCGATGATGGTCAGTTAAATAATGTTGTGCTACCAAATTTACATTTCCGTTAATAGACGAAAATCAATTAATACATCTTCTTATCTACTACCGACATATACATCAGATAACCAGATAACTTGTAGTTATTCGCTGACCACCCAAGTTACACACTCTTTATACAGTATATCGTCGGACATTAACTCCAATTCATTAATTGTTTTCAGATTAAATATTTGCCTCTAAATGTGACCTGGTGAGGTTTCCATTAATTGATCATCCCGTCCGCGGTCAGTCGCACAGACGAGACGGTGTCGAAACAATAGAATTCTAAACAAATAAAAAATTAGATGAGATAAAATCGGCGTTCGATCTCGAAAACTGTTTGTTATTAGTTAACGATAATTAATTTGGAACTCGTCGATATTTTCACGGGAGCACCCGGTCTCTAGCCGGCTCGTTTGCAATTTAAAATGCGTCACAGTTGGTGGTCCGAACTGAGCTCTGGCCAGATCAATTGAAACTTCTTGAAACTTGTTTGGGACTTTGATCGACTGGGATAACGAAACGTTGTCACAGTGCATGTCTTATCACCTGCTTCAGTGTTGGCCACATTTTTCCGGACAAAACTCCGGACAAGCTTGGAGTGTCGCAGGTGTAAATGAAAATTAATCTATGCACAGCAACGAGCAACGATCAACTCGGACCGCGGATCGGCGCCGCACGATCTGAACCAGACCAATATTTGTCATTTGGCTCTCGGTTACGAACCGTAAACTCGTTAGGAAAAAACGTTAAACTGATTTCTGAAATAATAATGAGAATTTTCATAATTTTTCTATGGATACTTAATCAACCAAATATTAATTTAGTCTAATAACTGGAACTGCGATAAAAATCTTAATGAAGTGTTCCATCGATTTTAATCACTGTTATGGCTTATAGAATGGTAGTAGGTAGAGCGGGGCAGCGAAGGGCAGAGCAGAACATAGCAATGAAACAACCAAAATAGGTTAAATGAATATAAGTAAGGCATAAATAAGGTGATCATGATTACAGGACAGCTTTTATTTTCACTGAGGTTAGATTATATTTCTTTAACGTTGATCCCGCCCTCGTTCTCTCCACCTCGGCACAAACACACGAACGATGTGCGAAAGCGCACTCATTGCGTTGCGATGCTGTCCCTTGGAAGTGCGATGAACTGCGATGAACTACGATGAGTTCAAGAAGATTTCTGCTTTAAAATGATTTTCATCTCAACGCGCATCGTGTTAGTCACTTCCAACAAAGGACACCCTGCCAGCTCGGCGCAGCACTCTCACCAAAAGAGAACAACTTCAGCGTGGCCCTAATTTGGGAGTGCTCCTAAATTAAGAATCACTGATAACGGGCAACCAGCTTCGCAAATACTAAGTTCAGAATTAAGAAAAAGGATATTAAAATTCACAACAATAAATTGTCGAATTCAAAGATTTTGGGTGTTTTAGGATAACATAGGTTTAGGTATAGCATACTCTATAATAATATATGCACATATATTTATAATATTGTGTAGGAAATGACGACAATTGAAACAAATAAAAATAAAAGATTAATAATTTAATCAGTCCGTTAAAATATTGAAAATAATTGATTCACTCTTAACTCGCTCGCCATAATATAACCATAACACAACTTGAATTTAACTGATCCTTTATGTGGTTCTCATAAAATAGCCCCCAAAAACCAGCCTTATTTCGCTTAAGTTCGATTCTCGTACAGCTTTGAACTTTTTTTGGAGAGCCACACCGAATCAACCATACAAAATGTTGTTGTTGTTGGTTACGGTTACAAAACGAAAGCCGGCAATAACGTCATGATGATGATGATGATGGTACCACAGCAAGATACAACAACAACAACAATAACTGCATCCTGCATGTTACAAGAGAACATGGACCAAACCTTATTTTATTTCCGGTCGTTCATTAAAGATTTTATTTTATTTTATTACGAGTATTTAATTTTTTGTATTTATAAGAAAATACGTGCTTTAAATGACATGACTTTTAACTAAACTTTTAATATTTAATATATATTGCAAAATGGACCAGAGAAACTGAGTTGAAATGAACTTTATCAAGATAGGTAATTAATCTGAAATAATGGATGATTTTCTAGTTCTCTGGGAACCAGAGGAATCACGAGCTTCTTAACTCATGCAGTACGATACGATTTAAACATTTCAAACAGCGCGTCATCTTGAAGCAATTGACTTCCAGTCTGAACTGCTGATCCGAGGATCCATTATAATAAAAATGAACGATCATCTTTATCACATCTTCTGGGATTTGGTGCAGTTGTTGCTTGTCTAAAACTCGCACACAGTGCGGGGAGCTTATGTAAATTTGACTCTTGTTCTGGTTTTAAGCTCTCCGATACTTAATCCGCAGAATATATATCAAATGTTAGTGTTTTCGGAGGAGGATTAAGGCTCATATCGCTGCAAAAGGCAAGACAAATCCGCAGCAGTAAGTAATGCAGAGTCGAAGCAGTTCGCTGCGAAGCCAGGGACGGTATCAATTCTACTGTATATCGTATAACTAAGGATTTTAAAGTGACGACAACATCTGCTAAAATAAATGGTCTCATTTAAAGACTCATTGGACTCTAAGAATAGTAGACTTCATTTATAGAGGACTTAAAAGAGAGCGTATGAAGTATTCGATAGATCGACCTCGCTTGGGTTATTGGTAACTTGAGAATTGTGCCTACGATCCGCCACTGAAGTCGGCTCCTACAACGCTAAGTCATTCACGTAACCGTGCACTATCATCGGCGCATTTAGTGTGCACACACACAATTGCGCTGCTGTTGTTGGCAACTCACATGTTGGCAACTAAAGTATCTGAGCTGGTACAGAGCAAGTCACAGCTCTGAAGTGGAATTGGACAAAAAACAACAAGAGAAAAACACAACTCGACCAAGTCAATCTCAGCTGGTGGTTTGAAGGCGCGTGCTAACCATTCATTCAAAATTCACAATAAACACACTTCAGACGCACAGCACAGCGTATCCACCGCCACAACAACAACTACAACAACAGCAACAACAGCAACAAGAACAACAGGAACCACCACACCACCTGAATGAATGATCCAAGATGACGATTTTGTCGAAGAACAAGAAAAACGGAGCAGTTACACTGAACATACACTCGGCAAAACATATTGAAATACTCGTACATATCTCTGAGAATAAAATATATTGTCTAGGTCACTGGAGATATTTGCACCCCACATTTTGCATCAAGCTATAGACGAGCATCCTTATGAGGTGCTGGTGACACACGAATAGAAGCCACGAATAGAACCAGACCACGCACAACGCCGTACATTCCCTGATTCGGGGTTCCATACACAAAATCGATACTTCGAAGAAATGCTGAGTGATATTCTAAGTGATGAAGTTTGGTTTCTTCTGTCTGGGTAAGTAAATAAGCAATACTGTCGCATCCCCAATAGAAATACCCGAACAGACTCTGCATGCACAATGCACTGAGCAAAACTGACCGCTTGTAAGAGGAGTCGAGGCAGATATTTTGCAGACGTTATACTACTTTACTAATCCCAGAGTTTTTCCTCAACTTGTTTTCAAATTGTTGAGTGAATTGAAATATACGAGTATATATTTAATTATCACTGACAATTCGCCTATAGTTAATATTTATTGACATTATTATTAAATAATAATAACAAACTCAAAATACTATTTACGGTATACAAATATTTTTAGTTGGATTTAAATCACTTGAGATCGAACTTTTAGATCGAAACGAAATCGGATTCATCTCCTTCATTTCTCCTTCGTCTCCGTCTCCGTCTGCGTCTGCGTCTGCTTCTGGTTCTCTTTCGTCTCTTTCTTCCTTGTCCATATTCTTCGTAGGCCAGCAAAAACAGTTCCGTTCGGTAACAATTTCCAGTCATCGATGGTGATTTGTTTCTGACTTTATGGGTTTGTTTGGACTTTTCAAGTTGTTGGATGTTGTTGCCTTTTTAACGGCAACAGCGAAATCAAAAGACCTTCTCTCGTATTAATAAATTTGGGATGGGCATATCCGATTTTTTGTCATATCAGTCGTTATTGTTGCTGCCGTCGTTGTTGTTTCTGTATTTTCTAGCCAAACTTATGCCCAGTTTGTTTCTTTTTAAATTTTTTTACTTTGCATTTGTTTATCTTGTACCCATGTATGTTTTATACGATTCAATTTGATTGATTGGATTTTGTACTTATCTTATTAATTTTTTTTTCTATACCATTCAGGGATTGCTAGCTCGATAGTTTCGTCGTAATGTGAATGGTTGGGCGGCTCAAATGGGAAGGGTTCGTCAATAGTATTCATATGATTATTACGCTTATATATCATGTATACATTCATGCATATTCTCCTCATAGTTTTGACTTACTTTAATAGACTCGAATGTCTTTGTTAGCCAGATTTGTGCTTTTGGTTGACAAAGTGTTTCTTTTTTACCCGATGATTAAGTTTGCATCTTGAAGATTAATGAGTGATTTCCTCTGCCATTTCTTTCACTCCGGTTGTATTGAAGCGTGACATTCTGAAGTGATGCCAATGATTTGTTGTATAAGTGACCTTAGAGGTCGACACTTTCTCCAACTTGGTTTTTATTAATGAATGATCTAAAAACTAGAAAATAAATTTGTTATCAGTTAAGTTGGATAAGGTTGTTCTTAGAAACTTTATATTATGAGTATGAATTACTTACTTTCTGATAAGAAAGAACATGTTGCTATAAGAAAAAACCGATGGAAGTCATTTTATAATTATAAGCAGTCTAATTTAAAAACTATCTTTCATTTCTAATTCAACATTGCCAAATTCGAAACTCCAAACCTGAAAAAAGATCATAAATGACTTTACAACACTTATTATTAATATTTAACCCTTCTAATTAAAAATAAAAACTCGTTTAATCTCTAGTTTTAAGTACTTCTTCAGTCTTTAGTCTTTAATTTAACTCTTCAAGCTTATTATAAAAATTAACTAAACTGAATTTAATTGAAGATTTTGCGCTCATTTTGCAAATACTTGTACATACATTTGCCCCATCTTTCTTCCTAACAAGTTGATGCTTTTGCTCTTTCGGATACACGCACAATAACACGCTGCGTTAATAAGAGACAAAAAATAAAAACCAAATTGAATTAAAATGCTTGTAAAAATGACATTTTGTCTGACATGAAATGCACAAAACCTAATCATTTGTTATACCTCCTTAATGCAGCCTGTCAAAGCCCAAGTCACAGTCAGCCACTACGCAAGTCTGCCTGTCTGCCTGCCTTTTCTCAGGCTCATTTGAGACTCTTTAAGAGACACACAACAATTGACCGTGCCGAGAAAAGCGGCACTGAAGGTGCAGGTCTTGTCACCAGAGAGTCAACCGAGTCACCACAACAAATACGATATTATCATCATCTTTTGTGCGCAACACTTGGTTCAGCGATTTTATGTCTTCGGCGATGGAGATGGCGTTGGTGATGACGATGATGATGATGATGATGACTCTGTGTCTATAAGTGCGAACCTTCTTGCAGAAGACTTTCGAAAAATTACATTTATTGTAATTGTTGTTGTAGTAACTGTCAAGTCAATGACACAAATAAACTATTACAAGCTACACAAACTACATACAACAACACAGCACAAAAGCTGTGTCTTCTGGACGATCCTTAAAATGAATTGAGAAGAGCTCGCTTCGTTTCAAACGTTAAAATAGAACCAACTAACTAACTAATGGAATCTGTACACGAGGTTGTGGATGAGAGACTTTGTGGCCGGGTTCTTAGGTACCTATTCTGAATAAAAAAACTCTTCTAAACTGGAATTGAAAGACTATTTTCATAGATTCCAATTAATTCGAAAGCGATTCATCAAACAACTCGGAGAACTGAATACAGTAGCCTCTCTAAAGACTCTTAATAGCTTTTGTTTTTATCGGTAAATTTGAGGAGTTGAATAAATCTTGTATTTATTTCTCTTTATACATAATTTGTATATAATTAATTCTTGATTAATTAATTTTATTTATTAAATTTAGTTAACTAAACTAATGCCTTTTCCAAACCTATTTATAATAGTAATTTAGAAGCTTTTTGTTGTGTTTTGTTATTAAAATTGACAATAATCCGACAACAGACATTTTTAATTCATGTTATATGTGTATGTTTTATTTCAAATATATACAAATATGTATGTATAAATACTCGTATGTATGTTGATATTCGAGTTTAATTTATGTACAAGAAATGTGTCTCAACTCTGAGTAGTTTTCTAAATCCTTAGATTTGCATAATTAACATTTTCGAGCCGTTAAAAATTGATTTTTTTTTTTTGTTCAAGAATTTTTGATCTTTCAGTTTTGTTAGTTTTGTTAATTAGAAAATTTCTCTTGTTTGATTTTCAACTGGATCAATGCATCGATTGTAGTCTGTGTCGGTTTTTTTTAATTCGTTTAAGATTTCAAATAACAGCGGTTAGTCTCAACCAGATGTTAGTGAAAACACACAAAGAAATACAGAAAATCAATTAAAAATTCCAACTTTAATTTGAAACAATTCATACAAATTAAAATTTACAACTCAAAAGCATGCTGGACGCTGCACAACTGGGCCCGAATTCGAGATCAAACCCCGAACCTCAAATCGAAGCGAAGCCCGCGCGACACATGTTGGTGCCCCACAATTAATTGATCCGCTGTGGTGGCCATCTAAATTAGTTGCCGACGTGCAATCAATTATTTCCACAATAAAGCTGATAACTGCCTTTTTACCCCCAAAAAATGTCTACTTCTTGAAATTCCACGACCTGTGGACGCTGTGCGATCAGTCAGCCAGCCGTCTCTCTTGGATTTATGTACCTTCCTAGGTTTCTGTCATCGAATTAACTGACTGAACCTCTATCGAAACACGATCGTGAACACAATCAGCTACGTAAATAAATGACAACAGAACGCAAATTAGTCTCAGATCGAGCGGAGAAATTGTTCTAAAGACGTCGTGCATATATTAAAGGTTTCCATTTCGCTGACTCTCACTGAAGGAGGTGACGCGAGGGTATCACGAAACGACAAATAAGGGTCTGTTAGATAGACTTTATAATTAACTCAAAACATGTCCACTTGTGACAGGATTTTCCTAGCCTTAAAATAACTATTATCGTTACAATACATAGTGTATATCTCTTAATCAATTGAAAGAAAACAAATATGCCCTCATAAAACAGTTCGGAGAGAAAAAGAAACACTAACAATCACTAAAATTATGTTAACGGAATGGCTTAGTTTAAGTTTAGCTAATTTTTCAGTTAATTATAATTAGTTGAAAGCTCCTGCGGTGAGCATTCTCAGTTTTTACTGCCTTTACTATCTGCGTTGCGTTGGTGTTGTTGTTATTGCTGGTCAATTACTTAAGAAGATGCTACAAATATCTCACAACACGCAGTTCTTGTTGCTAATTTGGTTGCGTTTTAGAACGAATGAATGATCTCTTGAGTTCTGGTACTCCTACCATCGAACACCTCGCTGGGGCTCTCAATGCAGGTATCCGAAATGCAAATTGGGCTAAATGTAAAACTAATTTATAGCGCGTTCGTAACTCTGTTAAGTGTTTCCTTTCTGTTGTGTTTTCCACTTACAGCCACGAAAATGCATTGCGAAAACCAGATTTGGTCTACATACATATGTATATGTACTTACACACACATATTCACATGCATATCTCTAAGCTTCTAGCACTCAACTGAGACGAACGTTAAATTTTAATGTCTGCTCTTTCATTCGGCACCAATTTCTAACATGCTGCTGAATATTTATGATAAAATCCTGTCCAACTTCACTCAACGGACGTCTTGAAGAGCTCTCCTTCTTGTACCATGAGGTGCCACGAGTTTCTTTTCATTTCCTTAATTTTTATAGTCGTTTATTACCACCGTTTTTAAGAGATGCTTTATTAGCCCTTTAAAATGGTCATGTCTAAGAGCTTCTGAGAGTATCGAAATAATGTCCTAATAATTAGAAAAAAGACAGCATCTATACACTGCATATTATCGTAAATTGTGCCATTATGAATAATTATTATAAATAAATTTCATGAGTTTCGATAGAAAACTTTTTTCAGAAACTGGCTTTTGTACACTGTATACTGTTAAACTGTTGTTATGTATAAAGTTAATTTAAATATTGCTTTAAATTATTTTATGTATTGCCCGCCTCATTTTCCAATATTTTATTTGCAATATTTATAATTTTATTCAAATGGTGTATGTAGTTAACGAATGATGTGAATGATGATGTATGTATCTCTGAGCGGATCAATGAATTCAGCGAATTAATTTTCAGTGGCTTCTGATCCTAAGTAATTCGCTATAAATAGTTTCGCTATTATTGCCCACAAAAGCTGGGTTGATAGCATCAGCTCCCCACTAAGTAACTACGAGAGGTGCAACAAATTCATTTCTGATGACATGCATTTCCATGGAAATCTCCGAAGAGAATCTGAATTCTCTACAGCAGCCGAAATGTTTCGAGTGGCAGCCAGAGACACCGCTGTGAATATGAAGGAAAACTACCTGAATTACACAAAAGCCAACCAGATATAATAACGATGATGATGATGATGATGACGATGATGATGATGGTCATCGAGCAGATGACAATGAAAATGATGGCGAAGGTGAAGGTGTGGGACAGGGTGAGGGTGAGGACAAGGACAGCGATATGATTCCAATTGTTACTGCAACTCAGTGCTCTTCGAAGCTTCTGCAGCTTCGTCCACATGAATTGTCTAGCACACGAAGTTATTCGAATGACACAACTTCATCTGTTGGATTCTGTCGGAAAATTGTTGACACTTTTCTCCAGACGACTACTCATACCGGACCCTCCCCCCCCTCCCCGGCCCCCTTCCCAATCAAATAATGCTTTGCTTTTCTTAGCCATTCCCCGCGTTGAGCTGGCCTTTGACCAGCGCACGCTTAAATGAGTTGCAGCCGGGTTGCTGCTGCTTCTGATGCTATCAGCACCAGAGTTGGGAAGCCCTCCGTTTTTGTGACTTGGGGAACGTGCGCATGCGTTCAAAAAACTCAGCATTCAGCTGAATGCAAAAGAATGGCTTAAACGAGCTCTACTCAGCGTAAGAATCGTACTATTTTTTGCATTCTAGTGTTTTCGTTGTGTGCGGAATTTCATTGCATATCATTTTGTGGTGCAAACAATCAAGAGAACAGGCAACGGCGTTGTGCTTGCTTTGAACGAAAATATCGTATATCTTAACCCTTTGCTTACCAACCAACCAACCAACCAACCAGAGGCTGTTGTAACAAAAGCCGTGTGAGGCATAAATTCGACTGACTCTTTTGTGTTGAGTTACAAAAGAGCTGAAGTTGAAGTTGATTACATGGAACGGGTGGATATACAGCGAAATGGAATGAAATATCCTCATGGAATATTAGGATATAATCTTTTTAACTAAAATATTATCAATACCAATTTCGATTCTGTTTTTAATTTTAAAGCATTTTTAGAGGCAATCTTTTACACAGAAGCCTGTCATATGGCATGTTTGCGTTGCTTATGACAGCTACGAGTAAGTTGACCTCACTTCAGGAGATACTTATTTGCTTTTAAGTATTTGGCGGCTTTCGTTTTGACTGCAATGTGCGCAGCACGAATGCACACGTTCCAGGCATTGACTTTTTTTACAGCTTGGAAACAATTTGTTGCGGTCCATCAGCAACAGCAACAACAACAACAATAACAACAACCGAAGATCCAGTCGCTGAAATGTTGCTACTGTGATGACGACTACTGTTGTGGTGAGTGCTCAATTTTGATGTCTCTGTTGTTGTTGTTGTTGTTGTTGGTGGTGCTGTTGATTTTTTTTATATCACTGAAGATGTTCGCCACGAGGCATCAAGTGCGTTTAAGGCATGCAAAAAGTCATCTTAAGACCCAACAGAAATCATAACCTCAAAAAAGAATATAAAAATGAAATTAAATGGTGAAAAAAGAGTCACCAGACAACATACCTGTACATTATTATAAGAAAACAGAGATTGCCAACTCTGAGAGGACTCGGATTCTTTTCACTCAGTATATTTTATAGAATGCATGAATGTCAGAGTGAGTGAAAAGCTTAGCTGTCAAAGTGTCAAATCTGGAGATATTGAGAGTTATTTTTTACACCCAGAAGGTGGATACAGATACCCTCTGTTAGATCGGTTATTTTGCCCATGTTTTCGTAATATTTAAAAGTAGGGTTCATGGATGCCACGTGAAAATGAAACCTTCATGGAAACTTTGTTGAATCTTCAAATAGTCAAGTATATAAGTTATTTGCTTTTACATTTATTCATACATACATTTACAACTTCGCACATTCGAAACTAAAGACTACTCTATTTTACACCTTAAAATTATATTCCATATTATAAATTATTTCAAAAAATAATCGTTACTCGTATAACAAAATAGAAAAATGCAAATTACCATAAGTACCCGAAGTAACTTTTATCAGACGCTTAATATGTATATATTTACATATTTATTGTATTTACTTGTATAGTATGTCTTGTAAGCAACTTAGCGAAATGATTAATATGTATCTATGAGATACATAAGCCAAGCTAAAGGCTTTTGTGTACCACATCTCCGACGAACTAAAATTTATCAAGTGGCGACACTGCGTCCGCTGACTCCGGTTGATATGCATAACTAAGGAACCAAATAAAATATCTGTCTGCAACTCAGCGGCTGGACGATTGGACTCCGGCTTCCTCTGCAGCCAGACTCGGGCTGCCTATCGTTTTGTGAATATCTGCTGCTGCACTGAAGTATGTAAGTAGATCTGGCAGGTGAACGAAACTAAGCGATGTGTTCGCTTTGGGCCAAAAAGGTACAGAAACTCGAAGTGTACAAATGAATAGGGCACCAGCTAGCTTTAGAAGGACGTTTAGGGAGGTTATTCAAGTCTGAGAGCGACTGACTTCATTATTTTAATGATCCATATATACATGTATATGGTGTATAAGTAAAACTATTTAAAAAACATATAAATACACCTAAATAACAAGCCATTCAGAACAAGTACATGTTATATACACACCACATACAACATAAATATTAAAACCCGAGTAGATTTCTTTCGTACTGACGTCAGCATTTGCTACGCAATTGTAGCGCACTACTCTACGATTGTATTATATCTGGTATTTCTTCCAAATGTTGGGATTAGCATCTCAACTGCCAGCCGCACCTCCTTCATATTTATATGGATTATAATTATTTGTCTGCGCTGTTCACAGCCACAGGTGGAAACAGAATAATCAACACATCGGACGCCAAGCTTCAGCTCCGTCTCGATACTGGCTCACAGCCCGTTCGGTCCAAACGGGCCAGCATTTAAGCTGGTCACCGGCAGCCGACCGCCTTTCTACAGGGCTTCCAAGTGACACCTGAGCTGAGTGCGGCAGCTTACATAATTTTTATTAATGCAATAACATTAGCCATTAGCATTCAATAACAGATATTTGGCCAGAACGCCTGCCACGTGCTGTGTTATTAAGGCGATCGAGGAGGGAGGGGGGCTGGCTTTCTACCTGAAGCCATTTGCAAATACGAGTATTAAATAATACCAGTGTAATGGTTGTTCTGTGTGTGTGTGAATTGTAAGAATTTCTTAGAATTCATAGTAGAAAAACTGCAAGGAATGAGATCACAAAAGCAATTATTGCCACTTATGTACTTGTTACTCGTAGATGTTTAGAAACTGCTTCATTATATACTGATTTAGATGACGCTTATCCATTCTATAAGCCTTTCCATTAGATCGAAGAGTGAATGATTGCTTATTGATAGTGATTTCACAACATGACAATTTACAATATTTAAACTAAAGACACTGTTATATAAAACAGCCTGGAAGACAGACAAGCCAACTGTTATTTTCCAGTCAAAACACATCTATGTAAGTACAAATGTAATCTTTATTTATTGTATGAAAATCACGAAATGCAAATCAGCGCAACGTTAAAGTGTCCCATCTAATGGATGTCTTGGCACAACCAATAATTGTTTTAAAACGTGTGCGACAGTGAAATGCAAAGTTTAGAAATTATACATTTTAATCATTTTAACCTTTAAAATCTGAAAACCTTTAATCCAATTGAGGTTTTTAGAGCAAAGCACTATTATGGCTATCTTCTAGAAAAAGGATGATTCTGAAGGTATTGGATGGTAAAACGACGCGTAGAAGTATTATGAAGCGCACAAAACAGGTCAGTATTAAACACTCTTTGAACTCTTTGAAAACTCTTTCCGATTCAACTCTTTTAAAAGATTTTCTCCGCTGAGTGCCTCTGTACACATGTTTTTGGACATCCTACTCAATTCAGAACTCAATTCAGCAGCAACGTGTTCTGGTTAAAGGAAATCACAACTGAAAACCATGACGAAGTTAATAAATGTCATCTGGTTAAATCTTTCCACGTCCACAACGTAACAAATCTGTGAGTGCCGTTTATGCACTTCAGATGGCAACTTAATCCTGGATAGATAAATTATTAAATCTACAGTGATGCCACTTTGTATAGTGGTCAAAGTCAATACATTTCCTAAGCATTTTCTACCGTGATACCCGTCAGAATTCCTATTGAATCGCGAGGTTCATTCGAGGTTGTGAATTTTAAGTAATTCATTTTCTAATACTTTTCGAGGTGGCAGCACTGGTTGCACTATTGTAACTGTTGCTCTTGGCGGTGATAAAGTAATTGTTTCACTGAGGTAACCACTTCTCGATAATGTCATCGTTAAAACCCATTACCAACACTGTCGGCAGTGGACGCAACAGTTGCAAGCCGAAATGCAACAATAGCAACAAAAACAAGAGCAACAAAGCAACAACAAGTTGCAGACAGAACGAAAAATTGTCATTCTCGATGCTGCTGTTTGGGCCACTCGACTTCTACGAATAATTTTTGCATTTTGTTCGTAATTTTATGGTTGCCATCAAGCGAGGGAGAGCAAAGCATAAAGAATATAAAATACCAGACGTGTGACACAACCAGCAACCGACGTGAGCAACAGCAGCAGCATCTACAAAGGAAACCCTGCTGCCGGCGGCTGGTAGACGATAGAAATTAATGAGCTGCACTTCTTTAATTAATGACGGCAGAAATGACCAAAGCTTAAGTGGTGCACCAGCGCCGTGGCACACGCTTTAATGGCATCTCAC
Organism: Myopa testacea; assembly: GCA_949629155.1. NCBI lineage: Eukaryota > Metazoa > Arthropoda > Insecta > Diptera > Conopidae > Myopa > Myopa testacea. Next base: position 57,351,749 of record OX451345.1, read on the forward strand.
CACCAACACCCCGGCTCCCTCTCCATCCATCCTTCATCGCTTACAAGCACGGACGTAATAAACTGCATACGTTTCATTTGAATGCTTCCCAACTTCTGGTCTCCTGACTGTTCTTCTTTATTAGTTAAGAACTTTTGCACTATTCTGTAGCATTCCAGGAATGTTCCGATCTGAATGAGATACGCATTGACTGAGAATCACACTTTGCGAGCGGATGCGGATGCGGATTCCAGCGAAAGAAGAGTCAATTGAGATAAGAAAACGCGAGTGACGTCAGAAGTCAAATCGAATGCTGACAGAACTGCCACCATCAACAAACACAATAACAAAAACAACAACAACAATAACAAAAAACCAATAACAAACGCAGAAAAACTATAGAATATGACAACGTATTCGGTGTATGACGCCAGAAGCATAATCGAGAGCTCAGAGTCCAAACCATCCAACCAACCAAATCAAAAACAACAAAGACATTCTGGCAACATATCCAAAAAAACAGAACAACAGTTTTCAGACTGACGTTTTTTATGATGGGTGCCCGGAAAAGCTCATTCCGGGCCACTGTGGGGTTGGGTATGCACGTGTGTGTGTGTGTGCTTATCAATGGTTTCGATATCAACAGTTCACATGTCGATATGCTATGCAATCATGGTCAAGGCGCATGCTCATCAACAGTTGTTGTTGTGCTGTGCTGCTGCTGCTGCAGTTGCTCTGCTGTCATGGTGAAGGACGACGACGGATCGAGTCAAGAGCAAGGTTTGAATGGATGAAACCTTGAAAGTGAAAAAGCTACGAAAGCTATAAAAGCTCTAGAGTTACAAAAAATCAAATATTTCAAAAGTAACAATGAGCTGGGTGCAAAATTATACAAATATATTTCAAATTTTTGTAGCTTTGATGAATCATATTTCTTTCCTTTGGTGTTTACCTAATATTTTGCACCCATCTTAAAATCTTTCCTTTTTGCAGATAAAATAAAATACAAAATCTAATTTAAAACAGTTCAGGGAAAACGAATTTACAGTTCAATCGAAAACAGAAGAACAAAATATCATTTAAAATATGTTTAATTCCATACAATAATTTTTTAGTTTCAGAAATGATGTGTTATGTTTATAAATGTCACTAAAAGGGAAAGCATGCGCATAGAAGCATGTGATTAAATTCTAAAAATAGTCTATCAGGATGCTTAAAATAACATCCGTCGATTATTATATATGTATATATTTCTATTTCGGCTTCTAATGCATCTTTCAGTCCGTATTTTTATAATATACATATATGATGATTATGAATCTAAAATTATTGGTATATATGAAAACATCTATAATGAGTACAATTAAACAATATTTTCTATATTATTTATTTATTTACGAAATACACTCGTACTTACTTTATTCTCATCAAGTTTATATTTAATGAATTAATAATTGTCCTAAAATGTTTTCTGTCCTGAGAATAATATTAAGACTCGCTTTTCTCATTCTATTGACAATGAAATATCCAAATCATTTCATTATCAAACATATGAATGTTCTTCTTCTCTATCGAAGTAAAAAGCTTGCACAAGGTTAAGGTAAAACAATTGAACGAACGTATTCGGTTCTCTTCATAAATACGTACATAACCACAAATAACTAAGTTCACTGGTTCTCTCGCAATTCGATCTGAAAGATAGCAAAACTTTAAACAGCCATAACTCCGAACGGAAAGGCTAAAGGAAAGCTGGTCGCGTGTAGAATTACTGTGCGAAGTTTCATGCTTCTAGCATTATTTTTGCGGATTTTCAGTATGCAAAGTTTGATGGGTCTACGGCCTTTCCTTTCGGAGTTATGGCTGTTTAAAGTTTTGCTATCTTTCAGATCGAATTGCGAGAGAACCAGACATTGCACAACAATAATGGTTAGTGTTTTGGAAAGCTGGTCGCGTGTAGAATTACTGTGCGAAGTTTCATGCTTCTAGCATTATTTTTGCGGATTTTCAGTATGCAAAGTTTGATGGGTCTACGGCCTTTCCTTTCGAAGTTATGGCTGTTTAAAGTTTTGCTATCTTTCAGATCGAATTGCGAGAGAACCAGACATTGCACAACAATAATGGTTAGTGTTTTGGAAAGCTGGTCGCGTGTAGAATTACTGTGCGAAGTTTCATGCTTCTAGCATTATTTTTGCGGATTTTCAGTATGCAAAGTTTGATGGGTCTACGGCCTTTCCTTTCGGAGTTATGGCTGTTTAAAGTTTTGCTATCTTTCAGATCGAATTGCGAGAGAACCAGACATTGTACAACAATAATGGTTAGTGTTTTGGAAAGCTGGTCGCGTGTAGAATTACTGTGCGAAGTTTCATGCTTCTAGCATTTTTTTTGCGGATTTTCAGTATGCAAAGTTTGATGGGTCTACGGCCTTTCCTTTCGGAGTTATAGCTGTTTAAAGTTTTGCTATCTTTCAGATCGAATTGCGAGAGAACCAGACATCGTACAACAATAATGGTTAGTGTTTTGGAAAGCTAGTCGCGTGTAGAATTACTGTGCGAAGTTTCATGCTTCTAGCATTTTTTTTGCGGATTTTCAGTATGCAAAGTTTGATGGGTCTACGGCCTTTCCTTTCGGAGTTATAGCTGTTTAAAGTTTTGCTATCTTTCAGATCGAATTGCGAGAGAACCAGACATCGTACAACAATAATGGTTAGTGTTTTGGAAAGCTGGTCGCGTGTAGAATTACTGTGCGAAGTTTCATGCTTCTAGCATTATTTTTGCGGATTTTCAGTATGCAAAGTTTGATGGGTCTACGGCCTTTCCTTTCGAAGTTATGGCTGTTTAAAGTTTTGCTATCTTTCAGATCGAATTGCGAGAGAACCAGACATCGTACAACAATAATGGTTAGTGTTTTGGAAAGCTGGTCGCGTGTAGAATTACTGTGCGAAGTTTCATGCTTCTAGCATTTTTTTTGCGGATTTTCAGTATGCAAAGTTTGATGGGTCTACGGCCTTGCCTTTCGGAGTTATAGCTGTTTAAAGTTTTGCTATGTTTCAGATCGAATTGCGAGAGAACCAGACATCGTACAACAATAATGGTTAGTGTTTTGGAAAGCTGGTCGCGTGTAGAATTACTGTGCGAAGTTTCATGCTTCTAGCATTTTTTTTGCGGATTTTCAGTATGCAAAGTTTGATGGGTCTACGGCCTTTCCTTTCGGAGTTATAGCTGTTTAAAGTTTTGCTATGTTTCAGATCGAATTGCGAGAGAACCAGACATCGTACAACAATAATGGTTAGTGTTTTGGAAAGCTGGTCGCGTGTAGAATTACTGTGCGAAGTTTCATGCTTCTAGCATTATTTTTGCGGATTTTCAGTATGCAAAGTTTGATGGGTCTACGGCCTTTCCTTTCGGAGTTATAGCTGTTTAAAGTTTTGCTATGTTTCAGATCGAATTGCGAGAGAACCAGACATCGTACAACAATAATGGTTAGTGTTTTGGAAAGCTGGTCGCGTGTAGAATTACTGTGCGAAGTTTCATGCTTCTAGCATTTTTTTTGCGGATTTTCAGTATGCAAAGTTTGATGGGTCTACGGCCTTGCCTTTCGGAGTTATAGCTGTTTAAAGTTTTGCTATGTTTCAGATCGAATTGCGAGAGAACCAGACATCGTACAACAATAATGGTTAGTGTTTTGGAAAGCTGGTCGCGTGTAGAATTACTGTGCGAAGTTTCATGCTTCTAGCATTATTTTTGCGGATTTTCAGTATGCAAAGTTTGATGGGTCTACGGCCTTTCCTTTCGAAGTTATGGCTGTTTAAAGTTTTGCTATGTTTCAGATCGAATTGCGAGAGAACCAGACATCGTACAACAATAATGGTTAGTGTTTTGGAAAGCTAGTCGCGTGTAGAATTACTGTGCGAAGTTTCATGCTTCTAGCATTATTTTTGCGGATTTTCAGTATGCAAAGTTTGATGGGTCTACGGCCTTTCCTTTCGGAGTTATAGCTGTTTAAAGTTTTGCTATCTTTCAGATCGAATTGCGAGAGAACCAGACATCGTACAACAATAATGGTTAGTGTTTTGGAAAGCTGGTCGCGTGTAGAATTACTGTGCGAAGTTTCATGCTTCTAGCATTTTTTTTGCGGATTTTCAGTATGCAAAGTTTGATGGGTCTACGGCCTTTCCTTTCGGAGTTATAGCTGTTTAAAGTTTTGCTATGTTTCAGATCGAATTGCGAGAGAACCAGACATCGTACAACAATAATGGTTAGTGTTTTGGAAAGCTGGTCGCGTGTAGAATTACTGTGCGAAGTTTCATGCTTCTAGCATTATTTTTGCGGATTTTCAGTATGCAAAGTTTGATGGGTCTACGGCCTTTCCTTTCGGAGTTATGGCTGTTTAAAGTTTTGCTATCTTTCAGATCGAATTGCGAGAGAACCAGACATCGTACAACAATAATGGTTAGTGTTTTGGAAAGCTAGTCGCGTGTAGAATTACTGTGCGAAGTTTCATGCTTCTAGCATTTTTTTTGCGGATTTTCAGTATGCAAAGTTTGATGGGTCTACGGCCTTTCCTTTCGAAGTTATGGCTGTTTAAAGTTTTGCTATCTTTCAGATCGAATTGCGAGAGAACCAGACATCGTACAACAATAATGGTTAGTGTTTTGGAAAGCTGGTCGCGTGTAGAATTACTGTGCGAAGTTTCATGCTTCTAGCATTTTTTTTGCGGATTTTCAGTATGCAAAGTTTGATGGGTCTACGGCCTTTCCTTTCGGAGTTATAGCTGTTTAAAGTTTTGCTATCTTTCAGATCGAATTGCGAGAGAACCAGACATCGTACAACAATAATGGTTAGTGTTTTGGAAAGCTGGTCGCGTGTAGAATTACTGTGCGAAGTTTCATGCTTCTAGCATTTTTTTTGCGGATTTTCAGTATGCAAAGTTTGATGGGTCTACGGCCTTTCCTTTCGGAGTTATAGCTGTTTAAAGTTTTGCTATCTTTCAGATCGAATTGCGAGAGAACCAGACATCGTACAACAATAATGGTTAGTGTTTTGGAAAGCTGATCGCGTGTAGAATTACTGTGCAAAGTTTCATGCTTCTAGCATTATTTCTGCGGATTTTCAGTATGCAAATATGGAGTTATGGCTGTTTAAAGTTTTACTATCTTTCAGATCGAATTGCGAGAGAACCAGACATCGCACAACAATAATGGTTAGTGTTTTGGAAAGCTGGTCGCGTGTAGAATTACTGTGCAAAGTTTCATGCTTCTAGCATTATTTCTGCGGATTTTCAGTATGCAAATATGGAGTTATGGCTGTTTAAAGTTTTACTATCTTTCAGATCGAATTGCGAGAGAACCAGACATCGCACAACAATAATGGTTAGTGTTTTGGAAAGCTGGTCGCGTGTAGAATTACTGTGCAAAGTTTCATGCTTCTAGCATTATTTCTGCGGATTTTCAGTATGCAAATATGGAGTTATGGCTGTTTAAAGTTTTACTATCTTTCAGATCGAATTGCGAGAGAACCAGACATCGCACAACAATAATGGTTAGTGTTTTGGAAAGCTGGTCGCGTGTAGAATTACTGTGCAAAGTTTCATGCTTCTAGCATTATTTCTGCGGATTTTCAGTATGCAAATATGGAGTTATGGCTGTTTAAAGTTTTACTATCTTTCAGATCGAATTGCGAGAGAACCAGACATCGCACAACAATAATGGTTAGTGTTTTGGAAAGCTGGTCGCGTGTAGAATTACTGTGCGAAGTTTCATGCTTCTAGCATTATTTTTGCGGATTTTCAGTATGCAAAGTTTGATGGGTCTACGGCTGTCTATAGCTGTTTAAAGTTTTGCTATCTTTCAGATCGAATTGCGAGAGAACCAGACATCGCACAACAATAATGGTTAGTGTTTTGGAAAGCTGGTCGCGTGTAGAATTACTGTGCAAAGTTTCATGCTTCTAGCATTATTTCTGCGGATTTTCAGTATGCAAATATGGAGTTATGGCTGTTTAAAGTTTTGCTATCTTTCAGATCGAATTGCGAGAGAACCAGACATCGTACAACAATAATGGTTAGTGTTTTGGAAAGCTGATCGCGTGTAGAATTACTGTGCAAAGTTTCATGCTTCTAGCATTATTTCTGCGGATTTTCAGTATGCAAATATGGAGTTATGGCTGTTTAAAGTTTTACTATCTTTCAGATCGAATTGCGAGAGAACCAGACATCGCACAACAATAATGGTTAGTGTTTTGGAAAGCTGGTCGCGTGTAGAATTACTGTGCAAAGTTTCATGCTTCTAGCATTATTTCTGCGGATTTTCAGTATGCAAATATGGAGTTATGGCTGTTTAAAGTTTTACTATCTTTCAGATCGAATTGCGAGAGAACCAGACATCGCACAACAATAATGGTTAGTGTTTTGGAAAGCTGGTCGCGTGTAGAATTACTGTGCAAAGTTTCATGCTTCTAGCATTATTTCTGCGGATTTTCAGTATGCAAATATGGAGTTATGGCTGTTTAAAGTTTTACTATCTTTCAGATCGAATTGCGAGAGAACCAGACATCGCACAACAATAATGGTTAGTGTTTTGGAAAGCTGGTCGCGTGTAGAATTACTGTGCAAAGTTTCATGCTTCTAGCATTATTTCTGCGGATTTTCAGTATGCAAATATGGAGTTATGGCTGTTTAAAGTTTTACTATCTTTCAGATCGAATTGCGAGAGAACCAGACATCGCACAACAATAATGGTTAGTGTTTTGGAAAGCTGGTCGCGTGTAGAATTACTGTGCGAAGTTTCATGCTTCTAGCATTATTTTTGCGGATTTTCAGTATGCAAAGTTTGATGGGTCTACGGCTGTCTATAGCTGTTTAAAGTTTTGCTATCTTTCAGATCGAATTGCGAGAGAACCAGACATCGTACAACAATAATGGTTAGTGTTTTGGAAAGCTAGTCGCGTGTAGAATTACTGTGCGAAGTTTCATGCTTCTAGGATCCTTTTTGCGGATTTTCAGTATGCAAAGTTTGATGGGTCTACGGCCTTTCCTTTCGGAGTTATGGCTGTTTAAAGTTTTGCTATCTTTCAGATCGAATTGCGAGAGAACCAGACATCGCACAACAATAATGGTTAGTGTTTTGGAAAGCTGGTCGCGTGTAGAATTACTGTGCGAAGTTTCATGCTTCTAGGATCCTTTTTGCGGATTTTCAGTATGCAAAGTTTGATGGGTCTACGGCCTTTCCTTTCGGAGTTATGGCTGTTTAAAGTTTTGCTATCTTTCAGATCGAATTGCGAGAGAACCAGACATCGCACAACAATAATGGTTAGTGTTTTGGAAAGCTGGTCGCGTGTAGAATTACTGTGCGAAGTTTCATGCTTCTAGGATCCTTTTTGCGGATTTTCAGTATGCAAAGTTTGATGGGTCTACGGCCTTTCCTTTCGGAGTTATGGCTGTTTAAAGTTTTACTATCTTTCAGATCGAATTGCGAGAGAACCAGACATCGCACAACAATAATGGTTAGTGTTTTGGAAAGCTGGTCGCGTGTAGAATTACTGTGCGAAGTTTCATGCTTCTAGCATTATTTCTGCGGATTTTCAGTATGCAAATATGGAGTTATGGCTGTTTAAAGTTTTACTATCTTTCAGATCGAATTGCGAGAGAACCAGACATCGCACAACAATAATGGTTAGTGTTTTGGAAAGCTGGTCGCGTGTAGAATTACTGTGCGAAGTTTCATGCTTCTAGCATTTTTTTTGCGGATTTTCAGTATGCAAAGTTTGATGGGTCTACGGCCTTTCCTTTCGGAGTTATAGCTGTTTAAAGTTTTGCTATGTTTCAGATCGAATTGCGAGAGAACCAGACATCGTACAACAATAATGGTTAGTGTTTTGGAAAGCTGGTCGCGTGTAGAATTACTGTGCGAAGTTTCATGCTTCTAGCATTTTTTTTGCGGATTTTCAGTATGCAAAGTTTGATGGGTCTACGGCCTTTCCTTTCGAAGTTATGGCTGTTTAAAGTTTTGCTATCTTTCAGATCGAATTGCGAGAGAACCAGACATCGTACAACAATAATGGTTAGTGTTTTGGAAAGCTAGTCGCGTGTAGAATTACTGTGCGAAGTTTCATGCTTCTAGCATTATTTCTGCGGATTTTCAGTATGCAAATATGGAGTTATGGCTGTTTAAAGTTTTACTATCTTTCAGATCGAATTGCGAGAGAACCAGACATCGCACAACAATAATGGTTAGTGTTTTGGAAAGCTGGTCGCGTGTAGAATTACTGTGCGAAGTTTCATGCTTCTAGCATTTTTTTTGCGGATTTTCAGTATGCAAAGTTTGATGGGTCTACGGCCTTTCCTTTCGAAGTTATAGCTGTTTAAAGTTTTGCTATCTTTCAGATCGAATTGCGAGAGAACCAGACATCGTACAACAATAATGGTTAGTGTTTTGGAAAGCTGGTCGCGTGTAGAATTACTGTGCGAAGTTTCATGCTTCTAGCATTTTTTTTGCGGATTTTCAGTATGCAAAGTTTGATGGGTCTACGGCCTTTCCTTTCGAAGTTATAGCTGTTTAAAGTTTTGCTATCTTTCAGATCGAATTGCGAGAGAACCAGACATCGTACAACAATAATGGTTAGTGTTTTGGAAAGCTGGTCGCGTGTAGAATTACTGTGCGAAGTTTCATGCTTCTAGCATTTTTTTTGCGGATTTTCAGTATGCAAAGTTTGATGGGTCTACGGCCTTTCCTTTCGGAGTTATAGCTGTTTAAAGTTTTGCTATGTTTCAGATCGAATTGCGAGAGAACCAGACATCGTACAACAATAATGGTTAGTGTTTTGGAAAGCTGGTCGCGTGTAGAATTACTGTGCGAAGTTTCATGCTTCTAGCATTTTTTTTGCGGATTTTCAGTATGCAAAGTTTGATGGGTCTACGGCCTTTCCTTTCGAAGTTATAGCTGTTTAAAGTTTTGCTATCTTTCAGATCGAATTGCGAGAGAACCAGACATCGTACAACAATAATGGTTAGTGTTTTGGAAAGCTGGTCGCGTGTAGAATTACTGTGCGAAGTTTCATGCTTCTAGCATTATTTCTGCGGATTTTCAGTATGCAAATATGGAGTTATGGCTGTTTAAAGTTTTACTATCTTTCAGATCGAATTGCGAGAGAACCAGACATCGCACAACAATAATGGTTAGTGTTTTGGAAAGCTGGTCGCGTGTAGAATTACTGTGCGAAGTTTCATGCTTCTAGCATTTTTTTTGCGGATTTTCAGTATGCAAAGTTTGATGGGTCTACGGCCTTTCCTTTCGAAGTTATAGCTGTTTAAAGTTTTGCTATCTTTCAGATCGAATTGCGAGAGAACCAGACATCGTACAACAATAATGGTTAGTGTTTTGGAAAGCTGGTCGCGTGTAGAATTACTGTGCGAAGTTTCATGCTTCTAGCATTTTTTTTGCGGATTTTCAGTATGCAAAGTTTGATGGGTCTACGGCCTTTCCTTTCGAAGTTATGGCTGTTTAAAGTTTTACTATCTTTCAGATCGAATTGCGAGAGAACCAGACATCGCACAACAATAATGGTTAGTGTTTTGGAAAGCTGGTCGCGTGTAGAATTACTGTGCGAAGTTTCATGCTTCTAGCATTTTTTTTGCGGATTTTCAGTATGCAAAGTTTGATGGGTCTACGGCCTTTCCTTTCGGAGTTATAGCTGTTTAAAGTTTTGCTATGTTTCAGATCGAATTGCGAGAGAACCAGACATCGTACAACAATAATGGTTAGTGTTTTGGAAAGCTGGTCGCGTGTAGAATTACTGTGCGAAGTTTCATGCTTCTAGCATTTTTTTTGCGGATTTTCAGTATGCAAAGTTTGATGGGTCTACGGCCTTTCCTTTCGAAGTTATAGCTGTTTAAAGTTTTGCTATCTTTCAGATCGAATTGCGAGAGAACCAGACATCGTACAACAATAATGGTTAGTGTTTTGGAAAGCTGGTCGCGTGTAGAATTACTGTGCGAAGTTTCATGCTTCTAGCATTATTTCTGCGGATTTTCAGTATGCAAATATGGAGTTATGGCTGTTTAAAGTTTTACTATCTTTCAGATCGAATTGCGAGAGAACCAGACATCGCACAACAATAATGGTTAGTGTTTTGGAAAGCTGGTCGCGTGTAGAATTACTGTGCGAAGTTTCATGCTTCTAGCATTTTTTTTGCGGATTTTCAGTATGCAAAGTTTGATGGGTCTACGGCCTTTCCTTTCGGAGTTATAGCTGTTTAAAGTTTTGCTATGTTTCAGATCGAATTGCGAGAGAACCAGACATCGTACAACAATAATGGTTAGTGTTTTGGAAAGCTGGTCGCGTGTAGAATTACTGTGCGAAGTTTCATGCTTCTAGCATTATTTCTGCGGATTTTCAGTATGCAAATATGGAGTTATGGCTGTTTAAAGTTTTACTATCTTTCAGATCGAATTGCGAGAGAACCAGACATCGTACAACAATAATGGTTAGTGTTTTGGAAAGCTGGTCGCGTGTAGAATTACTGTGCGAAGTTTCATGCTTCTAGCATTTTTTTTGCGGATTTTCAGTATGCAAAGTTTGATGGGTCTACGGCCTTTCCTTTCGGAGTTATAGCTGTTTAAAGTTTTGCTATGTTTCAGATCGAATTGCGAGAGAACCAGACATCGTACAACAATAATGGTTAGTGTTTTGGAAAGCTGGTCGCGTGTAGAATTACTGTGCGAAGTTTCATGCTTCTAGCATTTTTTTTGCGGATTTTCAGTATGCAAAGTTTGATGGGTCTACGGCCTTTCCTTTCGAAGTTATGGCTGTTTAAAGTTTTGCTATCTTTCAGATCGAATTGCGAGAGAACCAGACATCGTACAACAATAATGGTTAGTGTTTTGGAAAGCTAGTCGCGTGTAGAATTACTGTGCGAAGTTTCATGCTTCTAGCATTATTTTTGCGGATTTTCAGTATGCAAAGTTTGATGGGTCTACGGCCTTTCCTTTCGGAGTTATAGCTGTTTAAAGTTTTGCTATGTTTCAGATCGAATTGCGAGAGAACCAGACATCGTACAACAATAATGGTTAGTGTTTTGGAAAGCTGGTCGCGTGTAGAATTACTGTGCGAAGTTTCATGCTTCTAGCATTTTTTTTGCGGATTTTCAGTATGCAAAGTTTGATGGGTCTACGGCCTTTCCTTTCGGAGTTATAGCTGTTTAAAGTTTTGCTATCTTTCAGATCGAATTGCGAGAGAACCAGACATCGTACAACAATAATGGTTAGTGTTTTGGAAAGCTAGTCGCGTGTAGAATTACTGTGCGAAGTTTCATGCTTCTAGCATTATTTTTGCGGATTTTCAGTATGCAAAGTTTGATGGGTCTACGGCCTTTCCTTTCGAAGTTATGGCTGTTTAAAGTTTTGCTATGTTTCAGATCGAATTGCGAGAGAACCAGACATCGTACAACAATAATGGTTAGTGTTTTGGAAAGCTAGTCGCGTGTAGAATTACTGTGCGAAGTTTCATGCTTCTAGCATTATTTTTGCGGATTTTCAGTATGCAAAGTTTGATGGGTCTACGGCCTTTCCTTTCGGAGTTATAGCCGTTTAAAGTTTTGCTATCTTTCAGATCGAATTGCGAGAGAACCAGACATCGTACAACAATAATGGTTAGTGTTTTGGAAAGCTAGTCGCGTGTAGAATTACTGTGCGAAGTTTCATGCTTCTAGCATTATTTTTGCGGATTTTCAGTATGCAAAGTTTGATGGGTCTACGGCCTTTCCTTTCGGAGTTATAGCTGTTTAAAGTTTTGCTATGTTTCAGATCGAATTGCGAGAGAACCAGACATCGTACAACAATAATGGTTAGTGTTTTGGAAAGCTGGTCGCGTGTAGAATTACTGTGCGAAGTTTCATGCTTCTAGCATTTTTTTTGCGGATTTTCAGTATGCAAAGTTTGATGGGTCTACGGCCTTTCCTTTCGGAGTTATAGCTGTTTAAAGTTTTGCTATCTTTCAGATCGAATTGCGAGAGAACCAGACATCGTACAACAATAATGGTTAGTGTTTTGGAAAGCTGGTCGCGTGTAGAATTACTGTGCGAAGTTTCATGCTTCTAGCATTTTTTTTGCGGATTTTCAGTATGCAAAGTTTGATGGCTCTACGGCCTTTCCTTTCGGAGTTATAGCTGTTTAAAGTTTTGCTATCTTTCAGATCGAATTGCGAGAGAACCAGACATCGTACAACAATAATGGTTAGTGTTTTGGAAAGCTGGTCGCGTGTAGAATTACTGTGCGAAGTTTCATGCTTCTAGCATTTTTTTTGCGGATTTTCAGTATGCAAAGTTTGATGGGTCTACGGCCTTTCCTTTCGAAGTTATGGCTGTTTAAAGTTTTGCTATCTTTCAGATCGAATTGCGAGAGAACCAGACATCGTACAACAATAATGGTTAGTGTTTTGGAAAGCTGGTCGCGTGTAGAATTACTGTGCGAAGTTTCATGCTTCTAGCATTATTTTTGCGGATTTTCAGTATGCAAAGTTTGATGGGTCTACGGCCTTTCCTTTCGAAGTTATGGCTGTTTAAAGTTTTGCTATGTTTCAGATCGAATTGCGAGAGAACCAGACATCGTACAACAATAATGGTTAGTGTTTTGGAAAGCTAGTCGCGTGTAGAATTACTGTGCGAAGTTTCATGCTTCTAGCATTATTTTTGCGGATTTTCAGTATGCAAAGTTTGATGGGTCTACGGCCTTTCCTTTCGGAGTTATAGCTGTTTAAAGTTTTGCTATCTTTCAGATCGAATTGCGAGAGAACCAGACATCGTACAACAATAATGGTTAGTGTTTTGGAAAGCTGGTCGCGTGTAGAATTACTGTGCGAAGTTTCATGCTTCTAGCATTATTTTTGCGGATTTTCAGTATGCAAAGTTTGATGGGTCTACGGCCTTTCCTTTCGGAGTTATGGCTGTTTAAAGTTTTGCTATCTTTCAGATCGAATTGCGAGAGAACCAGACATCGTATAACAATAATGGTTAGTGTTTTGGAAAGCTAGTCGCGTGTAGAATTACTGTGCGAAGTTTCATGCTTCTAGCATTTTTTTTGCGGATTTTCAGTATGCAAAGTTTGATGGGTCTACGGCCTTTCCTTTCGGAGTTATAGCTGTTTAAAGTTTTGCTATGTTTCAGATCGAATTGCGAGAGAACCAGACATCGTACAACAATAATGGTTAGTGTTTTGGAAAGCTGGTCGCGTGTAGAATTACTGTGCGAAGTTTCATGCTTCTAGCATTTTTTTTGCGGATTTTCAGTATGCAAAGTTTGATGGGTCTACGGCCTTTCCTTTCGAAGTTATGGCTGTTTAAAGTTTTGCTATCTTTCAGATCGAATTGCGAGAGAACCAGACATCGTACAACAATAATGGTTAGTGTTTTGGAAAGCTGGTCGCGTGTAGAATTACTGTGCGAAGTTTCATGCTTCTAGCATTTTTTTTGCGGATTTTCAGTATGCAAAGTTTGATGGGTCTACGGCCTTTCCTTTCGAAGTTATGGCTGTTTAAAGTTTTGCTATCTTTCAGATCGAATTGCGAGAGAACCAGACATCGTACAACAATAATGGTTAGTGTTTTGGAAAGCTAGTCGCGTGTAGAATTACTGTGCGAAGTTTCATGCTTCTAGCATTATTTTTGCGGATTTTCAGTATGCAAAGTTTGATGGGTCTACGGCCTTTCCTTTCGGAGTTATAGCTGTTTAAAGTTTTGCTATGTTTCAGATCGAATTGCGAGAGAACCAGACATCGTACAACAATAATGGTTAGTGTTTTGGAAAGCTGGTCGCGTGTAGAATTACTGTGCGAAGTTTCATGCTTCTAGCATTTTTTTTGCGGATTTTCAGTATGCAAAGTTTGATGGGTCTACGGCCTTTCCTTTCGGAGTTATAGCTGTTTAAAGTTTTGCTATCTTTCAGATCGAATTGCGAGAGAACCAGACATCGTACAACAATAATGGTTAGTGTTTTGGAAAGCTAGTCGCGTGTAGAATTACTGTGCGAAGTTTCATGCTTCTAGCATTATTTTTGCGGATTTTCAGTATGCAAAGTTTGATGGGTCTACGGCCTTTCCTTTCGAAGTTATGGCTGTTTAAAGTTTTGCTATGTTTCAGATCGAATTGCGAGAGAACCAGACATCGTACAACAATAATGGTTAGTGTTTTGGAAAGCTAGTCGCGTGTAGAATTACTGTGCGAAGTTTCATGCTTCTAGCATTATTTTTGCGGATTTTCAGTATGCAAAGTTTGATGGGTCTACGGCCTTTCCTTTCGGAGTTATAGCCGTTTAAAGTTTTGCTATCTTTCAGATCGAATTGCGAGAGAACCAGACATCGTACAACAATAATGGTTAGTGTTTTGGAAAGCTAGTCGCGTGTAGAATTACTGTGCGAAGTTTCATGCTTCTAGCATTATTTTTGCGGATTTTCAGTATGCAAAGTTTGATGGGTCTACGGCCTTTCCTTTCGAAGTTATGGCTGTTTAAAGTTTTGCTATGTTTCAGATCGAATTGCGAGAGAACCAGACATCGTACAACAATAATGGTTAGTGTTTTGGAAAGCTAGTCGCGTGTAGAATTACTGTGCGAAGTTTCATGCTTCTAGCATTATTTTTGCGGATTTTCAGTATGCAAAGTTTGATGGGTCTACGGCCTTTCCTTTCGGAGTTATAGCTGTTTAAAGTTTTGCTATGTTTCAGATCGAATTGCGAGAGAACCAGACATCGTACAACAATAATGGTTAGTGTTTTGGAAAGCTGGTCGCGTGTAGAATTACTGTGCGAAGTTTCATGCTTCTAGCATTTTTTTTGCGGATTTTCAGTATGCAAAGTTTGATGGGTCTACGGCCTTTCCTTTCGGAGTTATAGCTGTTTAAAGTTTTGCTATCTTTCAGATCGAATTGCGAGAGAACCAGACATCGTACAACAATAATGGTTAGTGTTTTGGAAAGCTGGTCGCGTGTAGAATTACTGTGCGAAGTTTCATGCTTCTAGCATTTTTTTTGCGGATTTTCAGTATGCAAAGTTTGATGGCTCTACGGCCTTTCCTTTCGGAGTTATAGCTGTTTAAAGTTTTGCTATCTTTCAGATCGAATTGCGAGAGAACCAGACATCGTACAACAATAATGGTTAGTGTTTTGGAAAGCTGGTCGCGTGTAGAATTACTGTGCGAAGTTTCATGCTTCTAGCATTATTTTTGCGGATTTTCAGTATGCAAAGTTTGATGGGTCTACGGCCTTTCCTTTCGGAGTTATGGCTGTTTAAAGTTTTGCTATCTTTCAGATCGAATTGCGAGAGAACCAGACATCGTATAACAATAATGGTTAGTGTTTTGGAAAGCTAGTCGCGTGTAGAATTACTGTGCGAAGTTTCATGCTTCTAGCATTATTTTTGCGGATTTTCAGTATGCAAAGTTTGATGGGTCTACGGCCTTTCCTTTCGAAGTTATGGCTGTTTAAAGTTTTGCTATGTTTCAGATCGAATTGCGAGAGAACCAGACATCGTACAACAATAATGGTTAGTGTTTTGGAAAGCTAGTCGCGTGTAGAATTACTGTGCGAAGTTTCATGCTTCTAGCATTATTTTTGCGGATTTTCAGTATGCAAAGTTTGATGGGTCTACGGCCTTTCCTTTCGGAGTTATAGCCGTTTAAAGTTTTGCTATCTTTCAGATCGAATTGCGAGAGGACCAGACATCGTACAACAATAATGGTTAGTGTTTTGGAAAGCTAGTCGCGTGTAGAATTACTGTGCGAAGTTTCATGCTTCTAGCATTATTTTTGCGGATTTTCAGTATGCAAAGTTTGATGGGTCTACGGCCTTTCCTTTCGGAGTTATAGCTGTTTAAAGTTTTGCTATGTTTCAGATCGAATTGCGAGAGAACCAGACATCGTACAACAATAATGGTTAGTGTTTTGGAAAGCTGGTCGCGTGTAGAATTACTGTGCGAAGTTTCATGCTTCTAGCATTTTTTTTGCGGATTTTCAGTATGCAAAGTTTGATGGGTCTACGGCCTTTCCTTTCGGAGTTATAGCTGTTTAAAGTTTTGCTATCTTTCAGATCGAATTGCGAGAGAACCAGACATCGTACAACAATAATGGTTAGTGTTTTGGAAAGCTGGTCGCGTGTAGAATTACTGTGCGAAGTTTCATGCTTCTAGCATTTTTTTTGCGGATTTTCAGTATGCAAAGTTTGATGGCTCTACGGCCTTTCCTTTCGGAGTTATAGCTGTTTAAAGTTTTGCTATCTTTCAGATCGAATTGCGAGAGAACCAGACATCGTACAACAATAATGGTTAGTGTTTTGGAAAGCTGGTCGCGTGTAGAATTACTGTGCGAAGTTTCATGCTTCTAGCATTTTTTTTGCGGATTTTCAGTATGCAAAGTTTGATGGGTCTACGGCCTTTCCTTTCGAAGTTATGGCTGTTTAAAGTTTTGCTATCTTTCAGATCGAATTGCGAGAGAACCAGACATCGTACAACAATAATGGTTAGTGTTTTGGAAAGCTGGTCGCGTGTAGAATTACTGTGCGAAGTTTCATGCTTCTAGCATTATTTTTGCGGATTTTCAGTATGCAAAGTTTGATGGGTCTACGGCCTTTCCTTTCGAAGTTATGGCTGTTTAAAGTTTTGCTATGTTTCAGATCGAATTGCGAGAGAACCAGACATCGTACAACAATAATGGTTAGTGTTTTGGAAAGCTAGTCGCGTGTAGAATTACTGTGCGAAGTTTCATGCTTCTAGCATTATTTTTGCGGATTTTCAGTATGCAAAGTTTGATGGGTCTACGGCCTTTCCTTTCGGAGTTATAGCTGTTTAAAGTTTTGCTATCTTTCAGATCGAATTGCGAGAGAACCAGACATCGTACAACAATAATGGTTAGTGTTTTGGAAAGCTGGTCGCGTGTAGAATTACTGTGCGAAGTTTCATGCTTCTAGCATTATTTTTGCGGATTTTCAGTATGCAAAGTTTGATGGGTCTACGGCCTTTCCTTTCGGAGTTATGGCTGTTTAAAGTTTTGCTATCTTTCAGATCGAATTGCGAGAGAACCAGACATCGTATAACAATAATGGTTAGTGTTTTGGAAAGCTAGTCGCGTGTAGAATTACTGTGCGAAGTTTCATGCTTCTAGCATTTTTTTTGCGGATTTTCAGTATGCAAAGTTTGATGGGTCTACGGCCTTTCCTTTCGGAGTTATAGCTGTTTAAAGTTTTGCTATGTTTCAGATCGAATTGCGAGAGAACCAGACATCGTACAACAATAATGGTTAGTGTTTTGGAAAGCTGGTCGCGTGTAGAATTACTGTGCGAAGTTTCATGCTTCTAGCATTTTTTTTGCGGATTTTCAGTATGCAAAGTTTGATGGGTCTACGGCCTTTCCTTTCGAAGTTATGGCTGTTTAAAGTTTTGCTATCTTTCAGATCGAATTGCGAGAGAACCAGACATCGTACAACAATAATGGTTAGTGTTTTGGAAAGCTGGTCGCGTGTAGAATTACTGTGCGAAGTTTCATGCTTCTAGCATTTTTTTTGCGGATTTTCAGTATGCAAAGTTTGATGGGTCTACGGCCTTTCCTTTCGAAGTTATGGCTGTTTAAAGTTTTGCTATCTTTCAGATCGAATTGCGAGAGAACCAGACATCGTACAACAATAATGGTTAGTGTTTTGGAAAGCTAGTCGCGTGTAGAATTACTGTGCGAAGTTTCATGCTTCTAGCATTATTTTTGCGGATTTTCAGTATGCAAAGTTTGATGGGTCTACGGCCTTTCCTTTCGAAGTTATGGCTGTTTAAAGTTTTGCTATGTTTCAGATCGAATTGCGAGAGAACCAGACATCGTACAACAATAATGGTTAGTGTTTTGGAAAGCTAGTCGCGTGTAGAATTACTGTGCGAAGTTTCATGCTTCTAGCATTATTTTTGCGGATTTTCAGTATGCAAAGTTTGATGGGTCTACGGCCTTTCCTTTCGGAGTTATAGCTGTTTAAAGTTTTGCTATGTTTCAGATCGAATTGCGAGAGAACCAGACATCGTACAACAATAATGGTTAGTGTTTTGGAAAGCTGGTCGCGTGTAGAATTACTGTGCGAAGTTTCATGCTTCTAGCATTTTTTTTGCGGATTTTCAGTATGCAAAGTTTGATGGGTCTACGGCCTTTCCTTTCGGAGTTATAGCTGTTTAAAGTTTTGCTATGTTTCAGATCGAATTGCGAGAGAACCAGACATCGTACAACAATAATGGTTAGTGTTTTGGAAAGCTGGTCGCGTGTAGAATTACTGTGCGAAGTTTCATGCTTCTAGCATTTTTTTTGCGGATTTTCAGTATGCAAAGTTTGATGGGTCTACGGCCTTTCCTTTCGGAGTTATAGCTGTTTAAAGTTTTGCTATCTTTCAGATCGAATTGCGAGAGAACCAGACATCGTACAACAATAATGGTTAGTGTTTTGGAAAGCTAGTCGCGTGTAGAATTACTGTGCGAAGTTTCATGCTTCTAGCATTATTTTTGCGGATTTTCAGTATGCAAAGTTTGATGGGTCTACGGCCTTTCCTTTCGAAGTTATGGCTGTTTAAAGTTTTGCTATGTTTCAGATCGAATTGCGAGAGAACCAGACATCGTACAACAATAATGGTTAGTGTTTTGGAAAGCTAGTCGCGTGTAGAATTACTGTGCGAAGTTTCATGCTTCTAGCATTATTTTTGCGGATTTTCAGTATGCAAAGTTTGATGGGTCTACGGCCTTTCCTTTCGGAGTTATAGCTGTTTAAAGTTTTGCTATGTTTCAGATCGAATTGCGAGAGAACCAGACATCGTACAACAATAATGGTTAGTGTTTTGGAAAGCTGGTCGCGTGTAGAATTACTGTGCGAAGTTTCATGCTTCTAGCATTTTTTTTGCGGATTTTCAGTATGCAAAGTTTGATGGGTCTACGGCCTTTCCTTTCGGAGTTATAGCTGTTTAAAGTTTTGCTATCTTTCAGATCGAATTGCGAGAGAACCAGACATCGTACAACAATAATGGTTAGTGTTTTGGAAAGCTGGTCGCGTGTAGAATTACTGTGCGAAGTTTCATGCTTCTAGCATTTTTTTTGCGGATTTTCAGTATGCAAAGTTTGATGGCTCTACGGCCTTTCCTTTCGGAGTTATAGCTGTTTAAAGTTTTGCTATCTTTCAGATCGAATTGCGAGAGAACCAGACATCGTACAACAATAATGGTTAGTGTTTTGGAAAGCTGGTCGCGTGTAGAATTACTGTGCGAAGTTTCATGCTTCTAGCATTTTTTTTGCGGATTTTCAGTATGCAAAGTTTGATGGGTCTACGGCCTTTCCTTTCGAAGTTATGGCTGTTTAAAGTTTTGCTATCTTTCAGATCGAATTGCGAGAGAACCAGACATCGTACAACAATAATGGTTAGTGTTTTGGAAAGCTAGTCGCGTGTAGAATTACTGTGCGAAGTTTCATGCTTCTAGCATTATTTTTGCGGATTTTCAGTATGCAAAGTTTGATGGGTCTACGGCCTTTCCTTTCGGAGTTATAGCTGTTTAAAGTTTTGCTATGTTTCAGATCGAATTGCGAGAGAACCAGACATCGTACAACAATAATGGTTAGTGTTTTGGAAAGCTGGTCGCGTGTAGAATTACTGTGCGAAGTTTCATGCTTCTAGCATTATTTTTGCGGATTTTCAGTATGCAAAGTTTGATGGGTCTACGGCCTTTCCTTTCGAAGTTATGGCTGTTTAAAGTTTTGCTATGTTTCAGATCGAATTGCGAGAGAACCAGACATCGTACAACAATAATGGTTAGTGTTTTGGAAAGCTAGTCGCGTGTAGAATTACTGTGCGAAGTTTCATGCTTCTAGCATTATTTTTGCGGATTTTCAGTATGCAAAGTTTGATGGGTCTACGGCCTTTCCTTTCGGAGTTATAGCTGTTTAAAGTTTTGCTATCTTTCAGATCGAATTGCGAGAGAACCAGACATCGTACAACAATAATGGTTAGTGTTTTGGAAAGCTGGTCGCGTGTAGAATTACTGTGCGAAGTTTCATGCTTCTAGCATTTTTTTTGCGGATTTTCAGTATGCAAAGTTTGATGGGTCTACGGCCTTTCCTTTCGGAGTTATAGCTGTTTAAAGTTTTGCTATGTTTCAGATCGAATTGCGAGAGAACCAGACATCGTACAACAATAATGGTTAGTGTTTTGGAAAGCTGGTCGCGTGTAGAATTACTGTGCGAAGTTTCATGCTTCTAGCATTATTTTTGCGGATTTTCAGTATGCAAAGTTTGATGGGTCTACGGCCTTTCCTTTCGGAGTTATGGCTGTTTAAAGTTTTGCTATCTTTCAGATCGAATTGCGAGAGAACCAGACATCGTATAACAATAATGGTTAGTGTTTTGGAAAGCTAGTCGCGTGTAGAATTACTGTGCGAAGTTTCATGCTTCTAGCATTTTTTTTGCGGATTTTCAGTATGCAAAGTTTGATGGGTCTACGGCCTTTCCTTTCGGAGTTATAGCTGTTTAAAGTTTTGCTATGTTTCAGATCGAATTGCGAGAGAACCAGACATCGTACAACAATAATGGTTAGTGTTTTGGAAAGCTGGTCGCGTGTAGAATTACTGTGCGAAGTTTCATGCTTCTAGCATTTTTTTTGCGGATTTTCAGTATGCAAAGTTTGATGGGTCTACGGCCTTTCCTTTCGAAGTTATGGCTGTTTAAAGTTTTGCTATCTTTCAGATCGAATTGCGAGAGAACCAGACATCGTACAACAATAATGGTTAGTGTTTTGGAAAGCTAGTCGCGTGTAGAATTACTGTGCGAAGTTTCATGCTTCTAGCATTATTTTTGCGGATTTTCAGTATGCAAAGTTTGATGGGTCTACGGCCTTTCCTTTCGGAGTTATAGCTGTTTAAAGTTTTGCTATGTTTCAGATCGAATTGCGAGAGAACCAGACATCGTACAACAATAATGGTTAGTGTTTTGGAAAGCTGGTCGCGTGTAGAATTACTGTGCGAAGTTTCATGCTTCTAGCATTTTTTTTGCGGATTTTCAGTATGCAAAGTTTGATGGGTCTACGGCCTTTCCTTTCGGAGTTATAGCTGTTTAAAGTTTTGCTATCTTTCAGATCGAATTGCGAGAGAACCAGACATCGTACAACAATAATGGTTAGTGTTTTGGAAAGCTAGTCGCGTGTAGAATTACTGTGCGAAGTTTCATGCTTCTAGCATTATTTTTGCGGATTTTCAGTATGCAAAGTTTGATGGGTCTACGGCCTTTCCTTTCGAAGTTATGGCTGTTTAAAGTTTTGCTATGTTTCAGATCGAATTGCGAGAGAACCAGACATCGTACAACAATAATGGTTAGTGTTTTGGAAAGCTAGTCGCGTGTAGAATTACTGTGCGAAGTTTCATGCTTCTAGCATTATTTTTGCGGATTTTCAGTATGCAAAGTTTGATGGGTCTACGGCCTTTCCTTTCGGAGTTATAGCTGTTTAAAGTTTTGCTATCTTTCAGATCGAATTGCGAGAGAACCAGACATCGTACAACAATAATGGTTAGTGTTTTGGAAAGCTAGTCGCGTGTAGAATTACTGTGCGAAGTTTCATGCTTCTAGCATTATTTTTGCGGATTTTCAGTATGCAAAGTTTGATGGGTCTACGGCCTTTCCTTTCGGAGTTATAGCTGTTTAAAGTTTTGCTATCTTTCAGATCGAATTGCGAGAGAACCAGACATCGTACAACAATAATGGTTAGTGTTTTGGAAAGCTGGTCGCGTGTAGAATTACTGTGCGAAGTTTCATGCTTCTAGCATTTTTTTTGCGGATTTTCAGTATGCAAAGTTTGATGGGTCTACGGCCTTTCCTTTCGAAGTTATGGCTGTTTAAAGTTTTGCTATCTTTCAGATCGAATTGCGAGAGAACCAGACATCGTACAACAATAATGGTTAGTGTTTTGGAAAGCTAGTCGCGTGTAGAATTACTGTGCGAAGTTTCATGCTTCTAGCATTATTTTTGCGGATTTTCAGTATGCAAAGTTTGATGGGTCTACGGCCTTTCCTTTCGGAGTTATAGCTGTTTAAAGTTTTGCTATGTTTCAGATCGAATTGCGAGAGAACCAGACATCGTACAACAATAATGGTTAGTGTTTTGGAAAGCTGGTCGCGTGTAGAATTACTGTGCGAAGTTTCATGCTTCTAGCATTATTTTTGCGGATTTTCAGTATGCAAAGTTTGATGGGTCTACGGCCTTTCCTTTCGAAGTTATGGCTGTTTAAAGTTTTGCTATGTTTCAGATCGAATTGCGAGAGAACCAGACATCGTACAACAATAATGGTTAGTGTTTTGGAAAGCTAGTCGCGTGTAGAATTACTGTGCGAAGTTTCATGCTTCTAGCATTATTTTTGCGGATTTTCAGTATGCAAAGTTTGATGGGTCTACGGCCTTTCCTTTCGGAGTTATAGCTGTTTAAAGTTTTGCTATCTTTCAGATCGAATTGCGAGAGAACCAGACATCGTACAACAATAATGGTTAGTGTTTTGGAAAGCTGGTCGCGTGTAGAATTACTGTGCGAAGTTTCATGCTTCTAGCATTTTTTTTGCGGATTTTCAGTATGCAAAGTTTGATGGGTCTACGGCCTTTCCTTTCGGAGTTATAGCTGTTTAAAGTTTTGCTATGTTTCAGATCGAATTGCGAGAGAACCAGACATCGTACAACAATAATGGTTAGTGTTTTGGAAAGCTGGTCGCGTGTAGAATTACTGTGCGAAGTTTCATGCTTCTAGCATTATTTTTGCGGATTTTCAGTATGCAAAGTTTGATGGGTCTACGGCCTTTCCTTTCGGAGTTATGGCTGTTTAAAGTTTTGCTATCTTTCAGATCGAATTGCGAGAGAACCAGACATCGTATAACAATAATGGTTAGTGTTTTGGAAAGCTAGTCGCGTGTAGAATTACTGTGCGAAGTTTCATGCTTCTAGCATTTTTTTTGCGGATTTTCAGTATGCAAAGTTTGATGGGTCTACGGCCTTTCCTTTCGGAGTTATAGCTGTTTAAAGTTTTGCTATGTTTCAGATCGAATTGCGAGAGAACCAGACATCGTACAACAATAATGGTTAGTGTTTTGGAAAGCTGGTCGCGTGTAGAATTACTGTGCGAAGTTTCATGCTTCTAGCATTTTTTTTGCGGATTTTCAGTATGCAAAGTTTGATGGGTCTACGGCCTTTCCTTTCGAAGTTATGGCTGTTTAAAGTTTTGCTATCTTTCAGATCGAATTGCGAGAGAACCAGACATCGTACAACAATAATGGTTAGTGTTTTGGAAAGCTAGTCGCGTGTAGAATTACTGTGCGAAGTTTCATGCTTCTAGCATTATTTTTGCGGATTTTCAGTATGCAAAGTTTGATGGGTCTACGGCCTTTCCTTTCGGAGTTATAGCTGTTTAAAGTTTTGCTATGTTTCAGATCGAATTGCGAGAGAACCAGACATCGTACAACAATAATGGTTAGTGTTTTGGAAAGCTGGTCGCGTGTAGAATTACTGTGCGAAGTTTCATGCTTCTAGCATTTTTTTTGCGGATTTTCAGTATGCAAAGTTTGATGGGTCTACGGCCTTTCCTTTCGGAGTTATAGCTGTTTAAAGTTTTGCTATCTTTCAGATCGAATTGCGAGAGAACCAGACATCGTACAACAATAATGGTTAGTGTTTTGGAAAGCTAGTCGCGTGTAGAATTACTGTGCGAAGTTTCATGCTTCTAGCATTATTTTTGCGGATTTTCAGTATGCAAAGTTTGATGGGTCTACGGCCTTTCCTTTCGAAGTTATGGCTGTTTAAAGTTTTGCTATGTTTCAGATCGAATTGCGAGAGAACCAGACATCGTACAACAATAATGGTTAGTGTTTTGGAAAGCTAGTCGCGTGTAGAATTACTGTGCGAAGTTTCATGCTTCTAGCATTATTTTTGCGGATTTTCAGTATGCAAAGTTTGATGGGTCTACGGCCTTTCCTTTCGGAGTTATAGCTGTTTAAAGTTTTGCTATCTTTCAGATCGAATTGCGAGAGAACCAGACATCGTACAACAATAATGGTTAGTGTTTTGGAAAGCTAGTCGCGTGTAGAATTACTGTGCGAAGTTTCATGCTTCTAGCATTATTTTTGCGGATTTTCAGTATGCAAAGTTTGATGGGTCTACGGCCTTTCCTTTCGGAGTTATAGCTGTTTAAAGTTTTGCTATCTTTCAGATCGAATTGCGAGAGAACCAGACATCGTACAACAATAATGGTTAGTGTTTTGGAAAGCTGGTCGCGTGTAGAATTACTGTGCGAAGTTTCATGCTTCTAGCATTTTTTTTGCGGATTTTCAGTATGCAAAGTTTGATGGGTCTACGGCCTTTCCTTTCGAAGTTATAGCTGTTTAAAGTTTTGCTATCTTTCAGATCGAATTGCGAGAGAACCAGACATCGTACAACAATAATGGTTAGTGTTTTGGAAAGCTGGTCGCGTGTAGAATTACTGTGCGAAGTTTCATGCTTCTAGCATTATTTCTGCGGATTTTCAGTATGCAAATATGGAGTTATGGCTGTTTAAAGTTTTACTATCTTTCAGATCGAATTGCGAGAGAACCAGACATCGCACAACAATAATGGTTAGTGTTTTGGAAAGCTGGTCGCGTGTAGAATTACTGTGCGAAGTTTCATGCTTCTAGCATTTTTTTTGCGGATTTTCAGTATGCAAAGTTTGATGGGTCTACGGCCTTTCCTTTCGGAGTTATAGCTGTTTAAAGTTTTGCTATGTTTCAGATCGAATTGCGAGAGAACCAGACATCGTACAACAATAATGGTTAGTGTTTTGGAAAGCTGGTCGCGTGTAGAATTACTGTGCGAAGTTTCATGCTTCTAGCATTATTTCTGCGGATTTTCAGTATGCAAATATGGAGTTATGGCTGTTTAAAGTTTTACTATCTTTCAGATCGAATTGCGAGAGAACCAGACATCGTACAACAATAATGGTTAGTGTTTTGGAAAGCTGGTCGCGTGTAGAATTACTGTGCGAAGTTTCATGCTTCTAGCATTTTTTTTGCGGATTTTCAGTATGCAAAGTTTGATGGGTCTACGGCCTTTCCTTTCGGAGTTATAGCTGTTTAAAGTTTTGCTATGTTTCAGATCGAATTGCGAGAGAACCAGACATCGTACAACAATAATGGTTAGTGTTTTGGAAAGCTGGTCGCGTGTAGAATTACTGTGCGAAGTTTCATGCTTCTAGCATTTTTTTTGCGGATTTTCAGTATGCAAAGTTTGATGGGTCTACGGCCTTTCCTTTCGAAGTTATGGCTGTTTAAAGTTTTGCTATCTTTCAGATCGAATTGCGAGAGAACCAGACATCGTACAACAATAATGGTTAGTGTTTTGGAAAGCTAGTCGCGTGTAGAATTACTGTGCGAAGTTTCATGCTTCTAGCATTATTTTTGCGGATTTTCAGTATGCAAAGTTTGATGGGTCTACGGCCTTTCCTTTCGGAGTTATAGCTGTTTAAAGTTTTGCTATGTTTCAGATCGAATTGCGAGAGAACCAGACATCGTACAACAATAATGGTTAGTGTTTTGGAAAGCTGGTCGCGTGTAGAATTACTGTGCGAAGTTTCATGCTTCTAGCATTTTTTTTGCGGATTTTCAGTATGCAAAGTTTGATGGGTCTACGGCCTTTCCTTTCGGAGTTATAGCTGTTTAAAGTTTTGCTATCTTTCAGATCGAATTGCGAGAGAACCAGACATCGTACAACAATAATGGTTAGTGTTTTGGAAAGCTAGTCGCGTGTAGAATTACTGTGCGAAGTTTCATGCTTCTAGCATTATTTTTGCGGATTTTCAGTATGCAAAGTTTGATGGGTCTACGGCCTTTCCTTTCGAAGTTATGGCTGTTTAAAGTTTTGCTATGTTTCAGATCGAATTGCGAGAGAACCAGACATCGTACAACAATAATGGTTAGTGTTTTGGAAAGCTAGTCGCGTGTAGAATTACTGTGCGAAGTTTCATGCTTCTAGCATTATTTTTGCGGATTTTCAGTATGCAAAGTTTGATGGGTCTACGGCCTTTCCTTTCGGAGTTATAGCCGTTTAAAGTTTTGCTATCTTTCAGATCGAATTGCGAGAGAACCAGACATCGTACAACAATAATGGTTAGTGTTTTGGAAAGCTAGTCGCGTGTAGAATTACTGTGCGAAGTTTCATGCTTCTAGCATTATTTTTGCGGATTTTCAGTATGCAAAGTTTGATGGGTCTACGGCCTTTCCTTTCGGAGTTATAGCTGTTTAAAGTTTTGCTATGTTTCAGATCGAATTGCGAGAGAACCAGACATCGTACAACAATAATGGTTAGTGTTTTGGAAAGCTGGTCGCGTGTAGAATTACTGTGCGAAGTTTCATGCTTCTAGCATTTTTTTTGCGGATTTTCAGTATGCAAAGTTTGATGGGTCTACGGCCTTTCCTTTCGGAGTTATAGCTGTTTAAAGTTTTGCTATCTTTCAGATCGAATTGCGAGAGAACCAGACATCGTACAACAATAATGGTTAGTGTTTTGGAAAGCTGGTCGCGTGTAGAATTACTGTGCGAAGTTTCATGCTTCTAGCATTTTTTTTGCGGATTTTCAGTATGCAAAGTTTGATGGCTCTACGGCCTTTCCTTTCGGAGTTATAGCTGTTTAAAGTTTTGCTATCTTTCAGATCGAATTGCGAGAGAACCAGACATCGTACAACAATAATGGTTAGTGTTTTGGAAAGCTGGTCGCGTGTAGAATTACTGTGCGAAGTTTCATGCTTCTAGCATTTTTTTTGCGGATTTTCAGTATGCAAAGTTTGATGGGTCTACGGCCTTTCCTTTCGAAGTTATGGCTGTTTAAAGTTTTGCTATCTTTCAGATCGAATTGCGAGAGAACCAGACATCGTACAACAATAATGGTTAGTGTTTTGGAAAGCTGGTCGCGTGTAGAATTACTGTGCGAAGTTTCATGCTTCTAGCATTATTTTTGCGGATTTTCAGTATGCAAAGTTTGATGGGTCTACGGCCTTTCCTTTCGAAGTTATGGCTGTTTAAAGTTTTGCTATGTTTCAGATCGAATTGCGAGAGAACCAGACATCGTACAACAATAATGGTTAGTGTTTTGGAAAGCTAGTCGCGTGTAGAATTACTGTGCGAAGTTTCATGCTTCTAGCATTATTTTTGCGGATTTTCAGTATGCAAAGTTTGATGGGTCTACGGCCTTTCCTTTCGGAGTTATAGCTGTTTAAAGTTTTGCTATCTTTCAGATCGAATTGCGAGAGAACCAGACATCGTACAACAATAATGGTTAGTGTTTTGGAAAGCTGGTCGCGTGTAGAATTACTGTGCGAAGTTTCATGCTTCTAGCATTTTTTTTGCGGATTTTCAGTATGCAAAGTTTGATGGGTCTACGGCCTTTCCTTTCGGAGTTATAGCTGTTTAAAGTTTTGCTATGTTTCAGATCGAATTGCGAGAGAACCAGACATCGTACAACAATAATGGTTAGTGTTTTGGAAAGCTGGTCGCGTGTAGAATTACTGTGCGAAGTTTCATGCTTCTAGCATTATTTTTGCGGATTTTCAGTATGCAAAGTTTGATGGGTCTACGGCCTTTCCTTTCGGAGTTATGGCTGTTTAAAGTTTTGCTATCTTTCAGATCGAATTGCGAGAGAACCAGACATCGTATAACAATAATGGTTAGTGTTTTGGAAAGCTAGTCGCGTGTAGAATTACTGTGCGAAGTTTCATGCTTCTAGCATTTTTTTTGCGGATTTTCAGTATGCAAAGTTTGATGGGTCTACGGCCTTTCCTTTCGGAGTTATAGCTGTTTAAAGTTTTGCTATGTTTCAGATCGAATTGCGAGAGAACCAGACATCGTACAACAATAATGGTTAGTGTTTTGGAAAGCTGGTCGCGTGTAGAATTACTGTGCGAAGTTTCATGCTTCTAGCATTTTTTTTGCGGATTTTCAGTATGCAAAGTTTGATGGGTCTACGGCCTTTCCTTTCGAAGTTATGGCTGTTTAAAGTTTTGCTATCTTTCAGATCGAATTGCGAGAGAACCAGACATCGTACAACAATAATGGTTAGTGTTTTGGAAAGCTGGTCGCGTGTAGAATTACTGTGCGAAGTTTCATGCTTCTAGCATTTTTTTTGCGGATTTTCAGTATGCAAAGTTTGATGGGTCTACGGCCTTTCCTTTCGAAGTTATGGCTGTTTAAAGTTTTGCTATCTTTCAGATCGAATTGCGAGAGAACCAGACATCGTACAACAATAATGGTTAGTGTTTTGGAAAGCTAGTCGCGTGTAGAATTACTGTGCGAAGTTTCATGCTTCTAGCATTATTTTTGCGGATTTTCAGTATGCAAAGTTTGATGGGTCTACGGCCTTTCCTTTCGGAGTTATAGCTGTTTAAAGTTTTGCTATGTTTCAGATCGAATTGCGAGAGAACCAGACATCGTACAACAATAATGGTTAGTGTTTTGGAAAGCTGGTCGCGTGTAGAATTACTGTGCGAAGTTTCATGCTTCTAGCATTTTTTTTGCGGATTTTCAGTATGCAAAGTTTGATGGGTCTACGGCCTTTCCTTTCGGAGTTATAGCTGTTTAAAGTTTTGCTATCTTTCAGATCGAATTGCGAGAGAACCAGACATCGTACAACAATAATGGTTAGTGTTTTGGAAAGCTAGTCGCGTGTAGAATTACTGTGCGAAGTTTCATGCTTCTAGAATTATTTTTGCGGATTTTCAGTATGCAAAGTTTGATGGGTCTACGGCCTTTCCTTTCGAAGTTATGGCTGTTTAAAGTTTTGCTATGTTTCAGATCGAATTGCGAGAGAACCAGACATCGTACAACAATAATGGTTAGTGTTTTGGAAAGCTAGTCGCGTGTAGAATTACTGTGCGAAGTTTCATGCTTCTAGCATTATTTTTGCGGATTTTCAGTATGCAAAGTTTGATGGGTCTACGGCCTTTCCTTTCGGAGTTATAGCCGTTTAAAGTTTTGCTATCTTTCAGATCGAATTGCGAGAGAACCAGACATCGTACAACAATAATGGTTAGTGTTTTGGAAAGCTAGTCGCGTGTAGAATTACTGTGCGAAGTTTCATGCTTCTAGCATTATTTTTGCGGATTTTCAGTATGCAAAGTTTGATGGGTCTACGGCCTTTCCTTTCGGAGTTATAGCTGTTTAAAGTTTTGCTATGTTTCAGATCGAATTGCGAGAGAACCAGACATCGTACAACAATAATGGTTAGTGTTTTGGAAAGCTGGTCGCGTGTAGAATTACTGTGCGAAGTTTCATGCTTCTAGCATTTTTTTTGCGGATTTTCAGTATGCAAAGTTTGATGGGTCTACGGCCTTTCCTTTCGGAGTTATAGCTGTTTAAAGTTTTGCTATCTTTCAGATCGAATTGCGAGAGAACCAGACATCGTACAACAATAATGGTTAGTGTTTTGGAAAGCTGGTCGCGTGTAGAATTACTGTGCGAAGTTTCATGCTTCTAGCATTTTTTTTGCGGATTTTCAGTATGCAAAGTTTGATGGCTCTACGGCCTTTCCTTTCGGAGTTATAGCTGTTTAAAGTTTTGCTATCTTTCAGATCGAATTGCGAGAGAACCAGACATCGTACAACAATAATGGTTAGTGTTTTGGAAAGCTGGTCGCGTGTAGAATTACTGTGCGAAGTTTCATGCTTCTAGCATTTTTTTTGCGGATTTTCAGTATGCAAAGTTTGATGGGTCTACGGCCTTTCCTTTCGAAGTTATGGCTGTTTAAAGTTTTGCTATCTTTCAGATCGAATTGCGAGAGAACCAGACATCGTACAACAATAATGGTTAGTGTTTTGGAAAGCTAGTCGCGTGTAGAATTACTGTGCGAAGTTTCATGCTTCTAGCATTATTTTTGCGGATTTTCAGTATGCAAAGTTTGATGGGTCTACGGCCTTTCCTTTCGGAGTTATAGCTGTTTAAAGTTTTGCTATGTTTCAGATCGAATTGCGAGAGAACCAGACATCGTACAACAATAATGGTTAGTGTTTTGGAAAGCTGGTCGCGTGTAGAATTACTGTGCGAAGTTTCATGCTTCTAGCATTATTTTTGCGGATTTTCAGTATGCAAAGTTTGATGGGTCTACGGCCTTTCCTTTCGAAGTTATGGCTGTTTAAAGTTTTGCTATGTTTCAGATCGAATTGCGAGAGAACCAGACATCGTACAACAATAATGGTTAGTGTTTTGGAAAGCTAGTCGCGTGTAGAATTACTGTGCGAAGTTTCATGCTTCTAGCATTATTTTTGCGGATTTTCAGTATGCAAAGTTTGATGGGTCTACGGCCTTTCCTTTCGGAGTTATAGCTGTTTAAAGTTTTGCTATCTTTCAGATCGAATTGCGAGAGAACCAGACATCGTACAACAATAATGGTTAGTGTTTTGGAAAGCTGGTCGCGTGTAGAATTACTGTGCGAAGTTTCATGCTTCTAGCATTTTTTTTGCGGATTTTCAGTATGCAAAGTTTGATGGGTCTACGGCCTTTCCTTTCGGAGTTATAGCTGTTTAAAGTTTTGCTATGTTTCAGATCGAATTGCGAGAGAACCAGACATCGTACAACAATAATGGTTAGTGTTTTGGAAAGCTGGTCGCGTGTAGAATTACTGTGCGAAGTTTCATGCTTCTAGCATTATTTTTGCGGATTTTCAGTATGCAAAGTTTGATGGGTCTACGGCCTTTCCTTTCGGAGTTATGGCTGTTTAAAGTTTTGCTATCTTTCAGATCGAATTGCGAGAGAACCAGACATCGTATAACAATAATGGTTAGTGTTTTGGAAAGCTAGTCGCGTGTAGAATTACTGTGCGAAGTTTCATGCTTCTAGCATTTTTTTTGCGGATTTTCAGTATGCAAAGTTTGATGGGTCTACGGCCTTTCCTTTCGGAGTTATAGCTGTTTAAAGTTTTGCTATGTTTCAGATCGAATTGCGAGAGAACCAGACATCGTACAACAATAATGGTTAGTGTTTTGGAAAGCTGGTCGCGTGTAGAATTACTGTGCGAAGTTTCATGCTTCTAGCATTTTTTTTGCGGATTTTCAGTATGCAAAGTTTGATGGGTCTACGGCCTTTCCTTTCGAAGTTATGGCTGTTTAAAGTTTTGCTATCTTTCAGATCGAATTGCGAGAGAACCAGACATCGTACAACAATAATGGTTAGTGTTTTGGAAAGCTAGTCGCGTGTAGAATTACTGTGCGAAGTTTCATGCTTCTAGCATTATTTTTGCGGATTTTCAGTATGCAAAGTTTGATGGGTCTACGGCCTTTCCTTTCGGAGTTATAGCTGTTTAAAGTTTTGCTATGTTTCAGATCGAATTGCGAGAGAACCAGACATCGTACAACAATAATGGTTAGTGTTTTGGAAAGCTGGTCGCGTGTAGAATTACTGTGCGAAGTTTCATGCTTCTAGCATTTTTTTTGCGGATTTTCAGTATGCAAAGTTTGATGGGTCTACGGCCTTTCCTTTCGGAGTTATAGCTGTTTAAAGTTTTGCTATCTTTCAGATCGAATTGCGAGAGAACCAGACATCGTACAACAATAATGGTTAGTGTTTTGGAAAGCTAGTCGCGTGTAGAATTACTGTGCGAAGTTTCATGCTTCTAGCATTATTTTTGCGGATTTTCAGTATGCAAAGTTTGATGGGTCTACGGCCTTTCCTTTCGAAGTTATGGCTGTTTAAAGTTTTGCTATGTTTCAGATCGAATTGCGAGAGAACCAGACATCGTACAACAATAATGGTTAGTGTTTTGGAAAGCTAGTCGCGTGTAGAATTACTGTGCGAAGTTTCATGCTTCTAGCATTATTTTTGCGGATTTTCAGTATGCAAAGTTTGATGGGTCTACGGCCTTTCCTTTCGGAGTTATAGCTGTTTAAAGTTTTGCTATCTTTCAGATCGAATTGCGAGAGAACCAGACATCGTACAACAATAATGGTTAGTGTTTTGGAAAGCTAGTCGCGTGTAGAATTACTGTGCGAAGTTTCATGCTTCTAGCATTATTTTTGCGGATTTTCAGTATGCAAAGTTTGATGGGTCTACGGCCTTTCCTTTCGGAGTTATAGCTGTTTAAAGTTTTGCTATCTTTCAGATCGAATTGCGAGAGAACCAGACATCGTACAACAATAATGGTTAGTGTTTTGGAAAGCTGGTCGCGTGTAGAATTACTGTGCGAAGTTTCATGCTTCTAGCATTTTTTTTGCGGATTTTCAGTATGCAAAGTTTGATGGGTCTACGGCCTTTCCTTTCGGAGTTATAGCTGTTTAAAGTTTTGCTATCTTTCAGATCGAATTGCGAGAGAACCAGACA
The DNA here is from genome assembly GCA_949629155.1 of Myopa testacea. NCBI lineage: Eukaryota > Metazoa > Arthropoda > Insecta > Diptera > Conopidae > Myopa > Myopa testacea. The sequence goes on from OX451345.1 coordinate 57,384,062, forward strand.
TCGTACAACAATAATGGTTAGTGTTTTGGAAAGCTGGTCGCGTGTAGAATTACTGTGCGAAGTTTCATGCTTCTAGCATTTTTTTTGCGGACTTTCAGTATGCAAAGTTTGATGGGTCTACGGCCTTTCCTTTCGGAGTTATAGCTGTTTAAAGTTTTGCTATGTTTCAGATCGAATTGCGAGAGAACCAGACATCGTACAACAATAATGGTTAGTGTTTTGGAAAGCTGGTCGCGTGTAGAATTACTGTGCGAAGTTTCATGCTTCTAGCATTTTTTTTGCGGATTTTCAGTATGCAAAGTTTGATGGGTCTACGGCCTTTCCTTTCGGAGTTATAGCTGTTTAAAGTTTTGCTATCTTTCAGATCGAATTGCGAGAAAACCAGACATCGTACAACAATAATGGTTAGTGTTTTGGAAAGCTGGTCGCGTGTAGAATTACTGTGCGAAGTTTCATGCTTCTAGCATTTTTTTTGCGGATTTTCAGTATGCAAAGTTTGATGGCTCTACGGCCTTTCCTTTCGGAGTTATAGCTGTTTAAAGTTTTGCTATCTTTCAGATCGAATTGCGAGAGAACCAGACATCGTACAACAATAATGGTTAGTGTTTTGGAAAGCTGTTCGCGTGTAGAATTACTGTGCGAAGTTTCATGCTTCTAGCATTTTTTTTGCGGATTTTCAGTATGCAAAGTTTGATGGGTCTACGGCCTTTCCTTTCGGAGTTATAGCTGTTTAAAGTTTTGCTATCTTTCAGATCGAATTGCGAGAGAACCAGACATCGTACAACAATAATGGTTAGTGTTTTGGAAAGCTAGTCGCGTGTAGAATTACTGTGCGAAGTTTCATGCTTCTAGCATTATTTTTGCGGATTTTCAGTATGCAAAGTTTGATGGGTCTACGGCCTTTCCTTTCGAAGTTATGGCTGTTTAAAGTTTTGCTATGTTTCAGATCGAATTGCGAGAGAACCAGACATCGTATAACAATAATGGTTAGTGTTTTGGAAAGCTAGTCGCGTGTAGAATTACTGTGCGAAGTTTCATGCTTCTAGCATTTTTTTTGCGGATTTTCAGTATGCAAAGTTTGATGGGTCTACGGCCTTTCCTTTCGGAGTTATAGCTGTTTAAAGTTTTGCTATGTTTCAGATCGAATTGCGAGAGAACCAGACATCGTACAACAATAATGGTTAGTGTTTTGGAAAGCTGGTCGCGTGTAGAATTACTGTGCGAAGTTTCATGCTTCTAGCATTTTTTTTGCGGATTTTCAGTATGCAAAGTTTGATGGGTCTACGGCCTTTCCTTTCGGAGTTATAGCTGTTTAAAGTTTTGCTATGTTTCAGATCGAATTGCGAGAGAACCAGACATCGTACAACAATAATGGTTAGTGTTTTGGAAAGCTGGTCGCGTGTAGAATTACTGTGCGAAGTTTCATGCTTCTAGCATTTTTTTTGCGGATTTTCAGTATGCAAAGTTTGATGGGTCTACGGCCTTTCCTTTCGAAGTTATGGCTGTTTAAAGTTTTGCTATCTTTCAGATCGAATTGCGAGAGAACCAGACATCGTATAACAATAATGGTTAGTGTTTTGGAAAGCTAGTCGCGTGTAGAATTACTGTGCGAAGTTTCATGCTTCTAGCATTTTTTTTGCGGATTTTCAGTATGCAAAGTTTGATGGGTCTACGGCCTTTCCTTTCGGAGTTATAGCTGTTTAAAGTTTTGCTATGTTTCAGATCGAATTGCGAGAGAACCAGACATCGTACAACAATAATGGTTAGTGTTTTGGAAAGCTGGTCGCGTGTAGAATTACTGTGCGAAGTTTCATGCTTCTAGCATTTTTTTTGCGGATTTTCAGTATGCAAAGTTTGATGGGTCTACGGCCTTTCCTTTCGAAGTTATGGCTGTTTAAAGTTTTGCTATCTTTCAGATCGAATTGCGAGAGAACCAGACATCGTATAACAATAATGGTTAGTGTTTTGGAAAGCTAGTCGCGTGTAGAATTACTGTGCGAAGTTTCATGCTTCTAGCATTTTTTTTGCGGATTTTCAGTATGCAAAGTTTGATGGGTCTACGGCCTTTCCTTTCGGAGTTATAGCTGTTTAAAGTTTTGCTATGTTTCAGATCGAATTGCGAGAGAACCAGACATCGTACAACAATAATGGTTAGTGTTTTGGAAAGCTGGTCGCGTGTAGAATTACTGTGCGAAGTTTCATGCTTCTAGCATTTTTTTTGCGGATTTTCAGTATGCAAAGTTTGATGGGTCTACGGCCTTTCCTTTCGAAGTTATGGCTGTTTAAAGTTTTGCTATCTTTCAGATCGAATTGCGAGAGAACCAGACATCGTACAACAATAATGGTTAGTGTTTTGGAAAGCTAGTCGCGTGTAGAATTACTGTGCGAAGTTTCATGCTTCTAGCATTATTTTTGCGGATTTTCAGTATGCAAAGTTTGATGGGTCTACGGCCTTTCCTTTCGGAGTTATAGCTGTTTAAAGTTTTGCTATGTTTCAGATCGAATTGCGAGAGAACCAGACATCGTACAACAATAATGGTTAGTGTTTTGGAAAGCTGGTCGCGTGTAGAATTACTGTGCGAAGTTTCATGCTTCTAGCATTTTTTTTGCGGATTTTCAGTATGCAAAGTTTGATGGGTCTACGGCCTTTCCTTTCGGAGTTATAGCTGTTTAAAGTTTTGCTATCTTTCAGATCGAATTGCGAGAGAACCAGACATCGTACAACAATAATGGTTAGTGTTTTGGAAAGCTGGTCGCGTGTAGAATTACTGTGCGAAGTTTCATGCTTCTAGCATTTTTTTTGCGGATTTTCAGTATGCAAAGTTTGATGGGTCTACGGCCTTTCCTTTCGGAGTTATAGCTGTTTAAAGTTTTGCTATCTTTCAGATCGAATTGCGAGAGAACCAGACATCGTACAACAATAATGGTTAGTGTTTTGGAAAGCTAGTCGCGTGTAGAATTACTGTGCGAAGTTTCATGCTTCTAGCATTATTTTTGCGGATTTTCAGTATGCAAAGTTTGATGGGTCTACGGCCTTTCCTTTCGGAGTTATAGCTGTTTAAAGTTTTGCTATCTTTCAGATCGAATTGCGAGAGAACCAGACATCGTACAACAATAATGGTTAGTGTTTTGGAAAGCTGGTCGCGTGTAGAATTACTGTGCGAAGTTTCATGCTTCTAGCATTTTTTTTGCGGATTTTCAGTATGCAAAGTTTGATGGGTCTACGGCCTTTCCTTTCGGAGTTATAGCTGTTTAAAGTTTTGCTATCTTTCAGATCGAATTGCGAGAGAACCAGACATCGTACAACAATAATGGTTAGTGTTTTGGAAAGCTGGTCGCGTGTAGAATTACTGTGCGAAGTTTCATGCTTCTAGCATTTTTTTTGCGGATTTTCAGTATGCAAAGTTTGATGGGTCTACGGCCTTTCCTTTCGGAGTTATAGCTGTTTAAAGTTTTGCTATGTTTCAGATCGAATTGCGAGAGAACCAGACATCGTACAACAATAATGGTTAGTGTTTTGGAAAGCTGGTCGCGTGTAGAATTACTGTGCGAAGTTTCATGCTTCTAGCATTTTTTTTGCGGATTTTCAGTATGCAAAGTTTGATGGGTCTACGGCCTTTCCTTTCGGAGTTATAGCTGTTTAAAGTTTTGCTATCTTTCAGATCGAATTGCGAGAGAACCAGACATCGTACAACAATAATGGTTAGTGTTTTGGAAAGCTAGTCGCGTGTAGAATTACTGTGCGAAGTTTCATGCTTCTAGCATTATTTTTGCGGATTTTCAGTATGCAAAGTTTGATGGGTCTACGGCCTTTCCTTTCGAAGTTATGGCTGTTTAAAGTTTTGCTATGTTTCAGATCGAATTGCGAGAGAACCAGACATCGTACAACAATAATGGTTAGTGTTTTGGAAAGCTAGTCGCGTGTAGAATTACTGTGCGAAGTTTCATGCTTCTAGCATTATTTTTGCGGATTTTCAGTATGCAAAGTTTGATGGGTCTACGGCCTTTCCTTTCGGAGTTATAGCTGTTTAAAGTTTTGCTATCTTTCAGATCGAATTGCGAGAGAACCAGACATCGTACAACAATAATGGTTAGTGTTTTGGAAAGCTAGTCGCGTGTAGAATTACTGTGCGAAGTTTCATGCTTCTAGCATTATTTTTGCGGATTTTCAGTATGCAAAGTTTGATGGGTCTACGGCCTTTCCTTTCGGAGTTATAGCTGTTTAAAGTTTTGCTATCTTTCAGATCGAATTGCGAGAGAACCAGACATCGTACAACAATAATGGTTAGTGTTTTGGAAAGCTGGTCGCGTGTAGAATTACTGTGCGAAGTTTCATGCTTCTAGCATTTTTTTTGCGGATTTTCAGTATGCAAAGTTTGATGGGTCTACGGCCTTTCCTTTCGGAGTTATAGCTGTTTAAAGTTTTGCTATGTTTCAGATCGAATTGCGAGAGAACCAGACATCGTACAACAATAATGGTTAGTGTTTTGGAAAGCTGGTCGCGTGTAGAATTACTGTGCGAAGTTTCATGCTTCTAGCATTATTTTTGCGGATTTTCAGTATGCAAAGTTTGATGGGTCTACGGCCTTTCCTTTCGAAGTTATGGCTGTTTAAAGTTTTGCTATGTTTCAGATCGAATTGCGAGAGAACCAGACATCGTACAACAATAATGGTTAGTGTTTTGGAAAGCTAGTCGCGTGTAGAATTACTGTGCGAAGTTTCATGCTTCTAGCATTATTTTTGCGGATTTTCAGTATGCAAAGTTTGATGGGTCTACGGCCTTTCCTTTCGGAGTTATAGCTGTTTAAAGTTTTGCTATCTTTCAGATCGAATTGCGAGAGAACCAGACATCGTACAACAATAATGGTTAGTGTTTTGGAAAGCTAGTCGCGTGTAGAATTACTGTGCGAAGTTTCATGCTTCTAGCATTATTTTTGCGGATTTTCAGTATGCAAAGTTTGATGGGTCTACGGCCTTTCCTTTCGGAGTTATAGCTGTTTAAAGTTTTGCTATCTTTCAGATCGAATTGCGAGAGAACCAGACATCGTACAACAATAATGGTTAGTGTTTTGGAAAGCTAGTCGCGTGTAGAATTACTGTGCGAAGTTTCATGCTTCTAGCATTATTTTTGCGGATTTTCAGTATGCAAAGTTTGATGGGTCTACGGCCTTTCCTTTCGGAGTTATAGCTGTTTAAAGTTTTGCTATCTTTCAGATCGAATTGCGAGAGAACCAGACATCGTACAACAATAATGGTTAGTGTTTTGGAAAGCTAGTCGCGTGTAGAATTACTGTGCGAAGTTTCATGCTTCTAGCATTATTTTTGCGGATTTTCAGTATGCAAAGTTTGATGGGTCTACGGCCTTTCCTTTCGGAGTTATAGCTGTTTAAAGTTTTGCTATCTTTCAGATCGAATTGCGAGAGAACCAGACATCGTACAACAATAATGGTTAGTGTTTTGGAAAGCTAGTCGCGTGTAGAATTACTGTGCGAAGTTTCATGCTTCTAGCATTATTTTTGCGGATTTTCAGTATGCAAAGTTTGATGGGTCTACGGCCTTTCCTTTCGGAGTTATAGCTGTTTAAAGTTTTGCTATCTTTCAGATCGAATTGCGAGAGAACCAGACATCGTACAACAATAATGGTTAGTGTTTTGGAAAGCTGGTCGCGTGTAGAATTACTGTGCGAAGTTTCATGCTTCTAGCATTTTTTTTGCGGATTTTCAGTATGCAAAGTTTGATGGGTCTACGGCCTTTCCTTTCGGAGTTATAGCTGTTTAAAGTTTTGCTATCTTTCAGATCGAATTGCGAGAGAACCAGACATCGTACAACAATAATGGTTAGTGTTTTGGAAAGCTAGTCGCGTGTAGAATTACTGTGCGAAGTTTCATGCTTCTAGCATTATTTTTGCGGATTTTCAGTATGCAAAGTTTGATGGGTCTACGGCCTTTCCTTTCGGAGTTATAGCTGTTTAAAGTTTTGCTATCTTTCAGATCGAATTGCGAGAGAACCAGACATCGTACAACAATAATGGTTAGTGTTTTGGAAAGCTAGTCGCGTGTAGAATTACTGTGCGAAGTTTCATGCTTCTAGCATTTTTTTTGCGGATTTTCAGTATGCAAAGTTTGATGGGTCTACGGCCTTTCCTTTCGGAGTTATAGCTGTTTAAAGTTTTGCTATCTTTCAGATCGAATTGCGAGAGAACCAGACATCGTACAACAATAATGGTTAGTGTTTTGGAAAGCTAGTCGCGTGTAGAATTACTGTGCGAAGTTTCATGCTTCTAGCATTATTTTTGCGGATTTTCAGTATGCAAAGTTTGATGGGTCTACGGCCTTTCCTTTCGAAGTTATGGCTGTTTAAAGTTTTGCTATGTTTCAGATCGAATTGCGAGAGAACCAGACATCGTACAACAATAATGGTTAGTGTTTTGGAAAGCTAGTCGCGTGTAGAATTACTGTGCGAAGTTTCATGCTTCTAGCATTATTTTTGCGGATTTTCAGTATGCAAAGTTTGATGGGCCTACGGCCTTTCCTTTCGGAGTTATAGCTGTTTAAAGTTTTGCTATGTTTCAGATCGAATTGCGAGAGAACCAGACATCGTACAACAATAATGGTTAGTGTTTTGGAAAGCTGGTCGCGTGTAGAATTACTGTGCGAAGTTTCATGCTTCTAGCATTTTTTTTGCGGATTTTCAGTATGCAAAGTTTGATGGGTCTACGGCCTTTCCTTTCGGAGTTATGGCTGTTTAAAGTTTTGCTATCTTTCAGATCGAATTGCGAGAGAACCAGACATCGTACAACAATAATGGTTAGTGGTTTGGAAAGCTGGTCGCGTGTAGAATTACTGTGCGAAGTTTCATGCTTCTAGCATTATTTTTGCGGATTTTCAGTATGCAAAGTTTGATGGGTCTACGGCCTTTCCTTTCGGAGTTATGGCTGTTTAAAGTTTTGCTATCTTTCAGATCGAATTGCGAGAGAACCAGACATCGTACAACAATAATGGTTAGTGTTTTGGAAAGCTGGTCGCGTGTAGAATTACTGTGCGAAGTTTCATGCTTCTAGCATTCTTTTTGCGGATTTTCAGTATGCAAAGTTTGATGGGTCTACGGCCTTTCCTTTCGGAGTTATAGCTGTTTAAAGTTTTGCTATGTTTCAGATCGAATTGCGAGAGAACCAGACATCGTACAACAATAATGGTTAGTGTTTTGGAAAGCTGGTCGCGTGTAGAATTACTGTGCAAAGTTTCATGCTTCTAGCATTTTTTTTGCGGATTATCAGTATGCAAAGTTTGATGGGTCTACGGCCTTTCCTTTCGGAGTTATGGCTGTTTAAAGTTTTGCTATGTTTCAGATCGAATTGCGAGAGAACCAGACATCGTACAACAATAATGGTTAGTGTTTTGGAAAGCTGGTCGCGTGTAGAATTACTGTGCGAAGTTTCATGCTTCTAGCATTCTTTTTGCGGATTTTCAGTATGCAAAGTTTGATGGGTCTACGGCCTTTCCTTTCGGAGTTATGGCTGTTTAAAGTTTTGCTATGTTTCAGATCGAATTGCGAGAGAACCAGACATCGTACAACAATAATGGTTAGTGTTTTGGAAAGCTGGTCGCGTGTAGAATTACTGTGCAAAGTTTCATGCTTCTAGCATTTTTTTTGCGGATTATCAGTATGCAAAGTTTGATGGGTCTACGGCCTTTCCTTTCGGAGTTATGGCTGTTTAAAGTTTTGCTATGTTTCAGATCGAATTGCGAGAGAACCAGACATCGTACAACAATAATGGTTAGTGTTTTGGAAAGCTGGACGCGTGTAGAGATACTGTGTGAAGTTTCATGCTTCTAGCAGTATTTTTGCGGATTTTCAGTATGCAAAGTTTGATGGGTCTACGGCCTTTCCTTTCGGAGTTATGGCTGTTTAAAGTTTTGCTATGTTTCAGATCGAATTGCGAGAGAACCAGACATCGTACAACAATAATGGTTAGTGTTTTGGAAAGCTGGACGCGTGTAGAATTACTGTGCAAAGTTTCATGCTTCTAGCATTTTTTTTGCGGATTTTCAGTATGCAAACTTTGATGGGTCTACGGCCTTTCCTTTCGGAGTTATGGCTGTTTAAAGTTTTGCTATCTTTCAGATCGAATTGCGAGAGAACCAGACATCGTACAACAATAATGGTTAGTGTTTTGGAAAGCTAGTCGCGTGTAGAATTACTGTGCGAAGTTTCATGCTTCTAGCATTATTTTTGCGGATTTTCAGTATGCAAAGTTTGATGGGTCTACGGCCTTTCCTTTCGAAGTTATGGCTGTTTAAAGTTTTGCTATGTTTCAGATCGAATTGCGAGAGAACCAGACATCGTACAACAATAATGGTTAGTGTTTTGGAAAGCTAGTCGCGTGTAGAATTACTGTGCGAAGTTTCATGCTTCTAGCATTATTTTTGCGGATTTTCAGTATGCAAAGTTTGATGGGTCTACGGCCTTTCCTTTCGGAGTTATAGCTGTTTAAAGTTTTGCTATCTTTCAGATCGAATTGCGAGAGAACCAGACATCGTACAACAATAATGGTTAGTGTTTTGGAAAGCTGGTCGCGTGTAGAATTACTGTGCGAAGTTTCATGCTTCTAGCATTTTTTTTGCGGATTTTCAGTATGCAAAGTTTGATGGGTCTACGGCCTTTCCTTTCGGAGTTATAGCTGTTTAAAGTTTTGCTATGTTTCAGATCGAATTGCGAGAGAACCAGACATCGTACAACAATAATGGTTAGTGTTTTGGAAAGCTGGTCGCGTGTAGAATTACTGTGCGAAGTTTCATGCTTCTAGCATTATTTTTGCGGATTTTCAGTATGCAAAGTTTGATGGGTCTACGGCCTTTCCTTTCGAAGTTATGGCTGTTTAAAGTTTTGCTATGTTTCAGATCGAATTGCGAGAGAACCAGACATCGTACAACAATAATGGTTAGTGTTTTGGAAAGCTAGTCGCGTGTAGAATTACTGTGCGAAGTTTCATGCTTCTAGCATTATTTTTGCGGATTTTCAGTATGCAAAGTTTGATGGGTCTACGGCCTTTCCTTTCGGAGTTATAGCTGTTTAAAGTTTTGCTATCTTTCAGATCGAATTGCGAGAGAACCAGACATCGTACAACAATAATGGTTAGTGTTTTGGAAAGCTAGTCGCGTGTAGAATTACTGTGCGAAGTTTCATGCTTCTAGCATTATTTTTGCGGATTTTCAGTATGCAAAGTTTGATGGGTCTACGGCCTTTCCTTTCGGAGTTATAGCTGTTTAAAGTTTTGCTATCTTTCAGATCGAATTGCGAGAGAACCAGACATCGTACAACAATAATGGTTAGTGTTTTGGAAAGCTAGTCGCGTGTAGAATTACTGTGCGAAGTTTCATGCTTCTAGCATTATTTTTGCGGATTTTCAGTATGCAAAGTTTGATGGGTCTACGGCCTTTCCTTTCGGAGTTATAGCTGTTTAAAGTTTTGCTATCTTTCAGATCGAATTGCGAGAGAACCAGACATCGTACAACAATAATGGTTAGTGTTTTGGAAAGCTAGTCGCGTGTAGAATTACTGTGCGAAGTTTCATGCTTCTAGCATTATTTTTGCGGATTTTCAGTATGCAAAGTTTGATGGGTCTACGGCCTTTCCTTTCGGAGTTATAGCTGTTTAAAGTTTTGCTATCTTTCAGATCGAATTGCGAGAGAACCAGACATCGTACAACAATAATGGTTAGTGTTTTGGAAAGCTAGTCGCGTGTAGAATTACTGTGCGAAGTTTCATGCTTCTAGCATTATTTTTGCGGATTTTCAGTATGCAAAGTTTGATGGGTCTACGGCCTTTCCTTTCGGAGTTATAGCTGTTTAAAGTTTTGCTATCTTTCAGATCGAATTGCGAGAGAACCAGACATCGTACAACAATAATGGTTAGTGTTTTGGAAAGCTGGTCGCGTGTAGAATTACTGTGCGAAGTTTCATGCTTCTAGCATTTTTTTTGCGGATTTTCAGTATGCAAAGTTTGATGGGTCTACGGCCTTTCCTTTCGGAGTTATAGCTGTTTAAAGTTTTGCTATCTTTCAGATCGAATTGCGAGAGAACCAGACATCGTACAACAATAATGGTTAGTGTTTTGGAAAGCTGGTCGCGTGTAGAATTACTGTGCGAAGTTTCATGCTTCTAGCATTATTTTTGCGGATTTTCAGTATGCAAAGTTTGATGGGTCTACGGCCTTTCCTTTCGGAGTTATAGCTGTTTAAAGTTTTGCTATCTTTCAGATCGAATTGCGAGAGAACCAGACATCGTACAACAATAATGGTTAGTGTTTTGGAAAGCTAGTCGCGTGTAGAATTACTGTGCGAAGTTTCATGCTTCTAGCATTATTTTTGCGGATTTTCAGTATGCAAAGTTTGATGGGTCTACGGCCTTTCCTTTCGGAGTTATAGCTGTTTAAAGTTTTGCTATCTTTCAGATCGAATTGCGAGAGAACCAGACATCGTACAACAATAATGGTTAGTGTTTTGGAAAGCTGGTCGCGTGTAGAATTACTGTGCGAAGTTTCATGCTTCTAGCATTTTTTTTGCGGATTTTCAGTATGCAAAGTTTGATGGGTCTACGGCCTTTCCTTTCGGAGTTATAGCTGTTTAAAGTTTTGCTATGTTTCAGATCGAATTGCGAGAGAACCAGACATCGTACAACAATAATGGTTAGTGTTTTGGAAAGCTAGTCGCGTGTAGAATTACTGTGCGAAGTTTCATGCTTCTAGCATTATTTTTGCGGATTTTCAGTATGCAAAGTTTGATGGGTCTACGGCCTTTCCTTTCGGAGTTATAGCTGTTTAAAGTTTTGCTATCTTTCAGATCGAATTGCGAGAGAACCAGACATCGTACAACAATAATGGTTAGTGTTTTGGAAAGCTAGTCGCGTGTAGAATTACTGTGCGAAGTTTCATGCTTCTAGCATTTTTTTTGCGGATTTTCAGTATGCAAAGTTTGATGGGTCTACGGCCTTTCCTTTCGGAGTTATAGCTGTTTAAAGTTTTGCTATCTTTCAGATCGAATTGCGAGAGAACCAGACATCGTACAACAATAATGGTTAGTGTTTTGGAAAGCTAGTCGCGTGTAGAATTACTGTGCGAAGTTTCATGCTTCTAGCATTATTTTTGCGGATTTTCAGTATGCAAAGTTTGATGGGTCTACGGCCTTTCCTTTCGAAGTTATGGCTGTTTAAAGTTTTGCTATGTTTCAGATCGAATTGCGAGAGAACCAGACATCGTACAACAATAATGGTTAGTGTTTTGGAAAGCTAGTCGCGTGTAGAATTACTGTGCGAAGTTTCATGCTTCTAGCATTATTTTTGCGGATTTTCAGTATGCAAAGTTTGATGGGCCTACGGCCTTTCCTTTCGGAGTTATAGCTGTTTAAAGTTTTGCTATGTTTCAGATCGAATTGCGAGAGAACCAGACATCGTACAACAATAATGGTTAGTGTTTTGGAAAGCTGGTCGCGTGTAGAATTACTGTGCGAAGTTTCATGCTTCTAGCATTTTTTTTGCGGATTTTCAGTATGCAAAGTTTGATGGGTCTACGGCCTTTCCTTTCGGAGTTATGGCTGTTTAAAGTTTTGCTATCTTTCAGATCGAATTGCGAGAGAACCAGACATCGTACAACAATAATGGTTAGTGGTTTGGAAAGCTGGTCGCGTGTAGAATTACTGTGCGAAGTTTCATGCTTCTAGCATTATTTTTGCGGATTTTCAGTATGCAAAGTTTGATGGGTCTACGGCCTTTCCTTTCGGAGTTATGGCTGTTTAAAGTTTTGCTATCTTTCAGATCGAATTGCGAGAGAACCAGACATCGTACAACAATAATGGTTAGTGTTTTGGAAAGCTGGTCGCGTGTAGAATTACTGTGCGAAGTTTCATGCTTCTAGCATTCTTTTTGCGGATTTTCAGTATGCAAAGTTTGATGGGTCTACGGCCTTTCCTTTCGGAGTTATAGCTGTTTAAAGTTTTGCTATGTTTCAGATCGAATTGCGAGAGAACCAGACATCGTACAACAATAATGGTTAGTGTTTTGGAAAGCTGGTCGCGTGTAGAATTACTGTGCAAAGTTTCATGCTTCTAGCATTTTTTTTGCGGATTATCAGTATGCAAAGTTTGATGGGTCTACGGCCTTTCCTTTCGGAGTTATGGCTGTTTAAAGTTTTGCTATGTTTCAGATCGAATTGCGAGAGAACCAGACATCGTACAACAATAATGGTTAGTGTTTTGGAAAGCTGGTCGCGTGTAGAATTACTGTGCGAAGTTTCATGCTTCTAGCATTCTTTTTGCGGATTTTCAGTATGCAAAGTTTGATGGGTCTACGGCCTTTCCTTTCGGAGTTATGGCTGTTTAAAGTTTTGCTATGTTTCAGATCGAATTGCGAGAGAACCAGACATCGTACAACAATAATGGTTAGTGTTTTGGAAAGCTGGTCGCGTGTAGAATTACTGTGCAAAGTTTCATGCTTCTAGCATTTTTTTTGCGGATTATCAGTATGCAAAGTTTGATGGGTCTACGGCCTTTCCTTTCGGAGTTATGGCTGTTTAAAGTTTTGCTATGTTTCAGATCGAATTGCGAGAGAACCAGACATCGTACAACAATAATGGTTAGTGTTTTGGAAAGCTGGACGCGTGTAGAATTACTGTGTGAAGTTTCATGCTTCTAGCAGTATTTTTGCGGATTTTCAGTATGCAAAGTTTGATGGGTCTACGGCCTTTCCTTTCGAAGTTATGGCTGTTTAAAGTTTTGCTATCTTTCAGATCGAATTGCGAGAGAACCAGACATCGTACAACAATAATGGTTAGTGTTTTGGAAAGCTAGTCGCGTGTAGAATTACTGTGCGAAGTTTCATGCTTCTAGCATTATTTTTGCGGATTTTCAGTATGCAAAGTTTGATGGGTCTACGGCCTTTCCTTTCGGAGTTATAGCTGTTTAAAGTTTTGCTATGTTTCAGATCGAATTGCGAGAGAACCAGACATCGTACAACAATAATGGTTAGTGTTTTGGAAAGCTGGTCGCGTGTAGAATTACTGTGCGAAGTTTCATGCTTCTAGCATTATTTTTGCGGATTTTCAGTATGCAAAGTTTGATGGGTCTACGGCCTTTCCTTTCGAAGTTATGGCTGTTTAAAGTTTTGCTATGTTTCAGATCGAATTGCGAGAGAACCAGACATCGTACAACAATAATGGTTAGTGTTTTGGAAAGCTAGTCGCGTGTAGAATTACTGTGCGAAGTTTCATGCTTCTAGCATTATTTTTGCGGATTTTCAGTATGCAAAGTTTGATGGGTCTACGGCCTTTCCTTTCGGAGTTATAGCTGTTTAAAGTTTTGCTATCTTTCAGATCGAATTGCGAGAGAACCAGACATCGTACAACAATAATGGTTAGTGTTTTGGAAAGCTGGTCGCGTGTAGAATTACTGTGCGAAGTTTCATGCTTCTAGCATTTTTTTTGCGGATTTTCAGTATGCAAAGTTTGATGGGTCTACGGCCTTTCCTTTCGGAGTTATAGCTGTTTAAAGTTTTGCTATGTTTCAGATCGAATTGCGAGAGAACCAGACATCGTACAACAATAATGGTTAGTGTTTTGGAAAGCTGGTCGCGTGTAGAATTACTGTGCGAAGTTTCATGCTTCTAGCATTATTTTTGCGGATTTTCAGTATGCAAAGTTTGATGGGTCTACGGCCTTTCCTTTCGGAGTTATGGCTGTTTAAAGTTTTGCTATCTTTCAGATCGAATTGCGAGAGAACCAGACATCGTATAACAATAATGGTTAGTGTTTTGGAAAGCTAGTCGCGTGTAGAATTACTGTGCGAAGTTTCATGCTTCTAGCATTTTTTTTGCGGATTTTCAGTATGCAAAGTTTGATGGGTCTACGGCCTTTCCTTTCGGAGTTATAGCTGTTTAAAGTTTTGCTATGTTTCAGATCGAATTGCGAGAGAACCAGACATCGTACAACAATAATGGTTAGTGTTTTGGAAAGCTGGTCGCGTGTAGAATTACTGTGCGAAGTTTCATGCTTCTAGCATTTTTTTTGCGGATTTTCAGTATGCAAAGTTTGATGGGTCTACGGCCTTTCCTTTCGAAGTTATGGCTGTTTAAAGTTTTGCTATCTTTCAGATCGAATTGCGAGAGAACCAGACATCGTACAACAATAATGGTTAGTGTTTTGGAAAGCTAGTCGCGTGTAGAATTACTGTGCGAAGTTTCATGCTTCTAGCATTATTTTTGCGGATTTTCAGTATGCAAAGTTTGATGGGTCTACGGCCTTTCCTTTCGGAGTTATAGCTGTTTAAAGTTTTGCTATGTTTCAGATCGAATTGCGAGAGAACCAGACATCGTACAACAATAATGGTTAGTGTTTTGGAAAGCTGGTCGCGTGTAGAATTACTGTGCGAAGTTTCATGCTTCTAGCATTTTTTTTGCGGATTTTCAGTATGCAAAGTTTGATGGGTCTACGGCCTTTCCTTTCGGAGTTATAGCTGTTTAAAGTTTTGCTATCTTTCAGATCGAATTGCGAGAGAACCAGACATCGTACAACAATAATGGTTAGTGTTTTGGAAAGCTAGTCGCGTGTAGAATTACTGTGCGAAGTTTCATGCTTCTAGCATTATTTTTGCGGATTTTCAGTATGCAAAGTTTGATGGGTCTACGGCCTTTCCTTTCGAAGTTATGGCTGTTTAAAGTTTTGCTATGTTTCAGATCGAATTGCGAGAGAACCAGACATCGTACAACAATAATGGTTAGTGTTTTGGAAAGCTAGTCGCGTGTAGAATTACTGTGCGAAGTTTCATGCTTCTAGCATTATTTTTGCGGATTTTCAGTATGCAAAGTTTGATGGGTCTACGGCCTTTCCTTTCGGAGTTATAGCTGTTTAAAGTTTTGCTATCTTTCAGATCGAATTGCGAGAGAACCAGACATCGTACAACAATAATGGTTAGTGTTTTGGAAAGCTAGTCGCGTGTAGAATTACTGTGCGAAGTTTCATGCTTCTAGCATTATTTTTGCGGATTTTCAGTATGCAAAGTTTGATGGGTCTACGGCCTTTCCTTTCGGAGTTATAGCTGTTTAAAGTTTTGCTATCTTTCAGATCGAATTGCGAGAGAACCAGACATCGTACAACAATAATGGTTAGTGTTTTGGAAAGCTGGTCGCGTGTAGAATTACTGTGCGAAGTTTCATGCTTCTAGCATTTTTTTTGCGGATTTTCAGTATGCAAAGTTTGATGGGTCTACGGCCTTTCCTTTCGGAGTTATAGCTGTTTAAAGTTTTGCTATCTTTCAGATCGAATTGCGAGAGAACCAGACATCGTACAACAATAATGGTTAGTGTTTTGGAAAGCTGGTCGCGTGTAGAATTACTGTGCGAAGTTTCATGCTTCTAGCATTTTTTTTGCGGACTTTCAGTATGCAAAGTTTGATGGGTCTACGGCCTTTCCTTTCGGAGTTATAGCTGTTTAAAGTTTTGCTATGTTTCAGATCGAATTGCGAGAGAACCAGACATCGTACAACAATAATGGTTAGTGTTTTGGAAAGCTGGTCGCGTGTAGAATTACTGTGCGAAGTTTCATGCTTCTAGCATTTTTTTTGCGGATTTTCAGTATGCAAAGTTTGATGGGTCTACGGCCTTTCCTTTCGGAGTTATAGCTGTTTAAAGTTTTGCTATCTTTCAGATCGAATTGCGAGAAAACCAGACATCGTACAACAATAATGGTTAGTGTTTTGGAAAGCTGGTCGCGTGTAGAATTACTGTGCGAAGTTTCATGCTTCTAGCATTTTTTTTGCGGATTTTCAGTATGCAAAGTTTGATGGCTCTACGGCCTTTCCTTTCGGAGTTATAGCTGTTTAAAGTTTTGCTATCTTTCAGATCGAATTGCGAGAGAACCAGACATCGTACAACAATAATGGTTAGTGTTTTGGAAAGCTGTTCGCGTGTAGAATTACTGTGCGAAGTTTCATGCTTCTAGCATTTTTTTTGCGGATTTTCAGTATGCAAAGTTTGATGGGTCTACGGCCTTTCCTTTCGGAGTTATAGCTGTTTAAAGTTTTGCTATCTTTCAGATCGAATTGCGAGAGAACCAGACATCGTACAACAATAATGGTTAGTGTTTTGGAAAGCTAGTCGCGTGTAGAATTACTGTGCGAAGTTTCATGCTTCTAGCATTATTTTTGCGGATTTTCAGTATGCAAAGTTTGATGGGTCTACGGCCTTTCCTTTCGAAGTTATGGCTGTTTAAAGTTTTGCTATGTTTCAGATCGAATTGCGAGAGAACCAGACATCGTATAACAATAATGGTTAGTGTTTTGGAAAGCTAGTCGCGTGTAGAATTACTGTGCGAAGTTTCATGCTTCTAGCATTTTTTTTGCGGATTTTCAGTATGCAAAGTTTGATGGGTCTACGGCCTTTCCTTTCGGAGTTATAGCTGTTTAAAGTTTTGCTATGTTTCAGATCGAATTGCGAGAGAACCAGACATCGTACAACAATAATGGTTAGTGTTTTGGAAAGCTGGTCGCGTGTAGAATTACTGTGCGAAGTTTCATGCTTCTAGCATTTTTTTTGCGGATTTTCAGTATGCAAAGTTTGATGGGTCTACGGCCTTTCCTTTCGGAGTTATAGCTGTTTAAAGTTTTGCTATGTTTCAGATCGAATTGCGAGAGAACCAGACATCGTACAACAATAATGGTTAGTGTTTTGGAAAGCTGGTCGCGTGTAGAATTACTGTGCGAAGTTTCATGCTTCTAGCATTTTTTTTGCGGATTTTCAGTATGCAAAGTTTGATGGGTCTACGGCCTTTCCTTTCGAAGTTATGGCTGTTTAAAGTTTTGCTATCTTTCAGATCGAATTGCGAGAGAACCAGACATCGTATAACAATAATGGTTAGTGTTTTGGAAAGCTAGTCGCGTGTAGAATTACTGTGCGAAGTTTCATGCTTCTAGCATTTTTTTTGCGGATTTTCAGTATGCAAAGTTTGATGGGTCTACGGCCTTTCCTTTCGGAGTTATAGCTGTTTAAAGTTTTGCTATGTTTCAGATCGAATTGCGAGAGAACCAGACATCGTACAACAATAATGGTTAGTGTTTTGGAAAGCTGGTCGCGTGTAGAATTACTGTGCGAAGTTTCATGCTTCTAGCATTTTTTTTGCGGATTTTCAGTATGCAAAGTTTGATGGGTCTACGGCCTTTCCTTTCGAAGTTATGGCTGTTTAAAGTTTTGCTATCTTTCAGATCGAATTGCGAGAGAACCAGACATCGTATAACAATAATGGTTAGTGTTTTGGAAAGCTAGTCGCGTGTAGAATTACTGTGCGAAGTTTCATGCTTCTAGCATTTTTTTTGCGGATTTTCAGTATGCAAAGTTTGATGGGTCTACGGCCTTTCCTTTCGGAGTTATAGCTGTTTAAAGTTTTGCTATGTTTCAGATCGAATTGCGAGAGAACCAGACATCGTACAACAATAATGGTTAGTGTTTTGGAAAGCTGGTCGCGTGTAGAATTACTGTGCGAAGTTTCATGCTTCTAGCATTTTTTTTGCGGATTTTCAGTATGCAAAGTTTGATGGGTCTACGGCCTTTCCTTTCGAAGTTATGGCTGTTTAAAGTTTTGCTATCTTTCAGATCGAATTGCGAGAGAACCAGACATCGTACAACAATAATGGTTAGTGTTTTGGAAAGCTAGTCGCGTGTAGAATTACTGTGCGAAGTTTCATGCTTCTAGCATTATTTTTGCGGATTTTCAGTATGCAAAGTTTGATGGGTCTACGGCCTTTCCTTTCGGAGTTATAGCTGTTTAAAGTTTTGCTATGTTTCAGATCGAATTGCGAGAGAACCAGACATCGTACAACAATAATGGTTAGTGTTTTGGAAAGCTGGTCGCGTGTAGAATTACTGTGCGAAGTTTCATGCTTCTAGCATTTTTTTTGCGGATTTTCAGTATGCAAAGTTTGATGGGTCTACGGCCTTTCCTTTCGGAGTTATAGCTGTTTAAAGTTTTGCTATCTTTCAGATCGAATTGCGAGAGAACCAGACATCGTACAACAATAATGGTTAGTGTTTTGGAAAGCTGGTCGCGTGTAGAATTACTGTGCGAAGTTTCATGCTTCTAGCATTTTTTTTGCGGATTTTCAGTATGCAAAGTTTGATGGGTCTACGGCCTTTCCTTTCGGAGTTATAGCTGTTTAAAGTTTTGCTATCTTTCAGATCGAATTGCGAGAGAACCAGACATCGTACAACAATAATGGTTAGTGTTTTGGAAAGCTAGTCGCGTGTAGAATTACTGTGCGAAGTTTCATGCTTCTAGCATTATTTTTGCGGATTTTCAGTATGCAAAGTTTGATGGGTCTACGGCCTTTCCTTTCGGAGTTATAGCTGTTTAAAGTTTTGCTATCTTTCAGATCGAATTGCGAGAGAACCAGACATCGTACAACAATAATGGTTAGTGTTTTGGAAAGCTGGTCGCGTGTAGAATTACTGTGCGAAGTTTCATGCTTCTAGCATTTTTTTTGCGGATTTTCAGTATGCAAAGTTTGATGGGTCTACGGCCTTTCCTTTCGGAGTTATAGCTGTTTAAAGTTTTGCTATCTTTCAGATCGAATTGCGAGAGAACCAGACATCGTACAACAATAATGGTTAGTGTTTTGGAAAGCTGGTCGCGTGTAGAATTACTGTGCGAAGTTTCATGCTTCTAGCATTTTTTTTGCGGATTTTCAGTATGCAAAGTTTGATGGGTCTACGGCCTTTCCTTTCGGAGTTATAGCTGTTTAAAGTTTTGCTATGTTTCAGATCGAATTGCGAGAGAACCAGACATCGTACAACAATAATGGTTAGTGTTTTGGAAAGCTGGTCGCGTGTAGAATTACTGTGCGAAGTTTCATGCTTCTAGCATTTTTTTTGCGGATTTTCAGTATGCAAAGTTTGATGGGTCTACGGCCTTTCCTTTCGGAGTTATAGCTGTTTAAAGTTTTGCTATCTTTCAGATCGAATTGCGAGAGAACCAGACATCGTACAACAATAATGGTTAGTGTTTTGGAAAGCTAGTCGCGTGTAGAATTACTGTGCGAAGTTTCATGCTTCTAGCATTATTTTTGCGGATTTTCAGTATGCAAAGTTTGATGGGTCTACGGCCTTTCCTTTCGAAGTTATGGCTGTTTAAAGTTTTGCTATGTTTCAGATCGAATTGCGAGAGAACCAGACATCGTACAACAATAATGGTTAGTGTTTTGGAAAGCTAGTCGCGTGTAGAATTACTGTGCGAAGTTTCATGCTTCTAGCATTATTTTTGCGGATTTTCAGTATGCAAAGTTTGATGGGTCTACGGCCTTTCCTTTCGGAGTTATAGCTGTTTAAAGTTTTGCTATCTTTCAGATCGAATTGCGAGAGAACCAGACATCGTACAACAATAATGGTTAGTGTTTTGGAAAGCTAGTCGCGTGTAGAATTACTGTGCGAAGTTTCATGCTTCTAGCATTATTTTTGCGGATTTTCAGTATGCAAAGTTTGATGGGTCTACGGCCTTTCCTTTCGGAGTTATAGCTGTTTAAAGTTTTGCTATCTTTCAGATCGAATTGCGAGAGAACCAGACATCGTACAACAATAATGGTTAGTGTTTTGGAAAGCTGGTCGCGTGTAGAATTACTGTGCGAAGTTTCATGCTTCTAGCATTTTTTTTGCGGATTTTCAGTATGCAAAGTTTGATGGGTCTACGGCCTTTCCTTTCGGAGTTATAGCTGTTTAAAGTTTTGCTATGTTTCAGATCGAATTGCGAGAGAACCAGACATCGTACAACAATAATGGTTAGTGTTTTGGAAAGCTGGTCGCGTGTAGAATTACTGTGCGAAGTTTCATGCTTCTAGCATTATTTTTGCGGATTTTCAGTATGCAAAGTTTGATGGGTCTACGGCCTTTCCTTTCGAAGTTATGGCTGTTTAAAGTTTTGCTATGTTTCAGATCGAATTGCGAGAGAACCAGACATCGTACAACAATAATGGTTAGTGTTTTGGAAAGCTAGTCGCGTGTAGAATTACTGTGCGAAGTTTCATGCTTCTAGCATTATTTTTGCGGATTTTCAGTATGCAAAGTTTGATGGGTCTACGGCCTTTCCTTTCGGAGTTATAGCTGTTTAAAGTTTTGCTATCTTTCAGATCGAATTGCGAGAGAACCAGACATCGTACAACAATAATGGTTAGTGTTTTGGAAAGCTAGTCGCGTGTAGAATTACTGTGCGAAGTTTCATGCTTCTAGCATTATTTTTGCGGATTTTCAGTATGCAAAGTTTGATGGGTCTACGGCCTTTCCTTTCGGAGTTATAGCTGTTTAAAGTTTTGCTATCTTTCAGATCGAATTGCGAGAGAACCAGACATCGTACAACAATAATGGTTAGTGTTTTGGAAAGCTAGTCGCGTGTAGAATTACTGTGCGAAGTTTCATGCTTCTAGCATTATTTTTGCGGATTTTCAGTATGCAAAGTTTGATGGGTCTACGGCCTTTCCTTTCGGAGTTATAGCTGTTTAAAGTTTTGCTATCTTTCAGATCGAATTGCGAGAGAACCAGACATCGTACAACAATAATGGTTAGTGTTTTGGAAAGCTAGTCGCGTGTAGAATTACTGTGCGAAGTTTCATGCTTCTAGCATTATTTTTGCGGATTTTCAGTATGCAAAGTTTGATGGGTCTACGGCCTTTCCTTTCGGAGTTATAGCTGTTTAAAGTTTTGCTATCTTTCAGATCGAATTGCGAGAGAACCAGACATCGTACAACAATAATGGTTAGTGTTTTGGAAAGCTAGTCGCGTGTAGAATTACTGTGCGAAGTTTCATGCTTCTAGCATTATTTTTGCGGATTTTCAGTATGCAAAGTTTGATGGGTCTACGGCCTTTCCTTTCGGAGTTATAGCTGTTTAAAGTTTTGCTATCTTTCAGATCGAATTGCGAGAGAACCAGACATCGTACAACAATAATGGTTAGTGTTTTGGAAAGCTGGTCGCGTGTAGAATTACTGTGCGAAGTTTCATGCTTCTAGCATTTTTTTTGCGGATTTTCAGTATGCAAAGTTTGATGGGTCTACGGCCTTTCCTTTCGGAGTTATAGCTGTTTAAAGTTTTGCTATCTTTCAGATCGAATTGCGAGAGAACCAGACATCGTACAACAATAATGGTTAGTGTTTTGGAAAGCTAGTCGCGTGTAGAATTACTGTGCGAAGTTTCATGCTTCTAGCATTATTTTTGCGGATTTTCAGTATGCAAAGTTTGATGGGTCTACGGCCTTTCCTTTCGGAGTTATAGCTGTTTAAAGTTTTGCTATCTTTCAGATCGAATTGCGAGAGAACCAGACATCGTACAACAATAATGGTTAGTGTTTTGGAAAGCTAGTCGCGTGTAGAATTACTGTGCGAAGTTTCATGCTTCTAGCATTTTTTTTGCGGATTTTCAGTATGCAAAGTTTGATGGGTCTACGGCCTTTCCTTTCGGAGTTATAGCTGTTTAAAGTTTTGCTATCTTTCAGATCGAATTGCGAGAGAACCAGACATCGTACAACAATAATGGTTAGTGTTTTGGAAAGCTAGTCGCGTGTAGAATTACTGTGCGAAGTTTCATGCTTCTAGCATTATTTTTGCGGATTTTCAGTATGCAAAGTTTGATGGGTCTACGGCCTTTCCTTTCGAAGTTATGGCTGTTTAAAGTTTTGCTATGTTTCAGATCGAATTGCGAGAGAACCAGACATCGTACAACAATAATGGTTAGTGTTTTGGAAAGCTAGTCGCGTGTAGAATTACTGTGCGAAGTTTCATGCTTCTAGCATTATTTTTGCGGATTTTCAGTATGCAAAGTTTGATGGGCCTACGGCCTTTCCTTTCGGAGTTATAGCTGTTTAAAGTTTTGCTATGTTTCAGATCGAATTGCGAGAGAACCAGACATCGTACAACAATAATGGTTAGTGTTTTGGAAAGCTGGTCGCGTGTAGAATTACTGTGCGAAGTTTCATGCTTCTAGCATTTTTTTTGCGGATTTTCAGTATGCAAAGTTTGATGGGTCTACGGCCTTTCCTTTCGGAGTTATGGCTGTTTAAAGTTTTGCTATCTTTCAGATCGAATTGCGAGAGAACCAGACATCGTACAACAATAATGGTTAGTGGTTTGGAAAGCTGGTCGCGTGTAGAATTACTGTGCGAAGTTTCATGCTTCTAGCATTATTTTTGCGGATTTTCAGTATGCAAAGTTTGATGGGTCTACGGCCTTTCCTTTCGGAGTTATGGCTGTTTAAAGTTTTGCTATCTTTCAGATCGAATTGCGAGAGAACCAGACATCGTACAACAATAATGGTTAGTGTTTTGGAAAGCTGGTCGCGTGTAGAATTACTGTGCGAAGTTTCATGCTTCTAGCATTCTTTTTGCGGATTTTCAGTATGCAAAGTTTGATGGGTCTACGGCCTTTCCTTTCGGAGTTATAGCTGTTTAAAGTTTTGCTATGTTTCAGATCGAATTGCGAGAGAACCAGACATCGTACAACAATAATGGTTAGTGTTTTGGAAAGCTGGTCGCGTGTAGAATTACTGTGCAAAGTTTCATGCTTCTAGCATTTTTTTTGCGGATTATCAGTATGCAAAGTTTGATGGGTCTACGGCCTTTCCTTTCGGAGTTATGGCTGTTTAAAGTTTTGCTATGTTTCAGATCGAATTGCGAGAGAACCAGACATCGTACAACAATAATGGTTAGTGTTTTGGAAAGCTGGTCGCGTGTAGAATTACTGTGCGAAGTTTCATGCTTCTAGCATTCTTTTTGCGGATTTTCAGTATGCAAAGTTTGATGGGTCTACGGCCTTTCCTTTCGGAGTTATGGCTGTTTAAAGTTTTGCTATGTTTCAGATCGAATTGCGAGAGAACCAGACATCGTACAACAATAATGGTTAGTGTTTTGGAAAGCTGGTCGCGTGTAGAATTACTGTGCAAAGTTTCATGCTTCTAGCATTTTTTTTGCGGATTATCAGTATGCAAAGTTTGATGGGTCTACGGCCTTTCCTTTCGGAGTTATGGCTGTTTAAAGTTTTGCTATGTTTCAGATCGAATTGCGAGAGAACCAGACATCGTACAACAATAATGGTTAGTGTTTTGGAAAGCTGGACGCGTGTAGAGATACTGTGTGAAGTTTCATGCTTCTAGCAGTATTTTTGCGGATTTTCAGTATGCAAAGTTTGATGGGTCTACGGCCTTTCCTTTCGGAGTTATGGCTGTTTAAAGTTTTGCTATGTTTCAGATCGAATTGCGAGAGAACCAGACATCGTACAACAATAATGGTTAGTGTTTTGGAAAGCTGGACGCGTGTAGAATTACTGTGCAAAGTTTCATGCTTCTAGCATTTTTTTTGCGGATTTTCAGTATGCAAACTTTGATGGGTCTACGGCCTTTCCTTTCGGAGTTATGGCTGTTTAAAGTTTTGCTATCTTTCAGATCGAATTGCGAGAGAACCAGACATCGTACAACAATAATGGTTAGTGTTTTGGAAAGCTAGTCGCGTGTAGAATTACTGTGCGAAGTTTCATGCTTCTAGCATTATTTTTGCGGATTTTCAGTATGCAAAGTTTGATGGGTCTACGGCCTTTCCTTTCGAAGTTATGGCTGTTTAAAGTTTTGCTATGTTTCAGATCGAATTGCGAGAGAACCAGACATCGTACAACAATAATGGTTAGTGTTTTGGAAAGCTAGTCGCGTGTAGAATTACTGTGCGAAGTTTCATGCTTCTAGCATTATTTTTGCGGATTTTCAGTATGCAAAGTTTGATGGGTCTACGGCCTTTCCTTTCGGAGTTATAGCTGTTTAAAGTTTTGCTATCTTTCAGATCGAATTGCGAGAGAACCAGACATCGTACAACAATAATGGTTAGTGTTTTGGAAAGCTGGTCGCGTGTAGAATTACTGTGCGAAGTTTCATGCTTCTAGCATTTTTTTTGCGGATTTTCAGTATGCAAAGTTTGATGGGTCTACGGCCTTTCCTTTCGGAGTTATAGCTGTTTAAAGTTTTGCTATGTTTCAGATCGAATTGCGAGAGAACCAGACATCGTACAACAATAATGGTTAGTGTTTTGGAAAGCTGGTCGCGTGTAGAATTACTGTGCGAAGTTTCATGCTTCTAGCATTATTTTTGCGGATTTTCAGTATGCAAAGTTTGATGGGTCTACGGCCTTTCCTTTCGAAGTTATGGCTGTTTAAAGTTTTGCTATGTTTCAGATCGAATTGCGAGAGAACCAGACATCGTACAACAATAATGGTTAGTGTTTTGGAAAGCTAGTCGCGTGTAGAATTACTGTGCGAAGTTTCATGCTTCTAGCATTATTTTTGCGGATTTTCAGTATGCAAAGTTTGATGGGTCTACGGCCTTTCCTTTCGGAGTTATAGCTGTTTAAAGTTTTGCTATCTTTCAGATCGAATTGCGAGAGAACCAGACATCGTACAACAATAATGGTTAGTGTTTTGGAAAGCTAGTCGCGTGTAGAATTACTGTGCGAAGTTTCATGCTTCTAGCATTATTTTTGCGGATTTTCAGTATGCAAAGTTTGATGGGTCTACGGCCTTTCCTTTCGGAGTTATAGCTGTTTAAAGTTTTGCTATCTTTCAGATCGAATTGCGAGAGAACCAGACATCGTACAACAATAATGGTTAGTGTTTTGGAAAGCTAGTCGCGTGTAGAATTACTGTGCGAAGTTTCATGCTTCTAGCATTATTTTTGCGGATTTTCAGTATGCAAAGTTTGATGGGTCTACGGCCTTTCCTTTCGGAGTTATAGCTGTTTAAAGTTTTGCTATCTTTCAGATCGAATTGCGAGAGAACCAGACATCGTACAACAATAATGGTTAGTGTTTTGGAAAGCTAGTCGCGTGTAGAATTACTGTGCGAAGTTTCATGCTTCTAGCATTATTTTTGCGGATTTTCAGTATGCAAAGTTTGATGGGTCTACGGCCTTTCCTTTCGGAGTTATAGCTGTTTAAAGTTTTGCTATCTTTCAGATCGAATTGCGAGAGAACCAGACATCGTACAACAATAATGGTTAGTGTTTTGGAAAGCTAGTCGCGTGTAGAATTACTGTGCGAAGTTTCATGCTTCTAGCATTATTTTTGCGGATTTTCAGTATGCAAAGTTTGATGGGTCTACGGCCTTTCCTTTCGGAGTTATAGCTGTTTAAAGTTTTGCTATCTTTCAGATCGAATTGCGAGAGAACCAGACATCGTACAACAATAATGGTTAGTGTTTTGGAAAGCTGGTCGCGTGTAGAATTACTGTGCGAAGTTTCATGCTTCTAGCATTTTTTTTGCGGATTTTCAGTATGCAAAGTTTGATGGGTCTACGGCCTTTCCTTTCGGAGTTATAGCTGTTTAAAGTTTTGCTATCTTTCAGATCGAATTGCGAGAGAACCAGACATCGTACAACAATAATGGTTAGTGTTTTGGAAAGCTGGTCGCGTGTAGAATTACTGTGCGAAGTTTCATGCTTCTAGCATTATTTTTGCGGATTTTCAGTATGCAAAGTTTGATGGGTCTACGGCCTTTCCTTTCGGAGTTATAGCTGTTTAAAGTTTTGCTATCTTTCAGATCGAATTGCGAGAGAACCAGACATCGTACAACAATAATGGTTAGTGTTTTGGAAAGCTAGTCGCGTGTAGAATTACTGTGCGAAGTTTCATGCTTCTAGCATTATTTTTGCGGATTTTCAGTATGCAAAGTTTGATGGGTCTACGGCCTTTCCTTTCGGAGTTATAGCTGTTTAAAGTTTTGCTATCTTTCAGATCGAATTGCGAGAGAACCAGACATCGTACAACAATAATGGTTAGTGTTTTGGAAAGCTGGTCGCGTGTAGAATTACTGTGCGAAGTTTCATGCTTCTAGCATTTTTTTTGCGGATTTTCAGTATGCAAAGTTTGATGGGTCTACGGCCTTTCCTTTCGGAGTTATAGCTGTTTAAAGTTTTGCTATGTTTCAGATCGAATTGCGAGAGAACCAGACATCGTACAACAATAATGGTTAGTGTTTTGGAAAGCTAGTCGCGTGTAGAATTACTGTGCGAAGTTTCATGCTTCTAGCATTATTTTTGCGGATTTTCAGTATGCAAAGTTTGATGGGTCTACGGCCTTTCCTTTCGGAGTTATAGCTGTTTAAAGTTTTGCTATCTTTCAGATCGAATTGCGAGAGAACCAGACATCGTACAACAATAATGGTTAGTGTTTTGGAAAGCTAGTCGCGTGTAGAATTACTGTGCGAAGTTTCATGCTTCTAGCATTTTTTTTGCGGATTTTCAGTATGCAAAGTTTGATGGGTCTACGGCCTTTCCTTTCGGAGTTATAGCTGTTTAAAGTTTTGCTATCTTTCAGATCGAATTGCGAGAGAACCAGACATCGTACAACAATAATGGTTAGTGTTTTGGAAAGCTAGTCGCGTGTAGAATTACTGTGCGAAGTTTCATGCTTCTAGCATTATTTTTGCGGATTTTCAGTATGCAAAGTTTGATGGGTCTACGGCCTTTCCTTTCGAAGTTATGGCTGTTTAAAGTTTTGCTATGTTTCAGATCGAATTGCGAGAGAACCAGACATCGTACAACAATAATGGTTAGTGTTTTGGAAAGCTAGTCGCGTGTAGAATTACTGTGCGAAGTTTCATGCTTCTAGCATTATTTTTGCGGATTTTCAGTATGCAAAGTTTGATGGGCCTACGGCCTTTCCTTTCGGAGTTATAGCTGTTTAAAGTTTTGCTATGTTTCAGATCGAATTGCGAGAGAACCAGACATCGTACAACAATAATGGTTAGTGTTTTGGAAAGCTGGTCGCGTGTAGAATTACTGTGCGAAGTTTCATGCTTCTAGCATTTTTTTTGCGGATTTTCAGTATGCAAAGTTTGATGGGTCTACGGCCTTTCCTTTCGGAGTTATGGCTGTTTAAAGTTTTGCTATCTTTCAGATCGAATTGCGAGAGAACCAGACATCGTACAACAATAATGGTTAGTGGTTTGGAAAGCTGGTCGCGTGTAGAATTACTGTGCGAAGTTTCATGCTTCTAGCATTATTTTTGCGGATTTTCAGTATGCAAAGTTTGATGGGTCTACGGCCTTTCCTTTCGGAGTTATGGCTGTTTAAAGTTTTGCTATCTTTCAGATCGAATTGCGAGAGAACCAGACATCGTACAACAATAATGGTTAGTGTTTTGGAAAGCTGGTCGCGTGTAGAATTACTGTGCGAAGTTTCATGCTTCTAGCATTCTTTTTGCGGATTTTCAGTATGCAAAGTTTGATGGGTCTACGGCCTTTCCTTTCGGAGTTATAGCTGTTTAAAGTTTTGCTATGTTTCAGATCGAATTGCGAGAGAACCAGACATCGTACAACAATAATGGTTAGTGTTTTGGAAAGCTGGTCGCGTGTAGAATTACTGTGCAAAGTTTCATGCTTCTAGCATTTTTTTTGCGGATTATCAGTATGCAAAGTTTGATGGGTCTACGGCCTTTCCTTTCGGAGTTATGGCTGTTTAAAGTTTTGCTATGTTTCAGATCGAATTGCGAGAGAACCAGACATCGTACAACAATAATGGTTAGTGTTTTGGAAAGCTGGTCGCGTGTAGAATTACTGTGCGAAGTTTCATGCTTCTAGCATTCTTTTTGCGGATTTTCAGTATGCAAAGTTTGATGGGTCTACGGCCTTTCCTTTCGGAGTTATGGCTGTTTAAAGTTTTGCTATGTTTCAGATCGAATTGCGAGAGAACCAGACATCGTACAACAATAATGGTTAGTGTTTTGGAAAGCTGGTCGCGTGTAGAATTACTGTGCAAAGTTTCATGCTTCTAGCATTTTTTTTGCGGATTATCAGTATGCAAAGTTTGATGGGTCTACGGCCTTTCCTTTCGGAGTTATGGCTGTTTAAAGTTTTGCTATGTTTCAGATCGAATTGCGAGAGAACCAGACATCGTACAACAATAATGGTTAGTGTTTTGGAAAGCTGGACGCGTGTAGAATTACTGTGTGAAGTTTCATGCTTCTAGCAGTATTTTTGCGGATTTTCAGTATGCAAAGTTTGATGGGTCTACGGCCTTTCCTTTCGGAGTTATGGCTGTTTAAAGTTTTGCTATGTTTCAGATCGAATTGCGAGAGAACCAGACATCGTACAACAATAATGGTTAGTGTTTTGGAAAGCTGGACGCGTGTAGAATTACTGTGCAAAGTTTCATGCTTCTAGCATTTTTTTTGCGGATTTTCAGTATGCAAACTTTGATGGGTCTACGGCCTTTCCTTTCGGAGTTATGGCTGTTTAAAGTTTTGCTATCTTTCAGATCGAATTGCGAGAGAACCAGACATCGTACAACAATAATGGTTAGTGTTTTGGAAAGCTGGTCGCGTGTAGAATTACTGTGCAAAGTTTCATGCTTCTAGCATTTTTTTTGCGGATTTTCAGTATGCAAACTTTGATGGGTCTACGGCCTTTCCTTTCGGAGTTATGGCTGTTTAAAGTTTTGCTATCTTTCAGATCGAATTGCGAGAGAACCAGACATCGTACAACAATAATGGTTAGTGTTTTGGAAAGCTGGTCGCGTGTAGAATTACTGTGCGAAGTTTCATGCTTCTAGCATTCTTTTTGCGGATTTTCAGTATGCAAAGTTTGATGGGTCTACGGCCTTTCCTTTCGGAGTTATAGCTGTTTAAAGTTTTGCTATCTTTCAGATCGAATTGCGAGAGAACCAGACATCGTACAACAATAATGGTTAGTGTTTTGGAAAGCTGGTCGCGTGTAGAATTACTGTGCAAAGTTTCATGCTTCTAGCATTTTTTTTGCGGATTTTCAGTATGCAAACTTTGATGGGTCTACGGCCTTTCCTTTCGGAGTTATGGCTGTTTAAAGTTTTGCTATCTTTCAGATCGAATTGCGAGAGAACCAGACATCGTACAACAATAATGGTTAGTGTTTTGGAAAGCTGGTCGCGTGTAGAATTACTGTGCGAAGTTTCATGCTTCTAGCATTATTTTTGCGGATTTTCAGTATGCAAAGTTTGATGGGTCTACGGCCTTTCCTTTCGGAGTTATGGCTGTTTAAAGTTTTGCTATCTTTCAGATCGAATTGCATTAGTGTTTTGGAAAGCTGGTCGCGTGTAGAATTACTGTGCGAAGTTTCATGCTTCTAGCATTATTTTTGCGGATTTTCAGTATGCAAAGTTTGATGGGTCTACGGCCTTTCCTTTCGGAGTTATGGCTGTTTGAAGTTTTGCTATCTTTCAGATCGAATTGCGAGAGAACCAGACATCGTACAACAATAATGGTTAGTGTTTTGGAAAGCTGGTCGCGTGTAGAATTACTGTGCGAAGTTTCATGCTTCTAGCATTATTTTTGCGGATTTTCAGTATGCAAAGTTTGATGGGTCTACGGCCTTTCCTTTCGGAGTTATGGCTGTTTAAAGTTTTGCTATCTTTCAGATCGAATTGCGAGAGAACCAGACATCGTACAACAATAGTGATTAGTGTTTTGGAAAGCTGGTCGCGTGTAGAATTACTGTGCGAAGTTTCATGCTTCTAGCATTATTTTTGCGGATTTTCAGTATGCAAAGTTTGATGGGTCTACGGCCTTTCCTTTCGGAGTTATGGCTGTTTAAAGTTTTGCTATCTTTCAGATCGAATTGCGAGAGAACCAGACATCGTACAACAATAATGGTTAGTGGTTTGGAAAGCTGGTCGCGTGTAGAATTACTGTGCGAAGTTTCATGCTTCTAGCATTATTTTTGCGGATTTTCAGTATGCAAAGTTTGATGGGTCTACGGCCTTTCCTTTCGGAGTTATGGCTGTTTAAAGTTTTGCTATCTTTCAGATCGAATTGCGAGAGAACCAGACATCGTACAACAATAATGGTTAGTGGTTTGGAAAGCTGGTCGCGTGTAGAATTACTGTGCGAAGTTTCATGCTTCTAGCATTATTTTTGCGGATCTTCAGAATGCAAAGTTTGATGGGTCTACGGCCTTTCCTTTCGGAGTTATGGCTGTTTAAAGTTTTGCTATCTTTCAGATCGAATTGCGAGAGAACCAGACATTGTACAACAATAATGGTTAGTGGTTTGGAAAGCTGGTCGCGTGTAGAATTACTGTGCGAAGTTTCATGCTTCTAGCATTATTTTTGCGGATTTTCAGTATGCAAAGTTTGATGGGTCTACGGCCTTTCCTTTCGGAGTTATGGCTGTTTAAAGTTTTGCTATCTTTCAGATCGAATTGCGAGAGAACCAGACATCATACAACAATAATGGTTAGTGTTTTGGAAAGCTGGTCGCGTGTAGAATTACTGTGCGAAGTTTCATGCTTCTAGCATTATTTTTGCGGATTTTCAGTATGCAAAGTTTGATGGGTCTACGGCCTTTCCTTTCGGAGTTATGGCTGTTTAAAGTTTTGCTATCTTTCAGATCGAATTGCGAGAGAACCAGACATCGTACAACAATAATGGTTAGTGTTTTGGAAAGCTGGTCGCGTGTAGAATTACTGTGCGAAGTTTCATGCTTCTAGCATTATTTTTGCGGATTTTCAGTATGCAAAGTTTGATGGGTCTACGGCCTTTCCTTTCGGAGTTATAGCTGTTTGAAGTTTTGCTATCTTTCAGATCGAATTGCGAGAGAACCAGACATCGTACAATAATAATGGTTAGTGTTTTGGAAAGCTGGTCGCGTGTAGAATTACTGTGCGAAGTTTCATGCTTCTAGCATTATTTTTGCGGATTTTCAGTATGCAAAGTTTGATGGGTCTACGACCTTTCCTTTCGGAGTTATGGCTGTTTAAAGTTTTGCTATCTTTCAGATCGAATTGCGAGAGAACCAGACATCATACAACAATAATGGTTAGTGTTTTGGAAAGCTGGTCGCGTGTAGAATTACTGTGCGAAGTTTCATGCTTCTAGCATTATTTTTGCGGATTTTCAGAATGCAAAGTTTGATGGGTCTACGGCCTTTCCTTTCGGAGTTATGGCTGTTTAAAGTTTTGCTATCTTTCAGATCGAATTGCGAGAGAACCAGACATCGTACAACAATAATGGTTAGTGGTTTGGAAAGCTGGTCGCGTGTAGAATTACTGTGCGAAGTTTCATGCTTCTAGCATTATTTTTGCGGATTTTCAGAATGCAAAGTTTGATGGGTCTACGGCCTTTCCTTTCGGAGTTATGGCTGTTTAAAGTTTTGCTATCTTTCAGATCGAATTGCGAGAGAACCAGACATCGTACAACAATAATGGTTAGTGTTTTGGAAAGCTGGTCGCGTGTAGAATTACTGTGCGAAGTTTCATGCTTCTAGCATTATTTTTGCGGATTTTCAGTATGCAAAGTTTGATGGGTCTACGGCCTTTCCTTTCGGAGTTATGGCTGTTTGAAGTTTTGCTATCTTTCAGATCGAATTGCGAGAGAACCAGACATCATACAACAATAATGGTTAGTGTTTTGGAAAGCTGGTCGCGTGTAGAATTACTGTGCGAAGTTTCATGCTTCTAGCATTATTGTTGCGGATTTTCAGTATGCAAAGTTTGATGGGTCTACGGCCTTTCCTTTCGGAGTTATGGCTGTTTAAAGTTTTGCTATCTTTCAGATCGAATTGCGAGAGAACCAGACATCGTACAACAATAGTGATTAGTGTTTTGGAAAGCTGGTCGCGTGTAGAATTACTGTGCGAAGTTTCATGCTTCTAGCATTATTTTTGCGGATTTTCAGTACGCAAAGTTTGATGGGTCTACGGCCTTTCCTTTCGGAGTTATAGCTGTTTGAAGTTTTGCTATCTTTCAGATCGAATTGCGAGAGAACCAGACATCGTACAACAATAATGGTTAGTGTTTTGGAAAGCTGGTCGCGTGTAGAATTACTGTGCGAAGTTTCATGCTTCTAGCATTATTTTTGCGGATTTTCAGAATGCAAAGTTTGATGGGTCTACGGCCTTTCCTTTCGGAGTTATGGCTGTTTAAAGTTTTGCTATCTTTCAGATCGAATTGCGAGAGAACCAGACATCGTACAACAATAATGGTTAGTGGTTTGGAAAGCTGGTCGCGTGTAGAATTACTGTGCGAAGTTTCATGCTTCTAGCATTATTTTTGCGGATTTTCAGTATGCAAAGTTTGATGGGTCTACGGCCTTTCCTTTCGAATTTATGGCTGTTTAAAGTTTTGCTATGTTTCAGATCGAATTGCGAGAGAACCAGACATCGTACAACAATAATGGTTAGTGTTTTGGAAAGTTGTTCGCGTGTAGAATTACTGTGCGAAATTTCATGCTTCTAGCATTTTTTTTGCGGATTATCAGTATGCAAAGTTTGATGGGTCTACGGCCTTTCCTTTCGAATTTATGGCTGTTTAAAGTTTTGCTATCTTTCAGATCGAATTGCGAGAGAACCAGACATCATACAACAATAATGGTTAGTGTTTTGGAAAGCTGGTCGCGTGTAGAATTACTGTGCGAAGTTTCATGCTTCTAGCATTATTTTTGCGGATTTTCAGTACGCAAAGTTTGATGGGTCTACGGCCTTTCCTTTCGGAGTTATAGCTGTTTGAAGTTTTGCTATCTTTCAGATCGAATTGCGAGAGAACCAGACATCGTACAACAATAATGGTTAGTGTTTTGGAAAGCTGGTCGCGTGTAGAATTACTGTGCGAAGTTTCATGCTTCTAGCATTATTTTTGCGGATTTTCAGTATGCAAAGTTTGATGGGTCTACGGCCTTTCCTTTCGGAGTTATAGCTGTTTGAAGTTTTGCTATCTTTCAGATCGAATTGCGAGAACCAGACATCGTACAACAATAATGGTTAGTGTTTTGGAAAGCTGGTCGCGTGTAGAATTACTGTGCGAAGTTTCATGCTTCTAGCATTATTTTTGCGGATTTTCAGTATGCAAAGTTTGATGGGTCTACGGCCTTTCCTTTCGGAGTTATGGCTGTTTAAAGTTTTGCTATCTTTCAGATCGAATTGCGAGAGAACCAGACATTGTACAACAATAATGGTTAGTGGTTTGGAAAGCTGGTCGCGTGTAGAATTACTGTGCGAAGTTTCATTCTTCTAGCATTATTTTTGCGGATTTTCAGTATGCAAAGTTTGATGGGTCTACGGCCTTTCCTTTCGGAGTTATGGCTGTTTAAAGTTTTGCTATCTTTCAGATCGAATTGCGAGAGAACCAGACATTGTACAACAATAATGGTTAGTGGTTTGGAAAGCTGGTCGCGTGTAGAATTACTGTGCGAAGTTTCATGCTTCTAGCATTATTTTTGCGGATTTTCAGTATGCAAAGTTTGATGGGTCTACGGCCTTTCCTTTCGGAGTTATGGCTGTTTAAAGTTTTGCTATCTTTCAGATCGAATTGCGAGAGAACCAGACATCATACAACAATAATGGTTAGTGTTTTGGAAAGCTGGTCGCGTGTAGAATTACTGTGCGAAGTTTCATGCTTCTAGCATTATTTTTGCGGATTTTCAGTACGCAAAGTTTGATGGGTCTACGGCCTTTCCTTTCGGAGTTATAGCTGTTTGAAGTTTTGCTATCTTTCAGATCGAATTGCGAGAGAACCAGACATCATACAACAATAATGGTTAGTGTTTTTGAAAGCTGGTCGCGTGTAGAATTACTGTGCGAAGTTTCATGCTTCTAGCATTATTTTTGCGGATTTTCAGTATGCAAAGTTTGATGGGTCTACGGCCTTTCCTTTCGGAGTTATGGCTGTTTAAAGTTTTGCTATCTTTCAGATCGAATTGCGAGAGAACCAGACATCATACAACAATAATGGTTAGTGTTTTTGAAAGCTGGTCGCGTGTAGAATTACTGTGCGAAGTTTCATGCTTCTAGCATTATTTTTGCGGATTTTCATTATGCAAAGTTTGATGGGTCTACGGCCTTTCCTTTCGGAGTTATGGCTGTTTAAAGTTTTGCTATCTTTCAGATCGAATTGCGAGAGAACCAGACATCGTACAACAATAATGGTTAGTGTTTTGGAAAGCTGGTCGCGTGTAGAATTACTGTGCGAAGTTTCATGCTTCTAGCATTATTTTTGCGGATTTTCAGTATGCAAAGTTTGATGGGTCTACGGCCTTTCCTTTCGGAGTTATGGCTGTTTGAAGTTTTGCTATCTTTCAGATCGAATTGCGAGAGAACCAGACATCATACAACAATAATGGTTAGTGTTTTGGAAAGCTGGTCGCGTGTAGAATTACTGTGCGAAGTTTCATGCTTCTAGCATTATTTTTGCGGATTTTCAGTATGCAAAGTTTGATGGGTCTACGGCCTTTCCTTTCGGAGTTATGGCTGTTTAAAGTTTTGCTATCTTTCAGATCGAATTGCGAGAGAACCAGACATCGTACAACAATAGTGATTAGTGTTTTGGAAAGCTGGTCGCGTGTAGAATTACTGTGCGAAGTTTCATGCTTCTAGCATTATTTTTGCGGATTTTCAGTACGCAAAGTTTGATGGGTCTACGGCCTTTCCTTTCGGAGTTATGGCTGTTTAAAGTTTTGCTATCTTTCAGATCGAATTGCGAGAGAACCAGACATCGTACAACAATAGTGATTAGTGTTTTGGAAAGCTGGTCGCGTGTAGAATTACTGTGCGAAGTTTCATGCTTCTAGCATTATTTTTGCGGATTTTCAGTACGCAAAGTTTGATGGGTCTACGGCCTTTCCTTTCGGAGTTATAGCTGTTTGAAGTTTTGCTATCTTTCAGATCGAATTGCGAGAGAACCAGACATCATACAACAATAATGGTTAGTGTTTTTGAAAGCTGGTCGCGTGTAGAATTACTGTGCGAAGTTTCATGCTTCTAGCATTATTTTTGCGGATTTTCAGTATGCAAAGTTTGATGGGTCTACGGCCTTTCCTTTCGGAGTTATGGCTGTTTAAAGTTTTGCTATCTTTCAGATCGAATTGCGAGAGAACCAGACATTGTACAACAATAATGGTTAGTGGTTTGGAAAGCTGGTCGCGTGTAGAATTACTGTGCGAAGTTTCATGCTTCTAGCATTATTTTTGCGGATTTTCAGTATGCAAAGTTTGATGGGTCTACGGCCTTTCCTTTCGGAGTTATGGCTGTTTGAAGTTTTGCTATCTTTCAGATCGAATTGCGAGAGAACCAGACATCATACAACAATAATGGTTAGTGTTTTGGAAAGCTGGTCGCGTGTAGAATTACTGTGCGAAGTTTCATGCTTCTAGCATTATTTTTGCGGATTTTCAGTATGCAAAGTTTGATGGGTCTACGGCCTTTCCTTTCGGAGTTATGGCTGTTTAAAGTTTTGCTATCTTTCAGATCGAATTGCGAGAGAACCAGACATCGTACAACAATTATGGTTAGTGTTTTGGAAAGCTGGTCGCGTGTAGAATTACTGTGCGAAGTTTCATGCTTCTAGCATTATTTTTGCGGATTTTCAGTATGCAAAGTTTGATGGGTCTACGGCCTTTCCTTTCGGAGTTATGGCTGTTTAAAGTTTTGCTATCTTTCAGATCGAATTGCGAGAGAACCAGACATTGTACAACAATAATGGTTAGTGGTTTGGAAAGCTGGTCGCGTGTAGAATTACTGTGCGAAGTTTCATGCTTCTAGCATTATTTTTGCGGATTTTCAGTATGCAAAGTTTGATGGGTCTACGGCCTTTCCTTTCGGAGTTATGGCTGTTTGAAGTTTTGCTATCTTTCAGATCGAATTGCGAGAGAACCAGACATCATACAACAATAATGGTTAGTGTTTTGGAAAGCTGGTCGCGTGTAGAATTACTGTGCGAAGTTTCATGCTTCTAGCATTATTTTTGCGGATTTTCAGTATGCAAAGTTTGATGGGTCTACGGCCTTTCCTTTCGGAGTTATGGCTGTTTAAAGTTTTGCTATCTTTCAGATCGAATTGCGAGAGAACCAGACATCGTACAACAATAGTGATTAGTGTTTTGGAAAGCTGGTCGCGTGTAGAATTACTGTGCGAAGTTTCATGCTTCTAGCATTATTTTTGCGGATTTTCAGTACGCAAAGTTTGATGGGTCTACGGCCTTTCCTTTCGGAGTTATAGCTGTTTGAAGTTTTGCTATCTTTCAGATCGAATTGCGAGAGAACCAGACATCATACAACAATAATGGTTAGTGTTTTTGAAAGCTGGTCGCGTGTAGAATTACTGTGCGAAGTTTCATGCTTCTAGCATTATTTTTGCGGATTTTCAGTATGCAAAGTTTGATGGGTCTACGGCCTTTCCTTTCGGAGTTATGGCTGTTTAAAGTTTTGCTATCTTTCAGATCGAATTGCGAGAGAACCAGACATTGTACAACAATAATGGTTAGTGGTTTGGAAAGCTGGTCGCGTGTAGAATTACTGTGCGAAGTTTCATGCTTCTAGCATTATTTTTGCGGATTTTCAGTATGCAAAGTTTGATGGGTCTACGGCCTTTCCTTTCGGAGTTATGGCTGTTTGAAGTTTTGCTATCTTTCAGATCGAATTGCGAGAGAACCAGACATCATACAACAATAATGGTTAGTGTTTTGGAAAGCTGGTCGCGTGTAGAATTACTGTGCGAAGTTTCATGCTTCAAGCATTATTTTTGCGGATTTTCAGTATGCAAAGTTTGATGGGTCTACGGCCTTTCCTTTCGGAGTTATGGCTGTTTAAACTTTTGCTATCTTTCAGATCGAATTGCGAGAGAACCAGACATCGTACAACAATAATGGTTAGTGTTTTGGAAAGCTGGTCGCGTGTAGAATTACTGTGCGAAGTTTCATGCTTCTAGCATTATTTTTGCGGATTTTCAGTATGCAAAGTTTGATGGGTCTACGGCCTTTCCTTTCGGAGTTATGGCTGTTTAAAGTTTTGCTATCTTTCATATCGAATTGCGAGAGAACCAGACATTGTACAACAATAATGGTTAGTGGTTTGGAAAGCTGGTCGCGTGTAGAATTACTGTGCGAAGTTTCATGCTTCTAGCATTATTTTTGCGGATTTTCAGTATGCAAAGTTTGATGGGTCTACGGCCTTTCCTTTCGGAGTTATGGCTGTTTGAAGTTTTGCTATCTTTCAGATCGAATTGCGAGAGAACCAGACATCATACAACAATAATGGTTAGTGTTTTGGAAAGCTGGTCGCGTGTAGAATTACTGTGCGAAGTTTCATGCTTCTAGCATTATTTTTGCGGATTTTCAGTATGCAAAGTTTGATGGGTCTACGGCCTTTCCTTTCGGAGTTATGGCTGTTTAAAGTTTTGCTATCTTTCAGATCGAATTGCGAGAGAACCAGACATCGTACAACAATAGTGATTAGTGTTTTGGAAAGCTGGTCGCGTGTAGAATTACTGTGCGAAGTTTCATGCTTCTAGCATTATTTTTGCGGATTTTCAGTACGCAAAGTTTGATGGGTCTACGGCCTTTCCTTTCGGAGTTATAGCTGTTTGAAGTTTTGCTATCTTTCAGATCGAATTGCGAGAGAACCAGACATCGTACAACAATAATGGTTAGTGTTTTGGAAAGCTGGTCGCGTGTAGAATTACTGTGCGAAGTTTCATGCTTCTAGCATTATTTTTGCGGATTTTCAGTATGCAAAGTTTGATGGGTCTACGGCCTTTCCTTTCGGAGTTATGGCTGTTTAAAGTTTTGCTATCTTTCAGATCGAATTGCGAGAGAACCAGACATTGTACAACAATAATGGTTAGTGGTTTGGAAAGCTGGTCGCGTGTAGAATTACTGTGCGAAGTTTCATGCTTCTAGCATTATTTTTGCGGATTTTCAGTATGCAAAGTTTGATGGGTCTACGGCCTTTCCTTTCGGAGTTATGGCTGTTTAAAGTTTTGCTATCTTTCAGATCGAATTGCGAGAGAACCAGACATTGTACAACAATAATGGTTAGTGGTTTGGAAAGCTGGTCGCGTGTAGAATTACTGTGCGAAGTTTCATGCTTCTAGCATTATTTTTGCGGATTTTCAGTATGCAAAGTTTGATGGGTCTACGGCCTTTCCTTTTGGAGTTATGGCTGTTTAAAGTTTTGCTATCTTTCAGATCGAATTGCGAGAGAACCAGACATTGTACAACAATAATGGTTAGTGGTTTGGAAAGCTGGTCGCGTGTAGAATTACTGTGCGAAGTTTCATGCTTCTAGCATTATTTTTGCGGATTTTCAGTATGCAAAGTTTGATGGGTCTACGGCCTTTCCTTTCGGAGTTATGGCTGTTTAAAGTTTTGCTATCTTTCAGATCGAATTGCGAGAGAACCAGACATTGTACAACAATAATGGTTAGTGGTTTGGAAAGCTGGTCGCGTGTAGAATTACTGTGCGAAGTTTCATGCTTCTAGCATTATTTTTGCGGATTTTCAGTATGCAAAGTTTGATGGGTCTACGGCCTTTCCTTTCGGAGTTATGGCTGTTTAAAGTTTTGCTATCTTTCAGATCGAATTGCGAGAGAACCAGACATCGTACAACAATAATGGTTAGTGTTTTGGAAAGCTGGTCGCGTGTAGAATTACTGTGCGAAGTTTCATGCTTCTAGCATTATTTTTGCGGATTTTCAGTATGCAAAGTTTGATGGGTCTACGGCCTTTCCTTTCGGAGTTATGGCTGTTTGAAGTTTTGCTATCTTTCAGATCGAATTGCGAGAGAACCAGACATCATACAACAATAATGGTTAGTGTTTTGGAAAGCTGGTCGCGTGTAGAATTACTGTGCGAAGTTTCATGCTTCTAGCATTATTTTTGCGGATTTTCAGTATGCAAAGTTTGATGGGTCTACGGCCTTTCCTTTCGGAGTTATGGCTGTTTAAAGTTTTGCTATCTTTCAGATCGAATTGCGAGAGAACCAGACATCGTACAACAATAGTGATTAGTGTTTTGGAAAGGTGGTCGCGTGTAGAATTACTGTGCGAAGTTTCATGCTTCTAGCATTATTTTTGCGGATTTTCAGTACGCAAAGTTTGATGGGTCTACGGCGTTTCCTTTCGGAGTTATGGCTGTTTAAAGTTTTGCTATCTTTCAGATCGAATTGCGAGAGAACCAGACATTGTACAACAATAATGGTTAGTGGTTTGGAAAGCTGGTCGCGTGTAGAATTACTGTGCGAAGTTTCATGCTTCCAGCATTATTTTTGCGGATTTTCAGTATGCAAAGTTTGATGGGTCTACGGCCTTTCCTTTCGGAGTTATGGCTGTTTAAAGTTTTGCTATCTTTCAGATCGAATTGCGAGAGAACCAGACATTGTACAACAATAATGGTTAGTGGTTTGGAAAGCTGGTCGCGTGTAGAATTACTGTGCGAAGTTTCATGCTTCTAGCATTATTTTTGCGGATTTTCAGTATGCAAAGTTTGATGGGTCTACGGCCTTTCCTTTCGGAGTTATGGCTGTTTAAAGTTTTGCTATCTTTCAGATCGAATTGCGAGAGAACCAGACATCGTACAACAATAATGGTTAGTGTTTTGGAAAGCTGGTCGCGTGTAGAATTACTGTGCGAAGTTTCATGCTTCTAGCATTATTTTTGCGGATTTTCAGTATGCAAAGTTTGATGGGTCTACGGCCTTTCCTTTCGGAGTTATAGCTGTTTGAAGTTTTGCTATCTTTCAGATCGAATTGCGAGAGAACCAGACATCGTACAACAATAATGGTTAGTGTTTTGGAAAGCTGGTCGCGTGTAGAATTACTGTGCGAAGTTTCATGCTTCTAGCATTCTTTTTGCGGATTTTCAGTATGCAAAGTTTGATGGGTCTACGGCCTTTCCTTTCGGAGTTATGGCTGTTTAAAGTTTTGCTATCTTTCAGATCGAATTGCGAGAGAACCAGACATCGTACAACAATAGTGATTAGTGTTTTGGAAAGCTGGTCGCGTGTAGAATTACTGTGCGAAGTTTCATGCTTCTAGCATTATTTTTGCGGATTTTCAGTACGCAAAGTTTGATGGGTCTACGGCCTTTCCTTTCGGAGTTATAGCTGTTTGAAGTTTTGCTATCTTTCAGATCGAATTGCGAGAGAACCAGACATCGTACAACAATAATGGTTAGTGTTTTGGAAAGCTGGTCGCGTGTAGAATTACTGTGCGAAGTTTCATGCTTCTAGCATTATTTTTGCGGATTTTCAGTATGCAAAGTTTGATGGGTCTACGGCCTTTCCTTTCGGAGTTATGGCTGTTTAAAGTTTTGCTATCTTTCAGATCGAATTGCGAGAGAACCAGACATTGTACAACAATAATGGTTAGTGGTTTGGAAAGCTGGTCGCGTGTAGAATTACTGTGCGAAGTTTCATGCTTCTAGCATTATTTTTGCGGATTTTCAGTATGCAAAGTTTGATGGGTCTACGGCCTTTCCTTTCGGAGTTATGGCTGTTTAAAGTTTTGCTATCTTTCAGATCGAATTGCGAGAGAACCAGACATTGTACAACAATAATGGTTAGTGGTTTGGAAAGCTGGTCGCGTGTAGAATTACTGTGCGAAGTTTCATGCTTCTA
This sequence comes from Myopa testacea, assembly GCA_949629155.1. Taxonomy (NCBI): domain Eukaryota; kingdom Metazoa; phylum Arthropoda; class Insecta; order Diptera; family Conopidae; genus Myopa; species Myopa testacea. The sequence continues at coordinate 57,424,457 of OX451345.1, forward strand.
GCATTATTTTTGCGGATTTTCAGTATGCAAAGTTTGATGGGTCTACGGCCTTTCCTTTTGGAGTTATGGCTGTTTAAAGTTTTGCTATCTTTCAGATCGAATTGCGAGAGAACCAGACATTGTACAACAATAATGGTTAGTGGTTTGGAAAGCTGGTCGCGTGTAGAATTACTGTGCGAAGTTTCATGCTTCTAGCATTATTTTTGCGGATTTTCAGTATGCAAAGTTTGATGGGTCTACGGCCTTTCCTTTCGGAGTTATGGCTGTTTAAAGTTTTGCTATCTTTCAGATCGAATTGCGAGAGAACCAGACATTGTACAACAATAATGGTTAGTGTTTTGGAAAGCTGGTCGCGTGTAGAATTACTGTGCGAAGTTTCATGCTTCTAGCATTATATTTGCGGATTTTCAGTATGCAAAGTTTGATGGGTCTACGGCCTTTCCTTTCGGAGTTATGGCTGTTTGAAGTTTTGCTATCTTTCAGATCGAATTGCGAGAGAACCAGACATCATACAACAATAATGGTTAGTGTTTTGGAAAGCTGGTCGCGTGTAGAATTACTGTGCGAAGTTTCATGCTTCTAGCATTATTTTTGCGGATTTTCAGTATGCAAAGTTTGATGGGTCTACGGCCTTTCCTTTCGGAGTTATGGCTGTTTAAAGTTTTGCTATCTTTCAGATCGAATTGCGAGAGAACCAGACATCGTACAACAATAGTGATTAGTGTTTTGGAAAGGTGGTCGCGTGTAGAATTACTGTGCGAAGTTTCATGCTTCTAGCATTATTTTTGCGGATTTTCAGTACGCAAAGTTTGATGGGTCTACGGCGTTTCCTTTCGGAGTTATGGCTGTTTAAAGTTTTGCTATCTTTCAGATCGAATTGCGAGAGAACCAGACATTGTACAACAATAATGGTTAGTGGTTTGGAAAGCTGGTCGCGTGTAGAATTACTGTGCGAAGTTTCATGCTTCCAGCATTATTTTTGCGGATTTTCAGTATGCAAAGTTTGATGGGTCTACGGCCTTTCCTTTCGGAGTTATGGCTGTTTAAAGTTTTGCTATCTTTCAGATCGAATTGCGAGAGAACCAGACATTGTACAACAATAATGGTTAGTGGTTTGGAAAGCTGGTCGCGTGTAGAATTACTGTGCGAAGTTTCATGCTTCTAGCATTATTTTTGCGGATTTTCAGTATGCAAAGTTTGATGGGTCTACGGCCTTTCCTTTCGGAGTTATGGCTGTTTAAAGTTTTGCTATCTTTCAGATCGAATTGCGAGAGAACCAGACATCGTACAACAATAATGGTTAGTGTTTTGGAAAGCTGGTCGCGTGTAGAATTACTGTGCGAAGTTTCATGCTTCTAGCATTATTTTTGCGGATTTTCAGTATGCAAAGTTTGATGGGTCTACGGCCTTTCCTTTCGGAGTTATGGCTGTTTAAAGTTTTGCTATCTTTCAGATCGAATTGCGAGAGAACCAGACATCGTACAACAATAGTGATTAGTGTTTTGGAAAGCTGGTCGCGTGTAGAATTACTGTGCGAAGTTTCATGCTTCTAGCATTATTTTTGCGGATTTTCAGTATGCAAAGTTTGATGGGTCTACGGCCTTTCCTTTCGGAGTTATGGCTGTTTAAAGTTTTGCTATCTTTCAGATCGAATTGCGAGAGAACCAGACATTGTACAACAATAATGGTTAGTGGTTTGGAAAGCTGGTCGCGTGTAGAATTACTGTGCGAAGTTTCATGCTTCTAGCATTATTTTTGCGGATTTTCAGTATGCAAAGTTTGATGGGTCTACGGCCTTTCCTTTCGGAGTTATGGCTGTTTAAAGTTTTGCTATCTTTCAGATCGAATTGCGAGAGAACCAGACATCGTACAACAATAATGGTTAGTGTTTTGGAAAGCTGGTCGCGTGTAGAATTACTGTGCGAAGTTTCATGCTTCTAGCATTATTTTTGCGGATTTTCAGTATGCAAAGTTTGATGGGTCTACGGGCTTTCCTTTCGAAGTTATGGCTGTTTAAAGTTTTGCTATCTTTCAGATCGAATTGCGAGAGAACCAGACATCGTACAACAATAATGGTTAGTGTTTTGGAAAGCTGGTCGCGTGTAGAATTACTGTGCGAAGTTTCATGCTTCTAGCATTATTTTTGCGGATTTTCAGTATGCAAAGTTTGATGGGTCTACGGCCTTTCCTTTCGGAGTTATGGCTGTTTAAAGTTTTGCTATCTTTCAGATCGAATTGCGAGAGAACCAGACATCGTACAACAATAATGGTTAGTGTTTTGGAAAGCTGGTCGCGTGTAGAATTACTGTGCGAAGTTTCATGCTTCTAGCACTATTTTTGCGGATTTTCAGAATGCAAAGTTTGATGGGTCTACGGCCTTTCCTTTCGGAGTTATGGCTGTTTAAAGTTTTGCTCTCTTCAGATCGAATTGCGAGAGAACCAGACATCGTACAACAATAATGGTTAGTGTTTTGGAAAGCTGGTCGCGTGTAGAATTACTGTGCGAAGTTTCATGCTTCTAGCATTATTTTTGCGGATTTTCAGTATGCAAAGTTTGATGGGTCTACGGCCTTTCCTTTCGGAGTTATGGCTGTTTAAAGTTTTGCTATCTTTCAGATCGAATTGCGAGAGAACCAGACATCGCTTCTAGCATTATTTTTGCGGATTTTCAGTATGCAAAGTTTGATGGGTCTACGGCCTTTCCTTTCGGAGTTATGGCTGTTTAAAGTTTTGCTATCTTTCAGATCGAATTGCGAGAGAACCAGACATCGTACAACAATAATGGTTAGTGTTTTGGAAAGCTGGTCGCGTGTAGAATTACTGTGCGAAGTTTCATGCTTCTAGCATTATTTTTGCGGATTTTCAGAATGCAAAGTTTGATGGGTCTACGGCCTTTCCTTTCGGAGTTATGGCTGTTTAAAGTTTTGCTATCTTTCAGATCGAATTGCGAGAGAACCAGACATTGTACAACAATAATGAATTCGTGAATAATGAATTCGCGTGTAGAATTACTGTGCGAAGTTTCATGCTCTTCTAGCATTATTTTTACGGATTTTCAGTATGCAAAGTTTGCAAAGTATGCAAAGGGTGAGTGATCATAATTCCGAAATGGAGCGTCGCAGACACCTAAAACTTTCGCACAGTAATTGTACGCACCACGTGCTTTCCAAAAACACATCATTATTTTCGTACGATGTCTGAAGAAGACGCGAAAGAGGTTTCATTTGAAGACGCGACTAAACCTACACCAACAAAAACTTAAGCCTTTACGCTTAAGCTTTAGTAAAGTATATAAACTTTACGTTTAGCATAACCTAATCTTGTGCACGTTATATAAAATAAAAGTTTAAAAAAATAATAAATTTACGTACCCATATTAATTTGCAACTCATTTTCAAAGCAATTAACATTAAACTGATCCTCACAGATGCCTGCATGTTTGGATTTGAATTCTTTTTTTCACTGGCAAAACTCCGACCAAATTTTTGATAACCGAACAACTGATGGAAATTTTAAAACCCTTACCACTAACTTGTCCTTTACCATTATTGCAAAAATTCTCAGAGCACTTCATTATTGGTATTATTCAATCACAAAAATTTTACATCAAAAATTATTATTGTTATAACCGGTGTGCAGGTGCCTCGAAACAAAATTTCAATACAAATACATACTTATTGACATCATTTGACGTCCCTGTCAAACGAAAAAAAATAACGGACCTGCGCGTGGCGCAACATTCTTTCTATGAATTTGCAAAAATTATTTGCATTTTGCTGTCTTAATTGCCAATTTGATTTCTATTAGATACTCTTCGTGGGTGAACCGTTCCCTCTTGGAGCAATCTGCAAGGAAAAAACAATAAATGAAATATACATTATTTCTATTTTAGTTTTACCTTTCTTATTGACGATTAAATAGGGATCACAAAAACTTCTCTTTTCACTTGTCGCCAGAGATGTCTATTCAACATATTATGTTCAATAATAATCTGTGATTTAGTTGATTATTTACCTAATTGAAACTAGTTCTTTTGGTCTTTAATTTAAATGAATTTTAATTTAAATGCATGAATTGTGAATTTATTTGTGTTTTTGCTTGTAACAAGAAAATAATTTCAACATAAAATTCACGTACACTGTACATGAACACGCGGTTGGACATTTTGTTGAGCTCGCTTACAAAATGAGAGGAGTTTCCAGTCATGTAGTCTTTGCTTTGACGTAACCACGGCGTAACTCGTCCCCGTTAACCTGCACATTCGGCAACTGCTGAACATTTCTGATATATCGTAGATCATTGTGGAAGGAATACAGGACAATAAAATTTGGCGGTGATTCAATCAGAGATAATAGGTTTTGGTTAGAAATGTTCAAATTCCAAACAGCTATAACTCGGGGCTATTATTGTTATTAGATTCCTTTGGGGTACGCTCAACTTATGCCAAATAAATATATGTATGTATCACGTGACTTGTTCAACACTTGGATGGATGGATTCGACATATCCAACCAACCAGTGAATTTCAAACGTCTATCATATTCAGAACACAGATTGACCCAAATGTCCATAAACTAAAATAATTATATTTGCATTATTTTATTTGAGTCATATAAATTATTAAGTGTTTGGTTGGCAAAACTGCATGCATATACATACATACATATATAAACAGAAATTACATTGGAATTAATATCGCCCATCGACGAAGTTTATTTCTGAATTTTTAACCTAAGTTCCTAAACGCTAATGAATACAGATAATAAATTGCATTTCTGCAATCCACCCACCCATAATCAAATATTAATTTTCTTCATATGGCATATGGCTGGTTTCTTATCCTAATGATAAATAAATATTACACAAACAATATGGATATGTACTCGCATGAGTTGCTTGAAATTTGGTTACGCGTTGTAATTTATTACGAGTACATATTGTAATTAAATATTAACTAACCAAAAATACAAATAGTAGGAAAATTTAAATATTTAGCATGCCAATAAAACTATGAAAACGCTATACGAATCCCTAGAATACTATATTGCGGTAGATCCTATTCTTTGACATACATCATATTTTTTATTTACAATCGTGTGTTGGTTGATCTACCATAAGAAATCAATAAAGTACTTCTAAAGCACTAAGTATTAAATACATTTTTAATAATAATAATTAGCTATCACAAGTATTTGTTTTGAATGGAGTTTCAAATATTTTCGAACGGTATGATTATGAGTACTGCGGGGACCCGCCACCAGAGTTGATCTTTTTTACCCGACTGACATCGTCGTAGGCGATTGAAAAAACACTCTTCTTTTCGGCGATGGGGTTACGTCTGCCGATGCTGTTGAGCAGTGAGTTCATGGCGATACCCGAATCATGGTCGTCTTCCAGCATTGCCACATTTAACTGCTTCTGTGTGGAGTGTGTGGACGGAGGCGGAGGCGGAGCCTTCGAATCCTCTATATAGAGATTGATCCTGGCATTGGTGACCTTGATCTCGTTCTCTCTAATGGGCGAAGGCTTTGGTCTGACTGCCTTGTTGGCTGGTTCCCTTGAGGCGGCTAATGGTGGTGTTTCTGGATACATATAATGTGGCAATTTTGTAATCGCCGATGGGACATCCGGCACATGTTCTCGCTCGAAACGATGCTCAGAGTGCTGTACTAAGGGATGATTTGTCTCCGGTTCGGATTTATGTTTATGTTGTTTGTTCATAGCGATGTCTTCTTTCAGAAAACGGTTTGCTTTTTGTGGAGATTTCCGAGGTGCAGGTTCCGGTTTATATTTACCATCTTCGCACTTTTGTATACTGTCCGCTTTAACATTTATGCGTGTCTTTGAAATGCGTTTCTCTGCACCGGCTCCAACGTGCCGCCGCGACGATGATTGGGCACGAGACGAATCCGTTGATGTGCGGCTATTGGCAGCAGCAGCAGGTTTCTTCTTACCATAATACCACTCCATATACTTTGGGATGCTGCACGTGCTTTGTTCGGTAGCCTCGTCAAACAGATCAGTTGCGCTCTGGTTGGACTGACACTTGTCCATAGCAACGATATTCAGTGATGGCTCTGGCTCTGACTCTATTTGACTAAATTTCGAGTAAATTCTTTTAGAACTATTCTTACGGGAAAGTCTGATCTTAGCGGTGGGTCGTTCCTCCTTATGCTCCAAAAACGAGTGAAAAAGATTGTTACCCTGCGAGTTTTTGTCTACTGAAGCCTCTTTAAGATGCACCTCAAATTGGTGTTTCTTGTTCAGGTGATATTCCCCTGCCTGATGATTCGGCGTTACGTTGCTTTTGATTACAATTTCATCGGTATCTGAGTCCATATCGGTGCTGTGCTCCTTCTCATCATCATTCGCATCCTGTTCACACTCTTCTCCGTCCACTTTCGCGTAATATTCTACTTGCGCGACGTGTGCTTTCCGTTTTCTTCGTTCATTAGGACTTTCTTTATCATCAAGAGAATCGGAGATTTCCATGAGCAAATCCCGATTTAGCGCTTCCGAGTTCCGTTTCGTAGGAACAGATTGTTGCTTCCTTTCATTATTCATGCACCTTAGGATGCTGGTCTTTGTTTCACCATGATAACGTATGGGTTTCTTAGGAGGAGAACGTTTCCGATGCTCGCAAAATTCATCCCCTTCCTCCTTAATTGGCGTTCTAATTTTTCGCTTGACTTCCTCTACCATTACAAGTCGTTTGGATGGTAAATTTCCATTGCGATATTTGAGGCGTTTCTTTTGCTTTTTCCGTTTTATCCAATAAACTCCTTCAGGGCTGTTTTGTGGGCTGAAGCGCACGTATTCGTAATCATCTTCAGACATAGAATCGTCATTTTCACTACGCGCTTTTCGGCGCACCGAAGTTCGTTCAATCAAAACTGAATCTGCATCTATTTCTGTTTGAGTTCCTGCTTCACAGTCAGTTTGAGTTGCTATTGCCATAGACTGGCCTGGAAGACTTTGTGTTTCTAGTGCTACATCTTGCATTGTAAATCGTACTTCCAGCTTCTCTTTTTCCATTAGAATCTGCCGAAGAAGTGTATTTTGTTGTTTTAATGAGCTTTCCAACTCGTGAGCGAGTGACTGGTTCGATGTGGATGGCTGAAGTTGCCCTAGAAAGGCTTTTGACTTTACATTCTCGCCCTGCTCTGGCTGTGTGTGAATAACTTTTACTTCTGGTTCTATTTGTGAGTATACGATGGTATTTGGTCCCGATTTTCCCATGGGAAATGTGTCCCCCTTAAGCGTGGAGTTTGGATGCACCTCATTGGGCATCGATTGTATATATGTTGTACCTGGAACGATCTGATAGTGTTCTCTTATGATCTGCTTTCCATCTGGCTGCTCCTCGATAAAACGGCGCATTAGAATTTCTTTTCCGCTGTTGTCAACCATTAGCAGCTGAGGATGTGACAAGTTTGTTGCTTTCAGTGGCACATTGACATAGATGTTGTCTTCTTCTCCTGCGCCACCAGCTCTTGCCTTGTCTCTCGTAATTAGCTGCAGTATCTCTACATTTCCGTCCTTGATGAAGTACTCCCGTTTGTTCTTGAGACTACTCCGCGCGGTATTATAATCAATATCGCTTCCACGATCGATTTCGTGACGGCGAATTGAATCGTCATCAATTTGACGGTCTTCCTCCGAATAGTTTTTGTGTTGCTGTTGCTGGCTCATCTGGTGGTTCACTTTACCACTTTGGAAATTATCAGTGACTTCATTTGTTACTTTTCGTTCATCGATTATATCTTCGATGTAAACATCACGATCGTTAATTAAATTAGTTCTAGAATTATGAAAACTAAGATGAGTATCTTCTTTGGCTATACGAGTATTACTGAAAGAAATTAAGAGTAAAAGTAAGCACTTAGCCGCTTTATAGAATTTTTAGTAACTCACTTTGTTCTAAGACGTCTTTCTTGTTCTTCGGAGGAACGAAGGCGCCGTTCTTCAGTTATTTCGCCATACTCACCGACGTCGGGCGGATGGCCGTCTATGATTTCGTTAGGCTGTTCGCGACCATCGCGGAATTCCCAACGTGTAGATTTCGTTCGGGGATCTGGTGGTTTCTCCGCGGACCAGGCCTCGCGTCTTCCCATCCATTCTGCGACCTAAATATACACGAAATACGATAAGTAATACTTGTAACACAACCCAGAATAAAATATCTGTTACGAGAATAGATTTCGGAAAATCAAAAATTCTATGTACGAGTATTTTATTTTAATATTGTATAAGCAAACTGAAGAAAGTGTTAATTCTAGAACATGTGAAAATTAAAAGCATTTAAAACTACGAGCGCTCGATATTTTTGAAAAGGAAATAAAAAATGAAAAACTTAAAATTGTGCGTTGCCGATTAGGACACCAAAATGGCCCAAAGAGTGATATTACAAGATCCTGGAAAGTGCTACGTTCTACGAATTCTACTTGTAAAAATATAGCAAAATTTGTATCAAGTTCAAAATCTACCTGAACAGATTTTGTTTGTTTTCCATTTGCCATTTCCCTATGAACTAGATGAACATCGTCTTCAGTTCTACTGATATTAACTATTCTTTTGCTACAAGAGAAAAAAAGAGAGGATTATGGATGGAATTAATGCTTTGAAGGGAAACGCGTTTCCGTAAATTAATGTTTCATTTGTAATAGACGCACAATACGGAAATATTAAACCTACATACGTAAGCAACATACGTTAGAAAGATATTTATTTTTGCTTGCACCTTATTATCTGAAATAGGTTCAATAGGCACCCAAACCAGGCAAATCGGATACCTACTGAACAGTATAAAAACGAAAAATATGCAGGAACAGAGGTGAAATAAGGATCACTATAAGTTTGCTACACAATTTTGCGGATTCGCCAATTTAGAAGTATGGTATAAAGCAGCAGCGACTTTCGAATTTATTCAAAAAGAACTCCTTTTGCATCAGACTGCACTTTAAGCCGTTTATCTACATGCATATACATGTGAAGAATGTAAATGAATTAGGTTTTGCGGTCTTACCTGGTTGCGCCATACAATGGGCACCATGAGCAAATACAGCACAATGATAAAATCAAAATAGTCAGCGCCATCAAAGTGGCTAGCAAGATGAGCAGCCAGAATAGTAACTTGTTTTCGGTCTTGTAGAGAGTCTGTAACGGGGTGAGAGTCTATTGAAAACGGTATTAACCGTGGCTTTATATATAGATGTCAACATTTAACATCATAATATCAATCTTACATCGGTTTCATATGCTTCACCACGCATCATAATAGCATATGAACTATTCTGTTGCGAAAGGCGTTGTTGTATCTGCGATATATCAACCACAGACGAGCTGTCGTATAGCACCGAGGCTGTGATGACGCTTGAATCCGGAGCAGCTATCCTCTTGGCACCGGGCTCATCTGGCCGCAGTGGTCGGATATCATGGATGACCACCATTCCGCCGGTAATTGTCGTAAGTGTTTCCTCTGTTTTCAGCTTATCTGGATTAAGGCCTGGCACAACGAAGGTAATAGTACGCGTTCGGCTTTCCGGTGGATAAATTCGAATTATAGTGGTGCTAAAACGTACTGGAACACCCAAATCGTAGGCACGCGCTGTTAGTGTAAATGTTTCCGTGTCTATGGGTGGAATACCAGGCAGTTGACTTCGATTGCTTGCATTGATTTGCTTTCTTGAGCGAAAGTGTACCTTCTCGCTAACCGTGAGTTCGCCCGTTATTTTATGCAGCATGAATTTGTTCTCGTAATTTCCGTTTAAGATTTCATAACGTACTTCGTTATTTGGTGCAGTAGCATCTTTGTCCACGGCGTGTATAACGGCTGTTGACGTAAAATTCTGCATATTGGGAGCCAGTATAAACTCGTAAAGTTCTTTATCGAATATGGGTGTTTCATCATTGACATCAATTATTTTAATGACTAGCGGCACCTGTGCTCTGTTTCCGGTACCATCGTTGTCTCGAGCTTCCACATATAGATGATATTCCGGCATTACCTCGCGATCGAACCCATGATTGTTCGTGGATACGGTTATAAGACCGGTTTCTGCGTCTAAATTAAGGGAAGTATTTAAATAGCCGAGAATGGCACTGTAACGTACACGACCACCGAGATTCGCGGTGTCTACGTCACTAGCATGCACCTGAACGATCTTTGTGCCTACTGTCATATTTTCGGGCAACTCGACAGTATATACGGACTGTCGGAAAACTGGTGGATTATCGTTGACATCGTTAATGTAGACAGTCACATTGACAACGGCGGAGAGATTCGTAGCGGGACCAAGCTCTTGTGCCAATATTTGGAACATAACTGATTGTCTTTCTTCATAGTCTAAAAGTACATTGTCGCGCACACGTATTAAAAACGAAGCACTGCGCTCGGCTACATTTGGTGAAATCTCAAACGTTCCATTATTGTTGAGCAATGTCAAAGAAAACACGCCATTTTTACCGATGTCATCGTCATAGACACGCGGAACATATGGATCCAGGAAGGCGAGAGCGGTACCTTGGGGCGCGTTTTCATCAACACGCGAAACATAGCTGCAAGTAAAGAAGAGCAGAGAGTGCTTCAGTTATTGTATGTATGATTTGTAGTTACGGATGAATTGAAATTACAGTCGACCATTTTTATTTTATTTATTTATTTATTTATTTAAATTAATACAATAATACTAATAAAGGGTTTGACAGTTCTTAGGTTTTCTTAGTCGCGTCGTGTCCTTGTTGTCAGTAACAATAGCAAAATAATATTATATTTACTCACTGATCATTTTCGAAGTAAGGCGCCGAATTAGTTCTTTCAGGCAAGAAGAATGCCAATTGCACTGTAGAGGCCATGGATGGCGGTTCGTCACGACCAACCTTAACCTCCTCGGCAATCACTGTAAGTAAGACGGGATCGCCCACATGTGTGATTGCTGCAATATCCTCCAGAGGTCGCATTAGGAATATTTCACCTGAAGCAATAAAAGGAAAGCAAAAAATTAAAGAGTTCAATTAATATGTTAAGTTTCATCATCATTAACGGTTTATCATCACTAACGGCATCATTATTGTACAACTCATTTATAGATTTATTTAAACTTATTTAAATATATGTATCATATTTATAATATTTATATTCATTAGATTAGATGAAAACTGTATTTATTGACAAACTGTATTCGGGTAGTAGTTTGACAGAATGCATATACTTTCATATACCTACCATGCCCAGTTCAGTTCGTTACCTTTGGGTGAATGGTGTAAAAATATATGAAAAAATAAACCAGAATACTGAAAATTTCCAACAATTAGAGGAGTTGCGAATAAAAATATATCTTCTGGAGCAGTCAAAGTACTTTACGATATGGATTTAAATTTGTACTTGTGTATAACCTTCATCACCATACAAGCACCATTTGCTTTTTCTACTATGTACTTAAATTTTCTGTTACATACTGTTGGCACCAGTTCAGTGACCCCATATTCAAACGACTTTGCTGGGTCTAGCCGATTAAGAAATGCGACTTCATGAATTCTTTTCGTTTATTTATTCATACGAAAAATATTGCTTGTGGATTCGGGTCGCATTGGTATGGAATTTAAAATCATTGCAAATGCAGAGCTAGCAGCTAACATACGGCAAGCACCGAACGAAAAACCAAGTATACGTTGTATGTACATACGATGTCTGTTAACCGGCGAAACGTTAACGTTAAGCAACTTCAAGTTTTAGGCTTGCAAACTGTGAGACTCTGCTGCCCACCTCCACGATACAACCATGCAACTGAAGTGGACAGACGACTTTGGTTTAGGTCTCTATTGTGTGTTCAGATAACTGGTAGGAAGCCGTGGCTAATCCCGTCGTCAGCTAGGCTAGCCAAGACCGGTTTTCAAATTTATCCTTTACCACATACGAGTATATACTCGTACTTAATAGAAGCTGAAGGCGATGTGGGAGAGACTTAAATGCAATGAAATACCAGATAGCCAAACCAAAGGCTGTGACTAGGCTCTGCGAATATAAAAGTTAGTTTTTAATATCACAACACACAAAGATATGAAAGTTACAAGTATTTGGGAAAACAATTTCGGCCAACACGTTCCTGCAGATATGCAAAAAATATCTCACGTCCAAGAACAGATTCGCACCTTTTAGTGGTAGTGTCGTACCTTTACCTTTAGTGTACCTTTGTAAATGTACCTTGGTGTAAATATCGAATCTGATATTCTTGCACAACAGTGACTTTTTTCATTCGTTAGCTATCCAACCAGTTTTTCCAGCATTTAACTTAGTTCCCTAAAAGTTTTAGGTTTAGTTTAGTTTTAGGCTAAAACTTATAATCCCTAACTTAATCTAAATAATATGGATGCCAGGAGTACTGTATAGAAATTCACTCATTCACGAAGTACAGCTGATGTCGGTGGAGACAAACCGCGAGATATGGACCATTTGTGTATTATAGCATATTTTATTTCATAGCGGCGCTGCATTTAGATAAAAGAGGCACTGCTTGTGATTAGGGCGCGATCTGCGCATTAGATGAAAAAAATACAGAAAAAATGTCGAATGCTTCATTCTCACAAATGTAAGGAATCATAGATTGAAGATATTTCTACACGATTTAAGATTTGAACACGGAATTTGGAACGTGTTGAAGCTGCTACAATGGTCACCAAAATTATTATATAGATACATATACCTACATATGTACGAGTACATAAGTACTCATGGAGTACATAGGTGCTCATCTCACTCTACACAGCAAATGGTATTGCTGTCAGGGCGGTTCTTTGGCCTGCGGTTAAACTGATTGCCAACAACTAGTGACCAGACCATAACTAAATGCTTCTCAAATGAAATTCCCATTAGTTTTGTAGTTTTATAGCAGAGTGCAGAGAGTTGCGTAAACATTTAAGTTCCAATTTGAACATTTTGCAGATTCAGTCTTTTAGTTAAGCAGAACCATATGCACTTGAGTTACCAGCATCAGCAACCAGGAATTCAATAGCATCAGGTTTGTGAATTCAATAGTTCTACGCACTTTTCTGACTGAGCCTTTCCTCAGTCGGTCTGCGCATCAGACTCTCTGACTTGCATGTGTTAACAGGTTATAGAAATAAGTCGGGCCGCAGAAGCATATACAGACAACCACAATGTTGACGCCAAGCAATAACGTTATAACAAGGAAGTACGAGTACGAGTAAGTGCATAGCTGTGCACCGCCAGGCTTGTATATTTTATAATAGCTTGTCTGCAAATAGCCATCCAACAGCTAAGCCGGTTCTGTAGCGCTCCAATCCAGCCGGAATGTGAGCACGTTCCGCCGCTACTTGTAGTTGGTAGTTATTTGTTGCATTGGTTTTTTTTTTTTTGTTATGACTGTGGTTATAATGGTAGTTCTACATGCTGCGCTGTAGTTGGTTTTAGATACTTGATATACATAGGTTTATCCCGCACCTTCAATCCCTTGCCTCCAGGACGTGTCAGCACTCATCGTTGTTGTCATTACGGCGGCTCAGCACTCGTTTCCACAATATTACTCTAAACAGCTTGAAGATGAGGTCGATGTGCTGAAAAACTATTCGTTGCTATATCAATCAAGTGGATAATCAGCATCGGGATTCTGTTGTCAGATTTCGACTTTGTGGAAAGAAACATTATTAGGTTGCCGAAATTGATTCTACGTTCCTTTAAAACTGGAACTGGAGAACTTCTACGATATCTCAACAGAAGAGAATATTCCTGGCAATACAGATTGGCAGCACAAAATTACGTAGATTGAATCGAAATTGCTTAGCCAGATCATGGTTCCACCAGTTCATCGATTTATTGCATGAATGGGTAATCAAGGCGATTTTCTGAACTATCAACTCAACAGGAAGATCACAATAACACTGTCATATCTTGTAGTTTAAAACATATACAAATATTGGAATAATAGAACCCCATATCAAAGTATTGGGTCTGGGAAAAAGTTCGTGGCGTGTTTCTGATAGGTGGGGTCAATTGCAAATAACTCTGGCAACACTGATCGCAGCGATCAACGATAAGCTGGACGTTTATTAGAAAGGTAACACTTCGACCGTAACTGTCAGTGTGTAAACAACGAAATTGGTGCAGTGGTTGGAAAGTTGTGTAAAAATGGAAAAAAATAATGAAAAACTCCGCTAAATTTTGCACAATTATTATGACAAAGGGAAAAACACTGTGAAAAAAGGTGTGCTGTCCACGGTTTCCACAATTTAGTTTTCTGAAGAATGAGAAATTTTTAAATGTATCACTTTTTTGGATTAAATTAATTATTGAGATAATTCTGATTTTATATGTATATGTATATTGAATATATGTATTAATTCAATAATATGTATTAATTTATTCAATTCAAATTTCAAAGGATCAACTTTCGAGTTGTTTTGTTGCTTTTGATATACTTTTTCTAAGATGAACTTACATGAATACTTAAAAATTTAAGTGCTTACCGCTTGTGTCGTTGATATCAAAGAAAGAAGTGAATGGATTTCCTTCCGATACTAAACCATATCTGACATCACGAGGATTTCCTTTATCGCCGTCCTCTGCATGAACTTGTAGTATCTACAAAAAATATGCCAATCGAATTTTCAACGACTTTCAACGATTTACAACTCAGTAACAATAAATTATTAAACATCTACTCTAAACTTTCAAAACTAATTTTAATTCAGACCGTATTTCTGCTCGGAGCTTTATTCGGTGTTTTCCTTTAGGTTGCGCTAAAATAACGGAATTTGTTCTTATAAAATTAATACTTCTATTCTGATTCGTTTCTTGTTTTCCTATTATCCGTCGAACTTTATATCTGAGCAAGCATATAAAACTCATTCAGGAAGCAATTACAAAATCGGCTTTACTTTCTTAAACCTGATCTTAGTCTCTACAAGCCGAACAATTGGCTGCTTTCAATCAGTTTACTGGGTTTTCGAAAAATCTGATATATCAGATCGGGATGTGGGAAGTCTGGCAGAAGAGACTGCTGAGAAGGGCAATAATTTTATCAGGTTCTTGTTTTTGTTCGTAATCTTTCTCGAGTGACAAAAGGAAATCGCCTTTTAGGAAATTTAAATCGTATGTTCGAGTATGTAGATCGACTCACCTTGTCACCAGGAAGTAGGCCCGATGGCAGTTTCGTAACAGGTGGGGCCAGTGTAAACACCGGCGGCTGATCCTGCACATCCTGCACAATGATGACGATTTCCATGCCAGCAATATTGCGACTGTCTTGTCCAGGCTCTGAGTAGGCGTCCTGCCAAAGAAGAAATGTGTTAACAAAAATGTCATAATTATGAAAGCGATTTAAAACAATGCGTTATTTATATACACGAATGAGAACTCCAAACTACAACCAAAAAAAATGTGAATAAATCCATACTAATATATAATTGTGAAAGTCTGTCTGTCGTCTGTCTGTCTGTTACCTTTTCACGGCTAAACCGCTGCACCGATTTTGACGAAATTTTATATGGAGATACTTTGAGCCGTGGGGATGGACATAGGCTAACTATTTTATAAAATGTCGACCTCTAAATGGTTGAAATGGGCGTGGCAATGATTTCAGTCACCGTAATGAGGAAACTATAAGGCTTTCACAGCTGAACCGCTGCACCGATTTTGACGAAATTTTATATGGAGATACTTTGAGCCCTGGGGATGGACATAGACTAACTATTTTATAAAATGTCGACCGCTAAATGGTTGAAATGGGCGTGGCAATGATTTCAGTCGTCATAATGAGGAAACTATAAGGCTTTCACAACTGAACCCTGCACCGATTTTGACGAAATTTTACATGGACACACTCTGAGCCATGGGGATGGACATAGGCTATTTTATAAAAAGGCGACCTCTAAATGTTTGAAATGGGCGTGGCAATGATTTCAGTCACCGTAATGAGGAAACTATAAGGCTTTCAGAGCTGAACCGCTGCACCGATTTTGACGAAATTTTACATGAAGACACCTTGAGCCATGGGGATGGACATACATAGACTACCTATTTTATAAAAACTCGACCTCTAAATGATTGAAAAATGAGAGATAGCATACTTTCTGGTTATACTTACGTTTGCCAGTACCGTGAGATGATACATGGCCTGTTTTTCAAAGTCGAGTGGTCCCAAAAGGAAAACAGTCCCTTCTGTGGTTTCAGGTGAAATAATTTTTTGTCTTATTGCAAATAGGGGCGACCCCTGAAAAAGGAAAAAATGTAGAAGGCTTTGCTGTATGTTGCTGAAGTACATACCCATAGTTCGAGGTAGACTGGTTTTTGGAAAAGCGGATTCTTGCGTGCGATCACATAATCCAGCTCCGTACCGCGTTTGGCATTCTGAAAATGAAGAGCAATTTATTCAATATTTCATAAATAGTGAAATATATGTTTCATAAAAGAAACACTCTCTGGAAAAAAACTGCAGAAAGTTTAGTTTTATAGGGTTCTGAACTTACTTCTGGAATCATAATTATGCCGGGCTTGTGAGGAAATATCCGCTCATGAGGTGTAGTAAAGTTCGTTGCCGTGATCGAACAGAGTTGCGTAGCCACGCCGCCTTTCGTGTCCTTCACTGATACCTGGAAGTCATAGTAACGACCAGGTTCCAGGCGGCGCTGCAGTATAACGTTCGCTTGACAAACGGAGTTATACTTCGTACATGGAAGGGACTCGATTTTTACGGTCGAGGAGGAAGCGTCACCGACGAATTCGAAGGTGATCGGATAGTCGAACTCCTCATCAGTGGCGCGCAACCGGTAGATGACGGAACCAACCTGCGCATCGGCGGGCACCAGCACTAAACGCATGCGTGTCGATGGGTCGAATTTGGGATCTACACAGTGTACCTGCCTGGGACTGAGCATCCCCAGTAAGAGGCTGATTGTCAATATCCGATACGCAGCGGCTGAGCTCCAGACAAAAGTGCTTGAAAAGCAATGACCGTTAGAAGTCCTGCGGCAGGTGAAACGCTGAGAATGGTTGTGTTGATTACGGGTGTGTTGCTGAAGCCGTCTGTTGTTCTCCCTATGCCTGTTATTGACACTGCTATCGGTGATGTTGATGGAAGCCATTTCTGCAATTGAACGGAAAATTGTAAAAGATAATACACATAACAGATAATACTATCTGAAACTGTTATGATAGCAGATGGCGTAAATTTAACTGAATTAAGTTTGCAAGTAAATAAAATTCAAGTGCAAATAAAATGCACGCTATGTTTAAAGTATTAAAGTAGGATAAAGTATATAAAGCAATTTTATATCCATCATCATTCATAAATTGGCGCGGTTGACGATGCAAAGGAGCACCTTTGCATAGCACTTGTTGTTGAGCTCACAAAGAAGGCCGCAACTGTCTGTGAACACTGGGATAGCATTGAGTCGAAGCTTTTCGAAATGGTCATAGAATAGATGTTAAAAGGCAAGGAGGTTCCCTTGTTTAAGTCCAGCAAGACCATTCGGGGTTACGGGTGATTGAATGGGTTCTCCAAAGATATCCTTATTAAAATTATCATTAAGATCAGCAGCCAGGGGAATGGCTTGAAGCTCAACCTCATCCCAGTCAGAGAGATCCAAAAAAGACGCCGGGCTCGCATTTGGTTGCCGGTGATGAAGCTAGAACATCAGAAGCTTCTTAAATGTCTGGACATCTAAAACCCCACCATACTGATAGACGAAAGGGGCAGTGATTAAGGTGGACGGAGGAAAATATAGTTTCCCTTGAGTAAGCCGGCTTAAGGATGAAGTTTTGCATCAGGCTCGCACACGGTGGCAAAACGAGTACAAAAGTTAAGCTGCGACGTCAACGCCAGCATCATCAGACGCTGCCCAAGTTCAGACACTCACAGGGGTTAAGAGGAGGTCTGTATGTAACCCTCTCCACCAGATGTTTCTTGTAAGATTGTGAACTGGAGGGCAGAAAGAACTCCCTTTCGGGTCACTGCTATACCCTACTGAAATGCAGAAGACATACATTGTGAAAAATGTGTAAACTTCTCAAGTCTAGACGGCAATTCCTCCAGTAGCAGCTAAGACTGGGTCACATTCCTGTCACCTCGAGAAAAGTCAAAGTTGTGGTCACGAGGAGACTAAAGATTCAGACCAAAAAACGCCTGTTGGGAAGAATTTTGTATGATTACCTGAGTAGTGAACAGCATGGTAAGTTGTCGTACTCTTAGCACGAGTACATCAAGGGAATCTACGCATTTCAACTCTGCACCAGGGTCTAAATATCATAGAGCGTTCCCTTCATTTCAAACAATATACGTTGGGTACCTTCCTTGACATCGAGAGCGACTTCAACAACGTTATGCATCCCATTATTCAGGAGACCCTCTCTGACATGGGAGTCAAGGAAATCCTCGTAAGATGAACTCTAGCAATGCTGTCTCTTTCGGGACAAAAGTCTAAGTCTAAATCAAACTGGCTTATCAAAAAAATCGAACAGACATAGCCAGACTAGTTGCAATGATCACTGGCCAACGATCACGCAGCAGGACTTAGCCCACATACCCCTACTGGCACAGCTGTAAAGGCAACTCTCAAAAGGAGACAATTGCTAATTTCCTGTGTGAATGCCCGACACTGGTGCGGACCAAGCGGATCACATCTAGCTGCTTTCAAACGGTTAAATTTTTGATTTTTGCTTATGTTCTGAAAGTATTTTAAGATCATATTATTAAGATCAGTTTCAGATCATATTTTTTGACAATACTCCAATAAGATCTGTAACTGAAATTCTTGATTTGGTTGTTTTAGTTGGTTCTCAATTTATATTCAACAGTCATGGTTTTGTAATAACATGGTAATTAAATCATATTTGCTTTTAGCTTTTATTAACGAAATAGTTTCGATTTCTTTGACCATATACCATACATTGAAACGGTTGTATACAGCTTTTCTCAGACCCCTGTTGAGTATGTTTCTTTAATTTGAAAACAATATTATTAAGTTCACATCAATCGCTTTGAAAAATCGCTTTGCTTGCGTTTTTCATTTACAAGTCCATCGTTGACTTGTAGAACTCGTTGCTTGCTTACGACGAAGTTCGAAGATTACATTTCGGGGTTATGTTTATTTTGGATGTAATTAATGGCTGTATTAATTGACTGTATCTCTATTTTAATACCTATCAACTTTGCTATTCCTTATAGACGTCTACAATACTTTGATTTTTTTCACATTGGTAGCCGTAGTACAAGCCCATCAACAGGATCATAAATGCTTATCCTTGGAACCTTAAATATTATCTGTGATGATCATAATATCGATTTTGTGGGAGTTATGCAGACCTCGAGGAGATATCAACCTACGAAACGTATGTCGAAGTCGTCGAAGGTAGGTTGGTAATCAGTGGTGCCAACGACCAACAAACTGAATACAGTCGAGTCCAAAACATTACCATGAGCATATCTTCCATTCAAAACATGTCTGTTTTTCAGGAGGAATGAGATGATAAGCAATTGTTGTTAAATTACATCCCAATTCACCACCTCTGTTAAATTTTATTTAGGTCACTTTGAAGTGTCTTTAAAAGTGACTTTTCTTTTACTTGTTTTACAATATAATAAACATTACATAGATAGATATATACATGTTATAACATACACATATGATAAACATAAATGATAGAACATCGAATTTATCCAATACTAGTTAATGAACTACGATAATAAAAGGTCAATAATGAAAAAAAACCAGGATGATAGTTAGGTAGTTAACAGTTGGTAGTTGTGTTGGTAGTTAACAGCTTTTATTACTAATTGTTGTAGAACCAAGAGGGAAACTGTTGAAATGGTTCACGTGCCATGTATATACCCAGTTATTAGTATAAGTAACGCCTAGTTTAGTCAGTTGAAGTTCCACGTTGCGAGGACTACGGCGATCGTATTTCAGGAAATCTGGTTTGAATTTCAATCCTGGTGCAGCTGCAAAAACTATTGCTAGGTAAGATTATGAGTGCGGTAAATAGCGAAGTTTGCTCACCGGTCACCAGTCGACCAAATAAAGCTGTTATGCAAGCTAACAACAATTACAAATACTATCGTATGTAGTTTGAGCGACACCACAGACACCGCCCCGTAGCGCTTTCAACTTATGGAAGCGTTCGTTCAACAGTCACAATAACAGCAGAAGTCGGAGACCAAAAAGCCACAGTAATCGCGTAATTGGTTGATATCTTCGCAATGCTGGCCAAACACATACTAATATTTGGCTAAGAAACCGAGCAGTGCAGAAATAATGGAAAGTACAGGGTGTGCTATCTTTTATGTCGGTCGGTATGTGAATATTGAATGACTTAAAAAAAAAAAACAATCGATTTCCATATATGAGGTATTTTTATTTAATTTGCAATATATTTGGACTAGTTTGAATACTTTCGAATGATATTTGACGAAATGCACGTTGAGTTAACGCAACTGAGCGACTATTTTCAATGTACAGCGTCAATATTTCGGCGCGTTGTTTCGGTGTGAAACGATTCATGGTTAAAATTGTACTGAATTGACGTTTCAAAAACATGTTTACTCCAGTGAACCGGTTGATAATGCCTAACTAACTGTATGTAGATAACTGTATGTAGCTACACATGTATTTCGAAGCATGCAATTGAGCTTGTCTTGGACACGATTCCTGAAACTGGTGGAAGATTAAGGGTTAGGTGTGCTTTCGTACGAATTGAGTGTATTCATGACTTGTTATGGAGCGAGTCGGAGGTTATGTCGTGGATGAAATTGATCTGTATTTGAACTGTGTTCGGTGATGCAATCGAGCCAAACTACGGCTGCAAAACAGCAATCGATTTCGTAACTCCGATCTTGGAAACTTCGAAGCGAATCCACAGTCCAAATTTTGTTTGGCAAAGACAGTAAGCATGATTGTGGCTTTAATTGTTGATGGGGGAGGTTTAATTGAGAATGGGTTTTAATATGTAGCTGGATAATAGTAAAAACTAAACTATTATTATATTGCAACTGAAACAGTTATGTTTTATTATTAACCATTGACATTGACTCCATCTGTTTGCACTACTGATTTTAATTATGCTAAGAGTTAACGCCGACATAAATAGTAGGCCTAATAAATAAAAAACTCCACAATTTAAACAGAAGATCGCAGCTGCAAATTAATTACAATGCGATCGAATGACTTTCGATTTTTCATTTAATGTAGGTATGTAAAACTTTACTTTCTTTCGTAGAAAAATATATCTCTCTGTATACTACTCGTTTATAGTAAACCGCTAAACTGCGTGGCATGCCATACATCGAGTTCACTGGCGTTCGTGGCTTATTTGAATTTTAGCGGCAGTTAGCCGCTCACAACCAGCAGCCTGAAGGTGAGTCGATTCTAAATCCAAAATCTCTTGGATGACAGAAGATTTGTCGGAACAGGTTTATCAATGGAAGAAATAAAAGTTCCCACGCTATTAGAATTTCAAACTGTAGCTGGTTAAAAACGTTTTAATTAGGCTAGAAGTGACGATTAAGATGCCATGCTTATGCTAATTCATCAGAGACGTTTTCCGTTGACTCGGATGTGTTTTGAACAACGTTTGAAATGTGTCCATTCTTCGGACTGCTCCATCGAAATCAGTTTTGTTATATTGCAGACGTGAGAAAAAGATTGCAGGCAGGTCTGCGAAATTCTTGTCAATATAATTCATAGCTCCTTCTATATCGGACATGTCTCTTAAGGCCAAATTTCGATTAAAACACTTTATTCTTCATTCACTATACAGGAAAATGTATGAAAAATATGTTCTTTTTCGAGAGATTACATTAAGCAAAGCGAAATAATTGTTTTGCCGAATGCAATTTTTTTAGAAATAGTAGTAAAGTTTATATACACAGAATAAGCTTCAATTATTGGAAAAATAAGTTGTAAAATTTTTCTGAGCTTATTTAAATGAGCTCTAAGATAAACTTTTTTTGCTCTCAGGTACCAGAGCAACATTATATAATATAAACATGTTTTTGTGTCTCAATGAGTAGAAAATATATAACAGATATTGACACTAAAAAACACAATTTGTAAAGTTCGTGGGCGCTTCCACATTCCGAGCTTAAAAAACCAGGCTCAAACCAAATCATACGATTGCTTTTATAGTGTATATTTTCATAGCATTTATTGAAAATTAAAAAACATAAAACTGGAAGTTAATTTATTAAAAACAAAACAGAAACAAAAAGATGGCGATTGAGATTCCCAACGACATTCGTGATTTATATTCTTCAATGAACCCGTGACGCAGAAACACAGTAAAGCGAAAAACTTGACTTGGAAGACAACTGAGTAAACTTTTCGGAATTTCTATAAAATGGTGAACATTTTAAGACTCTTAAGGCTTTTAAGGTCTGGAAATAAAACACTAATTAAGATCATATACTAAAAGCAGATAGTAGACTTTCGATTACAGAATTTTTGTAATTCAAAGTAAAAATAAATGTGTTTTTAAATGAACGATATCACATCTTCTCAAGGGTATCTTTACTCTTAATTGCTTATTTGGTATATGGAGGCTATATTCTCTAGGAAGCTCTCATTTAATATTTTAAGATCTTAACTAATCTCAAAACTAAATGATCACCAACTTGTATGAAGTGGGTTCAATTCATAACTCATTTGAACATGATCGAGACAATTCATTTCATCAGTTGAATCATTAAACAATCAAACTTATCCCGAAACACGAGAAGTTGATCGAGTTCATTGATGACTAAAGTTAAAGTAACGTTTTAAAGTACTTCTTACGTCTGTATTGTCTACCTTATTGCTTAGTGAACCTTGTATATCCAATTTATATAAATAAGCATCCGGTTACTGCTGCTGAATGGAGTATTAGTGTTGATCCTCGGTTGATTTTGTGCGGCTGTTTTCACTACGTTTGCAATGTGTTTATTTAGTCGAAAAAGAAACTGCATTTAAATTCTTAGCGCGTTCGCGTATCGCACGGATGCGTCTGCCGTCATGATTGTGCGTTGTGGATTGCAGTTTTTTTATAACACAAACTCGAAGGCAGAATAAACAATATAAATTACTTTGTACCTTTTTGTTGTGTTCTTGCCTGTATAAATATTTTATGGTTTTCTTGCTGAGCACACACAAGTGCATTGTTTTGTATTATTTCATTTACATAAATGCGAGTATAACACTTGAAAATTCCGCATGGAAGTAACGATGTCGCAGTGGCACTCACGCACCGGCTGCCAGGTTTTCGATGTGGTTCGGTCTGTCCACAAGCAGCGTGATTTCTTTTTGAGATGGTTAATACTAACGCATTTCATTTATCCATTTTAATTTAAATGTATTCACTTTAATGGCACTTACAATTTGTTGCTTTTATTTTGCATAACTTTTCTCTTTTTATTAGATATTGATTTAAGGTTAGAACAGCAAAGGTTTGTGGCATCACAATTTAAGTAATTATCATCCACGCTTATAACCGAAATTAGGAATTTAATTAAAAAACAAGTTCACACGAAAGCACAAAACGGAACAACAAAAACGGTTGTTCAGGAGTTGATCAAGCAATTTTTTTTTTCTTTCATTTTTTCTACACTTAAATTCTGCTTTATTATGGCTACAACAACAACGTTCTTCGATATAATCCCAGTATTTGTGCACATCGATGGTTTTGTTGTTGTGTTTGAGAATTAATGGTTGGTTAGCTCCTTTAGCCGAAATTGTTATCCGCACTGCAATGATCGTGGACGAGGTTTGAGGTTGAACTGGTAACCAATCGAGCAGAAAGACTTGCGGCCACTCTGTTCTTTCAACGTTAGCCCCCCAATTGGAGCATCACTCGACCAGTTTCAGAGAGAGCACCGCGATTCGAGATCTTACTCTCCAGGCCAGTTTGACGTCAACGTTGTGGGAACTCTGATAAGCAGACGTGCTCACCGCAGACCGGTTTTTAGCAATTATGAGCAAGAATGGGAGTCGGAGGACGCAGTCAGTTTCTTTCTCTCTTGTTTGAGCTTCTGTTTGTTTACTTCTTACGAACCAGTATTCGTTGGTAGAGTCCAAGTTTCGATCAACTGCAACAGTCGAAATAACGAAAAAACCTTGGCGAGGGCGGTGAGGGACGCCGAACTCGATTTATTTACGTGAAAATTCAAGCGTTTAAAGTTATGTGAAGCTATGGAAACAGGTTTGATATGGCTGTAAAATCGTTTGGCTGGCGGCTTGAAACGCGACTCGTTTGACAAGCGGGCGTTGAAAATTTCGAGACTCGATTGCGTTCATGCAACTTCTTTCTTAAGTCTTTTGTAAATTTAAAGCTATTCGAGATCCATGCTACCCACAAAATTTTGCCAACTTTTATAATTTTATCTTCCTTATTCCAATTTTAGGAGTTAATGTATGATCATTAACCGAAACACGCACAGGCTGTGATCGAGATAATATCACTAAAATCATGATAACGTTTGTGTATTAGACGGGGATGCCCGAAACAACCTACTGAAGTGCTCTGAGATTTGTAATTCCGAAACGAAATTAAAAATTTTTAAAAGATTGTTCACAGCTGCAACGTTCCAAATTATGCACAAACATTAAGTCAAAGTTATCAAAAGCGAAAGGGGATTCAAGAGGAAAATTGCTAAGTACTCAAACGCTGAATGTAGTTTGTGACCGGCTACACTTCATGTTTAGTTGACGTTATTTGTATTATAACTGTTGCTGTTGTTGCGCGATTACTGTTACATGCTTGACTAACTGCCGAGTGCATCAACACAGAAGAAGCAAATACGCGGACACAAGCACACGAACAGCCATTTGAGGTCTTCGAGAACTACTCGTTTTTCGTGGAACAACGACCGTAAGCAGTAATGAACGCTGGTTCTAAGCTGCTGATGCATCATGTAGAATAGAGTCGACTCAAATAACTGCGCCATTCGTTGCGTACATTTGGCTGGGCGTCCACCCGATTGACAAGAAGAGCAAAATGGCGGTGGGCATCATTATGACGTACCTCGATGTGCCCAGCATTTAAGATAGCTTCGATGTGCGGTGACGATCCCGATGTCCGCGGAAGGTCGGAAAGTATTCTGGCGGGAGCTGTTAAAAACTACCGACTTCATTGAGTTGAAGATTCCGGTTCCCTTGCCAAGCGGATTGAGAGAAATGCAACAAATAATAAACAAGAATTACTAGAATAGTATTCAATACTTAGATAAATTATGTAATACGCTTGTGTAATTATGTCCGAAGTGTTGTTGCCGTCGATAGTTACAAAAGAAATGATTGAAGTGATAGTTAAAATTTGTATCAACACAATTTAAACCTTTCTACAGGTTTAAATTTACTTTATATAGTACTTTCTTGAGAGATGTAGAGAGAAATGTATTAAAGCACGTCAAAATCAAGTCAAACGAATGAAAACCTAAGAAAATAGACAGTATTAGGTTGAATTTAGACAGTAAACAACGAATTTACGATGGACTTCAGTACTTTAGTCTAGTTATCTGCAAAGTATTCTGGTATGCTGCGTGTACCAGCCGCTGCTGATACCAGTTTCTGGTTTCTTCGAGCAAAACCAGTATTATTTCAATATTTCAAAGTGTGCACGTGCAAATCCAGTTCATTTCGGAACCGAGTACAGAGGACAATAACCCATTTGTGTGTCTGTTGTTGCCTTTTCTGTAATAGTTTCAGAAATAGTTTTTCTCAACAACATCGAGCAAGGAACTAGTTCGTTATTACCAAGAAATTATTCCACAAAACATAAATGGAAATTCGTGTGCGTGACAGCATTATTTTTTGTGTTTCGAGTTCACTCTTTGAGTTGTTGAGTTGTTGCCAAAAGAAGTGGCTAGTGGCAAAGGGCTCCAACTTCACTTCACACACACACCTCCATAACTAGTTGCTCATGTTTTATGCTTCATTATAGAAGAATTTAAACGAAAATTGCAAATGGCTAATCGTGAGGTCAAGATTAATTTAAACAAATTTCATATCAGTCAAAAGCTGCAACGCAACAAAAAACAACAGCAAGGCCGATGCAATCAAAACCCGGACCCTGACATGTCTGGTAGGCTGTGTTTATAGAGGAGAAGAAGAAGGAGAAGGAGAAGAGTAAAAAGATGAAAAGAAAAATTAATCTACAAGCACACTTACGACGAAGACGGTTCCTGGTCCTAAAGTCAAGCCAATGAACAAATCAATCAGGCGATTGGATAACCAACGGACAACGGGCAGGGACTCCATCTGGTCTTGAGTCTGGTCTCTGAGTGAGAGACCGACCAAAAGCCGCATTCGAAATATGGAATTCATTTAATATCGTGTTCTTATCTCTTCGACTGTGTGGCGCGCTTTTGCCAAGTCATTGCGTTGATGCTGAGTATTTTGATTCGAGCGAAGAACGTGACATCACGCCGCAGCACATCGCTAACCCCAAGCAGGCAACCCCAACTCGCCGAGAACAACAACAACAACTGCAATGGAAAGCATAACTACTTGTGTATGTGGACTTGAGTGTTGTATGAGTGCCGTGTTGTATGAATAATCATGGGTCGGTCCTATCGGTTGAATGATTCCGGACGGAACCATATTGCTTGTTGTATAGCGGACGCAGTATTCCTTTTCTCATGGAATGCATGCATATATTTTGATAACCTCGCTGGTCCAAACTGGTTCAATGCCTCACACATCGATTTCAGATCGCCATCAGCACAAAGTCTTGGTTAGTTTTATACTATCATTTTGACACAACTGAATTCGACACAACTTTTATTTCTCGCATTATTTCAACAGACGTTTAACCTGATTTAGCAAGTATTAACTCGAGTGCTAAAATATTTGAGCACACGTTTTTATTATAGTTTGGACACAATTAAATAGTTACCGCGATTAATATTTCAATACACTGAAATGTTGCGTAGCATTTTTGGGTTTGTTTTCATTATTGAAAAAAAACGGTTTGCTTGACTCAACACCTAAAAATGTTTGTTATCCCAATTTTATTTGTATTTTTTTGATCTGAACAACGAGGGACTCGAACAAAATCAACAACAAGAACAAAATCCCAATCAACAAAAAGCCTTTATAAATAAAATCCTTTATGTTCGCTACTATCAGACGATGTGTAATATGCAGATATGTAAATTGTGTGAAAAGTTGATGGCTCTTCAGATATCTGAATATTTAAAGAACTCTAAACATCTATCTCCACTACAATCTGGTTTTCGTCCTGGTCACAGCTGTTCGTCTGCACTAGTTAAAATCTTAGATGACATTAGACCCTCTTTCGATACTGGTTCCTTAACACTACTTGGCTTTATAGACCTTTCTAAAGCATTTCATAGAGATCAACATACTCATATCTGTTATAAAGTAAGAAGTTATTTTGGTTTTTATAACGATGCTGTTAATTTATTGTCCAGCTACTTATCAAACAGATCACAGCGTGTAAAAGTCAGAAAGGGTCAATACTAGGGCCCCTATTGGGTTGCTTGATATCAATGATGTATTCAATGTGTGTCACTATTCAAATCTACATTTCTGGGTACTGATACTATCACCGAGTTAGTCGTTAGGCTTAATAATGATCTAATGAAATTGATTTAAGATAGAATAGTTTTAAGAGAACTGAAACTGATTTTCCATGTGTTTACATAAATACACTACAAGTAGTGACTAAGATTAAAACCGGTGCATATATTTACTCGTTTCTCTCTTTTGTAGTTATTGTTAAGAATATAGTAAGAAATGTATACTATCTGTTATGTAACCTGAGAAGGTCTGCGGCTGGCACTCCATTTACTACCAGACGTATGCGTGTTTTACAACTTTTGATCCCGATTATTACGTATTTCGAATTACATAGTATACAATAGCATTGACTCCTCATCACAGCTAAAAGTTCAAATAGCTTTTAACTAGGTGACACGTTATGTCTTCGGATTAAGTAAATTCAATCACATATCCTTATTTAAAACTGTTATCCTTGGCTGTGATTTAAACAATTTTCTATAAGCTAGAAACTGTTTATTCTTATTTAAACTAAATCATACAAAAGCGGCGAATTATGTGAATGAAAAACTGCTGTTCTGCACATCGCATTTATTTTTCATCAACGCCATTCGATTGTGGAATACTTTACGTCGACAGTCAAAAGAAATCCGGGACAAAGTGAGCTTAAGCGGAAAATTTGCATCTACTTCTCGTCTCTTTGACTTCCTACAACTTTAATTTCTACACTTCTGCTCATCTTTCTTTTTCTCTATTTTTTTCTCTATTTTTTACTCTTCTGTCTCTTGCCTGGCTGTTGCCATTCATATCTACATTCTTAATCAATAAATACTAAATAATTAAACTGAAATATTGTCACTGTGATTGTATTGCCCTTCATTATTATTATTATTATAGAATATTTATTTTGTATTTGTTATTTTCGTTTGAAATACTATATTTGAAATGATTTTCTGGCTTCTTATTGTATTAATTCAAATATATAAATAAAAATATATACTGTAATTAAAATAAATGAATGAGTACTTAATAAAAAAAATATTATAATTATATTAAATTTCTACCAATTTAATCTATGTAAATTTAATTTCGAAACTTACTTTTTATTCAGCTGAAATTATAATCCTTTATCATGATTGTACTTCATGGAACTCATTCATCCAACAGTAATAACTGTACCTTTAGAGTGAATGCCTGTACTCTTTCTTCGTGTATTTATAATTCCTTCAGAGGAAGCACTAAATCTCCATATTTTCATATTCAAGCTACCACATCACTACTCAAACTATTTCTTGTACAGCACAGATTTTCGGGCGCGTTTTGGATCAACATGCAAGAAAACGGACGCACACGGCCGCACCAGTTCGACGGCATTAGAAAACAACCATTGGCCACAAAGTCTTGGGCAAGTCTAATGTAGTGCGATTTGCATGGACTTTACAGACGACATCTGAAATACTGCTGAAGATTTTTAGTTGTGGCATAAGAACAACAACAACGTGGCCAGCTGGAAAGTGGAAAATTCTGGAAAGCGTTAAGGTTTGCTGAGAAAATGCATAAAAGTTTTATACTTTAAATATTAGGCAAAATATTAGGCAATTAGACAGAAAGAAACTCTATATTGTATTTTAATTTATAATTATTTACTTTATTTAATAAAATTGTAAAAATCGGTTTAAGAAACCAATCATAATTATGAACGCTTATTTTTGTCGAGGACTATTCCAAGTAGTTATTGTATATTTAGATACTACAGTATATTCTTTTTATTTAGCAATATGATGTCAACGTTTCCGCAAGAGTAAGAATATCAACGCGACCTTTGAAGCCAATTTATTGGCCACCAACGAAAACTGGTCTCAGCAGTGATTTTGGCGGTTGTTGCTGTATAGTTTATCCCCATGTCGAGCGTCGTTATCAATACTGCTCCTTGTGCCCGGGTCTTTCTTCGTTCGCAAACGCAACTTCAGTTTGTAGGTCATTTCGCATTAAAAAGTTAGTTAAATATGGCGGGTCATTTATTAAGTCGTGACAATTCCAACTTTTTACAAGCTATCGATATTTTTAGAGTTTGATGTGTTTATGAAGCGCTTGCAAAAAATACCACGTTAATGATTCAGCCAGTTGAGGGGTGGAAATATCTACAGCCTATGTAAAAATTATGTAAATAGGCTCTCGCTCGTGCTCTGGGACAGCAAAATGACCATAGCAACAGAAGTGGTCAAAACAAATGGCCACGATTTCCAGTCACAGGCATAAAGGCACTCGGAGGTATTCCAACGAGATTTTTCAGGGCCGCAGCCGGGCTCCAGTTGTATAAAAATAAATTTTGAAAAAACGCTGTGCTTTGTAATTGAAATTGGATCTCTTGGTATTTAAAAATATCAAAGACAAGACATAAAAACTCATAAAAACACAGTCTCAAATGACAGGAATATTGAATTAGAATTAAGCTATTGGTTAACAGAAATTTAGAAAATCAGTTCAGCAATAAAAGTCGCCTTTCCAGGAACGAAAGATTTATGAATATCGCGGTTGCGTGTTACCAAATATATTAACATTAATTATTAACTCATACACCAACACTGATGTGTTGGTGACCCATATCGCATGTGACTCTTCCGATTAAAATAACTCAAGATCAAGAAACATTCAACAAGAAAACATCAAGAAAATTTCTAAATGTCTATATATTCAGAGGATGATTTCGATATTAATTTACAAAACTAGTGTAGAAATATTTACAACTGTTGTGGAAAGTTTGCCACTTCAACACTTCCTTCAAACAACTTCATTTCATGTCACTGTACTTAAATATTCAGCATGGAAAACTGGCGATTGTGACACCCGCCAACAAGTTGGCGAAGTCACGAATGTTTCTTGGCGAAGTCTGAGGAATGTGGATAATCGCCTGTTACGTGCTCAATGTACATATCTGCCTGGTGGTAGAATTCTATAGCGTTAACGGTTTTTGTTTGGATAGGAACTGTTGGTATAATTTAGAGCAAAGCAGTTCAAATAATGCATTCTAATGCAAAGACTGCATTTAGCTCGTCACCTGAGTGAGGTTTTTCGTTCACCAACACGAGTATTAACATTTACTCACCATACTATTCGGCATGAACTACTCCCTGTGCAGCCGTTGCAAACTCCAATGTAAGGGAATCCTTCCCAACAGCAACTTTTCTTGTATAGTTTGCAAACAATTTCTCAAACACTGCCAATGGCATTCCACAAATCTGACCACAAACAACACCATTGAAAACACGGATATTGTATCCCATTCCACGGTGTGGAAGTTGCCCGGCGAAAAATTGTTAATGAAACTCATAAAAATATTCATCACGTCGAAATGGGCTGTTTGTGTTGTCGTCTGTTGGAAGCGAAGCACGAAAAGCACGACAGACTACTTGTGTAGTCCTTATGTTTTTTTTTTGAGCTCAGGGGCAAGGAGTTTCAGTTCGAATACAGCAAAAATTTGGTTGAATTATAAGCTCATTCACTTGAATAGCAAACCGATTTGTTTACTTTGAAATGAAGAGAAAACACGAAGAATGTGATATTAATGAACTTCTAAATCGAAGCACCGAAATTTAAACTAAATTCTTTCTAGTCAACCGAAATAACAAAATGGTTGATGTTTGTATCCTGGCAACATTATTCTTAACACTTCGACAGAGTATTGCAAAAAGGCGTACAGTCTACACTGAGATATTGTATTACAATATACAACATTAAAATCAACGATTAAATGAATTCAAGTGCGTCAAGTTAAATTCGCGTTTTTCATAGTTAAATTCGTAATTAGCGGAATATAGTTCAAATGCTGCAATTATGTCATCTATGAACATATCCATAGGTGTGTATTACTCAATCTTGTTGGAATTCACATCTACCAATCCATTCTTTAAGACCAAGTCGTAATATCTACTAACGGTTTTTTAACCTTATTTCATATGCTGGCAAATTGGCATACAATACCGTCAAAGTTACTGTGTTGAAATCACAAACTTTTAAATTAGTCAAAAAACTAAAACTAAACGCAGTCAATTGTAGACACTGAATTCAATTCAAAAGGTTGGTTCTTTTTTTGTAGTGTACATCTTATTCACGCTACGCTCGTATCACATACTAATCTACTTCCTAGTTACCTATAAAATTCTCCTGTGCTCAATCTTTCCCCTTTCCGATGCTGCTGCTATCCGAAGCGCTTAACTTCAAGTCCACAATACCACCTGGAACTGGTTTAGAACTAGTGTAGTGTCAGTACTGATTGTGGCTTAGGTCATGGTGAATAGCGAAATGATTTCTTAAAAGAAGTATATGTAAAACAAAATATTTCTAACTTACTTTTACTGAATATGATTTTATCAAAGGGTTGCATATACATACATACATAGATATGTAACATACAGTGGCCCAATAAAGTATTTGAACACGTTGAATTTTGTTCATACTGGCAACAATAGCTTCCTAAAATGCAATAAAATGTAATTGTCCGACACTGTTTATTGAACTACTGTAAGTGTGCTTACTTCCAGATATCATTTTTTCTTTACGAACGACTCCACGGTTGCTCTAAGAGTACCCTTTTGGATCCAGAAACTAAACCCATAACCATTCAACAAAAGCTCTAAAAATTGTCCCAAGATAATAGTTGTTGCACTTACATACGAGTACGTACTTGATTTCACAGCATTTGTATGTTCGCATCGGCAACAATGCCTTAACTTCCAGTAAAAAAAGTAGAGTAAAAAAATCAGAAAGACGACATCAAAGGGTTACGTTGAGCAACTTTTGCAGTGCACAATTTTTGCCCCTCCATTCAACGATCGCATCATCGACAAAAATTCTCGGGGTCACATAACGGGTCCGGGGATCTGTATTTGATCTTGACAATGCCAACTGGAGGCGGCTCGTAGATGATCCAAAAAGACGCGGCGGTGTGCACGAGGTGTATGCGATGATGCTCGGTAGAAAAACGCCTAAACTAGTGATTTTTAGCGAAGCGATTGTGCCAAAGATTAGTTTATGTAAATGAATGGAAGAAGCTAACAGCGATCGACACCAATGCACGAGTTTCACTTCTAAAAATATAGATTCCTTGTATTTTTAATATAGAACTTTTAATGTAGGTTCTTTTCCTTTGCTAAACTTTGAATACGTGAGATTGATATTATTTTTCGAATATTTAAGTCCGATATTTATTTATTCATTAAGATATAAACTAGGAACATTGCTTTATAGATTGATTAGAACATTTAAGAAAAGGATAACAAATTTAAAATCTTTTGCTAGCTAACAGATTGGGTTCATGCTGTTGATATTATTACAAAAATTTGTTATTTTTTACCGCAGGAGAATATAAATTGTATTAAGAGGTATGGGGTATTTATATTGAACATTTTTTAAAACTTCATTCAAAAATATTCCCACACCTTGCAATAGAAGTTTTCAAATTTTTGATAAACTGAATATGGGTACTCTAATTGCAAGCTGGCCAAAAAATTACACACAAACACATCATCTGATGCGGGCTACCTTGGATATGCTAAACTTATATACATATTTATAATGTATGTATAAATAACGAACTCGTATTATTATATTTCCTATAGTGGATATATAATTTTTTATATCGTATATACACATGCATACACAAATAAGATTGAGAAAACTTCTCACTGTCGATTTTGCCTCAAATTTTAATAGTTGCATACCGATGCATCGGCAGATTCGACGAATTCTTGTACTTTTTATAGAGTCAACAAAAAGACAACTTAAATCAAAATCACCTTAAAGGTCATCGAGATTTGC
Source organism: Myopa testacea (assembly GCA_949629155.1). NCBI lineage: Eukaryota > Metazoa > Arthropoda > Insecta > Diptera > Conopidae > Myopa > Myopa testacea. Next base: position 57,457,772 of record OX451345.1, read on the forward strand.
GTACCATGTTGGAGAAATGAGATGTTACAAATGCCCATCGTTTCCTTAGAAGAAAACAAGCTGTTAGATGCACGCATTAGAACAACAACAAAACGAATACTTAGCTCGGAACAAGCACGAAAGTTACTGACGGACTGAAGTTACTGACAGACTGGCAGACATACGGACGGTTTATTTCCAATTTAGACCAGGTCCCGCAAGATTTGCTTAAGATTCCACGACGAAGCCTTATTAAGTAGTTTTCCATGCCTCAAGGGTTTGGCTTTGGTAGCGTTGAGATGCGCGGATAGGATTCGTGCTGGCATCAAGAGGTACAGGCCACGTTTAACTATTGCAAGAATAGAAGCATGAAAGAATCAATTCTTTTGAGAACTGTGATACTCGACAAAAGCAGAGAGTGCAGTCTGGGCGGGTGGTAAATAAGCATCGCCGATTTGGTGGTTCGATTCCTTGGCCAGAAAAGACCAACATTCCTTAGCATGAGATACCAGTTGGTATGTTGCGGCGATAGAGTTCGCAGCTAGTATTGGCCTTGGCTACGTTAGCTGAGGCGCGCAACAGTGTATTAGCAATTTCGCGATAAGTTGCTGACAAATAAAGTAATGAAAAATAATGACAGGGATGTGAACCTCCGACTATTACAAGCGACTGGGAGATGGATGGAACCAACGAGATTTAGTTGGATCAGCAGTCTGCTCAGTCGGAGTTTCTGATTATTCATAGAATTCAACCCAATTAATGGAATCCTTTGAATCTTTGAATAAAAATTTGTGTGCCGTAAATCGAATAGCAAAAGAATATATACCCAGACTAAACATGTTGCCTGCTGGTAATGAAAGCAATTCAAATTGCGCTGGTAAGTGGAAAATATTGTAAAAATAGAGGGACTTAAAAAGTACGGAAATTCTACGCTGATATAACTCTTACTTATGTACATATCAGACAACTGCAGCGAATACAACAAAACGATGTTTCGAATCAATCACTAAAATATGAATGCCGAAAGCCGTTCGTATTCCCAAACTTAATGCACGAACCTGATTCGTAGTCGTTCGAAAGCGACAACGAAAATAATCCCCACGAAGAGTTTGAATCAACAAAAAATCGCCACGAAGAGTTTGAATCAACAAAAGAATCGCAAAAGGCTCGAGTTTTCGAGCTGTAATCGTTCAACACGAGCTTTAATCGTTCATGGACAATCGTTTATGGTTGTCGAACAATGAACATTATATAGGAAATATTTTGAGTGATTGAATGCGTCGCTGCAGCGATGCTGAAATCTGGCGTTCTGTCTGTCGTGGTCGTCGTGGTTAACAGAGATTTAAATATTCGCTACAGCGAGTTCGCCAATCGCCTTAGCAACATCCAGTAAAACAACACCCTGTACGGACTGCTCTGAACTGCCGCCTACTCTTCTGTGTTTATGTCTGTCCCAAATGTTGCATTTTTCGCAATCAATGTACTTTGAACGTCTTTGCTTGAAATTCATCGGACACGTTGTGCAGCCTTCTCTCATGATGAGAATTTTACCATCAGGATCGGCGATGTTCTGCGCATTCGGACGGGTTCAGCGATGTGACTTGTGGCTTGCTTAAGGTACGATTGTCTTCGAGGCAACAGTTGTGTTGCAGTTGCCCCAACTTGGTTTAGATGCTGCTCCCAAACGGTTTTAATTAAGTCTGAAGATATGTATGTTTCGCTAGTTTGACTAATTTTATCCATAAAAGCTTCGTCCTCACTTTAAATCTGGAGCGATATTTTGATAGAATCGATGAATGATAGACATCGATTATAAATGTATAATCATTGCCAGTAGACAGTAATACATATTCGTATATTCCTATGTTACCAATTTGTCTTTTTCAATGCTGGTTAGAGCTCTCAACTTTTCCTTCAACATTTTGTATGGATTTTGCTTCTAAAGATTGTCAATTCAAAGATCCCGAACTGAATTCCTTATTGAGTCTTCTCAACTCATATTCTCCACTCCGGAACATTTCGGTATACATGCATACATAATTGCTGACATCCCTTTCGTTAGACACGTTAATGGAGGCGAAGTCAAGATGCAGAAACTGATGACTGTTGAATGTCTAGAGAAATCGAATTTTCTGTAGACAGCTTTAACACTGTTGAGCCACAAGCACTTATAGACTTACATAAAGACCGTTCTGAAGACAAGAATAAGAAATGCTTCTTTGGCTGTAAAGTTTACGCCCTCATTTGCTGGGTCACCAGCGTTCGTACATAAAGAAGACCATGAAAGGGTCATGGGTTAATTGACAGAACAATACCGACAAAGCGCGGTTTTTTACGTTTTTAAGAAACAAAATAAGTTCGAATGCTTCTACTAAAGTGGTCATTTTAAAAATTCTTAGTGTGCAGACGACAAATGGAAAATACTTACATCTGCGCCAGTGTTCATTGCTCAACAATTTATGCTTCTTATCGCATAAGAGCAAAACCAACAACGAATAGCGAATAAGTTAACGAGTCTCGCTGAAGTTGCATAAGTTTAGTCAATACGGTTAGCGGTGGTGATAGTTGCAGTTGTTGTAGATTTTGTTGTTGTTGTTGCAGTTGTTATGGTTTTTGTTGTTGTTGTTGTTGTTGTTGCAAGTTCATACAGACGGCAGCTTGATGGAGCAGCTGCAGCATTTAAGTTTCTGGCAGATGAAAGTGTATGTGTGTGTGTGTGTGTGTCTGAATCAAAATAGGCCACATCGACAATTCTCTTGACGCCATTTCAGCTAAATTGAAGTCAAGACCAAGCCTCTTTTTCGAAATGAGGCTCGAGTGTGGTGCGGCCAAAAATTAGGAAATCACAAACAAGTCACATAGTACACATTTTGAAATTGTTGTTTCTACGATTTCTGATAAACATAGAGCTCAGTTCGTAGTTCCTGTTGCAATTCGCTGTGATGCACGTACTCGTGCACATACGAGTATACAATATATAAACACGATATACACACCCACTGCGAGTGTTGGACGAGGCACTTGGACGAGTTTAGTTTCCTAATTGTAGTTGTATTGTAGTTGATGCAAAAGGAAACTTTAAAATAAGTTTAGTGAGGCTATGAGTAAATTCCAGCCAGTTCAAAGAGATCTCTCCCTCTGGCTATTTATGTGGTAGAATGAACAATGTCTGAAATATAACTAAAAGTAAATTAAATAACAGACTTGGGAATTTATTTATATTCTGAATCGACTAAAACAAGCTGCTTTCGATACAATAACTTATGATATATTGAGTACTTGCATCATTGTGTACAGCAAACAACCAAATCGATCGTTGACATTCCACTCACATCGCGATATGCCGAGTTATTGAGTTATGAGAATTGTTTTGTCGCGAAAATCAATTTCAACTTTTAGCTAATTTAATTATTTTGACAGGATGAACATTTCGAAAGTGCATACATAAGTCAATCAGCAGTAAGTGTCCCGTTGTCGAGGATGCTTTCAGCCAACGAGCGCCATTTATTTTTGTCGAACTTATGTTATTAACATTTATTTGTGATTTGTGATTACAGGAGTTACATCAAGACCTGATCATGACCGATCTCTAACCACGGTCCGCACCTTATATCTGCATATTTAAAAGCCGAATCGAATCAATTTTAGGTGCCATTAAAACTACTATCGTTTAGCATGCTTCAGTAATAAGTGAGATGAAGAGAAGTAAAGCATTCAATGGTTTATATACAACTGCTAGAAACTATTCCAGAACTTAACACCTAAATTCATTAGCTGATTGCAGTCAACCTCATGAAACCGTTGCGATTTTCAGTATTTCTTCTACGTCTAAAAATGGTGTTGGGCGTTTCTCATTGGTTGGATGGATGAATTTATACAAATGCAGCCAAGCAACTGAGGTCTAATATTAGGAAATTTATTTCATTAATGTTTGCAATCAATGTTAACTGAATCAATAAATGGAATCACCCTTAGACGGGTCGCTTTCATTTAATTTAATATCAAGTCGAATTAGTATTTTTGGTGATTCATGATGAATTAGTGATTCATGCAATAATTCACAAAAACTGGAGTACACAGAAAGCCCTGGAACCCAGCGTGTAGATTGTGTATATATTTTGAATCAAAATTTTTGATTGATCAGATTGCATTCGAGTGCAAAAAATCCTTCCACGACTGTAAAAAACCTTTCTACGGACTGTAGCAAACCACATGCTGGGATATATTTCGTGAGAATCCTTGTAATTGTTACTTTTTAGCATAATTAACTTAACCCTCCTACCTTCTCAGACTGTAATAAAGTTTCTTCCTTCAACCACAGATTCTAAAGGTCTTAGATGGACACATTGTCGCGTTATGCAAGAACTCACTTTCAGATTCGTGCCTGAAACCGTGTTAATTATGAGCTGCACTTCGCGACACACAAAAATATCGCGCGGCAAAGAGCGCGTCGCGTCATTATTAGCGGCAATAACTCGAAAAGTGTTCGACGCTGCGGTGCCTTGTGGCTGTACGGTGTCTTGTGTACGTTCGCAAAGTGTCATTGGATAGGTTTCAGCATGGAACGACAAGAACAATACCATATCACCAATAAAATATGGTCGTAAGATTAAAAATAACGTATCGTAAGTTTGCTGTTCATGCTGTTTTGCTTACGTTCCTTGGCAGAGAGGGTGAAGTACTTTTGGTCATGTGTTCAGCACTTCATGCTTAGCTCGGTAGCCGCTGTACCGCATCTCGGCGCACTTAAATCAAAAGAACAGCAGCGTAGGCGTCAAAATCGGTTTAATTCGCAGTCGTCGGAAAACGTCCACAAAACCCATTGCAATAACAATTCGCCAACAATTGACAATCGTACCCTATATTAGACTTAATATAGTTTATATTTGTCCTTCCTTATGTAACGCACAGAATAAGAAAATAAGGTCATATCTTCAAAACATGCATTTCGAATGCATTAACCGCTGCTAAGTGCGTTATTTGTTTTTATTTTTGATGTTCGAATACGAAAAGAAGTCATTTAGTGCAAAATCAGGGCTCATTGGCGGATGAGCCGAGTCTATGCGAGCCGGTGGTATGAATGGTTTGAGCTGATGTGTGAGCGCTAGCATTGTCCTTCTATCTCATCATAGGTCGCATGACGATCTTGCAATATCAGTTCACGTACAGTATCAATGTTTTCTGGAACAACGGTCAATTTGGACGACCTTCGCTAAATTCGACAGCGAAGGAATGACGGCCACGATTGAATTCAGTGCACCACCGAATTAAAGTGCTTTTTGATGGTGTTTCATCGTCAAAAGTCGAATTAAGTTCATCGATTGACTATTTTTGAGGTAATCCACGCCGAAATACCGTTTCGAAAACCGAAAAAAATGTGTAACTTTGTACCTATCGTATTGCTATTAAAAACTCAATTGAAACTAATTCTAAAACATCACGAAGGTTACTTAAGCTTGGGCTCTTTTTGATTTAGCCCAACCTAACTTCAAGGAGAGAGAATTAACATTGGCACCGTCCGGGAATAGAGTATTAATTGAACTGACAAACAGTCACTCTCATCCTACGCAGTTTTAAAATAGTTTATAGCGCCATTGTTTGTTGTAGTGTGATTCGGTTTCTTTCTCCGCAATGTTGGCACACGCGACCAACTGTCGCCGCACAGTTAAACGGTAGTTGACGACATTTCAGTGTAGCACAACACCTAAAAGGCGAGTTTAGCAATCGGCGCCAATTCGACGTGAGTTCAACTCCTTGGCGATCATATTTGAAATTATGTAGATCCATTCCAACACGTTTATAAATATGTAGGTACACGACTCAATGTCGCCACTTAAAAACTAGAACTTTATTTTCCATCTCAATTTATTTCAACATAAAGGCACCAAAGGATCTAAAAATGTAAGCTTATGGATTCATAACCTGAGAATTGATCATTGCTACCAATATGTAAGTGCACTGAGTAAGACGCTCATCACTATGCGTGTCTCAAAAAAGCAATAAAGTTGCTCTCGGCCACACGTCAAAAAGCAAGCGATTATTATTTGCAATTATTTTATTTGTTGCAATGACTTAACATTTGGGCCTCCTTCTAGTAGTAAAAAAGTAGTTTGGTTTTGTCATAGTTTTTATAGTTCGGTTTACCATCTCTTTTTAAATAGCAAATAACGTATTTTTATATTACAGATGTTCTCCAATCATACGCGACTACAAATGTTGAAAATGGTCTTTCGATTACGGTATAATTTTGTCCTGATAGCTTCCAAAGATCACTATTTCATCTTTCGGCAAAATACACCAGTAGTAAAACCAGATCGAAAACTCAGATGTTCAATTTCTTCTTCGAAGACCACATCTATCACCATTTTGCGTAAACTGCTTCGTGTTCCTAAAATTAAAGCGATTGCTTGGAACCGAGACTGCAATGAGCATGGCTAACTACCACATCACGTTCCTTTTTCAAGTCGTCATGGAATATGTATTTGAATTAGATCTGCACGAAATTATTGCTTCTGAAATTTCGTGACCTCATTTTGAAAAGCGGCAAACAAAGGCATCCAAAAGCGATGCGAGTCAACGATGACCGGAGAAAGTCTGCCAGCCAAAGAACTAAATTGAGGTGATGCTCGTGGTTATGAGTTATACGATTGCGGTTGCTGTTGCGGTTGATCCATTAATTCAACGCGCAATTGGGTAACATTTTTTGGGAGGTAATTTACCTAAATATTCCTTAAATCCTTCGAATCTGTTTCTCTAATCCTAAGAACAAAGATTGTGCCAATTTTAAACTTTGAAGTTGCACTTTTCTGCAATAGCAAGTGGTTTGCATGATTTTGAGTTCATGAGTAAATGAAAAATGCTACATAGCCAAACTTTTCGTAGATGTAACATTGAAAGTATTAATTTTCTCTGTCTAGTCTGAAGATAGCACCCATAAGCAGTCTCTTAAGAAAATAAATATTTACGCTCTATCAATGAAATCGATCGAATCGGGCTTCGAGTGGAGTGGAGCGCTTTCAAGTGCTTCTAATATCACCATTTATACTGAGCATATGTACATACTGAATATACTAACTAAACAACTGACCATATGGTGGGGCTGTATTTTATGCCAGTTACACTTGCTTGCCAGCTGGCTCCCAAAAGTGGAGACGAAGAATTGCATAACTTTTTATGTGGTACGGTTGCAGCGGATCATCGGTTCGCAACAAGAGTTGATATATAAAATAGAACTACAGGCTTCACCGAGAGATAAGATTACTTTATACATATGTGTTATAGAATCTAATTATATGTATAATTCTAATTATACAGTATACATGTATTTATATACATATAAATAATTATACAGTATAACCTTGGGATTAATTAGCAGACGACTTTTCGGGGCGTCAATAGTTCTCAAATTGTTTCGTCTTGGTTCAGGACTTTGGTCCTGAATGCCCCCCTCCCCAACATATTTTCAATACAACACGGTTTTCATAAAAATGTTGCTGACGTTTTCTTCCACTCACCTTTTGTTTCGTTTCTGTGTTTCTGTAAAAACCAGTAACTGGGCACTTAAGCAATAACTGAGCGTGTGACGTGACGTGTTCAATTAAGTAGGTCAGCAAGGCCGTTTAATGAACTTTCGCTTAGTTGTTCACTACATAAAACTTGCGAATTCGTCAGATGCTTCAGACATTTCATTTGCGCGCTGCTATATTTACGTACAATACTTTAAGGCTTTAACAGGCTTTAAGAGTTTATATAAGATGTATAAAAGGTTTCGCAAACCTGTCCTGAACGTAAGATTTCCGAAGATTCCCGAAAAAACTGTTGTATTCGTATGGTACACGGTTTATCCTTGACCGTTAGAAAAGAAAACATCATATTTTTATTGAATATTGAATTAGTGAACGATTTTTCTAACGCTGCTCAACATTACCGCATTCCTTTAATTTCCGCATGTTTACAAACCTGGAAAAAACATTGATCTTGTTTATTTTTCTGGCTTCATGTATACCTATTTTTTTAAGTGCATTTTTTCTATCGAGCAATGAAGAGCTATTTGGAAATTTGTGGGAAAGACGATTGCACGTTGCTATTGTTATTAGTAGTTCATGCACAATATCGAAAACAGAAAGGTGTAGCACACGGCCAATCGGCGGGCGAGAATCGAAGTAAACTGAGCGTTGAAAACACAATGATAATGATAGAAAAGGAACGGCTGATTTTTGATGAGGTTCTGCGTATTATAATAACCGCCTCAAAGTCATCTAAGACAAAAAGAGAACTAGATAAAGCGTGCAGAAGGCATAGTGTCGTGACCTCTAAAAAAACTAGTTTCGTTGATGACATAAATTTCGTGCGAAGTTGAACAATTTTAAGCCAAATGCAAAGGTAATATCGAAGGCAAAATGTAACATCTCTCGATGGCTTTTGGCACACTTTGTTTTTGGGAACATCATCCGACAGAAACCCACAATTGAGTTCAGCAGCTGCCCACCAAAAGAATACCTACAAGAAAACCTTAACTATTTTTAAGATTCACTTTTTTAGATCTGTTTACACTTTAAAAATGTAAAAAAATTAAATATAACATCATTATAAATAAAGCATTCTACTAATTTCTTGCATTTGCCACTGTTTACCATATAATTTATGACTGATATTCAAGAAATGGTTTCTGGTCAATCATTGGTTTTGGCCATTTGAATAGGAAATCTCGTGTAAAATTCACCTCGATCTATTGGATTGCACGTTATGTAGATAGCTTTGATTTTATGGTCAAGCAAAGAATTTAATATTATTATTTTATTTCACTGAAATAGATTGAAACTTCAGCAAACTTTTTAGATACAAAATATAAATTTACATACATAACTTGTATTAATATTTCAAAATGTTAACCGCCTGCAAGGATAAACTTCCAAATCCATATAGAAATTGCGTACGTGAAATTTTAAATGCACTTATTTGTCATGACAACGATAACCGACGCCTCATTCTCGAGATCCGCGATCTTCAAAACGAATTCAAGCAGGAAATAAGGAGAATTGAGTTCCGCTGTTCGGAGATCCGGAAACCCATTTGTGACTATTCTAAATCAGGAAAGGATTTCGAGGAGCACATAGGGAATATAGACCAAGTAACTGAATGCTTTACACGGCGAATCGAAAACCTTAAAAAAAACCGTCAGGAGATTCTGGACAATGCCAGACAATGCGCCATAGAGCTGAATACGGAAAAGTGCAAATTTAAACAATTTCACGAGAAAACTGTCGACAACTTAAAAAGATTAGTTATAAATACAAACGATCCAAAAGTAATCAAAAATTGTGAAGCAGACATTTGCGAGATGCAAAAACTATTCGCGAAAGAAGTAAATTTCATAAAAACTACCGAGAATGTCTTGTTACCTTTTTTCCAGCAACTGCATGATACAGATTTTGAATATTTCTGCAGTTGCTGCTGCTTTAAGAATTACGAATGGATACCACAAGGTAAGGCTATCTTGTAATTACTCTGTTCTTGTTGGATTAATTTTATTTTCTATGTTCTCATAGGGAAAACATTAGCTGCCGTGGAAGAAGTCAGCAATTGCATTAAGAGCACCATGGGAAGCACACTGAAGAAGGCATTCGCGCAGCTGCATATTCACCAGTCACCAGATCCTAAAAGTTTCCTTGCAGGCTTTCTCATGAAGCTGATTCACAATGAAGAGCTACTTGAGAAAAAACTTAATTTATTTAGCGACTTGTAAAAATATTTTCTATTTCATAAATAATAATATTGCTGATTTTTAAATATTAACTATCCTAATTAATACATTTTTATAAACTGTGGATGATAAATCTAATGATCGAATCAATAGCTTTCTTCAGTTGGTTGAGCAGCGTGCGCTGTACTAGAGGCACCATGTACGATCGTACAGACATTTTCCGTAGTACCAACGGGCCATCCACGCATTTTTCTCGGATAAGTTTTGTACTTCTGCTTCAATATCATATGACTCTGGATTCAGCTGCGGGATGAAAACCTTTAGAAAAAAAACAATTTATAGTCACCTTGATAACTCACAATTGGTTCAGGGAAAATACGCCTCATGTCGCTTCGATGAAGATGCTCTCGGTGAGCCTTCTTCAGTGTGTCGTACTGACTGCCACTGATACACGACAAACACAGTTGGCATGCGTCGAGATTGCAGTTATTATGGCATTCGTATGCAGCACAAATATTTATGTTTGTAGCTAAGTTCTTTTCCGCGGTAATCATTTCTTCCATTTCATCGGTTCTGGAAGGGAAAACAACACTCGCTTACTTTTTAAACCTAAAATAAGTGTTAAGGCCAACCATGCAATGCATATGCATTGTACGAGAGAGAAATTACGAATACACTGAATCCCATTTGCGCATCCATACTATGCACATGCATAGTTTCAAGTTCATACTGTCTCTTCATGCATAGCTTGAATAAAAGTGTGCGGTCTGGATCGCACTTTCCGTAACTAGCAACGCAGAAGAGTTACCACTCTAATTTACAACTTGAATTTTTGCAACGTAAAATCTTATTTTTATTTAGTGTTTTCCTTTTGAAAAGTCCCAAAAAAATACTGAATCATAAAAATACGTTACATTATTTCTTCAGTTTCGAGGACATTATTTCTTTCAGTTTTCTTGTGAGACTACCCTTCCAAGAAAATATGTATATGTGATGAGTGTGTGGAAAATATATATGTTTTTCGGGACAATGAAATTGTTTTGTTTTCGATTTCATGCAATGCTTGTTCGTCGTACTGATGCATGGAATGAATAGCTTCTTTATCGCTGAGTTCTCTCTCAAAACTTAACATGCATATGCATTGAATGGTTTGCCCTTAAAAGTTTAAACTGTAATACCCCTCTCTGAGCGAAGATCTTCTCACAGGGGAGCCAATACCAAGCAAATTTAATGCGCTGTACAAGATTTGTTCATACAGGAGAGAATTCGGCTGAAAATGTGCAGATGACAAATTCGGCGACATGTTTACTTCAAGAAGGTGTACATTTAATCGGTCATCAATTATCATATCAAATCGCAGCAATTCGAAAAAGTTTCTAGTTCTATAAGAACGCAGAATCTTTGTAATATCGTTTTCTTTAGCCAACACGGTGCGACGCACAATGTCATCAACATGTGACCAAATGGACTGCGGATCTAGTGACTGTTCATGCAAATACGCATCAAAGGCACTACGCATGCACCCGGCATGCTTTTTATAATATTCAACCAGCGACGGCACCTCCCAGGTGGGCAAGTAGTTATCTCCCACCACATACTTGTCTACAACCTTAGGGTCAAACGGATGATATTTAACTGGACAATAGCGAAATAGCACATCTCCCGCATAAATGTAGATACGAAGAGGATCGACCGAGGTGATGAGGACGTAAACACCAATATCGAATTTGTAACCATCAACAAGCAAAGGATTTTGTATAAACTCTTGCACGAAGGAATCTGTCGAATTCAAGTTGATCTCGTGTGGCAACTTCATCTCAATGTTACGGTGTTCATTGTTTTTTACAACGAAAAGCGCATTTTGATGAATTTCGGCATAGCGGAGAAACTCATTTTGTTGCTCAGGCAACTTAAAGGCTTTAGGTAGAAAAGGCAGCGCCGTTGTTGACAAATCAACTTTATTTGTGATGAAACCGCAGCCCGGAAAATGGTTCACTCGCTGATGCGGTTGCAAATTTTTCAAACGTTGTGTCATCCGCATAAAAGGATAGTCGTGCGCCCACAACAGGTCCCAATCGGCATCGACCGAGGTGCGTTGAAAACCGAAACGTTGCAAGACATTAAAAATGTGCTGAAGGTGTTCCTCTGTCTTGCTTTTTCCATAGATAGCGAATGTTGGGCTATCAACAGCTGAAGTATTCGATAAAGTTTGTTCCTGTTGTGGGTGGAAAAGACTTTGCAAGTGAATCGCATTAAAAAATCCACTGCCGTTTATTGGTAACAACTCTAAAGCCACAGCACTGAACAGAGTAGTTACCAAAAATATTATTACGGACCGTAAGGGAATCAATATTTGGCCATCTCTAACATTTGTTTTCGGTGAGTATTGGTGTTCATTTAAATTGGAACGCGCTTCTAATTTCTAAAAAGAAAGTTAAGGCAATGTTTTCAACACATTTGACTGTCTATATTTGGTAATTGGATTGCACTTTCGCTTCCAAGGCACTTACGCGAAAATCTGCAACTGTGTTAGTATTTAGCTCCATCTGCCTCAACGCCAGAAAAACATAAAATATAGGAAACGTAAGAAGGAAAACTTAAAGAAACTAAACCACAACCCAAAAAAAAATCTACCACATCCAGGACAACTAAATTCATAAATATATTCCGTTTCATAACAGCTGTCTTCCAGTGCTACCAGTAACTAAAATTGTTTGGTGATGCCAAACTCTGGGTTTGTGCCTTTGTAAGGCGAGTATTACAGCTTTGTGCCTGGAACACATAGAAAATCGCACGACGAATTTTACGAATTTACGAATTTATTGTTTCTATTTAAATTTCTAAAATTAACTTTGCGAACTTTATTCCCCAGTCCGTCACTAAAAGATCTCGCTCCCGAAATTATCGACCTCGCCCTTTGCTTGGTTGTAAAATTTTATAATTTCAGGTAATTTCTTACTGTCTTCTTAGAGTACTTCTCCAGAATTATGGAAGCTGCTTTGGAGGACAGTACTTTACTTTTTTTTGAAGATGTGGACACGAGGGTAGGATTTGGGGTGAGTGCAAAAGACGTACTGTAAAGTTCTGCCTTATTGCATATTAGTTTTGCATATCAATAATTTTGGTGAAATTGATAACTTGTTTCTCCGCACCGTTCCAACCATAGTCGATCTGCTACAACTTTTTCTCAAGTTCGTAAGAAAAAAAGAAATACTCCACCATTACGTTATGGGCTTTCAAACCGTTAAGCAAATCGAGGACCACTTGTTGTCCTTGATTTTTTTTTGGAATCTGCTCCCGCCACCTCTCCAAGATAAAGTTAAATTCTCCAAAGCAAATTTTAGAACAAACTGTAGATTTTACCAAACGAAGCGGTAGTAAATATACCACCCCTCATTCGCAAAACATTTGATGCTTGGCTCCAGCGTTTTGATGGAAAAGGTGATGTACTCCAAAGAGTACCATCTTTGGAGGTGAACAACGAATCCCAACTGAGCAACGAAACAAGTGCAACATCAATCAAAACACCCGAAGAATAATGGTAAAAACGACATTTACGATTCAAAAACTAATGATTTTCACAAGAATGAACACCTTAGGGAGTTATATTGAAGTTTTTAAATATATTAACCAGTATCAACTCAATATTACATTGACATTGTTTATATTTAGTTTATCGATTTTAGTTGATATTTAATAATAAAACAAAGTCACAAATACCGAGAAATTTTATATTTTTAAAAATATTTGTCGTTTGTTTGATCTTCAAACGGTCATACATCCAACACAAAACAAAACGGTCATACATCCAAGGCACTTCCGTTTCTAACGGTCGCATCTAAAGAGAAAAAATAAAAAAAATCTGGCCTATTCTATATTTAAACCATATAAAGTCATATACTGTGAGGAGTTTTAGACTTTTTCTGATAATTTCTCTTATTTTTTATAACATACTGGCATTTTGAAAGTTTTCAATTTCTCAAAATTTTTTGTCATACCTTTTAAAGCCTTTTGAAAGAGCCTTTTAAAATTTAAAAACAATTATAATAATAGAAACTTCTGGTATCTGAACGAGATTTGAGACTTTATGATACTCCCACGTATTTAGACGTTTCCTAGTATTTTGTAATATGACTTTCATAGTATTTAACATCAATATTTATTTTCAGTAACTGGAGTACAAATTCGTGAGCGTTTAAAGGCGTAGTTAAATTTCATTTCTTGGTTTCCAGAGACATTTGGGGGAAAAATATAAAAAGAAATGTCCTCCAAACGTGGACGAGATGCTGAAGACGCGAAGAGACGCAAAGTTGCCCGTCAGCGTTTCCGCGGCATTATTCGAAGCGTCATCTTTAATCGAATATGGTTGAATGACATCGGCGACCAAAAGCTTTCGTTGAACGTCAAGAAAAACATCGCTATGCTCGTACGGACACAGCGTAAAATCGGGATGTTAACACTAGCTGTATGAAAGAACCCAATAGGTTTTCGATTTCCTTGCTAAAATATTTGCTCTTTTTATTGTGTCTAAGGAAAAAACACTACTGAGGACGCATGTATTCTACAGAAGCATTGAGGATCGAAAAAAACTAACATCATTTTTTGCTTCCCTTACGTGTTTTTCCAGATTTCCACCGGTATGCAAATGTTGACAAACTAATTGGACGGAGCATCGTAAGAGATGTGCGTTTGGACCGAAATTATGTTTTTCGGATGATCGATTTTAAACGTTTAACCAACGACATTCGAAATTGAAAGGTGGAATATGCGTCACAAGAGTACGGCCTCATTACGACCTTATTTTTTGGTTCCTTTCCTGGAATTATTTTCATCGATATGAATATAATTCATGACTTTATTTGGTGGTCCAAATGTTCGCATATCTTTTATCGAGTTCTTATATTGATTTGTTAACCTAGTTTATTTACTATCAGAAAGTTCGTGCGCGATTAGCACCAGTTGTCAAATTTTTGTATGTAAATAATGGAAGAATAGTAATGAGGGAAGGTGATTTACCAATGACGCTTTACTTTATTCTGACTGGTGAGATCGAAATATCAAGCAGAATTTACGATCCAGTAAATATTAACTGAATTTATTACGTTAGATTCGGCTCTAACATTCAATATCAATGCTTTTAGATTAAAAAGGATTACGTCGAAAAGCCTGAACTCATTAGTGGACCAGGTGATTGTCTTGGGGAAGTTGAAATGATCGAAAATATTCCAAGGAAAAATACATACACAGTTACATGTAAGTATCTATAGAAATTTCTATATAAACTTTAATTTTTGAATTTTTAATTGAACATTTTATGAAATATAGAATATATACATACATATATGTATATGTATACATATGTATGTGGTCCGTACAATACATACATGTATTTAGACTTCTCTATCAATCTGGGTTACTTCATTAAGCATTGTAAAGAGCTGTATAGTAGAACCCATCTTTGAGAGTAGGGTACACAAATCAAGCACTTCGCGGATAGAATCATTTTGAATAACTATACCGTGACACACAACACTAAATATGATTAATAATAGAAACCTTATTTCTACTACGCCAACATTGCATTTTAGATAAAAATTGTGACCTTAACATGCATACAACTATGCCATTTGTATTTATGCCCTAAGTTGTATCAATATTATTTACAAAAATGAAAAAAATTAAAAACTTTGACGTAATAGAAAATATGTTTGGTGGTGGTAAATGCGATGAAGCCCGGTGCCCTCTTCGTGTAGTCTTCGAAAGACCATCACTTCGTTTCATTCTTTTAGTATCTAGAAAGCAGTAATTGGCAAACACTTTTCAATCAGAACGGTGTTTATTTTAGCGGATGTGGAGTTGCTAGTAGTGTTCGCTGATGACTTCGATAGAATACTTCGACCGGTTATGGCTAAGCAATGGTTCGAGAAGAAGACCTCCATCAATACCCTGGACTATTTTAACTTTTTCACCAACGACCAGGTTGAATTATTGTTCTAAAAGTACTCAGTTAATAGATGAGCTTAAATCTATTTAACATGTGCTTCGGGTTTTGGCCGTACCATTTTCAGATCATTACAGCCTGCAAACTGGGGATGTTACGACAGTTCGAACCACTGGAGACCATCTGCTATGAGGACAAAGGACAAGCTAGCTACGTGTACTTCGTTTTAAGTGGAGAATGCATGATTCTGCAATGTTTAAAAATTAAGGTAATTTAGATGATGTCGAAGTTAATGTGGATGGAATTATGATTACTCTTCTCAAAATCACTTCATTTCAACTAATTTATATGAACTCTTCTCCTCATTTCTAAGGAGGCGGAAAAATGTGGAAACAAAACCTTTGAATTGGTAGACATATCAAAGGAAGAAACTTCTACAATGTTTCAAGAACTAACCAACGCGGAGTTCATGCAAAAATTAAAGGAGGAAAATTCTATGATATACAAAGACACCTTCGACATTGACCAAGAAATTCTTTCAGTGGATAGTGTACAAAATGAAGAGCAGAAAAAGAAAGCCGTAAGAAAATATTATAGATATTTCGATTGTGCTAAAAGTCTGTTAAATTTATTAACATATACATATATTAACTATCATACTATTAAAATTTCTATCATACTTTCATACTTAATACTCGTATAAGGAAGCATTTAATAGGCTGTATGTAGTTTAGTAATAATTCAAATATTTTAGTTTAGTTTAGTGATAAGAGTGTTAAAATAAGTACCATCTTCAATAATGTCTACAGCACAAAGAGTACTCCTCAATTTTTCACTACCTATCGGATTTTTTTAATAAAATCTTTGAAAATAGTTTAAGGTTTCGAGAATACAGGAAAATTGAGCACCTGCTAGAATTAGATAGCCACATACTTAGACTAATAACTAAAATATACATAATAAATGCAAAATTATTTACTAAGCACATTTTAACTCATAGTTACATAAGATGGATATCAAAGGCATAGAAATATCGTGTGGGTTTAGGAAACCAAGCCAAACATCTTTAGTCGCAGTTCCTTCTACATCAAAAATAGCTGAGAAAGAGGAAAATGTAATGAACAAAACAGACAAGAAGAAAGTAGAGAACATTGAGGACGAAGATGAATCAGGCATAAGAATCGAAGAAGAACAAATAAAAAGAACAACTGAAAATACCGAAGAACCTATTAGAAATGTAAACCCTGTAAGAAGTAGTCAATCGATAGTTCCTTTAGGTACAAGCGGGAGCAAGATATCATCTGATCCTGGAGTTGCTGATATTAGAAGACAATCCATAACGACCGCAGAAGTCAGCAGGAGTAAACAATCGCTTAATGCCGAATCTGTAGGCAGCATACCAAGGTTTATTGAAGTTATATTGAAGTTTTTAAATATATTAACCAGTATCAACTCAATATTACATTGACATTGTTTATATTTAGTTTATCGATTTTAGTTGATATTTAATAATAAAACAAAGTCACAAATACCGAGAAATTTTATATTTTTAAAAATATTTGTCGTTTGTTTGATCTTCAAACGGTCATACATCCAACACAAAACAAAACGGTCATACATCCAAGGCACTTCCGTTTCTAACGGTCGCATCTAAAGAGAAAAAATAAAAAAAATCTGGCCTATTCTATATTTAAACCATATAAAGTCATATACTGTGAGGAGTTTTAGACTTTTTCTGATAATTTCTCTTATTTTTTATAACATACTGGCATTTTGAAAGTTTTCAATTTCTCAAAATTTTTTGTCATACCTTTTAAAGCCTTTTGAAAGAGCCTTTTAAAATTTAAAAACAATTATAATAATAGAAACTTCTGGTATCTGAACGAGATTTGAGACTTTATGATACTCCCACGTATTTAGACGTTTCCTAGTATTTTGTAATATGACTTTCATAGTATTTAACATCAATATTTATTTTCAGTAACTGGAGTACAAATTCGTGAGCGTTTAAAGGCGTAGTTAAATTTCATTTCTTGGTTTCCAGAGACATTTGGGGGAAAAATATAAAAAGAAATGTCCTCCAAACGTGGACGAGATGCTGAAGACGCGAAGAGACGCAAAGTTGCCCGTCAGCGTTTCCGCGGCATTATTCGAAGCGTCATCTTTAATCGAATATGGTTGAATGACATCGGCGACCAAAAGCTTTCGTTGAACGTCAAGAAAAACATCGCTATGCTCGTACGGACACAGCGTAAAATCGGGATGTTAACACTAGCTGTATGAAAGAACCCAATAGGTTTTCGATTTCCTTGCTAAAATATTTGCTCTTTTTATTGTGTCTAAGGAAAAAACACTACTGAGGACGCATGTATTCTACAGAAGCATTGAGGATCGAAAAAAACTAACATCATTTTTTGCTTCCCTTACGTGTTTTTCCAGATTTCCACCGGTATGCAAATGTTGACAAACTAATTGGACGGAGCATCGTAAGAGATGTGCGTTTGGACCGAAATTATGTTTTTCGGATGATCGATTTTAAACGTTTAACCAACGACATTCGAAATTGAAAGGTGGAATATGCGTCACAAGAGTACGGCCTCATTACGACCTTATTTTTTGGTTCCTTTCCTGGAATTATTTTCATCGATATGAATATAATTCATGACTTTATTTGGTGGTCCAAATGTTCGCATATCTTTTATCGAGTTCTTATATTGATTTGTTAACCTAGTTTATTTACTATCAGAAAGTTCGTGCGCGATTAGCACCAGTTGTCAAATTTTTGTATGTAAATAATGGAAGAATAGTAATGAGGGAAGGTGATTTACCAATGACGCTTTACTTTATTCTGACTGGTGAGATCGAAATATCAAGCAGAATTTACGATCCAGTAAATATTAACTGAATTTATTACGTTAGATTCGGCTCTAACATTCAATATCAATGCTTTTAGATTAAAAAGGATTACGTCGAAAAGCCTGAACTCATTAGTGGACCAGGTGATTGTCTTGGGGAAGTTGAAATGATCGAAAATATTCCAAGGAAAAATACATACACAGTTACATGTAAGTATCTATAGAAATTTCTATATAAACTTTAATTTTTGAATTTTTAATTGAACATTTTATGAAATATAGAATATATACATACATATATGTATATGTATACATATGTATGTGGTCCGTACAATACATACATGTATTTAGACTTCTCTATCAATCTGGGTTACTTCATTAAGCATTGTAAAGAGCTGTATAGTAGAACCCATCTTTGAGAGTAGGGTACACAAATCAAGCACTTCGCGGATAGAATCATTTTGAATAACTATACCGTGACACACAACACTAAATATGATTAATAATAGAAACCTTATTTCTACTACGCCAACATTGCATTTTAGATAAAAATTGTGACCTTAACATGCATACAACTATGCCATTTGTATTTATGCCCTAAGTTGTATCAATATTATTTACAAAAATGAAAAAAATTAAAAACTTTGACGTAATAGAAAATATGTTTGGTGGTGGTAAATGCGATGAAGCCCGGTGCCCTCTTCGTGTAGTCTTCGAAAGACCATCACTTCGTTTCATTCTTTTAGTATCTAGAAAGCAGTAATTGGCAAACACTTTTCAATCAGAACGGTGTTTATTTTAGCGGATGTGGAGTTGCTAGTAGTGTTCGCTGATGACTTCGATAGAATACTTCGACCGGTTATGGCTAAGCAATGGTTCGAGAAGAAGACCTCCATCAATACCCTGGACTATTTTAACTTTTTCACCAACGACCAGGTTGAATTATTGTTCTAAAAGTACTCAGTTAATAGATGAGCTTAAATCTATTTAACATGTGCTTCGGGTTTTGGCCGTACCATTTTCAGATCATTACAGCCTGCAAACTGGGGATGTTACGACAGTTCGAACCACTGGAGACCATCTGCTATGAGGACAAAGGACAAGCTAGCTACGTGTACTTCGTTTTAAGTGGAGAATGCATGATTCTGCAATGTTTAAAAATTAAGGTAATTTAGATGATGTCGAAGTTAATGTGGATGGAATTATGATTACTCTTCTCAAAATCACTTCATTTCAACTAATTTATATGAACTCTTCTCCTCATTTCTAAGGAGGCGGAAAAATGTGGAAACAAAACCTTTGAATTGGTAGACATATCAAAGGAAGAAACTTCTACAATGTTTCAAGAACTAACCAACGCGGAGTTCATGCAAAAATTAAAGGAGGAAAATTCTATGATATACAAAGACACCTTCGACATTGACCAAGAAATTCTTTCAGTGGATAGTGTACAAAATGAAGAGCAGAAAAAGAAAGCCGTAAGAAAATATTATAGATATTTCGATTGTGCTAAAAGTCTGTTAAATTTATTAACATATACATATATTAACTATCATACTATTAAAATTTCTATCATACTTTCATACTTAATACTCGTATAAGGAAGCATTTAATAGGCTGTATGTAGTTTAGTAATAATTCAAATATTTTAGTTTAGTTTAGTGATAAGAGTGTTAAAATAAGTACCATCTTCAATAATGTCTACAGCACAAAGAGTACTCCTCAATTTTTCACTACCTATCGGATTTTTTTAATAAAATCTTTGAAAATAGTTTAAGGTTTCGAGAATACAGGAAAATTGAGCACCTGCTAGAATTAGATAGCCACATACTTAGACTAATAACTAAAATATACATAATAAATGCAAAATTATTTACTAAGCACATTTTAACTCATAGTTACATAAGATGGATATCAAAGGCATAGAAATATCGTGTGGGTTTAGGAAACCAAGCCAAACATCTTTAGTCGCAGTTCCTTCTACATCAAAAATAGCTGAGAAAGAGGAAAATGTAATGAACAAAACAGACAAGAAGAAAGTAGAGAACATTGAGGACGAAGATGAATCAGGCATAAGAATCGAAGAAGAACAAATAAAAAGAACAACTGAAAATACCGAAGAACCTATTAGAAATGTAAACCCTGTAAGAAGTAGTCAATCGATAGTTCCTTTAGGTACAAGCGGGAGCAAGATATCATCTGATCCTGGAGTTGCTGATATTAGAAGACAATCCATAACGACCGCAGAAGTCAGCAGGAGTAAACAATCGCTTAATGCCGAATCTGTAGGCAGCATACCAAGGTTTGATAAAAATGAGGAGGCTGTAGGCTCTAAGCAGTCGATAACTACTCAAAAAAATATTGAAGATCGTAAAAGAGATTCAAAATTGGAAACTACAGAAGCCGAAATAGAAGATATTGATGTTAATATTCCAATTGAGGAAAATGAGGAAGGCACGGAATCAGAAGAGCTAGAAGAAGAAGAATACGAAGAAAATTCGTCTGAAACAGATTTACCGTTTGCGACTACTGAAGAAGCTAGTAAATCTATGGTTACTATTGCGATTAAAAATACAATTCAAGCCTATTTACTAACACTGGCCTCTTTTTTATAGCCCAAGCAATCTGATATCAAAATAGAGAATCACTTCATCGACGTCGGATCCGTTACATTTAGCGGCATATTTGGGCTTGGTGAGAAGCTAGAGCATCGTGTCATCATGGCACGCACAACTGTGCAATGCTTAATGTTGCCGCGATTCTGGCTCTTTGAAAGGGATCAAAATCCGGGCAATGTCTGGCAACGAAGACGTTTCTACTTGGATTGCACCATACCATCTCGGCAAAAACTCTTCAAAGACTTTCTGTCGACGCGGAAATGGCAAAAGTTTAAAAAGGACCTAATTGAAAGTAACTTGAATCTAAATGCCACGAATAACCCAACTAAAGTTCAGGACATTCCGATCATCTGTCGCATTGTAGAGGCCCATGACTGAAATAAATCTTGATTGAATTACATAATATGATTTTATTTTTATTTAGCTGTATATCATAATAGTCAGGCTTATCCTTTACCTTGCGTACAGGAAATAAGGTTACTATGAAGTTTGTTGGCATTCACTTTTGTCACCCGTTTTCCGCAACTGTTTATTCACTTCTATCGTCTTCAACGGGTTACCTTAGAAACAACTGAATTGTTTGGTCATTTTGGTTACCACACAAGTATTGTATAAAGTCTCCTCAGTATTGATTCTAATGGCATTCTAAAAACATACGTTAAGAAAAAGTTCAACTGTAGTGAAAAAAGATTAAGCATGTCTCTTGAGTATCTCAGTGTGCCAAATGGCTTGCGAGAACTACTGAGGGGCTTAGCGAAAGAAGTTCTGCGAGAAAAACCGCCTAATTTATACGAGTTCTCAGCACTTTACTTCGAATCAGTGCTGCAAAAAAAACAAATTGGCCATGCAAGACACGAAAAAACCACAACCTACGAAAATGCTTTTCAATCCCCAACCTCTATCGCACTGCTTTTTCAAATTATTCCAGAAGGCCTAACAAATCTTATAAAAGATTTCGTTAAAGCTGTACTCAGAAAGCAACCGGAGAACATTTGCGAATTTGCTGTGCAATACTTTCGGGGACAGGTAGAAAATAATAGCCACAAAGAGATGTTCTCCCATTCTTCTATTCTACACACCACGTGTGAAAATTACTTAAAAATGAGGGAATCTTATATTACATATTCCCCGTGCACCTGCGGAAGACCAAGAAGGTTGGAGGACGCAGAAAATCTATCTGACTCCTTAGCTGGGAAAACTTCTTCGGAAATTAAACTTGACCAAACAAACCTGACAAACGAAATGTTGAAGTCTACTAAAAATCACACCCCAAAAAATTTTAAAATGACGCAAGAAGTAGCTTCAGTTATTATACAACGGAGGCTACGTAAGCTCTTTGCAGAAAAAACCAGTAAAAGTAGGAAAACCTCCCTAATAACGAACACCTCCATAAAAGATAACATCTCTAAAGTAGCTTCATATACATCGGATTCTACAGTTGAAATGTCTGCAGAGTCAGTGGGTGAAGCAAAGGAAAAGGAGGCAATTGAAATTGGAATCACCACTTCTCGGTACCAAACAATAACTGACGTTATTAAACAAAGCAGCGAACCGCAAGAAGAGTTGAAAACACCAACCGAAAATTGTATGAGTCCAGAAGTAGGATGTGTACAAAAAAACGAGGAAGTCTACCATCACGATGAAAGCTTTCGAACTATACGCGGAATTCCGAAAGCAGAACAAAGCGAATCAGATAGTGGCAAATGTAATACTGAAGACCTAGACTCAATTACGAAAAACGGTATGATTCTTAATCACGAAGAAAATAAAATTTTCATGATAAAATATTTTAAATTAGTTTAGAATTAGAATAATAGATCTGTACTGTATATCTAAAAACATACATATACATATACACAAATGTATATACATACATACATGTACATAGCAATGTATAATATATACGTACAAGTATTTATATTCTAGATATCGTGCTTTATGTTATTATTCTAGATTCATAAATTTCAATCAAATTGTTTTTTCTTTTCTTCACTAAAGAAAGTGGAAATGTGGAAAAGTATGATAACAGCATAATTTCAAATTCTGTAATCTTGAAGCAATCGACCGAAAATTTCCAAATACGACAAGCAAATATTAATGAAAATATATATCCGAATCGAAATGGAAATAACTCTGAAAATTTAAATCAATATAAAAATGTTGATGGTTCTGAATCACAACGATTGAATGAAGTTGCAAAATATATGGCCAGTGATGAAGGCGATAAAACAAATAAGGACGAATTTAAAAGCGATGAACAAAATTATATCAAAGAGG
The DNA here is from genome assembly GCA_949629155.1 of Myopa testacea. Lineage (NCBI taxonomy): Eukaryota > Metazoa > Arthropoda > Insecta > Diptera > Conopidae > Myopa > Myopa testacea. The sequence goes on from OX451345.1 coordinate 57,481,145, forward strand.
TAAACTTAGAAAGTAAAAATCATGTAGAAAATGACGTAGAAAACGTAATAGTAGTAAAAGGACTTGAAGCAAAAGAATCCAGTTTATTAATCGAAACTAAAGAAGAACACAGAGAAAATACCAGCATTCAATTGTACAAAAGTATTCAAGAAAATGAAGAAATCACAAAGAAATCAGTACAGGAAGATTCCATCCAAGATTTAGATATTGAAACATTGATAGAAACTTGCGGTCCAGAACCAATGGAAATTCTAGAAGAAAATAAGGCAGAAAATAGAAAAAGTAATGAAATAGATGATATCGACACCAAAATCTCATCTGGTACATCTAACGAAGACCTATCGAAACCAAAATCTCTAGAAGAAAAATTAACCGATAAAAAAATCGATGTGAGTGATAGCGAAACAGATCTCTCCGCAATAGTAAAGAATGAAGAAGAACACGAATGTTCCACTGTAGCCGGGATACATTCATCAAACCACATAGAATGCAACCAATATGGCCCCGGAAATGTTCGAATGGAAAATATTCCAGCAAATTTGTCTACAACAAAAAAAGTTGAAAGGCACATATCTGAAAATTCAATAGATAAATTACAAGATATAGTACATGAAAACACAAAAAGCTTAGAAATTACAAAATTCATCGAAGAATTTCAAGAAGAATCGTTACCCATAAATTACGAATTTAAATATGATGGACATGATACTTTTTCAGAGTTTGGTGGTAAAACCGAAAGGATTACGAAAGGAAATCGGAACTCTGGTAAAATCTCACAAACTCAAAGCGATGAAACTAAAACGTTGAAGGAAACTGCTAAATCAGAGAAAATATTGTATGAAAAGAATGACGTTTTAAACATGAATAATGATGGCGAGAAAATTCCTTTGAAACTGGATTTTTATAAAGACGAAGCACTTGAAAGCTCAGCCTATAACGATATAGACGATCAACTAAAAAGCCATCCATTAGCACTTGAAATCATACAAGGTGACGAAATACATGCTGAAAGTCTTCTAAATGAAACAAGAAGTAATGACATTGTGAAATCAGAAACACACACTAAAATATGTGAAGAATTAAATGTCAACCATGTATTTGATGATAAGGAGGACGACAGTGAAAACCCGACTAAAAGTAACTCCAATGAGAATTCAGGTTATCAATTTCCAGAAACCGACGATTTTAGAAAATCTGAAACGCAGGATATTGAAAAGGATAAAGCTGTAAACAATATAAGTTATGACAATCGTCTTAATGTACTTAAGCAAGAATGTCAAATTGAATTGGATGTAACAAACGAAAATTTTATTAATGTAAAAAACCATCCTGAAAATAAAGACCAAATTAAGCAAAAGACACTAAATAACGAAACCTCTGTAGAACATAATAAGACAGACCATTCCATAGAAGCGGAGGTACAAAATGAATTTATTAAAGGTGAAGTTTGCAACACACAAATACTTCCGGAGACGATTTCTGATAAAGAAAACTTTACTGACAAAAACAGAGAATTAAAAGAAAACTTTAACATAGAAGTCACTCCAAAAAATATAAATAATAAGACTGAAGACGGCATAACGTTGAAGGATTCGGAAAGGCAATCACCTAATTTGTTGTCTTCTCTCGATGAATTTGTTTCTGAGGCATCTGCAAGATCCACTACTAAATGCATGGGCATTATCGAAGCTGAAGACTCTTCCAGTACTGGAGGTTGTAAAACCGATGCAAGTAAGATTAAAGATTAAAAACTAACCATAAAGCGGTTTTTCCCATTCCTGAATTAAAAATGTAAGATGCAACAAGTCTCAATCGGTGTTTAACTAACAAAGCATAATTTATATGTATGTACATATATACTTAATTGATCAGTATTAAATACTCTGCCAAGTATGGCCGTGGTCCGAAAACTTTTGCATTATATTCCCTCTCACAGATAATGAGGTTGTAGGATTATTAAGCTTTAGCTAGGCCAGGTTTTTTTTAATTATACCCTACACACGAAATGATGGGGCTATATTCACTTTGTGCTTCAGTTAGTTCTGAATGGATTTAGCCTTCTCCGTCCGTCTGTGGATATCACGATTACAGGAGAACGAATCTTCATCGAATATGCCACGAATATTCTCTATCATCAAAAAGCCATTAGAATTGAAAAATCGGCCATTGCCATCCCTAGTTTTTATAGTGAATATAAAGCTTGTCGAGCGAATTTGAAGTTGAAATTTTATAGGAATTGCAAATCGTACCATTGAATATAATCCATCCATCCATGCTTATAGTTCAATTTCTCAACTTGTGGATCTAATTTGAATTTAAGATTTTATTCACGAGTAATAAGTTTTGGTCTCGGACCAAAATTCACTTAAAAAAATAGGCGTTGTCCAAAGTGTAAGAAATAAGAAAGACAAGGAAGATAAAAATCAGGCATAATAAATGATTATTTTGTATCAAATGTTTGTGATAATACTATATACATACATATACATATATATATAACTTAAAAAGTTAACTAATATGTATTTGAAAGCGAACATGCGGAAGAGAAAAGCGGCATGTGATTGTCATGCTAGTTGCATATACATATGTATTTGCTTAAAAAAGGGTTTGTTTTTGTAAGGGAAAGCGCACATTAGAGACTTTTTTTCGGCCGATAGTTTAATCAGATTGGACTGTCTGCGTGCACACTATGCGTACGAAACTGTCGGGTTGGTGTTAAGTGCGCACACTACCCGATAGTGGACTAAATATTTTCGATATGACAGAGTTTATTTCTATTTATTTTCGATATGACAGAGAGATATAGAGATTCGATATTTCTCTGAACAATGACAGAGTCTTGTCTGGAAAATTTTACACTCTACATAATTAATTATTAAATTACCCGAAGAATCTTTTCTTTTTACCGAATCACCATACGGTAAGTTAAACCACAAATTCTATTTATTGTTTTTTATTAATATGAAAGTCAAAAAGTTAAGTAATTTAAAATTTTTTTTTATAAGTCGTATATTTATGACAGAGTTGGAGATGTAGAAGAACTGCTTGGATAAACCAATGGTTATGGTGGCCTGTGAGTACCACTCCATGGTAGACGGGAAGAGCAGGCGGGGCTGCGTGGATAGGTTGGGTAATATGGTTACTCAGAATTAGTGCGAGTACGTCTGCGTAGTATTATCTGCCTAAAAACATTAAGAATACAAATCTTCGCTTCAAGTTTTTCCTCTACGGTTAATTTCTGAAGTGAAGGGACGAGAGATAGAGCGAAGTTTGTATCTTCATCAACAGTATTGGTCGCACCACAAATTCTATTTATTGTTTTTTATTAATATGAAAGTCAAAAAGTTAAGTAATTTAAAATTTTTTTTTATAAGTCGTATATTTATGACAGAGTTGGAGATGTAGAAGAACTGCTTGGATAAACCAATGGTTATGGTGGCCTGTGAGTACCACTCCATGGTAGACGGGAAGAGCAGGCGGGGCTGCGTGGATAGGTTGGGTAATATGGTTACTCAGAATTAGTGCGAGTACGTCTGCGTAGTATTATCTGCCTAAAAACATTAAGAATACAAATCTTCGCTTCAAGTTTTTCCTCTACGGTTAATTTCTGAAGTGAAGGGACGAGAGATAGAGCGAAGTTTGTATCTTCATCAACAGTATTGGTCGCATTTAAAGGTGTTATTATTGCTTCATGTAAGTCCATTTGCTTTGTTGAATGAGTCATCTTCTTTCGTCCAGGATGCGAAGTGGAAGTTGAAGGGCCAAAATCTTCATTGTTTTCTATAACATCATCCCCTACTACATCCAAGTTACTACTTGTTTGTCGGTTTTCCATGCATGGAAGTAGAAACAATAAGTTGTCGAAGTATACATATTTGCGTCTCTTGGTTTTTTTGTGTTTGGTGTTTCTTTGTGTATTTAACTCCCGACGAAAACAAGTTCGCAAATTTGCCCATTTTTTCTGCAGATCTTGACCTATAAAATATTAATAATTTTAATTTAATTTTAATTTTATTTTTAATTTTAATTTTAATACAGATTAAGATTTGAAGACAGTTGTCTAATGCCTAACCTAACCATATCTGGAAACAACCGAGGAAGAAATAGCTTGACTGAAGTGAGCGCCTGGAGTCGCCATTCCGTGTCAATACGACAAAGTGTAAAAATATATATATATATACCAATATACATATATTTATGCAAAGTTTAAAAATTTAAATTAAATAAAAATCTACATATGTACATACACGTACCTTCTTTTAATTTATCTTGGCTACCAAGCTGACTCCAACCGGGAATAACTGCTTCACACACTTCAACCCACAATATTTTCTTCAGGTTTACATCAGAATATTCTTTTAAACTTTTATTGTAAAGCGCTGGTCTCTTCTCAATTTCCTCTATTAAGTTTTCTATAGAAGATTCCACTATTAGTGATTTAGTGGAAAAAGACAACTCCATTTGAAAAATAATGAATAATGATTGAAATGATGAGTGAAATTTTGGCACTATTCAAAACACTTCCTATTCAAGCAGTTGTTTGCAAATAATGATTGCTATTTCTCAAATATCCTTCTTTGTATTATAATATATTTTGCGTCGCATAAACTTTAGTTATTTATAAGGAATCCACTGAAAAAACAACCCGTTTGAAAAACATGAATTCTCTAAAATTCATAAATTGCGCTGATAACAAAACAAGAATAAACAAAAACCAGTGACAATTCCGCGTAAGCTCACTATCAGCAACAAGTCGGCAACAAAAACAATCCACATGTCTGCGGACTCTAATTGACTGCCATGCACATTAAGCTATCGGCCGACAGTTTGGTCGAAGAAAAGTTTGAACGCAAACCTTACTGTGGTACCGAAATAAGTGCGTCTTGCGTTGCATTTATCACTGCGTTGCGTCACCATATGTTTTGACAAAAAGTTTTTAAACATTCACACGCACATGAACATTTTTGTGATATCTGCCGCCAACTTCACTTCGTAGCGCATGTCAAAATTGGAAATTAGAAGTGGTCTCCGTCAGTGCGTTTCTTAGTTCAACCACTTCCATAAGACTGCATGTTCCAATTTCATTTTGACAAAATGCAGCGCACGACGCACATGTTTAGGTACTACAGTTATGCGCATCAAACGTTATAAAAACAACGATAAGAAGTCTGTAGCGTACGCGTACCCTTAGGGTAACCCTAAGTATTTTCTGAGTATTTTCTTTTACTATTTTTGGTCCAATTAATTTTAGGAGCTCATTGAAGCTGCTTTCGCTCATTCGGTAAAAAGCGACAAATTTTTTCGGGTAATTTAATAATTTATTATGTAGAGTGTTAAAATTTCCAGACAAGACTCTGTCATTGTTCAGAGGATCGAAAATATTCAATCCACTATCGGGTAGTGTTCGACTCAACACCAACCCGACAGTTTAGTACGCATGGTGTGCGCGCAAACAACCCAATCCGATCAAGCTATCCGCCGACAAAAAGTCTGTAGTGTACGCTTACCCTTAGAGTGCGCACACAAGCAGATTGTTTTCGTGGCCGACTGGTTTCTGATAGCGAGTTTACGCGGAATTGTCATTCGTTTTTGTTTATTCTTCTTTTGTTATCAGCGAATTTAATGAATTCTAGACAATTGAAAGATATGAAATTTTGGTTTTATGTTTTTCAAACGGGTTTGTTTTTTCGATGAATTCTTCCACTATCGGGTAGTGTGCGCACTCAACACCAACCCGGCAGTTTAGTACGCTTAGTGTGCGCGCAAACAGCCCAACCCGATTAAACTATTGGCCGACAAAAATTTTATAGTGTGCGCGTACCCTAAATGTCACTTTTCACCTGACACGATGAGAACGGAATGATTTGTTTTGCATTTTTCATTGCGGTGCTCACTGTTTGATGCTTGTAAGGTTGTTGAATTCTGCATGACTTCGTATGTGAATATGCGTAAGATGTGTTAATCGATCCAGCACTCGTATGCCAGATAAAGTGCGAAAGAAAGAATCGATCAATTATGCTGTACAGCGGGCGATGAGAACAACGGTACAATTCGTCTTCGTTTTGTTCTTTCACAATAACAAAACATGTGCAGCCGTTCGTCCACCGATCAAATGGATTTGTTTTCAGCTTTTTGGATAAAATTTTGCTTTTTCGAACATCGTTCTGTTTCATGTTCGGTGTCAAAGCTTTGTAAAACACTGGCACGATCTACGTTGCGAGCATAGCGTGCGGTTGCTGCCACATTCCCCCGGACTCGGAGCTGGAAATTTACAATAAGCATCTTCAATGTATAAGTACGATTTCACATGGTATGATCGTCCTTGGAGACTGGAATTTACCCTTCATTAATTGGGAAATATGTGCTGATGTCTACTTTAAACAATCGCATCTTAGACCTTATTTTTTTCAATGATAAAGATAATTTTGAGATATCCCGCTGTTTACCTTTTGTGGTACCTGAGGACTAATTATTAAAATTTTAGAATGGAGTTTTAGTCGAGTCGGAACTGTTCCCTTGATAAAGTTAAAATTAAAAGGAAATATTGATTCAGAAAAACGAATTATGTTATTTTGTCCAAAATTAATTCTATTGCCTGGAGTAATAGATTACTCGTGTCTGGATTTGGCAATGGAATCTCTTAGCAACACTCTGTTGCGTTCTGTATACGTTCTGATCCTATATCTTTAAGGAAGTTTGTCAATAAGAATAGGAAAAGCGTAATCTATCTAGCACGAACATACGGAATCTTATAATATAAACACTATTTGCATTCTATTTTGAAAATTTTTTATGTCTACTATTAGTGTGCTGCCTATACCTCAGTAAATTATCCATTCGGCAACCCCCCGGGTTCCAACCACTACCTACAATTGATGCAAATATGGTTTTACATGCCCTGGAGGCTATTAAATGTCATTTTAAACCCGGACCGGATGGTATACCGTCTTGCATTTTAAAATTTTGTAGGAATGAATTAACCTCGAACTTTATGGTGATAGATATTGTTATAAATTTACCAGTAAAAATAAAAAGTAATAATTATTTACAAAGTAAATTTAAAGACATTTTTCTTTTTCGGAGAAATGTTTTCCATTGAAGAAATAGAAAATAGTTACAACGAGTTCCTAATTTAGTTTTTCTAGATAAAACTAATGCTGATAACGTGCAAGAAAGAAACGAGCAAGAGTTTTGTGTCATGCTGAAAGATCCCCGGGAAAACACTGAGAGTAATGATGGTTGTTATTTACTGAATACAATTTTGAATACCAATTCTTTAAATGTTTCATTGCAGGAAATATGACTAATCAAATCGAGACCGCCATTGTTGTAATACAAACGGATACTTTAGTGCAGGTCAGTAAATGTTCATACCTAAATCTTAACATTAATTTTTTTAAAACTGGTTACGCTTTGTGAAAACAGGATACTGTATCACCAAATTCAAATAATGAAGCAGTAAGAGACCAAGACTTAAATAACTGTAAAGCGGTTGAGTTATTGGTTACAAATGATATCCATCCACAATTAGTCACTGAGGAGATCGCTCACCAAGAACGAACTGAAATCCCGAACTTAAATGAATGCTATAATAGCATGATGAGTGAAGATCATGATAACCGGAAAGAAAATAGCAGAAATTTAAATCCAATTGAATCGGCAAATCTCAATAATTTAATAATACCCGCAATGCCAGTCGAGATATTAAACACAATTATTGAACTAAATGAACCCAGCGCATATCGAGAAAACGAGTCAAAGCTTACTGAGGACCTTCTAACACAAACTGACAAAAATACCATTGAAATGAGAAAGCAGAATGCGAACAATGCTGTAAATGACGCAACTGATCGAATACAATTTGGATCAGGATCGGATAATGACAGTGAATGCACAAGTAGTTCGACATGTTCCAAAGAAACGGATGAAAATGTTTTTTCTGACTCTTTTGTAAACGAAAGCACCGACAAAACTCTACATTACCCAATTCGAAGATCAAGCTTTATCAATAGTTGCAAGCCTAATCAAGGCGGCATTTACGAAATGAACCCTAGTAGTGAGATTTCATTAAACTCAAAGTTAGACCTAGCAATATCTGATGAAGATAGTCTTGTCGACGACAAAGAAACTAATACTAGTTGTCCTGCGTTATATTACAAGGACCCAAACTCACAGATTCCAGAAACTGTCTTTGACGATATCGAAAATCACAATGACGGAGATCCAAACCTACTGCTTGAACAGTACATTAATCAGGTTACATTTGCCAATACATATGATCAGTTGGATGGTATACACAGGACAGAGTTAAGTTCTCGGGAAGGTTTTAGTGATAACTCAAAAATTAATGAACTTACTGAAAATCCATATTCTAGAAACATGGTACATGCACAATCCAGAACAGAAGAGAGCTTAAATTCTATGAAGATGAAGTCACCAATTTTAATTCCGACAACAGAGTTGAGTTTTAATCAAACGAATTTAAATGACACCGATGATGATCCAAAAAGTAAAAGGACTACTTCCCCGAAGCTTGACACTATTGCAAGTCCATCCTTTACAAAATCTTGCGATAAAGTACGAAATGCTGCGGCAAAAATTATACAAAATGCATACAGAACTTTTCGCACTAATCAAACCAAAGCAACTATTGATGAGGAATTCAAAGCAGACACTTCTATTGAATCTGCGGTGCGCTCAGAAGTAGGAATGGGTAATAACCAAAGTAATGCAGCCAGCTTTCTTAGTATCAACACAATATCACCTTCAGAGGTAGCTTCACCTACTAATAGCTGCCTTGAACACCTTTCAGAAACTAGTTCCTCGAATTCAAATTCAAAATATCCAGGCGAAATGTTTTCAGCATCGAAGAGTGATAGTGATCAAGTTATTTCTCAAGAAAACAGTTCCTTGGAAAAAGACGGCGAACGCGGGGATGTTCGACATCATGCTGATAATGACGATAATGTTGAACTAAAGACTGAAGAAAAAATTATAGAATGTATTGACAGCCAAATCGACACCAACAAAACAAACACAGCACTGCATGATTTCCAAGATAAACATGGTAAGAACCGGCATTTATGGTATTCATATCGATCGGTCGAAATATTACTTCTTATTGAATTTGGAATATAATTTCATTTATTATTATTAATACAATATTATTTTACACGCTACAATAACACGCTTTAATTTTAACATTTTTAAGACGTAACGGAACTTGATAGTAGGATTGAATATGACATTAATAAACCTCCATCAACTCGAGTCAACTCGAATAAAGATACAACTGATGAAATTTTTATTTCTAATCAATGTCATGCAGTTGGAAAAATGTATGTGGAAAGGGACAATGGTATTATAGAATCACGAACAGTTTGCACCAGTGAAGAGGATCAACTAAATCTTGGGTCAATGTCTCTTGAAGATTTTAAATCAAGTATTCCATATAGAAAACTGGAAGAATCCCTTACGAAAAAAACCCTCATTCCTATAGAAATTGACAAAGATTCCTCTTGTGAAGGAAACGAAGAAACATCTGTATCTTCATCGGAGGTCCAATATAGGTTAGGGGATTGTGATCGTGATAAACGCGAGGAATATTCCCTGGAACAAAAAACTGCAACGCTTCAGAAGGCTGAAGAAATTATAAAGAAGATGCAGCAGCGGCGTGCATCTGAGACAAGAGTTGGATCGATTGATGATCGATTTTCGCAGGAAGCAAGATTTGGTGAGCCAAATCTAATATCAATGAAGGAGTTGGAAAAAAATGAAACCTTTGAAATGGAAGATGATTCAGTCGTAGCTCTCAAAAGTCTCGAAAGCCAATGCAAAGACTCTCGGGAATGTTCTGCTCAAAGTCAGAAGGTCGTTTTCGGGATAGAAAGCAAAACTCAATATGATGACAAATACAACGATGGACGTATCGATTTAAGTAATCCATCTGCAACAAAGGATTCCTTACAGCGGCTTTGTAAGATACCAAGTAATGAATCAAAGGAATCCTCCAAATCGGTTACTATTGACGATTCGATAAAGTATATTGAGCCTCTAGAAAACGAAACTACGACAATTACCAGTAGTAGTTGCAATACGGGCAACAATGCTACGGACGAGTTCAATAAAATGGTAAAGAACTGCTCACAATCTGAACTAGATTCGGGTGCAGCAGCAAAAACATCTTTAGAAAGTACAGAAAAGTCAAAGAATGACTTCCATATAATCACGACTGATACCGAACCGACTATAAAATCTGCTGTCATCAAAATTCAGGCCGTTGCAAGAGGATTTTTAATCAGAAAGCGTTTCAGACAATCAAGAAAGAAAGACAATAATAAAGGCTCTTTTAGAAACGCTACAATAGTGGAATCATCATTGGGAAAATTCTTCGAGGAAGATGGGGCTAAGGAAATACATGCAGCATCTGGAAAACTCTACCGCGAAAGAGGCATTAAGTCATTGTGCACAAATAATGATCACGACAAGAAAAACACTTGTCTGCATTCATATGCTACATTTGATGGCGAGAAAATATATGAACATGAATTTTCAAGCTCCGAGAGTGGTTTGGCTGCTCGTCGTCATACTCTGCAGCGGGGAGATGCAGTGCGCAACGATTCGACACCGGATGAAGAGAATTTTGGCTCAGACTCAGCATCAACACCGAATCCATTTCAAGTTGAAACCTTAATAGGCAAAGAGAAAATAGCAGCTTCCTGTAGAAATACTGGTCAGTATGTTGAGAAAAGTGCGAATACACACTTTATGAAGTTTTATAATTTACTAGAGTAACCCTGCCCGCGTTGCTGGACAATACAATAACATACGTTTACGTCTTTGTATTAAAAATTAAATTTTCTAGAAAGAATAGACATTTTCCTGAAAAAGAAGTGCAAAATAATATACATTTTTTTAAAGTGAGAACATCAAAAAGGAAAAAATTTATTGCAGAGCTTGGTGGTAAACCACATTTTTAGTATTGCCATTTTCACAAAAAATGAATAAAGACGACGGCTTCCCAACACGTGAACATGCAACATACAGTTGACCGTGTAAAAATACAGGAAGTTCTAAATTTATTCCGCAAACTTGCAACGACTGGCCTTGAGCTTTATTAAGTCATTGCAAAAGCCAAACGAACGGGAAACTGTAAGTTCTTCTCTTTGTTTTTGATTTGATTTGATCTTGATCGTGCCATTCGTTGCCTTGCTAATTTATTACTTTCTAATCGCTGTTCTTCATCCTGATTAGATCTATTTAAACATATTTGACTGCTGTGGCGAGTTCGTCGGCCAATTTGTGAACGTCTTCTTCGCGGCATTCTTGAATAATTTTTTTAATTGTTTTTTTATGCAAAAGATTTTAATTTTAAGTGGAAGATTACAAATCAATAATTAAAAAATGTCAATGCTCACACTGTAAACTTAAATGACAATCAATAAACACACAGTAATTAAATAAGTCAAATGGCGTGAGCAATCAGAGCCTTATACCGACAAAATGTAATTCGCATAAAAAAAAACAATTTTATATAGGGAAAACACACCATCATAAAAGTGCGCGTATAACGCATATTCGTAGAAATTTTTCGATGTTTTTGTTTTTATAAACCATCAGTGAAAGTAGACCTTTCCAACGCATGTACTCGTTTGAAAATCGGTTGAGTGGTTCTCGAGTTATAAAATCACGAACATAGGGCAACTCATTTTTATATATATAGATGTTTTCAGTTAAATTTGTATATATTTCATTATCTTTTTTAGTATTATTTGAAATAAATATAGTAGCAGTTTCAGTAACATAATTCATTTCACTGACAACCGACATTAAAAATGCCGAGTTTTTAATTAGAATTAGAATTAGAATTATTATGATCATCGTCATCTCCTACATCCATCAGACAGACTGTGTTCGATGAAATGATTGTCGCAAAAAAATTAATAGAGATTTTCTATACATACAGAAATATCCAGAGATATAATAGAGTAAAATACTACCATAAAGTTTGGCCTATGTATTAAAAGATAGCAATGAGAAAATGATAATCAGTTTGAACTGCGTAAAAAAATTAAAGATCTATTTTTCTAGTAAAGATACTGACTACAGGAATAACTACTTTTTTAAAATAATGGGCGTTATTTTTGAATCCTCAAATTAAAGGACAATTTTATTAGGAATTATTTGTATTTGTATTTGTATTGTAAATATTTATAAATTATTTTCTCCTTTTTAAAACATTGAAAACAACAACAGCTAAGATTCTGTAAATAATATGATAAACAATACTATTAAGTAAATAACATGCAGGTTGTTATATGTATACGATATATGTATACATAACTAATTGTAATGTTCGAATGCCGATCATTCTAATACCCATTCTCAATCGCACAAACCTAACATTAAACATAACTTCTCGAATCTTATGTTGTCAACGGCTTTATTGCATATGACTGCTAAGTGGTCTTCAGTGCCAATTGATTCAATTTATTCAATTCAATCTCTAATAAAATGGTGCTTAATATTGTGCCTTGAAGCACGACTTATGAAGCCAAGTTTTATTAAATAGTCGTTAAATATTTCGTTCCAACATCCAGGAGCTTGGACTTCCTAAACTTTTAACTAAACACTTTTAGATTATTAGTTGGTTACATTGTTTTAATTAAATTTAAATCATAATTTTTGTATTTTTATTTTCTTGCTCGTATAAAACCTGTTAAAGTATTTTTTATTATGAATAGCTTATCGCAGACAAGCTCTAAAGGACTTTGCAGGATTGCGGAATTGTAAATTATATATTTAGAGTGAATAAAAATAAAATAACAAACAAATAAAAATGAAAAAAATGGCCTCTATGGACGTGGTCACGACGCCCACAAGCTTCAACCTAAACTCATCTACTTCGAAATTAATATTTTCGCTTGTAACTCTTGTTTGCCCTTTTTTTAGAACCCACGTCATCCGCTGCTGACAACAACAAGAAGATTAACAACAAACTCAAATGGTTCATGCTGAGGCAAAATTCGATGCCAGTCCAAATTGAATCGGAAGTATTTCGCGTCATGCCCAAACATATGCGTAAACGTATTAAGAGCGCTGGCTGCCAGAAACAAAAGCTTCGTGCCTTCAAAAATTAAATCGGAAGATCATCATGTACTCTAAAAACGAAAGTACGAACATGCTACCGATCACTTGCTAAACATATCAAATATATTAAATGAGTCATTGCTGAAAAATGTTTCCCTTTACACGCCCTTCTAAATCGAATAAATTATGTATCGGTTTAATGATTTACGCAAATTGTGCAAAAATGATTTTACTCTCCAAATTCTCAATCATTAATTCTATATGGCAATTTATTTGAAACTGTTATTTGTTGTCTGAAAGTGTTATATTGCATACGAATAATTTAAATAAATAAACAAAAGGGAACCAAAATTAATTCCTTTCAATAAAATTATCATATCTTGTTCGCTTTATTTCAACAATGTCGCTTTGTTTCCAGTGGCATAGCGTTTAAAAAAAAAAAAAATTTATGTATATATGTACATATATAAAGGGTTTTCCAATAAGAGGTGTAATTTTGAATAGCTATGGTCCTGTAAGCGTGGTCGTGGTGGCCATTTGCCTGATGTTGTTTTTCATTATTAACGGCCTCTTTATTACGAAATAAACATGCGATAATTTATCTCAAAAAATGGGATTCTTCCTTGAATATCAAAATTACACCTCATATTGGAAAACCCTTTACATGTAAGTTGCTCGCAAAAAATGTTACTTTAATGATTAAAATTTAAAATTTAATCTACATGAAAGTAAATGAAAACTTCTCACCTTAGACACAAATTTAGACATACAGATTTTAGACAATTCATATCAAATTCAATATTAAATACATTAAATTAAATATTACTATCAACAACAATCTACAATCTATTAATTATTTACTTATATATGTATTTAATTACTTCAATATATTCCTATGTCTATAGTTAGTTCTTCTCAATTAATTCTCAATTCTGTCAAATCGCATTTCCCTCGTTTTCTATAAAATGCACTGCATTTTCTTACTTTGTTTTAGCATATAACAATTCTTTCAATATGTATTCTCAACGTTCCGTGGACACGACATGGAAACTTTTCTGATTCTCTTGAATTCTATTTCTGCTTCAATTTCTGTGTCTCTTTGCGAGCCTTGAAGCCACGAAATCCAGCCTGAATCTTTGTTGCAGCATCCGAGGCGATCTTCTGCTTTTTGCGAACGAGAAAACCGCGCACTCCAGCTTGGATTTTGGTCGCACAGCGATCCTCTACGGACGATCCTTCCGAGCCGCTCCTGTGCTCGCAACATAATTGAGACGTGGATAATGAGACGCCGTTGTTGCTTCCGTCAGAGGGCATTCTGATGGAGTTATCCGTTGATTGGTGGTATTGGCTTTGCATACGACGCTGCGAACTGAAACGGCGATGATGAAGATGACGGTATCCGTTGATGCAGTGACGTTGACAAAGCTGTTTACGCACCCGATAGCCACGAAACCCAGCTTGAATAGTAATAGCAGCACTTTCCTCTGATTGCAGGGAAGTAAAGGAATTCGGCGAATTTGGGTGAATGTGCATTTCTGTTCTAAAAATACATAGGTTACGGTCTTGTTTATCAAAATTGAAATGAATCCAGCATCCACAAACTATGTATTATTTATTACTCAGTTTCTTTCAGGCGTAACAAATTATATGTAATATGTACAAATGTACATACATATGTACAAATAAATAATGAATTCGCCTTAACGAAACTAAAAAGTCATTGCACGAGACTACTGAAAAATTTCTAGATTTGTTTTATTTGCAGATTTCTACTTCTGTCGACCGTCCCGCTCAATGGTGGAAATCAAACTGAATATGCACTCATTCCAAAGACGACGAGGAAATCTTGTCTGTTATTTTTTTTTGTATAAAAACGACAGCATTTAGTGCGGCTGCAAGCAGGAGGAAGATATGCTCTTTGCCTTGGTATGATTCCTATGAGCATTGACGTTAATGGCGACTGCTGATCACTTAAAACTATATACAATGCTCTACATAAACAAAACATCGAGTGCAATTTTATCCCTTTGTACTCCTAACGATTTTATTCGAACTTTTATTTTTGTTCACAAGAACGGCTGGGTTTTACAGCCATACAGAGCTGTTTGTATGGTTTGTCTAGTTCAAGGCAGATTTTTTTTTTTACTGAAGAATTGTTGGTCAGCGGGTTCTAGTTCCCCAACCACAATTAAGCGAATTCAATTTCCACAGCTTTCGAATCAAACTGTTGTATTGTTATTGATTCTGCATGTATTTCAACTGGATGGAGTTAAATATAGAAATAATAACTGGTTGTGTTTTTATAGAGATATGGATGAGGGGTTGTTATAAGGGTGAAGGGGTGCTATGCACATATTTCAGTTTTCATATTCATATGCATTTCGAATTCACAGAAAGTACTAACTGCGACTTATTCAGTTAAACAGATAGAATTCGCAATTTTAATTGCAATTTGATCGATTGTTAGTGGAATCGGAATAACCGAGACACCAACGGAACAAAACTCTACTTTTATGCAATACTTACATATATAAATACCTGTGTAAATTAAATAATTCGATTTTAATGTAGGAAGTTTATTTTGGTAAGTTTTAGCTAACCAGGAATCATAACTAAATATTAAGGACTGCACTTCATTTAGTTCATTTTTCATTTCTTTGTTATGGTGTGCAGGTTGGTATTGAATATGGGCGAAATCGGTCAACGACCACGCCTATTTTTTATTAGAAATGTGATATCATCGTTTGTTTTTTAGTTATGATTATAAAATTATATATCTGGGTATAGAGTAACATTAATATGCCTAATATGGGCGTGATACGCTTTTAGTTTACCGCAAAAGTTCAAGTTAATTTTTCAGTTATTATTTAAATAATAGAGTGCGATCGATTAACAGTAGGGATCATTACTAGATTAAAGTATGGTTAAATTATATACATATATGTATATCTGTGGCCCAAAACTAACTCTGTTTGTTTTACTTTTCAGGAGATTTATTTAAAATTTCAGTTAATTTACTTATTAAACCCTACACCTTAAGTAAGGTTAAGGGTATATTCACTTTGTCACGAAATGTGTAACGCGTAGATATAGAGGAAAATAGATATAGAAAAGTGTGTACATATATTCTTGATCAGCGTCACTTCCTGAGTCAATTTAGCCATGTCCGTCCGTCTGTGTGTCTGTGGAAATCACGATCACAACAGAACAGGATAATTTTGCAGAAATATCCTCCATTGTTGCGTAAGGGTTGGTATTGAAAATGGGCGAAATCGGTCAACGACCACCCCTACTTTTTATTAAAAATGCGATATCAACGTTTGTTTTTGAGTTATGACAATAAAAATTTTTTATGTAATTGGGAAAAACAAAAATTTATCCACAGTGTTTGCATCCAGTTTACTCGCATTGGTTTCACGCCATTTGCGTCATGCATTTGTTGTTCAAGTGTCATTCATTAATATAAAAAAAGCTAATTTATCTCATTTGCGTATTTTAAACAGATCATAGCATAAGCAACGAGCTCAAGTATAGAATCATATACATAATATTGTATATGTATACATAATTATATGTACATAAAGCTGTACATGTATATGTATATTGTTGGTGAAATATGTTAGGTTCGGTTAGGGGAACATCCTTGTTCGGCTACGTTTCCAGAATTCGAGAAATCCAGTCCGATGGACTGTCCAATTTCTCGAAAGCGTTATACGAATACTTTCAGCAGTTTAGGATATACTTATTTGGAATTTAATTAATATGGAACCACAGCCGAAAGCATGGGAAGTGGATTTAAGATTACAGTCTGCTACGATGCACAGTAAAACAGCCAAAAACACAATATAAGCAGTGTCCACAGTTTGTTACTATGTTTTACGATGTTCTTTTTTGTTTTAATTGGTTCTATTATTCACAGACGATAATTAAATTTTATTTGGAGATGAACAACATTTTAACTAAAAATCTTTTGTTTTAAAAACTGGCTGTGTTATCTGTCTTCCGGATGTAATAAAACGGATGTATCCAAAATTGTAAGTTGCATTTTTATTATTGTTATAAATTCAGAATATTTGAAGATATGTTGACAAAATTAGATTTTCGGATTTGAACAAAATCAGAAACTGGTACGTTGCCAAAATAAATATGAATGGCAAATATGAAATGAAACTGGCGTATTCAGTGGATAAAAAATATTATGTTCACATAAGTAACTACGTCATATGATAAAGCAATAACTAAGACGTGAGCACAGATAATAGAAATAAATTAAATAATTTACATCCTCTGCATCTAAGCCCTCAATTCTTCTGTTGTTTAGACAGCAAATACACTTTTGTTCAACACAATCTATATAACATTTTACGCTGCATGCGATGCTGTAGTTCACCGCGGCGTATCATTGTATGGATGACTTTGAGAACGCTGCGCTCTTCGTACTTCTGACGCAGAAAATCCTGTTATGAAACAATATTAAATGTAAAGTCAAGTTTTCATTAGACCGTGGTTACGCTACCGAGCAAAACTCGGTGGGAAATTCCTCCAATTTTTGTGATCGGAATCCGTGCAAAAAGAGTGGCTATGCTTGTGCTTGACACACGCTTGCTTTTTTCAAAAATATATTTTTTTTTCTCTCCTTCAACAGCAACCCGTCTACTACACAAATGAGAAAACGTATTATTTGAGATGTAGTTTTCGACGCGATGGAAGACCAAATGTTTATATTTATTGAAATCTGTTTAAGATATATAAAGGCGTAATATCTTGGAACGATAATCAGCGGAATATAATTGATAGATTTATCAGTTCATTCCATTTTTCAATACTTTTGTGAATATTGAAACCAAGCAACACTGGTTTGCTCGGTATCCTCGGTGTACGCTAGTCCGTATACCATTCTCTCTTTTACACACAAAACAATAAAGAGTCCTACTTGCCAAGCAAAACTCGGTAAGGTAACCACGGCCTTACAATACAACTCACCTGTATTACATTCTGTTCCGAAACTTGCGAGCCTATGGCAAAACGTTTTTTCAGTTGCTTTTCAATGCGATTTAATGTCTCCTGATCTTCTTCGGTTATAAAGCCTTCCGCTCCAGCTAAACTACCGGCCATAGCCGCATCTAGAGTAGAAACTTGAAAAAGACGGAGCGATTCATTTACATGATCATCAGTCACGAAGGGAAGTAATCTCATTTTTGCCAATGATTCTGAAATTCGAATGATTGCTTCCAATTGACGTACAGTTATGGGAATACTAAGACGTTTATCGGCCGATTTCTCATGAGCACCAGCACCGCTACGCATTAGTACATATCGGCTTTTGAGTTTTTCTCCAGCCGCTTCACTTAAGCGGGGACCACAACGTGTGCGACAAAAATGAATATATTTTTTAAACGTAGCCAAAGAAATTTCCCCCTCTGGTGCTTCGATCTGACCTGCTCTATTTGATGACAAATGCACATTTATTATATGTTTTGCAAGTGTTATGTCTCGGGTTTCGTCGTGCACGTCTTTTACAATAAAAATCATGTCAAAGCGTGATAGTATGGTTGGCATAAAATCAATGTTCTCCTCCCCCTTAGTCTCGTCCCAACGACCAAATATAGAATTGGCTGCTGCTAGTACTGAGCAACGCGAGTTAAGCGTTGTTGTTATCCCTGCCTTAGCTATGGAAATGGTTTGTTGTTCCATAGCCTCGTGAATAGCGACGCGATCATCTTCACGCATTTTATCGAACTCATCAATGCAAACAACGCCACCATCTGCGAGCACCATAGCACCACCTTCCATAACAAAGTTCCGCTAAAATAAAACATATCATTCATCATATATCAGTACGGAAACAAACAAATATTCTTACCGTTGCGGGGTCCTTTATAACTGATGCAGTCAGTCCGGCAGCACTGGAACCTTTTCCAGATGTATAAACGCCTATGGGGGCAACTTTTTCCACAAATTTTAGAAGCTGTGATTTTGCAGTACCTGGATCGCCTAAAAGTAGGACATTTATATCGCCTCGACGGCACAAGCCATCTGGCAAGCGCTTTCGGGATCCTCCAAACAACATACAAGTAATAGCTTTCTTTATGTCATTAGAACCAAATATACTAGGTGCAAGTGATTTAGAAAGACGCTCGTAGATATCAGAAGAGGCGGCCATACGACGAAAGTTTTCTTCTTCTTCTGCAGAAATATTGCTATAACGAGATATAGCTCCGGAACCCTCGGAATCCACAGAGATCCCTACAACTCGCATGTATGGAGCACGTACACCTATTATTGCCTTTTCACGCCCATCTTGACGCGAAGGTTTGCCTACCTAATGAGTTACCTTGGTTAAAATTATTGTAAAACATTGATTTACAATAGTACGCACTTTACGTATGGAGAATATTCCTTGAATAAGCACTCGATTTCCAGGGACAACACGTTCACATAGTGAACGATCACAAAAAAGCTGCAAATGGCGAGGAATTTCACCTTGAGGAACAAAATCTGGCAATTCTTGTAGTTTTAAAATCTGAAAATCGACGCACTTGCATTTGTCCGGCATAATAAAATAAGGATCCAACGGACACTTGGGTCGGCCAGCTTGTTCTGTATTGCACTTTCGTGGCAGAGCATACCCCTCAAGACCAGGATTGACCTTTAAATTTGGAATTACACTGCTGCAAGAACGACACATAATGGACATACGAGTCGCCTTTGCTTTTATACTTGATGCAGAAACTATGATGCCAGCAATCTTTACCAACTTCGACACGCAATCCGATTTGAGATCACGTACATTCGTGGGATTAGCTTTTGACGATAACAGTACTTGTATATCATGCATTTGTTCCTCGTGCTCGGGACGTGGAGCTGAAATTTCATCAGCTACTTCGCGAGCAGCTTCTTCAAAGATTTCCAAGTGTTCTGTGGGTTGTTTGCTTAACTTATCTGCCAAAGCCTCATCGTATCCAGCCAAATCTTCCATTTGAACTTCAAGAAAGTAGCGCCCATTCAAGCAATTTCGTTTCAATGTGTCTCTGAAATTGGAGAACTAATAAAAACACTTTCAGTCAAATTATTATTTAATAACCTGTATTTATAGAAAAAATTATCCTCATTGAATGTACGCAGGAATTCCTTGTATTTCTTCTTCACAGCTTGAAGATTAATTTGATTGCTATCCTGTTGTTGTTCCCCTCCAAAATTGTCCGAAAAAAACATTCCAGCCTCATCAAATCCTTCCATGTTTTATTTCGTATTATATATTTGTTTTTTAACAATTATATCCCTTTATCCTCCAAAGAAAGCGGTTAATCCTAAAAACCCAAATTATTAATTTTTAGTATTAAATAGCAGCAGTAGCGCGAAACTGCCGCCACTTCAAGTCAAACAACTGTCACAACAGTCTTCAGTACAGTTCACAATTACAACCGTACGATTACAGGGTAAACACAAAAATGATAGAATACAAGATTGTGACAGTAAAGCGTTGAACACAATCGGAGCAACAGGATACAAGATACATTTTTAGCTATCAAATTTACATGGGCTCTTATGGAGATCGAGAAAAAAGTTTGATTTCCAGTTTGTTGCTCTGGTTTGCTTTCCATTTTGTATCTTGTCTCCGGGCTAATTTCTAATTTTGACAGCAACAGAATAATTCTTGTTCTTCTTCGGTGTGTTTGTTTACATTGTGTCGTAAAATTTGACAATTTGCATTGTGAGGGGTGTCACACTAGGCATCTTAATGCCAATTTATTTAAGTTAATATTTAACGAAATTTTTATTATTATTATTACAAGCAATTTATTTCTGAAATAGAAAATATACGGAATTCCTATTTAAAAAAAATTACTCAAAATATTTATCAATAGCTAAAAGAAATGGAAAATCCTCTAAAAAAGGATGCTGGAGAAGATGTAAGAAACAGTTGAAGGTTTTCTAAGACAGCCTAAAGTGGCATAGTGTTACACCACCATTAAGAATTTGACATATGAAATTTTTGTTGCTGAGCAACAGTTGCCCAGCCATTATAATTAACGCCATGGAATTTCTTGTTGCCTGGAAATGTTGCTGTATCCTGTTGCTCCGATTGTGTTCAACGCTTAAAGAAACAAAAATGATTTCAGGAAATATCGGGGTGCGCACGATCCAATGTTCTTTGTTGTTGTTGTATTTTTCAACGGTGATTACAATAATAACAACAGTGTGTGCTCACTTCCGGTTACAGTTTTATAGACGTCTGAAATTTGAAATTTAACCGCCTATATCACCTAAACTATAGCAAACATCTAGTTGGCCTATATACCGTTACAGAGACAAATTAAATATTTCATTTATGCAATGAATCGATCTTATGTATGTAACCTTTTCTCGAAATGGTAAAAAGAAACGAAACCGGGTGCGCGAACGTTAATGCAAAAAATACCATGAATGGAAATAGTTCATATACAGGGTGTTTCACATAAGAGGGCTCAAAAGACTAGGGCGTGTAGGATGGGTCGAGACAAGAAAAAAATCGTATGGGAGGGGTGGTCAATTTCCCCCCGTCTAGGTTGGAGGGGAAATTTTATAAAAATCCGACTTAACATCGAAAAAAATAATATTAAAAAATAATGGTTAGACCTAGATAACTTTTGCGTGCTGATTTTCAAAGCCAAATATCCGCTTCTTGATATCCTTTTTAAATTAGGTTCCTATGTCAAACAGTTTTTGAGAAAATAAATGTCACACTTAAAATTTGGAAAAAAAATTCCGAAAAAAAATTTTTGGTCGCAATTTTTTTTTTGTACTGTTTGACATAGGAACCTAATTTAAAAAGGATATTAAGAAGCGGATATTTGGCTTTGAAAATCAGCAAGCAAAAGTTATCTACGTAAGACCCCCGACCCCCCCCCCCCCCCCCCCCCCCCTCATGTCACCTCATGAGTCGATTCAGCTCCCTGTGGCGCCCATTCGGCCGTCTGTGGAAATTTCGATTGAAGGAGAAATAATATTCATCATGGACTTCTTGGTATTAAAAATGGATTACCGGTAATAATAATTAAATGAATTTTGAGCATAATGAGCATAAATTTACGCTGCATCTGAGATTTCCATATAATTGCTGTGGTCTCTCAGAATCTAGTGATTGACTTGCTATCAATTACCCCTCCAGAACCCAAATAAGTGCTCTTAAAATTAATCCACTCATTTAAAATCCAATTAATTAAATAGTAATCCAATTGCAAATAAATGTTTGAAAGCTTACCATCAAATACAAAACGCACAACACAATCGATCCTGTTGTCATTCAACGCGAAAGAAAGAGAGCTCATTTCTCATTGGTAATAGATTCGTACTCTTCAAAAAAAGCTGGATGATAAGTTTGAATCGGAATTGAATCCCTTTCGAACATTTGAAATAGATTGGATTGCAGAACACCTCGACAGAAACAGATCGGAATTCAATTTCGATTCCGCATCAATTCCGATAGGAATGCAGAACAATGTAGATGATTGACATGTGTAACAATTGGAAATATAATTTAAATAGCCAAAAGCTGTATTGAAAAATAACGTCAACCGAACCCCATAATATTAAAATTGAAAATAGGATTGAGGGCTAAATTTTTTTTGGGTCAATATGACCCGAACATAACAGCAGGGTTAAATTTCTTACATACATACATACACATCATCATCATTTAGAACCTCTGTAAAATAAAGATGTTTTAAAATGTTTATTCTTGTCTTGACTTTGGACTTTAGTTTTAAATATATACTATAAAAATTTAGTATTATAAATAAATGCAATATCTTTGGAGAATAATAAATAGTTTGTACATGTTGTTTAAGGCATAGTTCAAATAACGCCTTATACTATGTAGATTACAAACGGTGGAAATTTCTGTTGTGTTCGAAAAAAACATTGAAAGCCATCTGAAAATGTATACATAAATAAATTAAGAATGGATTTTTGTAAAGCATGTTTACCAATTGTTATTGTTGTAATTGAGTTTTACTTCGATAAAATATTTTTGAATTTGTTCACACCGTCCTCGAATTGATTCTGAAGCTGTTTTGCTGTGCTGTCATCCTTGCGGTAATAGAAAAAGTAGACGAGAATACCAACGATAATAAAGATTACGAGCAGTGAACTGATGATGGATATCAAAACATTTAGCGCGCAGGTGAAGCAACTGTGGAAAGTTTGAGAAATTAGTTGAAATAGTTTCTTACTTAAATAGTTTGGAATAGTACAAAATAGTTTATTACTACTCAGGAATTAAGTGAATCAAATCGTTTAAAGTTGTAATCCGTATACCTAGAAACATGAACAATTTCTAACGAATTTCTTCATAATAGTAATAACTGCGATATGATAATAATTGGTCAGTTATATAATAATTATAATGATAGTAAAATAATGTAATGATAATTTATAGAGTATGGAACGAGGATAATAATTGATTATAATATAGAATTTGTATAATAATGACAAGTTATAGAATTATACATATATATACATACATGTATGTATATTTTAAAATTTAATTTTATATTTATATATTTTATCATATATTATTATTACATATTATTATTATTACATTATATTATATTATATATTTTTAATAAAAAATATTAGGTCGGCAAGAAATTAATTTCGGGTTTTTTAATATGAAATACAACGCCTTTTTTATATACAAAATTGATTTTAATCAATGAAATATTTTCCATTCTGTTCGATGACCATTTGCCATCTTTCTGGTAACTTCATTATTCCCCGTTCATAGAACTTCTGGTTTTTACCAGCAAAAAACTCAACCAAGTTCGATTTCAGGTCATCATTAATAGCGTAATTTTTACCATTTAAGAAATTTTGTAAACTTCAAAATAGATGATACTCTGAGGGTGCAAGGTCGAGGCTATATGGAGGATGTGACATAACTTCCCAACCAAGGCATTTAGCAGTTGCCAAAATGTAGGTTGAAATTTTAAAAATTAAATTTTTTAGTTTACCTCTTCTTAAGGACAAACCGAAGCCAAGTGAAAAGATTTGGTAATTTAATGGAAGAGTATCCAGATATTGCTTCTGGATACACTAAACGGACAAAAAATGGGGTTGGAAAGTTTGGGAATATGGTGTGAGGAATGTTACTGGCCCAGCTGCAAAATCTAAATTTGAGTGGAAAAAGGTATAATTATTATATTAATATACAAATAATAATAATTAATAGTAATAATAGTAATTAATAGTTCAATTATAAGCAAAATTATTTGTGTTCATCTGTGATTTCTTGTTTCTTCATTGTTTACAAATATTTGATATATTTTTACAGGCATTGATCTATTATATTAATATAAAGATGATCTATTAGTGACAAAAAGTGATTAGGTTTGGAGTGACAAAAAAAAATATCCGGAAAGAGATGACGGAGAATATTAAACGTAAGAATGGTGCTGGAGGTGGTGCGTCCAAAGAACATTGCTTGACGGACATCGAACACTCAATATGTAATTCAAATTAGCGGCATGGGAGAAAAGTAACGCTAAACGATTCGGCCCATCTATAATTCAACGCGGTCCTGACGCTTCTGATGCTGCTAATGTTAGCAATGAAGATTCGTTGATGTAGTTTTGTTGCAATTAGAGGATAATTGCGGCAATGCTGCACAATCGAATAGAGAGAGCGAATAGCATCCGCGTAAATAAAAATTCCAAGTGCATCAATCAAAAAAACTGAAATAAGATTCCACTAAACTTCATCTTCTTCTTGAATTAAATAAAACAATGCTGCTCTTCTAAACATTTCCACGAGTTTTTCACAACTAATAACACAAAACAATAAAGTTTTGCAAAGTGATAAAATTTGGACATTTCGAAATTATATTCTAATCAATATGTCGTCTACATAGTGTTGGTAGTATTTACGAGCGGATAAAACTTTACGGCGGATAAAAAATTCCGGCGAAATTGTCGATTGCCCTGATTATAAATAAGTGTGTCTGCATAGTGACAAAGGGCAAAAGTACCCTTGTGCTTCCTCGGGACAAAGTTAACAGAAATTACGTCATCATTCGACATGATTGCCTTATTTCAGGCGACCCTTTTCCTAGCATGGCGAAAAAACTTAAATTTTTTACTACTACACAGAACGCACTTGAACTGGTCTCTACAAAAGGATATCGGCATAAAGGACAGAAACCATCTCTTCTAGTGCGTAGTAGTACAAAATTAAAGTTTGTGGGGTGGAACGTACTATAAAATGATAGTATTTCGTCGATTTGTCGAATCAGGGAAATGTCGATTGCCTGATTATAAATAAGGGTGTCTGCATAGTTACAAAGGGCAAAAGTATCGTTGTGCTTTCTCGGGGCAAAGTTAACAGTTACGTCATCGTTCGACATGATTGCCTCATTTCAGGCGACACTTTTCCTAGCATGCCGATAAAACTTAATTTTTTTACAAATACAGTAAGACCTTGCTTAACGCGGGGGATACGTTCCATCAAAGTAGAGCGTAATGCGAAACAGCGCTAAATGAGGCTATCTTAATATGTAAATACATAATGGGGTTAGGGGAAGATGGATAGAAAATTGGTTAGGTATTAAATTTAATAATTATGTTTTTTTAATAAAAATAAAACCAAACATTTATTTTTTTACAAAAATAAAAACAATATGAAGGAATATACATACTTATAAAAACAAATAAAATCAGCGCTAACCCGAAACATCGTTAAGCGTGGTCCTACTGTACACACAACGCACTTGAATTGGTCCCTAGAAAAGGATATCGGCATAAGGGACAGAAACCGTCTCTTCTAGTCCGTAGTAGTACAAAATTAAAGTTTGTGGGTTGGAACGTACTATAAAATATTAGTTTTCCGAACCATATCTAAAGGCACAGTTACTCTCTATTACTACTAATGCATTCGGATATAATAGCTCTGTCTCACACATAGTAATATTATTAACGAAACAATTTTCAATGGGTTTGTAATATCGAAGGAACTGCAATGTTCTTGAAACACTTGAAATATTACTATTAGGCAATTCACAGTTACCCTCATAAGTTATGAGATACTAAGTTATGACTTCGAACTGTGCACAGTCGCTTTATAAAGTGTTAAAAATGTTCCTAATACATACCGAAGTGTTGTAATCGTACTAACATAGATTTTCGTAAAAAACCAAGAACAAATTTTCTTATGACAGTCATAAATTGTTTAAACATATGACAATTTATGATTTATGACGACTTATGAGGGTAACTGTGAATTGCCTGTACGTATTATTAATAGCTAACAATCTAAACAGGTTATAACATTAACTGTGTGTGATAAAATGTAATCCAGAAGTCACTTGTAAATCAGAATAGTCACTTAGATAATAGTTATTATTACCTTAGTTTTTAGGTAATGAATTCTCAGCTCGCAAACTCCCAAGCTGTTAAGGTTTGGCCATATAATTTGCGAACTAACAAATGTGTTTATTTTTCAATCGAATCTTTTTTAAAGTCCATTTAATTTACACTTTAGTATGCCTTAACTAATTAATAAAAGTAATTATTATATCATTAATTGATGCTGTCTGATATACGAGTGACGTTTCCTGGTTTACAAATCACTATTCTGACAAGTTGAAATGCTGTAGATGCTGTGCGAGCACCTGTCTTCAGAGATCATAAGGATGCACCTAAAGAACCTTCAGAATCAAGGTTTCTAAAGAGAAGCCTTTACGTTTCATAATGCATACGTACCAGCAGGCAATGTTTCCGGATATACACTTGCACATATTTACAGTTTAATTTTGTCCGTGTTTTACACTTTCATACGTATCTTCCAACTAAAATCAACAACAGGCGGTAATCAACTAACCATAGAGACCAACAACGATAGAAGACAAGATTGGGAATTTGAACATCAAAAGTGGTTTCGTTCTGCGCACCACGTATAGCGTATTTTAAAAGCATTACTGTGGTACCTAAATTAGTGCGTCGTGCATTGCGTTGCTGTCAAAATGAAATTGGAACACGCAGTCTAAAGCGGCTTTCACACAGTACCATTTGTATTACAGCTTGGTGATGTAATACTACAAATTGAAAGTCAAGCCGTATGAAAATCAAACGATTTTGATTTTTGACATCCAACTTGCTCTGCTTGACGACTTGCTTGATATTGTGCACGCAGGCAAAACGACTCGGTGTAAACGCCATTTGAAAAATGTGCTCGAAGTGTTCGGACGACATGAATACGGATTGTTGGAAGGAGTTTTTAAACCTCTACAAAAATATCCCAGAACTATGGAAAGTGAAGAGCGATGAATATAAAAAGAAACATTTGAAAGACAAAAATGTCGTCTTATGAAATACATAAGGAGAAATCGATGCAAATGCCACTTTGGACGTTCGAAAAAAAATGAACAACTTTAGAACATGCTATAGGAGAAAACTAAAAAAATCAAGAAATAATAAAAATAAATAAAAAAATTTTTGAAATCTCTGGGCAAGTTAACTCCATTTTTTTTGCAAAGCCAGTGTGTGTAAAAATGTTTCTTTCTTATTTCCATTCTTTGATCCATAATCTTTTCTCTTCTCTTTCATCACCACAATAACCTCATCAATTATTATGGCTTCCAGAATTGAGCTGTCCATTTCGTTGATGTTTATCAGTCGACAGCAACGAAAGGAAAATCACATAAGGAGAAATCGATGCAAATGCCACTTTGGACGTTCGAAAAAAAATGAACAACTTTAGAACATGCTATAGGAGAAAACTAAAAAAATCAAGAAATAATAAAAATAAATAAAAAAATTTTTGAAATCTCTGGGCAAGTTAACTCCATTTTTTTTGCAAAGCCAGTGTGTGTAAAAATGTTTCTTTCTTATTTCCATTCTTTGATCCATAATCTTTTCTCTTCTCTTTCATCACCACAATAACCTCATCAATTATTATGGCTTCCAGAATTGAGCTGTCCATTTCGTTGATGTTTATCAGTCGACAGCAACGAAAAAAATGAAATCGTACAACTTGCTTGAACGTGTGAATGCTTGACAATGCAGTTCCCTTATTTATCGTACGATTTCTGAGAGCAGTAAGTTGTACAACAAATCTTACTATGTGAAAGCCGCTTTATGGAAGTAGCTGAAATAAGCAACGCAGAGCATTCGAAGCGCATTAGGCTGCTGGCACCAGAGATAATGAGATAGGAAACTTCTAAAAAGTGCAACTCTGGTTGTCAAATCGCATCTTGGTGGTTGTGTTTTTGTATGGTAGTGTTCGTGAAAACTCGATAATTGATGACGTTTTAGTGTAGATACTCACCAGACTCAGACCCCATTCTTGGAATTTTTTGTGAAACTCCCCAGACTCGCACCCCCGAATATGTAACAATTTTATTTTATACACCTTAGACAGAACCCTTTGTTTTGAGATACCAACTTGGTGCAATGAATGAATGTCAATTATTTACAAATACGCTATTTAACAACCACTTGAAGTTACTAACTGTAATTTCAATTTGTTATCAAGAAATTTGTGAATCGTGAAGCAAAATATTTTGTTCAAGCTTTTAAAGAAACGTTTTAATATACTTTGCATTTAATCAAAATTTAAAACGTGCCTTTTATTATTTAACTCTCAAATACAACGAATTAGTTTTTAATCACAGAGGAAAAAATTTTCTCAAGTTCTGGAAAATTAGAAAACTGAAGTGAGTTATAGATATATGCACTTATTTTTGGTTCTTTGAAATATATCAACACATTTAAATTTTGTATATATATGTATATACAAAGAATTTCAGGATTGCTATTAACATTCCAGTTTGTTTTAAATTCTTTTTCAAGGCTATTGCTTAATTTTTATAATTTAGACCAATACTAAATTCTTTTTAGTTAGTTTTTTATATATATAGTTTTCAGGAACACACATTAATAAAACAAATCCTATACCGAGTCGTTTTACTTTATTTGCACTCTCAATCTCAATAGTTACCAAAAATGAATGAAAAAAAAAAACCCTAATTATATTATCTAATAAACAATATTAAAAGCAAATAGGTTATTAAATTTATATAAATATATAGGTAAATAGAATGTGGTGTTGGCATATCTACATATTTAATTCACCTCATTATTACATTCGGTTTTCCGGTTTGCAAACCTCGCACTTTTATGTTCATTTTAGTACTTAAGTAGTACTACCAGTGCGCTACGATCTAACTGAAAATATGTTTTTTTTGGTTGAAAAATACACGAGTGTAGTTAAATATGCCTAATTTATTAAACATTATTGTAATTAAGCATTTCTTTTCATGTTATCAACATATTTTTCATTTTGTTTAAGTACACTTTTTCCAACTTACACTTTTACACAATTTCGTACATTTATAAGTTCTTCTGGTAATGTGAACAGAAACGCTGTTCGGTGACGTCATTAAAATGTTCACCTCACTTGAATTTTGCAATTCAAGCGAACAGACAAACTATACAATTTGCTTAAATTTACTAATTTTGAATTCCTTTTTCACATATTTTTTAAGAATGCAAGAAAGAATGTTCCGGGGACATCAAAATGCACAAATTCCCAAATTTCAAAAATTTTGTATTTTTCATCTCTATTTATTATTTGTATAATATTATTATTTGTATATATTTGTTTCCAGATTTTTTATTTATTTATTGTTTTAGTTTGTATTAAACTTTTCGCTAGTCTTTATTTCTGTTTGTACCAATATAATAGAATTTAAGTCAACTGCTCTTGTATATTTTAATTTCTACAATAACAATATGCGTGCTGATCAGCTGCGCGCGTATATTCTGTCAGTAGCTTTAACATTGCACCAAGCTATCCACAACTAACTGTAGCAACTGTGAGTTAGTCAGCAGCGATGGAAATGAAAGTAGTAGAACTCTTCGATCAATTTCCATCAGTGACTTTTTCCAGTTGGATGAAAAGCTGGCGACCAGAGCTTGACTGCGGTGATCTTGCTTACGCACGCACTGCTCACGAAATAGCTGGTTGCAATGAGTCCCAATATCTAAGCAAAATAAGAAGGGGATGAATAACTAATATTTCGAAACGAAAACTCCTAGTATGTAGAAATATCTTGACTTACATCTCCGAAGCTTGTGGCACATAAGTTGATATCAGAATATCAGTTGAATGAATCAAACATTGCTATTAAATCAAAACCATCCTGAATGCTCATCTCAAGAATTTTCTAAAGGGAAAAATTAAAAAATTTAGAAATACTGAAGTAAATTGAAGCAAGAATTTTGATGAACTAAAACTTTTAAATGAATAAATTATTGAATTTCGTTATGAAGTTAGAATTTACCTATATATTCAATTTAAAATATTTAAAAAAAATTCAAAAGTTAAACTAGTAAAAGGTTATAATAAAGAGAAATGAAATCTTACTATCATTAGAGTCAATGTTTTTTCCATAATTTGATTGAACAGATCTTGCGCCTTCGTGCCAAGAATACTCCCTGCAGGCATTGTCCACCAGAGTGAAACTGGGGCTCATATGTTTACTACTAGCAGAAAGAAAAGAATTACATAGTTAAATGAAATCTGATCAAATTTCAGACAATTACCCCATTTTTTTGTTGTGCATGTGGAACTATTGTTATTCAACAACATTATTATCTTGTTATTTTCCTTTATTAAAAACTCCAACTCCGTATTAAATGAACTCTTCGGTCGGAACTGTAGCAGTCCATCTTGCAATTCTTGCGATACGTTCTTCCAATTCTGTTTTCTCAGGAGTGTCTTGATATATGCCTGCGACAGGATGCCACAAAAGTTTCCAATCATTGCTACGTAGATAAGAAACAACTCTTAATATAAAAATATTTTAATACTATCGAATTTGGTTCACGATTGTTTACAATGATTTGTTGACTTTATTATACAAAGAATTAAACTTTTGCCACTCGCCGATCTTCATAATAAATTAATAACACTTCAAGCTTGCAGAGATTGTTTATACTTATCTTTTGATTTTATTATGCAATTAATTAAACTCCCTTACAAATGCAACCTTTGCATTTAATTTACTTCTCCTTGCCTTGTGGTTCAGTTATTTCTTTTTTGGCACTGTTGATATTTCGCCTACCAAAACTTCCAGCAACCATACACGGATCAATGGATTGTTTGCATTGGCCTGCTCTCACCGATAACTGGTCTTCACACGAATATCACCTTGGTCAATAGTATGGTACACAGAACCGGACACAATCGATGATTCTCCTCCAATATTTTCGACTTTGCAATAGCGACGTCGGTAGCTAGTTGAATCTCATTAGCGAAGTCGATGTGTTCCCATACCACGCACACACTTTTATATACGATTTATTTTAATATCTATTACTTTAATGTGCTTATTAATTGAATTTAATTCAATAAACAAAAATTATTGCCCGATTCCTCCAAAAACTTTCTGTAAATAAACGAAACGTCATTTAAAATGTCATAAAACCATGACGTCTTATGGTGAATAACACGTACGCTATACGTGTAGCAAATATTCATTTTATTTTGACACATTTTTTGGCGGGAAAAGAGTTTCCCATCTCATTATCTCTGGCTGGCACACTGCATGCGTTTTTCGTTCGTGCGAATTCTGACGAAAACATGCGAGCGATCCCATTGCATGTTATTGATTGTAAATGCGCACATTGAAGCACTGTTCCGTCATCAGAATTGCTGCGAAAAGGGAACAGATTACTGTCTTCCCGAAAAGACCCATCGAATTGTTATTTTTGTTGTTGTTGTTGTTTGTGATGGAGACACCAAAAACAACAAAAACATCCGTCGCTCTCCCCTACTTTCAAAGTTATAGCCCTTTGAAATTTGAAATTAGTATCCCTATATCTTCTAAACTATAGAAGATATCCGGTATGGATATATACCGTTAGAAACGTAAGTTAAATACCTTTCATTTATGTAAAGTAAGATTTTACAAACAAATGCATATTTTTGGAGAAAACGCGATTTTAATATTTGTACTATTTCCGGCCCATTAATAAAGTAAAACAAGTCATTAACCCACATAATTGTTCGGAAAATAACGAAGTAGAGTTCAGTAGGTTTATTTTAGGGCGTGTATGCGTCCTCCGGCCTTCGGCCTACGGACGCGCTTTTTGATTATAACCCTCAGTATGTCAAACACCGGCTACGCAACAGAATAGTGTTTTTCATAACAATATTTCATTTTCTTAGCTTTCTCCTAAAATGCTGATGTCTCCAAAAATATGGATTTCTCGGTAAAATTTTACTTTACATAAATGAAAGGTATTTAACTTACGTTTCTAACGGTATATATCTATACCGGATATCTTCTATAGTTTAGAAGATATAGGGATACTAATTTCAAATTTCAAAGGGCTATAACTTTGAAAGTAGGGGAGAGCGACAGATGTTTTTGTTGTTTTTGGTGTCTGCATCACAAACAACAACAACAACAAAAACAACAATTCGCTGGGCCTTTTCGGGAAGACAGTAATTTAAGCCAAAATTATTAATATGATATAAAGTACTAAATTTATATAAAATCGTTTTTCGCTAAAGTAATGCTTTTTACCAAAGTTTTCCTTTATAAGCTCATCTTAGCCAGATTTCTTTAAAAGTTTGAAAGACATAGTGATAAGAATTTCTAATTTCGATGGGAAATAACTCAATAACTGTACGATAGCATTGAAGTCGTTGTGTTTGTTGTAATCAGCATCACTACTACACCACCAACAAAATTATAAGGAATTACTAACGGTATATTTTATTCGATTTTTTTAACATATCACAAAAAACTTTTAATCCTTGGTCAGGTTTAATATTTAATATCAAACATGAATGCGGAATAGAATGTCATAAATGTTTCCTAGCGTTACAGTGGTTTATCGATAAATTTCCGCCATGTCGCTAATTATTGCAGTCATGTAGTTTTGGCATTTGGAAAATTCGCCGACATGTGGTGCTGCACGGCGTCTATATAAAGTAAAAGGATTTTCCTGTGCCGGTTTTCTATAAATGCAATTAAATTTAAAGGAATTAAAAAATTCGTATTAAATAATAAGTTGTTTAATTTTGTTAATATAGTGCATTGTTTAAAATCAATTTTATCATTATCGTACTAAGATATTTCAAATATTAAACCATACACAGGCAAAATCTTCCACAAATTACTAAAAGCTCCAATATATAACTTTTTAATATGGTACGTCTCTTTTGCTTGCGCGTAATTATTTATGTATTCCACTCTACATGTACGTGGGATAAAAATATTCAGGCCTATGTATCTTAATATCTCTTTAATTGTTGGCAATATCTGAATAAATTCGTTTTAAAGTCGTATTTAAAGTTAATTTTCTAAAACCATTTCTTGCAGTCTGACGATATTACAATGGAAACGTCAGCAAATAGCAACGTAATTGCGTTAAATACGCCCAACAACGTTTCCAAGAAGTCATGTGGTCCTGATGACATGACATCGCGGGATTATTACTTCGATTCCTACGCACACTTCGGTATCCATGAGGAAATGTTAAAGGATGAAGTCCGAACCATCACATACAGAAATGCTATGTACCACAACAAGCACCTATTCCGCGGCAAAGTAAGACTTCTTCATTTGCTTATATAGTAAAATATTAACCTTTTTTTACTTTAGATCGTCCTTGATGTTGGATGTGGGACTGGTATTTTGTCTATGTTCGCTGCAAAAGCTGGCGCTGCTAAAGTAATCGCTGTGGAATGTTCTAACATTGTAGAGTATGCGCGACAAATAGTGATTGACAATAACCTGACGGATGTTATCACGGTAGTGAAAGGCAAAGTGGAGGAAATAGAAATGCCAGATGGAATTGAAAAGGTGGATATCATTATTTCTGAATGGATGGGGTGAGTGAAAAGTTCTATTATGTGCAATTATACATTTATGTACGATTTTGCAATAGGAATTTTAGTGCAATAAGTACTATAAAGTAATATACTTTCTGGTTTACTTTATTCAAAATTGGATTTTATATTGTACACTAACACGATGAAACACTATCAACTATCATAAAATCAGTTTTGCTTGGACTTAATATTTTTTGTAAATTCAACAATAACCATTTACAAATTGCGATTTTTTCAATCGTTTAATTACTTTAATTCAAAACGTCGGAAATCAAATAACTTCCTATTCACAAAGCCCTTCTATATTTTAAAATTACTACATT
Source organism: Myopa testacea (assembly GCA_949629155.1). Lineage (NCBI taxonomy): Eukaryota > Metazoa > Arthropoda > Insecta > Diptera > Conopidae > Myopa > Myopa testacea. The sequence goes on from OX451345.1 coordinate 57,515,437, forward strand.
AGTTAATTTAAGTTTTTATTTTCTTATATTGGGTCTGTGAAAAAGTTCGTAGCGTTTTTCCGATAGGTGGGATCAATTGAAAATTACTCTGATCGCAGCGATACCACTTAATGCTTATTGGAAAGGTGACACTTCGACCGTAACTTTTCATTATGCACGAAATTGGTGCAGTGGTTGGAAAGTTGATTACTTTTGTAAATTGAGAAAAATAATGAAAAATTGTGCTATATTTTGCAGTATTATTATGACAAAGAGAAAAACGTATGTTTGTGAAAAAATTTCTTCTGTCGGTGAAGGTGCTTTATCAAAATCTGCTGCGCGGAAATGGTTCGCTCACTTTCGTTCTAGTAATTTTAATGTGAAAGATGACACACGCTCTGGTCGTCCAATCATTGGCAAAACTTATTAAATTCTTGCAAAAGTCCAAAACTTACGCGTATCAGCAGTGCCAATATTGGTATGGAGCTAGACATTGACCACAAAACTGTTTTAAACCATCTACACAAGACTGACTACCAAAAGAAGTTCGATATATGGGTTCCTCATGAATTGAGCTAGAAAAATATGATAGATAGAATTAATATAATATAATAGATAGAACATCTGCAATGCGCTGTTGAAACGCAATGAAATCTAACCTTTTTCGAAACATATCATAACCGGAGGTGATACGGAAACGTCAAAATCGTGGGCAAGGGATGGAGATCGGTCACAAACGTTCGCAAAGCCAGAATTGACTCTGAAAAAGGTGATGCTGTGTGTATTGTGGGACTCGAAGGGAATCGTTCACCGTGAGCTACTCGAACAATTGATTCTCATCTCAACAATTGTTCCGATCTCTGAAGAACTCTCTGAATGGAACTAAGCTGCTTTCAAAAGAAGCCTGTGAAAACCACTTGATTCAGTTTTTCAACCAGAAACCACAAAAGTTCTTCACCGATCATGGCACCTACCCGAAAAATGACGAAACATTGTAGATTATAATGTAGTATATTTGGTTAAGTAAATTAATTTTTGAGAATATATTGTATGAAAACTAGTTGAATTTTACTAAAAACACACCACGAACCCTTTCCCATACCCAATATTTAGATTATTTTCCTTTAATCGATGAGGACTATATTCATATATAGATATTCCACCATATTCAGTTTTTAAACTGTACACTGTGACACTTTCCACTTTTAAAAAAAACATCCGTCTATCATTATACGGGTTCGTTATGTTGGTTGAAATTTCACACTTTCATTTATTCAAGAATAACTGATTTGGAAATGTAAATAATTGTTGCAAATAGGATTAATTATATTAAACATAACTATATTAACTAGATTAAACATAAATTTTAAATTATATGTTTGTTTTCAGTTACTGCCTATTCTATGAATCCATGTTAGATACTGTTTTGTATGCACGAGATAAGTGGCTGAAGCCAGATGGAATGCTGTTCCCTGATCGTGGGACATTGTATATAACAGCCATTGAGGACCGTCAATACAAAGATGAGAAAATAAATTGGTGGGATGATGTGTACGGTTTTGACATGAGTTGTATTCGCAAAGTGGCCGTTACTGAACCCCTTGTGGATGTAGTCGATCCGAAGCAAGTGGTGTCTACATCGTACATGGTCAAGGAGGTCGATTTGTATACCGTTAATAAAACAGACCTGGAGTTTTCTTCCCCATTTAGTTTAATAATAAAACGCAACGATTTTGTTCAGGCGTTAGTCACGTACTTCAACATTGAGTTCACAAAATGCCACAAACGTCTCGGTTTCAGCACATCACCTGAAGCTGCATACACTCACTGGAAGCAGACTGTGTTTTACTTAGATGATTATATGACTGTTAAGAAAGGTGAAGAAATCACGGGTACCTTCAAAATGAAACCCAATGAACGCAACAATCGCGATCTAGACTTCGTAATTGATGTTAACTTTAAGGGCGAGCTGTCGGATATGCACGAGAATAATACCTATAGGATGCGTTGATATAATACTATGTGCGTTCATATAAATTTATATACTTCCACAATTCCTCATTAAAAATGTTATCAATTGTGACTATAATATTGGCAATTATTTCAACAAAAGAATCTTAAGTAAACTTCTTCGAACATAAACGTCTATATTTTTGTGAACTCAATTTTATAGTGGGAAATATTTCTATCTTTGCTTAGTAAACCTTAAGAAAAACAAAAAATTGTGCTACCTTCGAGAGAAGAAAAGAGAAAGCCAAAAGCTGAGACCATGATTACCATGTCAATACAATTATTAAACATGGTTCTATATACCAAGTGTTAAGTTATTATATGAGTAAATTAGGGTTAATTGTTAAGAAAAGGGATTATTAAAGTTAGGCTAATTAATACTAAGTAAGATTAATAGTATAATGGTAATTCCCTCGGAGACAAGGTTCGACGAGAAAAATTGGAACATTGACATTGAACATTTGGTTTATAAAGCCATCGGCAAAAACACTTTGACGTTTGCGTGGAAAAAGCGAACTAATTGGTTTTCTTCGGTTGTCTTTATTGCAACTGAAAAATGTAGCGCAAAAGTAAGGTAAAAATTTTCCGCTCGAAAAGATGGCGAGCCGTCCATGCAAAAGTAAATAATCGTGGGGTGTCACACTGGGCATCTTAACGCCAGACTCACACGCTCTTATTGGTTGATTGATCCATGTTCGCCTCAATCAACCAATCAGAGCGTGTGAGTCTGGCGTTAAGATGCCCAGTGTGACACCCCACAGGTATGATCAGTGACCTCAATGACTCCACATCAGGTATGATCAGTGACACCAAGTGACAGATTACTAAGCATTGGTCAGTGAACGCTCCGTTCCTGAAGGCGGCTACTTTTTACTTAATGTGAAGTAAACAAAATTCACTAAGTATTGAAGCACATCGAGCAGCGTCAGAACTTCCTAGCGTCAAAAAAGGTGGTTCAAAATGAGTACGCCAGACGTTCGTGAAAATTTGTTCATATCATGTCTGCGCTTCTGCTATGTGTTTTTCTTCAGTAAAAATGTTGTGTCTTTTTGTTCACAATTGTTGTTTTTGTTTGTTTGCATATCAAAAACATGCTTTTTGGGCATAAAGCGGCACTGTACAAAATGCCCAATCGTTTTTCTGGTGTTGTTTTGGCACTGATCCCAACGATTAAATCGATAAAATACGTTTTCGATTAAATCTTATATAACATAATGGAGGGCATTTCTAATCCCTTTCTAACTGTACCTAGCCAATCCGATAGGTGCTGTAGGTTAGGAGATACAGGTGGTTCAATTTCAAAGTTCAAAAAGCTATAAAACCGGAATCGGAAGTGACCACCCTTTTGTAAGAATTTAGCACCACTGTATTATCTTCGAAGTATTTTGGACAAAGAGTAGACAACACATTTCCGAAAAAAAAGAGCGTAGCCAGAAGTCAGTGAGAAAATAGTATCGATTCGATCGAAGCGTCATGACTCCGAGCGTCAGAGAAAGAAATTCCTCCTTAAGGTTTGTACAGTAAATTATTTTTTTGAAGTTGACGCTTTCGATCACTTCGATAGTGGCGTGACTTCGATCGTGACACTAATGACTTCGATCGTCAGACAGCAATATTCTTCCTTAAGGTTTGTACAGTAAATTATTTATGGACGCTGTTCGATGTGCCTAAACACTAACTCATGCGCGCCACTGTTCACGATTCTTTCTATGCTATTTTTATTCATCATGTTACGAAAACAAAAATGTATGCCAAAAGAAGTTATCGACATGAAATCGATAAATAGAACATCATCATCAGAGATAATTATTAATAAATTATCTCTGATCATCATACCAACACTGTTAACTTGAAATTAGTTTCTATTTGTATTAATCTATTTCATTGTAATTGGAAAAAGAAATGAGATTCACTTGTAAGTTGTGTGCTCAACATTTGGGGTGGACCTTTAAAAAACACTGGCAGATACAGGGCAAAAGAGTGCCACATGATACTGGCGCTATTATAGAATTACAAAATCGTGGTATCCAAGTAAAGGATGCAAATGAAGTGCTGATCCCTAAACTGGAGCGCAAACCGTTTGTACTGTGTAGCATTTACAAACTTCAATATGGTTAAAATTGTAATTCTAGCATTGAAATTGTTGGAATTAAGCCGGCAGTGATAACTGAAGATCAAACTCATCCCAACTGGCATAATCAAGTGTGTCATTCATATGGCAATTCGAATATTTTACTGGAGGGATTGTTGCAGGCGCAAGTTCTGACTAACACTATTATAATTGAAAAATTTCCCCATAACATCGAAGAATCCATTTCTAAAATGCAAGTGACCACCTCCACAGACAGGAGCGTTAAAAACGCAATAATTGCCTCTCATGTGTATGACGCCCAACAGGTGAAGCTAACAAAAGTCAAGCTGTTGGAGCGGCCTTCTTATAATTTGCCGCGAGACTACGGAATTAACCATGATCGTAGAAAGTAATGAATCATTGTTTTGTAGTATTTTGCGTTTTCAAATGATTATGCTTATTACAGTCGGTTGCTAGTAAATAAATTAATATACGAGTGTGAAAAGCTCATTGCGCCAGCTGAAATATCTCGCAGGAAACTCATGGACGACGTTGACTTTAAGATAACCCTCTCGAAAGATGAAGATATATTGCAGTTCGATATCAGTGCTGAAAAAATATTAATGTCCACATACCCAATTGAACCAGTGCGGACAAAATTCAGTGGCGAATTCCCGGACCTGTATCCAATAAAATGTACCATAACGATGCCCAAAAAACATATTTATACAACAAACAATATATATTGTAAGTTTTTTATTGATATTGAAAAGCAAATATGTATTATATATTGCATAGTATATACCATATACAGGGTGTAACGCATAAGGTGTTAAAAAAGTTAGGACGATTAAGTTGGTTCGAGACATGAAAAAAATCGTTAAGGGTGGGGGGGATGCATTTTGCCCCGTTTAGGCTGGAGGTCATTTTCTATTAGTCATTAAGTATGAAATGTCCGATTTTGAAACGAAAGTTTACTTTATTTGATTTCCAATAAGAAACAATATAATTAATTATAATTATCGATGGTCTTTTGCCATTTTAAGGGTGACATTTCATGTCGACGCGAAGAAGTCTACGAGGCGAGAGGCATTGAAATACAAAAAGACAGCTTCTTGAGAACTGAAGGATTTTCCTTGTAAGAACTGGTCCAATGCCTGAAATAAGTGGTAGTCGTCCGGTGGTGTATGGTTTGGTGAATACGGTGGGTGACAGAGAGTTTTCAAGTTGACAAATCTAGGCTGTTTAATGGCTGTTTCTCATCATCACGTTGGATTGACCAGGTCTCATGCATAATTAAGCTGTAATGCATAATTACGGCGATGGACCACCAAACAGACACCATAAGCTTTTTCTGATGAAGGTTTAGGGCTCTGTTTCGGAACCTCTTTTTTATCCAACCATTGTGCCGAACGTTTTCGATTGTCGAATAAGATCAATCTTTCATGCGGTTACAATGCGGTGTAGAAAAGGTTCGTTTTCTTACCACCCTATGCGTTACACCCTGTATAATTCTTACACACGCATTTCGCTGTCGTTCAATCTAATTTCTAATAATTTAATTTCGTTTTTGGTCTAGCGCTTAGAAACTCAACTGTGTACGCCCACCCACATACAATTTTTCTAACTTTTAACAAGGAAATGGTTGGTAATTTGCATGAAACCAAAGTCAACACATCTCAATTTCAGAGCAGAACTATGCTAAAATCGTTTGCTGTTGCAGCATCAAAAGCAAAACAACTATACGGTGTAAGATAAAGTTATAGTTTTTTTTTTACTATATTGTATCCTCTTTTTTTCCCAGGATAGCTTTATGGGACCACTTCCCAAACCTATAGTAGTGCAAGGTATTCAAACAGATGGAAGGAGTTTTCACTTTGGCGTTTTCCAACTTAATACACTTTCACTGAACAGTACAGAAGGAACTAAGAATTATTGGTTCCAGCAGTCGAACCTGGATTTATTTTCAGATTGTGGTTACAAGGCAGGACGTCCAACACTTGTAGGATACAACAAAGATGTTTTCCGTGTTTTGAACGCGTTCTACAAAAGCTAAATTATAAATGGAAAATTTTGAAATTAAGAACGAAAGAATAAGAACATTTATGAAAAATTTAGGAATAAATAATTTTTTCGTTGTAACAATAACAATGCACTAAGAGGACAATGCTATGAAATAGTATATTAAAAATAATTTAATTTAAAACATATTGCTTACTTGCTAAGCATACTCGCTAATAACTTAAGATAAGTAGGAATTAAAGAGAAAAAAAAACAAGAGTAAAGACCAAAGAAAAGATAGAAAACATAAGAGGGAAGAAAAATAAACAGATAGGCCTTCAAGTTGGGTGATTCCAGTAACATTCAATTTACGTAGTAGTTAGTTCCTTACCAATCTCTTTAATTTTCCCCCTCTTATATTATGTGGGAGCGATACAGCTGAGTACTTGAGGTTGCGCAGAATCCTGTAAGCTTCTGTAAAATTGAGTAAACATGATCCGTGCAGGTCAAGGTCGAATTAATATAAAGACATAGACATAGCAAGGAGATGTGTATGTTTTTAATCAATAGCACATGTAATGTCATCTGCAACTTTCAATAAATCAGTTGAAGCTATGCTTCCGCCGAAATCCAGGCTGCAACGGATGAAGGCGTTTATAGCAAAAAAGATAGAAATTAATTTGCTCAAACATACATATAAATTCGCAGATTTTCGAAAGGGATGGCAGTATGGGGCGATAATCTGAAGGAACTCCAGGAGAAGATTTTTTGGGGTACAGTAATAACTGTTGCTAACTTCCAAAACGATGGAAAAGTAGACGAAGTACATATGGAAGTAAAAATATAAGTAGTAAAAATAATATAAGAGGCTGAAAGAGCCTCGATACATGACATAATTTTCAGAGAATGTAGAATTCTCCATAGAAATAAAGAATTCATTGAGAGTTTGCGAACACATATCACATGCTAAGTTATTAAGTTATTTATGTCAAAGCTGTGTTATGGTTTACCTTTGGATCACAATTTTTATACTGGAATTTCTCTTTTCCTCATGATTTTATAGCTTTGTTATGATTTTGTTATTATATCTGTTTTCGGAACAGATACAGCGCTTGTTGCTGTTTTTGGCGCTGATCCCAAAAACAACTATTTTTTCGCTCTCATATAGTTTCGGAGGTATAGCCCTTTGAAGTTTGAAAACTTTAGGCCTGTATCTCCTAAATTTTACACGATAACTATATGATATTGTTAGAAAGGTAATCGAATTATCTGTCATTTATGTAAAAATAATATTTTTAATAAAATAATATTTTGCCGAAGAACGTTCAGTTGTGGAGAAAAATAAAATATTAGATTTTTAGTACTAGTTTTTTCTATTCATTAATTTTTTGTAATTATAATGTATAATTAACCCACATAATTATCGCAATATTAAGAAAGTTGATGCTTTTAGCTTTTGACGCAGGTTTTTTTATCAGGACCAGCCCTGGATCTTATGTGAAAGCGCATTTTTAAAATCACAATAACGTAAGTATATAGGAACTTTTTTCAATTTTACTACTGTAAACTGAAAATCGTTAGTCTAATTTTTCGCATAAATTTTAGTTACACTACAAATATCTTATTTATGTGTGCCCAACACTGGCTCCGCAGTGAAACACTATTTTTAGGCCAAATATTGGTGCCCAAATTTAAATAAAAATGTTTCGCTATTATGATTGCGCAAAGTAGTACTTACTAGTACATGATCGTGATCTTAAAAATGCGTTTTCTGATAGATACTGCACTGAATAATTCGATTATTTTTCCAACAATATCAATAACACAGGTAACATCTTGTAAAGTTTAGGAGATACAGGCGTGAACTTTTAAAACTTCAGGCCTGTAAGAGGCCTGAGCAATAAAAAAAGAAGAGCAATAAAAATTCTTGATGTTATTGGGGTCAGCGCCAAAAACAACAATAACAACAAAATTGGTTAGGTCGACAAGCGCCTATTTTGAGCCCTGTTTTCTTGTAATGTGGATATTACATTAGGGAAACCAGACTGTAGACTTTTCCCTTTCTTTCTTACTTTTCTCTCACACAAACTGAGTAAAACCGTTTCAAAAGCAAAATCGTCTAGCCAAGGGCATTATGTTGTTTTCGATTTCTACAACACTGGAAAAAGTGCAAGGGCAGCCAACTGTATAAAAATTAGAAAAAATTGAAAAATAGTCAAACGGATTTCAATGTTTGTATTCGAGAAAATCGTCCAATATACTCTGCAAAAAAGTTAATTTTATTGAAGATAATGGATTCAAAAAAGAAGAGGATTTCTGTAAGTAAAATAAAAATAATTGCGGTTTTTCTATATTCATACTAATAAAATAAAAAACCCTAACCAAAAATGTTACCGCAGTATGTAGTGTAAACTTACTAGAGTGTTTAGAATCTAAACTTTAGATTCTTATTTTTATATGCTTTGACTAAAATATACAACAGACTTCGCCGTTTAGTCCGTAACATGGGTTACAGTTTTATCTTCTGTAATTTTCAGATACTCAAGAAAGTTTCTGAGGAAGACACAACACTGGAAGTGAATACGAAGCTTAAAAGACGAATTAGCTTCAGTGGCAAGAAATCAGTACGGTAGGTGTTTGCATTAATTTACCATCAAATTATCTATTTTTAGCCTTTTTGTAGAGTATACAGTGGTGAGGAAGAAACAAAAGCATGGAACAATTCCTATGAAGAGTCGGATAAAGTAGAAAATGCTTCGGCGGAATCAGAGCGGCACTCCGTTCCAGCTACCATGAATCCAAACATAAATGGCGAACCAACAATGGAAAATCAAGTACTAAACCTTTTTGAAGAAGACACCAAGAACATCAAGCAGAACATATGTACTAAAAAGAATTCTACTGTTATTGACACCTCTGTTTCTGAACAGAACACCCCAATAACGTATGTGCCAAGGCAGTCTTCTTGCCTGAAGAAAGCATTCAGAAGTTCTTTCGCACCTTTTTACACTACTCGCGATTTTATCAATAATACCTATCACGCTGATACCTTGCACATTGAAAACAGTGTTGATATATCATATATTTATGACCGTGAATCCTTTCGGCCGTCTATAAGCTTTTCATTAAGTGAATCTGAGCGCGATAATAAACCTTTTGGCAAAATATGCAAGGACTGCCAATGCAGTGATTGCCAATCGTTGATGATTTCCATGGAGCATAAGCTTAAAAAATCTTCATCTGATTTAGCTATTAATGAGGACTTACAAGCTCTTAACCAACCAATGGACATCAAAAGCAAGGTGAATAAGAGTAGAGTTTCTAACAATATGAAAGAGGCAAGTGGATTAACTTTGCATTAGCTATATAATAATGAATGTTACGACGTGGAAAACAACATAAACATTATAATTTAGCAGCCTTGTTCTCCTTGTTAAACGTATTTGTGGGGGGCCTTATTTTAAAAGTTTGAAAAAATCTTCAAAAGACTTATTTTTAAAAGTCTTTGAAAAAAGTCTTTTGAAGACTTTTAGTTTTAAAAGTTGACTATTTGGCTCAAGGTCATTGGAATAACAGTTATTTACAGACTCTGATTTAAATGGTGCCGTTTTTTAGAGATATTAACTACATTATGTTTCTGTTAGCTGGTTGGTGACTATAAAACGCAAATCTAATTTTATTTTTAGACTGATTCGAAAAATGATAAACGTATGGCATCACTTAATGTAACAGCTTTCAATATGGAACAAACACTTCGAAGTACAGATAATATATCAAAATTGGGATCTTTAAATCGGAATGAAAATAATATATATGTGTGTTCTACGATTGGTCAAAAAGGGGATAAAGAAAATATTCCCCCAGGTAATGCTGACTTTACTTTAGAGAATGCTATCGGCAGTACGAAGATGGTTTCTCCAATTTCAAAAGGATATAACTTTCAGGAACATGCAAAAGTTACTGAAGCATGTTTACAATTCAACGAGAAATCAAATTTATTTCCACTCCAAAGTGAGTCTGATAATGGAGCAAATTCAGAACGTGGTGTTAGGATCTTTTCACAGCCAATAGTGCAGCGAGAATTGCAGGAAGATAAACGCGAAGTAACAATGGAGATCTCAATTCAGAATCAAGACTTAGAGCAATCAATTCCACAAAGTTTGGTAGCCAATAAATTTACAAACATTCAACAGAATGCCGAGTTCGAAGACAGTCAACCAAGATTAAATTTGGATCCTGATATAACCAAAACTTCAAAGGAGAGGCAATGCAAAACTATTATTTTCGGTGAAAAGGAGTTATCTGAATCGGTCATTGCAGATTCAAGTCAGATAGAGAATCGGCTGGCTGCCAATAATGGAAACACAGTTTTGTTTGGACTTCATAAAGCGGACAGCGAATTGAATGTTACGACGGGAAATGGCAACACCAAAGGTACGAATTAAGAAAATATTGAATTATTAAGCTTATTATTATTAAGCTTGAAAAGAAATATGATCTTATTTAATATTAGCTTCTGTTGAGTGTCTAACTATGAGAATCCGTAAAGCACTTTAGCTCCATTTGCTTTGAAAAAATTTATTATTAGTTGATAGCTGCTTACAACAAATTCATGAATTTTTATTTTGCTGAGCATATTTTGTGTAATAATATGAAAATGAGCTGTATATAGTTATGTACATATATAAACTTCAACGCTTTATTCAAAAACTGTACCGATAAATTGTTTTTTTTTTACTGTTTAAATTTCAGATTTCAACAAGCATAAAGAGCAGCAGCCGCAATCTTTGTCTGAAGCAGATCAAAAAGGAGCCGTTCCAAAAGTTGTTGTGGTAAGAAAGCATTGTACTCCAAACCTGAGACGGGAAACAATTAAAAAAATGGAATTGGAAAGGTTTCAACGATATCACAGTGAAGAAGAAAAAGTAAATAAACATGATTACGAATCAATTGGCTGTAGGAATAATAAGGAACTTTTATGTCTCACTTCAGTCGACACTGAATCTCATCTCAACATGTCATCGCCGCTATTTTCTCCACAATATGGCAGTAAAAGCAACTTTAATTTTAGACAATTGAACGACGAAATAGAGGATGGTAAAATAAAACCGTTTCCAATTACGAAAGTTCTTTTAAATAAAGAAAACAATAAAAGTCAGAAGCCCCAGGACTTAATACCAAATAGTACCAAAGAAACACAAAATGTATTTGAAGAAAAGGAAGCAATTATTTTTGAAACAGAGATTAGATCTGATTTGCAATTCCCGGGCAATAAAGACGATGATATGCAATTAGATGATACCATATATCTACTAAAGAACGATACTGATATTCTTGCCGTTGATCACTTTAAAGGAAATGACCAAATTCAGTCGAAGGTAAACAGTCATGAAAAGAGAGAGATTGAAAATCTGATGCAAAATAATAGCACCAATATACATAGTGGCAGCTCCAAAGTTGCAAAGTTGCGAAGAACGATTTATTATAATACTAACAGCGATATAGATGTTGATAGTTCTATAATCACAAATAAAACGAAAGTAGAGGCAATAAATAAAAAACCAAACCAACAACTCGAAAGCAGCCTTCGAGAGGAATCTATTTCTGAGCTAGATTTCGTTAGCCTGACACCGAAAAATAGCAACAAAAATGTCATTACTCATACGACCAAAAATCAGCATTGTAAAGGAAGGGATTCCGATCTTGATAGTTCCAAAAGTCCAAGTAAAATTAAATGTGAGAGTCTGCAACTAAAAAGTGAAAATGCTCTGCAAGAGAATTGTAAAGTTCTTGCAGAAGGTCCCGTAAGCAATTCTAAACGAAAAACAGTTTATTACATTAAAGATAATGACATCGATCTCGACAACTCAATAGAAATGGATCTAGTGGTTGTGCACGATAAGTCCAACGATATGAAAATCTCTGAAGAGCGGCAGAAAAGGCAGGACTCAGAAGGCAGTCGTAGAACACTACATTTTATAAAAGAAGATATGAAGTTGGATCATTCTTTGTTATCTGACACCGTTAGCAAATATCATCAAAATGAGCCCCTAAACATAGCAAAACATTCTTTACAGGGACAATCGCAGCTTGTGTCGGACAAGATAGATGGCACTTTTGAAGAGTCCTTTTCATTGCAATTAAATGAAATGCTATCAATAGCACGTGATAATAAAACCATTGTTTATGTGGATAACAATGATATGGTGGACATTTCAGGAAGTACCAGAAAAGAAGCAAGGCGCATATTTAAGTTCTTTGAAGGAACACCACATCGTTCCGTTTTAGAATTTGAGCATCTAGAAATAGAAACAAGACGAGATTCAGACATTGGCGTTGAACATGAAATGCTGGAACCTGATTTAGATAAATCCTCGCCAAAGTTAAAAGGAACTAAAAGTTTTAAATATATAAACAGGAATGCAATGATAGAAAGTAATCTACCGAGTTTAGATAATTTGGAAACTGCAGACGCAGGAAAAGATATTCAACGTAAAATTATATTTGACAGTAATGAAAAATCGAATTCATCATGCAGTGTTGGCACAAAATGGAGCGATCAACGTAAACTCACCTTATATGACACTTTCGCAATTGGAATCGATGAATCAGGACTGAAGTCTCTGCATATGGAAGAAGTGTCTACTCGAGAAAAATCTAATAAGGAAGAGTCAAAGACTATTTGCTTACTTACACCAGTATTAAATGTAAACTCTAAAAGAACAACATTAACCTTAACTCCTATCCAGCCGGTTGCCAAGAAAAGATTGACACACTTATTTAACAGCTGTCTGGGAAAATCTTCAATATTAAAAAATGATGAAGAAACCTGTAAATCTGTTAACAATATAAAGAATGTTACATTGGACCAGGCTAATGTGAATTTAACTATTGCAGAAGCCACGCAAACACAAAGTGATACATTTAAGCAGTACGCTGAAAATGCGGGACATTCGGCCGTCAGAACACACAACGAAAATGATAAAACAGCCGCATTATCAAACAGATTTATGCAAAATTGTGCCTCTTGTGTTGGACAGAATGTAGATAATATATCAAAAGCCTTAACGCCCTTATCGATAGCAGGCTGTAAATTACATAAACAGCAGACCGCGGGAAACGATGTAATAATAAAAACCGATTTTCCAGTTCAGTACGATATTGAACCTGACTGTATCACTGAAGATTATAAAAGGTTTCCAGTTGGCAGCTATGTTTCTCATACTATCGAGAGTGTTAAGAAGGACAATTCGATTGGATCACACAACTTAGGGGGAAAGAACGATTTAACCTTGAATCATTCGTTGGAGTCAATTGCAATACCCCGATATGCTTCAAAACGTTATGAAGAACACTTAAACTCTTCATTGTTTGACTTGAACCAACAGCAAATTCAGCAACAACTTCAATGCGAAAAACCGTTCGAATATAATTTCTGTGAATCTCAGATGAAGGCCACAGAAGATCCAATTACCAAGTCTATATACCACTCCTCCCAGAGACAAAATAATGTGAATGATTGCAACCTTTCCCAAAAGCCAAAAACCACAGCACTGTGTGAAGATACCGCAGTAAACATAGCTAATCTCAAAAAGATATATGTAGACTTGACTGGTCATAGTCGTTTAAGTTCGGATGATATAGACAAAACTCGATTGAGTTTGGTTGAAACTCTTCTCGATGAGGACGACGAAGAAGTGTTATATGTTGATATAGAACCGGAAGACGCGAATGAGCAATCTAAGGACTCCATATCACAAATACAGCCACAGAAAGTGTCTGTAAGCAGTGCAACTTTGAGTAATGTTTCACTTATGTGTCGGAAATGTAAACGTTGTCAGGAAACACTTCTCAATGGGTCCGCGTCAAATGCGGCTGATTCCTTTTATCTGCCTAAAATATCATCTATTCCCAATTTGGGTATGGATCGGTTGAAACAATTACGTTCTAAACCAACCATTTCGGAAGTTAACGAATACTGGAGGCGAAAGTCTTTACAGAAGTCGTACCATCTCGATGATGTAAAATTCGCAATTGGCATATGTTCGGACCAGGAAGAGAATAATTATGATGAAGTCGACAACTTATTATCAGAGTTAAAAAATCGATTGAAAAGGTAATTTCCCCTTAGTTTTATTCTAATTCAGAAATACATATTTTGCTTATTTAAAGAACTGAAATAGATATTGCAACAAAACGCAGCAAAGAAGCGAATATTTCACGTAAATCCTTTTTCCAACGTTTGGAGATTCAGTTAAGGTACGACTTCGGCTATACTGTTATTAGTTTTATTAGTTTTATTTGAGTTCAAGCCATACTTTCATGTAGATCCTGTTTATCTAATTGGATATTCGACGACCAGATGGAAGCAAGAAACTTTTATCTATTCACTCACAGAAGAATCGTTACTTGTTCAATATTAGTGTTTCTGAGAACCGATAACTTTGGAAGAGACGTAGAAATTAGAAGAATTGAATTACAGTCAAATCGATTTTTAAATAGTAAGTGCTTTAATTATTAATGGGAATATGGTTCTGGCAGAAAAGTCTGAAATATAAGTCAAATATAAAAAAGGCAAAAGCTCTGTAGTTATCACAGTTTTTACGAAAATGTAGTGCCTTTATTATCGATATAGCAGATCTTATTCTTTCTAGTATAATGCCATTTTAAAAGTATTCGTTCGTTTAAGAAAATTGGACACCATTCCATTACGTGCTGGACTTCCAACTCAGGCTGGAGTTACCCTATGATTTACATTCTATGTGTCGTGGCAGCGATGAAGATGGTGTATTTGCAATGTTAAAGGAAATCGACAGACTTTGTCTTGATGTTGACCATTTTGGCCGTTGTTTTTGGAAACTTGTATGCAAAGAGAAGGCTACACTGATAAGGTAAGAATATATATATCATATGTATCATGCATGTAACAGCTGTGCACAAAAAATTTGTAATTATATAAATTTATTTTGTTTTTTATATATTTTAGTGACTATATTTTTGTAAGAACTTTATATATTATTATATTTAATATATTGACTTATTTTAGGGAAGGACAGTCTGTTTATGTACGAAAAGTTGTGCGGAAATTATTAGATCCTACCGAAGGAGCGAATCGCCTTATTCAAAAGACCGTGTTTATTATTGAAGTAACAAATATCCGAAAAATATGTTTTAAGGATATTACAGAACCATCTTTACACTTATTCCGAGAAAATATACAAGATTTACCAATTGGATTAGATTTCCTTGCTGTTTTTTTGAAGGATCCTATGTGCTATTTAAAAATTAATGTCTAATTCTCATGACATATTGTTAGAGAACTAAAACATTATGAAAACATTTTATTTTGGAAAAATTGTACATACTTTTAAACTTATACTACTATTATTATCTACATATTTCGACATGTATTACCATAACCTTATATTGAAAAACCATACATTTTTAATTAATACTGTTTTCTTTTTTAATAGTCTTTTATATAATAAATTAATATAATAAATTAAATACAAACAATTTTGCTTTTAGTCTATGACATTGAATTTGGAAATTATATTTATGTACATATGTACATATGCATGCATCTAATAAGAGCTCAACATAATTGAGCTTTCAAAAAATGCGAAGAAGTAAAATTGTGAATGTATTCCAATGTTTAACCCTAAATATAATTACCGTAAGATTTATTATAAATTGTACTTCGGTTATGAATAAAAAATCTTATAGGAGAAATAGTTATTTATTTAGATTTCATTAAAGAATAGATAGTCCTAAAGGATATACTTTCTATGTCTTTCCTAACAAGATATACAACTCACAACAGTACAAGTTTCATCCAACAGCATACTTTTTATAGTGTTGAACATGTGGAATTCTGTGCCTGAAACCACGATTTGGGGACAGTCTTGATTTTTTGTTAGCATTTGAAGAGAACTGCTGGGAAATCGCATCAGGGACTACCTCGAATAAAATATTTTCTATAATTTTTATGCAGTAGACGTCTACTTTCTATACAAACATTTCGTTTCATAGCTGGTACTCGTATGTATGTTTTTCACACACAAAAATCACCATCATCCCCAATTTATTACATGCGAATTGAGTTGATAACTTTTGTCGCTAGATCCATATCAAAGATCCAAGGTAAATATCAGTTATAAACACCGAGCTAAATCGACTTTAGTCCTTGTATGTTAAATAGGTAAAAATACACCAGATTATCGATATATATCGATTATACAAACTTGTGTTTAAAGTTGTAATTAATTTATTCATTATTTAACATAATTCCTATATGTAGTAAGGGGCTTTTGGTTTTTGGCTACAGATATAATCGAAAGGTTTCCATATCTTTGCGAAGAAAGGAAATGATACCACGTATATGTTTAAATCGAAGAACCGTATGGTAAGAAAAATATATCGTTTATAAGTGGCAAGAAGAAGTTGCTTACGGGTTGTAGATAAACCCAAAACCGAACACCCACCGTAGGTGTCAGTACAAAATACAAATGAAATCGATTTAAAGTATGCGAATAAGTAAGAAGTTTGGTTCTATGGCAACAACGAATCTCATTATTAGTAACAATGAATCCTTATTTACTCATTGCGTGCTGTAGAAGTTTTATCTAATGTACCGAAAATAATTAGATTGTAAATTCTTATTTAATAAGTTAATATGATGAAACTGAATTCACCCAATAGTGGCGCATCGTCTGAAACAAGTGAATCGCAGAGCATAGAGGAAAATACAAGTGGACTTGGTACCTTGGGCACAGTAACATCTCTTGCTAACACAAATTCAAGGTTAGCTATTTTAACAGATATACGCATTTGAGTGAACATCACTTCCGTAAAATAATGATCACATATGCACGTACTGTCCGGGAAGAGAATACAATTTGAATATTCGACTAAAGCCAATACCAAATTTATCAAAATCAGATGTGTTGCTTATTCCAAATATAAAATCTCTGGTAAATCCTTGACTAAATATTTGCTTCATATCTAAAGCATGCAAAGAGCTTTATGTTCCTCAGAAACTAAAACTAAGCTGCATGCATATTAAACTATTTATGTGTCGAAAATACATAGTTGTCTGGTAAAGATGTATTTCCAAGTTTTTCTATTACTTCTTTGGATAACTTATGTTGGCATTTAAATGTGTTCTCAGTTGGAAATAAGAACTCTGATCATTGGTGTAAGTTTTTCAAGAAAATGTTTCGAAGCTGGGTAGTTTTCGACATAGTTTCTTCATAGAAGCAGATCATATTACAAATAATTTCTCAATTATCAGTACTTTAAAAGGTTGGAAGAACATGAAAGGGTCCAGTATCGTCGGCGATACGGAAGCAGGCGAGTCTAAAAGGCCTCCTTGGCGGGCTGTGAGCGTGTCAACTCTACCTAAACCAGATAAGAACGCAATCTTAAGGGCGAAACTGCTAGACGCATCAAGGTAGGCGCTTCATTATTTAATCCGATTTAACACAATTCTTTCAAGGCGTCTACGTGCCGGAAAGTCTGCGATTGGCGTTCAGACCGAAATGGTGGCTACCAAATTAATGAAGGAAGTAAGTTTGGGTTCACAAATGGATCTAAAGCATATGAATGACGTTGGAATATTGACTGATGGCTTGAACACAATGAAAAAAGAAGGATCAGGAGAATGTAAGTTACCATCACCAAGTTAAACAAGCACAGTCGATCGAAAAGAAAGATGATATGGAAATACTTATAGATATCTTAACCTGCTCTGTTTCACAAACGACTGAGGACATTCCAGTAAGAAATGCTTCTACCCAAACCTTATTGCCTAAAGTACCATGCGATGCCTTCATGGAAGCATATTATAAGCAGAATTTAGACATGCTAAACCTAGAGGATTTCACTCTTGGAGAGCAAAAATTGTTACAACAAATACAAGGCATTCGTGAGTCAAAACGGCTCCGATCCATATCTGTACACAAGCCAATGGTTTATTTGTCGCCTGAGGACTCTATTCCAGTAGTGGATACCGATATAATAGAAACAGAAACAACATGTCTGCAAGGTTCATCCTCGAAGCCAACATATTCGTCATGGCACTTTGATTCTGATGATGAGCATGAGTTATGTACTCATCCGCCATACATAACTACTACAGGAGCGCCTCCAAGGATTCGCTTTACAGAAGCTGGTTTGGATAGCAAACCACTATATACTAGGTGGGTACCAAACGGTCAGGGCGAAACCCCTCAAAAATATCGAGCTATCAATATAGATCCATTCATATTAAATGCAATCGATGAACTCATTCTTGAGTCCAATAATTTGGTGGACGTCATTGAAGACATCGATGCGAGAAATCAGATCGCGCCATATCAGCTTGCGACGCCAATATTTCCAGCGGATTATTGGCTTTCTATCATGGACAAACAGGAGAAAGATTTGGCAAAAAAAATAAGCACTTTAAAATATATAAATATTCGAAAAGTTAACAAATTTGATTGATTCAGGCGCTTAGAATACTCGTGGTTCAAATAACAAGTATTTACAAGTATGCAATACAATCTACGACGTGCGGGTGGATTTAAGTATTTCAATTGTAGTTTGTTATATATTAAAATTGATTATAAACAAAGTCAAATTAAAATAGTATTTATTTTGAAAAATTCATTTAAATTAAAGACCAAAGGAACTAAAATAATAAATAATAAGACGGAAAAAATTTGTTCTCGATTCAGTTGTGATTTTTGCAACTGCCTGGCTTTCTATTAGTAGCAACCGAGGTCGCACTGTCTTACATTTAGTACAGAATACTCGTACATATCTACATACATACATACATATATATGTATGGATGTAGGCATTGAAACCCTACTGAGAAATAGTATTTAAAAGAGATACTAGTAATTATAAGAAAGATGGATTAGTTATTAACGGTTCATGAGGACGACCATTTTTAAAAGATGTATGCACAGATTTTGATCTCATCCGAAGTTGAATATAAGCGAATTAAATTCCAGGGTTTAAAGAATATTCTTTTAGAATATGAGTATTAAGTGTTAATAATATATTTATTAAATTAAACAAAATAATAAATTAATAAATCAAAATCGTTTTAGTGATTATTTTTGGAAGTCTTCTTAGGAAGTAATTTCATCAGAATATTTGTGGTTGTTTTACTATCCACAGGACACGATGTGTACACATCTTCACATGCCTTACTATTAATTTGTTTTCCAAGTTCGAGAGCCTCCTTGATGGCAGTTCCAACCAACAAGTAATCGACCAATGAGTTTCTGTGAAAAATTCAAAAAATATAGCAAAAAGTGTCAAACACAAATTATTTTAGATAAGATAATGTTCGATTTTAAAAAAGACCACTTTTTCACTGTCAATGTTTTCCCAAATCTATATTCTGAAATGCTCTACTAGTTTGAGATATAATTGTTATATACAATAAGTTACTTATTAAAAATGTATTTTTCTTCAAAATAAAATTGACTTCCGGGGAATAAATTGCTTACAATTCATAGTGCGTAACCAGAAAGTTAATTGATCTCAAGCTTAAAAATAAGTAGATGAAACTTACTCAGATAACATGTGAATGAATTCGTCCATTTGATCGAATGCTCCGTTTTTCATGTTGTACTCCGTCGAACGTACGTAGCTGCACACAGCGCGCTGCATACAACTTGTGGTGTCGATGTTGTTTTGTCCCAGAATATCGTCAATTTTATTCATCATGCTCGCCAGTGATGATAGATCATTATCACCTATTTGAAAACATTTTATATCATATAAAATAAAATAAGTGAATTCAAAAAACAGGAAGAAAAGTATAAAAATCATCAATAATCATTACTTCTTCCGTAGCCGGTGTAGCCACCATGAAAAACTTGTAGTAATTTCGGTATAATAATAATGGCCCCGATTCCTACCAGAGTGCCTAAAACCACACCGCCGAGATCCAACTTGATAGGATTGTAAGCCGAGAGACCAGTTCCGGCAGGATATCCCTGCGAACAAGCAGTTTTTTTTACTGAATGGGTTTTCTGTACCATTAAATATTAGGTGAATTACATACGTTAAGGGTCCCATAACCAGTTGTATAACCGAGCCGCTCTAACCGATCCTTTGTCGAGGCTGTTTCCGGTTCCGCCTGGTCTGTTTTATTGTCTTTGTAATATGAGCGACGCCACTGATCGTTGTCTGAATAAGAACTGAAAGAAATGTAGAAAAAAGATCCGAGCATTTACAAATAAAAGTTAGATTATCACTGTTTAGGTTTTGAAACATGTATAATAAGTTTGCAGTATTCCCTCTATAAGGGAATATGTATATATTGCTACGATCTTTTTTATTTCGACACAGTTCTTTAAATCGATTCTGCAATCGAATGTCACATAAAATAACTTTAACAACCGATCACCATAACACCCGGACGTGGAGTTGACTAACAACTCACTTCGGGTTTCCTCCATATTTTGCTACTGCAGACGAAAAGTGGAACTCGCCAACCACCACTAAAAGACACGTCCACCAAATAAAATTCGTATCCATTATTTTGCGTAAAGGCTCGAAGCTCGTTTGTAGCTCTGTTACGTTTATTGCACCAACTCGAGAGACCAACTCAGATTGACGTCAGTTTGGCAGACATAAAAACTTTTATACTGTCAACATGTCCATGCTTGACTTCATAACAGCAATTTGTACCACCAACTATTCGTAACCAAGAAACTAAAACAATTACATAGGTAAAGTAACAGAAGGAGGCATTCTACCAAGACGTGTGTTAAAAATTGTCAACAATTATTATTATAAGTAAAACAATTTACTTCAGTTCGCAATGAATTGAAGACAAAATAATGCCGGAGGAATGTCATTAAAATCATTAAATTTAAAAGTTACAGCGTTCAATTACCTAATATTTAGACTTTACGTATTTAAGCGGTTAAAATTACGAAAGCAGATTTTAGGCTCCGTTTTAGCCCTCTTCTGCCTGCCGTGCATGTGTGACGTCGACGACGAAAATTCATGTTGCACTCCTTCATCAGCAGTCTCTAGTGTTGTCATCATTATCAAAAGATAATTTGTGGTGTAGTAGTTAGACGCGCTGCTCAAAAGCAGAGAGTGGAACCGACCGATTAGGTAATTTCTCTATCCAGAGGTACATACTATAAATACGAAGCAAAGTGCTTCTTCAGTTGAATTTTGCTTGAATTACATATTTGGATAACTTTAGGGTTAATAATTTGATTCGGAAAAGTCGGTGTGCCTCTTTATTATTATTACACCAATATGTTGTAGTTTCATACTAGCAATTTTTTGATATTTGCTTATAACCTCTTTGATGTATCGCAAAAACTTGTTATTGCAAATGCTAAGCAATCAACCTCAGAGATTTATGGTATACTGTTTCATTGCGTTTTCCAAATTGGTTCGAACTATTAATAACTGAAACATCTAATTTGAAATATTTAAAAATCCAACTTTAACTCTCTACTTCTATATAATTTTGAACTCATAATAGCCTGGGGTTTGTTTGCAATTCAAAATTAAATTAACGTTGTAAAAATCTATGTACATATCTTGAAAAACTTCCGATCTAAATTTAAATGTCATTTTCGAATACAAAATTTTACAAAATTTCTACATATACAGATGCAATAAAATGTAATTTCATAAAAAAATGGTATTTGAATTAACATCAAACTGCAATAATAGACCTCCATCCAGGTAGGCCATTGTGAAATCCATTTGAACAGATTGAGTTAATGCATTTTTAATCCAATCCAATCCAATAGCTCATCGAGTTGTACCGAATATATTAATGAAGCTACATGTGGGTTCAACCATTGTCGTCAATGTTGCATTAACTCTGCCATTAATGACCACACTTATGCGGTCTTGAAGAAAATTTGTCGTAAGATCATTAAGGGTTTCGAGCGTCAGAAGTGTCGCGAGAAATACGCCGTATTCGATGGTGGCAATAGTTTAAATGTGAGAATACATCGATCCTCTTCTAACAATGGTGGTATGTATGGTAACTTCTAAAGAAAGGACTGCAATAAAATTCAACTCATGGTCTTTTATATTTGTCTTATCAGCGCCAGGGGATTCAAATAATAGAGGACGCCAAGGGCATGCCGGTCAACAAGGCAGAGAAGCTAACAGAGATGAGTTTGATGCAATTAATAGAAAACGAGACGGTGGTACATCGTCTAAGGGTAAAACACGTGGTGATAATGACGGTGATAATGAAATTAAAGGTGATCAGGCGAAGGGTGGTAAAAGTGGGAAGACGAAAAGCGGACAAGCCGTCGATGATGAAATTACCAGTAAGTCAAGAAAGTCTAAAACCGGAGGAAAATCACAGCAAGGTGAAGAGGATACCAGGTCGAAGCTAATTAATGAAAAGCGAAAATCAATGCAAAGTGGACATGGCACTGCCCTGGATAAAACCAAAAATAACAATGATAATGATGACAAAAGAAACAAGACCGAAGGCAATGACCCGAATAGAAAAACTAGGATACAAGGTAATGACTCGAATAAAAACACTACGATCGATGGTTCTGACCCGAATAGAAAAACTAAGATACAAGGTAATGACTCCAATAAAAACACTACGATCGATGGTTCTAACCCGAATAGAAAAACTAAGATACAAGGTAATGACTCGAATAAAAATACTACGATCGATGGTTCTGACCCGAATAGAAGGTTAGAACCAGGTGATGTGCCAATCATTGCTAATCTTCGTCTAAAAGTGCGTAACGGTGAAAGAGTAGGGCTAGATGGATCGGAAACTAGGAACGGCATGGGCTCTTGGGGTGGTGAAGTGAGTAAATCAAGAAAGAACCGAAATTCACAACAAGGAACTGGAAAGAGGAGAAAGTCGGAGAGTTCTCGGGGAAGAGGCAAGTCCCAGTCCAACAATAAAGGCGGTAGCAGGGCTCGAGATTCTTCATCGAAGTTAAGCCGGGCTGATGAAGCACGTCCCTGCGATTACCTGCGTGCCAACATGGAACAACGGGACATCTCTAGGCTATGGTATGTAATTTCGTGCTACGTATCCGGAATTTCGTGTTTTAAAACATCTGTTCCTACAGCAACCGAAGCGTCTGCACGCTCAGAAGCACATGTAGTGAGCTCATCCAACCTTGCTGTCAACAACCAATCTCGTGTCTTTGTGCAGATTTGTGTACCACTTCCACATGCTAATTTTTCGATTATGTTTTCAATCTATATTATAATGTAAAAAAAAAAAATATTAATAATGTAAAACAAATACCAAAAATTGAAAGTGCTGAAAACTAACAAGGATTTTTACTTATTACATATTATGTATGTATGTATGTACATAGTATGTATGTACATATATACTGCATTCCTTAAAATTTTCTTCGATTTGTCAGCATTGAACGTTTTCAGATTTTATTGTTGTATTAAAACAGTATTTGAGTGAACCTTGAGAACATTTTACAAGGCTTTTCAACTTGTAGTAAAAATGTGTTGACATTTTTAAATGCGTCCGACCTTCACCATGGATATAAATGTATCCCAGTGGGAAAACCATAATGCATGCGTTTGGTTATCCAAGTTTTCTTCACTGAACAGTAATTGAAGAAAGTATGCATTACCAGAGAAGCGAAGTTGTAATGTATCAAAGCAATGTTTCTTATATACATATACGAGGGTAGTCCCAGAAGTACCTGACCTGACGTATGGACGGCGGTTGTTTGAATAGAAGAAAGAAAGAAGTTGTTGTTTCTTTAAATAGAATTATAAGAAATATGAGCACGCAAAATATACCATAAGAAAGAAAACAATACAGACAAACAACACAAAAAATAAATCACATTGTTTTGAACGGGGAAAAAGACAAGAGGCTTAACACGCAAGAGGAAAATAATATTCTTTTAATGCGAATCGCGTCATCTAATGAAAAATCATTTCTTTCCCGATTACAACCGACGCGGCAATAAATCGAAAAATGTGTGAAAATGAAGACCATTACGTCAGGAATTTTTCTAATAATGATATGATTCATGATGCAATGGTTATTTTCTTCTAATTTATGGAAACATTTAATCCATTTCTTTGTAGACTATTTAATTATTCGAAAAATAATAAAGTAAGTACAAAATTGTCGTTGTAGTATAAGTATGACTGCGTGAAGGTTTAATTTTTAATAATGAAGACATGCACCAATTTCCTATCCTGGGTAATTAAAGAAAGACGCCTCTTCAAACGAAAATAGAATCCATTATGTATTTCGTATATACATACATTACCACTTCACTTACGTGATAAGATAATGTAACATTATGAAACATTACTTTTCAATGACATCGCCTTGTAAAAAAGAATCCATTCTCGAATGCATAGTACATAAGGGCTGTACATTACCAGTTCGTTTACCACACATTACCTTTTCTCACTGGGTATGTTTCAGGCCACACATACATACATACATACATATATTTTCTTATATTGCGCATTTACTGACACCGCTTATCATATGTCATTGCTGTTATTTTTAGCAGTGTATTAATTTATTCGTATTCAAAAGCAGACATTGTAAAAATGATTTGAAAATTAAAAAAAAAGAATGTTTTGGAATTGCATGGTTCTTTTTGATGTTTTGTTGATTTAAAAAAACAAGGCTAAAATCCATACAAGTTGTAGATAGTTTCAGGAAGACCGTATTGTATGATTTATTGTCTTTAATATGCATTTTTTATATCCCACATGTAAAGGTTTAAGGGTATATTCACTTTGTCCCGAAATGTATAACGCGTAGAAAGTTTAAGTTTTACTAGTTTCCGAGTATAATTGGGAAAACGCATTCTAAAATGTAGAATTAAGGTTGGGTGAAGGTTTTAAAATGTATGTAATGTATTGTGTATTAATAAAATAGCTCATGTATATTAATAGGAAGGATGTTCCAAACAGCCAAAAACAAAAAAAAAGTACGATATTTTTATCTGATTCTATCTGATGTGATCTTTATTTATTATAATAAATTGCACCTTTCTTTAATAATAAAAACTGGAACATTGGCGATATACGAGATAGATGGATAGTATAAAAATAGAGTTAGGTTAATGAGATTACCTTCAGTAATCATTAATACAAACATTCATATATACGAATATATTTAGTGCGATGGAAAATAAAATATTTAATACACGTATGTATGTATGTACGTAAATACAATATGTATTTAAAGCAGAATATGAAAAATAAATTCTCAAATGTAAACAGCAAAAAGTTCTAAGCTCAAGACTTGGACGATTGGACGATTCTCGATTCTGTATACTAGGTACATGTGTATACCATAGATATACCGAAGCATGGAGCATTCATTCAAACATGGATAAAAGTAGATACTCGTATACGTTAGCCGTTAAGTATAGCCAGTAGATTTTCACACTTTTACATTTCCACACGCGAAGAAAACTTAGCGAGATGTTCGTGGTATTGGTGATTCCAAAAATAATTCGGCACTGAGAGAGGCGCGCGCCAACTTTCACAGAGGAAATCTGAAATCTACATCAAAATCGACCGATTCGGGAAGCTCAGAAGATAGAAGATCTCGAACGGGCGTTGAGTGAACACAGAACGAGTAAAGCACCAAATCCTCGAAAACTCAAGTGAATTCCCAACGGAATAAATATAAATTCTCGATTTCGCAACGAAAAACCAGCTAATTAGTTCGAACGAAAATGGTTTACGAAAGTGGATTCTCTACCCGCAGGACCTACTCTACAAGGCCGATCGTTTCATCGTATACCGTCTCGGTAAGCGTCTCCCTCAATTACACCAGTAATCATAGGACTACCAACCTCCAAGAAGAGACTGTGTATCCCTAAATAGCATTATTATATAGTGTAGTGTGGTTTCCATGGTGAAAATTGTGCTTCCAATAATATTTGCAAGCAGCTCATTTCTGTGTAGATTTGAAATTGAAGACAAATCGTGTAACTCACGACGCATTCGGCATTACATTTTTAAATAACACTGATTCCTTAAATTCAAATTCGTGTCTACTATAGAAGAGACAGAACCGTGTGCAGAATATTGGCCATATATTATAGCTGCACACCTTTGTGCGATTTGCAAATATTTGGAACGATTTTTTCCATGCAATCTCTAGCTATTTAGTTTTTAGAATTAGAAACGAAGTGCTTTTGCTCCATATGCTCTGTTTTCAATTTATTTAAAATATGAATTTAAAGCAATTTAAATGTATCATAACGTTCGAGTAGTTACCAGCAACAAGCGGATAGAGTAAGGATGAGAGCAAAAATTAAATTTCCGTTATAACATCGGACACAATCGGACAAACATTAAAATTTTTATTTGACTTCCGGAAAAATTGAAACACGTTTGAAGAACTAGTTTCTTAGCCGCAAATGTAACTGTTACATCGTGATGATATGAATGAATATCGCATTTTCACAAACAAGTATCTATGTAGTTGTGATTGTAATCAAAATTTTCGTAGTACGTTGCTATTTGTGTATGCATAGTTAAAGGATGTTAAAAGTTTTAACTTGAAACTGTAAGTTTGGTAACTAAAATGTTTGATGCTTTACCGATATACTTTGTTAAATGCACCATGTAGGAGGATTAAAAATGGTATGCTATGAGATTTTGAAATTCTTAAGTTGGCAAAAATACTCTGATGAACGGTGATATCCTGCATGAGTTTTGTATCCTCGATGATTAGATGGATGGTCTAAATGGACCGAATGAAATTATATACAATTTCAGTAGGCGTTCTGAAAAATGTGTGAAACGATTTTATAAAGTTCGAAATGGTTTTCAATTTTATTATACAAATTAACATAAAATAGTTTTCGAGTATTGTCGGTGTCGTGTTGCCAAAGTATGTCAAGGTTAAAAATACATTTTAGAATCATTCGTAAAATTATGAACCAGGCATGGAAATCGGCGAAGTTCTCAAAATAGACATTAATTGTGTACATTTGAATGCGAAACCGTGTACATTTAAACGAAAATAGCTCATAAAACATCAACGATTTGTGTGATACTCATGCATGTGCCCATGTATGTCTACATGTACATACATAAGTATGTACGAACAAATATTTCCACTCCACTCAAACGAAATGCTGTAAATAATTTAAAAATAATCAGGGTTGAGTTTCGTTCAGCTGGTTGCGTAATTTGTTTCCAATGCCTTCTTTAAGAGAAATTATTTCGTTTCCGTGGTTTGCGGAGAAAGAAAATTCGAATATTATCTTTGGTATACGCAGATGCAAAACCCTTTTCCGGTGCAAAAGCGATGTCTAATAAATGTCAGTGTTTTTGTTGTCATTGTGGTTGTATTCGTTCAGGTGTTCATGGATGACTCGGACATCTAATTTAAGAACGGAGCGTTCCGCTGCACTCGAGTAGTAGATAAACATTATTCAGACCTGCATTTACACTGAGTACACAAACCTAATGACTAATTGAAACGAATAAAAAGCTTCGAGCTGCGTCATCCCAATTAATGTCCATTCAATGTATAGTTTGTATCCACCAACAACCAAAAAGCTCAATTAATTTCTTATTGTAAACTGATGCCAAAAACTGTTTCAGTCTCTCTTCATTCTATGAAGCTATATCAGGCTGCAATCGCAAAACTGCGTTTTCTGAAGAATGAGAAATTTTTAGATGTGTCGCTTTTTTGGATTGTGTTCGATTTATTCAAAATTATACTTTTAGCCAGATACAAGCGTTGATTAACTTCGAACAGTTTTGAGGTTTTTGACCTAATTATTATATCCTCGTGATCTTTTAAAAGCTCAGGCCGTAGGTGCTTCATACCTCATATTATCTGAATATTTACCATAACCAGAAAGAGTGTGGCCGAATTTTATATACCCTACACCCGTAGGATAAATTTATAGTTGACTTCTAATAAGTTAACGAACCAGCGTTATCCGTTACATCGCTGGTCGGAGTTTTTTCCGTTTTCAATCCCAAGTAGCCTGTGATGACAGAGAATATTCGTGCCAAATTTCATGAGCGTCCTACTGTAATCGAGTTTAATTTTATTAGTGGGCAGACCACGCCCATTTTTTGACTATATTTTGGTCTGAGATGGTGAACTCGTCAATAAAATGTCAACTTCAAATACGCTCCACAAGCTGAGAAATTGAGTATAAGCATGGATGAATATACTATATAAGTGAATATACTCTTATCACTTCGTATGTAGGGTATAAAAATGGAACAAATATATTCGATACGAATGGGTACAAGTGTGGGTCGCACTTGTGTGTATTATGTTTTGTTATTAAGCTTTGGCAGAACTTTAATCCTTCTTTATTAAACACTGAAAATCATGTACATACATATAGGCCTAACTATTCCAATACTTACCACCACACTGCGCGCAATTACGAAAGCTAACCATAACTCAGTCTCATGCACTGCCATTACTCACAACACCACCTGTAAAGTAACCCCACTAAAGGATTTCTTTTTAACATCCCATGTAAATAGTGCAAGTGCTGCTCCCATGTAGTATATCCGCAGTTTGAGGTCATACTTTTTGTTACCATGCTAAATTGCAGGTGTCCGTTAACCCAATTTGTTTGGCTTCAAACTGTATGCAATTAGTTTTTAGAAAAATTTATAAATATGATTGAAAGTTATCTTAACCAACCCATTGTGTGGGACTTGCAGAGTAAAAAGCCGATCGACTGGGAGAAATGCCCCTTTGTGCCACGTCCCACACTGATAGCCGATCCAGTGACAGCCTTTGGACGAAGTGGTCGAGCTGAGTTCCGTAAGAGTTCGATACTTAACCCCGTCAACAGGGCCGCCATCAGACCATGTTACACAGTGCTAAACGAACCGATCAAGCCGTACGTGCCTGCCCGCGACCAAAATCGCGAACGTATCTTGGGCATGGTTCACCAATATATCGATACTGTCCAGGCTGGCGGCAATACAGCAGCGAGGACTGCGCGTAACAACATGGATACTGTTTTGCCAAAATTGCACCACGCTGCAAGCGCTTCTGTCAGTCGTTTGCCTTATGGAAATGCACACATGGGTTCTGCGGCGATCTATGGGGACCAAGTCAAACGAGAGGTCATTGTTGACGAGCGCTCGGGTGCTACTGTGACCAGATATTACTGCTAAGCTATTATAAGGCACTTGTTACATTGAAACCCACGAAATTAATTTTGACCTATAAAAACGAATTATGTAAAACTCACTCTTTGTTCTATCATCTTATGTTTTTGTTGTTTATATATTGTTTGTATTCAGTTAGCTCTCATTTCATTAAATATCTGCTTTATCAGCAATCTAGGATTTGAAATATCTAACGAAGATCCGATGATTTTCTCTAAATTTTGTGAATCCTTTTTATTATATTTTACAAAATGGAATTTCAGTAAGAGATATTTGCGGAAATAATATAAAAACTTTGTTTGCAACAATGCTACTTCAAACCTGTTTCGATTTCCGTCGTTATTATGATACGATTTGACCGAAAACGTTATTTAAAGATTTATCTGCTGTATGTAATAATAAGTGTACACTGAATACATCAAATTGGCTCATTTATTCTTCGATTTCTATATGTGGTACCTACTCGTATATAACGTTAAGTATTTTGATTACTATTAATGTTTATAATCTTCTGGCGACTCTATTCTAACGTTTGAAATACTTAAACAAATTCGCAGACCCCACGATTGGACCTCTGCACTGAGAGACCTGGCCAACACCGTAGCCACGGCTCATCTGATTATTCGTACTCCTACAAATCGAACATCGAAAAGTCATCGTACGACTCGAGCAATCCTTATGCCAGGCCAGAGCGCTCGAGCTATTCCTCTAACGTCGAATCGAGTTCTCGCAGTGGTGGCCCTGGCGGCTCCTACAACTACAGCACCGAAAGGGCCAGCACCACTGGGTCTGGTCCTGGCGGCTACAGCTACTCTTCGACGACTACCGGAAACTTGCCCGGCGGCACCAGATATCGTCACTTCTCATACCGCGTCTAGACCACGCTCTTGCACACATCCATACATTAGTGTACCGTACATTAATGAATGTACAATCAAATAATGCTAAAATATTCTCTTAACCACATCAATTAAACGCAATTTGCAACTAACAACAACCTGTTTATATATATAACAACAAAATCGTAGCCGAATGAAAACCTGTCGAGTGTAAACTACTCCTGAACTACCGAAGCTTGAGTTTTCATGCTGCAAAATAAAAAAAATTTGTATTCTTTTATACTTTTAATTTGTTAACATTTTAGAGTAGTAAAATATACGAACTATTAATATGATTTAAACAGAGAAATGTACAGTTTATTCATTTTCATTTTAACTAATTTGTGATATTATAATGTAATGAGAATACATTTTGAACAAATAAATTAATGCTTGTGCAGTAACTGCGAATCAAAATCTTTTAATTTATCAATTTATTTTACGAGGTGTAGGGATAGATTCTGAAAATGCGATATCCATGCTAAAAATGTTTTGAATTTTTTGTACTGGCGACATACTATTTAGTATTGTATATTAAATGCGAATTAGTACAGTAAAATACTTGAGTCTACTATTAAACGAGCGTATGTTTAAATTACGCCTTTTTCCCTACTTTGTTTGTTTGTGTTATTTTAGTTTAGTTATTTTAGCAATTTAAGCAAATTTAAGCAAAGGTTGAATCGTCTTGGTAAGTAAAACACATTTCTGATCGGGAGGCTTGGTCCGAATTAAGTTATTTGTATTTCTTTAAAATAGCATTTACGCTGTAACTTTAACTTTGATGTAGACATGCTAAAATAAAATCTGGTAGAAGTATTGCATTCCGTTATCGTCTTATGAGATATTTTAACAGAATTTTCAAATAATAATCCTCATCATCTCCACACACACACATAGATTTATTTCTTTGCTCAAACATAGATTCCAAAAAGACGTATTGTTTTGTAGTTTTGGCTTCGACTTTTCTGTAGTCCCAGCATATATAATTTTAGGTTCAGTTCTAAATTTCATGACGAGTGTTGAGTCGTCTCATTGCCTTAAGTTCGCATCTCTATTAAAGACATCCTGTGAGGCAAAGTAGCGCATTAGGTCTCCTGGAGTCGTGTGTGCGGTTCCTTGTAATGTAGTTAACATGTTAAGTTCCAGACACGGTACGGGATCACACATCATCGCAAATAGCATTAAGACATCAGCAGTTTATGATAAACCACTAAAATTGAACCATTCAAGAACTCGTAGCTAGACGTTCAAAATGTATGTATTAATGCATTGAAATTAATAATAGAGTATATGTATATACATATGTATGTATGTATAGATTCGAGTACATTTTAGAGAGAACAACATTTGTGTAAGTATTAAATGAGAAAACAAATAGTTAAAACATTTTTCATTAAATATATGGTAGATAGTAATGTTTTCAATCCATTCTTTGTTCTTATCATATAAAATTACGTGTGAAACTGAAAAAATTTCAAATGACATTTATTTTCTTTCATTTTATTTTTCAGTATCCTTCAGTTGAGAGAGTTTCACGCGTAAGTATAACTTCTGAAATCAGATTATGTCATTTTCATTTGTAGAACATTTGGTAACTGACTTACTTTCTTCCACTTGTTGAAATTGGTTTTAATAGTTCTTTAAATAGTTAAATAGTTCTTTTAATTAAAATTAATTTCAAATCTTCACTGTCCTTCACTCTTCCACCATTAATATTTCAATGTTTGTACTCATATGCAATAAGTTAATATACACATTTAAATTTAGGTATGTAGAAAGCAGAGGAATGAAGTCGTTGACAAATATGGGAACTAGGAAGTGTTTGCATCCATACTCTAAAAAATTTTAAGTTTTTAAGTAATCTGTAAGGGCCGCCCAGTAGATGAAATAAATAATAATAATAATAAAAAAATGGCTGGGGATCACGAGAAGAAGGTGGGGGAAGGGGAGGGGGGGGGGGGTCTATAACATAGCACCATAATAGAAAGAAAGTCTGTTGTTTTCGGGAATTCTTCTAATTCTCTATTTCTACATTTGGGTACATTCGGGGGGGGGTGTGGAAAAGTATATATATTCTTTATCAACGTGACCTGAATCGATTTTGGCCTGTTCGGTCGCCTGTCTGTCTATAAATATTGTAGAATGTAGAATATACAGATGCAGCTTTCATTTAGCGAAAGTGAAAAAAGTAATAAAGTTAAATTCAGTGTTTCAATTTTTAATGTTTTCAGATTAATTACAGAAAAAGTTAGTTGTTATATATTTTTAATACAGATTGTCCATAAAAACTACCGTTAACAATTCTGTTATATTACTTGTGATTATATCTATAAATGATGTCTCCTGTATAAATGATGTCTCCTGCATCAGCTGTATCGTATGTCAATATGGAATATTGTCAATATGTATGGAAATCGTTATTTCTATTTGTTCCCAAGTTTTTATAGAAATCATGTTATCATGATCAGAAACAATATATAGAAATCATGTATAGAAATCAAAACAGGAGGAGTGAATTTCAGTAGATCGATCATGTCTCTCCTTGGAGGAGATTGTCATGTCAGGATTTAAATATTGCCGCCTTGGATTATGAGCTCTGGTGTAGTCTGTTACAGGATTACAACTTCTTTTCCTCCCAATCAATGTGTTTGTTCTAATATTTTTACACTAGAAGAAGATTCACTATTTTGTACATTCCTGTTGTTATTAATCTCTCATCTTGATTAAAACAGTATAATTTTATTTCTATAAAACTACTGATAGTAATTGTTTATAATAATTCAAGCCCAAATATTGTCTGGAAGTGTTGTTGAAAAGGTTGAACAAATATCTACGTAGTCGTGCCATAAGTTCTGTTACAAACTTTTCTGTTTGCGGAGTTAATCAAAATGGCCTCCGAAATTATGTAATTATTTATTATTTAGTGTAAAAATTTTTCTCAATTTTATTCAGTTTTTATTCAGTATTATTCAGGAAAGTTATTCTAAATATAAAAAGTTGAGACTATACCCAGTTCTTTGGGCAGTTAAGTTCTTTGGCACTTAAATTAAAAAGTTTTGAAAAAGTGAAGTTAATCTATCTGTGCAGTGAACGGCTCGTATATTGATCCAAATGAAACATTTTAGAATCCTGCGATTTAACGACTTCAATCCGATCTTCTACGATAAAAGTAACATTCCATTAAAATAAAAGCATAACTTATACAGGTCTACAAAACGAGCTTTCCAATCTACTCGTCCTTCTCGATTCCATTCGTTAGCCACAAGCGTGTTGTTACATCGCCTGTACGAGTCGTAACCTCGCCCACTCGCATTGTGTCGCGGGTCTTCTCCTCGCCGTCACCAGTGCGCTATACGACTCGGGTCATTTCTTCACCGGAACGCACCATTTCTTACTCCTATACACCATCGTCCTACTACGTGCCATCGTCCTATGTATCATCGACTTACGTGCCATCGACTTATGTGCCATCCTCTGTGTATTCACCAATTTCTCGCGTGTACACTCGATCGTTGAGTCCGGTGAGGATATCTGTGTCACCAGTTCGTACTCCCTCTTACCTGAAGAGAATACCACCCGGCTACGGAGAGCGGGCTTTGACCAACTACCTCAACACCGAACCTTTTACTGTGAGTTTCGAATGTGGTGGCTAACTTTTTGATGTAGTGTCTAAAAGTTGTAATCCAAATTGTATTTTTATACCGATAGCTTTATAGTTGTAATCCTATTTTTAATTGATTTCTAATTTTCTTAGACCTTCTCAGAAGAAGCGAATAGGATTCGTCACAGGGCGCAATCATTGGTACGAGAGCTACATACACCGGTTATTCGACGTGCGCGCAGTGTCACACCCTTCCCAGTCTCTGGGTACGTTGTTTGGTTATTAGTGTTCATTAGACTACTTTGGACTTTCGCAGATACACTTACGAGCCAGTCTCCCAGTTAGCATTCGATGCCTATATTGCTAGGATAACTAATCCAGTCCGACATGTGGCCAGGGATATTCACAATATGTCATACTACCCCGAACCAGCACGCAAATATGTCGGTAAGTAAATCTTACTAATAAAATAATGTAGGAAAGTGCTGTATATTGATTGTAGAACAAGGTCCAAGTTTATCGAGTGCGAAGTTAAGCAATTTGTCAACTTCCCAAATCCATTTATTTTTACTTTTTAAATTGGCTTAATTAAACACTTGTAATCTCAATCTGCTAATCAAATATTAAGGCAAAAGTCATCTTGCGTCGGTAAGGATTTGTGGAGATAGAGCCTATAATGTTAGGAGGCCAATGTGTGATTCGGAAAAAGTCCGAACCGACATTAATCTCAAGTCCTGGTACTTAAGACATCCGAAAGGAATAAGAGAGAAAAATGTCATTGACAAAGTTGCCGACAAAGTTGCCGACAACATTATAGAAAATACAGGTAAGTGTGCGCCCACTGCTGATTTCCACTGCTGTAGCTCCAGCTTTATAAATTCATTAATAGATAAGATTATTGTGCATTTCTTACATTTATTTTAATCATACTGCCTTTCGACTAATGTCAAATCGGATTTAAAATCGAGGTACAAGTAAAATTCTCCAAATGATACTTTAAAAATATAAGGCTAGTGAAGAATTCGGTTGTATTTCTTTTCATAGGTATACATCTAAACTTACTTAAATTTATAATATACTAGCTTTGCCCCTAGAATTGTGCACTTCGCTCCACAATTTAATCAATCTTTTAGGTGTGTTTATTTTTATGTGTTTAGAAACTAGAAAATGTAAAAAAAAAATTTTATTGTATTTAAAAATATTCGATTTTAAAACCTTCTCGTGACGCCAAATATGTCAGAATTTCATACTGCTTTTGAATGCGATTTGATTGGCAATGTTTAGCGAAAATTTCCGGATAACAAAATCACGGGGAATTTAACTTCGCGGAGTTGAAATTTCATACGTACTTTTGCCAAAATCAATGATGTGACAAACGTTTTTCGGGTTCTGCGTGTCGCAATCCAGTTCCATTGTTCGTTGTAGTGGCAGTTTTTCTGCGAGAAATTCTGATAATGCCACCGGATCGTAATCATTTCCTCGGCGCAGATTTTTCATAATACAATATAATAATATTTTTAGTTGAACCTGCAACATTTTCTTTAAATTGTGTTTTTTGTGAAATTGGTATATTAATTTTTTAAATTCATTACTGAAAATGTGATTATAATTTTTATCATATGAGATAAATGATAATAATACCAGAATAAATCTTCACTCTTCATTTCACCCGTGCGAATTTATTCATTTTATTTAACCATCTTGAGTACCTTCCCAGAAAGCTGTTGAAGGTTATGTATTTTGTTTGACAATCATAAAAATTGTTTTTTTTTTAAAATTTAGTTTATTGAAAAAGAATCAGTGGAAAATTATGAATAAATTAATTAAAAATTCCTTCTTAATGTTTTAATCATAGGTATATTTCCTTCAGCGTTCCTGATATTTTCAATCCGATATACGACCGTTACTTCTACTTTAATTCTGATGAGATGCTTTTTCATTTTTCGTAATAATTTTTGTTTCCATACTTTTTGTACATACTTGATTGGAATGGGCCTAATTATTCATTTATTTCACAGCGTAAAAGCTAACCTTTGCATCCGCTCTGCTGGCGCTGGAACTCTTTACGCAGAAGGTCTAAAACAGTCCTCTTGCTAGATTGTTAAATCTTTTTGTGTACTAACGTTTTTTGTCTTTTTATGATTGATTGATTCTTTGCAGTTGAAGCTGTTGAAGTTGAGGCGTAAATGATTAAATCCAGTTATGTATACGGATGGTTATCATTCGTATTTTTATGTAATGAAAAGACTACATACATACATATATTGCAATTTGTTTTCAATTTATTAGACATAACAACAACACAACCAACACACACATAAATTACACACAATTACAAAATTAACACACCCTGATTACTTCCTACATTTTTCGATCATGTGACCAAACTCGGAAAAATCCACGTTCTGCAATTTTACTGGCTTTATTACTGAATTCAGTCAATACAATACAAGTACAATACAATAAAATATTATTATTAATGGGTTGATCGCTTACAAATATTTTGTTGAATTTTGATTTTTGGCAAGCAAAATATTTCGCTCACAAAACAACTACTTGATACACACGTACTTATGTATGTATATAACTTACATGTATTTATATAAGTATATATGTATATGATCAATTATGTGAATAGGTATCTGACGATACGAAGTTCTTTCGTGTAAATAATTGTAAATTAATTTATTTTTTATATGTGATTTCAAAACCAATTAAAAAAGTTCCAAAAACAAAGTGTGTTTCTTTTCCATGTGGTCAGTCCAACAATGGCAGTAATTCGTATAATGTTTTTCATATATTAATTTTAAATATCATCTTTTAAAATATAACTACATATTAGTAAAACGGCTATAAATCAGCGTTTGAAAAATACAATAAATTGGTGAATTGCAGAACTACATAAGAAGCAACTGAGCGCTGAAAATACTATTGCCAGACTGCGAAAGCACCTACTTTAATGCCCGCTATCCCACCTTGTTTCTTCCATCATGCATAAGGTTTTTTACACATACATACGTTTATGCATCTTGTTTTTGTTTTTTAATTGCTAAAGTATAAACATAACTTCTTCGTAATATAAACAATAATCCTGAATCCCAAGCCTGATGGGGCGAATCACATCAGATACAATCAATTAAGGAGAATAAGCAATGTAAGTAAGAATAATTTACCTTAGAACCTCACAATCTGATAGCTGTTAGAGCGAGAACTTTACTCTCACACTCACACTGTAACTTTCATTAGCACTTAAAATCTTTTCACCTTGAAAAACACTTCGTCCCACTAATCATACATCCTAACTTGTACTTCGTTTGCGCGCTTGATTTGTCTCTTTAGTAGCCGATTTGGATCCGTACAGGCCGTCTAGGAAATTCTCTGAATTAAAGCCATTGGAAGATCCAATTGATGATGAGACTAAAGAGAAGCAACGTCTGCGTAAAGAGCGTTTGATGGCTGTCAACGAAGAAGGTTTAGACGAAATAGACTTGGAGAAAAATGAAGCAAAGCGCATTGATCAGATAAAACGTCAACAAGAGAAGTAAGTTTTTAGTTACGACTAACAATATTACTAAATATTGCTCATGCAGGGCAGCTGAAGAAGAGAGGAAGACTTATCAGAAGCAAAAGTCACAAAAGGCTGCGGCTAACAGGATTGAAGAGGAAGCTGCCAAGCAGGCCGAGAAAAAAAGACTTGCTGAAGAAGCAAGGAGACAGGCTGAAGCAGCTCGATTAGCTGAAGAGGAAGCAGCTAGATTAGCTGAGGAGGAAGCAGCTAGATTAGCTGAGGAGGAAGCAGCTAGATTAGCCGAACAGAAGCGTTTAGCCGAAGAAGCTCGATTAGCAGAAAAACTACGCCTCGATGAGGAAGCGCGTCTTGCGGAAGAAGCACGTCTTGCGGAGGAAGCACGCCTCGCGGAGGAAGAACGTCTAGCGGAAGAAGCACGCCTCGCGGAGGAAGAACGTCTAGCGGAAGAAGCACGAATTGCTGCCGAGGCCAAGGAAGCGGAGGAAGCTGCGCGTAAGGCTGAGGAAGCTCGACTCGAGGAAGAGCAAAAAATGATTGAAATGGAACTCAGCCGCTTGGCCGAAATTGAGAAACAGGCTGAAGAAGAACGCGAAGCGGAGCTGGCACGGCAAGCCGCAGAATTGGCTGAAATTGCTCGCCAAGAAGCTGAAATCGCTGCTCAAGAATTACAATCAATTCAGCAGGGCGACCAACCGGACGAAGAAACTGCTAATTTAAATACAGCAGAGCCTATCGTTGATGAACCTCGCAGTCCCGAGGAACTGGCACCTTCTATTCAATTGAGCACTACTATTGATGAAGTAAAATCTGCAATCGAATCATCTGAAGAAGAAGAAGAAGAGGAAGAAGAAGAATGAGCCCAGTTCTAAATTCAAACTATTAAGTAACAAATAATTAAGTTCGGAAATCGATTGTATTCAAATAGTTAAAATGTTGCTGCCTTTATTACTGATTGATTATTTTACGACCTTCTAAAGCTGGAGCTCAATAAATACTTCCAATATAAACAGGAGACTTTTATATTTATTCTTTACTAGCTTGACCGCCTTTTGTTTACCACATCCCCTTAGCATATTAGCTTTAGTATAGAGAATTCCTAAAATGCTGCTTTATTTTCTTCACTTTTTTTACGTAATAAAATTGTTACCGTCTAAGTGTGGTTGTGAAGCTACATTCGTTGTCTTCCTTTTTGCTTTACATAATTTTGCACACAGTCTTCGAGTTTAGAAGGTATGAGTACAAGATATTTTATGTAAATGTGGACTTTTTCCGTTGAAAGTGGGTTGTTCTTCTCGGAAATGGGCACATGAATGTACCCCAAGAAATATATGTACATATATTGCAGAGGCCTATTGTTTTACCTTTAAAACGATATATGTATGTATAATATGTTACATTTACAATTTTTATTTATAATAGATTTAATTTAAATCAATGGAAATAAAAATGAATTTGAACACAAAATTAACACAAATTAAAAATTTTTTAGTTTTAAATAAAAATACTAATGCAATTATTTAAAAGCACAGCAGGCGAAAAATTGTTATGAAAAATCGCGCGATTTTCAGGTTTAAATAAATAAGTATTGATTAAATACTGAACATTTTGACACTAATTTTGAATAATTCAATTAATGTGGTCTCAACGCAATATTTTATATACCGTTGAAAAGGAAAAATAGGCTTTCAAATGCGTTTGATCTTGTACCGTAATTATCATATAAGGGAGAAAATAAACATTTTTTTAATGCAACCATTTTTTCGTAAAACGAAACGAAAAATAACAAAAAAAAATATGTTTATATTACTTTTTAATATTTCCAAACCGCTAAGAAATCGTTAAAACCGCGACAACTCTTAAGTGGAAAGCAATTTTTCTATTAATAATAAAGCAAAACTGTTTACGTTTCAGTCATCTTGCTTTGTAATAGCGGGTTTTAGCCTGTAACAAGGAAACAATTTCACCATAAAATTCACATACACTGTATGTGAACACGCGGACGGACATTTTTTTGAACTCACTCACGAAATAAGAGGAGTTTCCAGTCTTGTAGTCTTTGCTCATTAGCTCACTTTCAGAACGCTCTCGTTTTTTTTATGTTACTGAACGTTCCCGATTGTTTACATTTTATATGAAGCAGTCGCCATTTTTTCGAGCGGAATATTTGTATACTACTTAGGAAATACACTGGCATGCGCCGTATGTTAAAATCCGGCTAAGCCGCCGTCGTGTTCTATATCCCAAAGCCGTCGCCGCTAGATTAATCTAATATATACTACTACTAATGTACGCATTTTACTGTGATACCTAAATAAGTGCGTCGTGCATTACGTTTCTGTTAAAATGAAATTGGAACATGCAGTCTTATGAAAGTGGCTGAAATAAGAAACGCACTGACGGAGACCACTTCGAATTTCCAATTTTGACATGCGCTACGAAGTGAAGTTGGCGGCAGATATCACAAAAATATTCATGTGCGTGTGAATGTTTAAAAACATTTTGTCAAAATATATGGTGACGCAACACGGTTATTTCGGTATAGCGCAGCGTAGTTTCTAAGGCTCAGTGATAAACGCAACGCAAGACGCACTTATTTAGGTACCACAGTTCGGAACCATTCCGGTACAGTGGCATAATTCCGATTTATTGTTTGTAAGGTTTTCTTCGAGCCGTTAATAAACGTCAACCGCCGACAATTTGAGTTTCCCTTCGGCTTAGCACGCTTTAATCCGTCAAAGTTTAGAAACATTCGGCGTATGTTTATGCTGAACGATGATATTATTTCTGGTTCATTAATTAAACTTATGATGAGAGACGTGACATTAAGAACGTTTTCTTAATTTCTGCATTTAATTATGACTGATATACAGAAGAAATTGGAACAATACCGTCAAAGCCAAAGAAGAAAAGAGAAATACCAACAAATTAAAGGAAGAATAAAAGCGCTTCTGATGCTTGGAACACGTAGTAAAGATGAAGATAGTAACGTTATCGTGGTTGATGTGAGTAGAATGTTATTAGTATCTTAGCTCCAAAGTAGAATATTAATAATCTCATAGGATGAAAGTTTATCAGAAGACAAAAATCAGGTCAACAAACTCAGTCGCTTCATTTCTCCAGATGCTGAAGATACAATATTCTTCACGGATGAAGAAGAGGAAATGGAACAGATAACCACTGCAGCTGACATAAGGACCGATCAAGAAAAGGAAAACAAACTGTTCAGATATACTTTATGGACGGTATATTTTCTGTTTTGGTGTACTCTATATATCATTGCTATTGAATTGAAGTTTGGCATCGTATTTTTGATGTTTTCGACACTATTCGGCATTTACTTCAATACACGGACTGGTCCCAAAAAGCGAAACGAGGTCAGTGCTTACAGTGTTTTCAATAAGAACTGCACGAGTATTGATGGTACACTGAAGGCTGAACAGTTTGAAAGGGAAATTCGTTACGGTGCTGGAAGTGTTAGATAGATTATGTATTGACGTTATCGGAAGCACAGGAGACAATACTACGGAACAAGAGGGGTTTTTACACCCAGCTGGTTAATATGGTTATTCCCTAAACTCCCACCTGTGAACGCACTTGTTTGTGAAATCATGTTAACGTGGTAAAGTAACGTTCTAAAACAGCTGATGAAAAATAATAAAGTAAGCAAAAGAACAAAAAATGCTCCGAAAAAGTGTGTCATCAACAACAGTCCACTATGTTTTTTTTTTTGGTATGTGTCTTCCAATTGTCTTGGAGAGCTTTTGTATGGCCATTCCTTCGATCATATGACCATCAATAATTGAGGAAACTATGATTACGGATTTTTTAAAGTTTAACTGGAGGGTCTCTAGAATGTTTTGGAAGGAGTTTAACTTGGAATTTTAGATATCAACTGCACAGGCGTAGTCCTTGTGATGGGTCCAGATTAGGAAGCCATCAGCGAATTGAAAAATTATGGTGTTTCAACTATGTATTTGGTGGAGGTCCCTTGTGTATAGATTAAATAGAATCGGACTTAGGGAGCTGCCCTGTGGCAGACCATTTTGCATATTTACACTGTCTATTGCCTAACCATAGAGTTCTCTTGCGTAGGAATTTTATGATCCATTCACGGATGTTGGCTGGAGGATTGGTTTTAGCCAGAAGGCTGTCAAGTAATGTTAAGTTCAGATAATCACAAGCCTTGGAGATGCCTAGTACTGCAATGATAACTTTTTCTTTGTTGATTTTTGCCTTTGCAATATTGTGTAATACTTCGTTCAGCCATATGTTTGTTGACAATCCTTTTCTGTACGCAAAAGCTCTATTAGGTAAGCAATTATGATTTTCAATGTGATCTACAAGTCTATTTGTAATCATTTAATTCATTATTTTCAAGAAGACTGTGATTAGGGCCTAAAGTTTCTTACATCAGAAATGTCCTTGTTCGGTTTGGGAATCGGGCAGATTTTTATGTTTCTCCATTCAGGGGGTATTTTACAGTTTAACCATTGTTTGTTGAAGATATTGAGCAGCGTCTGTTGAGAAGTTTCTTATAGAGCTTTTATCATTTCCTAAGTTTAAGGAAATGTAAGTAGACAGAGTTGTTTTCCTCTTTCCATATTTTTCTTTTGGCTTCAAAATCCGCAAGTTTTTTTTCTTTCAAGGTAATTTCGTAACATTTCCCATGCACACAAATTTCAGCACTTCGAATGCTTTAAAAATTAATACTATGTACACGACTTTGAATTATAAGATACATACATATATTAGAATTTTTCTATTTTTTATTAATCCCAACCCTTGTCAAAAAAATATAACATTTTGCCAGCGGAAAAAAATATATAATTGTTTTTGTCTTTCATGTATCGTCTCTAAGTTAAATGAGTTCATAATAATTCTTGAAATCAAGAATATCCCCTGCTACGTTAATATTGATGTTACTTAGCAGGTAAGAGTTGTCAATATAACCATAGAGCAGGTTAAGGATAAAAATGGAGTTCAGCATAATTCGCCGATGCACTAAAGATGGAAGATTGATAAGCTCCGGTCGGGACACATATGACGGTAAGATTAAGATCTGTAAATTATCACGGTAATTGCGTAAACAAAAAAGGAAAAATTGTTTCTGAACTGACTCAATTTCTCATGTGTATCAGTCGTAATTAAGACACCACACTCGTGAAACATATTTCAATTAAAGGCGAATATTGAAAGAAAAATGCTTAATTTTAGTTTAATTTTTATAAAATACTAGCGGACCTGGCGAACTTCGCCTCGCCCCAATTTGAAGCCTTCAGACAAACTTTAGAGTAATAATACAACACAAATATTTAAATTTTCAATGTAATTTATTTGAATGAAATCAGTAGAGAGCGATTTGATGAACAATGTTTTTCGATTTGTTTTCCGGCGCAAAAACAAATAACGAAGACGGTTTCCCAACACGCAAAAATGCAACATACAGCTGACCGTGCGAAAAACAGGGAACTCGAGGAATGGGATTCGAGATTAATCCCACAGACTTCTAATGTTTTGATAAATATTGCACTGAATTTTAATTGATTGTAATGCTTTTACCGTATATGGATATAATGCGTGATTTACGACAATCCGGAATCAGTTTAAAAATACT
Organism: Myopa testacea; assembly: GCA_949629155.1. Lineage (NCBI taxonomy): Eukaryota > Metazoa > Arthropoda > Insecta > Diptera > Conopidae > Myopa > Myopa testacea. Next base: position 57,558,265 of record OX451345.1, read on the forward strand.
CGTATCAATTGCAGCAAGAAAAATAGCACATTTACTGTAGAAAATTACAATGCCAAAATGACACCTGTCAGATTGCGCAAAGTCTAAGTCAACGTATAACGCCTTCTATCGGATTTTGGCTTAGAACTTTCTATTTTTTCATTTAAAAAGCCATTAAGGAATAATTTCACAAAAAATTTCATACAAAAACTCGATTTTCGATTTTTCAAATTTTCCGACTTTTCCGGAGGGATTTTCCAAAATTTTCTTCCGTAAAAACCTTCTCCTCGAAAATACGAACAACTGACAAAAAATTTTACAGAAATCGGCCCAGCCGTTCTCATTTTATGAATTACTATACATTTTTTACACCATTTTTATATATATAGATTTAGCATTATCGAAATAAGTTGAGAACTGAAACTAAAACGTGGTCATGATTCATTAATTTCTTTTACTTGTTTCATACATTCCATTTCACTATTTACTATTACTATTCATCCACCTACTATGTACTATTACCCTAGTTTATCTAAATATATACTTAGATTTAAGATACGAGTACACCTAAATATACCACATAAATATTCTTATTTGAATATACATATTTACATACATATTTGATACGAAACAAAGCACATTTTACAATAGATAGATTTAGTTAGGTATATAAATTCATGGAGTGTATGTTGCTATTAGTGTATAACTAGACTAATGTCTTGGCTTTTCTAGTAAGGCGCTGTGATTCTTCCCATGATTCATTTCGTTTAGTTTAACTTAAATTACAATTTTACAAAATACGAACAAATCTTCACTAGTCTTCAGCGTGCAAGTGGATTTTAGTTAATCTTGAATTAACTTTGTATTAAATTGCTTATAAGTTGTTTTGTTTAGTAGGTAAGCTCATCATACGTTCCTGCGTATTTATCGCTTCAGCTAAAGCTATAGCTAATATAAGTCTTCGGCACACTTTTCCAAAATGCTCCTGTTTCACATTCACTTATTCACATGTGGAATTCCTGATCAATGAGCAGAAACTCGCGTGTGTACGCCGAATGCTAGCACTTCGGTATGAAAGACTTGTGTGAGGGCAGCAGGCATAGAATGCTTAACGCCATTACCATGTGCCAAATGGAATGAACTATGTGGTAGTTCTGCTTCGTCTGTAGGAAAGCATAGCAGACCAGGCCCACCATTACGAGCACCATGCCGAGCGGCATGTACACAGTGAGGTACTTCCTGGCTGGGTACCATTTACGCGACTTGTGGCAACGCAAACTCCAACTGGCTGAGATAATGCATATACCGGTCAATGCTGGTGTTAAGAATACCCACAGACTTTGTTTGTTTAGCTCCGTGCCAAAGGCTAGCAGAATGGCCCCGAACATATGTAGCAGCGATACAAACGGCGGTTTTATGTGTGACATGGCAATAAGAGTCACCCAGATTGCCAGTAGGCCACAGTAGAAATCGCAGAATTGCAGAACGCCAATTTTAACCAGACAGAAGCTGTACTCATCCTCTCCCGAATCGCAAGCATGATAGAAAATTGAGAAGAACATGGCGAAGAAATAAATAACTGCCTCCGTATGGTATTTTCGATGCGTTGCCATGAAAATACTGGGAATGAAAAGCAAATTGCTGAGTGTAAGCATCAGCGATGCCAGCAATATAGATGACATGCTTGAGGGCACCTGGGAGTCTTCAGTGCAGTCCCAGCCACGATAACCTTTTAGACAGACACATGTAGAGAAGACGAAGCCGCCGGACATGTAGTGATAGCAGCGCCCGAAGCGGCCGCACCTGCCAGCAACGCAAGGACTTGAGGATATTGTAAACACCACCGACGTATTGCAATTGTCCACTGCGAAGTGTTGCTCGGTTGCGGATTTGTGATGAATTTCGAACTTCTTTGTCATTTCCATGTAATTAGGCGAACATTTAGAGTCCATCAAGCACTCTTTCATCTTCAGTGTTTCCGTCTCGTTAACTGCCTGTAGACACTTGCGGTCCTTAACGCACGCATAGAAATAGGGTGCAGCACCCGCGCAGGCGCAAGGTGAATGCATAGACTCTAACATTTTGGCATGTTTCTTAACGAATTCCTTAACACTATCAATGATCGTTACACGAGCTGCTGTTTCCGCACCGTGACAATACAGCCCCATGGTGACGTACCATTGCCCGCTCTCCGGAAAAGGGACATGGATCAGACCTGTGCTGGTGTTTGAGTCTGTGTTATTTACGATGCTCGAAGCGGGCAGAACTTTCCGTCCGTAGCGACATTTATCTGGCCACGTCGGTTCTCCGGGCTCCCCGAGATGCATACAGACTATAATTGTTTGGTTGCTACGTGGAGGCGCCTCTTCGTCAGCGGTGTCGGCAGACTTAGTTACAGGTCGACCTATTAGTTTCTCTGCCAAAATGCCGGTACGCTCTGTGGCCGTGGCTACCACTGGCATGGTCCTCAACTCATTGGTGTCCTTCACACCATGCTTCATGGACACAGCGAAGGAAAGTGTGCCACCGATATCGTAGACGTCACCCACCTCGAATGAAAAGCCCGCCGGTAAGCCTGCTGTCAAATTGAGCAACGTGGGCACGGTTCCATTTGCATCCGGAACAAGATCGTAGTCGAACATGAAGAACTCACGGTATGTCTGTCGCAACAATGGATAAAAATCCATTCCGCGGAAGCGTATGGGTTGCCATGCATTGCTAACTTTTGAGGTTGTCGAATTGGTGCTGTTGTTTGTTTTTGTCGTTGCTGTTTTAAGAATGGTCTTCGCTACTGCGCCGTTTTCATCGCTCTGTTCGTGGAAATAAATTCCGATAGAGTACTCTACGTTGTACCAGGCCGTTATGCCAGCATTAGAATAATTCTGCTTTTGGGGGAGTCGCGGTCGATGTGCGTACAACGTTGTTGGTGGTGTATCTCTCAGTGAAACAGCCAATGAACTAATTTTCGACTTGTCGAATTCCTCGGTTTCTGTCGGTTTGATAGACGGGTCAACAAATGTATCCACGAACTTTAATACCGCATAATGCCAAACACTTGGTTGCACATAAAACTCAGTTGAGATTTCGCCTATATGGTTTGGTTTGATCATGGTGCTGTGGATATAATTACTTTCTTCGATGCTTGTGGTAGCGGGACGAGGAAGTGACGAGGCTTGAACGTAGAATCCAACATCCGGGCATCGTACACAAATTTGTTTCATCGTAATGCGTGCTGTTGCCACTCCGACGTCTTGAGGTACATAGAATTTGTAAATGAATTCATTGCTTACAATCGAGTTGCTGTTGGTGTAATCGTTGTTAAAGGATTTCGGAATTTCTGGTGATGGGGTTGTCCCAGCCCTTTTCTGATGCGGATTAGTCTCAGAGGGGTGTGAGGTGGGTTTGTTGAAAGTTTTATTAAAACTGGTGATGGGATTCGTTGCAGAGTCGTTTGTAAAACGGGCGGTATTCTGCTCATTGTTTTTGATCGTTAGTGTGCTATTGTACATTTCCCCGTTGTTTATGACAATTGGATGGAACCGTGACACTGACATTTCGGCCAACAGTAATGTGTCACATGAGGCAGCCAAACCTGCAGGAAGTAGAGAAATTAGAGTACAAAATTTAGTTTTACCTTTCACAATTAAAAGTGTGTATTAATTTTAGGAATATTCTGATCTAACACCTTCGAGCAATCTAACACAATCAAACCACTTAAACGATTGACTTCATATTTATTTGCAGTGTATGGTACTTAGGTTGAAAGAATTGTTAATAGTTAGGTTTTGTTTATTAAATTAATAAATTAACAAATTAATCTAATATGAAATATGATTGTCTCTGTGTTGACACTGTAACTCGAGAAGCAGTCAGCCGAATGAACTCAATTTTACATCGAATGTGAGCCTTATGTAAGCATAGTTTCGCATAAAAATTGATTTCGCCCATACAAAGTACACAGAAAAGAAAAACAGATTTCTTAAAAACATTAGAAATAAATACTTTTGAGAACATACTTTAATTTTAAAATAATAGGTATGAAAAAATTTCTAAATATGGAAATATTGGTTCTGGGAAAAAGTTCGTAGCGTTTTTCCGATAGCTGGGGACAATTGCAAATAATGCTGGGAACACTGATCGACAGCGAAGGTTTACCACTGAAGGTTTATTGGAGAGATGAAACTTCGACCGTAACTGAAGTGTGTAAACAACGAAATTGGTGCAGTAGTTGGAAAGTGGTTTACGTTTGCTCATTATTCGTTTTTGACAAGACTAGTATTTCACACATTAAAAACTATATTTATACCAAAATAGTTAGCTTATAGGTTAAAACAAATTTATTACATCCTAGCGAGGGAATATTTTTTTAAATGAAACCCAAATGATGCTCCATCATTGATGAATAAATTTATAACTTTTCCCATGTATTGCCTTAGTATTTCAGTTTCTTTGGGTAACTTCATGCAAACTAAGTAGATTCATGTTCAAATATTTAAAATGTCTCTACTCGCAGTGAGCGGTTGACGCTTACTCTAACGCACGAGTACATACACTGCAGATGCATGTGAACATACATATGTATATATGAGTACATACATATGAATTTATCCCCGAGGTTCTCTTTTGCTGTCTGTTCATATGGCTCATGAGGCACTGGCAAGGATGCTCGTTCGCACTTGTTGGTGCTGCTTTAGCACACATATTTACGTAATGCACCGTAGGGGAATATAGCGAGGCCATTAATGACACGGCGAAGGATTTTACTTTCTAACTGACGTAATTGTCCTCGGCAGCACGTGTTGTAATAGTAAGCTTTATAACGGGGTTGGACTTGTAAACAGGTTATGAAGTGCGAGTAGAAGATTGGGTGTCTAACGGAAACTGTTGGCATGAAGGTTGAAGGCCAACTAAAAGCCTATCAATGGAACAAGGCCAGTGAATTATGTAGGATTTGTTTTATGCTTAAAGTACGTAGTTTAAAATTGCAAATCATTTTATGTTGTGTCGGAAGAAATAACCCACCTTGTTGTTCAATGCGCTCATTGATCGGATCTGTCCAACTGACGAACGCCACTGCAAACCAATTTCCAATCTGGGGTCCCTCTACTGTAATACGTTGCTGTGCTTCATCCGATTGAAACTGCAGGTCATAAATTTTGAATCTTCATTGGAAAAGATACAAATACATATGTGAAAATGAATCGAATATTTAATCGAATGTTTATATCAACTTTGTTCATATAATTAATTGACTGTGATTTGAATTTGTGTAGTTACTTCGAAACTTCATTAGGCTGAATTTAAATGTACCAAATGTGTTACGTAATTTAAGAAACCTTTTTAATTAAAAGGATTGCAGCATATACTATATTCACATCTTTGAAATCACAAGCTGAACTCAACTGTTATCAGGTACGTATTAAAAACAATGTGCTAATACTACTTATTACAAAATTTTGCGTTTAGATTCTTTTTTTGTGCTTAGCAACATATGTTGATAAACAATGTTTATGTCCTGGCACGTAATATCTGACATCTTTTAATGCAGATAACATTTCGTCTCCATTACATGTGGCTTTTTGTAATTGCGGAAAGGAGTGCATTATTGTATCATCCCGTGATATTTACATTATTGAATGATATGAAGTCAATAGAAAGTTTGCTGTCAAAAAGACGAGACAATCGGGTTGTTATTAAGATCCAAAAAAGGTGGTCGTTCGAGAAGGAAACGAAGTAGAGGCTTGTTGGAGTGTTTAATACCTTTACAATTCCTCCTTTGGTTTTAAATATTATGATTTTGGGCTGCATTTTCGACAACTCCAAACAGATATGGTTATGATTTGAATGATGTTTTCATGAACGAAGTCGAAATGGCTTTTTTTTATTCATCTCACCTTTCTTCGGCGTTGAGGAAATTTCTGGGAAATGTTATGTTTTCCGGACTTATCACGGGATAACTGCCGGCCTTCAAATGTAACGTGACATCCCGTGGTTTGCATTTTCTCTCTGTGAACTCAAAAAAAGACTACTTTTAAAGACCTGTATTCGCATGTGTGGTCAAGGGGCAATACTAACGAAATGCACTCTTGGGGTCTTCAAAGGCTTTGAACGTGAAAAACGCTGTCCGGGTGTCTTGTGGAATGCGAAAGTGCAGGATGGAAACGTCTTTGTATGAAGTGTACTTGAGCAGCGGGTTCGAGGGGAGACGTACGATAAGGGTCTGATCCTTCGGTATCTTCAGCTTATCGACTTTCTCCTGTTGGAATTCAGCGGCGAGGTAGTCGCTTTTTGATGGCTCTTGATTGATCTGAATGCTAGCGTCACATCCGCACCCGAGCATTCCAATAAGATACAAGAGCAGAAGTCCTTGTAGGCGGCACATCATCTCGATGGGCATAAATATGTCAAGTGGATTGCGTAGTCACGTCGTGGCAGCGATGGCACGTTGAATGGTGCAAACGGTTTTAAGGCGCCAACTTCATATGGGTAACTGCAAAAAAAAAAAAAATGAAAACATTACTGGTATGTGGAGTACATTAATTATTATTATATAATTGATTGTTAAGAAAATTAGAACAACAAGCACGACGTTTCACAATGATGAAATTACCGACCTCTACTATCTCTAGATTTAACTATTACAGAAGAGGTCAAATAAAGCAGAAGGTGTGATTATGTCAAATATATTTGACTATAATTTTTAACTTTATACACAATGACCGAACGTGAACGCTTATAGTAATAATTGGGTAATATAGTAATAGTAATATGAAGGTATGTACATATATCTATAAGTGTTTTTTAATCTTCTTATCTTAAATTCGACTCATCTTCAAATGCCATTATGAAGGATTGGCAAATATCTTTCCTTTTAGCCATTCGTTTGTTACTCTTCTCCTTTCAGTTTCTGTACCGTTGTACATTTGAGCTGCGTTTTGATTTACTTTTTTCGAACTCAACCAAGACGTTAAAACTTCAACTATTTATGCAAAGGAGCACCGTAAGGTTAACGGTATATTCTCTTTTTCACGAAATGTGTAACGCATAGAAATAGAGATGATAGATATAGAAAAGTATATATATTTGTGATCAGCGTCACCTGAGTCGATTTAACCATATTCGTCCGTCCGTCTGTCCGTCCGTCTGTCTGTTGAAATCACGATCTCAAGAGAACCGGTGAAGGTATCATGAATTCAATGAATATCATGAATATGGTATGTACTACATTATAATTTGTGCATTATTCTCGTATTATAAGCTACAATATAAAACTTATACAGTTTTATTTAAATTAATAAATAAATAATAATAACAGAATTCGGATGTTTTTAGGAAAGCAGAGTAACTTCGCCACAATTCATGATTTTTAAGTATATTGGTCCTTAAATTCTTCATCTGTTCTGTTGCATGCCTCAAGTAGCGGTTTGTTCATGTTCGCTCAACTGTGCAGTGTTCTTGAGGAAGTCTTGAAATAACGAAGTTCTTTATACTGACAACATTGCAGAAACGCAGAAAGTCCTTCCTTCAATTAAAATGCGACTCTGTTTTCTCTTAATAACAACGAACGCACCAACACACCAGCAACTGCTTCTATGGACTCACTTGAGAGTGTTGCTCTTTCCATCCCAACTGCGAAAAATAATAAAAACTATACCGGAAAAACCTAAATAACTTCATCAAGCAGCGAACAGCAAGTCGGTGTGGTGGCGGTTCGAGTCACCACCAGCCATGCTACCAAGACACTGGACGTTCAGTTTAACATTAAATATCTGAGCCGAGTACTAAAGATTTGATCATCATTACAGCCGTGGCTTGTCGCTTTCTCAACGCTGACTCTTTTGCGTTTTCTCTCAATTAGTGGTGCTTATGAGCTTATTTTATAAATTCTACATTACGCAGTTCTGAAAATGCTGTTTCCCTTTCGAAGGAATTCCGTAGATTTTTCTTATGCACGCATACTTCAAATATGTAAGCTAATAAATTGACCAACCCTTGTAAATCGAATGATAATGCTCAATGCGATTTTTATCCTGAAATTGCACAGTGCTACCGACTCTCCATACTTATTAACATTCAATTAAATGTCCCTCGCGTCTCATCAAGAAAATATATACGAATTTTCATATCTAAGTTTTTGCCTATCAACATTTTTATTATATGACACTATATGAGGTGGAGGACTGCACCTTCCCTATTAGTCAATTCCAGCTCGTTTCCTTTCAATTGCCTGGCGTAACCTCTCTACTTGTTCACAATAGAGTTGAGAATCGATTGCTCGACCAACTAGAAGTAGCTGATGGTGGACGATTCCATTCCAGTCCCAATACCGCTCTTCAAGATGTTAGAACAAAGATTATTGTTTCTTATGCTCCATTTTTGGAGTATTCTACCATGTACATGACTCCAAAAACAATGGAGTTACATATAGGCGAACATATGTACACATCTAAAATTAGTTCGAAGCTAGAATGAGACAAGGGGACGTAAAATTGGTGGGAAATACGAACAGTTATTAGTGAATCGTATAAATAATAGTAATTTACATCGTATAAACTTTTAATTGTAAATTTTTGTCTGTAGGAATAATGAACAGACTTTCGTTTGTTTCGAATTAACACACGCCTAACAGTTCGTGATTCCATAAAATAGTGTGTATAAATATCAACTCTACGTTTATCCATATTCCGGGTCCACTGAAGTGTGTTTCCGTTTTCAAACCGCTGGTCTCAAGTCGCAGTAGTCGTTTGAAAACAGAGGAAAAATCGGAAAATCTTTGACAAAGTGAATCCTCTCAACGACGAAGTTCACTGCGGCGCATGAATCATTTATAACGCACTCTCGCCTGCAGCTGGCGGTTACGGGCAACTCCATTTACATAAATTATAGAGGCATTGATAACCAGAAGCAACTTGGAGGATTTCAGTCTGTATTGAAACTTTAACAGAAAAGTATAGGGTACGTTAATGGCTAACTAGAAATATATTATAGTTAATTTCTTGTTCCTGACAGATAAGTACATTTATACATGTATTCAGATGTCTTTTTAATTATACGAGTATAGTCCACATTTCGCACAATTTCATAGTTAACCGGAACCATAGTATCGACATATGTATGTATATCAAAGATAAATCGGGCGTTCGTACTGAGCCACAATAATATTCAGCTGGCTATGTATGTATGTATGTATATATGTATATTGTAAGTATGTATATATGAGGGTAAACGTTTGTATTTAATTACGTTGGATACTCGTATCTACACTAGTATATATTGTAACAAAGCAAATAAATACCTGGCTCGAATATCTTTGCTGTATAATTTTTTATTGGTTTTAAATAATCATTTAAATTATATTGAAAAGCACTTTTGAACTTAATCACTTCGTTTCCGATTCACACTTTATTTCGCACAGCTTAATTAATACTGTATATTAAGTATTGAATCACTTGATACCGTTTAATTCATACGATTATGACGTCTACATGTTGTCCGCTTATCAAAACAAACTACGAACAAGTCTTTTCTGTCGGATTTAAATTTGCCAGCTGAAGCCGACACAAGATTGCTTCCATATACATATGTACATATGTATAGTATGTGTACATAGCATATAATAGAATGCTTGTAGTTTTTTCTCTTTCATGTAGCAAATAAAACGATTTAATCGAAAATAAAGTAATCTATTGTACATTAATATTGTAATAAGACCCAATTAATTGTATAAATTATTATTGTTTTACGAAAAAACCCAACTTTTACTGTAAGTTTTTTGACTAATTGTTCAGCTTGGTTGCAATTATACTCTATAAGTAACAATGGGTGTAGTTGGGTTAACATAACCTGCCCCATTGAAAGCTGCTATGTCCCTAGAGCACCAGTTTAGCATTTCCTTCTAAAGATTCTTTTTAACTGTGTAGACCATGAAATATTAAACTTCGAATAGGTTTCTTTCTATCATTTGAGTTCATACATTGTAGAGTCTCAACTGTACCGAACAAACACTTTTACATATGTATGTACTTGATTTTAATTCGAAATTTCTTATCAGCTAAATGTCGATGAGCAACTAATAGTGAACGAAAACTTTCCATTATCTTATCTTCAGTTTTGTAATTCCAACAGTAACGACTTTTATTAAAATTGTATTCGGGTACAGTTCTCAAAAGTAGCATCATAGGATTTCCAAATCCTACGTGGACCACTTTGGTCACCACCATTGGTCCTTTTAAAGTTACTTCGTTGGAATTTCTTTTTATCGTTTGTAATCACTTGGCGATTAATTTGATTATGTGATTTTACTCTGTTCCAACTGAGGCCATTGTTGAATCGAGTCAGAATGGTACCAAAATAAATGGATGTAGGATGACTCCGAGTTTGCAGACCAACAGAAGTTGACAGAATGTAGCTGCCACACATCCTGCTGTGTGTTTGACCAACAGAAGGACCTGATAATATATTCAATAATAATTCTTTCACAAACCAGTACAGGTCAGAATCTAATTCAAATTACCTTGAGAAACAAGTGTTGTGGTCTCATGAGTGGGTTGTTTCGCTCTTGCAGTCCATCATCGCATCATCGTTCGAATACTTCATAAATTGCTGCTTAAATTATGACTTTTCGACATAAGTTTTGATCAAGTTTAGAGTGCAATAGTTCTTATAACTATTTTATGGCAAGTTCATTAGAATTGCGCTTTGGTTTTGCTGAAAAGTGAAAGTTGCGGTCGGTAGCAAATGTTTGGAAAATTCGTGTGGAGGTGATGGACTGCAAGTCTCAAGTTGCTCATCGGTTCGTAAATGCTTACTCTTGCTCGTTCACACTCCCGAGCGGCAGCCACAGATACAATTTTCAGCGCTCGCTCAAAAGAGCGTTTGCTTTTGCGAGCCCGTAAAGCCAGAGCCATACAAAATTTTTTTTGTGGCTCCCTCTCGGTCGGGCTCGCAAAAGCAAACGCTCTTTTGAGCGAGTCGGAGCGATTACTTTTATCAGTGACTGCTCTGTGGAGCACGAAAGAGCGGAAGAGAGCGCTCGAGAGCGAGCAATTACGAACAATTGGCATTTAATATTTGTTGTCTAGACAACATCATATTCTGTATTTTGTTTTATCTTCTCGGTTGTACGGAGGTTAATAAACATTTTGAAACTCATCTCTATACCTATCATTCTACATATGTTTTTATATCCAATGATTCTAGGCAGTATTTCCTCCTCCATGGTTAAGTATATTCAAAATTGTATTACTTTCCTTCCTACTTTCCTTGTACTGTATCCATTATTCCTTCACGTTAATCGTTAAATGTCCTTATCTCAATAAAAAACTCAATTTCGAATTTTTTTATCATACGTTGTTTTGCATTTTAGGTGACGATATGTATAAATACCAACATTTAATAGGGGTTTTTCAATTACCTCATCAAGAATCATTTAAGTAAACAATTTTTTTGATGCCAAAGCGTCACCAATTTATTGTTTCAACCATATGTATTATTTTTCTCTATGCTTGTCTTTTTGAAACCGGTTCCGTGTAGTTGGAATAATACAAAGCCATATTTCTAAAAACCCAGAGCTTTCGTTTATCAAATAAAGTAAAATATTATTAATGTGAGGGAGGCAAGAAAAACACATAAAGTACTCTATCAATATCTGGCTTTCTGATTTTCTCTCACTCTCTCTTTCTCGCTCTCTTTCTCTCTCTCTCTCTCTCTATTTGTTTCTCGTTTGCTTCATGAAAACTATTGAAAAGATCAGGTTTGTTGTTTGCGTTACACAAAACAAGTCTTTCGTTTTTTCTGAACTCTTTCAACCAAATCGCTTAGTTAGGTGCGAGTCGGTCAAGCGTCAAGTCGAAACGGGGATCGCAGAACGACGGCAGTGCAATAGTAGCCAAAACGGATCTTACCATCAACTTAATAGTTGGTAAAATTGAAAGCTCATAATATATAATATAGTTTATAAAAAATAGATCAACCAGATATTGGTAAAAAATATTATATCATAATGTTTTGGAGTGCTCTCAACAGTGAATAACATAATAATAAAGCCAGCAACCGGATTTCGATAGTAAAGAAACTTACTTTGTTTCGTCGTTTTGGCAAAGCATCGTTTTTAGCAACGGGAAAATGTTCCCCGTCGTGTCGTGTAGACGAGGAGGTCGTGCAGCCATTTTAGTGTGTATGTCCGCTGTTGCGTAGATCGTCAGACACGCCCATTGGGCGAGCGCCAGCGTATTCAATCACCTTCGAGTTTATTTAATTTATTACGTTTTTGTGTACATCATATTTTAAATCTCCATTGATTTGCATTCGTCGTGGTCGTTCGGAAGCTATGGAGTACTTTAAGCGACTAGTGAAAGTAGATCTTTGGTTTTCCCCAAACCCGCCGAAAATAAAACAAGAAAATAAATGAACATCCACAAAATAACGACGGTTCGATTGGGAAATCATTAGCGCATCTTCGAAAGTGATAGAAAACAACAAACAAATGCAGGTGGTGTAATTATACAACAATTCTTTTTTGTTATTTTGCAAGAACCTGTGTTGGGTGGCAGATTTCAAGTGTGTTAATAAATTGAAACGTGCGCTCGCCGACCACGACGAGGGCGTTGGTGGATGTTCCTTATTTTGGTAACAAATAATGAGTTATCACGCTCGGTCCACACGCAGGGCATCCGCTGGAGTGCAGAGTAGCTTAGTTATTCCGTTAATAGTGTTTGGAATAGCAGCTGTTTTTATAAGACCAGGTAAGACCGCTATTCTAACTACATTTTGATTTGAATTTTGAATTGAATTATTTTTTGTGATGAAAAATAAGTACCAATTTAATTTTTGTATATATACTGTGTTGTATATGTATTTGATTAATAAAAATATATATCATATCAATCGATTATTTTTTGGCTGTAGTCAAAGTAAAAGAACGCAGCGAGCTGCTATACTGCTATAATGGCTTGGCAGCTACTGATGAGATTTCGTCAAACACACTCAATGTACAATATATGAGTATATATTATGCCACTCAAAAATTGAGGGCCGAAATGGTTGCTCATGGACACCACTGTCCAAGACCGACAACCGTCGATGATACGAATTTGCAACGGCAGAGAGCACATACAAGGACGCCATTGTTATCATTATCGAGTATAATAGGAGCATATATAAGAGACGTTCAGCGAACATTCTCTTGGCGTCGGCTTAGTAGAGGTTGAGAAAATCGTACAAATTTATCCCCAAAGAAACAAAACAGTTTTCGTCTGGTCGATGGTCGGAGTAACGGAAGAGACAAGATGTGGCGCCATTGCGATGGTTCATTCGGTACTTTGTGTTGAGTTTCTGTAGCCTCGTATCGCGGAAATGGTGGAAGTTTCGTCTAGGCGTCGTTTAGCTTTTGTCTCAACATCACCCAAAACTGTTCAGTTTTTAAGTCTTTAAGAATGCATTCAAATAGTTTGCCAAATTTTTTGATGTGATTGTTGGCAAAAGACAGCTTCTACGCCTGAAGACAATTGCATACAATAATTTTGAACTAGTTGCCCGAAATAATAAGGCAAAGACACCAAACTTGCATATTAAAGAAAATAAAGCCATTTCAATCGAATAAGAAAATGAAAATTATTAAATGTTTATCACAAGAGGAGGGCAACTCAAAAGTTCCGTTGTGCTCATGGCTCGGGATTGTATGGAGTTCAGGCGAGTTATGTGTGAATTCGAGATATTCATATAGCAGAGATGCGAAAAATCAAATGAGTCACTCAGTCACTGCGAAGCGAGTTAGTGAGATACTTTTCTGAAATCATTTTATCACAAAGTATCAGCTGGTATGAAAAGTCATTGGCGCGATGAATTTTAATTTATTTGTTAATTTGTGTTAATTTTAATACGATTTGACTATTTTCAAAGTGTTTCGTCATTATAGTAAATATTGGAATCATTTACTCATGTAGTATAATATATAAGAGAAAGATATATAGAAAGATATATATATTATTTTTAAAGTTCGATAAACTTTCACTTTCAATTCTTCGCCGTATCAGAATACTCAACAACATCGAATGCCTTTTCATGTTGCTCAATGTCTTGGCGCTGCCCCTTTAGACACTTTCTATTTGTCGTCTTTATGCTTCACAGCAATTTTTTACAAACATATGGCCAAAAAGGGTTCCCCCATATGTGGCCATTGTGTCCCTTTTAAAGCTGTGGAATTTTCCTATTCAGTCTATTCTTACTCGTATATTTGTACATATACTAGTATGTAGTCGAATGATACTTGCGGCAATGTTTCGATTTATAAGTTATTGTTGGCCAAAGAAGACGTGGCATATGAAAACAGGTACAACAGCGCACCGACGTAACAACCAACAACAAAGAATGCATCATTTCACTTTCGGTTTTCTATAATACAAAATAAGATCTATTTTATGTAGCGAGCAACTTTTTAATTGAAATTTAAGAATTATGAGAAGGAGAGAGTGTGATAACACTGCAATATACTCAACAGTTGAATTTTCTATTTCACGTTTTTTATTTGTCGTCCTTATGCTTTACAGTATTCGACAATCAACAACATCAATAGGTATTTCTTTTGTTTTTAATATCTTTAATATCATTTAATATCTTTTACACCGCATTAGTTATAAATTAGTTTTATTTTAGCCTTTTATTTCAATCGAATAACATTCTTTTTATCCCTTCTTCTCGCGTTTGTTTCGGTCGCTAACCGCAACTACGAATTACCATCAGCGGCAAGTCAACATCCATACGCCCCACTGAACACTCCACCAATACTTTATGTGCCGGATCGAAATTGGCGTATCCCCGAGACAGAGCAAATTGGCCAAATAATTGCGAGGATCCGGGCAGAGGATGCGGAGAACGATGAGCTGGTGTTCGGTCTGGAGCCGCACTTCCACTCTAATTACGCTAATCCAAACGACAATGGCGTCCAGGGCGATAGTAGACTGGCCAGTGATAGTTTGCCGTTTCGAATAGATTCGGCTGGTGGAGTTGTTTACCTCAACGAGAGCCTTGTTGGGCGGGTAAGTATGTAGCCTGATCTTAATGCGGCTTTAGTCAATAGAAGTATTTTACTTTCACTAAGAGAGGCATATCGAAGAGCCTTTAATATCAAAGTAATGTCAGATTAAGAATTTAAGTAAAA
Organism: Myopa testacea; assembly: GCA_949629155.1. NCBI lineage: Eukaryota > Metazoa > Arthropoda > Insecta > Diptera > Conopidae > Myopa > Myopa testacea. The sequence continues at coordinate 57,573,401 of OX451345.1, forward strand.
TAAAACTAAAGAAAAACAGAAATAAACTTGTAAGGTTCGAAGATTTGTGTCCAAGTATGTAAAAAATAAAAACAAGCATTCTGAAATTAGCATTCTATGATTTTTAAAATAACGTTATTTTAAAACATTGCTATTTTCCCCTTTTTCGTTGCATTGTGAACATAATTACTTATGTATGAAATGGTGTAAATATATTTACACTCTAAGGCAGGAGAAAACTTTTTTCTATACATAACGGTGTCGGATGGTCAATTAACGGCAAAAAACGAAGTTTTCGTCAATATTCTTGGAAGCAACGGCAACAAATTTAACAGACGAAAACCACCATCCATCACAAACGTTGTACACAATATCTCTCAGTTCTTGCCTGCATTTGATCAGTTGCCAGGTGTGCAGTCCGTTAGGAACCAACAGCTGTATGGCCCCCCGTCAAAAAGTGCCCTGAAGCCTTCATTTTTCTCACCTCATCGACCTGTTTCTGGTACTCCAGGTGGTGGCGGGGATACTAATGGTTATCATGTACTCAATATTAATCCCAACCAACATTATCCAGTTTGGCCCACAAACTATTCGGATGGCGATGACAGTAATGCGAATGACAGTGAAGCCTACGTCGACATGGACAGTACAGAAAGGTCTTCGTTGGAAACGTCGTCACAGGTGGCAACGACAATTCGCACCAAACTGACGCCAGTTTGGATAAAAAGCCAGACACCAGACGAAGACAAAGAGAATGCACTCAAACGAAAGAATTCTTCAGCGAAGCCTGCTCGTGTTGCTGACAGACCGACTGGCGCCGACCCTCAGGATATCCCATCAATTCATTCGACAACTGCCTACTCGATCAAGGCTGCAACGATTCCATTAATAATCACTGTTTGCGGCTTATTTGCGGCAGCTCTCGCAGTTTTCGGCTACTTGTTCCGCAAACGATTGTGTGCCATCAGTAAAACGCTTAAAAAGAAGTCCAAAGAGGAGATGGCAAAGAAGTCCAATCAGAGCAATACAAGCGGTAATCTTCAAGATGACAGCCGTAACTCAATGGTAATGCAGCACTGGAATGGCCCGCTGGCTTACGGGAATCGTTATGTGCCCTGGGAGCGGGATGAGCAAAGTTTGCAGCAGTCTGCGGTAAGTTAAGGCAGAAATTCCCAAGACTTCCGATATACCAACTGACTTCATAATTGTAGATAAATGTCATTAATTATTCGTATCATAGAAAACTCTCATTTGTTCAAGTTTTTTCAAGATTAGTTCAACGGCCTCAAAGAAAATTTTGAAAGCCAACTTAAAGTTCAGCCCCTAACGTACTCTTTAAATTGGGTTTCTATGTCAAAAAAGAGAAAATGTTGCCTAATAACTTGCGAAATTTTGGTTAAACTTACTTTCGGTTACTATCCACTGCGCATAACTTTCATTACTTTACAGTCAATAAGTGCAGATTTATTATATTACATTTTCTTACATTATATCAATTATCAATTCTTATCAAGTACGATTTCCTGTTTAGACGCTTCCCGCACTGTTATGGTACTTATTCAAGCTTTTTATTGGTGATTTTATTTATGAATACACATTTTATTTTGAAGAGAGCAAGTGTGGGTTGAGCACAAGGTAACCACTTTTTAGCACGTACTCCGATCACAAAAATGAGAGTGAAATTCCCACCAAGCATGCACGGTAGCGTAACCACGGCCTACTACCATCCCTTCTGCTACTGACAGACGGTATCACTGCCGGCAACTTACACAAGTGTCCCAATATTTAAACACTTTGCAGCGCTGTGCTCGCAAAGGACATTTCCTAGATTGCATATTATCCTGTTGATGGTGTTTTATTTTTTGTGCAAATGCAAATGATGGTGACAGTAATCTAAACATTTTGACAGTTGGTACATTCTACAGGTTTTTTTTTTTGCTATCTTTTCCTCTACGCCACACCTGGATGGCGTCCCAGAGAAAATGCAACAGGGTTATGTTAGCATCATAGCCCCCCCCCCCCCCCCTCTCACAAAAAATTTTTGATAAATAGGATTTTTCAAATGTTTATCGATATGTATTTTTTCTATACGTCTAATAAATCTATTTTGCCCTCCACTTACATGGAATAAAATGTCTTCAACTACAATCCACATTACTCCCAAAGGCGACATCACAGATATCAAGAGGTGTTGTAAACGGTGCTAACTACGTTTCATCTGCTGTTCCGTTGGGCAATGTCGTTGGTGTTGGGCTTGGTGTCAATGGTGGCGAGGGTCCTAGCAGCAACACTAATTTACAGGGCAACTATGATCGATGGGAATTTCCAAGACATCGATTAAAGTTTTTCAACATACTTGGAGAAGGTGCTTTTGGGCAGGTCTGGCGCTGCGAAGCGACCGACATTGATGGTAAGTAACCGAGTAACTACAAAATATCTATATGTACATATACAAAAAAGTATATAAAAAGTGAAATATAAAAGTATATATGCACTCAATCCAATAAAGTGGCATAACTCAAAATTTGTTATTTTCGAGTTAATGTATTAAAACTCTTTCCCAATCTCGTATCTACCAACAATCAAAAGCTGAATTTATTTTCTTGTTATAAACTGATGCCGAAAACAGGTTTGGTTTCTCTTCATCCTCTGAAGATATACCAGTTTGCAATCACCAAAGTGCATTTTCTGAAGAATGCGAAATTTTGATTTGCGTCAGTTTTTGAATTGAGTGCGATACACACTACTAGACAAAAGTTCCGAAGCACCCTTGAAATTTCTACAAATACCAGAGAACTTCAACGAATATAATCGTTCTTATTTGCACAACGAATAACGAATACATATTACTGCAATTTAATGTTCGAAACTGATTCGCAAACAACGGAAATAATATCCACGAAGAGTCCGAATAAAAATAAAATAAAATTTGTAGTACGCAAGGATTCCAAGCTTTTATTTTAGATACATACATATGTATATCTAATGTGACGCCAGATCATATTTTTAGCCACACAGATTTCATGAGTATATAAATAAATTGCATTTTATACATGCCTTTCTATGGTATATCTTTTTAGGTTTTGAAGGTGTAACGACGGTGGCCGTGAAAACGCTGAAAGAAAACGCTTCCGAGGTGGAGAAAAATGACTTAGTTTCAGAACTTAGGGTAAGTGAACTTCTTAAACTGTAAGAGCTTCGTAAGTGCTACCCTTTCTAAGCAAAGAAGAAAGTTTTATAATTTCTGTCTGACTTTTTCTGTCTGTCTCTGCACGAGTTGTAACGAGTTGAAGGGCGATTATTTATGCTATTATAAATGATATACATAATGTGAGAGTCCTTTAAAGCATGTCTTGTTGTTCCCAAGTCCACGTATTTCAAAAATATTCGAAATTATTTCTCGGTACTTACATACTCAAGCACTTTTGAGCAGAGTTTGTCTTATTAAAAGTTATTAAAAGCGATGTTACAGCACCTTATGTTTTCGTCTCAATTGTACAATCGCATAATTTTCCTATTCTTGTACATAAATCATGTGTACGATTTGTGCACGTCTTAAATAAAATACATATGTATGTTCAGTGAAACCAGAGACTGAATCATTGACCAAAATGTGAGTGTTGAAAACATTCTTTACCGTCTCTGGAATTGTATAATTTGGACTGCTATGACTGCTATGACTGCTATGACTGTTATGAATAAATTGCAGCTGCTCACGTTGAGAACAGTGGGACATCCCGGCCGATGTGCCTTCAGAGACGTCTGTAAAAACACCCATGAAATTTAATTCCGTTTGGGGTGACCGGAAAGCCATCAGAATGCCACGAGACACGACCACACACACATCCAACAAATATATTCGGAAGTCGTGTATGTATTAGTAGAATATTGCACACAATCTAATCAGCTTTTCTAATTTTGGCTTTCAGTTGCTTTATTTCGTTTGGCTTCGTGCTCTTTATTTATGCTGCTTCGAAGTTTATCCTGCTTTCCAGGATGCCGCAAGCAGTCTGGAACTCGTTAAAAGGCAACAACAAAGTTTGCCATTTCGCAGCTTAGTTGCTTTGTTTTCGTTATGCAATAGTTTTTGTTTCAGTTTCGTTTTCTGCGACAATTAATGATAATTGTCTGTAGTCATAACTTTATACATGTTTGTGTGGTCAACAGACGGGTTGACTCGGTATTCCGTTCGTGGTTTGTTTGGCAAAGGAACTAGAATCCTTTTTGTCAATTTGTGTGCTAGGATTTCTGATCTCCTTGTTTCTAAATTACTATATTCTGTAAAAAGAAAATGAGACAGTGAATTTAGGATTTCTCTTTGATTTGAAATTTAAGCACTTATACATATGAAATTTAAGCCACGTTATACCCAATTGTGTAGCGTTTCATGAGTAGCTGTGCAGTTGCATTTTTACTACAATACTTTAGCATTTTTAACTATTATGTGCTTTATAGTTATAGCATCAAGTTTTTGTATGCATTTTATGTATGTATGTATGATGAGCCTTTTCCCGTTCCAGGTAATGAAGTCTTTAGAGCCGCACGTGAACGTTGTGCGTCTGCTGGGCTGTTGCACGGACAAGGATCCCCTCTTCGTAGTAATTGAATATGTAAATCGGGGCAAGCTGCAAACATACTTACGCAATTCACGTGCTGAAAGGTAAGGAACTGAGTACTTATGACTAGGTTATTTGATGCCTAATACCGCCAAAAAGTAAAAATCAATGAACGCAATTCCTTTAACTGCAATCTAAGCAGAGAACGTAAGCATGGCGTCTTTATTGTCATCGAATTTAGAGGCACATCGAATGTGCTACCATACGATAGCCATCCTTATTTACCATCGCAATTGTAAATGCTGCTCACTCACTCGTTCTCATTGGCTCTTTCGTGCATTGCAGGCATTACGGCAACACGCACGGAAAATCGAATATCCTGACGTCGAGCGATTTAACATCTTTCATGTATCAAGTGGGCAAGGGTATGGATTATCTTACATCGCGTGGGGTAAGTACGAGCACAAGTTCAGTGTAACTCGATATGAAATAAATACAGGAATAAACTGCGATATGAAGTCGAAGCTTTCAGCCTTTATAATAGTGCAGCATCTGCTTCAGAACAGTAGGTGGCACATTTAGCCGACAAAAGCTTCTACCATGCATGGGAGTCTGGGCAGAAATAAGTGCGCATTTTCCGAAAAGCGAAATTAGAAATGAAAAAATTTAATACTCAACAAATGTGCTTCAATTGTACAGTTCTTTTATATGTATGCTCTTACTCTGTATATTTTGTATTACTTTATATATCTGTATAAACGTTACATGCCGTTGCTTATTTGTTCTCCTTAAAAATCGATTCTTTTAGATCATCCATCGAGACTTAGCCGCTCGGAATGTTCTCATAACCGACGAGCACACCTGCAAAGTGGCAGATTTTGGATTTGCCAGAGACATCGTCACATCGAAAATATACGAACGCAAGAGTGAGGGAAAGCTGCCCATTAGGTAAAAATGCATCTAAATGCATTCAACTATATTTGTATATGTATGCATAACTTTCGATTACCAACCAACTTCAAGTAAGACACGAAAACTATACGAGTATAATCGAGAACTATACGAGACAGAATGAAAGAAGAAAACATATACTTGGCAATTCTGTTGTCTGGACAGCTGACTGACAAAAATGTCCAATTTGCGGTGAAAATGGTGCCAGTATTTTACAGATAATTTTTAACCCGGTTACTTCGATCAGATTCTACAATTTCTACAATTTGTGTTTCCGGAAAAACACAACAGAACCCAATTAGATCCCATGTTCGATAAGTACCTATATAATTTAATCAAAGGTTATTTATTTAGAAATAAGTTGCCATACTCGTATAAACAGTGGGCGTGTTGGTTGACCGATTTTGCACAGTTTCAATGCGGGACACACTTACATATGTATGTACATATGACGGGACTAACTGACTGCAACTTTTAGAGAAGGAAGATTCGCGCTCGAACTATTGACATTAGTTATGGACACGGCATTGCCTGTCGACATATTGCATTTGACGTTCCCGTCTGTATTTATCATTGCCTTTGTTTTCTCTTCTCTGGAGTCTCTTGAGTCCATTGAAAACACCTTAGTGCTTAAGTTCAACGACGTGTCATGAATTAAATTGGTTCGGTGCACTCGATTGACAATTCTTAGGTGCAACCATAGACAAATAATAACAAATTAAAATAATAATATTATTTGCCGGTGGTGCAACAATGCTAATACTCCTTATCTTGCAGGTGGATGGCCATCGAATCACTTTACGATAACATTTTTTCCGTTAAGTCGGACATTTGGAGCTTCGGAGTACTTATGTGGGAAATTGTAACACTTGGTTCAACGCCATACCCCGGAATATCAGCAGCAGATGTTATGCACAAGGTATGTATACACACACACACATACAGGTACGTTCGGGGTTAAGCATATTTAAAAATATTGTGGTTACTCAAGGATATTTAGCCCGTAAGTTGATAAATAATATGCACAACTTTTAGGTACGGGATGGATATCGTCTTGAAAAACCCGAGCATTGTCGTCGTGAGTTATACAACATCATGTACTATTGTTGGTCCGAGAATGCCACCGAGAGACCAACATTCGCAGAGGTGGTGCAAATGCTCGATAAACTACTACACACAGAAATGGATTATATCGAGCTAGAACGCTTTCCTGATCACAACTACTACAACATACTGAACCTAAGTGGTGAGAAATTATAGATCATCGAACAAAGCATATGACAATATCACAGAGATTATTGAAATGACTTGAAACAAACCAATGACATTCAAATTTGATGCGACTAGTCCATAGAACAAAAACTATAACCAAAGTAAAAAATTTCACTACAACTCTGTTCCACAAAATTTACGCGTCAAGCATCAAAATATGGCGAATATTTGTTCAAATTGACGATATGTTGCGAAGATGAAAAGAAAGAATTTCTTCTGTCGTGTGGAAAGAATTGCATCAGCGGAATCTACTACACTCTCGCAACATCATCTCTTCCACTTCTGACTGAAGTGACCACGAAACGCTACAAAGATAGAGGAACACATCCATAACTCTCACTTTGGAATCTTTATATAAGCTTTGCTTCTAAGAATTTATTTTGTATATACATACGTACAAATGTGTACATTTATAAACTTACTTAATTCGCATTAATTTTATAACGTGTATTATCCTGAAGCTTTCTTCAAAGCATTGTTAATTATTATAATTATATTTTAAAAACTTTGTATAGTACTCGTATAGTCCATGTATATATATAATACATATACTAATATTATTCAATATAATGTTAATGAATTGTTTCTCTGATTTTGTGAAGATTGAAGAAAAACATTGTCCACTAATTTGGATTGAAATTTAAGAATTCTTATTTATTTCCGTCATTTCTAAAGGAACTCAATGATGATATTAAAATCATCAACAGTTTTTTCAACTACAGTGTGGAAAGAAAAAATGTGTGTTCGATAAAAATTGTATTGACATACATATATACGGGTAATTTTTGCAAAGGGGAGAAAAAGCGGGCCTGTGGATCATTCACCAATCCGCAGACAACGGATTGAACAAGTTTTGATATTTTCTCCTCTAAGTGCGAATCGTATTGTTATAAACTTTAAACTTTAAACTTTATTTTATACCAGACTATACACTTCGATATCACGTTTTCTGCCACAAGAGATAACATATACAACGGGCGTCCCGAATCCCTAGCGTAAGGCGCCAAGAAAGACGGTTAAAGTTCCTTGGCAACAATTTCATCAACAGCTACAACAAAACTAAAGCGCAGTTACGTGATATGCATTATTAAACAATAAATATCAAACATATCGATGGTCGTAGCTCATGGGCTGCACGTTCGTGTCGGTGACGTGTACAACTCCGCTGGAGATAGAAATTCTAACTGACAAAACTCGCGATGAGACTCGAAAATGCCTGGATGCCTGACAATGTTTATTGTTTTATTGACAAAGTTTAAATTGCGACTATTTTGAAGTACCAAGTATTTCCAAATGAAACTCCATACGAACGCCGTATCTTCGAAATGCTTTTTTGAATGGGGAAATAAGAATCACACGAAAACCTTGACTACTAATTTATTTCATTTATTTTTCAACACCCTTAAATAGTGGTTGGCTTCAAAGCCTTAATAAGACGTTTTGAGCTCAAGCAGACTCATCTGCATCATTTATATTGAGATTTTAACATCAAAAGGACTAAATTAGACATCTCAGGACCTGCAGGGTAGCTAAAACATAATAAATCACTTGCCACACAATATTTTTCATTATTGTTAGTAAAACTACTTACTCTGTGATAATTGGATTTTTATTATCATGCTATCCGCGGGATACCAAACTCAAGCAGGGTGCTGATGTTTTGTCGCCCGGAAAGATGCAAATTAACAACCGGGTGATAAATTATTTGCCATGTTCTTATATAAGTTTTGTGTACAGCTTAATGTCGACCTATTCTTGCATTGTTTTCCATCTACGTATTATCTTGAGGTAAGGTGGCCAAAGGTAGAACTACGCTTACCATGACGCACAACGCTGGAAAGGGCAGACAACCGTTTGAATCCCTTATTGCCAGGGATGGCGAAATACTCGCATAATGAATCTCTCATTCACTTTAAGTAATAAGAGTAATTTTGCAAACTTAGTAGAGGACTTTCACGTTAAATGTTTTCATCTAAAATGTTCGATGATGAGGTGAGATAAGTTTCATAGCTTAAAATATTGACTACATTGTCTTTTCTTCGAAAATCCTATTTATGTATACACGAGATGAGTGTAACACTTCAATGCAAGATTGCTTATCATAAAAAGCTAAGGCATGAAATTTATTTTTTTGGACAAGCCAATTGTTACCAAACATACGAAGAACTTCCCGCAAAGGAACTTCTCGCTCCCGCTTTTATTTGAAAAATGTTTTTGGAATTTTATTCTGGGATTGTTGATTTCCAATTGTAAAATTGAATGCAAAATTTAGTTCTACAGTAATTATTTTTAGACACTACATCCGAACGTGTAAGGGTATAACTATAGATATAGAAAAGTATATATTCCTTATCTGCGTCCCATAAATGGGCGTATATAATTGATTTTGCTGAACAGATCACAGTAAGTTATGAAGAGAACATTTAATATCTTTGTATTAATATAGTAAAAAAAAGTCGACGAAATTCGCCTACTTTTAAGTATTACTGGTATACCGTATACAATAGAGAATTGGTATGTAGATTTGTTCTGGCAGTGAGTTAAACAGGCAAGTTAATACCTTTATATAATAGGGGGGTGTTCTCCTCCCCCCCTCCCCCTCCACTTTTTCATATGACATACCGACGACGAGGTACTACAACAACTTGTATTTAAACGTACAAAACGTTGTCAGAAAACAGCTTGTACGAACATAAATTGTATTACTTCATTCAAACCATATGCAGATTACTAATACTTTAAGTTTAATAACGTAAACGACACCATAACCATAACGAAAAGACGGTTGTGTTTTTAAGACACAGACGACTTGAGAGCAAGACGACTCCTTCCTCTCAAAATTACCTGGGATCTTATTGGACATGAGAAAGAATAAAACTTCCTCTTACGGCAAACGATTTTTCTCGATCTATTTCTAATATTTCTTAACGGCAGAATCTTCTTCCTTTTTTCTTGTTTAATAAATATTAATATTGTTAATAAATATTGTATATGTATATTCTATTAATTTTATTATTAATTACAAATAGTCATTACAGAAGTTATGAATTTAGATAATAGAATCTTCTTGTGCGTATATTTCTGAATATAATATATAATTCTGGGACGAAAATCGTAGCTTACACCAGAACAACTACGAGTGACAATGTTGCATAATATACGTGTCTTGTACTTTAGATACAAGACAAAATACTCGTATACCTACATAAATATTTATGACACTGACACAGCTTGTTGATCAAAGTGTAATAGACATACTCCAAGGTGTAAGTTTCAGTAAACTTAAGCAGGCACTATAAACTGTATGTATTACCTGAGTCACCGAATGCAGCATGGAAATCTCTTTCTCTTTAAGACTGTATGTACATATTACGTTTGATATGTTCGAATTCAAAGCAATCATCTAATAAAATAACAAAAATAAACTTCTACGGTTACCTTTTACGAGTGTGTTAAATTCATCAGAGAGATGAAATAAGAAAAAATATTTATTTATACAGAATAAATTTTCCATTATTTCCATTTGTTTCCAAGGAATATATTTTTGTGAGAAATTCAGACAATTAAATGTGTGCTAATTGTTCTGTACGTAGTATGTTCTAATCTCGCATTGCTGACATAACCAGATCCTTGTATACTTCGAACCTATTCTACAGCCGGTCTCCAGTCCTTCTCTGTTCATAGAATATTTAAACAAACATACGACATGTTATCTACCCTGCATACAGTGTATAATTAAAACAATACCTCAAAAATTGGGTCTGCTTTTAAGATCTGAATATCACACAACAAAGAAACAGTTGAAATGACTTCAATGACCGGGTCATGTTACACTGTTATTGAGACAATTTGATATGTTATCGAAATCGAGCTACTTTTTGTAAAATATTCTATCAGATAAAAGCCAGTTCTTCGATAGTATGAAAGACAGAGACACTTAAAGATATTAAAGATAAGTAAGATACTGAATATTCTGACATTACTCTCAAAATAAAAAAATGCCGGCATTTGCACTTTAATCGACGACTATCACGGCCGATATTATTTCATATTCACTTATTTCTTCAAACATAAAGGCTTTCATTTAATTTACTGATCAAAATTATATTGTATTGTATTATAAAATTATTTCATCTTAAATTATTGGCATTACAATTATTATTAACTTAATAATAATAATAATAATATTAAGAGAAATATTTATTAAGTGAAATAAACTTAATAAACTTAAACTTAAACACTTTTGTCAAAGTATATTAGATCAAAATGAGTCATACTCGAATTTGTCTTACAATTTTTATGGCAGCAACTAGTTACTTATACCGCATACGTGGTGAAGAATGGTCTGGGGTATACACGGCGTGGATCAGCGAACCAGTGGCCGCTTAAGTAGCCACTATTGTCACAAGGCGTCGAACTCGACTACGGCGACATGGACCCGACGTTTATGTGTCTCGAAACGGGTGTCACTGAATTTCTTCACTTCGCGGGACAGAATTTGGCGCACTTGTGTTATTGTGGGTTCGAGAGCCGGAGCAATCGTTTAATTTACACATTCCCCAGTCGCTGGTAGCGGAAACCATTACTTGATGCAGCATCGACAATAGCACTGAATTGAGCTTATATTCCAATTAAGAAACTTTAGCCGTCCTTATGAAAGCTGCTAGTGAAAGATTGTAGAATTTTCTCTATTATTTCAAATTTAAAAATTAAAAACGCGCTCTGTGACGAAACTGAACATGACCGGTTCCGAGGACAGTTCGCAAACGACTGAAAGTTCGTGCGAGTAGACACTAGACACGTTGTTGAGGATGGTGAGCATTGGCAGTGTCCTTATTGCGAGTGGGTGGGAGGTTTAATTTTCCGTTGGTGTTTTTTTTTTTGCTTTCTTATATTTCTTCTAGACCCTGAAGCTAAGATCTCACTTGCTCTTCTCTCATTCAAATCAGCTGGAAAGAATTATTTATTTCGGGTCGATTAAGCGGGGTCCCTCCGTTTGCTTGGGCGACAAATTAAACCACATTTAGTTAATTGTAAATTTAAATCAAAGTACAATATATAACATCATTTTAGTTAGGTTCAACTTATGTACAACAACACATGTTCAGATAAAAAACACTTGTGCAAGTGCATTGAAAATCATTTTGCACTGGATAATAAATATCGAAAGAGATTTGAATTGTATTGTGTACCACTAAAAGCACTACATTATAGCAGAAAATTCCTTCCAATGCTCACCAAATATATCGAGAGCATCAGCTTCGGTTTGAGTGAGAATTTAAATCCGCACTAAAGCTGCTGTCTCAACTGTCATGCGCACAACTCTTCGCTTCCTTGTTCCAGTTCCAGTGGTGCACTTGAGTGAAGGTCTTCCAAAGAAATCCGAATGCAACACATATTATTTATGTATGTTCATCGCCTTGGAACCAAAACAAATTACGTAAGACGTCACATGGGTCTCGCGATGTGCACAATTTGCAGTAACCGACTACTACTGGTAACTATGTCAAAACAAATACAGTCTATTTTTATTAATATTATACAAAAACAATAACATTCTTTAATATAAACTTAAAAAATTATTAACGCAAAGCGGAATAAATCCCTGAAAAAAGTCTACGATCCTATTTGTAATCTAATGAAAGAAATTCTTTTAGGCACTAAAAATGAATGTAAAACTTAAATTGAATATTTGGTTGGCCCACTACGAGCAGCCCACTGCTGTGGTCATTGATGCCTCTAAACTTCCTATTTCTGTGGGCGTGACAACTTGCCATTCTACTATTGCGTTCTCTTTTAGTGCCTCAATGTTCAATGTTTAGTGCCTTTAATATATTTATATTTAGAATATAGAATAGAAACTTATAGAATATAAGTAATTATCTTCAAAATTATAATACTCTCAAATGTAGTACAATATCCATCCAATATCAAATTTAGTACAGTATCAATCGGGCAAGAATCTGTCTACTTGTCTTTATTATAACACATCATACAACCATACTCTTAAATATGTACTAATTTGAAATTATCTCAACTCAAGGATATATAGTGAATAATGATAGAAAACAATATTAAGCATTGCACAGGTCCGTTAGCTTTCTTTATTCGAGAATAACGTCACAGTCTGTTCATTTGACACTTTTTTATCCTCAGCACTCCACTTGCATCACCTCATCATCATTTCAAAATCACTGTGACGTACATGCGCAGAACGAAACCACTTTTGTTTGCTTAACCCTCTCAGAGTAAAAAATCACGCCGTTGAGGGAAAAACTCTGTAACTTCTTGGGCAGAAGTTATATATTTGAACATACATACATATAAAGGAATGCAAATTTTTGGAGAAATGCAACCCTGTTATGAGGAATTAATTGTCCACTATAGTGGACATTTATATTTCAGGCAAAACAACGAAATCGACGTAAATGGAAACATGTTAATATTCGGTTCTACGGCTCTTTTATTTATATTTAAATTCACTTATATGTAGAGTGAATTCTATTCTTATGGTTTTAATTTAAATTCATTGTGTGTTTACATTTACATTTTATTTTGAAGAATATGATCGTTGCAGAGATTTTCTTCGAGGTCCAAAGCAAGTAAACGACTTCTTACTGCTTTTATTATTGGCCGAACTTTGTACAGCCGGTACTCTGCGCGGTACTCTGTCCAGACGGTAGATCTCCATTGTCAAATATATGGAGGTTATTCCTTATTGCGAAGAATCTTTTTATTGAAATATTACAAGTGAAAACTGCCGTTCTAACTCTAGGGACCTTCAAAGCTCCCATCATCACTGCATCCGTGCGAAGAAAAACATGCGAGCAATTGTGCATGTTTTTTAAAATGAAAATACTGTTTTGAGGATCACTACGTTTCTTACTACAAACAAGAACGTTTCTTACTTTCTTACTATTTATTCGTTAGGCCGATTAGTTCTGGGACTACCCTCGTATACTCGCACATTACATTTGATTAAATATCATTCTGCATTCTCCATTGTGCATTTTAAAAGATTACGGAATTCTTTAGAGCTCGCTAGTCTCATTTATTCCAACACAATTTTTCAGTAAGAAACTGACCATTTCAAACAAGTACAATCGTGCTCAACTACTCATGATAACATGTTTATGGTGTATGTATAATATATAAAAATCATATATCACATCCATATATAATATAGCTTAATATTAAAATAACACAGACACACATATGTACATATATTTACATATATGTATGTTATAAATGAATATTATATTCAAAACAATATATGCACATACATATGTATATAGACAGAGCTCTGCAGCGATACGAACAGACTCGCTCTTGGACCTCAGGTTGGGTACATACCAGTTATCAGTTGAATATACGAGCCCTGCCAGGGTGCTTGTTAGGGTACTCATTTAGGAGTTATTTGTGAAATATAATTAATGAATCGCGCCTTTAGGATATTCACATATTTGCTTTGTTTCAAATAAAATATCATGATTTCTTAAAAATAATATTATACTAATATTAGAAATCGTGTTACGAATGAAAGTGTATTGTGCTTTTTATTTGCTATGAGTACAAAATGAAATTTTCGACACAAATCGTTAGACAAAAGCATACAATGAAAACTCGAATGTTTGGATTCGAATTTCTTTTGAAAAGTTCTGAAAAGAGCGATCTTTACATATTGTACATTTCTCAGTACCTTTGCACTCTGTTTTGCGATTTTACTAGCAATGATTAGGAATACTTAATTTGCATAACTGGTATTTAGTAGCAAGTCTTCTGAATCCTACTTTTGTACCAATTCAAACATGTTCCGTTCTTTTTTTGGCCGATCGTTTGCTATAAAAACGACCGCTCCCTATCACAGCGGCTATCAGTTCGTAGTTGGCGCCGAAGCACTGGGGAGCGATTACAGATACACACTTCGAGACTATTATTTAAGAAATGAGTGCCACAAAAAGTAAGTTTTGCACAGAGTAGAAAGTTGACGATGCGAAGCCAATGATTAGATAATAATGGAAAGTGTATTGTACATCGATTATCATTTCCACAATTAAAATGCGTATCGCCGGGCTTTCTTCTATTTTAGGGAATTAGAAAATTAATATTTTTATTTAGTAGTTAATTTGGTTTTGTTAAGTTAAATATTATAAGATTGGCAACAACAATCAATTAAAATAATAAAAAGTAAAACTTATTGACGAAAAGTAGAAGTATAAAACCAAGTGTTTGAAGTAAAAAAATAACAAAATTTTAAGATAGAGAAAATTTAGAAGACAAGATTTCATTTCAATTTGTTTTATCTTATTTATACTATATGTTTGGGTGAGCCTATGCAATTCTGGCACCCAGTGGCGTAACGTGGGGGTGGGGGTTTGAAAATTTTAAGAATTTTCTTTTCTATACTTATTTTTTTAAATAAATTTTCTTTATCTTATTTTTATTTTATGTATTTTATTATAAACAGCAACAACAACCAATTTTTGCGTCATAGACAAATGTAAAATATTCTGCAAGTTTCGAAATTATCAGTTGCTTATGGAATTCGAAATAAATATTTCGGAATTGAGATATGTATGTTTAGTTGACTAGTTGGATAAATTTATTTATTGAAGGTCCACTAAAACCTCTTTTTCAATGACAGTTTGTTGCCATGGACCAGGTTATCCGACGCCGCTGGATGCCATGAAAAATGGTCCACGTGAAAAACTTCTCTACACCGTCACCGTTCAACCAAATAAGGACGAACCTCATGGGGACTATTTATCAACGGTTGACGTTGATCCGGAGAGTCCGACTTATTCTCAAGTGAGACCGTTGAAGAAGTTAACTTCGCTCTATTCTCTACTTTGTATTATTTCCAAGGTAATTCATCGTACTTTTACTAATCGCAAAGGCGATGAGCTGCATCACTCCGGCTGGAACGCCTGCTCCAGTTGTTACAATCTTGGGGAAGGGTCAAAAATCGTGCCAAAGCGTGACAAAATGATTTTGCCAGCCCTGAACTCCGATTTTATCTACATCCTAGATGTCGCTACTAACCCACAAAAACCAGAGATAATTAAGGTTATCGACGGTAGCGTGTTGAAGAGTCACAATGTTACCGCTCCACATACCACTCACTGCCTCGCTAACGGAAATATTATGATATCCACTATGGGAGATGCAGAGGGCAATTCAAAGGGCGAATTTGTGCAGTTTGACGCGGACTTCAATTGCCTTGGGACATGGACTAGAGGTGAAAAAAGAGCTCTTTGTGGATACGATTTCTGGTACCAGCCATACTTCGATGTATTGGTTTCCTCAGAATGGGGCGCTCCAAAGAAATTCAAACGGTAAGGCTACGATGAGGAAATATGAGCTCAACGAATACAGAATTACTTGTTTTCGGTATTAGAGGTTGGCTTGCTGAAGACTTAGAAGACTTGCAACAGTACGGTTGCCGCATCAACTTCTACAAATGGTCCACTCAGACACTTTACCAAACCATCGACTTAGGCATGCAGGGTTTCACGCCACTTGAAATCCGTTTCATGCACGATCCTAAACGCCCGGAAGGTTTCGTAGGCTGCGCTTTGTTCGCCAACGTTTTCTATTTTAAAAAGAAATCCGAATCTGATGAGTTCGAGTGCAAGAAAGTGATTGATATTCCACACAAAGTCATCGACTGTGGCGACGGAAACCCGTCTCCTGTCGGTGGCTTGATTTCAGACATTTTACTCTCACTTAATGACAAATTCCTGTACGTAAACTGCTGGAAGCATGGTGACGTTCGCCAGTACGACATCAGTGACCCAGAGAACCCCAAGCTGACGGCTCAAATCTTTATGGGAGGCATTATTTGCAATGACTTGCCAAACATTAAAGTGATCGAAGACCTCGAATTGTCGGTAATAGTCACATGCCAATTTTGTACACCTTATTTAAATTGACTTAACAGGAGCGTCCAGAACCGCGCTACGTAAAAGGACATCGTTTAGAGGGAGGACCGCAGATGATGCAACTTTCACTGGATGGAAAACGGCTGTATGTCTCAAACTCCCTGTATTCGCCATGGGACAAGCAGGTATGCATCTACTCGCAGACTTCTATCTATCTTCTAACTATCTCCACACCATAGTTCTATCCAAAAATGGTGGAGAAAGGAGGTTACATTTGTCTAATTGACGTTGATTCCGTTAATGGAGGCATGCGAGTGAACGAGGAGTTCTTGGTTCAGTTCGGAGACGAACCATATGGACCAACTTTACCGCATGAAATGCGTTACCCCGGTGGTGATTGCACCTCGGATATTTGGCTGGTTAACGATGACAAGTAAGTGGAGAGAAGAAAACACAAAGGATACGTTTGCATTTGTGATTGACAAATGGTCTTTCTTCAGGGATAAGAATCTATCTTTATAGCTGTACCCGAAATATTTCTTTACATTGATACATAAAACTGTTTTTAATATGTTTTAATAATGTATAAATGTTTTCATGATTCTTTTAAAATAGTGAACGCTTAAATAAAGATACTCGTATATTAAATATTTTGCTGATGAATGTATGTATTTATTTACAATGTGTCTTTTAAAATCTGTAACGGCAATTCGTTATTACTTATACTTATTACTTATACTTTACTTATAATTCACATTTTCTTGAATTTAACAGTATCGTTTTTCACTACAAATTTCAAATAAAATTAATTATCACAGCTGTTTAACAAGTAGTTATTCTTAAAAATGATAATAAACAAGTTAGTTAATTAATACAATTGAGTACAATTAACTTCATAAATCCAAAAATTATAAACAAATTTCTAAAACGAGAGGGAAACGACAGCCGTTTGTAGATTTCTGTTGCTGTGTGTCCTCTCCTTGTCCATTCTGGAGATGGTTTTGCTGGGAGCACGGTTATAAACAATCTCCATATTTTACACCTGATTCTATATGTCATTCCGATATTGCGACGTGGAGGAAGCCATACACTCGAGGTTCAACATCGAGCAGTAACCAGTGCAAGTTGTAAGTGTACAAGGTTACCAAACCTAACTATCAACTTGAATAAGCATCCAGAAAACATGGACTACTTTTCAGAGGTGTTATAATGAAAACCGGTATCAACTAACTGTAGTTACCACTGGGAACTCGATGGAATACCAATTTTCAATCGAAAAGACTCGAGGCACTATGAACGTAAAAAAATTGTTCGTTTTTTTAGGTCATCGAATGTAATTTTGTTTCCTCGATCTCTTGATGCCATTTGTTCCGGTTTGCCTGCAGTATCAGATCCTGGAAGGAACTGTATTCGGAGTTCGAGTTGGATTTTGCTGGAACACCCAAATCCTCCTCGTCCTCATACAAATGCTCATATACGTAATCCTTGTGTCCAATTGGTGGCTCCGACGAAGTGAGCTCCCATTCATTATAGTCACCGAAATCGTCGCTTTCCTGGTCTTTATCATCGGTGCCATGCTGTGCGGTAAGCATTTCAATTAAGTCATCGATCTTCTCAACCGGCATGTCCGAAACCATGTTGAGGGCAATTTTCCTGCGGGGACGCTTCAGGTTCTTCTTGGAACCATTATCCAACACGAAGTTAAAGGAGGTTTTCATAGTGCTTTTAGAAATTTTATACTTCTTGAGTAGGTTATAATACATTTTTAACAACCGTCTCGAGTTTGGTCCATCCTTTGGATCCTCGTATGAGTCAATAGTCTTTTGATTCTCCTTAATGAATCGGTTAATTAAATCCACAGTAGCTTTTTGATCCTTTTGTTGCTTCAGTAATTCCACTGTGAAAAATAAAAACTTTTGATTAGACTTTTATTACATTAATGGTGTTACTAATGAGATGGAAAATCTCTTTATTGTGAATCTTTTTACCTTTCTCATTCGTAAGACCCAACCGTCGCTTGTAGGTCTCCCAATCACTATCTGTGACTGCGGCATCTCCTTTAGTGGGCTTGTTGTTTATATTCGCCAAGTATTCCGTGGTTCCTCTAATGTACAAGCTGTTGGCTAACTGCAGCCAAGTAACAATAAATAACACTCCAATTTTAACCATGTCAATTCAGTTTTGAATTTGTTCAAGTAATCGTTAGTTGTAGCGTGGTTGGTTGTGGTCGTTGAGTGACTGATGCAGATTTGAAACTCTCGTTTCCTTTTATACCAGAATCATGGCAAACTAAAAGTCCAAAATATTTGTGGATTAGCGGAGTCAATTAGCGCTGGCGTTGGTGTCTGTGCCACCTCGTTTGCCAGACACTTATCAACTAGCGGCGCAGACATGCTACAATTAGGGGTTTCGCGTAATTCACTTTCGATTGACGGGCAATGCTGTCTCGAAATACAAAATGTTTCTTCGGAATTTGGTTATGAAGCTATTAAATAGCTGTCACAGACCAACAACATCTTCAGGCGTCCCTCCTAGATGCCGAAACAGGTAGACATGACGACGAATCAAAATCAAGTGCGGGCTATAGATTGTGATGCGGCACGCGGTCGACACCGATGTATAAAGGGATATTAATGTTTCGCCGCTCTCATCGGTGCGATTGCAGGTAGTCCTTCGGGCATTGTTGAAGCAGAGTCTTGTGATTAGTACGATAACAAATCAGTCAGTAGTGCATAAATGAATGTGGAATTAGAACTGGTGAAAATGCCAAGTAACTAATCTTAGCGCCGGCCATAAACAGACAGGAGTTTTTTAATCAAATGAGTGAATAATTTATTAAGGAGGGTTATTAATACTCCCCCCCGTTTTCATAGATCTCATTAAAATCATTTCCTTAAAATAAGTTGAGTTCTTTATAAATATATAACAGAAATAACAACTCATTCAACATCACCATCATCAACTAAATTAAAGCTGCACATGAATAATACATACATACTTCTGAAATGCAACAAGGAATCGGATAAGTTAAAATTATATAAATTTAGCCCTTTTGATTGTCACTCAGTATATAATAAATACTTTTTCGTCTTTAACAAATTTGAAATAATACACTTCAAAAACGACGTACGATTATATCACTCTCGCAATAATATCATTCTCTCAGATTTCTACTAAATAAACACTTATTTGAAATAACATAGTAACATGAGTAATGGCGCGACTTCAGGACTGAATAAATTGGGGTGTCGGTAAATACAAGACGACTTCATAAACTGGCGCGGTTGTTCATTTATTCCGACAGTGAAAGAAGTTGCTCACGACGCCAAGTCGAACGCACAATATACCTTATAAAGGCGATAACCAAATGCCTGGTGCCAACCTGTTGGCAACAATCGCGGCGATGGTACGTTTATTGTTGCTTTTGCTTAGGGACAGGCACTTGTGTGTGTGAAAAGCCGTGGTTTGTGACTTAGAATGAGATAAATAATCTTCGTCCTATATTCGCAAGAGACGGTGCCAAAATTCTAAATCCTTCGTTCGCGACGCTAGCCACAATTTACTTTAACTTTAACTTGATCGACATTTGACTAAAGACTAGCGGCTTATAGTTGTGTCTACTGATCTCACTAAAAGCATAATAACTATATTAGGTTTCGTCTTTTCGTGACTGTGTTATTTAAAATGTTCCATACTGTTACAAAAACAAATAAAATTAATACTGAGGCTTTGTACGAGCCTAGCCGCTAATGACGATATACAATAGTTTGAAAGAGGGCTTCTAGGGGAAGATTGAGAAAGCACATAAAGTATTGCGAAAACGGGAATCTGGAATAATTTCAATGAATGAAGGCGTGAGCCAGAATTAAATGCAACTTTCATCATAACGTGAGTATTGAACAACTGGGACTTATATTCAACAACAATTCATCATACAATCGTCAAGAGTCAAAGAACAGGCTACTTCGTCGTACATTGAACTTCCTTTACACCCCTTTCTCAACGTGGACGTGGTTAACGAAAGATCAGAGAGAGTGCTATCTTCTGTCTGGCCGAAGTTTAAATACCTCTCCACACTCTTATGATATGGGGCCCATGTAAAGTAGGCTGTGGTTCGACCACTTTTGGATGAGTATATTACCTGTTACCTTGGTTTCAATTCCGAAATATTAGGGATGTGAATCTTTTAATTAAATCTAAGTTTAGTAACGTCTAAATTGATTTATTTACGTTAACGACTTTTAATTAATTCTAGTACCATTTCGCCGCTGTTAATTAAAGAGGCTTCAATTTATTTTTTCCGGAAAATGGCTCGGTGCTAACTTTAGCCAAGTCGGCGTTGATTAAAATCCCTTTTGTATCCAAACCAATATTTGTTGTTAGTAAATGATTTAATGCATCTATCAAGTTATATAGTGTAGCTTCAGCAGTTCAGAGCAACAAGTAAGTAAGTATTGATTGAAAAACTCCGCACACGACTCTGATTCATGAACTCAATTTCACACTTCAGTACAATAAATAGCAATTAAATAATTCTAAATTTCCCCCCATTTATTTAATTGCACTAGTTAATAGAATTTAAAAATTTTCCGTAACATTATCGCCATTATTTTTTTTCTATTAATATTGAGCCCCTGTATACGAAAATCATATCTAAACACGTTTCAATGGTAGATTTTTTTTTTAGACAAATTTTATGAAATTTTTTTTTTATTTTTGAAGATAATAGCTACACATTTTTAGGTATTGAGTTCTCACCGAGCGATCGATTTCTTACCGAATGTTTTTCTTGAGGACCTGAAGAGTCTGCGGCTTGCTTATATAGATAGATCAGCCAGCCCCTTTAAGAAACCCCACAGAACGTAGTTCTTGTTTGTTCTTGTAGTAGTTTGACCAACCAAAATCAAACGGCCTGGAAAAGTATTCCTCAAAATCTCAATGACGGTTTGTTCGAGGCAGTCCGGTGCTTTCCGATATCGGTTTGATACAGCCTCATCAAATCGAGCCACCAGACATCGAATTGTTTAAGCAGTACCATATGAGTTAAAACCACTGACGAATCATTCTGCAAAAACATTGCCAATTTCCGCCTTCTGGTAGCGTATAGTTTCCATTTCGAAACAAATGTAAAAAAAAAATATATTAACAGCAACTCAAACATGACGCAGTTTAGACGCAGTCAATAAAAATATTTCAAAAAGATTGTGTTTTGGCAAAAATTAGGGTGAATATTTACAAACAAATTTTGGAAAATTCTGGAAATTATGAAAAATAAATTTTTTCCTTAATTTGTACGCGGAGCTTGAAGAAGCTTTACCGAAGCCAAAGGGCTATTAAACAAAATACATTAACTAATGTTATGTTAATTGCATTTAGTATTAAATTAGTTAGCTTAGCGTAGAAGCTGCACTTTTGTACAGCTTGATAATGAGATTCATTCATATTCTTCCAAGGCGATCTGTGAAGTTTTCAATCTATTGGAAGCTCGCATTAAATAATGTCTTCAGGTCCTAAATGTAGTATTCGTGGACCCTTTTTGAACTATTAAAAACTAAACACTTATCTATTTTATATTTCATAATCAGTTAAATGTACATAAAATTAATAACACGTAACTTTTTCAATTCGTTTAACTTACCATCTCACTTATAATTATTTTACTTATTTGTTCAGCTTAAATGAATCTAAAAATTTTCTTTTTCTTCCTGATAGAGTTGCGTTTTCTTCTTTTGGAGTTGGGATTCATTGCCATCGACACTTTAATAAACTGCTGATATATGGTTGTGTACGTTGATGGTTTTTGTAACATTGCACTGTGATGCAATAGAATTTTCGCAATTTCGCAATTTCGAAATTCAATATTCAATATCCTTCATGATTGCTTTTGATTGACTTTTCATTCATCGCGCAACCGTAGACATAGAAATGAATAAAAACCAAACCAAAAGCAATCCATTAGGAGTAGACGCAACTATGAGTATCTACAAACAGTATTACAGAAGCATCGATTGTGATTGCCACTGAAATAAAATCACAAAATCATAGATCCAGTAGGGAAGGACTTTTTAGTAGACTTAAGTCGTCATAAAATTGTTATAATAAATTATAAATTAATTGTTTTCTGCAAATTGATTGATGGTGTTGATAGAATTTTTCATGTGCTTCTACGATCTGCTGGGTTATTTCATTAATATTGGGTTGTTGCGATTCAACCACTACCTCATCGTGTATCGTACGGTTGTATCTAGATTATTACAGATGATAAATATTTTGAGATTGCTCCATTACAAATATTATTTCTCTTCACATAAAAATGTGCATTATTTTTTGTGCATTCACAGTGTAAAATGTGTAACAAACGATTATATTATTATAATATATGACATAAATAATAATGACACTTATTACACTATTGATATTCGATTTGGGATGCACAAAATAATGCAAAAAGTTGTGCACAATAAGCACGGCAAAAGCTCAGAAGCAAATTGGTCAAAGATTCTAATGTCAATGTCCAAAAAAGTTATGACTGAACTTTTTAGTATATATATTTGTATCTTAACTAATCAAGTGTTATTCGTTCATAAAGGGTGAATCGCATAAGATGCGACAAAAAGTACATTTCGGTTGAGTCGATATTAGCCTTTACTATTAAAGTGCTTAATAAAGTCAAATAGTAAAAAAACTATATCTTTACTTCTTACTTCTTTTTATTGTAATTACATTCGAACTACTATATATTTGTATGTATTTAAATTAAATAAATAATATTGAAATAATATCGTAAATAATCACATCTACTCTTATATAATATTGTAAAAATAGGAATCTTTCTTTGTCTCATTTCGCCATGTTCTTGTTCTCTTTTCGAAGTTTATAGAAGTCGAAGTTAATAAACAAGTATAAAAGCTCTTAAAGACACCCACACACACGATCCGCTAATTAAAATTCCCAGGATGACAACCATTTTAGACCGTGCATCGTAGAATTGGGCTCATTAGCAGTCGGGCCGCTCATACCGTATGCCAGCGGAGCAAAGGACATGAAGCTGTAGGCCAGTATTGATAGCAGACTACCCAGGAGCGTGTGTCGCAGCCATCTTGGAAGGTGGCCAACTAAGTAGTGGAACATGACGCCTAAAAAGAAGTCAGAGAAAAAACATAAATGCGAAAAACAGCAAATAAAAAGAAATTTGAATTAAAATAACTTAAGAGCTTTATGCCCACAGAATGTGGAGCTTCCTTTGTAACCACAGCTACCGATTATTAAACACATGTTTGTTTTGGTGTTGGAATCAATAAATTTAATCAAAATAATTATATCAACGGATTTGAAAATTAAAGATTAGCCCCCTATTTATGTTATGTCAACGTATTCGTTGCGTAGTCTATTTCCCCTTAATATAAATTATATACATGGTGATTCGCATAAGAGAACAAAATTTCGGTTTGAAGCATTTTTTCTAGAATTTCCACGTGGTTTAGACTCCTGTCTAACCACCACCGACAAACGATTTTTTCCTTGTCTCGACCTATGTACATGTCCTAGCTTTTTGTCTCATCTTATGCGAATCACCCTGTATATGTACATATGTACATCATGAATCGCATATTAGCCGTCCTAGACTACTGGAGGCTAAATGAATGCAGTAAATACAGCCACAGAAACTAATTTCACACCCAGTACAAATTTGCATCGCTTTCTAAGGGTTTTGACTGACTGGGGGCACTGACTCGACACGTTCATGTCTGGAGCCATGATTGAATATAATTTATTTAATTTATTGAAATTTCGTCTAGCGTCTGTGATAACTTTCATTGAATTTATAACTCAATTTGCATAGCATTAGCCTTAAACATCAAAGCGTTTATCGAACTTAAGGTACGCAAGGGATTGTGTATATCTTGGAATATATTCTCCGAAGTATGTGATGGATGAATTTATCTTGATTCATTGATTCATTCACCCTTTGATAGTTGAGCTGAATTCTTTTTGAATATTTAAAGCGAATCGGTCTCGTAATATAATATTGCCGGTTCTATAAGTGTTTCCCTTTCAAACCAAATAATTACCTGACAACATTGAGTTAAATATAAGCGCCGGGAAATAGTGATGATAGTACAATACCCGGCCCATAGCCCAAAATGGCATATAGTGAATAACCCATCCGATGAAGAGCCAGCATGCTGCCTTTAAGGACATCTGTCTGAATATAATATCTGTGGAAAATAAAAGTTAGATCTTCAATTTAATTTTACATAAGTTTATCTGTTGGCTTCGCATGAATCCTTTAACAATGTTTGTTAGAAACTTTCACACTTTATATAATGTTTTCTGGAGGAAAGAACAGATAAACATACGTATATTCAAATTGATTATGATATCATAAAAAAATGCGGAACATGTTAACGGGCACCTCACGACGAATTAGAAATATTTAACGTGGCCGAGTGTTAAACTACAACGGCTGCTGCTTTAAAGAGGTATTTTCGTCTATAGTATTTTTAATATAAAAATTACCATTGTTAGCGTTATCTCCGTTCTCAGGTCCGCCATTTTTAGTAAGAGAGCTGAGAGGTGTCAAGTTCGTACATGGCGCGAGTATATTAGCTACAGCTTCTGTTGGTTCTCGTGCCAACTTTTGTTGCAGTTGAAGCTGGAGTTGACGTTTCCCGCTCTGTCGACGGTTCACAACGGCGTTCACTAGGAAGGTGGTTATGAAGAGGCTCAGGAAAATTAGATTGCTCCACCAGATTATTGGGTTCCCCAACAAGTAGACGCGAAACGGGCTGACCGAAAAGAACTGCCCCTGTTCCAGAATGAATAGAGAAAACCATATTTGATTTAAATGATGATGAAACTGATTTACTGCTTATTTAATAAATGCGCCTAAAGTGGTTTTTTACTATAATCAAAAGTGTATACAATACAATAGCTGAACCATGGAAAACTCTATATCCAGTGCAAACGTAAGTTATACTATAATCGTGGTTGTACTATAACTACCAATATTATAAACATTTCAAAATCTTGAAGGTCTCTTACTACAAACTTAATTAAAATAATTAAACAGCTGACTGAAAGCTGACTGAAGATATTTTATATGTTCCATTATAACCACTCTATATCCTATCCTATCCGTACAATCTATATATTGTGTATATGTACTTATATATTTTAGACGTTACTTTTAACTATAAAGGACTAGTTCAATTAACATACTCTGTAATTGATTGGCCACTGCCATGGCCTACTAGTAACTTCGCCCTCCTTGGGCTTTAGTCCAGAATTTCCTTGAAACATTACAGCGTGTGATTCAATAAATCTCGCAAAGAATCCTGGTGCGTAAACATTGAAGCTCACTTTGGGCACTGAAATTAAATACATGTACTATAGTGTTTCGGATAACGTAAGATAAGCTTTAGAGGCGAGTCCTGAAATGAATACGAACCGAAAACACAAACTGATTGCTCAAGTTTTCAAACAATCACACCATACTTAATAGTGTAGTTTATCGAAAAGCTTACGTTTGCTGTGTTGGTTATCTTCAACGTTCCAGAATCCATTCTGGTCGCGAATATTTGGATTGCACGAGGCTTCCTGCTGTTCGAATCCCCACTTCGGAAGTTGCACGCCAGTGGCAACCAAGGCACAATCTTGTAGATAATGGACAACTAAAAACTTTGTCGTCACCGTCTTGACGGTCTCATTGGATCTTCCGCCCACAATTAATATTCTCCAAATATCGTTTGCATCACCCAACCCTTCCTGAAAGGGGGCCCCATAAAAGCAGAAATTAATTCGTTTCCTAATTAATTCCTAATACAGAACACTCGCCTCTCCGTAGCCAGTCACTTGCAAATGCTTCTTGGTCACAGGTGCCGGCTCGGCGTGTGAATGGAGATTACGTTTCGTGGCGAGATGTTCCAAGCGCACCAAGTCGCCATGCTTCACTAACCGCACCTTTTCAAAGGAAGCCTTATTGTGAGGTTTCACAAGCCATCTGTTATTTTCGTCCTTGTGAGTATAGGTTGTGATCTGCAAGTAGACAACAATTGAAGTTAGCTGTTAAATTAACCACTGAACTGTTTTAAAACTAGATCCAATTTACTTTTAAAACTAATTTTAACTGTTTCTGGTTTTACTACAACTACACACGAATGGGTTATTTGATTTGTATTCGATTTTGTGTCTACAGAATTAGCAGTCACCCGGGCATATAGTACGTGAAGAATACGTAGACTTACCTGCTGCTGCCTGGCCCCAACTCCTTTTGGGTAGAGGTGAAAATGCGAATGGAGATATCCACCTCCGGTCTTATGGTTTTTAAAGGTAACAATTGAGCCATATGCCACATGCCGCGGCATACTTGCGTTATATAATGAGTTGCCGATGAGCCGGGACTGAAACGCTGAGCTGTAAAATCCGTCGCCGTGGCCGCTGCGATTCAAAACCGTCAGGTGAATGTAAAAGAAGAACATATACAACAAAATTGGCCACGAAATTAACGCCAATGCACGGCAAAATATTTGATTAAGAGTTTCGACCTGCAAAGAAGATCCGTGACAAAGAAACTTAATTTCGATACGATTCTCTGGCAAATCCATGCTTAAGTTTGGCTGACCGTCTTTACTTTCCACATCAATTTAACATCTACTCAAATTATTTCTCAATTAACTTACAAATGGCTTTCGTAAATCACCCAGAATCGTCCAGAGTTCTGCGATCGTGTGGAAGCCAACGAGAAGCATGACAAACAAGCCTACAAACTTCACGCTGATAGTGCAGGACAGCATGGAACCAGTAAAAAAGAGCCACAGCCACCAGCGCATTGTGTAAGAGTCACCTTTAGCAGTATTTTTAGAAACTTTCACCATTCCCCAGACCGATGCTACCATAAAGAACAGCAAAATCGGATCGAGGAGAATATATTGATTGAGTGTCAGCAAGCCAACATCTAAAAGAAAATCAGTTGATCAGTTAAATTCGATTGCACATTTTTTATATTGTTTTATTTATCTTGTGAGCTATGTAGAAATATAGAGACAAATAATCAATAAGAACACAATTTTAATTAAGGACACAGAAGTTGTAAGAATTTCTATATTTCTCTATATGATATTATATCCCTTCAGTGTCCTTATCTTGCTCATTACTTGTGTATTAAAAAATGTTTAAATAAGAAGTAATATATAATATGATCTTATTTAAATGGTTTTGCTATTTGCATGACTGAAATTTAATAGAATTTTCATACAAGATTTAATTACCGAAAATAAGATAAGCAACCGAAACCACTGCAGCCTCGTTGGATCTGGTTATATCATAGACGATGTCGAAAGCCATCGGCATAATAAGAGCTCCCAAGGAGGTGCAAAACTATAGAGAATAGAGATGTCTTATAAAGTAATGAATTTAATTAAACACTTAATTATTACATAGCGCATGCCTTCATAGCGTGTTCCGTTGTACTTATCACCTGGTTTTTCGAATGGATATGTGCCGTTGTAACCGCTTAAATAGCCAGAAAGTGCGATGAGCATCTGAAAAGGGCAATCTATCTTACACGATTTTCTTTAAAATTCCCAATTGCTCACCTTTCCCAATGGTGGATGTACGTCGAAAAAAAAAGTCCGATTGATGTACCAGCTTCCCATTTTACCGAAATGTGTTTCATCCCAACTGAAATGCATAAAATTTTATTATTAGAATTCGTATACAAAGTCGTCGAGCGCACCAAACATGATCGGGTTCGGTGACTTTGTAGAAACGAGTGGCGACAGTAAGAAGCACGATGGCCACAAAAATAATTCGACGGTTACTGAAATAAATGCGTATGTGATTTCAAGTTCGTGTTTTAAGTCTTTTTATCTTACAGCGTCTCGTCGCGTTTCTCTGGATTATCAACCGCTTGCTGTTGCTTCATTGAATTGCTTTCCCACGAGCTGATTTACTATAATTACGAGCTGTATGAGTTACAATATTATAATTAGAAACTTTTTATATAAACTCACAAACGATTATTAATTATTTATAGATGACCATCAACTTAACAATGCTTATAGTTTATTCGGCCATCATTCAAGTGGAATCCGTACGATTAACTGACGTGTCAGTCCAATGCTGGTGTACTACTGTTTTCTTCTGTAGCAGCAAAGACTTTCTTCGGTTTTGTTGTGTTCTCCAACTCTTCTTTTGGCCCATGTTCGTTGATCATATGCAACGACACTCATGTATAAAAGAAAATCTTCCCAAATTCAAAACATGGTATACGAAGTATTACTACTCTTTTGCCGTTGTCATAAGTGTTTCCGAGCACTATAAAAGCGCAGTGAGAATTATTTAGTACATAATGAGAAAATTTTTGTTTTGCATTAATATAAAGAATCTACTCTCGAAATCGAAAGGAAATAAATTCTAAATAAACTTGAACTTATTAAGAACATTAATTTATTTAAAAAATATCTAAATAAATTGAAATTGTTAAATTAAAAATTAATTCGACGGATATTGAGCGGATATTGACCACGTCAGGTTATTGAGAATTCAGATTTATTTTCATTTTCCCATTATTTTCATTTTTAATTTCATTTTTATTTTATTGTATTACATGTTTAAACATTTTTATAAAATTTTTATCTATAAACATTTTATTAATTAAATTAATAATGTTAAACTAAAAATAATTTAATATTTTTAAATAATAACGATAAGATCTGTATTAAATTTACCCGATAAATAAATAATATATTATAATACATATATATTATGTATTTATAAATATCCGATACTAACAAACGAAAACAAATCCTAATTTGATTTATTAGACTAATTTACATTTTTTTAAAATACATTTTTGAAGATAATTTTTTTTTTAAATAATTAATTAAAAACTAACTGTAATTAAAAAAATGCATAAATTATATAAATTTGAAGAACAACATTAAATTCTTTCTTGCGATTTGAACCGGCACCATTTTTAGTTATAAAAGAACAACAGCAGTTTAACGTATTTGGCCACCAATCTCATATAAAAAAAAAAATTTTTGTTGTATATATTCCGTGAAGCTAAATAAAAATAAATGCCGCGGAACGACGGAAATAAAACGGATCCAAAACTTCATTTCCGGTGTCTAAATTTTCATTTAATTAGTAGCAAAATTAGTAGTAACGCTAACCGCCACGAGATGGCGACGACGCTGACTGAATTATTAAGAGGTCCTAAAAGTAGGCAATCGATTTTGGCATGTGAAATGCAACATATAGCTAGGACAAGAACCACAATTCAACATAGAAAAGAGACGCGAGGTATTTTTAAACCAAAAGATTTGAAAACTGAACGTGATTTTTATTTAATTAGTTCTTGGAATAAATTAACCATGAACTTGAATGAATTTGAGAACTTTATGAAATTAAGTACATATGAATACGTGTAAATACACGTGTATATGAACAGGTAAAGACAAGGGCTGTTGTATTATTCTACGAAATTCTTGCAGTTCTTTTTCAAAAGCACTGGAAATTTTTGTAAATAATTATATACTCCCGGCAAGCACTGCAATGTTCAACTGACTGGCAGATGGCGCTTACACTTTCTTAAGCACAACATCCCGTTGTCATAGAATTTTGTTTAAAGTTTAAACAAACATTGAAACAAACAGTACTCATTTATACGATATAAAAAACACAAACATTTGTCTTTATTGCTTTAATATACTCCTATTGTCCTAATATAAACTGGTTCTTTTTGTCACCATGCCACCCAAAAGTAAGGAAACGACTGCGAGGAAACCGAAGCAATTCGAATCTACCATCGATCCGAAGAGGCATGAAGCCAAGCTGCAGGAAATCGAGGAGTCACACAAACTACAACAAGAGCTGCTCGAAGAGGAGGAGGAAGAGCTTGGAGAGGAAGAAATGTGTGAGGAGGAGGACGAGGGTCCCGAAATCTGGTCAGAGTACGAGTGGAGTCCCGATCTGGGACGCATTGATTTGTCGTTTCCTGAGACGGCAACCGAGTTTGCCGACTCGCCACTTTGCTATCCACCGAGTTACTACACGCTATCGGCTAAGGAGCGCCTCCTGCTCTTGTACGCTGAGAACTTTCGCAGGCAATTCAACATCAACTATGCTAAGCGGCGACCTTTAGTGCTCGCTGTGCCCAACGAGTGCAACGTTCAGGCATGTGGAGGCTTAACGCCATCTGGAAATAAACTTTATATGATGGGCTTTGGAACGAAGTTCCGTCATCCCTTGAGCAAGTATGGTTTGCCTCCAACTTGCAATGACGGAAATTCGTTCCAAAACCCCCCATTATCTACCCGGTCGAAAAAATTAAGCAACCATCAAGAAACTTATTCATATTGCTTTGATTTTCACAGAAATTCGTGTGCTCCACCATTCGTCCTACGGCTTTCTGTCACTTGCCGCTGATCTGTAGTACTGATGGATGCGCCAGCTTCGTAGCAGACAGCATCATTTATGAACCGCTTGAGGATATGATGTCACTGGTAAGTCAAAGATAGCAGTTTAAGTAATAATAAACCAGGTGAAATGATGGTAGAATAGAATATAATATAATCTTCCTGGCTCGCTCAAACTGCATCACAAGTTATAGTGACAAATTATAAACAGATTTGCGGAATTCAAGCCATCGTTGGCAACAGACAAACACTAGCCATGGTTTCTCTAATTTGGTGACACAAAACCTTTACTATGCTGTAATTTTCTAACCGCTCAAAAATGAAAAATTGTAAATCTTACGATGTATGTAATATCCTGTATATTCCTGTATATTCCTCTACTGAATTCCAACCTAGTTGTGCCCACATCTTTCCTTAAGTGATCTACTATTTAGCAAACATTTCACTATATTTCCTGCTGAGATTTCGCCGATTAGATTTTCCTATTCGGCAACCAATAACAAAGTTCATTTGTAAATACTTTTAATTACTTTATATTTTTATTTGAAGATTGATTTTTTAAAAGTTTTAATCGCGTTTTACTACTATTTTCCACACTGTCTTAGAATAAATTCACATTTTTTTAATTTAGTTTAGTTTTAATTCATAATAAACAGGATGTTTTCTTATAAATTAGAAAAACAAATACATACGGTAATGTGTTTACTAGAATAAGTTTTCGAAATGGTAGAAAATTTGTCTTTTATTTTGAGCATTTTAGCAAGTTTATAAAATTTCGCCTCAAAAAGAATTCAACTAATAACAGTTAATATTTGTTTTTATATACTTAATAACATTTTACCTACTTTTGTGGTTCTTTAGGATAGCAATTACTTTCTTTCTTATTGTTTAATTTACATTGTAAATAAAAATAAATTCCTATTGAATACAACTACTTAGATAACATATTCGACTTTTGATTATAGAACTATTTACATAAAAAGTAACCAACTCAACGTCGCAAGGGTCATAATTAAATCTAATAAGCACGATATAGTATCTGACAAAGGATATAATGGCTGAACTCATTTCAACTAAGCTTAAATATTCGGGACAAGAGAACAAAATTTAATCACTAATTGGTGGTTTAATTACTATCGATAGATTCAAAATAATTAAAAATCTGCTCCGTCTTTTCTACGCACTCAATTTCGAAGCACTTGTCTGTTGCCTCCGAGATTCCTTTATTGATTTCTTGGTTTTTGTCATCGTCGTTTTGATCTTCGTTCGAATCGCAGCAGACTACTTCGTAGGGTGGAAAGTACGGTGAGTGCAGCAGAGTGGCCGCAGACCGGTGGTATACTGCGGGCTCCATAAGCTGGTGCTTGAGCAAGTGATTGAAATTGTAACACCTGTTTTCAAACTGCAGCGCTTTCCTGTCGGTCTTTCCTTCCACTGCTTTGGCTTCTGAACCTCCGAAATCTGCGTCATCATCTTCATCATCGACCAAACTTATTATTTCATCACCCACTTCCGAAATCACTCTTTCCACATCTACAGACATTTTACTAGTACCGTCCACTGGCGCAAACTTCTCTTGCGTGAAGACCAATTTGGGTTGCTCCTATTTGCGGCGACGCAGCTTGGTGCGGCTGCAATCCTCTGGAGCCTCCTCGATACCATTCGTTGTCGTCTCAGGGATGCTCTTGCAATCGCTGCTGCAAGCCTTCTGCTCACATTCGGTGCTTGACTTGATGGCTGATAGGAGACATTTTAGTTGCATCAACTGCATCGCCGTAACGCGTGGGTTGCTGCAGTTTTCGAGCCACTTCAAGAACTTCTCACCATGCTGAATTGCTTCCAAGTCTTCAGAGACAGAATCGTTGTGAGCTACGCTTTTGGAACGCTCCTCCTCATCGGTTTTGTTTGAGTTGTTGTTGTTGTTGTTGTTGTTGTTGTTAGTGCTAAGGTCGTTGTTATTGTGAAGGCTCGACTCGCTGTTGTAGCTCGATTCACTTACAGCCTCAGCAGCTACGACATTCGCACTGCTTCTTGGCGAATTATTCTCTCGATTATCGTTAATTTTGTACAGCAAATGATCGAGCATGTCCTTGCAGTCAGCCACTCCCCCCTCCTCATGTTCGTCATGCGTAGCAGTTCCCACTCCTGCCTCGGAACGAATGTCTGGACTACGGGTTGCACTGCGGTCTGAACGGGGCGTCTGTGGATTGGCAGCCGGGCTCTGAGCGGGTGTGGGACTCGAAGTCGGACTGGTTGTTTTGGTGGATTTCGCTGAGAGATCTTCTGGCTTACCGCCTGAGTTGGTGTTGCTGGTGATTTCGTTGTTGTGTAGGTTTTCCGCAGAGGAGGTGCTGCTCTGTACCGAGGGACTGCTGGAATCCTTGGTGAGATGTGAGTAGAGAATGTTCTCGAACGGTGGCTTTTGGATGCTGGCTGGGTTGTGGGTAGTGTTGGAGCTTTCCATTGCTGTGGACGTCACCGGTTGATGCAGTGGATGCATTGCAGCAGCGGCCATTGGAGCCAGTGAATTCAGGCTCGCACCGAAAGCCTTGCACCAGTTGAACCAGGTCGAGTTTTTGTCATCGAGACCACCAGAAGGCGTCGATGGTGTCAACGATGTGGATGCAAGTGGATTTTGTTGCGGAGTCGAAGTGCGAATGGGTGGACTGGTTGCGTCTATTGGTGGTGGTGGTGGCGGATAGAGGCCCAGCATGGCCTGTTGCGACTTCAGCCAATATAATAACGGATCATCCGGCAACGCCGAAATGGGCATGTTGTGGCCCAGGGAGGGTGCCAGTGAGGGGCTGGGACATTTAATTTTGCTCTTACCGTCGCTTTGCGTTAAATTTAAGCCGAAGCTGTGCTCGTTCGATGTCGATGTTGGCGGTTTCTGTTTGGCCCAATTCTTGACTGACAGACCATGTTGACGGTCGCTACTCTCACTTCGTGGGCTGGGAATTTGCGTTGCTGCCTTCGGTTTCACGTTGAGCAGCTGGTTGGCTGTGGTGGCCAAGCCATTGAGGCCAGACATGGCTGCCAAACCGGGATTCAGTTGGACCAGTAAATTGAGATTCGACGTGAGCTCGTTGAAGCTGATTGCGAGTGGTGAATGTGAGAGGCCTGTGAGTCCGGACAGATGACTTAAGCTTGAGAGAGGGCTGATGGCAGCCATGGAAGGATCATTCTGGCGAGGCACATCAGCACCGTACCCTTTGTGCTTGGCCGTGCCATTGAAACTCGCATAATCCGTTGCCAAGCCATTGAAGTTGAGGTCCGCCAGTGCTTTGCTGGTGCTGAAATCCAGGCCATTCAGCGAAGACCGCTTGTATGACAACTCGTCGTACTTCATCTTGTTGGAGAAGTTCAGCGGCAAACTGGTGTCCATCTTCTGGCGCTTCTCTGGCGGACTGCCCAACAGAGCAGATACGCCGTCAAGTTTCTCGGACATGGCATCCGTAGACATCTTGTCCGCCGTCGATTGGCGCGACATGAAGCGCAGCTTGTCTTCGTTCTTGCACCAGCCACGCAGTGTGGACTCCGGCACGCCGATGTCTCGCGCCACGGACGCCTTCGACTCGCCATCGTGAATGCGTTGAATGGCATGGATTTTATCACTCGGGGTCAAGCTCCTCATGGGACGCTTGCCCTTCGTGCTCATCCGGATGTTCATGTGTGGATAGCTGGAAATATCCAACTTTAAGCCGTTGTCAAACAGTTTGAGTTCTGAAATTACAAAAACAAAACACATGTTAACACACTCTGGTCATGTACAGATGGAGGTTTCTTAATTACTAGATCGATTATTATATTATGCACTATATTAGTATCGAATTTGATGACGTCGTAAGTATGAAGCTTCCCGGTTACGGCTTTCTGGTGGTTATAGATTATCAACGAATCGGTCACTCAAAAAACACCGGGTCTAGTTTTTCCGAATCCTACGAGTCGTTCTTATTCGTCGGTTTGGTTTACATTATATACAAGGCTTCAACTCGTTCCTACGACATAGTGTTGGTACACATAACGTTTCGTCGCACACCCGATGGTGCCCATCATCCACACACCCACGCCCCGGGCACAGCGAAGCGCGAACTTCAAATGCCGAATTCGGGGGACGCGTTCGACTTTTATTTGCATACCTCGCATGGACTCAGAACCGAGCTAAGACAATGCGCCCCCCGAATTGGGGCCTGCTAATTGGCGCACTTCCACCACCGACCCCTGTGCGGCACCTTTTTTGGAGCGCAACGAACCACCCGAAAGCTACGAATGAGCAGCTGAGGA
This sequence comes from Myopa testacea, assembly GCA_949629155.1. Taxonomy (NCBI): domain Eukaryota; kingdom Metazoa; phylum Arthropoda; class Insecta; order Diptera; family Conopidae; genus Myopa; species Myopa testacea. The sequence continues at coordinate 57,608,747 of OX451345.1, forward strand.
CGACACAGTTTGTGGACGAAGCACGTGCACGCAGAAGATTTACGACTTGTTTACCTGTGTGGGTGCGCGGACCGTGTTAAAGTCGCGGGAACATCCCCAAATTTGGCGAACGAGCACACACACATACACACAAAATATTTCGACCACCATCGCGATTCTATGAGGAGTGGGAGAGAAGCGAGAACAGGCTCCGCCTCTTCGACCAAAGGAACTTTGCTCTTTTTGCAGAGGGACGGAGCATGAAGTGCAGTATATAAACCTGGCTTGCGCATGCTTTGTCTCCTGGTTGCAAGAGCGTAGAGAGAAGGTAAAGAGAACAAACCAAGAGAGCGTGTGTCTTAAGAGTCCTGCCAGAGCGGAACACGGATACTCTTACACCGAAGTGATGATTCGAATGAAGTTCGTTGTTGATAACAAAATGTTATCAATTGGTTGCGCGTCTTGAATGCGACATTCTGTCAAATTGTAGTTGCTGGAGATCGAAAGCTAATCAATCGAACTGTCACTAAACAGTCCAAAATACCTCAAACATTTGTTTCTATTTGTGTTAGATTTAATATTTATATTTTAATTTACAATGGCCATTATATAGTCTTCTAGAATATTCCCTAATTTAGACTAACCATTTTTCGACATTGCGGGTGTCAGCAATGCCGGTTGTATGCGGCGCGTCGTAGGAAGGAGCCTTCAGTTGCTTGATCCACCCACTTTAGCACGTGCTCAGCACGAGTGCAAGTTTTAATGTAACCTCTTCATCCCTTCTCTGCTCACGCAATAACGGTAAAAAAGTGACACAAGCACATGCAAGTTAATTCGTCCATTCACTCCAAACAACGCTCACATACTCTGCTCTGACAAGATTGCCAGCTCGCAGTCCTGCATGTGTTTGTTTTCATATACGTACACACGTATGTATGTATGTGTATATGTTGGAATCGCGTCGAAACAAAATCTTGACTACTTCATAGAACTTGCTTCAAAGAACTTCTTTGGATGCCACAACCAAACATTTTTACTTTCTCTTTCTGGGTCCTTTTTTGCTTTCTTCCATTTTTTACTTTCCGCCACTTTTAGGAGTTCGGGGTTAAAATGGGCGAAAAATATATAAAACATTTCGCACATGTAAGTAATGTGTGTGTGTGTGTGGCACACATGCACACAGACTCACACCTGTGTTAGTGATGGTGGTGGTGCATTTTTTCTATATACCATATAATTTTATTATATTTTTATTCCGTATCGTAATCGTACGCTATGCGAGGTGTTTGCAGTGTAATCGGGCGTGTTGGTGTGTGTGTGTGTGTGTGAGCCAGTCTCAGAAATAAAGGTCAACAGCAGAAAGAAGAAACTACTTGAACACATGTGAGCGCAAATGTGTTACACAGAGTAGAGTTTTTTCTGTGTATCTTCCAGGCTGTGTGTCCGTGTAGTTGTGTGGGGCTGTTTTGGGTTTTTTCCTCTCCTTCGTAGTTCTCCACTACGATTATTTGTGGATTTAGATTACGTAGACAATGCTAGACGGTGTAATAAAATAAAAATGAACTCGACTGGGGTCTGTCTGCCCTTGTTGTGTAGTGTTCTTTGGAATTTCTTTTTATGCACTCTTCTAATACTCTTGTCTGATTGTATTTACTTCTGTGCAACTCTGAATGAAAAACAGCTGATTCCATGTACTAACCTGATGCCTACACTGTCCCCAAGTACATGTGCACAAGCGGTGCATATTTTCATCCAGTTCATTCAAGAATTACTTGTGCTGCGTGGTAATCGTAATCGTCCTACAGTCCCTAATCGTAAATCAGAATATCAAATCAAATCATGGCAATTTTATGGAAATGCTTTTCTTCATATTGTCTAGTCCACATTCTGGCCGTCGAATTGCCGACTTGTTTGAGTGACGGCGACGGTGACGCTGACGATGAAACGATCAATGTTGAGTCTCATTGTTGGCGTTACTTGACTAAATGGCTTCGATCGGTGCACCAATCGGTGTCCAACCACGGATCTACAGAAACCCCCTTCATTTGGTAGCACTTGTATTCATATTGCGAGGCTACTCTGATTATAGAACAACTTGAGGAAGAGTGACAATAAACTCACAACTCGGATTCAGCGTTTACATCTTTTGACTTTACCGAAGATGCAAGCTTGTATTCTAAAATTATTGAACATCTTTAGCTTTATTTTTCTCAAATCACATTCAAATATTATAATATTTGATTAATTATTATAATAATTAAAATCACAAAAAATCTTTGAGGGTGTCCTTCACATGGCCATCGTACCAGGCTGTGACTTTGGGACACTCCTGACGTTTAAATTGTCGTATAACTTCCAAATTCCTAATTTTTGTAAGCCAATGTAAAATCTATTCCTTTATTCATATTCAAAAAATATATGTTTTATTTTTTAGTTACTATTTAGTTATATTATTTCTTGAGAAACCTAATATTGTGGCGTAGAGTAGCGGGGTGCGACTTTGAGTCACACCACACCAAGCTATATGAGGATCACGCAATGTTTCTACGAGCACTTTTTTTGTAATTCAACCAGAGGCGGTGCAGATGCATTCGATCAAATGTGTCACGTTGTTCGGTGAAGCCGAAAACCCGGAGTTGGCCAGTTGCTCACTTCCACAATTTGATCGATGAGTGTAGTATAGTAGTATAGATAACACTATACCCTGCATGGAACCGAGGTCAAATCAAAAATGAATGCGATCAAAATTAATTTGTGAACTTTTGCTTGTTAATTAAAACTTAATATTTTTTTTAATAACTAATAATCAACAAACTATTACATATTTCAATGAAAGCATTTTCGTTTCAAAGATATTGTTCTCATATGTCACACACTGGTGCTTTATGTCTATAAAATAGCTAGGTGAGAATAGAGTTCAAGGAATGATATGATTAAACTTAAATGAATCTATCACCACTCGCAAATACGATATACATATGTATGTATATAAATATATACTACTCCAAATTTTCAAAAACGCAGAATTTTCTGAAGGGCCAAAAATGAAAAGAAACTAATTTTTTTAAAGGCAGATCAATATAGTATCCACGGAAAAAGAAATGAAGCAGTGGTTTCTATCGAAACACCAAAGAAAGAAAGACTGCAGGTTTCAAATTAACATTTCTTCAACAGAATCTGCAAGAGATAATCGAAGTACAACATAATAAAATCGATGTCGGTATGATTTTGCCCAATAATTGATTAGGTTACACTTACAAGCTTTATTACACTTTGAACTTCAATGAAAACAAATTATATTTATTGCAACATTCTAGAGATTATCAGCCATAAATGAGTTTTCAATAGTTCTCCTGGAGTTTCGTGAGAATAGGCACAGAATATGCATATATGCAGAATATATGTATATATACTGTATATAGTATTAACTCCAGTGTAAATGTCTCCCTGTTTCATGTTCTTTTTGTTTTTTATTCTACTTCCATTTAATTGTGTTTAAAAAACACTCACTCACCTTTTTATATAAATTCCACCAATGAGAAAATGCAGAAAAATAATATTCTGCAGCCGGTTGTGCGATTTTCGGGACTTCGGGAAATAAAATTATCAACTGCAGGAGGTGCTGAGGTCGGCCAAGTCTATGTGAGATGATGTCTGGGAGTCAGTGGATAGAAAATGATCCGCACTACGGTTGAAATCCGTTTTTCGTATTAAAATTTGCTGTTGCAGTCACGTGCACTTAATCCGTTGAAGAGCGTCTTAGTTTTCGAGAGCTACATTTTCACAGTATATTCAAATTTATTTCGTGAACGATTTTCGCGAATCGCTACAGCGTTGTTAAATATATTTTATTATACAGATAAATCCTCCATTAATTAATTAGAAAAATTTGAATACAGGAAGCACTGAAGTTAAAAACTACGAATATTTATTGTTCAAAACATTCGAATGGCAAAATGTAATTGCACTTTTTTGCACTGAGTTCCACAAACAACGTTTATGTCGCGCACTTTGTTCTACTCTTGTAGCTGTTGCGCTCGTGCGTTGTTGACGTGTCCGAATGTCGTCAGGATGTGATTCGCCTTCGTGATGCGGTGTGTCAGTCGAACCTTCAAACCGCGCATTCGACGGCAAACTATATCGCGAGTATATGGACGTGCGATTGAGCGAAAAAGTGTGCGTGTTTTAATTGTGTGCGGCGAAGCTGAGCACAGCGAAAGGACGCGCTCGGCAAGGACTCGTGTGTGCCACGACGGTCAGCGTCAGTGGTTTACTATGCGCGTTCGTTGCGTTGCCGCTTCTTTCGTAGACGGCTAAAAGAACAATGATTAATAACGGGGAAGACAGCGCCGAAGAAGTCGCCAAAACGAAGCAAACGACACCCGCCGCACACAGTTCGCCGGCCGCTGTTGATTCGCAACGTCGCAACGTCGCAACATCCTGCGAAGGCCTACCATAGCGTTAGGTGGAGAAGTGGTCGAAAACGGAAAGTGGTCACGGAAAGACCAAAGGACGGACGTAATGTAGCGTCTCGTCTCTTGCTCGCGCACAGAGGCTGCCTGCATGCTGCAAACGACTGCCATGCGAACGGATGAGAAGATGGGAAACACAAGATGTTGATGTAGAAGAAGAAGAAGAAGAAGGAATGCGGCGTGAGCGAAGCACAGCGAATGGATGGATGCACGAAGGATGACTGATGAATTGCGGGCAAATGCTTGCGTATGTTTCGCAAAGGCGCTGAGGTTCTGATTATCTCTAACCATTGCTTGTTTGTGGTTCTTCGTGGATTTGGTGTGTTGCTGTTCGGCTTCGTCCCCTTGGCTTGTGACTGAGAGTGTTCGGAGAGTGCGCTGAGCATGTAGAGCAACATGCTCTCGCAGTTGCTATGCCGGATGGCAAACTTCAGCTCTCCCAGACACTACGCTTAGATTGTTTTTTGCGAGGGGGGGGGGGGGAACTGAAAGAGAGAAATACATACACACGTGCACACAAACACGCATCAAAGCGCGCGTCTTAATACACAAGGGGCAATTAAATGAATGTCCAAGCGTGTATTTAGCATGTTCCTCGCTTATGGCAGGGGACAAGCAGACTCGACGCCTTACCTCGCAGCGCACACTGAAAGAAAATTGAAAACTTTCATTCGCCGAACCGAATTCACATAAAAATAGAAACTAAGGCGTTAATTTCTTTCAAATATTGTAGAAAACATGTGTGTTTCTATGGTTATATCAGTATAACCACCTGTTTTAAAACTTGATCACAAAAATTACGTATTTTGTGTTAAATATGCACTACTAAAAATTATGAAATTTTTGGAATTTTATTACTGCTAGCAAACTTTTATTTTTGATGGACATCTACACACAACGAATCTGGATAATAAATACGAAATAAATACGCCAAAAACAATCAAGAAGAGTTCAAAAAATCGGTGGAGAAAAAAATTGCTTCTTCATTTTCATTAAAAAATCGATCCCACTTTTTCGCCCATTTGATTTTCACAGTGTATAAGAATTCGAATTCAGAGCGAAGTATAAGAATTCTTATGAGAGCGACGAAAGTTGCTTCTGTCCTCCTTTTCCACTCTATACAGTGAATCTTATTGAATATGAGGCTGTGTATGTGTGTGTGTGTGTAGTATTGCGTGTGTGTGCAGTGAGTAATATGTCCAGTCGGTGTCCTGCAGCTGTTGGTATGGAATCGTTGAGTAATTCCGCATGTACTCGTGTGAGTTTCGGTGATATTCAGAATCACTTGCTAGCCACTCTACTGTGAACCATCCCCTTCTGTTCCCTTCTCTTCCCTTCAGATGCCGGAGTACCACAAGACTTCTCTGTTTACTTCTAGTACTGTTACGAGGTGAGTTCGTCGGTTCATAGTCAGTCTTGTTAATCCATTGTACTAAATCCATCCCTAAAATACACCAACCTAAACTTGAAGTGAATCGCTAGAAATATCACCTACATAATTTCAGATGAAATTCGGTCTCTTTCCATTAGCGTGTTGTCGCACTTCAAAATAGAAGAAGGAAGTCCTGATGTCTTGCTGGACCTTTTCTGAAACTTTGGTCAAGCTATGTTCAGTCCTGCTGAAGAGTTTCTCTCTACATCGACTACGAATATAGCAATAATCTACGTAAGAACACTCAAGCAACATTTCGCTCGCACAAACATATACGAGTACATAAACACAATACACGAATTTCACATGGAAAGGCAGCGGCTATCGTTCTGTATGTGAAGCGACATGTACGGAGGTACAACAACATAAGAAACCCCTCCATTCTGCATAAACTGTGCTGCGGAAGGTGAGCCAAGTTTTGTCCAAAAACCGAGGTTCCTCCCAAAGTTAAGTAAACCGACGGCGTGCTTACGTCCAGGAATTCTATTCGGTTCTGATGCTGCTGGTGGCTGCAAATGCATACGTACGGACGCACGACGGGTGGACGGTAAGGCTGTTTTTAAGATAAGTTTCTCTACTGCTGCACCGTTACTCTTGTGGTGGTTCTTAGTTCGGACTTTTCTCTCTCTCTCGCGCTTCAGAATTCCTTATGTCTCGTTCCGTTTCTCTTTCGTGGATGTGGTCAGTCGATGCCGTTAAGTTGTCCTGCTCAAAATTTACATCTATATTTGATCTTGTTGTTGTTTTTGGTTGTTTTTGCTCACTGTTGTTGTCATTTTCGAGTTCGTTCCCATTATTGCTGTGCATACTAAAAGTTTTCTTGTATTTTCGGTAGTCCAGCATCCTTTCCTGCTAAGGCTCTAGTTCTCTGAATGTGCTAGGATCTTGCGAAAATTGTCACATCTGCACAACTTATATTTACCAATATACAGGGTACCGCACACCATATTCATTAACAATAAGAATCTTCACCGAAAATCCGAATATTTAGATAATATTATATCACTGCATCCGTTTGCATAGGAAGAGCCTTGATATACGATGTCTTAGCATTTATGAAGGAACAATTTTTGCCGTACATAAAACAGGCAACTGGATGCTGTACCTATACAAGTTACTAATAAAACGTATTTATTTTCAAAATTTCGAACATCATAAGTAAGTAAGTTCTGCCCTGTATATCTCATTCTCGGAATCTTCACTTCCCATTCCTCTGCAGTTCCTAGAGCAGTTACGTTGTTTCCGTTTTCGATGTCAGCTGCACCCATGCTCGCGTTCGTTCATGTTGGCAAGCATATGAATGAAGAAAATTGTTGGTCACTTCTGGGCAGTGGACATCAGCATCAGTCGCATTTGCCTCTATCCGTATCGTTCGATTTGCGCGAAATGCTCCTTAAGTTGGGAGCATGGGCTCGGACCATGACGGGGAAGTACGTATGTAAATTCAGTCGGTGTGGACCAGAGTAGGGGGAGATGGGGGGGGGGGGGGGGGGGCGGCAGAGCACATGGACGACAGCGTATGAATTGACGAAAGAACGAAATACGTACAAAAAGTCATTAGAGACTATATATATGTGTGTGTGTGTGTGTGTGTGTGTGCTTTCGCGTCTGTGAACACAAGAGAGAGAGCAAGAAAGCTTTGGACGAGCGCTCGACATGGAGTTGCTTTGGATACAAACATCCAATGTCTGTGCGCTACGATAAATCAGAAACTCTGAATAGGAAGACGGTCAGATGAGGCGCGATAATGCAAAGCGGAGGGAGGGTCTTCGGTCAGCAGCAGCAACGCTAAGGCAATCGAAGAAAAAGGATGAGTTCTTCGTTCGTGTGTGTGTGTGTGTGTGTGTGTGTGTGTTTGTCCTCACATAGCTTGCTAGGGATGGCCTTCTCTTGCCTTGGCGTTTTCTCGAATTTATTAGTGTCGAGTGAGCGCTTCTCGAAAGGATTGTTGTTGCTGCGGTTGTTCTTGCTGTTTGCCGCACAGAGGCGGCAGGAGAAATGATAATGTCCTGTTGTGACACGATGTTAGTAACTTTCTTTGGTCATCCTTATGGACACATGCAAGTATTGCATACGGTTGCCAACCATACCATTCCATTGTTTTTATTGTTCGTTCTCAGAGATACTATGTATTTTGGCTATATACAAATATGTATACATATGCCACATGGCGTGTATATGTAGGTCTCTATGTGAAATTCTAATGTCCATCCAGAATTCGTTTTAAAATAGCGAAAGACATCGTAGAGGGTACCAACGCTCAGATGCATGCACACACACACCAACACAACGACACCACCACACAGCATCGTGGAGTAGATGCAAATAATCTTTTTTGCCCAACTCACATGTTTTCTTGACAGCGTCAGAATAGAATTTTCTTTGTCTTTGTGCCATCTTGGAAGGTGGCCCTATACTTATACATACGTGTCCTGTACGTGTCCTGTACGTGTCCCGTTCGCCTGGCTGAGTGCGTGTATCAGTAAATATGTAAATAACCGTACATATTTATTTTGTAGTTGCAGGGCCTGGATTTCGTTCAAATTAGTGTGTCCATCGAATGACAAAAATTCCTTTAATATATATGTATATCTACATATATCTATGAATATACATGTATAATTATTCCTCAAATAAAGCTACCTGCTTCAAAAGGTTTCTGGTTGGAAAGTAGCTAAAAAAATAACTATAAAATAATTAATTATAGTTTGCATTTTAGGGTCTAGTGGGAAATATTTATATTATAATATTACAATTAAGAAAAACCACTTTTTCAAAAACCTTTTTACCAGATTTTTTGTAATTAATTATTTTATATTAATCGCTAAAGATCAATATTTTTGTTTTGGACATTATTTATAACAAATCGAATCGACTTTCATTAATCTATCATTTGGTTAACAGAAGTGTAGAAAGTAACTAGCATTTGAGATTTTCAATATTTTGAGTTTTGTTTCCTATCCTTAGAAATGATTTTTAGATTTTAAAATTTAAGAATTTTTCTATTTGTATGTAAGTTAGTTTAGGTTTAGGATTTTTTTAGAAATAAATAATTATTTGTTTGGTTTACGATAGTGCAACTAAAGAATTTCGTCGCTACGTCGAAATGGCTTACATTTCAAGTGCACTCTCGCAGGTGATGAGGGATAATGTGATAATGTTAGGCCTATTTTAGTCGATGGTATTGACTGCCACTCCTACCTAATTTCTAGTCGATGTGGAAAGGCACCATCCAGATTTAATTTTGTATTCATAGACACATATACAGTATGTGTCATTTATTTGGAAAGGGGTGAATGTAAGGTTTGTAATCTTAGAGTTTCAACCAACACAAGGAGGCGTGCCACTTATTTGTCTGTCTTTATAACATCACGATATATTGGAACCCGTTATTGTTTACACGAATTGAAAAAAGGCTGGGAGCTATAATGGTCCCACTACTTGTATATGACGGGTTTAATAGATGATCGTGTATAACATAGAAATCTTCGAAATCTGCGATCCGAACTATCGCTTCGGTTTCAAAAATCCTTTCAAAACTTCACCTGTTTCCATTACTGTTGCTTGATTGTTTCCGCCACTACACTTTAGATTTACTTGAGCGCGTTTACCGTTAAAAGGTTTCGGGCATACTAAATCGCTGACTGACTGATTTTGCAACTTGTTCAATCGGGTGCAGTCGCTGTTTTCTCGCCGCGACTCCGTTTTTCGATTTTTCCCTACACAGCGATAGCACACTCACATTCGAGTCCCCTCCACCAGAGAAGAAGCTTATTTGGATCGCTGAAATGCAAAACAATGCCATGTGTGTGCCGAACTACACTGACAGAACCCTATCGGAAGATTCCGAGGAAATATTTTTTGCTTCATGGCACTTTGATATTAGTTTATTATAATGTATACACTTAGTTATAACACGAATCTAGTCGATGTTGAAATTATAATCTTTGGTTCGTAATTTAAAATATTGCTATCGCGATAAAGAAATCGCTGCTCTTCAAATTATTTTGCTCAGTGTACTTCGGTTAGCGCCTCCTGTGAACGCGGCGGTGGCGGGTTAGAAGGCAATTCGAGTCCTTTTGCCGACAATGTGCGATGTGCACGACGTCGTACGTTAGAACGGATTCGGGTGTGAGTCACAGAAGGAGGTGGAACTTTATTGCGCGCTCGCAGTGTCCACCGTCTCCACGGCCTTCGTGACATGCAGGATATACGTACGTACATGTTAAGAAAAGGCGCGAAGAGTCGCAGCGTCATCCGTTTTTCGCAGTCTCGCAGCCAGTCAGGCCATCACTTGATAAAAAGTGAGTGAGATGCTGTGGGAAATTGTTATTTTTTGTCAGGCGCACTTTTGTTCAGAGCTTCTCTCGTCTTGGGCTTGTAAGGGCATCTCTGCTAAAATAGGCTGGAGCGTATGTTGGATCTGCAGCGTACTTTGCGCTTTGGCGTCCACTTACAGGCGACGGCAAATCGATACGAACTGAAGGTGTGATGCAGCGACTATTTGGCGCGGGCTTCCCTGCACACCCCGTCAGATGTAAGATGCGGAATAGAGTGGCCAGGTGCACACGGCGCTCCGATTAGTATTACATTAAACAGATTCGCTTTTGTCCCTTATGGTAACAATTTTCCAGGATATATTCTTTTTACATACTAACTGCTTTGTAGCTGCTCCGCAACAAGGACAGAACTTAAATTGATTTTAAATTGATTAAATTGGTTAAATTGATTTCCACATTCCAACTCTTATCTCCAGAATTCGTGTTCAATGGCATCGCTACTCTACCTCACAAGACACACTCGCGCCCTTAACATCTTCACCCTCCTTATGAAGTAAAGTCCTTATTATGTCCACTTTAGTTGCAGCGACTAAACATACGCCAACATACTCATAGGATGGAAAGAGTGAGATAATGGAGCTTATGTCCGAATGTTAAAACTCCTCGTAAATAAACAAATATTCCAAACAAATACAATTGACCAAAAATGGCTTTTTTTAGTGTTTTACATCAAAGAAGAGGCTACCTGTTGGCTACCTACCAACAATCCTACCAACAAATCAGTATATTTTCAAAAATGTTGCCTTACAATTCATCAAAAGAAGAATAAGTGTGAGAATTTGAGTCGCGACTTTTCCATTTTTTACTGTATCAGAATGCTTTCAAATTTTTTGCGGTCTTTTCATGGACCAGACCCACCTACAATAGATTCCTAATTATTCTAATATTGCAAATTCTTCCTTGGTTATAAGAGGAAGTGACTCTGCGTGGTCACAAATCCTTCCATTGCGTTTGCCGACCAGTTTCAGAAGTGCACCTGTCAATTTTGATATATTCAAGGATCAGCAATAGAAGAAGCAACTAAGGATGGCTTTTCCAAGTGTGACGATGACGTTGAGCGAACGTGCAAGTACATATGTCGCAGTTCTTCGTTACTCTTAGCGCGTTCAGGGAATCTGTGTCCGGCTTTAGCATTTCTACGTAGAGTTTTCATATGCAAGTGTGTACCACTCACCTACCTTATCGCCACCTCCCTTATCGCCTTGCATGTCACAGGCATGCATATGAATCCTCGGTTACCGTGGCAACCTTTGCTTCGGGTCCTTATATTCCACGTACGAGGGTTATTTGCTCACGAAATCAGGTTTTGCTTCTGAAATCTTGCATTATGCAGGGGAAACTCGGGTCAGACAAGCACTCCGAATGAAGCACCAGCGTCCGTTCGTCCAGAGCGTACTCAGAATGTTGAAGATGATTACCTCAAATGTTACCTCGTGGAATGAGTGGATTGTTCGGTAGCAGCTCCTTTGACATTTAGAAATATCATGTGGGCGGGCGACCGCCACAGGAACTCCTACTTGCCCAAGCAAATAAATGGACGTTAGGTCTTTGGCTGTCGGTTGTCATCAGCTCGATAGTAAGGATATCAGCACTGTTGATTGGGACTCGTTGTCGGTTTGCTGTTGGGCCTTTTATATAAACGGGGTATAAAATTAAATTCATGGCTTTAGTATTGGATTAAGAAAAAGATATGTTTTATGTTTCTTGTTTGTTTTTAGTAGTGAAAATTTAAGATATGTGTATGAATCACAACATACTAGCTTATTCAGCGACAATATACTCTTGAAAATTCCTCTTAGAGATATAAAGGACATCAAGGTAAAGGGAAATTCAACTGTCTTTCCCTCTTGCTGCCCTTCTGGCATTGTATCTACATATATGATGAATGCATGCAGATCGGAAAATTAATTTATTTTTCTCCATGTCAATTTCAACTTCGTGCGATGTTGTCCTAACTGAGCATCGCGCCACCGTTTTACCTACGCGAAATTCGTCGTTCAATTTATTATTATACTACATACATATGTATGTGCCACCCAGCTTCATCGCTTCAACTCTGAGTCCTGCCGACCAAGGCGACAAAGGGGATTGGCGAACTAGATGTCCTGCCAAAAGCGAATTTGTCCGCATCAAACCACCGCACAAATCCGCACTGCCGTCTGCATGAAATGTCAAACCTTTCCTCCATCTTGCGCTGTAAGCAGAAACTACAGTCACATGAACTGAAGCACTTGGCAAGCGTTTCGGGGGATATTTAATTTTTCTTCTTAATTTGTTTTTTCTTCTGGGACTGTCTACAGCACGCGCGAACTGGAAGTGGAAAGGACGCCATGAATGGCGCAGAATTCGACGTAAGCGCCAGCGGCCACTCGCGAAGGGAACTCGTCACCGGACCCTTTTATTTCTTGCCTTATCCTTTATATTTGTGCACACACTCAGCACATTTACACATACTCGTATAATGAACATCGCGTATGTGTTTGAATGGCCTTGCACGATCCTGTCAGGAATTGGGAATGGGCAATACACCCATGATTGTGTGTGCGTGTGTGTCCATTTGTGCTGATGTGTGGATGTATGCGGACTGGCACATGCATACTTCTTTATTCAAAGGACATTAGAGGCGCGTGCTTCCCGCTGCAGATAGAATATGGCGTAACGGTAACTGGCAGGAGTAATTTTCCCAATACAAATTCGCAAGTATAGATATTTGAAAGCAAGGGCATCGTCGTGGACGTTGGCGGCCGTCTCGCGAGCTCGTACTTAAGCCTGCTGCTGCTTCTACGCGTCCTTAAAACGTTCGGTCCTGCAGGGGTTGCTGTGTTGCGTCGTTGCTATTTCTAATATGTTGTGCTGCTGCTGCTGATGCCGTTGTTTGCAATGGCCTTTGTGTCACGTATCTTTTCTCTGACTGCAGCTGATATCCTCACTTACTCGTACGATGCTCCGGTTTTGTCACTGCCGCCATTCGTCGTCGTCTGAAAGGGAACACATTCCGAATACTTTTTTAATTTGGTGCGCTTTTAATCGATTTTATTTTATAATTTAAGGACCCGCTAACAGCATTCAAATTTGCTTAAATATGAGAGAGATAACAGAAATAAGAATGATTCCTTTCATGACACTCATAATAAATACATTACTAGTCGAACGATAGACATTTCGTTAATGGTGTGAATTATCAACTTTTGTGGCTTACGATGGTTACGAGGTAAGATAATTTGCTCGCTCTGTTTGGCATTCAATGTTTTCGTAACTTTGCAAGGAGTCGCTGACCTCATCCACCCTCACGTGTGCATTTGTGCATTCATATACTACATACGAAAATACTTGAAAATACATACGAAAATGCTTTACTTGTATTAGACTCTATAAGCAAGCAAACGCTAAATAAGTCCGCTGCTCGCCGATCCAACCCCAAAGAAGTCTTACAATTTCTTCCTGGATTTCGATTGAAAAACGGGAAATCGAAGGTTCCGCTCAAATAAGGGCAGGGGTCGAAGACAGGACATTAATTGTGGTTGTTTGCGAATTCCTGAGACTGCGAAACTGAAAATGCGTGTGTGTCTGGTGATTCGCGCACTCTGAAGCAGTCGTGTGGGCTGCTGCGAACTCAACAACATTCATTGTTTCGACACTTTTCGCCGTGTCATACGAAGACGCTGAATGAGTACTCGCATTATCATGACGACACCAATATAATTATGATATACAGGGTGAGAAGTAGTTTTTAATAGATTAAAATGGAATACACATTTCATGACTTCACGGAGAAACGTGAGCCTAACGAAGGTCTGTTTCGATAAGAAGCGACCAAAACTAGTCATCAGTGTTTGACAAAACATCAGCAACATTCTAAACATATCGTCATTCCCTCCTGACCCCCTTCCCATTTCGCCCCATGGATCCCATTTCGCTACATTCATGGCTTAATCCTTATTACGCTTATTTGGCTCGCGTGTTATTACATTTTGCTGCTCAAAACTTTTGATGGACTTCACGGCTTGCAGTGCTTGTGAGCTCCCTCAGGACGGTATCATTCACCAACCATGATATACGATACTTAGCGCAGTGGAGGTGGTTGGTGTTTCATTATTGTCTGTGTGACGGAGGATGTGTGCTCCGAAACCGGGCCGAGCGGGTGCAGACGCGCTGTGAGAGCGCGCAGACAGCGAAGTGTCGTCCTTTTGTTCTCGGGACAATTATTGCTTAGCGCGCTAGATTATCATAAAGGGGTTAAGACTTTCATTGTCTTCCTTGTGTTGTCCTTTTGCGAATTTATTTCGTCCTTTCTATACGTCGTTTCTTGCCGAGGGCGTTGTTGTGGGGGTTGTTGTTAGCGATGCTGTCGAAGAAACCTGCTGAAAGCACGCACACAATCCCAACGCGCTTCAATATATAACGACATACGTGTGTTCATACATGCATGTCGGTAGCTAGGTACCACACACTAAATATGTCAAGAACCGCGCGAGTTTTGTTTTTTAATCCTGCGAAGTAATGCGCCGTGGTATCGTGGCCCTTCATCGTGAACGTGATTGTGCTTCCCTGGGGCGGTTCGGCCAGTATTAGTTGGATTTCCTTCATCATCATTAGGTAGCAAAGGAGCATCTCAACGCTGGCGTCAAATAGGTTGCTAAAATTATGCTGATGCGGAAGTAGATGGATGGTCGTTTTGGAGTTCAGTGGAGTGAGAGGCGACAATTTTTATTGTTGGCTTTCCATTTACTTTCCGTCCTTTCTTACGATCGTCCTGTGCGACTTCTCACTGAAGTGCAAAAATCATTACTCCTTGTTCCGCACAGGAGAGTGAAATAATGCTGTATAACCTCCCCACCCCCCCTCCTCTCTGTTGCCCGGGAACGGGACAGATCTTTGCGAGATCTATCGTGTTGCGAGATATTTTAGAGTCCCTTTGAGTTGGCTTTTATTGTAGGGACCATTTTCCCGTTCGTGTTGACTTAGCCCTAGTTCATGACGAAGTTCAGGAGCATGACAAACTATGCCATGCCGCTTTACACGTTCTTCGGGTCCTTTACTTTTTGACATTACGTTAGCCGTCGTTTTGTACCACCGCTTAATATGAAGCGACCGTGATTTTGGATTGTAGAAATGATTCTGAAAGTGATTTGCCCCAGAGAAGACTTAGTGGCACATGCCTTATACGGCTAAAGACCATTCCTACAGTGATCCAAAGTCTAGTAGATAACATTTACGGCCATCAGAGCAGGCACATTTCTAGTGAATGCAATAATAGTTCTAACTCTCTCTAAACTATTCTAAAATACATACATACAACGCCGACGTATGAACACACGACACACACAGACATGCGAAACACTAATTCGCCGTTATATAAAACTGAAATTCTTAACTGCAAGTCAGCGACTGTCCCACTGTGATCGTAGTTGGCTGTTTCTTTTGTCCTTGACGCAGTGGTTGTTCCAATGGCAAACGGAGAACCTTCAAGAGCGGCACTTCTTCCAGACACCAGGTTGCCGTTGCTGTTGTTGTTGTTATTGGTGCACCAAAGGCAAATGCTATCTCTTGTCGACTGCAACATCTCAAGGATAGCTTGTACGCTTGCGTGTCCTGCAATAACTGCAGCGAACTCCTCCGCTTCGCTGCGCCTTTACGTTGCTCAGCGGGAAACAACGAGATCTGCGTAATGTTCACAGTTGCTATTCGTGTAGTTTCTCTTTGCGCAGTTATATATGCAGTCTGGTGTCTTTGTTAATTAAAATTTGCTGCACAGTACTTTTCACTACTACCAGCCACGCCAAAATTCCCGCCGCGTTCCCGAAATTCGATCGAATACAATTCTCTAAATGTTTGTGAAGTTTGCTAACCAAAAAAACATCGCTAGAAAATTCACTGTTTATCTCAATTAAATACAAATAAAACACATACAATTGTAATTTAATTAATCTACTAACCATTGAAATTATTATATAACCCTATAGTATATTTATTGTGATATTTTTGCAGAGAATTCGATTCGATTTCACAACTCGAACTATGGTCATGGTTTGTTTCCCTCGCTTATGCATCAATACTCGCAGTTGTTTTCTATATCCTCGTATTGTCAAGAACAGTGATTTTCATTTATTGTACTTCGCCGTTTTTCCTTTACTTTTCTTTTAAGACATTATATCTTTATCCAGATTATAGTGCCACAACGTATAGCGTACGCAATACGCAGAGTATTCAGGCAGAGTATTCGAAAAAGACGTCCGCGGAAAAACGCGATTCTGCAGCGTTGCTCTGGATCAGCAAGAATGTTGTAGGTTTGGGATTGCAAATTGGATTTCATGGTTAAGGTGTATTTGTCCTTAAAATAACATTCGTCCTCTGCACTCTTTGTGCCTGCGACTTAAGTTAACAACCGGGGATTTTAAATACTCTGAAACGATGCCGATGCCTCTAATCTATTTGTTTTCCTGTACGACATACATACATGTATTCATATTATAACCTCTATTCAGTTTGTCAGGATAAAATTCGCTAAACTCGGTAAAAGCAACAAAAACTCTTTTCGCAAAAAAACAAAAACGGTTTCGTCAGGTACCTAAATCAAAGGTTTCAGTTCAGAGTTTTATTGCGGGTGATCCCTGTGGCTCTGAATTCCGTTTGAACAGTTTTACGAGTTCCTTTGTTACTCTTCGTGGAAATTGTCAAGCTGCGGAACGTGAGTTAAGCAGTCAACAACTGCGAGGAGTCGTTATTGCTTATCGACCTTGGGACCAACACTGTACTGTAACACGTACCTACGTACCTACATGTAATTCCTATTGTCGAATTATGCAGGAACCACAGATTTTTGAAGAAACCTTAACAAGTCGTTCCGAAGTCAAGTAAAATTGTCGTCTTCGGCCTGAGCAAAACATAAACAGGCAAAGATCTCATGGTACCACAAAAAAAGTGTACACACAGAAATGATGGAACCCTACGATTCTCTCCTCTTACTTCCTGTCTTCGTAACCAACCATCTACTCTTATTACACTATTGTGTGTATTGCACTACTCAATTGCGGAAAAGGAAAAAGTTTCCGCAGCCTGATTAAGAAAGTAGGGCAACCAGAAATAGCAAACACCTTCCTCCCTTGGTTTACAAAATCTCCCCTTATTAGAGGACCAAAAGGTTTCGCTACTTCAAACACTATAACACCCAGTGATACACCAATTATAATTCCTGAGTCGTTGATGGGTGAAAAGTTTACCGACATCGAGAGATATTGACATCTCTCAGAAAACACTTTTTCTCATTCTTTCGCGGCGCCGGTCAAATGAATTGATGATGTCAAACATCCGCGATCTTCTATAATTTCATAAGGAAAACATTTCTTATAATTGTTCATTTTCGATGCCTTCACGGCATTAACATTTCCATGAGCCACGAACTAAATTTAAAATAAGTATGAAGACAGACTTTTTTATACGTTGTCACACGTTTCTACATGAATCAGGGCATCGATGCGTATGTGAGTCCTCTGTGCAGGACCTTTCGATGCAATTGTCGTCATTACCTCCCGTTGACCACAAGGTACCATTGAAAGTTGTAAATCAATCCACTCCACCATAAGTTTGTAACTGAAACTGATTTCACGAATAACTGCAGTAAGAATCGTTGAGATGCGAAGTCAAGGTGTTTAGAGCCATATTCACTTTATGGCCAGCTCTAAATTATACTAGATTTTATGGCTGCATGTTTGGAATCGAAGGAACTGAATTATGGTAGGTCCTTTGTAGAAAGTGTTTCCGCTTCGGCCTTCCACGAAATGAACAATTTCGAAACACTTAACATTGAATTACATTAACCTATGTGTGCATTGGTTAACTTGGAATTAGAAAGGGTTAAACAACAGAAATGGTTCGAATTTAAAGAACTCATTCGGAAACTTGCATACCTGTACACACATGCATAGATCTTGAACATAAGTATGAAGACACAGTAGTAAAAGCAGAAACAGAAGAAAGTGCACAGTAAAAAAAAACAAAAGAAACATCATATTCGTATTTCGCTGGGAGGATTATCCATTGTCTGTGCGAATATCGTGCGTATTGCAAGAAAAATTAATTAAAAGCAAATAAATTGGAACAACACGGAACTAGAAGCAAATTCCTCGAGGTATTGCGTAACATTCAACACTTCCACTTATTTTTCAACTTACTTGTATTTCTAACCGTGTCTGTGGTTTCTTTTCGATAACTAAATCTCTTCTATCTAAACGTATGTTCATATCTGTATCTGAACATTATATCGTGACTTTATATCTCTATTAAAATAGCAGTTTTCTGGATTTTGGGACCCGATAAAATTGTTATAAAAAGACAACCTTATTATAGCATATCTTTGAAAGGAAGTGGCTTATCTGTTAAAGGCTCTTTGTTCTAAAACAGTTCTAAAAAAGTATTATAATTTAAATTACTTTTTACATCAACGTTCCATAGTACACTCACCCTGTAAGGTGCTTATTTTTCAAAATGTCAGAACACTTTAAGATGTACCAACAAAAGAAAAGTTGGCTTGACAACTAGTGTATGATAAATTCAAACCTAAAGGGGATAATTTTCATCATCCACATAACTTGTGATTGCTGCTCGTGGCACACAATCGTTCCGAATTGCTTGAGCCTCACTGCACTTTAAGAACATTGTAATTTTAAGTCAGATCCAAAAAGAGAAAATCTAAAGCGTCGATTGAAGGTTGAAATACAAAATGTTATTTCTCAAGTTAATTCTAGAAAATTCACATTTCTTCTCCAGATCATTAGGCTTCTCTGCAAGAATTTGTGATTGTCTCATGTGACCATATTTTTGTGTAATGAAGCGTGTACGTAACGCGTATTTACTTGTATGCAAGACCTAATAGAGCCAATAACATGTCCTATCAAACAACCTATCAAAACATCCAAGTTATTAAAGAGGTGCAGAAAATATCCGAGTATCACATTATCACAGAACTGACCTGGGGCAAAAGATTTCTCATTGCGAAATCTAAGAACCATCGAATTTTGCTAAATGAACTTGAAGTAAATTTATACATATATGTATATATACTGATAAATGTATGCATGTACATATGTATTAAATATTCGAGTGTGATGAGCTTCCAAGGAAGATTCGTTTGTATTAATGGTTCTTTTGTATCATATCCTTTGCAGTGTGTCAAAGATATCGGCAAAAAGATAAACTAAAGCATGAACCAGCCAACAAATGAAGAAAAAATTTCCAGCAAAGAAGTAAGGAAAAGGAAAACAAAGCAACAGTTAAGCGACGAACAACAGTTTTGAATTGAATATAAAAATAAATATAAAACTTTGATTACTTCGCACGGAGATTCCACCACAAAGAATCAACCTGAGCGCACGCTTGGCAGCAATTTTTATGTGTTTCAGACTAAAGGCTCCCACCTCCTCCTCCTCCTCCCCCTACCTCCAACCCCCAACCAGCAACACCCTCTCTAGAAACAGTATTGGTGCAAGGAACTTCTGTGACTCGTAAAAGTGCAAAAATTGGTTTTATGATTCAAGGACATAAATCCCATTATTTTCCAGTAGGAAGGTCCTCAATGAGTGGGGTGTGTGTGTGGGAGGGGGGCTGCGCTCCATGTCAAACGATTGGTAGAGTTGCTCCGCCTGCGAGCCATTATCCTGTACGTTTGTACGTTTTCTACGTTTCCCTTTACATCCCTGTTGGTGCAATATTTTAAATCCTACATTTTTACTACCACATAAGTGGAACAACTTTCACTTTCATTCCGATAGGAGGGCATACAATGTGTTCGATTGGGACGTACGGATGAGGTCGGTCTGCTCGGGTGCGCCTGGCCACAAATACTCTCTCCACGGCTGGCCATCTCTGCTGATGTAGTCAATGACTGCAAGAAATTCTGTTTATCTTTCTTTTATTGTTTAAGTTATTGACATTGAAATTTTTATTTAATTTTTTATGCTTCTCTTTTTCTCTCCCTTCTGAAAGTTGGGCTGTAATAATGGGCCATAGGATGGCAGACACTACAGCAAAGTTTTCCACACGCTTCTTCTCTGAGTGCGAGTCGGGTTATGGGTGTGCAAGACTTGGAAAACCTTGTGGCTGGATCGGTGGCTATTTTTCACAAGAAGGTTACATATGGATAGGAAGAAGTTTCATCCCGTCTCTTCTTAATGTTCAAAATCTTGCAAAGCAGACACCATCTTCCACTTTTTTCATCCATCTCCTTTTTTATGTGGATTTGCTTGTTGCTCAATGATGAAGGGTTTCGTATTATGTACATTAATACAACATTGTTTTATTATTACTATTTTCGATCTTAAAGTTCACTGAACTGAGTTCACTGAGCAAAATATAAGAAAACCCGCTTTCTGGGTCAGGGAAACTCTAATTTTATTAGTCAAATATTTGGTCAAATATGTATTGTAATGTGCGATTTAATAGGTATTGAAACAGAGGAATGTTTTTAACACCTATGAAGTTATAAGATGGCACATCCATTATTTCTAATTCCTGGCCTATTTGAAGGATAAAGTGAATATTTATAGAATGGTCACCAATTCGACGTCATTATTATAAATGCTGTAAATTTCAAACAGGAAAACATGATTTCTACTCATATGGTTTAAAGTTAAGTGCACAGCTTAGTTGGAGTATTTATCACAGCAACACTTATTCGAAAAGTACGTGGGCTTTATATCTGTTGCACATACTTATCTCTATTTACATTCCACTGCGATAGTTGATGAACCAATTAGTTATCATTTTAAGGTATGTACTCATAGTTAGTTCTCCTAAACAGCCTCTTGTAGCAACGCAAAACTAAACTCCGGGCGATACGAATTAAAGATAAGGGTGACCGCAGACTCAAAAGGAAGCATAAAATAAAAAGCACTGCCTAGTTTGTTGTACCCTGCAGCACCTCTAACTAGTCTACAACATGTGAGCACATAAGCTCTCAGCAAAAATGTATATTCATTACCGGTAAACGTTGTTGGTTGAAGAGTTCCAACTTTCCTTTTAAAATTAGGAGCACTTCAGTATTGTACTCTAGTGAATTTCGGTTGGAAAACCTCTTAAGCGTTACCTGCAGAGATGCAAAGTTAGATTTTTGGGCTCGTGTCTTGGTGCATGTTACGTGGTCGTGGGTATGTGGGTATGTGGGTGCACACAAGGATGTTTTCTTTTTGGCTGTTATCTCTATATTTGTTGGTTGCTCGTTCATTGAAGCGTTTGTGGGTGCCGTTTGTGAGTTTCAGGAACGAAACGAAACAAAATAATCTTAATAATATTCCAGCGAATTTGTACAAATACCACACTCACACTCTCCGTCCCGGAACACTAAATACCACTCAGCAGACATGGATGCAAGTAATAGGAACGCAACCATGTAAAACTGCATCCCTCATTTTAAATTATTTCACTTTGAATTCAGTTTGAAATCGTCGCATTGCATTCATCTACAGACTCACGCAGCCGAGGAGAAGCCGACTGCTTCAAGTTGGCGCTCCATATACCTCCTTTCCATTTGCCAAGTGGTGTGGATGTGGACAGGAGCTGCAGAGATGGGAGGCAGAACATCGGCTCCATGCATTATGACAAAAGCAACTTTGAAGTCCTTATCGCCATCATCTCATCATCGACGTAGTAGCAGCGGGGCTCCGGTAGGAAGCCGGTAGGAGTTGACGCCATGGAGGCAACCCTACGTATGTCGTTGTATCGCAAAGCAATATCATCCATTTCGTATTTAACTGGTACCTTGCTGCAGCAGCAATGTGGGGCCGGAGTGTGGTCAAGCCTAAACTGCTCCTGCAACCGGAACTGATTAAGACTGGACTCAGCTCACTGCCGGCCCGCAGAGCCGTAACTCCCTCGCTGGCCCGTACATATTAAAAGGACGTTTACATTGTGCCGTTGGTTTATGCAAGATCTGGCATTCAAGGAAGGCCAAGATGATGGCGATGGCGTTAGCAATGGCGAGGAGAATAAATACACTTGGAATGCCGTAGCTGAATCAGTGGATGTAGGAGCTTCAGATATGGATGCAATGGAAGACAAAACTTTGCGAAAACCCTGGGAATAAAGGTGGTTCGTTTCGTCAGTTTTCCGGCAATTGCTTATGTGGAGCTTGTTGTGGTAGCAAAGACCAACGTAACGTCTCGTGAGTTTCACAATAATCTCAGAACTTCGAATCTAATGATTTAAAATAAAAACTATACCTTGTTGCTAAAAACTTCACAATTGGAAAAGTGACTGCAATGCATATTGTGGCATATGATTCGGCTAATTGAAGTGATATTATAGGCCATCGACTAGTTTAGAATTTTGAAATACTAATTTATGAATTCAGAAAATATTGAGTACCTGCAAATGTTATGTTTGGACAAGTTTTCTTTGGATTATGCGCTTTTGGAGGAAAGCATTTATATTTCTTCTATGAATCAATAACTATCAACTACTCCCACCTTCAAATTTTACGTATAGTATTACGAATTTACGTAACACAACAGACTTCCATGCAAACATACACACTGTGCACAATTGCGTGTTATTCTCTATCAACTAGATTTCTAAACCTCATTTTCCCAGTTTGTTCAAATAGAAGTGCTTCAGAAGCACTGCCGTGCCTTGTGCAACGGTGAGAAAAGGTGGGAACGATGCAGGGGAAGTAGACCAGAACTTAAGCCCGAATGCTTGCAAGGATTTTCACGAACTATGAAAAACCGTCTCAAAGGCAGCCTGCAGAAACGTGCAGAAACTGGTCAAGGAACAGACCAGGATTAGGTCCGAGCCAACGTGCCGTGCGGCAGAGAAGCAGAGAAGCAGAGCGCAGAGGGAGATGCTGCAATCGAAAGACCATCCAGCAAAGCAGGTGGATCCTAGCTATGCGGAGATGAGCGGCTAACATTGTTGGTGCAGAAAGACGAACGCAATCCCAGAGGAGCTGAAAAGAGTTGGAGGATGTGCAACGCGAGACGCTCTGCAGCTCCTACGCGTTCCTTCTCTATATTAGCGTGCCTTGCCAGCTACGGAGACAGACTTGCGTCGGTCCTTAGGTTTTGGTAAGGAATCGTATGTGTGCATGTATATGTTAATTCGCACTGGTCATTTCGAATACGCACACAAGTGCATGACGTATGTACTTCTCGCACAAATACTGCATGCCGCAAGGAGGGTTCTATATATAAAGAAATACTTTTCTGAATACATATTTCACAAAAACATAGGTACATATATGAAATAGCACGGGTGTGTGGGACATCGGCCAATTCCTGTGATGCCGAAATTAAGAACTGAAAACATGTAAAAGATTCGGTGTTTCATACGGAGCTGAAAATTTAATTATACTTAACTAAATGATCCTTACATTTTTTAAACTTCTAAATTTCAACTAAATATTATTACACACAAAATACCTGCATTACTTTGCACAATCCTCTCCTTGTTATTTCGTTTGTAAAGGGTTTGTGATTCAGATATATTTTGTCTCTGTATTCTTATTTGTGTTTTCATGTGTCCTTTAGCAATCTTTGGAACCATTCTTTCTATACAATATATTATACTATTCCTTCAATCAGAAATTTAAATGTACTTATAATCAGTGTGATGTCAGTCTTTATGTCATTATTTTATAAGCCCATCGGATTAGAACACAGCACTTAACCAAACCTTTAACTAAAGTAAAACTGGATCTGTAACCCGTTAAGAGTATAACCTTCAAAGTTAAAAAAGTTTTGCAAATAATCACCGTTGTCCGGTTATAAGACTACATAAAAAATGTCCGGATTATATGTACGTATGTACAATTGAAGCACAGTTATGATCCACTTCCACATTTCGATCACAATAATGTCGAAATTAGCAATTCTGGAATAAAGCTCGGCCTCCGAACATGCAGAACATAAAGCAGCTTGATTAAATGAATCTGGACAAAGGTTCAAAGGATTCTTTGTTGTTAAGTGGAAAAATGCAAATTGAAAATAGAAATGCACGAAAATTTCCTGATGAAAGCCTAGAAACAATATTGCCAAGTTCTTTCGGAATGGACGAGTGAGTACACAACTATTTCTCGACAGTGTCTGGCGCGGACAAGTGTACATCGGACAAAGCAGCCTCTCTAACAAACTTGCAGCATTTTTCCTTATTGAAATATATTTTTCCTTTGTCTTAACTCTTTGGTATCATTTTTGGAGTGTTTTTTAGTTCAAAGTGTATTTTGTATATACATATACATATATACCTATATAGCTGCATGAACGAACACAGCTCGAAGAATAGGCTGGGTAAAATACAAATGCAGAGAGTGCACACAAATACAAATATTCTTGGGAAAATATAAGTGAAGAATTGAAACGAGGTACCGCCTGAGGAAGTGGGACCACTTTCAGATGATTTATTGATTTTTATGCAAGAAAAGGCTGCATCGGACGTGAGTTGGCATTCGGACGCGATGTTTTCATCGTGACATGACATGACATGAGGGATTCGCCTCGTCAAAACCATATTCAGCCATACGCTCTTTATTTCGGACATTTAAAGATAGTGACATATTGATTCGCAGATATTTAATTTTATAAAATAACCTGGGCATCATTTACATATGTTTTTCCTTCAAATTTCCTTCAGCTGGGCATCATTTACATATGTTTTTCCTTCAAATTTCAAGATTCACTTTTTTCATTACTACAGAAAAGTAGTGGCGATCGAAAACTATAACTGATTCCCATTAATTTCTCCACTTAGCCGAATCGCCTGGTCTCTCCCACAACTCTGCTACTTAAGCGTCGTGGAAACAGTTTTGAAATGGCAACACTGCTCTGTAGCATGTTAATTGGGGCCGGATTTCCAGCCATGGTAGTTTCCGGCGTGGCAAGAGAGGCGACGGTGCTCAACGATCAACGCAATGTCGAGTATCCGCATAAAATCGTCGAGTCTGCAGCCACAGAAGAAGGAAAGTCGCCGAAAATTACTGGCATGAAGTATAAACTGAGACCGATGCCAGATTTGGAGAGCCACTTGCAGGAGAACCTACAGGCTATAAGAAGGCAAAAGGAGGAAGAGGAACAGCGCATCCGAGATGAAGCAGAACGTCTTGTGAGAGAGGTGAGTATTTCTTCGTTTTGACATGTGTTCTGAGTTAGTATGTTGAAATGGTTTATTGTAGGAATTCGAGTTACGTGCCGTGGACAGGTACCACTATCGTCGCTGCCACGCTTGGGTTGTCATTATTGACAATGCGCCGTGGAGTAATAAACCATTGAAGCAACATGTTGACGAAGAGGGTAATGTTGTGGGCGAACCGCTGAAAGCACGTTTCATTGAACCGACAACAGGATTCGAATGTGACACAAAAACCATCCAGTACATTCTCGTCGACAGCGTTTGGAATGATTACAATTACTATGTAAATGTGCAGAAATATCAGAGAATTAGCGAGATTCGCTGGGACTTACAGGATATAAAGGACTGGGAACACCTCCTTCCCGGGGAACCACCTCAAATGCGGCAGTATAAAATTTCATCAGACGAAAATGTTGCTGAAACCGATCGAGATGTCGAAGAAGAAAAACATCTCGACACGATTGGCTGCTGGGTAATGAAGCCGTTCATCGGTGTGAAAATGTTCGAGGAACGCTTTCCAAGGCTGGAAAAAACGGTGAAATACAAACGAGCGATTCACGAGCGCTTCTCGCCGTACACGCAGCCCGATGGCAAAGTTATGCAACTGACGTTATTTGCCGACGATGAGTACCAGGATGCAATCACGCGTTGGGAGTTCTATGAAAATCGTGCCGATCGTTTCGAACAAGTGAAGTTCACTTATGAAACCAGTCAAAAGCAAGAAACCTTTAAAAAGGGCAGAAATGACAGTCTAAAGTGTAAATGCGCACTACCCATTATGGGAGATATACAATAGATATACCGTATACCATATGTACTTAATGCCGTATTTTTTCTCCAGTTATGGACTACAACATGGACCCCAGCAAGCCCAAGTTTTTGTATTTCTACTCGGTCTGTCGTCTGGACTGCATGGAGTATCTGGAAATACACTCAGATAAAATATTATTAATATTTAACGACCGTAATGACCTTTGCGTGTATCTAGAATTCGAATTAAAGCCTGCAGTGCAAACATTGAAGGTATTTATCATTATTATTAAGTGCCATTAAATGTTTATTCCCCTCTAATATATAATACAAAACTCTTATTTAAACACTGTAATAATAATATACATATGTATGTACATAAATATAAATGCTGGGTATAGAAGGGAAAGTCTTAAAGAGTAAGGATAATAATAAAAGATTGAACAATTCACTTCCTATAACTATTTAGAAAATTACTGAGAAGTTTAATAGACATCCTTTGAATGACAAGCCTGCTTACAAAGATATCGCCGCTCGTACGTTCTTCCTAAGTCAGCGCAAAATACTTTTGAAGTTTCATTATGCTCGCGGTGCTTTGACTTCGAACACCATAGAATTCACAAAGCCGCCCAAACCGGATTACGGCCAGGAAATAAAATACGATCCGGAGCTCACGAAGTTATATAAGGCGAACGCGGACGACCCAGATTTCACACCACTAGAATTATATCGACTCCTCTTGGCGCAACTGCAATACGAGGAAAAAATTAAGAAGCATTTCGAAAAAATCATGGACGAGATCAACATGATTCTCGATACGCGCAAGCTTGAAATTTTCCAACCCGTACTGTCATTTAAAATATTCGATCCTCTGCGAAATGGCGCTGCAAGGGCTTTACACCTACAACAGGTGAGGCCTCAAAGTTCACTAGGAGAGATTATTTAAAAATTTAATTGTAATATTTTAAGAAAATACCTTGAATAATTATCCACTCAGGCATTCTCTCAACCCGATTCATTTTCATGTTTTGTAATTATCTGTATTTAAACATGGTTAATAAGATACGCATTCCTTTGAGCTAACAATGATAATGTTAAGTTGATGATAGTTGATTCGTTCTCTACGACCTTTCTAGCATGCCGAAGAGGAGGCGTTTAAGAGGGAGGTGGCTTCGAAGCCTGCAGACTTCCTAGCTCCCTATCTGGTGTCCTATAAGAAAAGACTGCTAACATACGAGGAATCATGGGCGGCCTACAACGCATGTCTGCATGATTTAAAAACGCGTTTCGTTACAGTTCTAAACAATCTGCAACGTCAGTACGAAGATGTAAGTTAGAATTCACTTAAGCCGAGTTCAGTCCGGCAGCTAGACACTTGTTCTGTATTTCCAGCTTACCACCGAATCCAAGTCTCTGAAGCGCTTCTTGAAAAAGTTCGAAAATCAATTTAACAACGAGGACTACGAACGCTTGGTGGGCGATGCGAAGAATATAGAATTAAACAAACGCATGGTCCAACAGGCGCTGGAGCAGACGCACGAGGATTCGCAGAAGAAATACGAATCGGTGAAAGCATCCTTAATGAAAGATGCACGACTCAATCTCAAAGAAAAAATCAAAATCGAAACTTAATGCCATCTATTTATAATATATTTTCCAGAATCACTTTCGAAAATACACACGTACATAAAAAACAAGATTTGTTTTGCGTCCTCTAAAATTGGATGTGTCCGACATAGCATAATGTTCCGATACAAGTATTATTTTCAAACACATTCACCTACCGATTTCATCCTACAAAGGACCTCTTTAAATGTCTCGAACTCTCCTTCCCATCAACGTCTTAAATGTCTCCCGAAGTTGTTTCCAATTATTACTCAAGGAGAACCTCACGATGCGTCGATACTCCAGGGAAACAGACAAATCGTGAAAAATTCTCAAAATCAGCGACAACAAACTCGGCTCAGCAACAATTCCGAGCCTAACGACCAACATCCTTTGTGAGCATCCTTGTGAGCAGGGTGTTTGAGATGGCGTCCATTCGTGCGTGGTGAGTATCTGGGCATCTGGGTTGTTGGAGGTTCGGGCGAGGGAAACTATAAGGCGATAAAGTGGAAATGGAAACAACAACAATCCGAAATGTGTATGTGCGTGTACGAAATTCGGCTGGCTTGCTGGATCAGAGATGGAGACCCCAAAGATGACCATGACAACATAAGGACAGAAATGGAGGAAAACGATAGAGGAAAAGAAACCCAAAGCGTTTGAAGAAAGTAAATAACGCGCACATAACGGAATTGCTTCGGCGAACCTTTAACAACAAAAACAGACAGTATATTTCCACTGACGTACACTCACGGCACATATGACACATGACGAGCGTCCTAGCGTCCGCAACAAACCGAGCGCGGCAGTTATAAAGACTAACCGACCGACCGACCGACCGACCAACCTTCCGTCCATCTATTCATGCATTCGTGCGTCCATCAGTGTGTCTCCCCGGCCAGGTTCATTTCTATTGGGGTGTGCCTTCTCCGAGGGCGAAAACACGCGAAATTTCCAAACACACTCCTCTCCACTCCTCACTGCAGTGGTTTGAATGGGTATGTATTTATTTATTGAAAACAAGAACATCAAATAAGAACTTGAAAGTCGGCAGAACTTCAGCATTTCAAATGGATGTGCACATAAGAGTACGACGACAGAACGTCATTGTCGACCGACTGAAGCGCAAATACATTATCATCTTATTTCGTTTCATGGGACAAAATCTCCCTCAAGCACTGAGTTACGCTGAGTTCGCCGTTATTACAGTGGTCTGAATTTAAATCTATCGAATTATCGAATGTACCATCGATTGCAAATATCACGAATTTACACGAATCTAATTTTTATTGCACAAAGAACTTCAGATTCTCAAGGTTTGAATACTACATACTATAATACATTTCAAAATGTCCTCGACCTTATATAGTATAAGATAAAAGATCCCGTAATTCTAAAGCTTAGCACAGGACAAACCTGGGGTTTCAGGAAACATTTATCACTAACGGAGATACGAAGTGGTTCCAAACTGGAGTTTTTGGGATTAGCACTGAAAAAGCAGTCCTATTCGCCCTCAACATGGGAATTTGAACGAATCTCAAAAGGAAGATACATTTTTTTGAAATATTTATTTTTTCCAAATGTTATTTTCAAACCTCTTCCCTTTCGTGTTTGTTAGAGATCTTTTTTTGAAGAACTACATTGAAACTTCTAGTACTCGCACTATAGACACAAGAAGTAAGGGATTGATTTTTAAGGATATTTTGCGGAAAACTGCCATCAGAGAAATCTGTACGTAAACCGTTTCAGGCAGGCAGGGGGTTGGAGGGTATGAAATAGATTGGCGACCGCCTTGTAGTCGACATACATTATTAGAATCTTATGCGGCTATCGAAAGGACAGCAGCCAAAAAACCTGAACGGCGTTGCTGTGATACACATGCTGAAATGCGAATTTTCTCGCGAAATATTTTATATCTTGCAGCCTTCTAACTCACACTCGCGCACACATACACACATACGCTTGCACACAAACTCACACACATATAAGGTAAACTGTAGTGCTTCTTCGTTATCGTTGAATTCCTAAAACGACATGCGGCTGTGGTTGGGAGGGTTGAAATTGTTGTCCTTGTCGGGTTATTCAGCGAGCGAGGGTGGAGAAGGACAGAGCCCATGTGTGAATAATATGACAAAGAAACCCTAGACGACCAACTGACCAGCTGAAAGGACACACACGCAGCCCACCGTCGACGCCGCGGAACATTCAGGCGGCGGCGTCGACCGATGTTGTCGAAAAGCATCTTTACTTTTACACACTCACAAACTCACAAACACATCCCTGTTGTGACTGCTGTAGCGCATCGCTGGGGATGTGGCAGAGATTTCAGCTCAAAGGAAGACAAAAACACCACGCTCGAGCGCTGCTCGTGCCAAGCGCACATGTGGCGCAGTTCCTCTAAGAAAATTACCCGCGAACTGTTCGAGGACTACACTGAATAAAACAGCGCTAGTTATATAAGTATCAAAAATTGTAGGTGACTGAAATAATACAAGCATAGTTTGAAATGTGTATTCTGTTCCAATACATGTAAAGTAATTATTCAATATTTCAATAAATAAATAAATATTTACTACGAGCCTTGCAGCTCTCCTAAATTGGTTACGAAACATTTAAATGAGGTATTTGAAAGTTCTCTTTAGCCAACATTATATTGTTAAATTCAAATCCGAACTGAAATCTTTTTCAGTGTTTGGTGATTATTGGAAGCAGTGTGTTTTCAATCCCGTTCCATCATTCGTACAGTTGTGCCTTAGATGTCTTTCGGACCGTCCGGCTGGAGGTCCTCCATCCCACCCGTGCGACGTGCAGCACTCGTCGCGCCCCACACGGCATAATATTTGCGCGGCGCAAGGGACCCGTGTCTGGATATGTTTTCGAGTCCTTCATTACGCGTGGAACGATTTGGTCCTTTGTTCGTTTTATAAAATAATAATGTCAGAAAACAGAGACAAGCACACACAGAAATGCGCCGCACATTTATTCAATATTTATTTTTATTCACACGCGGACGGATGCGACTCTGTTTGGTAGATGTCACGATGGTGATATTTTTCAATATTTTATATATTATATATAATATTTTTGAAGAACCGAAGTTCAATACATGAGCTGTTTATAGAGTCCGCTTGTCGCTTTCGCTTTTAAAAAAATCGACAACAAATCAATGAGCAATTAAAGAGCTCAAGAACGCAATCTCCAGGGCACATGACGAAATTAACACTCACTTATGATAACATGTCACATTAAAGGAACTTTTAAGGTGCTCAGGAGATCGAAGTATATCTTTATGAATAATGCTAAAAATCTACTTTAAATATAATAAATTTGATTGAAATATAGATTGAAATGACATCTCATATGTTTTATAATGATAATTTATATACGTAAGAAATTATGTTAGTAAAGTCTTTCAATGCAAACCTAATGTATTTTAAAAAATTAACTACAGTATTCGTAATTATTAATTTTTTTAAGATAGATCTACATGGACTGTCTGACTTCGTCTATATACTTTCATGTTGTGTCTTATTTATATTGTTGTTCTGTATATAAGAATTGATCGACTAATTCGACAAAATCAACACATATAGTATATGTACATGGGAAACACATTAGTTTGGACTCTGTACTGCTGCCAGCGAAAGATGCATGGAAGTCGCCCTGTCAGAAGACCGCCCTGCGTTAAAGCGTGGCATGTGTATATGTACATATCGTATGTATGTATGTATGTATGTCCATGCGTGCAAAAAACATGAGTTTCAGATTCACAAATTCTTTGGATTATGTTTCTACACGATATATTTTCCATGCCTATATTTCTTCGCTACTGTTCTCTCTACTGTCCGCACACACTGAAGAAATCATTCCGGAGAATATCTACCTTATGCAACATCTGCATACATATTTCGTTCATCTCCTTGTGTCCCAGAATATTCATTTCGCAAATAACCATCGGCCTCTTCCTCAAAGAGTTCACACCAGAATTCCAACCGTCCAATCTTCGTTAGTTTCCTTCTAATGTGTAGGCGTCTTGTAAAATTGTTAGTTGGCCGGTCATCTGCATTCTGCCAGAATTGAATTTGTTATTGCGGCAAATGCTTGGCCAAGTCGTAGGATGGTGTAGCTGATTTCTGATGCGGTTTACAGGTCTAGGAGCATATTTCTAAAACTGTTACGTCTTCAATGATCCCGCCCATTTCCGCAAAAGCTGCGCATCTGCTCATCCGAAAAGCACAGGACGAACTGAGCTCTAGCCATGGCAACACTTCTAGCGACTGACTATTCCGAGCCATGACCGTTTCCGCAACGATAAGCTGCACATCAGCGAACCATTCACTCGTTAGCATAAAGTCGCTGTCGTTGGGACTAAAAGCGAAGCTGACTGGGACAAATGACAAAACGGAGATGAGGTGGGCACAAGGACAGAAGGAATCTAATAGATTTCAAATACCGAAACGGCAAGCAGGCAGACCGTCTTGTAGTCAGGAAATATCGAGATAGCTCTCAACAATCGAAGAAAACAGAAGAAACTACACAACAACAAGTCTATCCTTCAGGTGCTATAGATTATACTGACACCACATTTTGGAGTTATTAACCCAAGGTATATATGTACATCGAAATGCAAAGCGGTGCAACGTTGGCGAATCTCAAAGCAAAATCGAAAATTCATTTATGCAACGATAACAATGAGATCCAATCGGAATCCGGTGTTTCCAGGCGAAATTCCGGGGCAATTTCATACAACCAACAAACTAACTCAATTTTTCAGGTCTTCCACGGAAATTCTAGCTCTGTAACTACAATTCTGCTGTCCTGGCAATGGCCCTACCTCCTTAATTCTATATTTCATATTTTTTCGAAACGAACGCAATTGAAAATGTACGACGAAATTCGATGTACTCATGGAAATCGTGGGTGTTATATTCCCCAATCGCTGTACCACTTCTTTCCAAATAAGAGCTACGTACAGAGCACCCGCTGATAGATAACAAAAGCAACACACATGTGCGTGTTTTCATGTATGTATATGTACATTTTTGGTATTTAGTTAAATTTTCCCTCTTCATCTCTTTGCTCCACGTCTGCTCCTTCAGAGAACCGCCCTGATCAGTACGCACCTCAGCTGGCAGAAAGCATGGTCCAGTGCCTTTATGTGCTGTCGTAAATATGGAAGAGGTCCTTTTTCCAGCAACGAAGATGCCACAATATCCTCCACAACAACAGGCACCAACTACAGCTGAGGAGCAAAAACAACCTCTGAATGTCTTGTGGTCAGCATAAAATTTACTGCATGAACTTCTCAATCTTTGGTTGGGCAGAGTGTGCACTAGATGAATACAGCCGCCGAAGCTGCCTCCCAAAGTGGTCAAATTATATTGTCCTAAACTAACGGACTCCTTACGCACCTACTCGCACTCATACAAGGACTGCTGCCTAGCTTGTATGTTTCGGGCACTCGAGCAAGTTTTCCTGGCTCGGTTGTTTGTGCACAGATTTAATTGAAGTATTTTTGTTTAGCTACAAGTCAGCAGGTGTTTGTTGCTTAATTCATTCCGTGTTTTACATCCCTAAGCAAGCATTATAGCGCCATCCGTCCCTCTGCCTGATTCTGTTGCAGTCTAGATCAAGATGGAAATCTTTTCATTTCGAGAACAAAGCAACCATCTTGGATGATTCTCTCACATCTTGTTGAAAGGCTGCAACTTTGTAATACTGAACAAACTTAAATCTGAATTGTGTTACACAGCATGATCAATAATATCTCAACCGGAAGGACCCTCATAGTAATATAAATGATTTGAAAAACCTTCTGCGATTAAGACGGTTTCTTTAACCCGTCACACCCGAAGGTACTGAGAAAGTTCTTGGAAATTTCTTTCAAAATATGTTTATTTAGTTAATGTTATTTAATAGGAAATGTTATTAATAATAAAATCAACGACTATGACTTGCAAAACAACAAGATGGCATTCAACATGGCATTCATAATTCCTTCCTTTGGCGATTAAATACTTCAAATTAACACGTCCGAAAAATATTTTCTTGATGCCAGACAAAATTGATCCTGTAAGGAAACGAAGAGCGCAGTGTGATTTTCCAAAAATACTTAATAGCATCGAAGTCGTCACACAACCACACACACCATCTACGCAGCCTCTAACGCAGAAGTGCAGAGCAAATTGTTGCATAAAAATAAAAACCTCAGCGAGCGATGGTCCATGGTCCATGTGCTCGCACTACAAAAACAAAAATAATTTTTTCGAGTCCTGCCGTGTTCATGCACGTGGCAAATGGCCGCAAGAAGTGACGGCCACCTAACGGTGTAACGTGGCGCTGCTGTGATACCATGAAGTGGCATCAATGGTTGCATAAAAACTGCATTCAACTCACATTCCACCGGATGTTCTTCAATGAATGGCCCGCTTAATAGTATCCATGCTCCACTTTCGACAACTTTTTTTATACCCTACACACGAAGTGATAAGCGTATATCCACTTTGTGCCACAGTTTGTAATGCATTAAAGGAGGCGTGGCGGGTATATAAAAGTATATGTACATATTCTTGAATAGCTTCACCTGCTGAGTCGATTTATCCCTGTCCGTCCGTCTGTCTGTCCGTCTGTTGAAGTCACGATTACAAGAGAATGAATAGCGATATCTTCATCAAATTTGGCAGGAACAGTTTCTATGATCAGAAACTCATTGGTATTGATAATGGATAAAATGGGACCAGCGATAATAATTTAACGGACAACGCTATCCGTTAAACTCGTAGAAGTCAACTATGAAGTCATCCTCGGGTGTAGGGTACATATATGAAAATATATGAACTTCGGCCAAGGCACTTTTTCTGGTTTTTTTTTTGGCATCGCTGCATGCAGCTTTTTGCTCCTGCCGCCGTTGCTGCGGCTGCTCACATTGTTTGTGATGCAAATGCCCGTTGATTGTCAACAAGCCGCCAACGGATGGAAAGCGAGTATGTGAAAAAAATATGTACCAGGGATGAACTAGATTCAATAAAATGGGCTACTATATCGTACTTAGTCTCAGGGTATTTGTATTACACACACGCACATTGCGAACTGAAGAATATATTTTCGGACACAATTATTTCTTCTATCTGAATACAACTTCACCAAATTAATTATAAATGTATGTATGTCCATCCCTGGCATTAATCGCCCTCTCGAACCGTACCACGGCATTTCTCAGTGCGATCGACATTAAATGGTCTAAAGAAAGAAATCACTTGTATGAAGTGTACGCCGTGACGTTGGATGAAAACCTCCTATTATTGACAGGCAACTGCTTTTTTCCTGCTCTGGCACTACTACTAATCCTTCGTTCATAACGCAGCTTTCGAATTCAAACGGATTTGACTTCACTTCAAGGACGAAGGCCCAACGTCCCAAGTTCACTTGTTGCCGAAATGCAGTTCCCTCTGCTGCATATCAAGTGCGCTTTGGGCTGTTGGAGACGCCGTTTTAGTAAAAAATGGCTTGCAGGCGGACTGCTAATTCAAAGTCGGCGTTCAGAAAAAATCCTCTCAGTTACTCCGTTATTTGGCAACAAAAACTATGCAACCTGCATACGTGTTCCAGAATTTCGTATGAATGTCAGTGTGTATAGTGGCGAATAGATAAACGAAAGGATGAATTGGAAACAAGTATTATATTAACATCATCACTCCTAGATCTGGAATTGGTGCTAGTATATTGAATGAATATATTAAAATCGGGACAAGACATTATACAATGCCGGAAACTAGGTCACCTAGGTATTTGAAACTAGGCATTTGACATGAATTGGAGTTGGGGAGAGTGTATTGCTTGGTTTGATGCTAACTGCTTCACTGCTTATCTGTTATTCTTAATCATATGACAGAATAGAACCAGAAACGCGAAAAAATGATAATGGAAATCAGTAAAGTAAGTCAAATTAAAGATCTGCTTTGTATACTTCAGACTGAGGCTTCCACTGAGCTCTCGCGACGGCTCCGACTTTCATGTGCTTCCACGTTCGTTGATTTATACAACTGAAGGAGTCCGTGTGCGTGAGTGGAGCGACTTAGAGTCGTTATCATCCTCGTTTCGTGGTAAGAAAGTATAATTTTTGGTGGTATATATTTTATGACCAGGAGAAGACTTCGTCTAGTCGAAGGTGCACATGACGAAGAAGCTCCGGAAGAACCAACTGTTGGACTTTACGACTGCAGACTTAATATTGGCGCGTGAGCCAGATGGGGGTGTGCGAATGTACACGTCCCTGTATTGGTAAGCGTGAATGCTGATGATATGTTTACCGTGACATTAAATTCTTTTACGATTTATTTAGTAGTGTTTAGTTGGCTTGCTTGATCCTGATAGCTTCGGAAGGAATGTGATTTTATATGCTTTCATCGCAGACTCGACTTCCGTTTTTCTACTAATGATGCTTTATTATTTATTATTATCAGATAAAAAGGAATTTCCTGAGCTTGCTTACAGCTATCGTGATTTGTTTTCAATTGCGTGCGTATCAAGTGTTTACAAGGAATAAAAAATGTCATAAAGGGCAACTGGTATCAGTTTCAACCTGTTGCCCGTTTATATAACACAACTTAAATTGGACACATTGACTGCCCATTTTGTATGGTGATTCTTGAATTTCCAGATGGTCGAATTATGAAAAAACTCTTTCGTTATCTCCATTTGGACGAAACAAATAAATTAGACATGCTCATGCAAATTTGCTTCACAAATAATTTTTATCAAATGAAGAATTCAAATTACGAATTCTAAGCTTAGCTTGTTTTCCCTCTTTAATTTCCCGAATAGCATAAACGTCCAGGGAACTGAAAATCAATAATCTATATTCTCCACATCGAATATGTGGACATACACACACACACATACACATGCACAGCAATTCGTGAAAATTGCATGTTTGTATGTATGTGTGTCCGCGTTTGTGTTTGCTGACTTTCCAAGGATGTGCCGAGTGCCGAGGGTTGTGTTGTGAGATGGACAGAGCCTTCCAAGCAAATACGCGAGAAAACTGGTCAGCGGCGCGGCTGCCAACTCCGCCGTTGATGCTGCGAAGAAGCGATCTAAACAAATCCAGCGCCAAAGAGTGCGAGAGCGTCGCACAGTGGTTCAGGAATTAAAAAGGCAAAAATCCGAAACAGTTGAGCAAGAGGAGTACTAGCGGTACTAACATGAACATGAAGGAACATGAAATGCCTATTTTATTTTACTCTTTACCCTATTAGAACCGTACTAGAAAGACAAACTGAATCCAATTTAATATACGTAGTGTTAATACTATAATCTCATCCACGAATGGACGTGGTCAGTCTTCACTTCAAAATAACGCAACTACTCAATAATTCCGAATTTAAACTCACCAAATAAATTCCGCCATTATATTGTAGTATTTCCTTATAAAAACTCTAAACTAAACCATCTTTCATCAGAGATTTCGAGAGTGAGGACATTTCATCAAAACTAATGACAACTCAATTTATACCAACAAATTACACGTAAATATACCATTTGAGCAGTTTTTATCAATTTTCCTTTAGATGGTTCAATAGTTATAGATTTTTAGCCAGTGCATTTCTCATTTGAACCACTGTAGCAGGAGGTTTGACCAGTTCCATACACACACCGTATGCACAGCGTTGACGGTGCTTCAATTGATGGTGGATACGAGGTGGTTTTAAGCCCCTCGCCAGCGACTGTACGTCTCCAGTTAGAAATGTGAACCCTCGACGTAACAAACACAGCATTAGAAGCATATATAAGCATGTATGATACATACATACATACATATGTACATATGTACGTACAGATATGTGAAGGTATGTGGTACTTGTCAAGGTATGCTGGCATGTACGCGCTTTACATAAAAACCACTCAAGACTCGAGTAACACACACATCGAAAGGGCAGCACAAGAAAAACTAGTGTTAGAAAGTAGGGAAGTAGACCACCGCCGACATCTCGCCAAATGGAACCCCACTCCCACGTTCCCTGACTACGCAATTTACTTCGCATTATAGGCGAGCGTATGGATCCGTCATTTAAAACGAATCCTCCAAATGCTAGCCTACTCGCGCCGTTCAGACCAGAAGTGGGCAGCAAGACTGCTGTCGTGTCGATTGTGAGAAGTGGACATTCTCCATGATGAACACTTTCGAAGTTTGGTCCATAGATTCAGTTTTTTTCAAAGTGTGTATGAGTGCGGAGAATGCGTTGAATGTTTACGAAGTTTCGAGCTCACGATGACAGCGCAGCGTACTCACACGTAGCACATTCCGCGAAACTCGCCAAACCCAACACCGTGCTGTCTTTTCCGCGGTGATCAGCCATGACTTGCAGAAGCCATGTCAGATGTTTGCAGAAATTGAGGTTCTGGGAGTGTAATTTTGCCATATTTAATTTTTTTGTTTCAAGTAATGAATTCCTTCTGATGTTGGTTGGTTAACTCAACGGCTCTTCAACTCAGTGCTGTAATGAGAGTTCTTATCCCTGAACTGATGGCTGTTGTTTTTTGCTCTAACTCTGCTGAAGCTACTCCGATGTCCTGCGCACAATAAATTGTTCGTGGGACGGTGTCCGTGTCCCATCTTTGCGAAGAAATGCACCCAACTTTTCGTTTTTTTTCCGATGCTCCACGCCGCTTTAATTTTAAATATTTCCTTTGATATCTGCAATGGATCGTTGGCCCGTCTCAGTTCCGTCCTTTATGTGTTTTTTATTCCTGATATTAAAGTTGCATTCGTTATGCTTTTTCATTCGCACTCAAGGTTAAGCAAGGTCATCTTAAGTTTTAGATTTAGGACGGTGAATCCCTGTAGTCACATCCCCGCTATTACATCGGTTGTCATGAGAGGCTGTCAGGGGAAATCAAACTGACTGACTGACTGACCATCTCTGATATCTGTTCGAAAGGTTCCTTTCTCAGTGAAAGTTCCACGAGCATAGTTTCCGAAGCAATGATACGCGGCATAAGATGATTGAAGTGAGTACTTCAATTGGTGGTCAATTCTTCTGCTTCTATTTTTAGTGAATTAAAATTTGCGCGGGCTCCAAATCGGGAGCATAACAAAATTAGGACACTTGGTCAATCAAGAAAATGGAGGAGCCTCGCTTGAACACCCTTCAGACGCTGAGGATTATTATTTAGAAACAACCACAGCGCAAGCGGACGCATTCGAGCTCTTCTTCTTCTTTATTCAAATGTCCGCATTATCGAGTAACTCTTTCGTTCCAGGATCCGTTGAAACAGCTTTCTTTGGACGACAACAAAAAACAACAACTGCGTTGCAATTGCAATTTCAAATACAACAACTTCAAAGCGACTGTCCTGCAAGGCAGCAATCACGCCGCTGCCATGCTGCAAGGACATCGTCTCGGGCAAGCAGAAAATAAATTTCATATCGATTGGCGTTTTTTGATATCTGGATCTTCTGCCCTTCGCCCTCATTTCAGGCGGTGTTGTCCTTCTTTCAGTTCACTTCGATGGTTTCCACCCTCCGCTCCATCTGCGGGGAGTCCTTTTCTAATCAACTACAGGAATGTCCTTTTGGTTGTCAGTGCGAAACGAGTTCAACATAATTTGCAGCGGAGCGCGAAATTTGGAAGCATTTCTGTTGAGCGAATACTGCAATGCTTGGTTACTTCTAGTTGTAGTTCTGGAAACAGAATACTGTGATTCATCCATTTGGATGGCAGAGTAGAATAGAAGAAAGAGCCGAAAAGAGAGATACTTATTCGATGAAAACCGAACACACATCCTCATCGAATCAGCTGTGTGACATGTCGTGTTTTGATAATTTCAGTGTCTACAAATCTACATTCACTATTAACCCTTTTTGGCGATTTGTAATTAACCCAAACAGGAACGAAATACTTACCTAATCGCACATATTCCACTCTGTCTGAGAACGAAGTGGTCGAGGAATCGTACCCCGTATTGGGACGCAGAATGAACCTTGCCGTGCCTTGCGCAAAGGCTTAACGCTGCCCATCAGGAAAACGGACGCTGACCGCTTTCAAAAGCACCGAATATAAGCATAACATATCCCAATTTTTCAAATAAGATGAGATTTCTAATTTCACCCCTTTTTTGGACACATGTTTCATTGGCATGTGGTGCACTCCGCTCACCTCTGCGCCCACTGATTCAGGGCTCCCCTACTTGCCGCCCATATCACCGGCCCGGTCTCAGGCCAGTTAAGTTCTCATCGTCAGCACAACGCAGTTTCTTTCTATTCCTTCGTAAGCAGATTCGCGACGTATAAAATGTCGTCCTTCCACGAGCTGGACAAAAAAAAACCATCCGCACCGAAACACACACGAAAATATAACTCGACACACTCGCAAATAAATGTAAAAGGGAAGGGAAGGGGAATGAAAATGCGAAAGGGGTCGCTGCGGCTGCTATACGATGTATACGAGGTCCCATTAGAGTCATATCTTATGTGTGCATGTGTGTTTCTACGTCCGTACTTCCTTGCGGCCCGAAATTAATGCGAAAAGGGACTTCTTAAATGAACCTGTGATAACATTAAGTTTTTTGGTGAAGCAATCGGTACACAGGATGGCAAACAATACAGTGGATATTAAAGTCAGTTGTTCTATTTTTCTTGTTAAACCAGAAACTGTTTCTGGTTTTTAGTCGACAGCATATCTTTTCTCCTTTTTTTAGTTTGACGATTTCTATTCATCGAGATAACGTCAACAGATCCGTCACTTGAGATCATTATTAACGCATTTATATACTTTTCGAGTAGTTTTACAAAAAACTAAATATGCTACTAGAAAACGTGGCATTAAGTAAAACTAAGAAGCAATGACAAAATATACAATGTATAAAAATATAATAAAAAAATGTACAGTAACAGTGAAGATTAACGCGTAAGTTTTTATATAGTTCACAAAAGTTAAATAACTAAAAATCTGCTAAGATAAATAATTAAAAAAGCGGTGGGTGAAGGTTTATATAGTATGTATTTATAAGTCCGTAAATTTTCCTTACCCGGTTCCGTATATGTACGAGTTTACACCCAACTGTGTACATATGTGCGTATATAATAAATAATTTTTCCCAGCAGCAGCGCAGCGACCGAAACATAAGAAAAGATGGCCCAAAATTGACTTCATCATCTACAATACAATCACACGTGCACACCCCAGCAGAGCACAACGAAGCGCAACCTCACCGGACATCAGGGTTCAAATGTCCCAACGGAATGAAAAATATTTTGCAAAAAACACGCCGATTCCACAAACGCATGCAGTACTGGCAGGCTGGCAGCGCAGCAACGACTTCGACGAAATCGCAGGCCGCGACTCAGTACTCTAAAACGCCCCTGCTCACGTTTTAAGATCCTGCCATGACCCCTGCACGATATGGCGAGGAGCTGCGATGAGGAGAATCAACAAAATGTACAGATAAATCGAGCACAACACAGCAAGCAAATGTTTTTGGCAGATGCAGGATTTGGAAAGTAACATTTAGACTTTCTCCCGAGTATGAAGTAGAGTAGAGAATACTTATAACGGGCTCACCAGAAGCATTCAAACACAAATTAGTATGTGGACTGGGGCGAAGACTCTTTGACATCAGCGTGAAATTTAGTGGAACTTCACGGGCCGTAAAGGAATCATAAGTTTCCTAACTTCGAGTAGGTCCGGATAGGAATGCAGATGTTTCAACTTCTCCACCTTAAAACAGAGACTTAGAAAAGACCAAGAAAGCTCCTAATTGTATAGAAGAGAACCATTTTACATAAAAAGCATATGCAAAAACTATTAACCTTCTTCTTAAAATTCGGCATTTCTTTCGCATTTTCTGCCTTCAGCTTATCAAGTAAAGATTCGTAATACCACTCCAATTAGTGTTGTACTTTTGTATTGCCTAGCAACATTATATAAGAATTTACTTTAGATGCATCCGTACTGAAGTACTTCTTATATTTTATAAATCTATTTGAGGTGTGTAAAATTTAATAATTCTTAGATAAAAACGCCTTAGTTTCGCTTTAAAATTATACTTTCATCCATGTGGTTTGATTTCCTTTATTGAGCGAAACTTTTACAGCATATTTTCTTCAAATGTTCGCTCCACTTTCTGTAACTTTGTCGAAATGTGGTCAAGTATCTAATCTTCAAATCGTACCAGAAAGTCCGTATATTTATAGCACGTCGTCATT
Organism: Myopa testacea; assembly: GCA_949629155.1. NCBI lineage: Eukaryota > Metazoa > Arthropoda > Insecta > Diptera > Conopidae > Myopa > Myopa testacea. Next base: position 57,650,645 of record OX451345.1, read on the forward strand.
CAATTAAGACACAAAACTTTTCGAATGCGATTCTTTCTTATGCGTTCGTCCTTGACATTAATATTTTACTGTACTTGGAAGTAGTGATGGTATCCTGAAAGCGATTTTTCTGTCTCGGAAAGCAGACAAAAATAGTTATGACGTCATTACGAAAACTTTTTATTTCGAGCCAGACTATCCGACTGGCCAAGTCTGCACATGTACTGCATGTGCCTCACTTGATCCTTTACATATACATACATACATACATATGTATGTGTGTATATGCACTCTTATGTGCGCTTGTACATATCTATGTATGTACCCAGAGTATGTACATGGGTATGTCTGTCGGAGTGAGGTTGTTTGGCTGCCCGACATTTTTACAAATTCAACTACTTATGTACTTTATAGTTTTATTATTGCAGCGACAAGTGCACGTTTTTCCAGTGTCGTCTCCCGATGTGTCCCCCACCCTTGCCCGGGTTCTGTTCGGCACAAGCAACTTCGTGCAGTTTTTCTATATTTGCACAATCATGAATTCTTTTATTACTTCTTTTATTTGTATATGTTTATGTGCGACTTTTTTCCCATGTGAATGTATTTGTGTCAAAGTCCATTGCCACCACTTTTTTTAAATGTTGTGCAGAAAGAGAAAGTATTTTCTGCATTCTACTGTTGCTGCTCCAATGATTTATTAAGTTCCAAGGGAATCCCACACTTTCGATTTTTAAGCACACACACACACACACACACACACACACACATCTAAATAAGCAGGGGCTACAGTTTCGACGTATGTAGGTGTGTCGTAGATGTTTCTTTGACATAGATCGGGATTCGCACTTATTAAGAGCTGCTGTTACTGATGCTAAGTATAATAGTAGTCCGTCCTAATATTCGATCGGCTGGTTGCAGTGTTTGTTATGCTTTCGCTTACAGATTATCGCTTCCACGCCGTACTTCCATCTGATTACAACAGACACCTGCATATACGCCCACATACACAGCTGTACGCAGATAAACACAGCAACAGATGTACTGTGTCTGTATACGCGTATGTGTCTGTCTGTATGTCTGCCCAGACAAATAATTCGGTTAATTTAATGATAATGAGCTGCTGGAATATGTTTAACCTACAATTTGGTACATCTACTTATAGCACATACTTATCTAGACGTCAACGTACTTGTGTGTGTATTTGTGCGGAGAATTTGAACTTGCATTTTCTGCACAAACAAATACTATATGATTCATATACATATACGAGTAAATAAATGTATGTGCAGCCGGAGATGTGTTTGCAAGCATAAACATACTTATGTACCTAATTACGGGAAATCCTTTATGAAAGCACATACAATTCATTCAGGAATTTGTCATAGACGACATCGGACGACAATTGAACGACAAAGTGTTGCGCTGTGACCACCTGTTATAGATATTCTCCATGCTAGGATATCGTAGATCATGGTCACCATCGTGAAAAAAACCATTCGATGCAACCGTGATTTTCTTCAAATGTAGAAATCGTGTGGCCTCCGGTTAAACAAGCATTGAAAGCAAACAGCATCTTCGCGATCTAATTTATCACACAAAAGCTATATAATGAGTTCATTTTTGGAAATGAATTTGTATTACTTTAGCTTATAAAATGAGAAAAAAAGTCTCTTACAAAAGAAAATAAAGTTTTTTAATTCCCATATTTATTTTTTACAATATTGTAGTTATTTGTTTTATTATTTATACTATCCCCAATTCATTATATGTTACACAGTTACAGCATTATGTTAAGTAATGAAACGTAATTTAAGTTGATATATTTTTCAATAAGAGAACAAAACCTACGTTGTCATCAGGAACTCTCAATTTAGAGACTGTGACACTTCTGAATTCGATTGCAAATTTGAAGAAATGAAAAACTGTTAAATTCAAAAACAAAAAATCGAATCTCACTGATTTGCGTCATTTCGAAGCATCAAATTGTCACCATCGTTTCCCTGTCATTCCGAGACTCCGATGACTGAAATGTCTTTTTGGAGAGTTTTGCCAAAAAAAATTGGTGAGATATGAAAAATTGGTGAGTAAAATATTGGTGAGTAAAATATGGGTGAGGACATACAAAATATTGAGGACTACATATGAGTATCTTTGTAGAAACCGCAGCCGTTCTACTCAGCTCACTGCGCGGAAATGACTTCCGTTATTGCCACGTATACTCTAGCATCGTTGGTGCGAATTAAATTTTGATTTCGCATTCTAATTTATTAAATTTTAGATTTTAGTACACTCCGTGTGTGGAACACAGATTCACAGAAATAAAACAAGGAGCAGCCACAGAAGGAGGGCAGCCGAGTGAGTGATGGAGGCGGGGAGAAACCCTCACTCGGCCGGAGAAAACCGCCTTAAAGGAACCCAGTGGACTGTAAAGTTGCAAACGCTCTCCGGACATAACAATAATTATGTATAAACAGACATGCAAATGTATAATACTTGTGTATGTGTGTATGTTTGTTAGTTTGCATTACGTTTGTGCATGTGTGCGTGTGTGGAAGTGGGAGCCTGTAGTGACCGTTATAGAAAACCCTTACTTAACATTTTACAATTACAAAATGAGAGAAAGAAGCACTAGAAACTAGAAGTAGGAATACCAGCTGGCTAACTTCTCTGCCTGTGTGTGTGTGTGCGAGTGTGAGTGGATTGGTTTGGAGTCTAATACATCTTTTGCTCTTCCACATCCCGACTGGACGCACTCTTTGAGGAGCATGCACACACACACAGACACAGACACACACACACATATGTATAAGTAAGTGTGTCCTACAAAACAATCTTACTTGCAGGCATAAACTAAAACAAAACGGATTCTTGCTTTGCATTTACAAATACGAAACACTTTGTGTGGAGATGAGAGTACGCCAGCACATGACCGACCACCGACTCATACCTGCGTTTGTTTATGTGTTTGCGTGTTACATAAACACTGAAACTTTAAGACCAAGTAAATGCTGGGTGTGCGGCTGCTGGTCAGGCGGCGGGGTGCGGGGTGCTTGGAGTGTCCGTCGATGCCAGGCGACGGTCCAGAATAGTTTGCATCCAGCGTCACATTGAAGTTTATTTCATTTGCTTCGTCATCATCAGAGCCAGTGCCAGCGTCGTGAAGATTAGGTACAGTGGGTCGAGTTCAACGAACAGGCGCCAACTCAGCACCGGCGACCACTTTGCGCTGCTGTGCAATCAAGTCTCCCCCCCCCCCCCGCCACGCTGCCCGGGCCATCCGGTCTGTCCGGTCCATCTTAGCGAACTGCAATGTGTGCGCATAAATAGCAAAATTCTGTATTTACATAAAACATCCCTGTGCTAAAATCTCACAATACACGTCGGTCAACATGCTGCACACTCGCTCGGCTGGTCGTTTCGTTAGTCGTTCGGTCGGTCAGGCGGTCGTGCTGCGTATCAAACACAACGAAATGCAGAGTTTCTCGCCTTCCTTCAGAGGCTGGCCCACCTTAACATCCGCATTCACAGTTGTACGAGTTGTTGTTGGTTGCTGTACGGGCCACTGTTGCTCGCATGGACATCGACTTCACATAGTCGAATCGCAAGTCGTATGCAAACAACGTTCTGCCAGCGACGGCCTGGACTTGCTTTTCCTTGGTCTTCGTTAAATCTTCATGTAGGTCCTTCCGTGGTTCCTTCGTGGATTGAGCACGGATGACGTACGCTGTATATACGTACGCTTGGAAATTTACAGACGCAGCGCAGCAGCGGTCAAGCTCACCATGGAAATTATCGATCGGGCTGCCGCTGGGCGAGCGCCGGACGACGGAAGGGCAACCTAACAAAAAGGACAAATGGCGAAACATCCAAGTTGGGAGGTGTGGGCAGAGACAGAGTGTAGTCCGGTTAAATGACAAGCACGTCGACGACAAGAACTACGAACTACGAGATGACCGAAGGAATTGCGGATTTTCTCCATATTCGTGCAGGACACAACACTGCGAAACCAAACACACCCTCCTTCCCCCCTGCCCCCCATCACCCCAACACCTCTCTCTCCCAACCCTAGCGACATATCACTGAACGGACGAACTTACCGATGCGACGTCAAACGCTATTGCCATCACAAAGGGTGGTTCATGGGGGGTGAGGGGTGAGAAGGCGATAGGATGGGGATCCGCACGCGGAGCAGGTAAGCAGTTTTGAGTTGGGTCGTCGCTATGCTGCGTAGGTTGGGCCTCGTTGGGAACTCGTTGCTTCCGACAGTTCGGTTGGACGTGTTCTCCAGCAGCCGTCCGTATGCCGTGCACCGTTAACCGAACCACCGCTGGTTAACGGAATATTCACTTGACCGTCAGATGTTGCTATCGGTAGTCCGGTGGTTGGGCGGCGGCGGTGCTACGAAGTTGATTCGTGTGGAGCACCGTTCCATGGATTTCGATATTAAGTTAGCACAGCCATGCACGGCGTTTCAAGAGATTCGCTTCCCTTAGCTTCATCTCGTAGATGCTATTGTTAAACCCTTGGCACATCCACAAATGTACACAAACAACTTTGCAAGTCATGTCAAAGTCCTTTTGCGGTGGTTCATTTGAGTTGCCTTCGCCGTTGCCTTTACCGTTACCGTTGCCGTTGCCTTTACCGTTACCATTGCCATTGCTATTTCTATATGTAACCGGTGCCAGTCCAACATACCACCGTCCGTCAAAAATATTTTGCACCAGACTCCGCAGGTCCTGAATATTTCGTTTCGTCTGCTGATTATCCAAAGTCTTTGGTGCTCGCACGTTTATTAGCGTTACGACGACGACTTCACAAATTCAGCACTAAACATAAGCACTACATACTCGTACTTGTCTGTATATATGTGTGTGTGTGTGTGTGTGTATGTGTGATGAATACGAAGGTAAGTCTAGGTAAGTCTATTTTAAGGTGAAGAGTAATTTAGCTTTTGAGTTTGGTTCAGCTCTGCTCAAGCACCATCTCTTAGCTGCGAGGCTATCATCTCCTGCACACTTACACCGGCCCCAGCTTACCGCCACGCCCCCCAATACTGAAGTCATGAGCGCTTTCTAATATCGAAAAGTGTTCGCCTCGCCATCTGATTCACGAACAGAGTCAGTCAAAAATTTCCTTGTGTTTTCCGTAAGAAAACTTTCAGTAGTTGGAGTGTCCATTTTGAATTTTCAAATTAAAGACAAATAGGGAAGCTAAAATGGCATTTCATAGGAATCCGCGTTAGCAAATTGAACTCAGAAGAAAGCATGTCAATGTCCACAAAAATGGTTGCGTAGAGATTTTACCACAGTCTGTGAAACTAACTCTTAAACTGAATTCAACTAAACGAGCCGCGAATTTCTGTATATACACTGTTTTTAAAATGTGTTCTGATTTTTTCATAACCTTGTTTATAAATCTGAACTCTTTACTTTTTCATGACAACATACCTGATAGCCTTGACGTAAACAGTGTTGCTAGCAACATATTTACACGTACGAGTGCACGGAGTTAATGATCATCCACGGTATTTGAATTGTGCCTGCTGACAGTCAAATTGACATGCACAAATGGTGGAATCTATTTGAATGGACCTTTCAAACGAGCGCAACAAGTTGCTGGTGAAAATAATTTAATAATTTCGTATTTACTACAAGCATTTTCAGTGACCTCCCGTTTATCAGCGTCTGTGACCGGCTCAGTTCTGTCCACTCCAGCCGACGCCGAAGTCTGTCGTAGTCGACGTTCCAGCATGAAATATTAATTCAACCGTTATACGTTTCATTCATGATTTCCTCCCTTTCCAAACTGCGTTTCTTTTTTCTTTGGGCATTTTTCTACACTCATCCCACCTATTTGCCAATGTTAGTTTTTTCTCCTTGCCGGTGCTGTTTACAACTTAACTGTTATTTTATTACAACGTTTAATAAAAATCAACAAGCGAATAGTGATTCCTTGCTAGATTGCATGGAGTAAATGGAGCATGTCGCCTTTCTACCCAACGACTGTTGTTAAATGCAGTCATTAAAATACAAATAAATCGGCTGCGAAAGATTAACCACTCTCTTGACCACTCTTGAAATTCTTGCTTCAGTTGGATTTATAGTCTTGCGCTGCAGTAACTTCGGCCCGTATGCGATTTTATTGGCCTATAAAACACGTCCTCATTGTGCATTATTGTAATGCATATTTTGTGTTTCGCTAAACTGTATGTTTACAATAACTCTTGTAGACTGCATTTTTACTTTGAATTGGCAGCGATTCTAGCTCATCATTATGTTTTAACTGAAATCGTTGAAATAGTGTCGAATGGTGATCGAATCGAACGAATGGTGAACCAAACAGCCACGGATTCCGCTTCCTCGCTAGAGTAATCGGCGTAATCCACCATTTTGACCTGTCTTTACTGTTATTTTCACGCGAGAAGCTGTGTCACGACGAACGTCTCCCGCAATGTGCCGAGTCTATCAACGAGTCTATTGAACGATGCAATCAACTTCGATCTCCTGCTATTTTCAAATTGTAATATTTAATCTCACTTAATTAGAAACTTTAATCTGCTCTACGGGAAGAGATCCTTCCCGATATGGTTCCCGGGAAATTTGCGTCATTCTTAAGGAATTTCGCCATTCTATTTTCTGTCTCCTGTGAGAAAGTATCAGTTGAATCATTCTTTAATCAGATGCAAGTAGAAACCGTATCTTCGCAAGCGTCGATACTTTGATAGCCATATGATATTTTATGGTATATGTATATTGTAAATAAAATCTACGATACTCTAAACATAATTTTACAAAATTTTCGAAATTATTGCTATATTTTCCGAGTTTAATGATGTTCTTGAATACGAATATTCGTAGTCCCTCATCAAATTTGGTATGGAGACAGACCATCTTCAGCGACTCTGTCGTGGTCGCCTCCTCCTCACTTTATTAGTCTTCCTTACGAATCTAATCACACTATCACAGCATCACGATGTTGCAAAAACCGAAGCTTGTTTATTGGTTTGTAATTTATCGTCTGGTAATTTGTTAATAGAGCGTGATTTGCAACTTAAGCTTCAGAACTTCGACAACTCGGCGAAGAGGAGCATCCGAGCAACGGATAAAGTTTCTACCGCTGATGGTTTCAGTTAACCGAAGCAATGGCAACCAATAAATATGTTTCCAGTGTGTTTTTATCAAGCGTGTGTTTCTTGATTGATGCAAAGTAAAGCCCAAGATATATTTCATTGATTTTTTCTAAATCAAAAACCAAAAGCAGCTGTTTTCGCAGGCTGACACGTGCATCTGTTGAACGGCAGCACGTTTTCAAGCGAGGACAACCCTGCATTGTTGGCATTGTTGCAACAACATTAACACAAATGTTCTCAAACAAACCATAAAGACAACAAAGCGGAACCTTGAGTACATTTTTTATTAAAACACATTGCCATTCAAATGTTCCAACTAACTAAAAATCATCCTCACTTTTGAATTTGCATAAAAATGCGTTACTTGTCACCGTCACGAAGAGCTGATGCGAAGAGGTCCTGACGCGAACCCTTAATCGGACAGGACACATCCTTTCTTCATCTATTCCCGGCCTCTCAAAAGGAGAGGGAGCTGGGAAAACAAATCTTGAAATCCGAATGTAAATAGAGGGAAAATCTAGGTCAAAGTGCAACAAATTTCTGGCATGCATGAGAACATTCACCATTGCGAATAGTCGCAGACGTAACGTCTACTTCACGAATACCGTTACAGGACGCCTGTGACGCAGCAGAGGCGCCGCTGCTCTGTTCTTCTTTGTACTCAGAGTTCCTAAGCGTTTTATGAGTTTGGCCTTTTTTATGGACAAATATCTGAGTTCGTTATGAAAATCGGTTAAATATTTAATCGTTCAACTATCCGAAAGTCAGCAGAACCGGTTGCCAGTCCAGTTCACCAAAAAATGGAAAACGAACAGAGTCTCTAATTTTTCAGATCTTTTTCATTTCTGATGCAAGCTAAATCAAGAATTTCACGTTTCCCGGAATTACCTTGAGACATCTATCAATGACATGTTAGTGTCTGATAGAACACTGCGATGCAGGACAGTTTCACGGGAACATCTGAATGTCTTCGCCCAATCTTCCAATCAACCCTTCTGCATCCGGTCGACCGATGCTAGCATGTTATCACGGCAATGCAACTGAGTGAGCATCATTAATTTGAGGATTAGCGATAACTTAATACTACCACGTTTCAATTCCACTGTCCTATACACTGTCCACAATCTTAATCTACTATAGAAACTGAAACTCATTTATTTTACTGTCATATTTTATATTATAAGATTCGATGTTCACTCATCAGAGTTGGCAAAACCCTAAAAAATCACGCAACGAAGTTCGAACTTTAACGGTAGCGACAAAGAGGACGAAAAAAGGAGAGGAGGATATGATTTCGCTGATTTTACTGCGCAAAAACACTCTTAGACACAATCATTTAGGGTCCACTTCAAATTTCAAGCATAATTTTACTGTTTAATAGTTGGCCCCGATTAAAGTTGGAGTTAAAAGACAAATGCAAATAAAATAACGAAGAAACGTGGCAAACGTTTTTCTCGCCGTTTCTTTGGTGGCGAGGGTTGCGGCAGCTGCAATCGAATAACAAAATACAGCCAAGAGGCGAAAAAACTACAGTGCAGCATGCGAAAGAACCGCTTTGTTTTGGTTCACTGAGTGGTTCCATTAACGGTTTTAAATAATAGGAGTAGGAATTAATAATGCGGATTTAGATAAAGATGGTGTAACTAGCGTTATGTGCATCAGAGCGCGAGGAATGAAATAAATGCCATTTTCAAGCCAAAAAATCCGCATTATTAATTCCTACACCTAATATATGTATTAGTTACAATTTGCTTTAAAAAGAATAGATAACGCAGAAATGTAAATATTAAAATAACTAAGCTGGTTTTTTTTTGGAAAATGGCCCTTTTCAAGATAACGCATAATCTCATATAGGGACACATACTCGTACATACACACATACAATCATACATCCTCTTGCCTCAAAGCATATCAATATTTACAGCGAGTTAAGGTATCTAAAACATGAAATGACACTGACGAATGTTTCTTCCAGATATGTCACCGTTCTACTCGGGTACGTTGAAAATGCATGGAGAGTAGTTTACATGCTTAGAATGCGAAGAAAGTTTTATAAATAAAGCCCGTGGCACGGTTTGCTCGCCATCGCCATTTAACCTAATTAAGTAGTGCAGAGTTTGGCAAGTGAACCCCTGTCAATCACTTCTTAATTAGTACTCCTAATTAGTGTCTTCTATGGAACTTATCTTCTATGGAACTAAACTCAGAAAATATATGCTTGGAATAATTTACAGATCTACTTTAATCTATATTTACAGAGTCGATTTGGATTGATCTCACCTACCTTACATTTCCATTCTAAATTTTTGGTGTTGATGATTTCAAAATATAATAATTACAGGAATTTCGATGCACATGAATTTCGATGAAATCTTCGAAGTACAAAAGAGGTACATTAAATAGATAATTGTTTTTCAAGTAATAATATAAATGTTTAACACTTTAAGTTTAGTTGAATAGACAGAATGACCCAGACATCATGTGTATGATATACATTTAGTACATACTACGTTTAGAACATACTGGTACATATACTTTAGTAACAAATACAAGCATGCAAGAGTATTTCGAACACACGTTTGTGAGATGAACTGGACTAATTTAATGAAAATCATATCAATTAATTATTGAATATTAAGGACATATGGTTGCATGCAATCCATACCTTGGCCTTGTCTACCGAGATCTCATCATGTACCACATACACACATACATATTTACATATTTCAGCTTATTATTTAACCTAATCAAGCCAACATAAACAAATATATTCAATATATTGAAACTCGATGGTTAATACGAAAGTCTGTATTTAGAATTAGTATTTATTTGTTTCTGCATTGTTATAGTTTATCCATTTCCTCAAAAACATGGTTAAGAACTCTTTTAAATTATGAAAAATCGGTTTACCATTACCATTCAACTGTTGTGAGTGGATCCTTCGTAGGTATTTGAGTAAAATCGTAGAATCAAAAATGAAAAATTCAACTCTGACGTGTGTCTGTATGTCTGCATGGCTGAATCTTAGCAACCGCTCCCTCTAAATCCCACGCCTCCCCCCACCCCCTTCCGCTCCAGGTCCACGTTTGTTTGAAGCTTTTCCACTTGACATGACTGGAGTCTGATTACGATGCCTACGCGACTTCTAGTGGCAGCCGCTTTCTAAGTTCTTTTTTCGAAAACTTCTGGCATCGACAGCCTTCCTGATGTCCCTTGCTGCCGGACATCATCGCCAAAAGACGGCCACTCACACTAGCGTCGCTGCCTTGTTTGCCCCCGCATTGTAGTCTGTGCTTTTTAGTGGCATACAAGAGTGTTCCCATTTTCTCCGTTCTTTATATAATATATAAAGTACGTATACGTTTTTTTGTGTTTTGATTAGGACGAACCCGAAGTCGTTATATGCCTGCTACCATGTAAAGCCAGGGTACTTGCTCACACATGTATTTTCCTATCCATGTGTGAGATATATACATATGTATGTGCGATGTGTACGTCATGTTTGGACGTGTGTCTGTCTTTTAAATTCCAATTTTCTTTATAATCACAAGCAGCAGTCGTCTGTCGTCCGGCCGTCCGTCCCACACACAAGTGTCCAGCACCCGTCAAGTGAACTTTCCCCATATTTTCAAAATTCGCGATGTTAGAAGGACGACAAAGGAAGACAGCAACAACGGCGATGGAAACGAGAACAACATCAACTATAAAGGAACTCTTCCAAGAATTCTGCGCGTATGTCGAAGCCGAGCAGACGAAGTGACTGACAAACGTTCACATGTTTTGAATTGCGGAATGCGGCTGCATCATACTGGCATCCTTTCTCGTTTTTTATATTAGTCCATTTAGTAGCATTTATTTCGCCTCGAGCTATACGAAATGCTTGTGTTTTTTTCAGGGCAAAATTGATTCACGTAAAAAGCGTTTCAAGCTCATGTAGACTATACTATGTACTATGTTTGATATACAGTATTTACTTACCCCGATATTACAAGATGATCGATGAACGGTAAAATCTTTAGCCATTTTTATGCTCCAACTCAGTTATCGAACCTCCGAGCCTCCATCTAATGGGGTCCGGCGTTGTGGTGGATCACGCTTTCCCTGCCTATACTGTAAACTCAAGTCACTTCCCGTTATTTGCGTTATTTGCTGCTATTTCACTGCTAAAATACAAAGTTAGCTCTGTTACTTACACTTTGCTTTTGAAGCTAGAAAAAAGATCAAAGAAACATGTTACTAGTAACGGCTTTTTTGAAAAGAACCGTTTGAAAAATTGTACATCCATTTATTATCGTTTGGTGACAAATATTTGTGTAGTAATTAATTGCTGCATAAATTTTAATAAATAAATAAATACATAAATAATTATATTTAACCCATTTTATCCCAGACCACAAAAAGTTTTGAGTCGTTTTCGCAACACTAAATAATATAACAACTCTAAATACGCTAAAAACTATTAAATATTCAAAAAGTGACCAAATCTTGATTGATCTTGTTAGAATACACAATAAACTAGATATCCCTATAACATTTCGATTAAAAATGTTGTGCCTGTTGTGTGAAAATGCAACGATGAGATAAAATGGGTTAAACAATCGTTGAAGACAAGTATTTTCTTACATTGTTGGAAGTGCTCTATATAACTACGAGTACAATCTATTTATAAAGCCGGCTCTAAAAATTAGGTGTCAATTCGGTATCAAATGATCGACCTATTTCTAATATTTCAACGATACCCAAACTGTCTGGAAAATTAGTGTGTGATAGGTTGTCCTTCCAGGTCAAGGAGCTCATATCCCGAATTCAACATGGCTTTGTATCAGGAAGATCCACTAATACAAATCCAGTTATTTTCTCTGAAGTACTTAAGTAGTTGTTTTGAGAAAGGGTACCAATGTGATGCAGTTTACATGGACTTGTAACACGGATTTCTATATTGTAGGCCGTACTAAAATCATGCGGATTGATTATAGCGTGTCGGAAACATTTATAGTAAAATCAGAAGTACTTCCCTTTACTTTTCACTATAATGGTTCATGACTTACCGAATATTATTAAGTTTCGTCGTTATATAATACGAGTATATCTAAGTGTAGTATTTTGAAATTTTCCCGAAGCTCTGTTCCATTTGCATTTCAGCATAGAATTGGTGATAAAAATCTTAACGTTATTTCTAGAAAGAAGGATCTCGGAATGTGGTTTGATCATAAGTTTTGCTTTTCTAACCATTATGAAAGTATAATTGGGAAAGCAAATACAATGTTAGGGGTCATTCCTAGAAATTCAAAGGTCGCTGTACCTTGAAAACCTTATTTATATCGTTAGTTAGATCTAATTTGGGCCATTCACAAAATCCGCCCCTATGAAGATTAAATGGGCGTAGCAATGCCTTAAATTACCATAATTCGGCAACTATGAGACCTTGGAAACGGAAATCTTACAATGCAGAGTTGCACTACAAATGGATTTTGTGTACACAAGAGAAATACAATAATTCGGAAACTAAACCATTGTGACCGCTTAGTGTGGAACATGGTTTTGAGGTGGTCCTGAGGTCAGTTCCGAAACCAGTTCACAGGATAGCCACCAGGAAGAATAAAATTCAGTGGCTTGATTGCAGAATTTTCGATTTGTTCGCATTCGATTTGAGTTTTTTGCATTTGGGTTTTCATTTCGCCGATTTCGTGATTTCGATTTCATTTGGGGGAAAATTTTTACGCATCTAACAATTCAGTTTACAGCACTTATACTGCCCACACTTCCTCTTTTCGAAACTTTGATAATAAACTTCAAGCTAATAAACTTCCGTATTGATGTACTCATCTTTACAAGTGACCGCAATCACCTCACCCAAAGGAAATCGACGAAGAATAAAGAACTTTCGCTAGCTCTTGCTGCAGTCTGTAGTCTGGAGTCTTCCTATCCATGAACTTGCACTTTTAATACTAATGCGTTTTCCTTCCCTTTTCTCTCTGATCTGTGAGCAAATTCCGAACCGGTACAAAAAAGACAAAACCGTTCGTGCAGCCGTTAGTTCAGAGCACAGTTAGCACATCACGATTTCTGTCCGATTGTGTTTTTAATATTGGAAAAGTCAATACAAATAAAATTCTTTCGTGCTTAACCCAAAGGTTGTGGGTCAAGGTTATTTATTGTGAAATTTTCTGAGTTGAATTATGTCGGATTATTAAAATTAGATTATTATTATTAGATTAGATTAGATTAAAATTATTATTATATGTATATTCAAAGAACTTGTTTTGATGCAAATATACTTAAAAGCAAAATATTATTTCGGTTTTTTTCCTTTTTTATTTTTTTTTGTTTTACTTTTTTTAAACTTAATGTTACTTATTAACAGATAGAAATATGGAAGAGGGAAAAGTCGTATTTTTTACGCTTTTTTATTTGGCGCTACACTAAACCTTAAGGTTAACGGTATATTCACTTTTCCCGAAATGTGCAACGCATAGAAATAGAGAAGTTAGATATACTTACAAAAGTAGATATATTCTAGATCAGCGTCACCTCCTGAGTCGATTTAGCCATGTCCGTCCGTCCGTCTGTTTGTCTGTCTGTTGAAACCATGATCACAGGAATATATAGTAATAAAATTTCGCAAAAATATTCTTTGTTATGGTGTGCAGGTTGGTATTGAAAATGGGCAAAAATGGGTCAACGACCACGCCTATTCTTATTAAAAATTAGCGTTCGTTTTTGAGTTATGACAAGAAAACACTGACACTGTGAGGCAAAAAAGGATGGAAAAAAGGAAAGGATGTCCCGAAACATCTGTAGAGATAATCCTCTTTAAGTAATTTATAAGTATCCCTCCCAGTAATTATCCTATTAAGTGGTATATCCCGGTTGATGTAAAAAAATCAATTTTGAACATTCTATAATAATTATGTTCGAATAATTATGTCTGGCATTTCATTATAACTATAATGAGTAATATACATTTTACTAGGACTTCGAAAAGTAATTTTGAACCAACCCTTTGTTTATAATAAATTGAAATGCAACAATTTCATTTGCTGACTGCATTTGCATTTGCTTCTCATATCAATGCAACAACAATGCAGCACGTGAACACGCACTCGACGCAAAAAACTGCGCTACGCATTCGAAAATGCATTCTGCAGCAACGGCGGCTGCCCAATGAAAATGTGCATCTCCAAGCCCCCGAAAAACTCTTGTGCCAGAAGAGCCCTCGCGTAGTGCCACACGCTGTGTGAGAGAACGCTTTAGAAAAGAGTGGCACATTAAGCTTTGGCTTTGGTTGTGTTCTTGAGTCTGCGCAAACTGATGTTTACGTTCTCCCACTTTTGGCCACCTGCGACCTGCCAGAAACTCTTCCTTTGTACATGGCGCTCTCTTAGACCGCTTCGACGTGCAGACAACGTGCTCCTTTCAACCTGAGTACGATGATTTGAATGAAATCCGTTGAGTGACGTCAGACTATACTTATATAGAGTCAAGTCAGGTCTCCTCGGTGATTGCATGTCGTCTTCGAAAAAGACGAGCACTCTGACGAGATTCAATACCCTGAGTTCAAGAATTCCTTTAGTTTTAGCAATATTACAAAATATTCCATCACCTAAATGCATTCCGATGCATTTCTTTTGTTTAAATGAGCATTTTTTGGGTAAGAGCTTAAAATGTTGCAATAATCATGTGCTAATTTACGAAGTACAATAAATTGCATTAAGTATTGTACCCAGAATTCTCTCCACTTGTCACCTTTCCTGTAGAGTAAATGAGATCATTGCTGTTGCTATTACTATTATTACATATACAAATAAGTAGAAAGTTCACAAATATATTAATAATACTTTTGAATAATTCACAAACTCACAGCTATGACGAATAGGTCATTAACAGGTCAGTAGTGAGAGTTCAAAGCCAAAACGAAAGTCGAACGAAATGGAAAGTGCATTCGAAACTGTTAATAAACACCAGATAATTATGTGGCATTCATATGAAACGCCATCCCACCCGGAAAACACAGATTTGAAAGGGACACACACACATATCCATCTACATAAGTAAGTTAATTTATGTAGTATTATATATGAATGTGTAATACATACTTATGTGATAGCATATATGTATTGTATTATACCAGAGTAGTGGTCATCTTTTAAATAAATAATGCAAATGTTGGTAATCAAGTGGCAGATCGAGTAATGTTCATTAATTATGCTGATTAAGTTGTACGTATCAAGGAGGTGCATAAATCTGCATTGACACCTTCAACCAAGTCAACAGCATGCAGACGCCAAACATTTCTGAGTGGAAACAATATGCAGCGTCCACTTCCGAAGAGTCATTCAGTTGAATCAGAGGGAGTCCTGATGTCATAATGATGTGTTATACGTATAATTAGTTGCACTCACACACCCGTAAATATGAATGAACGCCTGAGAATGTTTCACAAATAGAGGCCACCATCTGTAAATGAAGCCTTAACTGTGAGACCTATTTAAATGAAACCGCCCGACACCGACTCCAATCACCACTAACTCACTATGTATGTGTGTGTGTGTGTGTGTGTGCCTGTGTGCATATGTTCATGTGCATGAATGGAACACTTCGAAATGTGTGAGACATCTCATTAACAAATCACATAATAATGCCTCATAATGTGGCAAAAGCATTTAATGTTAATGCCGTTAACTAGGTAATCGCAATTAACTGTTGATCGTTGTTGCGACCAAATAATTTCAGAACCCAAACCCGAATAATGGAGTAGTTACCAGATTACAAAAATCGCCTCCATGTATGAAAAATACCGTTTTCCAGAAAGACCAATCAGTCCAAATAAACGGGTTTTTATGCTTTCAACACTGAGGACGCTTCGCGGATTTCGTCGGCAAGCTAAAATATTGATTAAGGAAATACGATATTACCAACGAGTTTTTTAATTTTCTTTTTTAATTTTGGTGTTCAACTAACCAAAATTGTTCGCTTCATCGAATTATGCGACAACGTTCTCAAGCTGCTGTTCCCTACAGTAGCCATCCAAGTGACACCAAGCAACGTCACCAGCACGCTAAACAGGATATGACATCTGACTACCGTTTTATCGTGACCCTGATTGTTGTACCCCTGATCGTCTTCTCGTCTTCTGTGGATGCTAAAATCGGATGAAGTTGTGTCATCAGAGAGCCAACATGCCTGCTTAACGTACTACGATACAACTTGTAATCTTATATGGGCCATGGAAAAACTATATACTGGCTGATTTGCCACCTACTAAGTTGCTTTGAACGCTCCAGTGAGCAGTTTGGTGAGCAGCAACGACCGTCTGTTGTTAGTTTCATTATCAATTCTTATGATTGAAAAAATGTCTACTTGAACTTTTGAGTTTCGTTTTACGAACTTTTTCTTTGCAAGGGGCTTAATTAATATTGCCTTAAAATTTGATAATCTGTTCCCGATCTCCCCGCATTCACATGACGCCATGTGAAAAATTCTCTTTATTAAATGCAACTTTAGTTAAAATCACAACAATATTCTTCAAAATATAAAGTAATCTCTTTTACTTAAAAATATTATACTTTCTTCTTTTAAAAGAATCAAAAAATATAGCTTTTACTTCGATTCCACAAACTTAATTCTCATCTTTCGCTTTGATGCAAGGCTGTTTTGCAAATATTCAGCAAATGAAAGTTACCAATGAGTAATTTTTATAATCTAATAACACACGATAACATCTTGTACACTGTACAGTGTCCGCTGGAAAATATTATATAATCTTTGGACCAGCCTCCGGTGACCGAACTATCGACAAACCATTCAATGTTGATCCCTTAATTTAATCAAGTATTTGCGGAAATCCTTTGTGATGTATTCATTTATAGGTTGGCGTATGTTTTTCTTGTGATTTTTATGATAATTGCAGTATATCGAAGAACAATTAAAAATCTCATGTTTGCACTTAGCAAGTCTTTCATCGAACTGTTGACAGACTCCCCACCAAGGTCACTACTCAAATCTTCTAAGTGACGAGAAGATCCTTGATAAGATGTCAAATTCAATGTTTAGGTCCAAAATATTATGGAAGGATATTATTATTATTATTATTATTATTGAAATCTATGATGTAATCAATACAAAATAAATATGATTATACGATGAATTACAACAGAAATACATACACAACAGATATTAAAATTGAATTAAAACTTACAGCCTTATAAATAGTTTTATAGTAGTTTTTTATATATTTGACGTTAGAAACAAACAAAATACGAAAAGCACAAAACAAAACGGGTGAAAATCGTAAATTCAAATCTGTAAACAAATATTTAGTCGAAAATCTAGGCAATGAAGTATGTATTTTCTGTCAAAGGCCAAACGTTCCATTTCCAAAAGACGTCTCAAGATGTGACCAATATTTCAGTAATGAACATATACACACATATGTATTTATATTCAGTAATTTATTTGAGTTCAAACTGAACAAGTGTTCCTAATACGAGATGTGGTTCATTAGAAATTTATCTTTTATACTAGAATACTAGAAGCTGGATTTTCAACCTAATTTCTATTGAAAAAAACTAAACCTAATTTCCTGAAATGTTCTCCAAGTATATCCCAGGAAGACTGCACCGCGACAATAACAATCGGTGTCGCGAACCGTTCTCGATAGTCACGCGGTGCTCGGATTACCTCTGTTCTCGGTTTCAGGTGAATTTCTTTTCATTTCAAGGCGCAGGGCATTCGCTGCATGTACAGCGATACAGTTCACTTGCTCTGTAACCGCAAAAATAGCCCCACTGAGGAAATTTAATCGCTGGACCGCTGACACGCTACAGAAGTCACGGCAGTTGCAGCAAAACAAATTAATGTCCCGCGTTTGCATTCGTTCTTCCACCACAAGTGATCGACAACCACAGCCGAGACGTCGAGTGAAGCAGCCGCACAAATTGCTGGATGCGAAAATTAAATATCGCGTGTTGATAATTTCCGCTCGACTCCTCGTAGCCGCTGGTTGAAGCGAATTATTATGATTACGCGACTGACAGTACTTCCAGCCAGAGCAGCATATCAGAACGCTACTCCCGTTGATGCATACTGAGGAACTGAGCGTGGAGTGTAGAGTGTCAGTGCGAAGAGGATCAAATTGCTCTGGCTCTGGCTCTGGCTATTTGTATGGGTTTTCGTGTCGTTCCGAGCAGGTAAGCTAACGACAGGCTCAGCACACCACAAACCTGCAAACGTCTTTACATTTTAGTTCACCAATGGACCGCTCTGTAACACCTCTCGATCCGTGTTCCATGCCGCAATGATGCACCCGATCGACACGACACAAGCATAAAACGGTACAATCATTCAATCAATCGGCTGACTCCAAGAAGTATACGAGAGTATGTACACAGTCGGATATGACAAGTCGATTTTCTTAACGTTGGCGGTTATGGGCTCACCACAAAGCTTTCTGAAAAAAACGCGACGAACGCTCGCTCAGTTGAGCAGCGCTGGACTGCTGTGTAACAATCTCAGGCGGGAAGGTATTTTCACCGCGAATCTCTCATGAACAACTTGGCTTGTTTTATTGGCTTTATTTTTTTTTAATGCGAGTTATCATGGCTTGACTCACAACGAAACACGAAACTACAACTGAAACTCAGTATCAGACAGGCAAAGACAAGTCATGCTGAAAACGCACATCCGCCGAAGAATCACTTGCGTGAACCCGTAACGGACGAACGCAACGTGGCTGATTGACAATTGGAGCAACTGTGCGATCGACGGCAACATCACTTACGGCGATCACAATTACCAATGGTGGTGTTGTTGTTGTTGTTGTTGTTCGTTAAGTCCATAATTGGCTGAAGATACAATAACAATAAAATAATCGCTGATAGCAAAAACCTCTTTTAATCCTTTACCTCCCCCTCCACCCCTCCTTCCCCCTTTAATGAACCCTTCCTTTCGCCGGAAATCCATTGCCAACTACATATAATAGGCTAGCGGATATGAAACTCCCCCGGAATTAGGACATAAGATGGCCATAGCGGCGTTTTTTATTACACACAACTAATTTGCCAGCGTATAACAAATAACACGGATCTTTTTCTTTTCTCATCGTACCTCAACCATTTATAATTTTATATCATAACTAACTTTGGTTGCCCCGCAAAAAATATTTGAGCTACGGCTATGATTTCAAAATAAAAAAACAATGTAAGGAATTGCTACGAAAAGTCTTGCATTTGTCACTCCCCAACTGACAGGAGTAGTTTAAAGGTCAGCCAATATTAAAGCACGCACTGCTTTTTAATGATCGATGTCTGCCGGTCTTATGGCACACGGCGACCATCTGAGGTCTCTGGAAAACCAAAGATCGCATGTTAATATAGAATAACAGAAACAAGTACTTTGTTACATAAATTTTTAGTACATTTCACATTTCCTAGCAGTGTTCAAGTTTTAAAGTATTGAATTGTATACAGAGTGTAAATTTGGTTAACTTATAAGTCTTGATTAACATATAATAAGACTTGAATCTTTTATTAGATACATACATACATATACTCTTACGTATAGCAATTACAATCTGCCTCTAATAATGTCTACTGTCCCTCCGACTCTAATTTTTTGCAAAAAAGCGGGTTTCCACATAAGTATTTCCAATGATTGCGGCAAAACCATCAGAAACAGAACCCATCGCAAAATAATGTGAAAAATAATTATTGACTATTTAATTAGTTCAATCTGTTAACTCATTTGGCACGATCGGTCGATTAAACTACGGGATATAGCTAAAATGTAAAGCTTCTTTCAGGAAATTAAAAAAAAACTTTCAAAAATTTGTTTTGGCAAAGCCTACTATTCAAACATTCTGAAGTATGATTTTCGTGTTTGGTCAATATACATACATATGTATATATCTACAATATATGAAAACAAAATAATGGCGACTCATTCACAATTTAATATTTTTACACAAGTAATAAACTGGGAAGAGGTTACATTTAAAGATTCATAGAGCAGTTGTGCAGGTTCTCAGGTGTGTACCACCCCTTCTAGGGTTGTGGTACACTTAATGTCGTGTCTGCTTCACGATCTTGTATTTCTTGGTTTCAAACCAACCCGATCATAAATCAAAGAATTCTCTGTTCCCATTCGCCTAATTAAATGGATCCATTTCTACGATTTAGCTTGCATGGATTTTCATACTCTGGACGAAGTGAATGGCAAAACAGCAGCTCTAATTAAAGTACTCAATTCACCGGTGAGAGAATTGACTGAATCCTGATAAATTATACTAGGCACGTGAGCTTCGAGGCCTTGGTTGGCCTTCAGCAAATTCCAGCAAATCATGTGTGCCAGCAACGTAGCCACATCGCAGTTCGAAAGCGAATCCGATGCAACATATTAACGATCGCATCGGCCGCGAACTAGAAGTGTTGCCACTAGAAACGATACACAACACATGCAGTGTAATCAGATATGACAGCTATGACTGCCGTGTGTCTAAACACGCAAAATCGCCCCCAAGAGCACTTCCTTGACGTGAAGTAGAAGACGTGAAGTAGCACATTCTTGCTACTGCAAATAATGTGCACTGCAATGACATACTAAGTAATATCGAGGAAATTCTTCTTCATGGTTCATATTACCCTTATGTTACAGATTCTTGGGTAAAATCCACAAACTGATAGCGTGCATGAAAATCGAAAAACAGTTAAAAAGTTAAAAGTGCACTAAATATTCTTCCTCATAATGGAAGTTAACAAATATTTCCTATCATTTACAAATATTCACAGAAAATACTCATAACTAGTTAGCTAAACAAGAAAACAATGCATTATTATTATTATTATTATTATTATGCGTGCTTCGAAAATCCCGTGATTTACAGTGATTCTCCTAAACCCAGGCTTTTGAGGAAGCTCAATATACCTAGCAGGTTCAGGTCCCCGAGTTCCTACATCACAGGAGAGTGAGATCCCAGGTGCTGCATCTTCCTGCAAGTGAAGCAGCATTCATCTATGGCCTCAGTTCCTAGCTTCTTGAGGTGACCCATGCACTGACCGTTGAGAAACTGACCGGTTGCGATTCTTAGGTTGTGATTCCTAGACAAGTCAAGACAGAGCTTTGCCCTTCTTGGATTGAGTCCGCCAATGAGTAGCTTGGCCGGTCTGATCCCGAAAATTTGGAGCAGTAAGGTTGAATATGTCCCATTTCGGGCTTTCCAAAGGCTGTCCATAGACAAGACCAACCCAAGATCCCTCCTCCCATAATTGAAATCGATAGGCATTTTTAAAATAACAAATTTTTATTAAATAACATAATTTAGTAATGGTACCCAAACAAAGCAAAAGTTGATATGTAAGGGCGACAATTATTCAAATAAATAGAAACAGGAATTCAAAATTTGCAGATCATTCTGAATTTTACAAATTTTACTAGAGTACCTCATAAACAATAAACTAATTTAAATTTAGAGATTAGAGACTACATAATATTGGAACTCATATCTACAAGTTTTAGTTATTCTGGACGAACGACGAATCTTGTTCCATGAAATTACTCAAAATCACTGTGGACCGAAGAAGTGGACAATACATTCGGGCTCTGAGAGCGGCTGTTCATGGGACTAGATATTTTCGAGCTAGTTGACGGTACAGATAAGTCCTCCGGCTCGCTATCGAAGTAGCTATCATTGGAAGCGTCACTGCCGGCCAAATAATTTCCCGGCAATGGAAACAAGTTCTTTGTTAGATGCCTATACAAGATATGGTCCGGGGAGCGTTCTTGGCCATCTTTCTGCATGATTTCCCCATTAGAACCGAAGCCTGCAGCTCCTGGCTGTTGCAATGCTGCTGCTGCGGCTGATAGTGCTAAATAATGAAGGCTCGCATTGAATAGCTTGCACCAATCCATCAGAGCAACATTGCTGCTGTCTAAGTCTTTAAATAGACTGGGAATAGGAGGAGTTGGACTATTTGGGAAAACAGTCGAAAAGACGGTCTCTGTTAGCGGCGTGGATCCAATCTGAACTGTTGGATTATCATCATTGTTGTTGTTGTTGTCGTTACTGTCGTTTGGGCGAAGTCCTTCAGTCATGCCAATTAACAATGATTCTTTTGCCGGGTCCTTAGCCCAGTTCTTAACAGATAAAATGGGTGAACTCCTGGTTCCAGCGCTGCTGTTGCTAATAGCGCTGCTTGCTACCTGTAAAGGAATCTTTGGCTTGCAGTCTTCTACCTGGCTGGGCACACTCATTGTTGGTGTTGTCAAATTGGGATTCAAAAGTGTTAACAAATTGAAATTTTGCAGCATTGCAAGTTGCGAATATTCAGCGGAAATTAATGGCTGATTAAAAGCCGATGGCAATTGTGAAGTGTTTGTGGTAGTAGGCTCGTGCATTAGATTGGATGTCTGAATAAACTCATCGATGGACATTTTTTCTATGCCATTATTTTGAGCGAAATCAGAAGCACTAAATCGTAGACCATTGTGTCCGATGGCTTCCATATTTTTGGCAGTTCCCTTTGACTTCAACGTCGAACTGTTGTTGACGAACTTGAGGCGCTTCTCTGGTGGTGGGTCCGAAGCGTTGAGCGACATGTGATCGCCCAGTTGGCGGCACATAAAACGCAACTTTTGTTCATTTTTGCACCAGCCACGCAGAGTGGACTCCGGAACGCCGATATCGCGGGAAACGGAAGCTTTGGTCTCTCCATTGTGAATACGCTGTATGGCACGTACCTTGTCATTGGGTGTCAGGTTACGTAATGGCCGTTTGCCGCGAGTGCCGCCCATCCGGATGTTCATGTGTTGGAATGCTGTAATATCCATCGTATTCAATTGCGGTTTCGAGCTAAAATAAAAAAATCGATATAAAATAGAAGCTTTGAAGAATTGAATTGCATAAGAATTCGTTTTTGGAAAAACACACCAACCTATTGTCAAATATATTCCACTAATATTAGGCGATGTTCGGGCTTTTTTATTAGGCGATTTTTTTTCAACTATTATCTTCACTCAAAACGAAATGACACGAAATGACAAACACTATTTTTTGAATGAAATTTATTTAGAAATCATGATGTCGCGTAAAGTGAGCGTCTTGGCAAAGTGTTTCCGCAGTCGCAAGTAACTTTTTCGTGGGAAGCGAATTAGCACACGCACATTGATCCTCCCGTTGTGCACTTCTCGAATAAGTAAAAGGATATGACTTCGATTACACGAACGCTACCATTCTAAGGCTATAATATGTATGTACTGCTGGCGAGAGTTTCTGCGGCGAAGAGCGCTGTTCGCGTCTCAGCTGAAAATAGCGTTCATTCGTTTGATAAAGAGCAGCCACGAAAGAGAAAGACAGAATCGAAAGGTGCAGAAATAAGCAGACCAACAAGTTGTTCCTCATATGCAAGCAGTACATTCTGCGATTCTGCGCTATGCGCAAACGCATTTTCAGAGAAAGAGAAAATAAAGGAACAAATACAGAATACAAAAACCACATCTTCATTCTAGGAACCACTCTTCCATCTTCGCTCTGAAATCTTCGAACTGAGAGAGAGTGAGCAATGAAACTGCAATCGTAGAGTCAAATCAACACATGTCGCAGCAACCTTGGTAAATTTTGCTTCTCTCTCATGCTGAGTTATGTATGTTGATAGCCCTCCCTGCCATCTTGCTATAATCAGCGAATACAACGTAAAATAGCACGCGCTACTGTTGTCGTGAGGTTGCCACTCCGAGAAGGACATGAAAGATAACATCAGCAGGTAGAGTGTTGTTTTAGGTTTCGCTGGCCTTCTTTGGTACTGCATTGATGTTTCTTATTTCTCCCAGCGTGAAGAGGAAACGATCTGCCTGAGGAGAGCACAAGAATTATCCCGCGTATTAGTTTTAACTGATGGTACAGGTAAAAGCGCTAAACAAATCTATTGTTTTCCTGGCAGATAGGTTTGCGAATACTTTTTCGGTCTTAAAATAATTCTTTAACAGGTGCTTTGGTATCGGAACTGAAACTTAGATTCCTGTCGCTGTCGCTGATCTCTGATCGGTGTTTTTCTTAAAAATGTCATCCCTTTCAGATTAACTTAACCGTGGAACACCTGAAACACCGTGAAACTATGCTAACTCATACTAACATTTGGAAAATGCATTCAGTAAAGTAATAGAAATTCTTACTTACCCCTTTATATTCTATACATCGTTACACTTGTCCTTCATGGACATCCTACTTAATCAAGTTACCCATTGGTACTTATCAATGCTCCATTTTTAGTTCATCGGAAAATCTACTGTCGAACATCAATATTAACGTAACATTCTGTGTATTCTGGAGAACTTGTAGCAATCGGACTCCTACGTACAGAGAGCTTGGCCCTTGCTCTATAGATTAATGAAACGCACGATTAAGGAGACAAGTTTTTGTGATTTCGATGCTTATCTAACTAATTATACTGTATTTCTTGATCCTACCCCTAAACTACCCCTACACATATCAAGTTTTTCCTTCCCTTTGCACCGCACAAAAGAACGCATGATATATAAAGGAAGTATGGTATATTCTTGATCATCGTTAGCTAGCTGTCAATGGAACGTTAGACATCGTCTAGCTGTCTGATTGTTGAACCCACGCTGTCGTGTTGTGAACCCATGTGCATTTGTTTCCGTATAAGGTGCAATTGACTTGAGAATATTGCCAACAGACTATCCACCTTGCTTGGAATATGGCCAAACATTACTTTTATCATTACTTCTTTAAATCGAATTCAGGACCTTTGCTTTATGGTTTTGTGTAAATCGCGAAATATCAAAATAAGTCCTCGTGAAAAAATTAAACCGTAAATTAATTTACAAGCTGCAATAAAGGATATAAAATTATACATATTTAATAAACATCCTTTACATTCCTCAGAATAAGTCCGATAGTTATATATACCTATGAGACATAAGTTTAAGAGAAAGAGTAAGAGAACTCCATTCAGTTTAAACAATCTATTCCCAGCATCAGACCGAAAACTGCTTCGATTATTCCTGCCGACCTCACTATCCAACGTATGTCAACGTACACACACATTCATCTTTTGGCCTGCATAATTCTTGCTCACTGGGCCCTGGTCCTCGTAATTAAAGTCCATCTTAATGGTTTCTGCCTACATAACAGGACAAACAACAACACCAACGGAAGGAGCAAAGCAACAGCCATTCAAATAAAATTAATCCACTACTCTTGCGAATGCCGCCTTTTCTAATTTTGGATTTATTCCTTATGTGGCTGAAGATGTGGCACTCCATCCAGGATGCAGCCCGGTGCATTGCTGTACATTTGCACAGAATTCATCTGTGGCTATGCAATTATATAGTTTTATTAGTTTTAAGAACGTCGAGCCAATGTGCGATTGAGGAAATGTTTATGCACGAGCTTGTATACATATCTTATGAATTTGACCAGGCTTTGTTGTTGTCGAGCTATTGTTGCTTGAAGCACACATTTTCTATGACGTTTTGTCGCAGTTGCTATGTCCATCAGTTATCGTCTTAACAATTTCTTACCCTTCCGTCTACCAACCCGTTCCGCAGCCCTCTATCGAAGAAACGCAACACAGACGATGCTGGACATCGTTCAGCGCGTTGCATCCTTATAGAATAATAAAAGCCTCCTTGCACAAATGTGTTCACATATTTTACAAACATATTGTTGGAAATTTCAAATGCATTTTCCTCAAGACAAACATTTTCTCATACTGGCAAAAGTGGACGAAATATTAATTTTCTTGACGCAATTTTGCGCAAGAAAACCAATGCATTTGCTGATATTCGTAATTCTGTATGTGTGTATGTATGAGTATGGGTGTGACTATGTATATACACACATTATATATACATATTTTAAATATACATATTATATGTAGTATTTATTATATTGTATGGCATACAGGGTGTTCCTCATAAGAATCGACAAAAGACTCTGTAGAACCTACTTGAATTCTTAACTTGAATTCTGGTATAGTTCTGCATAAAAGTATAATGTAGGGGTCAGGCTAATAGGAGTCTGCTGTGTCCCTGAATCCGAGTATTATTTAAATTTTTAAAGAAATAGAATATTAAAAAACAGAATATTAAAGATCATATTACAAATTACTTTATATTTTTAATTTACCCACATACTTAAGCGAAGATAAAGTTTTGAACCAAAATATAGAATATTTAAAATTCTAAAAACTAACACTAATTTATACAATACATAGCCCGAAATTGGTGAAATAATTCGCAAGTTTCATAAACTGGAATATTCAAGACACTTACATTTCGATTTATAAATGATTTTTTCATTTCCATATTTACTTTACGTATTTTTTGTATAAACTTTCTAATTCCATATATTACTGAAGTGTTTCAGTCCAGTTCATCTAAAAATGAAAGGGCAATTTACCACCAAGACTATTGCACCGGAAGCACACACACATACTCCTATCTGCCTCTATAAATAAGCGGTGGGATACGCCGACGGTGTGCGGACGAAGAAGCTATCGAAGAAAGCCTTCGTTTCTCTTCATTAATTTGGTCATTGCGAAGTAAAATTTGCATTGCTTGGGTTGCTACCGAAGTCCAGCTTAGAATTAATTGTAATTGCAATGGGGTTCCTTCATATGCACTACGTTGCTGTTGTCGATCGTTGTTCAGGAATATCAAAGTGCTGCGTTGGATGCACATTAAAATTAATGTCCATCTTTGGTAGCCACAAAAGTTTGGAATTTAGATCCTTGAAAGCATTTGCTTACGTGAGACAGTACGATGTATTGTGCATATTGTTGGGTTCGTTTGTTGCTGCATCAAAATTACGTTGTTCGTCTGTATCTGAGATGTCTGGCATTCAAATCAAATCTGCTGCTAATCGAACTTGGGCCCTTAAATGCAAAGCGAACAGTCTATCGCTGAGCCATCTCTTAAATCTTAAATAAATATTTAAATATTGTATATGTATGTATGTACTTTCGTCCGTGCGTCACTCTCAGATATAAAAATATTTTTCCGTCCATTCCCAAGTTTTCACGTAAATACAACCGTCCGTCTGCCATATTTTAAAAAAAAATTTCTGCTGTTATCCTAGGCTCGAACCTTCGTGTCTGAGGTAAACACTCTCGTCCGTGCGTCACTCAGGGGAGACAAACCTTTTTCGTAGAAGTAATTTTTCAAAAATGTTTGAAATCGAAAAATCGCGATAAATCAAGTTCAGTGGCGTAAAAATAGAATCAAAAATTGTTCATAAATAGCGTTAAAATAAAGGATTATGCCCACTTAAAAAAACTTAACAAAAACAAATGGAATGCAATGGAATGAACCTACTTCGTGTCTGCTGCTCCGCTGTGTATACTATTTATTTGTAGGTATTTTGAATTTGGGGATTTTTTAATTTGTTGAGTGTAGGAACTTTTGTTACTTTATAAATTATTATAAAGTTAAATAATAATTACTGTCTAAATTAATATTTAATCAGCATAATCAGGCCATTCTTTCGCATAGAAAAAGACAATACATCTGTGTTATGAGTAAAAAAACAATTTTGGGAAATCCGACAATTCAAGGGACTTCAGACATATCGAACTTCTACAAGAATAATGTTTTGCTATTATTGCTATTATGCTATTATGACTTGTGTAGATGACCCATTAAATATTTTCTCTGAATAATATTTATAGATGAATATTAACTCCGAATGATATTTCAGCAGCAATGATAAACTCCGCTGGCATCCGACAGAAACTCGAAAACTTGGCGTACTGAAAGAAGTTTTTTTTTCAAAATTAGATGGATTATTTTCCATTCGTTCCAGAAAAACATGAACATGCTCAATAACACACACCAATACTCGACTTTCGATAAAAACATAAACCCATTTTCTCAGTAGTATTTATTTTTCCATGTGATTCATTTTCGTTTAATATTTCGGTAATACTTTTATCATAAAATTTCAATTTCTTAAGTTCTGTAATTTATTTACTTGCAACTTATATATTTAAGGGTTTACTTTTATTACATTTAGGTTTATTCGTTATCATAATTATTGATGAAATATTACTTGATTCATAAAATACCGCTACAATGTAGCAATGTACACTGCTCACGAAATTTATTGATGATTAGTTCTATTATTCGCTTTTTATTTATACATGTAATCGTAACTCTAGTGTTTTTTCTTACTCTGTAATTACAAATCGTTTGATTTAATTAGATACATTGCAATTTGATTCTCGTGGAAGGGGAGGATTCTGGCCTTAATTTACTGATGAAGTATGCCAGTTCCGGAGATTTTCCGCTTTAAGTCTATGAAATCACGTGGTGGTATAAGATACGAAGAGGATTTTCATTCGGCTGTCTATTTATTTTACAATTATATATATGTATATACACCGAGGATGGCATACTTCGCCAAGATAACAAAAGCCCTGTTTCTGAATTTTTACACTCAGTGAGAAAGTGTCTAAAAATCATTGTCAAAAACCACCAATTAAATAAGGCTTCTTAGAAATAGGGTTTGTGTACAAAAATATGCCGTGGTTTGTATCGGCACGCTTTTCCATGGTACAATTGTTTGCTTTCATTTTTTGTCTTTAATTTTAATTTCGTAAATAAAATGAGTACATTTTAGTTTCCGAAAATCAGGTAGCATATCAGCCAAACTATATATAGCAATGAAAATCAAAAGTAATACAACAATTGTTAATAACTTATTGATAATGATCCCATTTGACCAATGCACCGTCCTTCTTCGTCATAAGTTGCCAACGTCAGACTCGACAGTTTGTTGCACAGCACTCCGTTTCCATTGTTCTGGATTGGATTGGGGTCTGAAATATAGAAAATGAAACATTTTAAGTTATACAAAACATAAAAGAGTGTGAAACTATCGAATCGTCATAATATCCCCGACAAACCCGGGACAACTAATAACAATTGTTATTATAATTCTTTGTACTAACACCAGAACATATCATCGCAATATTTCGACACAACATTTGTTAATATCTTGGATTTACTAAGCTTACTTAAACAGTGACGAGGTGTTTCTCGTCTCGTCGTAACGTTGTAAAAACGTTCTTACCATCGTGAAATTGTTCCGAGGCATTGCCATCCTGGCCATCTTTACGTCTTCTCATTTGTTCGGCAAAATAATTAATTAAGGCATCCATCATGGCAGCTTGTCTGGAGAAGATTTGCATTAGCTTAGATACCTGAATACCATTTTCGACAGCATCAAACTGAAAGAAAAACACATCATAGTTAAAAATCATTTTCAATATTTCTTCTTAGTAGTTGTAAGAATGAGTAGTTAATTACCTCTAGAAATCTAAACTGTCAAACAAATAATGTAAAATTCTTAGGTTTTAGTATAACAATTTTTAGTGTTACAGTACGAACATTTGATTGGCCTCGATGTACTATTTTTGCTCTATCGCAAACTTTTGTTTGGTGTTGTGTTACATTAGGACATCCAAATAGCAATCTTGACAAATACAAGTTGACGTTTCATACTGTTGAATTGAAATTTGATCTCCTCGACAGCAAACTTTTCGATGGCCTCGCAAAAGTTCACGCTTTCTGGATGAACTTAATTCTAGCTGAAAGTGGACAACTTTGTACAGAAAGCAATAATAATTGGACAGTTCGGCCAATCAAATGTTCGTATTGTAATATCGGTCTAAGAGTATAGTTTTTAATACTAACACCAGACAATTTTATCGCAATATATCAACTGGTTGCAGCCTTCACCCAGCGATGAGAGTGTATATTAAGTTCATATAAATAACAATATAAATAAACCGCATCAATAAAACGATATAAATTTTAAATAACGTCATAAATATTGTAAATAATAATCCTTATACATATTTCATATGAATATAATTTGATATTATAATATTTAATATCAAAATATTGTTTTTAACTTAATATCATGGTATCTATAGTGATGTTTAAAATCAATCAAATTGTAATAATAAACCAATTTTTACCTGTATAAATATACATGTTTGGCATTCCGGATCATCGCTTGCGCTAGGTTTGGCAAAGTCCCACGACAAGTCTTCGTATCTGAGTCCCAACAGCAGCGTCTGGAAGCACATGTGTTAAACTTGAGTTAAACATTTGAGTCATTAAATCTACTTACGCAATCTATGGAGTCAATGATAAAAACACCACGCTCGTTTATTGCAATTATAACTGGAACGTCTTTCTGGTTGACTAGGCTCAGAAGGCCCCTCACTGGTTGCTCCACTTGGCCATGAAAAAACGCGGCACTAAACGTTAAACAACAATAAAATTAGTTTTCCTTTAAAGACGTTCAAAAGCTGTTACTCACCCATAGAAAGGCAGTGCCCAGCAGAACTCCAAATACTTTCTCATAAGCTTGCGTGTCGTTGCTGTTTGTGGCACCCGTTTGTATTGCTCTAAAAGCTTGACTTCAGCCGAGTTCTTATGGCTAACTGGCAGCCAGGACCAACTTGAATTTTTGGCAACATGTTGGGGCAAAAAGCGTGACTGGTTTTCTCTAAATTATAATAAACCATTTTGAATGAGTTATCAAGTACGGTTCTCCTTCACTCAAATAATTGATTACATACCTGAAGAAGCTAGCGGAGTGAGTGTGTGAATTATATGGGCCCAATTCAATTCTTGCTTGAATTCCACCCAACATCACCGAGTGGACCGACTCCATAACGTACCGTCCAGACAAAACATTACTTTTTGCCTCCTCATACAGCAATTCCAGTATCCGATGATCTCTGAAAAAAATCGTAATGGTATTGAAATTATTTCCACTAACTTCTAAACTTGACTTGAGCGCACTTGATTTTCTCTTCGTCTCGCTTGGAGAAGAACACATTTCGTTTCAGCATTATCATTGGCTCATCGAACTTCTTCTCGATCGGATTTCCCTGACTGAATTTTTCCAGTAAACTAGGCCACGCCACTCTAACCACATAAGGCCGATGATGGGATTTTAATTGAATTTCTAAAAGTGCACTGGTCATCCATAAGCCGAATATACTTTGTGCCAATAATTTGTTTGCTATTCCTAATTCCTCACAGCCCAGAGCAGCGGCCAGCATCACTTGGGAGGGACACTGAGCTGTTCCTTCGATTTCCATATGTACAGCGATGCGCGACATTAAGTACACGCACGTGGGTATCACCTGGAAATTTACGATATGAAAAGTGTGTCTACAGAATTGGCTATATGATATTTACAGAAAAGGATATTTACAAAAGACTAGTTTTCACTCATTAATACTGAGTCAACCAGAGACTTACATTTTGCAGAGGCTTCGGTATCGACGTTTTAACACCACTGGAATAACTTGTGTTTGTGGATGAGGGGGTTAAATTGTTGTTCGAAGTGTTGCCTGGTTGCCCGGTTGTCGCAGGTTGTTGGTTTTCGGATGAGTTGCAGTATTGCTGCCGGTTTGGCGAATATGTAGAATTTGTACTTAATCCTAGAAGCAAACGACAAGTTTAACTTTAGCACAGAAAACAAATACTTCAGGCAACATTAAACGATTATCGAAACAAAATGAAACAAATGATCAATAATTTGAAATAATCAAATTTTGTGTCAGGCTGGCCTCAACTATGCTCCCCACAACAAAGCTCTCACTACGCCAAAAAGTATACAACAACTAGACTAGTACTCATAGGAATCCCTCAAGCATTAGTTCCAAATAGTAATTCCTTCTAAAGCCTGAAACGCTTACCAGGTGAACTCTGCAGACCTCCGACTGCGTTAACATTGCCATCCGCAATGTTACTGCTCGTCGTACTGTTGCTGCAAATGACGCCGTTGCTGACTCCAACTATTTTGCCACCCATTCCTGCCATGCCATTGTTCTCGCTGCTAATAGACGCCGGGTCGATCGCTGCTCCTTGTCCCACCGTGCCAACAACCTCGTCTCTGACAACATTGGATACGCTGGACGATGCGACAGTGTTGCCGGTAGCCGTCTGGACTTGCGCTGTCGTCACCACTCGGTGTACTGTATACAGAACCGGCGCCGGCGGTATGGCCACAGCGTTAACAGATGGCGAAGTGGTTGCTTGCTCACAATTAACACTGCCACTAGATTGGGTTTGCGTCGCAGCCACGACTCTACTATTGCCCAATACTATGCTGCAATTGAGGACTTCATCTGCACACTCTGCTGCATCGCTATTGGTGCTGCTGTTGGTACTTGAATTCGTGGTAGTGAACTGATGCTGGTGCGAGTGGTTATGCGAATGTTTTAACTGATGATGGTGATGATAGAGCTGCTGCTGAGGTTGCTGCTGCTGAAGTCGGTGCTGATGTTGATGTTGGTGTTGATGCGGGTGTTGAGATTGGAATTGAGCTTTGGGTTGGGGTTGTGGTTGGGGTTGGGATTGAAGTTGGGGTTGTGATTGGTGGTGGTGTTGATGTTGATGTTCATGTTCATGTTGATGTTGATGTTGATGTTGATGTTGGTGTTGATGTTGGTGTTGGTGTTGGTGTTGATGTTGATGTTGATGTTGGTGTTGATGTTGATGTTGATGTTGATGGTGATGTTGGTGTTGGTGTTGATGTTGGTGATGGTGTTGGTGGTGATGTTGGTGTTGGTGGTGATGCTGATGTTGTTGTTGGTTTTGATTTTGATTTTGGAGCTGTACCGACGGAGATGGTGAAGATGTATTCAACCGACCACCACCGTTAATGGAGTAGTAATCCTCGCGACATCTGTAATCTGAAGTATTGTAATATAAACGTGACCTGCAATAAAAATGGAAGAACATATTATAAACACCGTATGACCAAAAATACTGTACGGTCACACAACCGGAACCATGTATTACACTATTTTAACGGTTTCATAGGGAAGTGTAACTTCCAAGTAGTTCTCTGGATTGAATAACTTTCAGGTGAGAACATGTATGCATAAATATGTATGTACAATGTACATATACACATACATATATATGGCTTATAAATGGTTTTTATAAATATGTACTGTATAAATAAGTCTGCGAATAGTCAGAAAGTTAATAGTTCCACCACAAGAACTGTGGGTGCCTCTCTTGGTGTTGTGAAAGCATGAACTCACTGTAATCGTACTCCCCGCAGGTGGGGCTACAGCATCATTACAAGTGTATTTTCGAATTGACCTAGAAACCTACTAAGCACAAATTTCTCACCCTAAATACTGACTCGCAGACATGGAAGGGGTTCTCAAACGTTGTTTTTCAGTTATTTATATGGAAACTTATGCTGTAAACACATAGAATGTAGCTCAGCGACAATGTAGCTGCATCTTGTCAAAATTACACAGGCTCTTATGGAAAACGAGAAAAAAATAAAGTGTAGCCGCTGCCTCTGCCAATGCCGGCGACAATTTTGGAAAATTTTCCAATTTTGTCGCTGTCGCTGCTCTTGTTCTCCTTCTCTTTATGATTGTTTACATGGTATTTAACATTTGAGTTAATATTTAGAGGCAAAATCGTACTGTGTGAGTTTTTATATGATAATTATATTAAATTAAGCTTTATTTATCTATTAGTTTTTATTTTAGAATGGATTTTGCAGATTTAATTTTGTAAAAATTAAACCCTCTGTTCTCTGCGGCGTCTCAGCAGCGCAGATTTTTGACAATTTGCTGAGACTGTTGTAGCTGAGCTACATTCTATGTGTTTACAGCATTACTCTGACATTAAAAATTTCGTTTGTTCCTGCAGGAATTCTTTTGGGCAATTAGCTAAGAAAAGTGAATTGAAAAGCAGGTTTAGATTTTCTACTCTTTTGTTTCTACATATTAAATAGACTAGGAACAATTAGGGCCCCTTAAATGTTAACATTTTTTACTCAAAATATAGTAATGTTATTTGTACACCATCCGCTCTTGTTTGGGAACATAAAATTAGCGTATCAAACATCGAAAATCAAGTGCATCAAAGCATAGACGTAAATAGCAATTGGGATAGCGTAAATAGCAACCTGGGATGTAGTAGCATTGATACCCCTTGATTTCATTAATTTTCATTTTCGTACAATATTGCTTAAATTCTCCATTTTAGCCGAAAACAAACACTTGTCTGGATAATCTCAAACAACTTCCGTTTCATTTTCTTAGGAAAAAATTAATAAATGTGAAAGAAGTACTAAAATTATAGTGATTTTTTTTTGAAAAGTAATGGTTTTTCGACAAAATTTTATTTTACATAAATAAAAGATATTTCAAATAACGGTACCAATCCTATCCGGATATCTTTAATAGTTTAAAAGATATAGTGATAAGAATTCCATAACTATACGAGAACAAAAAATCATCAGAATCATCAAAATTGGAGTGATTGCACAACGGTTAAGTTACGCTGAAATTTTCAAAGCTTTGATATTTTGAACACTACTTGTACTTATAATTAAGCTGTCATTCAAAGCTACATACGTTACTATTCTATTTAGACAAATCCCAACCTGACTACATGCCAGAATTGTACGAGGTCTGTTCAAAAAGTATGGCGAATTTTGTGTTTTTTCAAAAGTTATTTATTTATTCAGGAATATCAATTTCGTCCCCTCCAAAGTAATCCCCCCATTAGTTATTGTGCCAACGTTTTTACGAAGCATTTCAAAAAATCATTTTGATCGCTTCGCGCAATTTGTATAACTTGCAGCCTGCAAGTTGCAGGTAATATTCCTTATTGACCATTCTACCAAGAACATGATGTCCATTGATCCATTTTATGGAATAGGCAAAAATCGAAAACGAGCCAAAATACGTCCGAGCAAAATAGCTTTAAAAAATTAACTGAACATTCAAAATAGGCGAATTTGTCAGCATTAGTGAGGGACATGAGTACCAACATATCGTCACAAAAAATTAAAAATGGAATATCGTAATCGCAACCCGCGGTAACAAATTCGCGATACTTTTTGAACAGACCTCGTACAATACGAAAGTAGTAGTAGTTGTAGTAGTTGGTACTACAAAACTACAACTGTACTACATTGTAATCGGGTTACGGTGTACTAATTAAAACCGAGGATGTTCGTAGTTAGAAATTGTTCACGCTTAAGATTGTGGGAAATGATTATGGAAACTTCTTTATCTTACCTCAGAAAGAAAGGTTTCAAAAAGTCATCAAAATCGCTTCTTACCCCCTAAACCCAAATTGTTCGAAAAATCTTCAGGAATACATAAAGAATACTTACTGGTTCTCTTGTTGATTCAGCTTACGATGATGATATTGAAGTGTGCCCACCGGAAGTGGCATAATGTTTATGTAATCGCCAGTTTCGTTCGAACTGCTGCCGCTGCCGTAACCGCTTGTAGTGGTAACTAGAAACCCAGATGCTGCATTGGTCCCCCGATGATTGAGTTGCGCTTTGTTGTCATTGTTTGCTACCAACTCTTTAAAACCGCCACCAACAGAACCGCTTCCAGATGCACAAGTCCCGTACTCATGTGCCGAGCCGCCCAGGCCCATTGTCGAGTAATTTTCAGACGAGATTGACAACTGCGACGCTGTTGCAAGACTGCTTGCATTGTGGCAATAGAATTTATCCGTATTCATATTATTTATTGTTCCGGCATTAATCTTCACTTCGTCGATACAGTGAAAGGTGGCGTCAACAATGCTCTAGTCGCCTTCTTACGATGCAACAGATGAAATGCATAGTGACTCCTTGGGCGGGCCTGAGCACCTGTTTAAACAGAATCAGATTTTGAAGAGAGTGAATTTAATTCCATTGGTGTGCATAATATCAACCGTGATGAAAATATCTTATTTGTTACTAGACCCTTTCAAAATGTTCACACGTTTTTCAAAACGAATTCACGATTTCTGAAAACTCATTTTAAATTCTCAAACGTGATTATTTTGGCTTCATATCTACTCGCAGTTCGCCACATTGACTCTGAAAAAAGGAAAGAAGGCATTTATTATTCAATCCGAACTAATTAAATAACCAAATTACACATAAATATATTTTTTAAATTATAGTTAAAGATAGGTATATATGTATTATTATTATATTGTATTTATGTAAATGAATTATTTAATTTGCATATTTATAAACGCTGAAAAATGTGAATATATGTATTATATTATATGCGTGATGTATATATACCACCCACATTTTTCCGGATCAGCGTTTCATTTGCAACAGGATTTGAACTAACTTGACTGGCAGATCGTATAGCTATTTCAGAACATGCCAACGTTCCTCATCAGCGATCATGTGGCGATCTCTGTCAGTGTTTTTTTTTATGTACAACATTCACTATATAAGCTGGTCGTTTGCAAATATCTTAATACGAATTACAAACATTGTTTATCTACATATGTTTTGTCTATAAGTAAAGTGAAGAAGCCTATCAAATCTTTCTGAAGTGGTTAGATTACACAAGGAAACATTAAACTTGTACTTCCGTTTCTAATGCAGAAAAGGTGTAGGACAGTTTAATTCTCAATTTATCAATCAATTTATTCCTAACATGATGGACAAAATTAAATTTTCAATACATATTGTTTGGAGTTTAGATAAGTTAGGTATTGAAACTCGTTTAAATACCCTGCACGATAGCGTATTAACTCAACGTGGTGAGCTTGCGAATATATGAGTCTGGTTTCCTTCTGGTCGAATTGTGTTTTTGTAGAATAATCAACATTTAAGTTACACTGACACAAAACATCTTTAAAATTTTAAATTGTAGATTTCAATATTTTTATAATAAATTATTCCTGAATATTACCAGCATTGCATTGCGAGGGCTTTGTTGTTATTTTCAGACAATACGAATCATTCCACATTTATGCCTATAATAGCAAATTATAACTTCCCGCAATGACATATGTATTTTCAAATGCATGAAACGGCATTCGAAAGTGTAATAGCCTAGGCGCTAATTTAATATTATTTTTTGCACCCAATTATCTTCTTAAAGGACGCTTTAGGCAGCATAAGCAACGCCTTATTTGTACGGTATTTCAGTTTTAATTAGTTCCGAAGGAACTTATTATAGTCGTATTTGTACGTCAGCGAAATAAAATTGAGAATCACATCTTTTTATTTAGTTCTTTTAATTTAAGCGCGCAAGAAACACTCATACACACACTGAGGCATTGGTGTCGCACTTTAGTAGGGATAGTAAGCCAATGAATAAGAAGTTTGAGGCAAACATAAAAGAGATGTTTGAAAGATGGCACGACGATGAGTTGGTAAAGTGTTACAAAGACTTCTTGTCATTTATGAATGTGTATATTATCTGCGACTAAGCGCCATTATTTTTTTATTACTGCAATCGAAGCTCTTCTTATTTCGTATTATATTGTATCTAAAATTTAGCGTAATAATCGGTAATCGAAAAAATACTGTATATAAACACAATTCCATAATTTTGCACTGCATAAAATTTTAAATGTTTCAATCAATATACGCACACATTAGAACCGTATGTGTCCCCATTGGTTGGGTGGGATACAGGCGAATGTAAGGTCTTCAGCAATCCAAGCATCCTCTTGGTACTTTTTGCATTCAGTCAAGTGTTGGTTTTACCCACATTTTTTTTTCATACAAAATAAGAACGCCTTTTTCCAGATTTCTTGTGAACTTAAAGCACCTCATGGAACTACACCTAACATATCAACGACTTTTCCGAACAAAAATCTCCCGTCTGGTATTTTCGTTCTTTAATTTCTGAGGAACATCTTTTTCATATCGTTTTCATGTATTCCAAAATTATTAGATCAATTTTCTTTCTGAAGTTGAAACTCTTTGTATGTGGCCTTCAAACCTCTTTTAAATGAAAAATTCCTGTTTGTATTTAATTTTTCTACACAGCTTAGATTAGGACGAAGGAGCCACGAACTTTAAGTATTCAGTTGTCAAAACAGGCAAAAGTCAGCCATTTACATTTCCTTCAAACAACTTGCAAAATAATACTCACACAGGCTCAATTCTCGCATGTACACACAAGCACACGCGTGCTAAAGGACAGAACAGTGCTTCCGAATGGTACGCACACAAGCCAAAAGTTTCGGAGTACATATAGCTCTCTCAAAAGCTACAGCAGGCATGCGCTTGAAAAAGGTTTGCTGCACATATGATACCGAGTCCTTTGACAAAGTACTGAATTCCTATCTTTGAAGCGCAATAAACACCACGCTAACGAAGGTATTGTTTAAATGTAAGCGCTGTTTATTTTTAGAACTTTTACGCTTTTCAGAACGAATTTTTAGAACTTTCTTTTCAAAATTCGAAATTTATACCCACATCATGAGATTTTTCAATTTGTTTCTTGTAATTTTAACATTTACTTGAAGGAAAATAATCTTAAAACTTTAGTTTTTCCTAAACAGCATACAAATTTCCTATAAATAAATTATACAAAACGTAGAAATTGATAACATTTATTTCGTCTTTAACAAAGAATGAAAGTTATACAATGAATAAGAATATCATTATTATTATCGAAGAATGTCGCCTCGGGTTTTTAATTTCACCAACAATCATTAACCAAGCCATGTGAAATGGGAATCTTTTAATTAAATTTAGGAATTTTCAATGCAGAAAAAACGAAGTAAGGCAAACGACGACCACATCTTTTCTCATAAATTAAATTATATTATATATTATTTTTACATATTCTAGAAATGGTACCTCATAATACAGATGGATCTTATAATACACAATATAATTCACTTCATAAATAGATCCAGTTTTATTGCACTTTTCGCCGTCTTAATATTTTAAAACAATCGAAAATGTATGTACATATGTAATTGATTTTTACAATATTCGAACATTTACTTTTTAAATTTCTGTAACTGGGGTGCAGAAAGTTTAACCTTGCCTGGAATATTTCGGGCAAGGCTTTCTTCCTTTATACTCTTCAGTAAATCCTTTTCACGAGTGGTGCAAGCCTTATCTTTGGAAAAAATTGCCAATGCCATCTTTGCGGCGCGTCCCCTCTTTCCTGTCCCCGGAGTTAACTTCACCTTAAATCTAAAATACAATATTTGTTAGTTTCATTCGTTATTTCAACATTTAAGTACATGTATGTATGTGTCATACTTGTAGTTTTGTAAAGCTTGATAAGGAGCTACAACAGGAATGGCAAATAGGAACTCATCATCTTCGAAAGGCATCCCAGTTAACGAATCAATCATTTCGACATCTGCACCAGTGGGTAAGTCTTCGCTGTCATCAACAGTCTCCTGTTGCTTTGAGTCAGCTTGGGGCTTATTTCGGTTTTTGTTCTCCTTAGTAATTTCTTCTTCAGCTTTCAGATCTACAGCTGCTAACTTATCTTTACCCGACGACTTAAGAACTTGCATACGTAGTTCGCGATCTTCATCATCTTGATCCTTGTACTTTAATTTCATTTTCTTAAGTTTTCCTTTCTGTCCACGTTTCATCTGGGAAGAGTGCTCGCCTGCATCACTGTACTCCCGCTGTAATTGTTGTTTTGCTTCATTTCCTGTCTTTCGGATCTTTTCTTCTTTACGTCTTTTAAAATTTAGTTGTTGCTTCATCCTAGAAGGTGCTGCTGGAATAATAGTAGCATCCTCTCCATCCGGACTCTTGCCTAAAGTCTTTGCCTTACTATCATCTGCGCTTATAATGTCTTCATTTATAAATACCGAAGTATGTTGAACGGTAACCCGCCCAGTATCATGTTCAATTTTAACTTGTGTATCAGGAAACTGTATTCCCTCTTCATTTTGATCAGTTCTTTTTTCTTCTGAGTTGACAATTCCGTCTTGCCCAGTCTGCTTGAATGATTTCTTTAACCTTAAATCTTCATCGCTTTCCTCCAAACTAAATTCCACATCTTCTTCGACCGACTCTAGTTTTTCATTTTCAATCGTCAATTCTTTTGTTCGTAATTCTAACAGGTCATCTTGAAAAGTGCGAATTCTACGTTCACCCTGATGTTTCTGTACGAAACTATCTTCCAACTTAAAAAGCAAACTTAATCCCATTATCAGATGGCAAGGCGGCAGGAAGTTCTTTTTACCTCGTACCATGAAACTTCCAGTTCCCAAATATTCTCCCGTTGGTGCTGTCTTACTAACTTGATCGCTACGCACCCAATAAGCATTCGTTACTACCTTCGCATCCCAGGCCACACTGTATGAAATTGCCATGGTACCAGCTTCAAGAAGAGTTTTAGGGGGAATTTCGGATCCAGTTGGATTGCGAATAACAACACTCGAAGCACCTTGAATCTCCGCGTGCACGTAAATGTCCGATGAGCGCATGTATCTATAAGTAGATGAAGTTAGTGCAAGTCAACAAACTAGAAACAAATTTCTCTTCGAAGTAAATTTGCTATTGAAAGTCAAAGTTGTAAAATTAATGGAGTTTCAACGCACTTCAAAATAAAATAATGGAGACGAAGGTAAAAGAAGTCTTGGTAAATAAATAAAAAGTACATCATTATTTGTATACATATACTTTCTCACCTTTTAACAATTAATTCATTCTGTTGAGCGTCGCGCCCTCCGATAACTAAGTAGTTCTCAGAACTTATGAACCAGTAAAATTTCTCAAACCAGTACACTTTGCGCGCCTTAGTAATGGTAGATATTGTGCGAACATCCTTGAGAGTTTGCTGAGTTTTCCTCTCCGCTGATTTGAGGGCTTTCTGTGAAGCGTCAATAGTCTTTTGTTCCTTTTGTGCAGCGGAACGTTTTTTATCGTAATATTTACGAGCATTTGCCCAAGCTGAGAGTGCTAAATCGACGTCAACAACCATCGTTGGAATGAACTCGTCATCGTCGTCGATGCTATTATCATTCGACTCTTTAGCCAAACCTGCAATCCGATAAGGGTCAGATAATTTTAATGAAATATGATTCATTTCCAACTTCAACTGCTTTATAGAGACAGCAACAAACTCATTATTAGATTGAGCTGCTTTTACCAATTCATGGATACCAAGCCAGGGAATTTGATTAGCAAGTGCTGAACGAATTGTAAAAATCGCCTTATCCACTAGGACTTGATTGCGCGTAAGCAATTCAGCCTTCTGTTTATCAGTTTCTTGAGCTTTTGATAGATCTTCTAAACGCTTAACGTGGTCCTTTTTTACATTGGAAAGCTTTTTAAGGGCATCGCGTTCTTTTTGTATTGTTTTAATGTCGATTTTCTGTCCTTCCATTGTCGAATAAAATTCATCCACTGCTAACATAAAAGATTCGAATATTACGTGCGGCTTTGCCTTACACTGATCAAAAAGGTACGGATGATACTCAATATTTTGATAGAAGTATTGTACTGATACGCCATCAGGTGATGGCCGCTCTTCCTGCTTCTGTATTATATATCCCTTCGTTTCTTGATTACGTGCATTTTTTAATATTTCATCTGTTTCCTA
This sequence comes from Myopa testacea, assembly GCA_949629155.1. Classification (NCBI taxonomy): domain Eukaryota; kingdom Metazoa; phylum Arthropoda; class Insecta; order Diptera; family Conopidae; genus Myopa; species Myopa testacea. Next base: position 57,692,120 of record OX451345.1, read on the forward strand.
CGTTTAGAAATTATGAATTAAATTTTTGTTTATAAAACACCAAGCATGGCTCTAAATATCGCATCTGCGTCAAAATAATTACTGAGTTAATTAATAACTAATGAGTACAATATAAAGAAGTCAAAAGCATCTATTAGGAAATATATTCTTGTGTACAAATTATTAGAATTTACGAAATATTTGGCAATATAAATGGAATAAATGCAATATAAATTCCCCTCCTTAAAAATTCTAACTAAAACCTTTTTATATAAAATGCTTGTGAGCCTACCAGTGAATTTCTGAATGATATAACTATCACCCGTCCTCCAGTTGAAAACGTTGTTTCACGAAACAAGTGAAGTTGGAATTTTTAAATAAATTTTTAGGGAAAATTCTCTGGGAAAGAATAAGTCATAATTAAAAGCCTTTAAGCCATTGTTACCTTTATAGCCACCATTAGGATATCCAAATCCCTTCCGATACAAAACGGTTGCGAATTAATGGGATTGTCCTTCTTCTTTTGTTTGCTAGTCTGATGTTCTTCATTGCCTTTTATAACGCAAGCATTCAAATTGTGCTTACTAAGCGCATGTTCGATAACCGATGGGCCACAATCCAGTAATGGCATCAACAAGCGCTTTAAATTTTCGCCTGGTGCTGCATGTTCTATAAGCTGACGAATTTCATCTTCATTGGGCAAGGGACTAGGTTCTTTAGCGCGGTTAATTGGGTACTTTTCTCGCACCGCAAAACGTACCTCTTCACCTTCGTAGTGGGGTCGCAAGATATACAGAATCGTGAGCTCATGGTCCGTTAATATAATATTACCACGATCATATAGCTCAATTATTACATGATATGAAGCTTGACCTACACCAAACTGAAAATCTACTATACGATCTGCTCCTAATTGAGTTAGACTTTCAAGGCGCTTATTTTTTAAATGCTTCCGGAGCTTCATACTAAAGCCCGAAGGTGCAACATTCTTGGGCCATTCAAATGCAGTCGTGTGGAAACGGATACCAGATTCCATTAATAGCATTGTCTTTGATTCTCCTCCTTGGAAGCGTAACAGGTATGTTTTGTTGTCGATATCATAAATCTGATTCACACGTAACCCGACCAGTCTATGACGAAGATTATGACAAATATTGATCTTATTCAATTGTTAATGCTACTTACTTTTGCAATTCGGTAACTCCACACACGATATCGTACGTGTTGAATCGAGTCTTCATTTTTACTTAATCTTTTAAATAAAACTTTAAAAATCACCAAGCTATCTATTATTGTATCTCTCGTGGCTAATAGTGTTGCCACTTTATGAAAAATCTTTCTAAATATTAAATCTCGACAAAAGTTACACAGACCTTACACTACCTTTCTCTTGGTTGAAATATGGCAACTGTCGACCTAACCAATATTGTTGTTGTAGTTTTTGGGGCCGACCACAACAAGAAAAACAATTTTTATAGCTCTCATCTAGTTTCAGAGTTATAGCTCTTTGAAATTTGACAATTCCATTTCATTGATATCATTGGAAAGGTATTCAAATTGGCTTTGATTTACGTAAATAATATTTTATTGAAAAACTATTAGTTTTCGAGGAAAATGAGATTTAAGATAATTAGTTTTATTTTTTTCTAAGTAAAATGTATAATTAACCAATACAATTATCTCAATGCAAAGAAAGTAGAGTCACACTAATTTTAATTCTACTACTCTTTTCATTATACCATTTGAAATAATGGTATAAAACAACAACACCAACAAAAACAATAACAAAATTGGGCATTTTGTACGGATTTAAATTTAAGCCACATAAAATTTAAGTTTTTAGTACTTTTAACTAGGGAGTCAGATAACGTCAGAGGCAACTGTTTTTGTGGTTGGAGTTCCTTGGAGTGCTCCGGAAAAACTATAGATGTTAAAAAGCCATTTCTTTAGTCATTTGCTATTTAGTACTTATTGGCACTTTCTAACTTTACGTACTTTTGGTGTTAAGCATATTTTTCTCAACGGTTACCCTGCCGTGTCAAAAAAACTATTTCAACTCAAAATAATTTTGACTATAGTAAAAACATATTCCTGTAAATTATATGTTGCAGTAATGGGCTTCCTAACAGTGCTAAAAAAAATGCGCCAAAAGGAAAAGGAAATGCGGATACTACTGCTGTTAATAGAAATCAAATGAATCGATGAAATTACACAGATCTATTAACATATACTTTATAGGGGTCTGGATAATGCTGGTAAAACTACAATACTGAAACGTTTTAATGGCGAACCCATTGATACCATATCACCGACGTTGGGCTTTAATATTAAAACAATGGAACATAATGGATATACATTGAATATATGGGACGTGGGTGGACAGCGTTCCTTGCGGTCATACTGGCGGAACTACTTCGAGTGTACAGATGGTTTGGTCTGGGTGGTGGACAGCGCCGATCGCATGCGATTAGAAACGTGTAAACGAGAAATGGAAGTCCTTTTGCAAGAAGAGCGTTTGGCCGGTGCAACACTGCTAGTATTAGCCAACAAGCAAGATTTGCCTGGCGCACTGTCCGCACAGGATATCAAAGATGTAAGACCCGATAAAGCTCCTCCATTAATTACAATTAGGAATAATCATTGTTCTATCACAGATTCTTCAACTGAATAATGTCACTTCGCATCACTGGCTGGTTATAGGCGTAAGTGCAGTGACTGGCGAAAAGTTACTTGGCGCTGTAGATTGGTTAATCGATGATATTGCAAAACGTATTTTTACATTGGAATAATTGCTTTTCAGTTAAACAGTAAATTCGTTTGTTATGTCATAATTCTTATTACTTTTCCACTAGATGTAATCTGTATAATTTTTCGAATTTGTCGTCATCAAAATGCAATTTTGGATTAACGCGTATTATTTCTTCAAAACCTTCGCTAATTGTTGGTTCTATATACTTTTTTTTCATGATATTCATTACCAAGTCATTAATCTTGGAGTGATTGGTGTCGACAAGGTGCCTGTAAGCGATGTTGTGTTTAATTTGAGGCAATCCAACATTCATAATAAGACAGCGGCATGGCACTTTTTGAGTTTTAGCAAGATCAATAAACTTTTTTCGAGTCTGCACATCAACATTTGTGTTATCCACGACACAAGAATGTCCAACAGATAATGATTTCTGACATCCTGCGATACAAGCTTGAATGCTTCCTAGTGTGTCTGCGTTAAATAGTCGATATCCCAGCGGTTGAAGGTGATATTGTGCAAAGTGGCTTTTACCTAATAAAGGAATAGAAAAACTAATAAGATTTATGAATGAAATTTGTTTTATTTACCTGACCCGGGCAGACCCACTAGAAGTATAAGTTCACAGCCATCCCTTGGAACCTTCGTAGTAGCTGGTTCAAAAATCGGTTTCTTTATGTCGTCAATAAAGCTGCGTGGTTCAAATTCAGGTTTGTGAAAATATTCCGTAGGTGCACCAATGAAATGCTCTTCTGGTGTGTAGAAATTTACTCCTATATTTTCCGCAAACAAACGATCCGCCAGTGAATGATCTTTTTTCCGTTTCTTTGAACCGGTGCCGCATTCTGGTCGCCCAGCTGCATCGCCAACATAAAAGCTCCTATCTAGCTTTATTGGAACACTGTTATTCTTGTGTTCTTCTAAATGTTGCCACATACCTGGCGCAGGTTTCCTATAAAACCCATTACTTATAGCGATAAATACCTGCACGGGCACCCCAAGCTGTTTCTGTATATTAATGACTTTCTGCTTGAATTCATCAAGCTTTACCTTCCCTTTTGCAATGCCACCCTGATTCGTGAAAAAACAAATCTTATAACCCTCTTCATACAAACCCCTAAGTTTACTACGCACTTCTGGGTAGTTAAGCTGCCAGTCGTCGCAGTTTTTTGGGAACACGTTGCCGGATTTGGTACGTATTATAGTACCATCGATGTCATAGCCAGCTATTTTGGCGGAAGCCTTTAATCCTTTAGAGTTAAAAACTATCATTTTTCCATCTTCAATGATATCCCAGCATGCATCAAGTATTTTCGATTCTATTTGTGTGATTTTACTTAAATTATCAACACCCTTGCTTTCCCCATTAACTGGTCGTTCAAATACAATCTCAAATGTATTCCGCCCATACACAATCTCCAAAATATCTCCATGTATCAAATCGCACTCTGTATTCTGCATAACCATGAAGCCATTAACTCCGCTTGGATTCACCCCAAGTACTTTTAATCGAATCATATATGTTTCAAAATCCACATTCAACTCTAACTGTTGCTTCGAGCAACGCATATCTCGGATGCGAGTTTCTTTGCTCCGTCCAACAATGTTTACACCAGCAGTAAGCTGAATTGTCTGTTGTTCTGCGTCTATGGGTTTCAGGATGCAGACAAGCTTAATTGCATCGCTGGTACAATGTGCCATTGACCTATTTAGAAGTTTAATTGGTGTCATTATTGCCACTGATTTAAAGTTGTGATTATGTAAACTTTACGTGTGTATAAATATAAAAATTAACGACAATAACTCGTAAACCTTTGGAATGACATGAGAACAAAGGCACATATTCCTCTTTCAATCTGCGTGTAATTATCAGAGATAGAAACTCTTTTCCCGCTAAAAAATGTGTCAAAATAAACCGAAAATTTATTATGTGGTGTTTACACGACATAATACACTGGACATGTGTCGCACGTTTGGAACTATTCATCGACCGTGTCCCCGACAGCGTTTACACGGGCGACAGATCGGATTATGGATCGTAGTGACATGGATAATTTTATAACATGATTTTTTTAAACCTTTTGCTACCATTTCGATACTTTTAGATACCATTTAAGAATTTATAATACTTTTTGACTATAAACTTTTGCAAACCTTTTTATTACACTTAGCTTCGTGATACCGCCGAGGAAATACAAATAAATTCTCTGTAAACTATATATAAAGACTTAAGCAGAATGCAGCTTACTGTAGTACCTAAGTAAGTGCGTCGTGCGTTGCGTTTCTGTCAAAATGAAATGGGAACACGCAGACTTATGGAAGTGCTTGAAATAAGAAACGCACTGACGAAGACCACTTCGAATTTCCAATTTTGGCATGCGCTAAGAAGTGAAGTTGGCGGCAGATGTCAAAAAAATGTTCATGTGCGTGTGAATGTTTAAAAACTTTTTGTCAGAACATATTTTGACGCAACGCTGTTATTTCGGTATAGCACAGCGTCGTTTCTAGGGCGCAGTGATAAACACAGCGCAAGACGCACAACAGTTAAGCTTCAACATTTAGAGGGCTTTTTTGAAGTCGTAATATTTATACATTTCTGACAGAATGACACTCTGTCTGGAAGGGGATATTTTCCGACATTTTTAGTGTACGAATGATTACCCTATCTTTGTTAGTTCCGGAGATAATCTAGGTTCAAAGCTATATCTGGATTATGCAGATTGGTCAGGCCACCGTTGCTGGCTACTTAGAAACAAGTGTAGAAAATTACACTTACCTCTGAACCTGTATTCAAGGTTCAACCTAATGACCGTGTGTGATTAACGCATCATGATTACAGATGTGGCACTGATCATATTTTGAAGATTTATAAAAATGTATAATATCTTAATGTTTTCCTATTCTTGTCATGCATTCTGAGAAAGCAACGGCAATGAGTTACAGAACTATCTTGAAGCTATTTTCTGTCAAAATCGAAAAATTCAGCGCATTCAATTTCACATACTTCATCATTTTACCCTTTAGGCAATTATGTAACGATATTTTGTTAAATTTTCAAACCCGATATTCAGAATAGGACTAGGGAATAGGACAGAAGAGAACCAACCAACAAAATTTTGAAAAAGTCAAGTCCTGTAGGCGTTTATCTAAATTCTGCGAGTTTAAACTCTGTATTATCTTCTGTATGCATTTCAAAGGTCGACATCAACACTCTAAATTCAGAATTGCCCAGTATAAATGTCAGTATTGATACTGGTAAAATCAGTTATAAAATTAATTTAACCTGTTGAATTTCTAACGAGCTTTCCAAATTAAAACATTAAGGGCATCGATACATCGACTTTACTAACCAGACTGAAAACACTGTACAATGTTACAATATTATTAACAATTTCATTTGTTTTTCAGTCCGCTTACTAAAGTCGGTGTACCGCCCGGTTAAGCTAACCGAACATTGTAAAATCGTCCCTAAAAGTTATCACAATGCCAGATATTTATAAAAATAAAAATATCTTGCTATTGGGATAACCCTCCTGCAGAGTTCGACTTCACGGATTCTGGATATCTGGATTTTGTAACGTCTAACATTTAATTAGAGTTCCAGCAAAATATGAATGTCAAAAGCTGTCAAAATTGCTATTACTTCATTTCTTGAATTGGTATAGTTTTCGTGAACTTTTTTGAGACGCATACATAAATCTAAAAATGATTAATTTGTCCAAGGCGAGTATTACACATGTTAATAAAATCAAATATATTATGCAGTCATTAATATATTCCACCTTAGTATTTTGACGATTTGTAGAAGAATTAAAATTCGTTATTACGTAATAATCACTAAAAAGAGTGTTTCATTTTCAGGCAATAGTTCGAAGCTTTGCGACCTCAGGTGCACGACGATCCGAGATGGCCAGCAAGGCGAACATTGAGAAAGGTTATTTTGAACTCAAGAAGATTCAGGAACACTTTCAAAAGAAGGACGGCAAGCCGGTGTTCTTAAAAGGATCTGTAATGGACCAGGTCCTGTATCGCTTAACTGTAGCACTTAGCTTGGTGGGCATAGGCTCCATGGGAAAGCTTTTTTACGAATTAAGCGTCAAATAGACTAGTCACCGGATAAGCACTCACGTGCTAAACCCATTGCTTATTTTTCTTTTTGTGAGCTTGTTAAGTTAAAGTATTTACTTGTCATCTGATGCTTGTCCACTTTGAAGTCTAAGGAATTTCCTGGATATCTGCTATCGTTATATTAACAATACAACAGTGTCATTTCTTCATTTAAAGAAAAGAAATAAATATGTATGTATATCGATGAACATTACCTGATTATTTCTTGGTTTTTATTTGTTTTCCCGACGGCAGGATGATGATATATTTTGGGACGAGTTTTCGTTATCTCTTGTCAATTATCTGATTCCTTTTTAAAGCCTTAATCATACCTTACCTCATTGAAATGTGACGTATGTGACTGCAACAGTAAAATTGAAATCCAATTCAGAGAAGCTGTTTTCGAATATAATTTACGGCCAAGGTGGCTCTTGACAAAAATGAGCTCATAAAATTAACTCAGGGTTACATAAGCCATTGAATGTGTTTAAGTAAGCCATTGTAAAAGTATTGTCTTAAGAAATACAGCTATAGTAATTTTTTATTTGAGCTTATATAGCGCGAAAGACTGTGAATGACAATTATCAAATTCTGCGGTTTAAATTTTTAACGTGTTAAATTTTTGCTAAACTTTTATGAAAATCTGGTCTTACTCATTGAGTTCATCATGCCTCTGGTTTTTAACGTGAGTGCCTGCCTCGATAGAGGCTTAAACTCACGGGTTCAGTTCATGATGCATAACGAAGAAGTAAAGAAAATATTTTATACATTTCTTCGATTAAATCTTAAATAAAACCTTAGATAAAAAACTAGTAAACATCAGCCTAATCTGTACATTACATATGCAAGAACAAAGAGTGTTGCCTTAAGAGGATTTATCACGTATCCATCAAAATCGGTCGAGTGGTTTTTGAGTAAGTGTTACACCACTTTTGTAGCTTTAGTTTATACATGTACTTAGAAGAAGATTATTATATGTACCAGTCTATAAACTTCTTGAAATTTTCTATCATTTGTATTTTTATCACATTGCATGTATTTTAGTTTCAAAATTTTATTTCTCAGCTCATTAGAAAAGGAAACTTCTGATATAATTCACTATAAATTGTCGAATTGAATTTTACGATGTTGAATTTAAGAAAGGTCTGTTAATATAACTTTTATGTGGTCTACACGACTTAATATACAACTAACGTTTCAGTCGATCATAAGTTCGGGATGCATCCACGTATGCAAAAAGGGTAAAATTAGTCCCATTCTATGCAGATGGAGTGCCAATGATAAAATACCAGCCGAGGCATCTAAAAAATCCGAAAAACCTCTTCCAGAAACAAAAGCAAATGTCTCAGACCTAGAAAAACTTCGAAAACTGCAAGCACATTTCCAAGAAGACAACGGCTTACCCATATTTTTAAAAGGTGGTTCCAAGGATCAGCTGCTGTATCGCGGCACTGTAGGCTTATGTATTCTTGGACTGCTACTACAAGTTAAACTATTTTTCGAATTGATATAGATTAAACAATGCAAATTACCATTTATCATCTTTGAATTCATGAAACTAAACCAGACTTTTAACTTCTTTAATGTATTGTATAAAATCTTTTACACAACTCATGTTTTTACAAAATCAGATCCACCGTCGGATTATTAGATATAATCTTGATATAACCAGAAATGCGCATACTTTTACTTTTGGAAAAATGTTTATTTCAATAAATGGTCTGCAGTTAACTGTATAAAGCATCGAAATTGTAGTACATTTTGGAGTTAATTATGTGGCATTAAAAGATTTATATAAAACTAGAGTAACCCTGCCCGCGTTGCTGGACAACACAATAACATACGTTTACGTCTTTGTATTAAAAATTAAATTTTCTAGAAAGAATAGACATTTTCCTGAAAAAGAAGTGCAAAATAATATAAATTTTTTAAAGTGAGAACATCAAAAAGGAAAAAATTTATTGCAGAGCTTGGTGGTAAACTTCATTTTTAGTATTGCCATTTTCACAAAAAATTAATAAAGACGACGGCTTCCCAACACGTGAACATGCAATATACAGTTGACCGTGTGAAAATACAGGAAATTCTAAATTTATTCCGCAAACTTGTATTCGTAGACATTTTTCGATGTTTTTTTTTATAAACCATCACTGAAAGTAGACCTTTCCAACGCATGTACTCGTTTGAAAATCGGTTGAGTGGTTCTCGAGTTATAAAATCACGAACATAGGACAACTTATTTTTATATATATAGATTAGATTTGAATTGTATAATTATACAGTAAAAGCTCAGGCACGTTTTATAGACAAATGTAATGCATTTAAGAATAATCCTGACTATCAATTTAATCGCCATCTAGTGTGTCAATTATATGCTTGAGACAATCCTTCGTTGTTAGCTTATTCAAATCACACATTTTGGTTAGATCCATTTTAGCAATCTGTTCAATAATTTCTTTGATTTTTTCATTTCTTACAATAGATTTTACTGTGTATCTAACGCTGTGTTTCACTTCAGTTGCCTGTGTTACTTTCTTATGATTGTGATATAGTTTCTCAATAGAATCATTTTCAATGACTGAACCCTTGGCACGATAATGTTGTTCAATAATTTGGCGTAACTTCTGTTTGGTTGCATTTGTATCCTTTTTTGAGGATGCGCCTACTGCCATATTATGCAAATCTAGGTATTGAATTTCTTTCGTTTGCGATACAGGTGATGATTGGTAATACGCAGATGTATTTATTTCCGTATTATCATTACTGTAAGCATCATTACCTGTGTAGCTAGCCGTAATAACTGCTGGAGCGTATAATTTATCAACCGTCTCAGTTTTTGAGGTTGTGGGACTCGTCAGTATTGTATTCAATTCTCCTTCCACAAACTCCTCATTTGGCAGCTCGTTATTTTGTGAATATGTATTTGTGTTTTGATCATGGTTCACTGGATATCTTGCACTCTTCCGCCTTCTTAAAATGGCAATGCATGGCTTTGTCTTTATTCGAAAAGGCAGCAGAGATTTATATTGTATTCCGATATTACTAAAGCAATCTACAAATTGGAGAGTTTCGAATTGCTCTAGCAATGTATTCCAAATTTGAGAGTTATACTTTGTCTTAGCTTCAACAAGCAGATGCGTGTATTTAATAATGTCATCATGGGCGTAATTTAGTGTTTCATTTTTGCAATATCTGAAAAAATTTAATGAAAATAATTTAATTTCAAGCAAATTCATTTCTTCTGGAAAAGACAGGCATTTCTGCCAGCCATACTTCCAGTCACTGTGAATTTCCATGAATCTGGAAACTCCACTTTGTGCTGCTAAATTTGCAATGTGTACTGTAACATTTGACGTATTAGCTTCTAAGCGATGCAATCGCGATAGAGCCAGTCCGCCTGGATAGTTAGTGCCAGATACCAGCAGCAGGAACAATGTCATTAAAACATTAAAAAGAATATGTCCACAAGCGCACAATGCAAGAAAGCCACACCACATCGATTTAGTTCTGTTGATCCAGCTGGAAATGCAAACCGCCATATACAAATAAGTAATCAAACGTGTTAAATTCTTTATGCGTACAAACGATTACAGGCACACGCTGCAGTCAAATTCAAAATGGGGAACACGTAAATAATAAAACGTAACTCCTTATGAGGAAGTAATGAGAAGATTAGAACAAAACATAAGCTGATAAGTACAATGTGACGTATGCGAGACTCTAAATAGATGCCCACAGGAACGAATAAGAGTGAAGCGCCCATGGCACGTGGAAGTGCTGAATAGAAATACCAAAGAAACGGAGAGGTCTAGAATTAAAAATGAAGTTCTATAAGTTATTACAACAAAGAACTTCTCTACCTACACCCCAGTTGGAACTTTTGTTCAATATAGTATTGTACCAAAATACTTCCCCTTCGGGCCAGACCAAGCGTTGCCAAAAAAATGAATCAACAATAACCGTTGTTGCTAACATAGCTGCGCCTGCTGGAATAGCACTTTGTAACAGCCTGCAAGAAATCGTTTCAATTAATGCATATTTATCGCGACTATTTTTCACCACTTACCTATTGAATTTAAGTTTGCCTTTAAAGATATCATAGATTAAGAGCAACCCAAAGAATATCGCCAGTTCTGAGCGAAATATTATTATGCTAATGCCAGAAGTAATAATAAATGCCTTTGTCTGACCCCTTAACCAATATGCAACGGCGTACAGCACTGTAGTAAATGCAACATTATTGAAAACACGTAAGTTTAAAATCAGCTGAAATCTTAATCTTACCTGGTGGTAAAGCCAGAATATTGGGCAGAGGGCGGCTCATGTAAAACATAAAATGAAATTGCGATATGGTTATCAAAGTCATCCACATGCAAACCTTGTAGTGAAATACTTTTAAAATAATTTTGCGTAAATTATTCCAAGCTACACATATGATAGCGGCCAATATAAGACGCACTTTAAGATCATAAAGAATAAAATTTAAAATATTATTTTAAATGCACAATTTAGATCAGACTTTAATAGGATACTATTTGATTAATACATTTGGTATGGTAGAAACTATTTATGAGGTGTATATTTTTAAGTTACGTTTAGTTTTAACTCAAAAATCTATACATAGTTGCCTAAAAGTAATTTCTTTAATATTGTAATATGTAGTTTCAATAGAAAAATTGTATTTTAAAAAGCAAATAACGAATTGTTTATATCAACTACTGTGGAATTCAAAGTTATGAATGATAATGTTTGATACTCTACATTACAAGATTTTGTTTACCTACATATTGGGTCCAGAATTTGTTGATATGAAGCGTCTCAAAGAGCAACACAAATGGCGTGGACAGTAACGATATAAAGAGCGGTCCTACAAAGGAGCGAGGTACAACTCCGGGATACTCATGGTGATCGTACTTTGAAAGCAACAAAAATTACTAACTAAAAAACGATATGCTGTAATAGTTTCACTTACCTGAGTTATGTTGTGTCGCCAGAAAAGAATATCGTGCATAGCTTGCAGATTGAAGCTCTCTTCTACTTTTGTGAAAGGTGCGTATAACATGTGGGCGGCTGCCGTTAAAAATAGAATCCAGTCCATTTGGCTTTGCATGCTAAAGGTATAAGATTAAGTTAAATTCAAAGGAGGAACACTTAATTCCAATACCTTTTCAGCAATCGAAATATGTATTTAAATTCGATCCAGCTTCTTTATATTAAGCAGGATTCTTGAATCAATTGTTCTGATTTGTAACCTAACTACTTACATTAAAGAATCAATTGCCGATGGTCTATAAGAAAAACAATTTTATAAGTGAAATTAGTTTTAGGAATATTTGGGTTTCAGTTCTTTTTCATTTATTGCTATTCTCTGAAATATGTCAGATCTGAGCCATCGAATAAAAAGGAATAACTTAGGTACAGTTTACATTTGAGACATTTTAAAGAATTATAACTGCATACATTGTTTCCTAGAAAAAGTAGCGAGTAATTCTCTAAACACAGTTGCATAAAAAACGCATGCATCAAACTGCTTCCATTTGAAATACACTGGAGAGAATCTGAAATAAATGCGAGGGGAAATTTGTTACATAACCTTTCAATCTCAGCTTTTGATATACACTACAATTCTACCAATATAAAAAAAAATTTAACAGTTTTGCCAACACTTCTCCCATTTTTTTCAAAATTGTTGCCAAGTTTAAAAAAATGTTTTACGGCAGCTTAAAGGTCTCCATAAATCTTTTTAAATCTAATGGCGTCAAACTGATTCAAAGTCTGGCTAATGCACTAAGTTTCCATGTAGAGTTAACTCCGAGTTAGAGTTTTCGTTGAGTTACAAAGTGGTACGTGTAACCCAAATGTGTTTTCATGCAAAGCATCAATAAAAAAATTAGAAATCTTTTGCTTTACTCAGAAAAACCGATTAAATCATTAAAATTTTGATTGCACAATTTAAGACTATTGCTATTAAAAGGAGACATATTTTTGTGTCAAAACTACGCAAAACATACGATAATTCGTAATTTTTGCTTATTCTAAAATCACTTAAAATCACTTTTTGCTTATTCTAACTTCAAAATCACTTTGACAGATAGAAATTAGCTAAACCCAGCTAGTTACGTGGAGTTTAGTTGGATTAAACGAAAGTCAACCTAACTCCCATTTCCATGAGAAGTTAACACTGAGTTAACCTGGGTTAACTCTACATGGAAACTTAGTAATGGTTGCTCAACGTAAAAATATCTTTCAGTTATATTTACTACACGTAAAAATTATTATTTGAAGATCGAATATTTTTATTCGCAGTAAATAAAATATACCATTTAAAGGTAAAAGAATACCCGTCTTTGCAGTAAAGGAAAGCCCTTGGAGCAGTCTTCCAAATAGCATACAAATTCAAAAATCCCATTTTTAAAACCCTATACATCCTAAACTAAATGTGTGCACCCCGAATTTTACATATGGTGTCAAGGTACGTACGGATGTACGGAACTTATCGAACGTCTGCACTCGTTTCGTCTATTGCCCAAAATGTTATGCAAGCGAATAATAACATTTCGCATGTAAACATCAAACAAGAACAGCTGATGTCGCGTAGATCTTTCGAACGGTTCTTACGAAAGCCTACATTCGTCAGAATGTTTCGTTCAAATTCGACCAGTTCCGTATACACATTTTGGGCAGTCTTTCACAATTCTTATCTTACGGGCGTATTCGTACTCATTCGTTACGTCTGCACTTGTTTATTTTGGTTCAGACTAAAGAGATTGCGCCAGTAAACAAACAAAAGTGGTTTTGTTCTGCGCATGTACGTCAGAGCGTCTTTTCAAAAGCATTAAACTTACATTACACGATACAGTTGGAACAGGATAAATGTTATCCGAACGCTCATGATTTTCTTTCTTTTGTACGTTTTATACGGTAACTCCAAGAACAGTTCTTGTCAGTCTGCTATTGTCTAGGAATTACAGTCCCTTAATTGTGAACTTCATTACTGATCTTCATTCACAAAGATTTCCATTAAAAGTTGAAGTTACAAGCGATGTGTAGGCACCTCGAAGATAACTGCCAATATGAAGACGCTATTACGTAATTTCACGTAGGACTAAAATGAAAGAAAAACCGAACCTCTGCGTCGCGCAATCTTGTATTCTATCATTGTTGGCAGAACTGATCCTACGCATCCATTTATAATATTAAAGGATAGTAGGAAAGAGGGAGCATGCTCGTAACCAGATAGGTGAAGGGGTTTGGTTTTTATGAAAAAAGGTGCTATAGTATATTTTATTACGCCCGTCGTGCTGTGTAAGTTCTTTCTCTTTCTATAGTTCTAGAATTTCATGTGAAATATGAGTTTATGGAGATACTATTACTATATTATATATTATAATTATATTATTATTATTATATATATACTCGTATGTCGCTATCGATATCTACTTCCACTTACTATTTATCTTCTTTCTTTTTCTACCATAGAATTTCATATAATTTTCTGGTTATACATATACCACTTCTTTTTCTTTCTGGGCAGATTATTTGATATACTATATATTGTATGTATATATTTAAAATTTTAAAGGATTTTCCCCCTTTTCCAATAATGTAATTTCACGCATTCAAATTTCCTCGTGGTTTTTTTTTTTCATAAAAGGGATCTTCAGTTCATTAAAAAAACGTAGCTATAGTCGGAATGGTGGTCCCAAAAAATTACATATTGCTTCCTTTTTCCATGTACATACGATATAAATTCAAAAATAAAGCATGTAATAAATTAATACTTTAAATTAATTTTGTTAAGTCTCATTGCTTTTTAAATGTGAATAAAACATTTGGATGTAACGTTTTATCGACAAATTCTACGGAATTCCTATGAACTTTTTAAAATAAAAACTATTTTCCACTTTTATGTCTTCACACGAAAAATTATTCAGAACATAAATAAAACTCAACAGGAAAATTCCCTTCCAGAATTCCTCATTTATCTTTTTGTTGCTGTTCTTTTGGCACAGGGTGTTAATAGCGAACTCAAGTTGATTTTATGGCTTGGCGCGTATTTTAGATTTAAATGTTGCGTTTCGGTGTAATAGTGAAAATGATTTCGAGAAAGGCAACATAAAAATAAAAAATTGTGAAATGAAGCAGGAAAAAATGCAAAGAAAACAATCCCTGTTTTGTGCTGAAATAGAGTTGAATCGTATATTGTTTTTCTTTTGTAATTTGTTTTCCTGTTTTAATAATTAATTTAAATCGATTTTTATTAAAATTATATTCGAAATCTTAATAAAATTTTTTGTTTTAAGTTTGCTTTAACGATTGCGTGTAATGTTTTACTTTGATGTGCAAAAAGTACAGATTTGTAATAAATTTATTCGAAGTTATGGAATAGAAACACCGGATTTTGTTCATATTTATGGTTTGTTAGGCGAATACGAGCATATTTAGAAATACTGCATTCATGTACTAAACCACATACATATTATATATCGCATTCAATCCAAAAAAGTGGCACAACTCAAAATTCATTTTCGGATTTATGTATTAAAACTCTTCGCAATCCATATATCTGCCAAAAACGCTTATAGCAAAGACAATATAATACAATAAAATTTTGAGTTGTGTCACTGAACTGGGTGCCAACAGTGCCCATTGGATCGATGGCCAGGTTTCCATATAAGGAAGAATTCTATCTTAGAGTCTAAGACTCTAGTTTATCTAGACTTGGGAATATTATCTGAAACGCAAATACTTGTACACATTTACACCTTAAGGCCTGCCACATACATATGTAAATGTGTAAATAAATGCTTATGCATTAATAATCATACAGATTTATGGTATACATGTGTACTTTAATTTAAAGCGACGAAACGAAACGAAACATAGCTTTTTGAAATTATGATCTACAAATACGAGTTCAAATTCAATTTGTTTAACAAATTCTTTAGGAAAGATTTCGCTTTTTATAAATATTTCAGAGGTGCAGACGCCTTGGCCTCGCGCTACGACTCACAACAGCCGGGGTGGCTGACTGATCTGTTCGCTCACTAACTCACATATGTAGCCACAAATCAGAATTCCGTCGAAGCGTTCAAGTGCATCAAGCGTGAAGAGAACTCGCTGCCTGCCAAACCGATCCATGCGGCAACTGATCATCGTCGCGTCGTCGATTGCCAGCCTTATTGAGTACCCAGAAGCCAGTTCAAGAGAATGTGGTATCTGAGGTGGCATCCCAAATACCAAAGAGATGGGGAAATGGGAGAAAGAAGTCGTTGATTCGTATTCGTACGAATAGAAGAATCGCTTATGAATTTTTACAATTTTAATAATATAATTTTGGACAACGTTTGTTGGGAAAATTCGAATTTTATCAGTTTGTTTTACTGATATATGAGTTCAATACATTATAGTATAGTATGCATTACTCAAGTAGTATTATTTATTTATTAAATGAATTTAAATTATAAAAACAATTTTTAAAGCACTGGGCTTAGCACAAGATTATCAGAACATATCTTGTATATCTTAAGGTTATTGCGTAAATGTATATAATGTGGTATGTGGCTCAGTATTTTCTTTTGGTCCTAGGAGAATTGCTCCCAACCTTGAATATCCTTGTTAGCATCCCTATCATTTATTCGAGCAGTCAAAAATTAAATTCAATTCACGAAATCAAAATTTTAAAAGATGTTTTGGTTCACAAATGCATGTATTAAAACTAAATTTGGATAACTTTTAAATCCGCTATTTGTTTATTTGAGCTTTTTTGCGAATGACACAAGTGAAAAATAACAGACTGCCGCCTTCACATAACAAATTAGACAGCCTGTGATCTCGCCGATGTTGGACGAGCGACAAGCATGACAAATGAATGTTATTGCTGCACGCTAAAACAGCAAGCGAGTGAGACTGCGCCGAGCGAGACAGAGCAATGAGCTGTGTACAGTGACAAAGGAAGCAAAAGTCGCGCTGCTCAGATGAGGAATCACACTTGAACAAACAACGAATCATATATCACAAAAGCAAAAGTTTCAGGGGCAGAAAGTGTCAAAAAATTGTTAAGTGTCATATGATCGAAACGCAATAAACATCATCGACATTTTTTCAATATCGTTACGATCTACGCATGCGGAAGCGTCAAATTGTCTACGCCTACATTGAGTCCACTTAAAGAAAAGCAATATAGACATACATCATCACATGATTACGCGTAACTTTAGGGCAATCGTTTGCCTTGTCTAATGGTGTCTCCTTACAGGGACCTTTTATACTTTAGTATATGAATTCTTACTGCCGACTGTGTGTGTTGGTTGTCCGGAATTATTATATTACGACGATATATGTATATTGTATATAACAAGTGGTCTTGTGTCACAATTCTCACATTTGGACTCTTAGCACCTGACACCATCTTTCGAAGTATTAAACCAAAAGCAAGAAATTATTTCTGAACAAAAATCTACGTCGAAAGCACCACAGCAACACATGTTTTAACTTCTCTACGGACCTGATTTCGGTGTCGGCTCACTTTGTGGCTGTTGGCACCCGTATCACAAAGACTCATCTTTCAGTTGTATTCTGGCAACGATGTACATCGGCTTCCTACGTCGCGTTGCTACATACTTTTCAGCATATTAATATTTGTCGGTATCTTTGGAAAGGGAGAGTACGTTCCGCCCCGTATGGAACATACTGTGAAGGTTGGGACAGGGTTTTAAAGGATGGCCTCCTCCAAGCTGGAAGAGCGCCATGGTTTATAAAAATGTATCTGCACGAATTTTGTATTTACTCTTCTCACTTTAATTTTTACTTTCAGATTCCCTTTGTGTTTAACTATTCAAGACATGGTGGCGACTGTTATAAAGCAAATTTATAGCTATTTTTGTATGGTCGAAAGTATAATAAGTTATAGTATAACTTTATTTTTATACTCTACACATGAAGTGATGAGGGTGCTAAGGGTATTAAATCAGGCGTGGCAGGTATATAAAAGTACGAGTATATTCTTGATCAGCTTTAGTTCCTGAGTCGATTTAGCCCTGTCCGTTCGTCTGTCTGTCTGTCCATCTGTGGAAATCACGATTAGGAGAACGAATAGAGATATCTTCTTCAAATTTGGCACGAATATTCTCTGTCAGTACTGGCTATTTTGGGATTGAATGGGACCACCTTTAACGGATAATACTGGTCCGTTAAACTATTAGAAGACAACTATAAATTGATCCTACGGATGTAGGGTATATGAACTTCCGATGCCGAAGTTAAGACTCTTTCTGGTTTTATATTATATTGTTCAGGGTGATTCGCATAGGATGGGTTGAAAAACTAGGGCGTATTGGTTGAGTCGAGATAAGAAAAAAATCGTATGGGAGGGGGACAATTTCCACCCCGTTTAGGCGGGAGGGACCTTTTTTTTCAAAACCCGAGTTAAAATAAAAAAAAAATACTTAAAAATGGCGGTAAAATTTCCAAATACACCAAAATTAAATTTTCAAATATACAAGGCACCTAAACATTTAAAAAACATGTTTTTCAAAATTTCCGGCATTCAATTTTTCAAAAACTTCTTGACATATGCACTAAAAATTCGTTTCCTTTAATTCCTAAAAGTCAATAACTATTTTATTTTATTTTAATTTTTTAGAATTTGGGAAATTTTAGGAAAATTTAGAAGAAGGAAATTAATGTTGAAATAATCTAAAACATATTTTATATTAAGCTGTTATTCTAAAATTAGGTTTCTGTAAATTAAACTTAGGCTGTATGGTTTTATAGAAGAATTTCTACAAAAAAAATGCTACAATACAATAAGAAAAAAGTACTGAACTTAGATTAAAATCCGCTGAATTTAATAGTGGCAATAACTCATTTTTTTCCTTTCAAGTTAATCGGTTTTAGTTTGTGGCAACAGATCTAGAACTAGATTAGCTCCGGTGCGCTTAGCTGCACCAGTCGGCCGACTGGTTCTCGAGTTTTAGTGCCTTATTATATAATAAACAGACAAACTTTCTTAGTTTCTTTTTATATCTTAGATTAACTTCATCTTATATTGTATTTCTTTTGACTAATTAAAAAAAAAAATTATCTAAATTTCAAGTTTGACATTCGCATAGGAACCTAATTCGAAAAGGAGATTAAGGAGAAAATATTTGGCTTCAGAAACCACTATTAAAAACCGTTATGTTTGAATTTTTTTTTCCTAAAATTTTTATTTTGCCTTAGTTCATTGTATTCGTAGCTCAACCAGTGGCGATGCCTACTATTTGTTGCTGATCTGATAATTTTTGTGATTTTTCCATGGAAGGCTTTTCATATTCGTTTTCATATAATGACCAGCTTCAAAACTAAGATGGATTGTTTATTTAGTTAGGATTGGAAAGTGATCGCTTCATGGAGACAGAGAAATTTGCAGTGTGAATCTGCAATAAATGCAAGTTTATTTAAATTAATATGCATGTAGCTGATCAATATACTTAAAATTAAATTTGTATTAATATATTCAACCGATTTGGACATCATCGTCATCGAATAGAATAGCGATATTTTTTTGTAAATAATTAGTGTGAAAGAAAGCATCTCGTTGTTCTGTGTCGACTGTTGACAGGTTTACTAATTGATCAAGAGAGTAAACAGTTATAATGTTATTTATAAATAGCTTTTTGTTATTTAATATTGAGTTGATTTTTGGTGAGTTTGTGCGTTGATTTTTGGAAAGATGGTTAGTAGGGAGGATCAATTGATTTTTGAGTGTAAGAAAAAGGCAACAGGTGAGTAGCTAGTTGGAGAAAATGAAACTTCTTGTACTTATTATTTTAATTTCATTTACTTGTAAAGTGATCACATATTACTACAATATTATAAGTTAAAAATTAACCAGAACGTTTCATTTCGGATTTACTACTTTAAAAATAAAAATACATAATTTATTTTAAGTTCACATCATTATAAATTGACTTACATTAACATGGTCTAAGATTATGTGAAATCTTATAAAAGCTTAAAAAAGGTTTGATAATTTCTGACAATTAACTTGAGTTGATGTTCTGATTAACCACGGTAATTAATTTATATGAAGTGTAAGCTTTCTACCATCACGAAATAAGGAACGGTTCACATGCGAAACCAATAAAAGGGGCAACAATATCCTTCCTAGACATGTTTGAGTGTAACGCCATTAAAATCCAGCATAAACAACTGGGGGCGGAACCAAAAAAACACAAACACCAACGCTTACATCGAACACAGACATCCAAACAACATTAATGAGCGTCTGTGTGCAGATAAGGTAACTGACGGGAACACATTTGGTATCAGCCATTAAAATATTATGATAAATTCTAGCCTTCGTTGAAACTAAGACTTTTTCAGTTATTTAATTAAATCCAGCCAACCACATCGCCTCGCCTCAACAAAATTGAAAATGCAGCATGCAATGCACAGTGAGCAAGTCGCATGCACGCACACCTCCGCTCTGAGAGCTCCCTATAATTTGGTCGACGTCATTGCAGCTTATTAAGGGCGAACTTTGAAAAAATATAATAGTTCAGGTGACCATGTGAGCAGGAGAGCGCAAGATTCTGGTTTCTGCTCCGCCTTCAGTGTCTTCATGCCTGCGATGTGCACAGGCAACGCGACTACTTAAAAAAAAGTCATGACATCTCGCACAGTGCGGAACGGATACGGATACTTGCTTCAGATTGGCCATTCAAGCATTCAGAAATCAACTCCGCCCGGTTGCGTATGGTTTAGTCGCAGAGACTAAGTGCTCGTAAGAGGGATAGAAAGAGAGAAAAAGAGAGAGAGAGAGAGAGAGCAACTAAACGAAAACATCACAAAGGCGATCTCGATCTCACAGATTCGGCTGCTCTGAAATGAAATTGTGAATTGTAGATACTTGCCAAGAAATCGTACAGGGCCGCATTGGAGGCGATGAGCGCCCTCGATTTCACAAACTAAATATAAATTGCTGACATCTCAAAATACTTCTTGTTGAAGCAAATCATTGAATTAATAAGAGACGATCATGGCGATATTTTCTTGTAGAACAGTAAACCCTCAGCTCGAGTTTAGTTTTAAAAAATGTTAAGACTTTTTAAGCTTTCCTCACTTTCCCTTGGTTTGTGTTCCATATTATTAATATTAACTAGTTATGAGCACACGCTCCTTAATATCGTTTATTTACATTTGCTTCTTGTCACTCTTTTCGTTGTGTTTCGGACCGCAGGCAGCAATGCGCCATTGTCATTAAACATCGGCAATGATCTTTTCTCGTCTGCGACAAGTCATGAGCGAGTTGCGCTTGTATTTACCATCGGTATGTGCGTGATGGCGGTGAGTGACCAAACATAACCAATACCGGCCGCACAAGCTGCAGACACACACACAGTCGGCGCGGCACAATTAAGTGATCCCCAAGATAAAGTCAGCACTTCCTTCTGAAGCAAAGGTAACGCCAACAACCATGAAAACATCCACGGAAACTACGGCTGGCTGCTGAAGATCAACTCCGTCAGCGGTGCTCATGTTGTTGAACATCGTGCCAGTCGCCTGTAGATCGAGAGACGAATAACAAGTGCGGAGCAAATCGCCCGACGCGGTACTTCAAAAGGCGTGCTCTAGTGAAAGAGTATTCTGACAACTTTTCTTATATGAGCCCATCTCAGTTCTGGTTGTTTCTTTGTGCAGGCTGGAATTCGGTACAACAAAATAGCGGATTACTTTGTGAGCGGCGATTATGTTTCAGAATACAACTTGTAGATACTTCCGGCTTTCGGTATTTCTGTGCAATACTATTGAGCTTTCACCTTAAGATCATAGGCTCGATCGGCCTGACCGATTTTATCGGAAACGTGTAAAGTGATTGTGTGTTCGCTGGTTTGGTTGCTGACTAACGTTATTTCGGGAATAAATAGAACAATTTCGATAAATCCAAGTAAACTAATCGAAGGGAATTCGAGAGGCAGAACAAAAAAATTATTTCTTCATTTTGTGTTAATTTAATGTCAGCCCTGAATAAAAAATCTGAACACTTTGAATATGCCTTTTCCTCTACAAACGGAAATCAATTCAGTCAACTGTTAATCGCTAATTTTCGAAAGTTTAGTGCCACCTATCGACTAGCTTCTTATAAGTCAATGTAACGTATTGGAATCGCGGTATGCACACCTTTTCTTTAGGTGTATTCTATGGTTTCCTGAAATGCATGTAACACTTAAAAGAAGTACTGTCAACGGATGATAATTTAATATTTTACTGTTACTGTGGAAAGATTAAACTACGGTGTAATTTACACTGGTTTTTTTAAAATTTATTTCAAACTTTTCATCTTCATTTCTGAGAACCACATAAATCGAAAATGGATCCAGGTTAGTACTCCAAAGAAAATCATACGTAACAGATATCATATGCAAAAAAATACTGATATGAATATAATCCTTCTCTTAATATAAACACCCACAGGGCTCGAAAAACTGAAGCTGTTTTTGAACATTGGTCCTCTGGTTCTACTTAAAATATGTATATAATTCTACATATACAATTTATAATAAATAAAAATATCATATACATATGTTGGCTAGACTTCTTTAAAGGTATTTTTTTCAACCTTTTCGTAAGCCTTCATTGACTTTAAAAGCGCAAATCTTGGTAGGGTACTTTTACTGCCATAATGCATTGGATCCATGGCTTGACGTAGGATGTTACGATGAACAGGCAGACGTCTAATAGTGCTTCCTTATCCGTGCTACTTATTTTCAATTAGGCACTAACCAATGACATAAACCTCATGGCACCTGGAAGTCGAATTTATTTATTCTCTCTGTCTCCGCTTAAAAATCGTTTTGTAACGGTTCATTAGATGATATCAAAGTAGTTGGTGCGATGAGTAGATGGTATCTACTGGCTCTCTGTATGAAGGTTCTACCTTCATTTATTTTCATTAATTCAAGCGAATCCGCATGTGCAATGTCAAACAGTTTATCTACTCGTAAGTTGTTGACAAATTCTTGACGGCGCTGTTCAAATACGTCTACTATTTTTTGTGAACTTTTTAAACCACAGAGCACAGATCCTTTCGGAACAATTACCCAATTCCCAATTTCGGCAACAATTACAATTTTACGGTATTTTAAGAATAAAATTAATTGGATCGAGCTGCGCCTTTATCTAATCCTTAAGTTAGAAACAACGTTAATGCGTGAAAATTAAATGCACCGTATAATGTTTTTATACACATGAATTGTTTGCGGGTAATTTTGACCACAGCTATGTTTTACATCATACGCAGGGGCGTAATTGTTATTTCAACCAGTGATTGATATATGCATATCAGAAATACATATATATTCTATGCAAACATAACAGTTCTTCCTTACACTGTTTTTGGCTTAATGGGAAATTCATAAAGGAGAGCTCAATTGCAATTCGTGTAACTGCAAAAGTGTAACTGATGAGGGTGTAACGTAACGTAAACCTACACTCAAAGAAAAAATATGGTTCTCATAATCATAATTTTAGAGAACAATACTATGGTTGGATTTGATGGTTAATTCAAATATGTAACATTTTTAGATCCACAATAATTATAGTTGCGAAAGAAATAATTTTGGGTAACACAACAAAAATTCATGGTGGATGGAACAAAATTATATTTATTGGTATTATTTTTATATTGCAGCAAATATGTTGTATGTTTCCCACAAAAAATCTTTTGATGGAGGCAATTAGAACCATGATTATATAAATCGAAAATTTTGTTATTCGCAATCATTGTTTTGTTGCTTTACCTGTAAAAATAGTACATTATAGTGGTAACTTCAAGTATAATTGAATGGAATGTACCCTCATCTTGTAGATAAGCAAGGCATTTTAACATAGATCCCTCCAATTTTTCTAACACCAGCCCAAACGATTGTTCACTTAAAAACCATCGAAATATATGAAAAGGGGGCAAGTACAATATGCCCACTGAATGCCCAAATTCCTTAACTTTTTCCTGAAAGCATTGTGACTGTATAAAAATATAATCTTTACTTTGTTAAATATTAAAACATTCATATATGTACATACATATATAAATAACAGTGGTACTTACCCAATTTCCAAAACTAGAAAATTAATATTGTTTAGCACTTTTAAGATTTATTTAATATAACTTTTAATTCGTCTGCACTGAATGAAGGTAGTACTACAAATGTCAAAAAGAACCAAACGAGCACCTTTAAGGCTAGATTTCACCACATTATGATCCCAGCAAACATGCTATGGTTAGATTTAATCATACCATTTTTCTAGTAATCATACATCTTTTTGGATACGAGCACATGTTTAGATTTCACCACATTATGTTACCAGCAACCGTACATAATGTTAGGTGTAATCATAGTTTTATGATACAGCGAACTATTCTTGATGCAGATATCATGAATCCACTTTTTATGATTGGAATAAACATGCCATATAGTGGTGGTATTCATAATATGATTCATATGAATATATCAATAATTACTACAAACATTTACTTGCAAATATAATGAGAGTAACCAATGAGCTGCAAACTTGCATCAACCATGTTTTTTCTATCAGTGTAACTATTGATGAACAGTTGCTGCCTTTTTGTAGCCGTTGCGGTTTTAGGAAATACATCCCATTAAAACTTTCCAAATATGGGTCGATACTAGCTTGCCCGTTGCCAGAATTTGCTGGGCGGCCTTCTGTTTACCACATTCCCTTACACTCTTCCCATCTTCCCCCTTTTAAATGCTTTAACATAGAAAATTCCTAAAGTACTGCTTTATTTTCTTTACATTTTTTTAAATAATAAAATTATTACTCTACTCATTATCGATCACTAGCCCCGGTAGTTTTACAATTATTGTCATTTTTGCCACAGCTTCTGGAACCATTTATGGTAGTAATTTTCCAAAATCCGATTCGATTGTACCTTTGCAGTGCACGACTAATAACCATCCAAAATTTCAACTTTCTAGTATCATAGTTTCCAAAGTCTAGCCATTTTAAATATTGCCACGCCCATTTCGGATACTTTGGGGCGGAGTTTTCCTAGTACACTTCTACAGTGTAAATCCAATCAGAATGCAAAATATCAACTTCCTAGGCTTTGTCGTTTTTGCATTATGGCCTTTTTAAATCTCGCCACGCCCATTTCGGTTACTTAGGGACGGGTGTTTTAAAATCCGTTCCTAGTGCACCTCTACAGTGTAAAACCAATCAGCATGCAAAACTTCAGCTCATAGTTCTCACATTATTGCGATTTAAGACATTGCCACGCCCCCTTTAAATTTTTTCAGATTTGTTTCGTACAAACCAACCAGGACGGTTATGAATAATTGTAAAAAAATATCCAAATTTGTCCAGCCGTACAAACAAACAAGAAATCATTTTTATATGTATTTTTTGGCCAAGACCAGGGAATGTCAAAAATGTTTTGCCAGTGCCGCCTGGAGCATCCAAAAAGAAGCATCCGCCCTCTTTTGCAGTGACTGTAAGCATTACCGAATCAAAAATTAATTTCTGTTCTGTCATTACTTGTGATTCATGTGTTTGAATGAACTCATTCAAATCATCCTCTAATGTAAAGTGATTCGTTTGAAATCATTAGGAATAAGTCTTCTAATTTTTTTAATACTTTATTATACTCGTACATTGCTGGTGTATAATATAAAAATGCATTACCATGAGTTATACGTTGTACATATATGTAAAATATCCTCACTCATTTCTCTAAACTTCTTTTGGGTTATTTGGAGAGCATGTTGTTAATGTAATTCCAAATATTATAAATCACGAATTTAATATAAAGTATGGTTCCCAATAAAGTATGGTTTTTGCGACACGTCCAAAATCATTTCCTTGTTGGCATAATATTAAAAATTCCGTTAACGTTGTTTTTTGGAGTTGCTTCTGCTCCAATAACTGCACTTTCTTCTGTGAAGTAAACACGTTGACTATTTTCGAGATGGATAGCTAAATGAATAACAGCTGGATTTCTTTCGTGAATAGAAAGGACAGGATTCGCTAGTCTGCTTCATTACTGCTTATATACCTGCCTATTTGGTAACTCTCAACTTCGAAATTTTTATTAACATTTCGGACAGCAAAAACGGCCATGTCGCTCCTTTGTACACAAATTTACAGATATATTTCATAGATTTAACAGAGCTGCAAAATTCTACATTTATATGTACTTTGTAGGTTTTCGATGGAAGAGGACAATAACCACCATTTTCAGTAGATCGGCGAAGATATAGTGGATCAGTTCCAGTAATTGTATTTTTGGGAAAGTGTAAAGTGTCCTTGTATGTCCTTGGGAACTTGTAGTGTTTTACTATCAAATCCATTAAAGATTTTAGTTTTTGTTTGAAAACAGGCGGCGTTATGTCATGTCGATCATTAGCTGATTGGCCTGGCAATAAATAATTTTTGATTTCCTCCCACTGCGGATTACATGTAAATGTGATGAATAAGTCAGGTCTTCCGTATGCACGTACGTAGGTCATTGCATCTTGAATATATATTTCTGCATATGCCGAGGACTTCCAATGTATGACGAAGGTAGGATGCACATTTGATCAATTTCATTAGGGTTTACATTGCCATCCACATTGTTGTTTAGGGCATCGCGCAAATGGATGTATTTTTTAGACCTTCATTTTGTCTGGTTGAATCGAATATAACGGAGACGTTCACTTTCAATTTTAACGAACATATTGACAATAAATTGGTCGCTTAAGTGGCTTGCATTTTAATATGTGATTGTCTATATCGGTCAGAATCATAAGCCTGTGTGCATAGAAATCCATGGCGCAAACATTTTTATTCGTTTCTTCACTTGTTGCAGGATTCCTTTGTTGCAGGATGATGTTTATATGGAAGCCATCCTCGTCCCCCCCCCCCCAAAATTAAAGGATACTGTAGTGCGTCGTAAGAACGATGTGTTTCTACAATGATTTGTATGGTGATGATGCCTTTATCACGTTGTTCGAATGAATGTAAAGGTTGGCGAACCTTTACTATTCTACTTCTTTTACTTTAGGAGCATTAAAACGCCGCACATGCAATTTATCGGCTTTAATAACGATCATATAATTATCGTTTTGTAATTGATTGGAAACTTTTCTCAACAATCGGAGGTTATTTTTTTTCTTTCTAAAAAGTTCCTAAATCGGCTACGATAGCATGTTCCTGTATTACTTGAATGTGACTGTACTGGAAGTTGGACTGCTCTTCTTCATCTCCCATAAAGTAAATTTTTAGAGGAATTAAAAAGCCAATTTTGTGGTAGACTTGGGCGTGTATCTTGAATGTTGAATTAAATGTGTATCCTTGTCCATCCGTATTAATAATGATATTGGCGGCGAAGAAAGTCATTTGAAAACAGCTATTAAATTTCCTTATGTTTTCAATAATAATTTGGACTCTGAGGTGTTTTCAGTGGCTCTGGTGGTGGGTTGAATGTAGATAAACCACTTTGTGTGATGAACAAAACGTCCCTGCGGTTTAATTTTTTAATTTCAGGGCGTGGCAATGAGTGCATTCCTTATCCATGTTACCAATTTCAGTTTTCGAATAATATTTTCGAATATTCAATGTCTGGATCATATTCGAATGCAATGCGATTGATTGTTCATTACTTTCTAATAAATGGGTGGTTGCAATGCGCAATCGTGTATCCTCGCTTGCCGCTTCTTGTTGTTGTGGTGTTAAATTCCTTCTCAATTGTTGCCTATTGCAAGTTTGTCGGCCACTACAACCAATCGTATTGGAGGGAGCCTGCAACTACTCCTCGATGGGCGGGAGGGCAAATTTTCTGAAAATACGACTCAAATGAAAAAAAATATCAAATATCAAAAAGGAATGGGGATAGCTGAATCATATCTGTTTACCGGTTTGCCGAAAAGCCAAATGTGGGTACGATGGGTGGGAAAGTAATTCACAGCGTTTTTTCTTTTGCATGTGAGGTTTTTTTTTTATTTTTACACTCAGTCGATGTAATAATGCCATGGAATATTAGATATTGATAGTTTTAGATTTCTCAAGATTGTCGATGAACAAAATACCATAAGCGTCCCAAAATTCCGAAGAATGCTACTATCCGCAAATCATATAGGTCTATCAACAGTTGCAATACATGCATGTGTATGAGCGGAGACTTATTGAGATGTCAGTTTGGAGAATTCCCCAAATTTCGGGGAATTTAAGCTCGTGGGTTTTATTTACTATGTGAGTAACTTTCTACGGACCAATTAATGGTCCAGGATTATTTTTATTATTCGGCGGAATTTGTAATTTAAAAAAATCAAATCACTATTTTATAAAAAATAGTTTTTACTCCTTAAAACTACTGTATATACTTAGTATGGGTGTAGCATACAAAGTATTTGGTGTACAGTCAATGAAGTATATATGTAACATAACTTAACAATACATGTATGTATGTATAAATCTGCTAGTATAATTTGTTCCATACTTTTAAACGTCTTTCTGTAAAATATCTTACTTTTATTTTGTTCATAGTATAAACGAGCATTTTAAGTCTTGAACACGTCGCCACGCATTTCATGAATCCATGCAACAGTGCATCTCATTTTAATGGGCTGCTCCACAGACGTATGTACGTATGTATATTAGAATATGTACATATGTCCATACATATGAAGGAATATATTTGGTCGTTAAGTCGGGTTTTTATGAAGCCCTAAAAGTTTGCTTGTTTTGTTTCACCGATTGATGTATTTGTTGTGAATCTCGGTACCGCATGAGATGTTCAGGCTACCGAAGTAGATGATGATAATGAACGTGATTCGGACGATAGTGGTGACGTCTGGCTACCAGTAGCCGCCGTTAGTCACGCATTTCTGCTTCTTTATAGTGTCCAGCGCTCTTTCGACTCGGATGCCGCCAGCAGCCGCAACGATGCCTCGTGATGTGATATGGTAGCTAAGCCATATGTCAATATTATTGCATCAATGGCAAACACATCATACGTTGTGGGTCTGCGCATATTTATGATGTGTTTCCATCCATTACACCCCGTCTTCCGGTGCGGCCTTCATATCCAAGAACACTGCAAATAAAAATGCAGTGACTTTAGCTTTCAGCCAAAACAAACATTATTTAAATAAACATTTCGGTTTCATATTGGTACCTTTTTTGTGGCACCGAATGTATCCTCCGAACTTACGAGTATACTGGGGCTGGAAATAATTACTGATGAATGCTTTTTTAAACGTTATTTTTTAAAAATGTTTAATTTCTTATTTTATTCAAAACATATTCTTTCGGCTCGTGATGACAAAAACTTTATTATTAAATTGTATCTAATATCCAATTGCTAATATTTGAACCCCAACTAAGAACCATTTTTCAATTAAAAAAATTATTTTTTTATATTTTTAAACTTGCTATTACAAATATGAAGTCATCATTTGACTAATTATTATCTTACTTTCGTGGAATTTCATGACTAGTTATTGCAACCGCCGTAATTTCTTTTAGTTGCGTAAACCGAGTTTATACTGTATGTACATATATATTAGAAATTGGAAAGGGTTTTAGTTTTTTTAAAACAATAAACACCATCGACGTCATTTGGACGACCTCCTTTAAATTCGTCTCTGGACGAACATCGGCCACGATTGAATTCGATAAAACAGTGATAATAGTGGTTTTCGATGGAGTTTCATCACCAAAGGTCGAAGTTAGTTGATCCGATGCACTATTGTTGTAATGTCGTAGTAATTCATTGCACGAAACTTTGCACGTGCTAATTACATTTTTTGACTAAGACATTTTTAAGTTACCAACATTAAAATAAATAGCGTTGGTATGAAAAACGGTCCAAAACAAGCCACTTTAGGATGGATATTTTAGTTGGTACCAGTATTGCCAGTGCCGGATAAATAAATTAGTCGGTTTATAGAATAATTAAGATTCGTAACCTCAGGATAAGGATTTCATAGAATCACATTTAATTTTAAATTCCATCTATTATGTTGCATTTTGAGGTTAGCCAATAGGGATAAACAAATATCGAGATGTTTTGTATTGTAAGCTTATTACTCAGATCAACAAACGAAAACTTTAACACATATACTACAGAGAAAAATATAAAAAATTACAATAAAAAAGAGTGGCTTATATGTACGAGTATGTATATATTTAAGTGTTTCACAACTGAATTGAGTGCATTAGGTTAGAAAAACTGGCAAACTCCTTCCTACGTTAATCCTCAAGAAATTTTAATTTGTTCCCGAACTGATTTGTACCACACATAAACATCACGTGACAAGCAAGAGTCCCCTTGACACAAGTGCTACAATATTAACATCAATCTTATTTGCTACCGACCACAAACAGTCAGTCGGCGGTCTCCAGCGTGATATGACGACTGAAACAAGAAGGAGCAGAAGAAGACATTGACATTGACAAGTGTATCTCAAGTTGGGAATATTTTTAGTTGCAACGTACTGTTAGAATTTCTTCTGTCATCCATTCTCCTTCCTCTACGCATAAACATAAATTTAATGAGATTCTAATAGATGCCCATCGAAGTATTGGATGGTTTTTGTATGGCACGCGTTCTCACTTCTTGTTTTACGTCCGCCTGAAGACGATCCTATTCATAATTTATACCTCGTACATAATTGATCAGCAGCTGCTGCGCCTACGAACTCCACTTCGTGTTGAAACATTAAATAAATAATAACCATAACTCTTGCTAAGTACATTGTTTTAAGGGTTAACTAGTCGAATGTTGCGTTTACCCGAATTTCAAAGGGAGCTTGAATTAGATGGTGCTGAGAACTCTGCCCTGGGATGGAATTTTGAGGTTTGGTGGGTAATTAGGTGCTCTTTGCTATGCTCACGTGGCTATCATGTGTGCACCATTGTTCAGCTTCTCGCTAGATTGTGACCTTTCCCATGTTCTTAGACCCTTTCCTAAGATTTGTTTCCTGCCAATAGGATCGGTTGCAAGGTAATCGAATTTCCTCCTGTATCCGTAGGCATCTACTGAAAACAGTAAAAAAGCCTTCGTGATGTCCAAGTCCCTTGTCTAGATATCATCTATTCATATATATTCTTGGTGTCTGTTTCTTTTATTGGGAATTTTGTTTTTCCCCATACGCTTAATTGATGTTACCTCAAAGTACCTCTTCTTAGTGGGGTTGCTGATTTATGAAGTCATTAATAATGTTGACAAGCGGTAATGTTGTCGAAGTAGTCTTATGAATAGTCTTAATTCATCGTAAAGGTAGATATTATAAAATATTAGTATTAATAATAATTCATAAAATGATAGAAACAAATAAAAGTAAATACTGAACTAAAGGAAGGAATACGATTAAATTCGATCCATGAAATTAAATAAATATTTCACAAATCGCTTCTAAAAAAACATTTTGCAATTGTTCTTTTACATTCATACTCTTTAATAAAAAAAAAGTTACACAATATCCCAAATAGTATTATTTTAAACAGTAAAATAAAAATCATCTTACTATCGATGAATCGTTTTGAAGTCAGTGCTGCTTGCTTATTGGATTTATTTATAAATTTGTTATCATGACCCGTTAAACATTATCGAGACCCTGGAACCTCGGACGTTCACAGAACTTCTTATTATTTTTAACATACTATACACAGCACTGATGCAAAAACAAATGGAGACTCAGACAAATCTGAGAACTCTGTATGCAGATGAGAAAAGACTCATTACTCACTGATAACAATTGTGTTGATCTCTAGAATAATTCTTTACCGACTTTGTAGGATCTATGTTTTCACGTTCAAATATTCTGAATGCTGAATTAATGTCCGACTGTATCTCACGAAAGTTCGTCAACCGCTGCAAATTTTAAACATACATACATACATATGTACGAGTATGTATGTATGTGTATGTTGAAAGTTTTAGCTACATATTTTTGCAAAATGTTATTACCGCTCAATAAATTAATTATATGATCACAAAATATTCAATGGTACATAAACTTTGTAGTATCAAATTTTAAAAACTATCAATTTAAAATAGCTTAAAATAAGAGAATAGAAACCTCAAATCTTGAAGTGCTTTCAATCTTTTCAGTACAACATAAGAGCCAATAAGAGCCTTTATAGAGGGGCTGCGAAGGTCTGATAGTCAAGGCCTTTTGAAATATTCTGCAAACAAAATGTTATGCAACTTCTTTGTTCAATAAAATCACATATTATAAAAATGCACTTTTATTTGCTCAGAAAACACAACGAAACTAACCAAAGAAAACACGTAATGACGTGCTACACAGGTATGAATGACAGTGCTGCCAATACAAATTCAAAATTAGCTTTACTTTTTGAACAAATCTCGTAAATGGTGGGCCATCGGATAATTTCTTTTTGAATGACATAATTACTTTTAAAAGTTAAGTTAAATAATTCAAAAAGAAGCCGATGTCCTACTTTTTATATACACCAAACAATACATACCACAAAACTAAAGTCTTAATGATGGTTTATGCTACGGAAAGAAAAGTAATAAATTCAACTAAAAAGTTTGCTTAAATTTTGAAAAAAAAAATCAAAATTTTGAAGAAGTAGACAGCTTTATTTTAGTATTTTGTGGAGTATCCATTCTGTGCTATAAGTGCTGTATGTAGGCTGGAAGTGCAAATAACAAAATATAATTTCTTTCTATCCTATTCTGAGCCTACAGGCATTTCACATAAAAAATTTAGTTTTTTCATTAGCTAAAACATATGTAGGTACTTACATACATATAGTATAATATGTATGTTCGCATATACATACATAAGTATTTACAGTACATGTACCATAAGATATGTACCATAGTCTTAAAAAACGACTACAATAAGGCTAATTAATATCGTCTTATAATAAAGAATTGCTATAAATTCTGGGAAATTGATGCGAACAGACCGACCATTGTTCCTGCTAAACCAAGAAATTCATAATAATAATTCAGAAGTTAGCAATTCAGAAGCACTCACACACCCACCCACAGAAACGGGAATATCACACACTCATGTTTGTGTGATTATGGTATATGCACGCATATATCAGGCACTAGAACGAAATCTAGAATATGCAAAATTCCTGGAAATATTGGCGTTAATTTTGCGTAGAATTGCCAATAAGTTTTGCTGAGACATTCAGAGAACTCAAGTCGATTCGAAATTAAAAATACGAGTATGCTTCTTACAAACACATTTCGATTGCCTGCTATACTATTGTATACCTGAAGATATGTTCATATATATTCATGTATGCAGATAAATACTCGTGTAAGCCTAATTCTATAAAGACAACGTAAATTCGTTGCGAAGCTCTCTGCAACGAATTGCCAAAAACATGCCAGCGCTGACATATCGACTCTGAGTTTTTGATAGGCTCTGATCATTTGGGTAAAATCACCCAAATGGGTAAAACGTTGTTGTTGCTTCTTTCTATCTTCTTCCGTCTTTTATATTGTGCGTCTTGTAAATCGGCATATCGACATACAGGCATATTGCCATAAAAATGGTATAATGGAGCATGTGGTATTATGGAATTAATTTTCTGCTCCATAACTCCAATTGTGACTTCCGGTTACAAAATCGGAAATTAGCAAATTTTCAACTTCTTAGTAGCAAAAAAATTAAAACTTATGGAACAACTTGGGTTTAGGTGGTAAGAAGGGATTTTGATGACATTTTTTACCGTAACTTTTGAACGTTATTCTCGAAAATAGCCGCCCTTTTTTGGGGCGTGTTTAGGATTTATTTATTTACGGTTGAAGGTCGAAGAAGGTCACAATAAATATATATCCATAAAAATTAATTTTTTTCGCAACTAAAATATAATGACTCCTTTATTTTTGTATGTGCGCGTTTATTTTAGTTGTGCACTTCTGCATTTACCGTTACGGGTTTTATTTCATTATTTCTTTTGAATTGTGCTTTCATTGGTGAGGAACATTTTTTAATTATTTAGTTGCGAATTAAAGAAAATTTGAATTAATAATTTAAATATGAAACAAATATCAGAAGAAATCGAAAATAATGTAGTGATCCGCATAGAACCAGAAAGGCCGACCAAAAAACTTTACAGACAGAGATGCCCGTCGTATGGAGTGGATTACAAGGTATGATCACTTAGCAATAGCAAAATTAGCTGTTAATTAGCAAAATTAAAATTCTCCAAGGAACATAAAAACTGGGCAATTGAAGATTGGTAAAGAGTAATAGAGTCTGACCAAGCAACATTTAATCGCTTCCAGTCAGATGGAAAGTCTTACCTTTGGCACCGACCCAAGTAATCCCTACAAAAAAACCATGTAAATCAAACTATTCAACACGATGGCGGCAGCGTGGGGTTGCTTCGCATGTGGCATTTGTGGCCCTTAGTTAGAATAAATGGCATAATGAAAGAAGATCACTATTTGAACACTCTGCAAGGAAACTTAGCTTTTGTCGAATTATGCGCCTATCCTGTATAGGAGATATATTCCAGCAAGATGCTGACTCCAAACACACCGTCAAATCCGTGAAAGAAAGAATCTGTGATGAACGAGCTCCTAAGAATGTGAAAGAGGTATGAGGCAAAGTGCAAGAAACATTGGAATAGTATTCCATCACAAACAATACAAAATTTTGTGAAATGTATGCCGAAGCATCTTTGAAGTGTAATAAAACGCAAAGTCTTAAGTAAATAAATGAATTTTCTACATGTGCAAGGAATGAATGAATAGCTTCATTTCAAATGAGTAACGAACTCACATGAATTACTTTCATTTGTAAATACATTTCTTGTTATATGTTATAAATAAATAAACAAAGATTTAAATAAAAACACTAGATTTGAATCGATCATTTTTACAAATTTTATTGACATGTAAATATCAAAGTAGCAATAATTCATCTATTTATGCTCGCAATATAATTCAGGCCTACGAAGTGGTGTTTTAATAAACAACCTCGCTTATCGGAATATAATCATTCGTCCATTGGCTCACAATTGGCTCACAAATGGTTCACAATTGGCTCACCAACAATTGTGATAATGAAAAAGGAATTTAGATATCCCAAGATCAGTTCTCCTTAGACCGCTCTTTATCCGTGGATGAGATAGGAAGACTTTCTCCGAAAATGTTAACTGAAGACGTGACCTTTTCAAGAGACTGAAAATCCTACTAATTATAGATATAGATTTGCCTCCTCCGCATATATCGTAGAAGTATATATTTGTTCTAAAACAAACAAAAACAACACCAGACCTTGATGACTTGGAATTTTTGGTACTTAAAAATTTTAAAACTATTTGTTTGTCAATAAAACAACAACAACAGTAATCGTTTAACGTTCTTCAGAAGGTTTAGCAAATTTTAATAAAAACATGATTGCGCACAATGAAAAGACTGAGAATATGTTACTCGATATTTTAATCTGGGAAATACTTAGAGTTAAGATGATTTTAAAACAGCATTCGGACATTTTCAGAATATTCGAAATTTATACTAAAAAAGTAGTGCGATTTTCAAAGTCGGGAAAGAGTTCGATAATGTGCAAGATTGTTGTTGTGTTCATTGACAGTAGTTCTGCACTTTAATATGTATAGAAGCGGATACAAACTCAAGTCTTATAAATCACCTTGCACTAGGTTTTTTATTTAAGGCATTTTATTAGAACAAAACAAGAAGTGAATTCGAATGATTTAGTTAAAGTCATGTTAAAGGTTTAAGCTAAGTTCCAGGTTAAAGTAATTCCTTTCTTAATCGAAAACTTACATTTCGAGGTTTTCCAATTATTACTCTGTTTCTATTTCTGTTATGTTGTTAATAAATTATTTTGTGTACTTACCTTTTAAACCCTTTTGAAGCCCTTTCAGCTCTACCCGAAACCTAAATAAGGTGAACAAATATCAGAGACTACGTTAAGAGTGTAAACAACCGCAGCCAAAGAAAGCAAACAAGATAAGCCAACCCTTTACTTAAAACTGAGAAGAAATAAAAATTACCATTGCTACCTGTGCACTTTGTACTCTTTACAAACTCTCCGAGATCACAACCGATCGAAATACCAGACGGTGGTATGTTTACACCACTAATAAGATCAATATTGATACATGTACGGCATCCAGCAGCCGCACATCTCCACACATCTTCAAATGTTTGTGTCTTGTCTGCCCGCCCCTTTTGAAGATAAACGCAAATAATTTTACACAAACAGACCTGGCTACTGAATTTACTTGCTTACTTACTGCTGTTGCTTTGGTTAATTTTATTAAATGAATTTCTTTAAGATTTCGATCTCCCAACTTCTAAGGTAATTATTACCCATACCAAAGTTTTCGATGGATTAGTAATGCAATGAAATAGTGATTATGAAAATTTCCTATTACATATGAAGACCAGCATGAAAGAAAAAAGAATATTGTCTCTCCAATTTCATATTACTCTTAACTCTATAGAGATAATATTCGATAATCGGATATTAGTAATACTTAGTAGATATATATAATAGTCGCAGTTAGTCCATTTTGATATGAAAACACGCCCTTTCCAAAAGTCATCATTCACACCGATTATCACACTTTTTCCCACCGTTAATTTGAATTGTTTGAAATTCTATCGCTCGAGCTCGTAAAAAGCCGCATTATTCAGAAAAGTAAAATAACCGCCACCTGTGCATTATGCGAACTGAGTTTTGTTTAAAACAGATTTAGTTTGCCTGCATAATTAAATTTAATATAATTAACTACATTTTGTTCAAAGCTTTAAAATTTCAAAAAATTGACTCTACTTAACGAATTTCAAGCATTCTATTTGATATCGAATTTGTTTATAGGTTTTACGAATTTTCCCTTTAAGTTGCAAATTTTATTATATGGTCTTTATTCATATGTACATATATTTAAATATATTATTACGCTATCAAAATTCTTTTTTTTTTTTTTAAACTCAAACATAAAACCTTTTTTAATTTTGCTTAAACCTTTTTTTATTTGCTCACTTGCCTTCAATTTGTAAATTCCTAAAGCACCGCATTTACCGTATATTTAACCCTCTTGAGACACAGTTGTAAGAGTTGTCGCAGTTAATTCTATCTCTGCAGTTTCCATATTGCTGGATGTTGACTGCGCTTCTGGATTTTTCATGTCTTTAGTTTCTGTTTTTGGGCTCTCAACCGTTTGGATGTTTACAGTCTTGTTATTGTATAGCATCGAAGTTGGTTTTCCTCCTGGAGGTGTATTCGAAATCGCACTTCCACTTTGCTGTACAACGATGGTACAATTTCTACATATCACTGCCAGAAAAAGTTAGAATTATAAGGTTTTTGTTGTTGATTTGACAAACATATTTAAACTATGCCGAATTCAAAATAACTTGTGTACTGATTTAAACTGAACCAAGACAAGTCTTCAATTCAAGAATACTTACGATAACTTTCCTCAGATTCGTTCATATCGTCATCGTCGTCTTCATTCAAAATTGAGTAGAACCAATCATAAATATTCAAAATCTATTATATTAAATAAAAGCAAAAAAAAAAATAACAAAACAACGCTCCCATAAGCACTCCGTACCGTGAAATAGTCAGCACTTTCCGCATCTGTTTGTAAATTGTACTGAACGGGTTGGGATATAACTTTTTTATATCCTGCCGATAACACAATAACAAGAATTGCCACATATCGTGAAGCTGCAAACATTTTCGTAAATTATAAATTTTCTATTTAATTCCTGTGCCACCAAACCGTCCAGACGTATTGACTTCTCACTTGAGTATGCACCTAAACTGTACAGTTAGCGCATTTAAATAGTCTTTCAATTGTTTAATATTTAAGCAGTTAAATATTAAGAGTTTAGTCGATTTTAAAAAATGTAAACCATATATAGCTTTGCATAGATGCCTGAATATATTATTTTTATGCCATTTTTAAATAAGGTCGCAAATCCGCACTTTAAAATAAATTTTATCACTTTTTTGTTTGTTTGAAATTTACAAGGTTGCATTTTATTCTAAACTGAATATTTGACTGAGTATTTAGCTTAGAAAATATCTACATTTTCGATCGGCGCCTTATGTTTACCAACAGAAGAATAAGGATATAGAAATGAGGTTTGATATAAATATTTGGAAAGCAAATACATAAGACGGCAAATGGTAAAAAACGTTCTTATAAAGGCTCTCGGTACAAACACTTGCCAATCTTCGGACTTGGGTTTACGTACATAATGTTCGACCAGGCCAATAATAATACTTTTTCTGATTAGAATTTATTTAAAAATAAATACTAGAAGTAGAATTTAGCCTACGAGCTAAAAAAGACGCTTTCGCTTCGTACTGGGACTGCAATTTTAATTATTGTTGAATAATGCTAACCATTATTTATGCTTCAAACACGACAGAATCACGTTTGTTGCTTAAACACGATGACGTATGGCACTAAAACGAGCCGGAAAACAATTACAATCAATTCTAATTTTAAGAGTTTTAAAACTTTAATTCATATTCTCTACAGCTTTCCAAGCTCTCTAGTTCAAATCTTAGAATATACACCAATGTCACAACTTCCGTAATTTTTGTAAGCTGCCATTTACTCTTGTTGTAGAAAACATTTCTATGAACTTCAGTGTGCGAAAAACCAGAGTTATACGTGATTGACTGATGGCTAGAAATAAGAACCAAACCGAACCAATAAATGTATTAATTACCTCTGAACGGGGGACAAATGAAAGAACGAGTGAACGACGGTGGCACGATGATTGCGTCTGAGTACCACGCACGTACCAGTGCAGATTGGACACTAGAAAAGTTGTATGAATGAAAATGAGGTCAATACACTTAGAAAAATTATTTTGTTGTCGGTATCACAGTCTTGTGGTAGTGTCGGCAGGAGCCAACACCCTGGCTGCAGTCGTTTCTGGTATTGTTATGAAATTTAATAACGTTCGCCTAGTGACCAGATGTTCAGTCAGAAAACGATTTAAATAGGAAAGCAATTGCGTACGGAAAATGTAAATCAGTTGTGAATATGTACATAGTACATACATATGTACATACAAATAACTATAGCTTGCGGAGACCCGGACCAAAAGACGCGACGGTCAGTTACTTTGGAACAACTTCGGTTTACGGACTAAGAAGGGATTTTGATGAAATTTTTTTACCGTTACTTTTGACCGTTAGTCTCGGAAATAGTCACACCGTTTTGGAGGCGTGGCCGCCGATAGAATATCAAACTATTTACTCACATAGAAATACATATTATAAATATATATATGTACATATGTATATATATGTTTTTATATATTTTATTAAATATTTATATTTATATTTTTATGTTTCATATTTATAGGAATTGCATAGAGTACTCGGGTGTAGGGTGCATGTATCAAAACTTCTATCTAATCTAACTTTATACGCGGAAGGAAATAAAAACTGATATGAAGACTCTTGAAAATAAGATCCGCAGAATTTCGCACGTTTCGCATTCAAAGTACATATGTGCATCTTTATT
Source organism: Myopa testacea (assembly GCA_949629155.1). Taxonomy (NCBI): domain Eukaryota; kingdom Metazoa; phylum Arthropoda; class Insecta; order Diptera; family Conopidae; genus Myopa; species Myopa testacea. Next base: position 57,731,469 of record OX451345.1, read on the forward strand.
ATGATGCAATCACCGTCTGTAGTTGCCACACAAGCATACATCCCGAATTCTCAGAAGCAAGCAATGAATTTGTAAAGAGTTTTTCTTTCCAGCTATGCACAGCGGCTCCAGAGTCCAGTTGGGATGGGATCTCGTAACCCCCGTTTTGTTTAACCACTTCCGAATTTCACACGATTGATTGTTCTGCCAATAAATTTACTGATTACCTTTTTTTGATAATTATTCGGTCGTTGTGTCTATAACTTGTAATTTGAGAAACCAAAATCTCTATTATCAATTTGTAATTGTTATTTACAAGTACAATTTTACAATTGTATATTGCAATTTGGTGAAATAGGGCAATGGTCTTCAAATCAGCCACAGTCCGATGAGCCACTCAGTAAGTGAGTGGGCGATATAAATTAGAAGCATATTGTATATGGCAGGCTATAATCTATATGTAATCCTATATCTATACCTATATCTACATATATAATCCATATGTATCGCTTTTGCTTTTCCTGATGGAGTTTGACATACGCTGTTTTTCTGGTTCCTTAAGTTATCGTTTCCTAACAACCAGCTATGAATCACACTGCGTGTGCAACAAGAATGAAAAAATTTAACATTTATAGTATTTTTATTACTTACTTGCCGCAATTACCCGGCATTGCACAGCTCTTTTTTATTTCGTATTCGTCTTTAATTGTTTCTATTTTATTAAAAAAGTGTAAAATTTTTAAAAAAAATGTAATTCCTTGGAGGCAGGGTAGCATAACATACACAAAACTAGTGCTCGCCTAGACCATGAATTCAACGTACCTTTTCAATTTCGAATTCTTTCCAATTATAAATATTGAAGATGCCACGCCTCATTATTTAATCCCGACCACAATTTTAAACAAAGTTTATTATAACAAGCATATAAAACCATGCATTATATTTTTATATGTACATATAGATGTGGGCGTGGTAGTTATTTAATCATGTCTGCATTTAACGCGGCACCTCATACTAACAAAGTGCATTCGCGCTTTAGCGGCCGAATTCGAAAAAGTGCCGAAATTAATTTATAGATATTTTTAAGAGAAAATTTTTGACTAATAAAATATATTCGCAAGTCAGGACATATTTAATGATGAGATTGCACTTTTTACCAAATGTTGTCCTTTTTGGGACACTTAGGGGTTGTATAATTTCGACAAATAATTTGGAACAAAATTACATTTAAATGTAAATAAAAAGTTCAAAAGAAATAGAAAGATATTCAATTATCAAGTGGCAAAAATAGTAAGCAAAATTAATGAAATTGGAACTAAACCATTCCTGTAATCCGTGCAGAATGGTAAAAGTGGCTCCGATCGTTCCGATTATATCTCGAAGCAGAAGGAATCACTGATTCAGCTAAAAAGAAAAGTAAGTAACTACATCTGCGAGGGCCGCAATTTCGGGACCTAATTTGTAACCTTCTCGGTCCCCTATTGGATATGAGAGATGTTTTCGAGGTCTTGTCTGGAAAATTAAATGGCTATTTATCACCGGAAAGAAACTCCACCTTTGAAAGACATGTATTTCGTACTTTGCAACCAGAGGATGGTGCAAGTCTGCACAAATTTGTAGTAAGACTGAGAAATGAGGCAGCAAGATGTTCAATTGGTAAAACCAGGAAAGTGCGTTGCTGTTATGGAATGTACGAAAAGTGTCACAAAACCAGGTTCGAGTTCACTTTTCATGATAGAAAAGACAAGGAATAGTTGCGACATTTTACGTGAAAATTGGGTATATTTAAGCTGGGTTTAGATGTAAATTTAACAACCGTTACGACGTATTCCATCGGCACTTAAAGAGAAAGTCGAAAGGGGAATTATTGAAGCCGTTAAGCTCGATATTATTAAGCCAAGTATGTGAACCAAGTGCATGGAACATCGCCAATAGTGGTCCTCTTCAAAGAAAAGTTCGAAATGAAGCGAAAGGAAAGAGGAGATAGGGTTCGTGGGGCAAAGGTGGATGATAGGGTGTTACTTTATAACAGTGAGCCGAGAAACAAGCGAACACCAACTTTTCTCCCAACCGAAGTCAAGTTAATTAATCGGGACCGGAATGAAGTCATGATACAAGGAGAGGGAAAAACGTTCAGACGGAACGTGAGTCATGTTAAGAAAATGGCACCAAGAACTACTGTTCAACAGAATCCAGCAACAGATAGTGGAACTTCAAAAGACTATACTTCAAGATCACCTTCGACGCTAGACCTGGAATATGTTCGAGAGATGTGGCGATCTGCTACATCGCATTCCAGAAAGAGCGAAGAAACAACTGCGCAAGTATGGCATTGACTGAAAGAGCAAATCGTGTGATTGACATTGATCGAATTATTATGTTATTATACTTTTGTAAGCGAACGAATAAAGTTCACTCACTGGAAGAACTACTTAATTACTTAAGTTTTACTTAATTTAATGGTATTTAGAACAGGGGTTGAATTCGAAAACGTACTTTCTTATTCCTTGAATACAAATTATATAAGAGATCTCTGTGCGAAATTTAATGTTTCTATGCTTTTTGGTTTAGCCTGGGCGTCCATGGGAAGTTAGGCCTTTCATTTTCATGTACGTATAATGACTTCAAAGGTTTCTGGTTTATTTTCTGTTTGTTAATTCCATTTTTAGTAAGCAAGCGAAAGACGGACTTCTTTGTGTATATCAAAGGTGGTAAAAGAGCGACTCATTGGGCGATTAGTTGTGGCTCTCTCTAAATTTAGCACAGTTTGCCAAAAACACGTCTTAACTTTAAACGTCCCGAATTCTACTATTACTTTTTATTACTTTTAATTATTACTTTTTCTTTTTATCTCTTTCAGAAAATCAATGTCCACAGTATGGCGAAGTGAATCAGCTAGGCGGCGTGTTTGTGAATGGACGTCCGTTGCCAAATGCAACACGCATGCGCATCGTCGAGTTGGCCCGCCTCGGTATACGTCCGTGCGACATATCGCGTCAGCTGCGCGTCAGTCATGGCTGTGTTTCCAAAATACTTGCCCGCTATCATGAAACCGGCTCAATATTGCCCGGAGCTATTGGAGGTTCCAAGCCAAGGGTAACAACACCCAAGGTAGTGAACTATATACGTGAGCTGAAGCAACGCGATCCAGGAATTTTTGCCTGGGAAATCCGCGATCGACTACTCAGCGAGGGTATCTGTGATAAAACCAACGTGCCCAGCGTAAGCTCCATCTCCCGCATTCTACGCAACAAGCTTGTCTCAGTTGGTCATCACCATCATGTCTCTACAGGAAGCGCTGTTAATAGTAACAGCACGTCGCCACACCATCACCATCATCATCATCCCCCTCATCATAACCTACATCAACAACACGTTCATCATTCGGTGTCTGTGGCAGCTGCAGCGGTAAATGCCGCCCATCATACACATGCGGCAGCAGCGGCCGCGCATGGACAACACCCACACCTGTACAATTCAATCTATCATCAGCCATACAGCGCTTACACCATGAAGTCAGGAAGCGGAAGCAGCCCCTCTCCACCACAAACGAACCAGACGCAGCATCAACTGCGCACCGCAGCGGCAGCTGCTGCGGCGGCGCACTGCTGGCCCTCTTCTCACTCGGTCTCAGACATATTAGCGCATCATCAGGCGGTAGCTTTGCGTGCCAGCTGCCAAGTGGGGACAGGTGTTGGCCCATTGCCTTCAACGTTGTCGATGTCGGCGCCACCATCAGGTACTGGTTCGCAATTCGACTGCGACACCACGACAACGGTGGCTGTAGCCGCCGCCGCAGCCCAGCAGCCCTACAACTACTATATGTATTTCCAAAATGGCGGCATGCACCATCACCACGGCAGTAGCATGATGGCTACCGGTGCAACGGGCTTATGAGATAACGTACAGCACTTCTGAAGAAAGATTATAATATTACTTTAGTGTAGGGATATATAATTTTAGATATTAGCAAACGTACATAAATTTTGTATTGTAACTTAACATAACATCACATAATATTGCAGTACATGGCTAATTACTCGACCTTAATGAAGTTTCGATTGTCTTATATTCGTCTGCATAATTAAAAACGCCAGCCTTTGTATCCTCATCCCGTTAAATGTTTTTTATTCAGTTGAAGTCTATTAACATTTTGTAAATTAATAAATGACGCACGATGAAAATAGTTTTAAGTAATAATTTATTTATATATTAATGCATATAAAATACAAGTTAAATTACGAAGTATATAAAGTTTTCGTACACTTAGGAAGGTATTCGTGTTTTTAATTATTACTCTCACCCCATAAGACATTTTTTGTCATTATTGCAATGACATGATGTAGATCATTTATTTGAACAGATCCCAAATTTGAATAGATCCCAAAATATACCTGATTTCGAGATTTTAGTACAGACCTCATCGTTCAAACTTCCAAATATTTTATAATAGTATTTTAATTTGTAGTTATTTTATTTCTAAAAAGATTGATCTTATGATCTCTGATATTATGGAGAATAAAAATAATAAATGTTGATATCGAAATCAAAGATTATAATTCAATTATGCTTCTCAATAGTACCAGATTAAAGTATAATTTTTTATTAAGGTCTCCTCAGTTAATGTGAGAGGCCAAACGAGTCACATCCTCTATGCATCAGCCCTACTCCAGACAGTGCACTCCTCTGCACTGAAAAATTGCCTCCTTAATCCTCTCTTCCAAATGCACGTTCCAGGTAAGTTTACTATCTAGGATTACTCCTAGGTACTTGAACCTCTGGAAGTTGCTGATGTCGCATTCGAAAATCCTTAGAGGAACCATAATCAGATTCCCCTCTTCCGTGCAGAGCGCACCATGCATTATATCCCGCATCTGCATAGCCAATTGTATGCATGCACCTTGAGTACAGTAGTTGAAGCAAAAAGTCAACGGTTATGATTAAGAAATGGACGAATCTTCCCCCGGGGAAAGATCACACATACTACTAATAATTAAGTACCCTGTCTATTGTGGGCGAGGTCCACTCACTATTCCACTTTATCCTCTATAAAGGATTTTCTTTGTATAAAATTGCTATGGCATCGCTACGAACACAAACCAAATTCAATTAGTACTAGTATCAATATTGTACATTTATCAAATAATGGAAGTGGTCCACCCACTTTGTCATAACCTAATCTACTTAAAGTCGCCATGGACCCACATTAGCATTTACTTTTAAAGATTCTGAGAGAAAGGAGGTCATGAGGGTATATTAGTTTCGGACAGTCCGAATAGAGATTTCTTCGGTTAATTTGATTTCTCAAAATAACTTCTTCTCTTACTGGTTAATACTTGAATAGTTCAATATAACCATGATTGCATGGTGTGTACGGCCCATGTTAATTGTCATATAAAAAATTAAGCAACAAAGACGTTGGCGGTAGTTTTCACAGTTCTGATACACTATTTAAGAACCCTATATTAAAATATATATGATTTATATTATAATGCATGTGTTTTCATATATGTATGTATATACATATGAATTACCTTAAAAATGCCTTAACTGTTTCCGTTTAAAGAATGAAAACGGCCCTTAACAAAGTATGTAATTTAAATGTTGTGTCTAATCTTAATATACTAGTGGCAGCAGTCGTTGTCGTAGATGTTTCGCTTAATCCAGCCAAAGCAGAAATAACCAGCACCCATGCCCAGGATAACGGCTAAAAATATCCAGTAATTGAAAGTCATGACGACTAACATCAGCAGATACGAAATTACGACCTGTATGATGCTGAGTAAAGTCTGCAGCAGATGTGGCCCCGCTATTATTCTCTGCAAGTAGGACTCATCCTTGGGACAGGCTCTATTTCTTTCCTTTGCATTCTTCTCCAATGTCATGCGTTTTAGCAGGTATTCACGGAGTGCTTTTAAAGCCTCATATGAAAAGGACATCACAAACAAGGCCAGACATGAGAACACAAACTCAGTCACTGTGCTGGCTACCCAGCTCTTCCATAGAATGCGTTCGCAATGACCACCATGGAACTACAATTGGATTAGTAATTAATTTGAAATATCATTTGTTGGGTAGGTATTGAAAATAGGTAAAATCGGTCCACAACCACGCTTACTTTTTATTAAACATAGGATATCAGCGTTAGTTTTTGAGTTATTACAACAAATTTACATTTCCGGTTATAGAGTAACATTATGCGTTCATGTACGGACTTATAGTTTACCCAAAAAAATTCAACATGGGTTTAATTAATATCTTTACAAACTTTTTGGAAAAGTCGGACACAGCATAACTCCGATATTTTTTTTTTGGAACTCCAACAACAGCAGTTGGTTTCCGAGTTATATGGCCCTTTAATGTTTCAAAATTTGAGACCTATATCTCCTAAACTCTAGAAGATAGCTAAATGTCATTGGTATTCGAACTATCTTTTATTCTTGTAGAATAAAATTTTATTAAAAACCGTTTACTCTTGAAGAAAAATGAATTTTTAAATTTTTAGTAACATTTTTTGCATTCATTAATATCGTTTTAAGTAAAATGTATAATTCAAATATATATTTATTATAATATTAAAAAAATTTAATGTCTGCCCTTTAATAAAGGTATATATCATCGGAATCGGCGGAACAATTTAGTAGAAAACTCATTTTAAATGAATTTTAATAAATTATTTAAATTATTTATAATAATCATTTTAATAAAAAATCGGAGCTATGCCACTGTGCCCAACTCTTTGAACAAAACTGTACATAGTATTTTATGGTCCAACAAATTGTTGTTGTTCCAGAACTGGGCGTAGTCCGTCCACTTCAAGGTGTAGGGTACTTAAGATTCATCTAGGCAGAATATAGCACTCTTTCTGGTTTTTACTACAAATTTATTTATATAAGAATTTTTATGGAAAAAAATATTGGAGCATTTTTTTACATTTTAAGGCCTAAAAACTAGAAAATAAAATATATTAAAAAAACTTTTAAAATAAATAAAACGCACTAAAAAGCATAAAATAATTTTCTCTTTCTCAGAGATTTTATATTTACTTCGACACATTTACATCTTTTCAAGTGCAATAATAAAAGTTTGGGCATGACTTAGAGTTAGACAATGTGACATGGTCTTGGTTTTTGAAAAGGAATACCTTGTAATCAACAATTATAAACATTTTTAGAACAAATCGATATTATACAATATGAAACTTCGCGAATTAAATAATACATTAGTTAACACAAGGTTTTTTATAAAATTAACGTAATAATAATGTGGCAATAATAATCATGACAATTGACAAGCCGGATTACAGGAGCGCCAGTCCGCCTGTAATTGCGAGTTACTAAACTAAGATGGCTGTCATTAAAAGGTTTAATTAAAATTTATACAAGTTGCAGTTACACAAATGTGAGTATAGTTATGGAGCCCAAACTTATCGCTGTAAATATAAAATCGCTGAGAAAGAAAAAATTATTTTATGCTTTTTAGTGCATTTTATTTATAAAGGTTATTTATTTTTAAAGATTTTTTACTATATTTTTCAGTTTAAAATAATAATTCAAGTCAGTTAGAACCAGTGAAGAGTTTGGATTTTTGGGTATTGCTTGAGACGGGGAACTTAAATTTTAATCTAATATTATCAACGTCCATTTTTCGATACCGTTTCTTAACTTACCGTCATGATCATTGGACATCGGGCTGCTGAAAAACCACTGTTGCTAATGGTAGAGTGATCGTGTTCCTGACCCCAATTCATGGTTACTTCTTATTAAAGTAATTCTTACTTCATTTACTTACAGAATATACAATATAAATACAATATAACTTTATGAAAGCTAGCTTGTTACTGAAATTCGATCTACTGTAGGTTTGTCTATTTAAAAGAAAGCAGATAGCAAATGCGAATAATAATACTGGAGCTAAGAGAATTCGTTATCATACTTGTGTCGACACCAAAGCTTACCAGCGACAAAGAATATTTGGTGTAAAAAAAAGAGAAGGAAATTAAAATAATAGACCTACTTGGAGCAAGAAAACCTTTTTATGTGGGTTGTCTAGAACTCAAGTGTAAAATTAACTTGCCAGAAATACCAGGTCATAAGAGGATCTACATTTTTGAAATATGCGAAAAAATTCTTAGATTTGTATTCAAAATTGCATACCTTTTTAGAATATATAATAACAAGGTTAATTAACCTTCCTAGGTGATGGATTGATTGTAAAAAAAAGGTGACGAAGAACACACAAGATAGGAAGAATAATGACTGCTTGTAGTGTTCTCTAGTTGAACGTTCGAATTGTATTTGAGCGTTCGTTTTTTGTCAGATCGGCTGAGTATTTTTTCTGTAAATGTCTTTTCATGAGTGTCTACACCTCGGCTAAGCTTTAGCGCCGTGTGCAAACACAGCGAGGTGGCGTGGGGATTTGGGGGTGCGCCTGGTGTGTTGGTCATATTGAGAGAGTGGAACAATAACTATGGATTATTTTATTAGATAAATATGTATGTTAAAATTTTACAAATGTTTGAGGTTTATCGAGTTTTACTGAACTAGTGAAAGGTGTTGTTGCTCCCTATAAACACTTGCATTCCTCTCAACCGAAAACTATTGTAAGTGATATTGACCTACAGTATTAGTACAAGACGTTAAGGGCCGTTGTCACAATCCCCGGTTAAATTAACCAGTAAATAGCCAACCAGTAGACAGCCTTAATAGAACTTATCTAATACTAGAGTTGCACCGCAGATTAACTCCATTATCAAGATTGAGATATTTAATCTCGTTAATTAAATTTAGATTAGATAATTTGGAGCAATTTTTAGAATTGGAGTAATTATTAGAATTAAATTAATAATATATTAAATATAAAATAATATGAAATATAAAGAAATGAAAATTGAATATAAAGCAAAAATAATATCGGTCTATTTTGCCGATTAATTCTAAATTTTTATGACGTTTGTGCCTTTTTTAACTCATTTCGTATTTATCAATTACACTAGTTAACAAAATTTAAATAATGTTCTGCAACAGAATCGCCACTATTTTTTTTTTTTTTTATAGACCACTGAACACAAGAGTCACACTTTTTGAACGGTACAATTCTTTTCAAATAATTTTTGAAATTTTTTTCTTTAATTCTTGAAGAAGAATATTTATATATAAATACGCCACACGAAAAGGTTTCCATCCAACGATATACCGATTTGTAGGTATTTTTCTTCTCTACTGCACAAAAAAAGAATGGCGTCGAAATTTTATATGATTTAAAAGATATCAGATATTACGTCCCAGTACATAAACATTGTATATAAACATATGTTGTTAAGCACAAAAAAGAATTTAAACGCAAAATTTTGTTGCTCGGATTTCTCGTGTACTCACGAAGACTATCTGGATGATTGAGTGAGAAGAGGGGTTTTGCTACTCATAGATGCAATTTAAATTTTATACTATTGTATTTTCTAAAATTTTATACGAAAGAATTAATTAAAAATCGGAATTGCCAGATGAAGTATCAGTATTATTTGAAAATGAAGGTCGAAAATTAACAAAGTCATCTAGGAAAATTCGAAATCATGAAAAATGAAAAAAAGTGGGCAGACCGCATCCAGTTTTGCTGTAATAATATTCCATTGGAAAATAAGTTGTTATGTACATTTTTATTCAGCAAGTTTATAACAATATAACCATTTAAGACCCTCTTTTGCCTGTGCAACCTAAAAGTGGGTGGATCACGTTACTCGGAATAATGTTACTCTATACACAGGTATGAAATTTTGTTGTCATAACTCAAAAACGAACGTTGATATCACATTTTTAATAAAAACTAGACGGACAGAATAAATATTAAAACAGATTTTAATAAAATCCAACGAACGGGATTTTATACAAACCTTAAGGCGTAGGGTATAAAAATGGAATTACTTCATGTGACTCATATGGGAATATTTGAGGTTTCCTGAATTCTTTAAGTAATTATTTGGCTTAATTTTAACGTTGTGGAACTACTCCAAATTCGTTGTTCTTTTAATTTTTTATGCTGACTACAACATCTTTTTTGCTCTGGTATAGTTATAGCCCTGCGAAAATTGAAATTCTTATCGGTATATCTCCTATATTATACAGATATCCGGATAGGATTGAACTGATACAGATATCCGGATTGGTATAATAGGTACGATTGGTTGAAATACCTTTCTATTATGTTAAGTAAAATTTTGTCAAAAAACCATTACTTTTGGAGAAAAACGACCTTTTTTGTTAATTTTTAGTCGTTTTTTTCATTTATTAATTTTTGCTAAAAAAATAATTCATAATTCACCTTCTGTTCGACGAGCTCCATAAGAACCTGTGTAATACAACTCTGAAAAACTTCTCTCGTCGAATTCGTTACATTGCAAACACAGTTTCAATTCCAATCACAATCAAAGAGTCACATTATTTTTGGTTTCTGTACAAAGTTGTCCACTCTCAGTTCATCCGTTTTCATTCTCTCACGGATGAACTGAGAGTTGACAGCTTTATACAGAAAACAAAAATAATGTCACTGTTTGATCAAACAACTGTTTGCAATGTAATATGGGCAGAGGTATATTGTACCGTGTGTTGTGACCCTAGTGCTTTATCAAAAAACCTATGACGTACATACACAGAACGAGACCACTTTATTTTGTTTACATGCGTAAATTTTTATATAGATTACAACCTTGACGTATGGCGTAATATTGGATTGGATATGATTGTTGGAGATAAATTACAATGCTGTGAAATTACCCAAATGTACTAAATGTATATAACGTTGCTCGATGTATTTTTAAATATGATTCGTTTTAAGGAAATGGTTAAACACATATATATACTTAAATACACATTCGTGTATTAATTGCGACAGGCTAAAATAGTTTGCAAGTACTAGGACCAAATAAATTCTACTAAATCACCACCACCACCAGAATAGGCTACACTTTTTTTAATAACACTGATATTTTTAGCAAATATGTGAGTAACTAGTGTTTTTGATATATTATTTTAATACAGAATACTTCTCCCATAGGTTGTGCGTGCGTACGCTGTGCTCTCGTTCCTATCAACAATTCCAATTAACAATCCCTTATAGATTCAGTCTTGGATGCAGACCACTTCACATGCCGTGGTCAACACATAAATCTTCACATGCTATACAACAAAAGTATGACATGATCCACTTCAGACTGTTGTCGAGGGAATTAAAAGCACGTGAATACATGAACTGCAGAATATACCATAATATAGACAAAAGAAAACATGACAAAACCCATCAAGAAATACAACCAACGCAGGATCTTCTGAAGCAAATATCTCCATATATACAACTCATGCGTCTGCACAGGCCGATTGGTAATTCTAGTATTGGGTCTGGGAAAAAGGGTTTTCTTAGTAGAATTCAACTAGTTTTCTTAGTCTGAAAATGAATTTATTTAAACCAAATATGCTCCATTGTTATCTACGTTTCGCCATTTTTAGGATAGAGCCATGATGCCATCAGTGAAAAACTTGTGTGTTTTCTGGTTGAAAAACTGAATCGGTTACTTTCACAGGCTTCTTTTGAAAGCAGTTTTCATTCAGGGAGTTCTGCAGAGATGGGAACAAGTGGTAGTCTGAGGGTCATCAAACTTCCCAATTAAACTCTCACAATTTTTGACGGGTCATCAAAGAAGTGTGTGATCGAGCGTTGTCATGGTGGAAGACAACACCTTTCCAATTAGTCAATTCCGGCCGTTTTTGTTTCAATTGCCTGGCATAATCTCTCTAGTTGTTCACAAAAGAGTTGAGAATCAATTGTTCGACCAACTGCAAGTAGCTCATGGTGCATGATTCATCATCACCTTTTTCAAGGTCAATCCTGGTTTTGCGAACGTTTGTGACCGCTCTCCATTCCTTGCCCACGATTTTTGGCGCTTCCGATTATCACACGTGACCCATTTCTAATCCGGTTATGACACTCTTTTAAAAAAGCTCGATTTCATTGCAGGGCATCGCAGATGTTAATTCTGTCTATCATGTTTTTCTCGCTCAACTCATGAGAAACCCACATATCGAGCTTCTTTTGGTAGCTAGTCTTTTGTAAATGGTTTAAAACAGTTTTGTAGTCAATGCCCAGCTCCATACCAATATCGACACTGCTGATATGCTTATCTTCCTGACTTTTTCAAGAATTTCATCACCTTTTCCAGTGATTAAGTGACCAGAGCGTGACTCATAATTCACATTGAAATTATCAGATTTTGATAAATCACCTTCACCGTAGACAGCACAAATTTTTTCACAACCCTGCGCAGCGTTTTTCCTTTTGTTGTAAGAATATTGCAAAATGTAGAACAGTTTTTCATTATTTTTCTGCATTTTGAAACGCAAACAACTTTCCAACCACTGCACCAATTTCGTTGCTTACACACTGACAGTTACGGCCAAAGTGTCACTTTTCCAATAAGTGTTCAGTGGTATCGCTGCGATCATTGCTGCCTTAGTTATTTGCAATTGACTCCACATATCGAAAAAACGCCACGAACTTTTTCCCAGACCCAGATTCCCAGGTCTAAAAGTTATTCAGGTTTATAACTGTATTTATAGGTATTTCCTTGCTTTACTGGCCTAGCGCTTGGAGCATAGCTCTCAGCGCGGATGCTGGCTGTTGGCCAGACTTTACAATGCTTAGCTTATTTGGCGCAGGCGCGATTATAATGCGAAGCGCTGGATGCACAATCAATGATCTCTGGGATAAAGACATCGATGCCAGGGTTGAACGTACACGAACGAGGCCATTGGTAATTTTTTTAACTCAGTATTCAAGAAATTTAGTTATGAAAATACTGTATTTTTAAGGCCAGCGGTGCTATCTCGCAGTTGGATGCAATCGTTTTTCTTTCGGCACAATTGAGTTTGGGTCTACTAATTCTAATTCAACTGAATTTAGAATCGATACTATTAGGTGCAAGCTCCTTAGCACTTGTCGTTACATATCCACTAATGAAACGTGTAACGTATTGGCCACAATTGACGCTTGGCATGGCTTTTAATTGGGGCGCACTGCTCGGATGGTGTGCCACGCAGGGTATTGTAAATTGGTCGGTATGTTTGCCGCTTTATTTATCGGGTGTATGTTGGACAATCGTATATGATACTATTTATGCACATCAAGATAAATTGGACGACTTAAAGATCGGCATTAAGTCTACAGCTCTGCGCTTTGGCGAAAATACAAAATTCTGGCTGATTGGTTTTTCGGCGGCAATGCTAACAGGTTTGGGATTAGCTGGCGTGGCTTGTGATCAAACATTGCCTTATTACACAGCCGTAACCGTGGTAGGAGGGCACCTGGCGCATCAGGTATAAACGTAATCAAACGTAACTTCTAAAAATTAATGGTTTTGCTTGGCTAGATATACTTTCTCAATATACATAGTCCTACTGACTGCGCCAAGAAATTTATTTCAAACCATTGGGTTGGATTGATACTGTTTCTTGGAATTGTTTCGGGAACACTGCTGAAGAAAACAGAGTCCAAGAGCATCAACAGCGATAAAAGAATGGACTCGTCTTATATGCAAATGACAAGCAAGGCAGAGATAATAACATAATGTAATTACGGTATATTAAAAAAAATTGGAATTACACAAGTTTTAGTTGATTATATTAGGTAGATGTAATAGTATAGTAAATGATAAATTTTATTTGAATTTCAGTTTTTCAAAAATCAATGCAATTTAATTTTGTACAGAATAAAAAAAATTATTGCAATGTACTTTTTCATTTTTCGATAACTTGTTTGGTTGTATCTCCGATTACAAATTAAATCAAATCTGCAACATTCATTGGCATTTCATCTATCTGCGTCGAATAGTACTGTTCAATATCACGCAGAATACGAATATCATCAGACTTCACAAAATTAATAGCTACGCCTTTACGCCCGAAACGGCCCGAACGACCAATGCGATGTATGTACAGCTCACGATTATTGGGTAAATCGTAATTGATGACTAGAGAAACCTGCTGCACGTCAATTCCACGGGCCCATACATCAGTGGTGATGAGCACGCGCGACTGTCCAGCTCGAAACTCTTTCATAATCTCATCACGCTCCTTTTGCGGCATATCTCCGTGCATGGAGCTAACGGTAAAGTTGGCTTCACGCATTTTTTCAGTCAACCAATCGACTTTACGTTTTGTGTTGCAGAATATGACAGCCTGTGTTATAGTCAATGTATCATAAAGATCACACAATGTATCAAATTTCCATTCTTCCCGCTCGACAGCTACGAAAAATTGTTTAATACCTTCCAGCGTCAATTCATCACTAAATAGAAAAGCTAAGTAGACATGAATTGAAGGATAATGAAATTTACCGTTTGACAAGTATACGAATTGGATCGGTCATAAACTTTGAAGTCATCTCAAGAATTTCATGTGGTAGAGTAGCAGAAATTAGTACAACCTGAGTGGCTGGTGGGAGATAACGATATACGTCATAAATTTGCTCCTTAAACCCCTTATTAAGCATTTCATCTGCTTCATCGAGAACAAGCATTTTTATAGCCCTGCGATAAAAGTAACAACTTAATAAGTAAACAAATGTGCAGCTGACCTGATACTAACCTTGTTCTCAATACACGCCGTTTAATCATATCGAAAACCCTGCCAGGTGTTCCACTAACAATGTGTTGACCGTAGTCTAATTTGCGTATGTCTTCTCCCAAATTTGTGCCCCCAATACACACATGGCATTGTACATTCATAAAGTCGCCTAAAGCCAGAATTACCTTTTGTATCTGTACGGCTAATTCGCGAGTTGGCGATAAACAAAGCACTTGAGTCTCGCGTAACGTTGTATCCAAACTTTGGAGAATTGCAATCGAGAAGGTTGCAGTCTTGCCAGTGCCAGATTGAGCCTGTGCGATAACATCACGTCCCTTAACTATAGGTTTAATACTTCGCTGTTGTATAGCAGATGGTTTCTCAAAACCTTTTGTTTCCGATAATTAACAATTAGATACAATAAATATCAAACAACGTCTTCCAAAATTAATCATTTACCGTATGCGTAAATGCCGCGCAAGAGCTCCTCTTTGAGGTTCATTGTGTTGAAGGTGGGAATAACTTCGACATCTTCGCTGGTTTCAAACTCAACGTTTGAAAGGTCTTCGGCTGGTGCTCCGCGACGCGACATTTTGATTTTTTTAAAAACAATCTAAAATGTTAGTCCGACGGCAATAATTTGTTACAATTATAAATAACTTTATATATAAAATGTATGTTAAGGGCAATGCGGCAGACGTTCTCACGATTTTATTTTGACAACTATAATTGGTAAACTATCCACCAGAAATAGCAGCCTTATCACTGCTATCAACACAGGGTACATACAAATTTCTCAAGCAATGTTATCATTTTGTGTTTTTTTTACCACCATTGTAAGATTGATAGAAAACAAGGTTGCACCTCGCACAGGTCCGTTCTCTTTTTTCGTTTGACAGCGACGTCAAGTGAGAAAAAATCGTATTTATATTCACAGTTTTTTAATGCATATCAGGGATCAATTCTCGATCTGTGATACGGTGAAGTGAAAAGTTCTATCACGTTATCACTGTGTTTCTGCTTCGCGTTCCGTGAATAAATGATACAAACTGTCAAAAAGTTGTCATATTGTAAAACTATTTTGAGTTAGTGAATACTTGGTGATAAAAATGGAAAAAAAGGAAAAGATATGGCGCTCGTCGACCCCACCGATGTTGTTGTTGTTATTGTTGTTGTTGTGTCGACCCCACCCCAACAACAACAACAACTTTCTCTGCTATTGTCGTTTCAGAGTTATTGCCCTTTAAAGTTTGAAAAGTTCTTGTCTGTATCTCCTAAACCTTACAAGATACCTATATGTTACTGATATTACTAGAAAGGTAAATGAATTATCTGTCACTTATATAAAATAATATTTTGTCGAAAACCGTTCAGTTTTGGAGAAAAATGAAATTTCAGATTTTTGGTACTTATTTTTGGGGTCAGCACCAAAAACAACAACAACATCGGTGGGGTTAAGCCCTATTTAAGCCACTATTTTTTTAGCATTAAATTAATTATTCATCATATGTGGTGAAATTCATTAATCATTAAATAGTTTCAGATTAATTACGTAAGAGGCCCAAGAGAGGAATGATAGGAAAAAAGTTTTGTAACTGGAGTAACTGCGCTGGCAGATTTTAATGCAAGCTTTGGACAACAGTATCCGAAGCCAAATTATGCACTAATTGCTTCAATGTGGAACTGTGGCTTCTGTTGCAATCATTTTATCTTGGCCGAAGTAATCCATTCTAAGATTGTTGGACATAATATGTTGGGGGTTGAGATTCCAGATCTTTTGCAGTGAACCTAAAGCAGAACACACATCGCGAAATCACTATGTATATCGTTATTATTTCCAAAACCGAGAAATTAATGTAAAATTTAAAATTTTACGGCAATGTGAATTACCTACCTAAATAAGTGCGTCGTGCTTTGCGTTTCTGTCAAAATGAAATTGGAACACGCATTCTTATGGAAGTGGCTGAAATAAGCAACGTACTGACGGAGACCACTTCGAATTTCCAATTTTAGTATGCGCCTCGAATTTAAGTTGGCGGCAGATGTCAAAAAAATGTTCATGTTCGTGTGAATGTTTAAAAACTTTTTGTTAGAACATACATATGTTGACGCAACGCTGTTATTTCGGTTTACCACAGCGTTGATTTTAAGGCGCAGTGATAAACGCAACGCAAAACGCACTTAAATAGGTACCACAGATACTTATTTACGTAGATGCGCAGAACGAAGCCATTTTTCCTTGTTTACTGGCGCAACAACTGTTTACTTTATAAACCTTGTTTATGTACCAGTTATTCATATCTCTGCTTGTTTTTCCTTTATAAAAATTTTAAAAAAGAAAGAATACAATTTCGTGAATAAAAGAGGAAATAAATCAAATTTAAAAAGTGGATGACAAATCTAGTGCTCTGAAAACAATCAATTCAGGTGGAATTATAGAGTTCTTCCAAAATTATTTGAGTTGAAACGAAATTTTAATTATTTAGCTATTATTATTTTAATTATGTAGCTACATATTTATGTAATATTGAGCGCAACGTGCATTACTAGCTGTTAATTCATGCATTATCCCTAAAACTAAAAACAAGGCGGCAACGACAAAACCACCGAAATACTCTGAGAAGCGAGGTCATGTAACTCAACGTCATCGTCATTATCCATCACATCCTACCACTAAAAGCGATATGAGCTTACGCGATGGAACAATCAGCAGGCTTCCTTTTATTGTGCCTAGCCTGCAGCGTAAGATAACAAAGTTCAATTACGATCTCATTGAAGAATGTAAGCGCTGTTCAGAGGATTCAACTCTGTCAAATGGAATGTGCGACGCATTGGAAAGGTAGGCTTAAATGGATATCCAAATATCCAATTCTTTTTGTTCGGTCTTGACTAAAAGTGTTCTAAATGTTCGGTACTTGTGTGACAAAAGTACTAATAAAAGGAAACTTGACAATGATTCCAAGAAAATATCAGAGGTAACTCTGTTGAAAACTCGTGCAAAACTTATGCTTGTTGCTTAGATAAATATACGGAATTGACCAGTATATCTGATACTTGCTTAACAATCTTCTGTTTAGTTTATTTTGTAGTAGTAATGGTCAGCCGGGTTGGGAGGAACACAGCGAACTTAGTATTTTGATTCCGCACAAGCCCAAGGTCCGCATAAATCAGACATGTGTATCAAGCCACGCCATTTACTTAGTGGCTGCTTGACTCAGATAATTACCAGTTTTCTGTGACGGTTAATCCTGAAGCCTTCTTACTTTATATATTTTCAGACACCCGTTGTCCGAAAAGCATTCACATTTTCTCAATCCTTGCTGGACGAAAAGACGTGTAAAACCACTCTTGAGAAGTAGTCTTGGTATAATATAATCAGTCTGGGTATAATATAATCAGCTAAGTCTTTCGAGAGGTTCCCCAAGATATTGCTTTGACCAGAATTTCTTGCCTTCCAGAACCCTGTCTGAGTCTCATAGCGCAACAAAATGCTTCAGCCCTGACGACACCATAGGTAAGAATCGACGCTTGAAAAATCGATCGATCACAACCCGCAAGCGTACTTACATTGGCGGTCTACAATTCTTCCCACTTATTTAAAGACAGGATGACACTGATTATATAAGCCAAACTCTCACTAATCTGATAATCGTAGCTATGCTGCAGAAAAAAGGGAGGCGGAAATATGTTCGGGCATAGCGATATAGTTGCATCAAGATATTATTCTCTCCAGTTAAATCTCCAACTGCGGACGGTATCTGTTCAGTTACGATGTAGAGCCTAAGGGAACATTCGGTACCTTGGCTGCAGGTCAGTTCAGTGTAAGTATTAAAGTCCGTTACGTTTCAATACGTTGGATAATGACAATTTGTTTTATTCCGAAATCAGCAGATCCGAAATGATTTCGGAATAAAACAACTTGTCATTATCCAACGTATTGAAACGTAACGGACTTTAATACTTAAGCCGAAACCACAATGGCGCGTTAGTTCGGTCGCGCTTTGATCGGCGTTTGATAGACTTTACAAAAACTTTACGATAAAATCTTCCACGACGCTCGAGTTTCATTTTCTAAAACACAATGGCGCGTTAGATAGGTCGTGCTCAAATTCTACTAAGCACTGTTGAACTCTTCAAAATACCTTGGTTATGGCTCCAACTAGTGTAGAGCGCGTTGTAAAAGTTGCAGTTATATTGCACAACTTTATAAAGCTAAATGACGATGCGTACTGCACTAAAAAAACGTGGATATTCATGACGAAAATGACGAAATTAACACTTGAGCAAATAAAACTATCTATCTTAATTAGCATTTCTATATTTTATTATTTCTTCATTACATTTTTTTTAAATTGAAATGTCAAACGCCAGACCTAGTTGAAGTAGAACCAACTAGTGCGTTTGAACGAAATTTACGTGATACGGAAAAATTTACGATATAACGCCTGAGGTCTTGTTGTGAATTGCCTCGTAAGATTCCGTGTGTTCAATAATATCTGTCAAAGCGCGTCCGACCTAACGCGCCATTGTGGTTTCGGCTTTACACTGAACTGATGTGCAGCCAAGGTCCGAATCAGCCGAAATCAGCAGATCCGAAATGATTTCGGAATAAAACAACTTGTCATTATCCAACGTATTGAAACGTAACGGACTTTAATACTTACACTGAACTGACCTGCAGCCAAGGTACCGAATGTTCCCTTAGGCTCTACATCGTAACTGAACAGATACCGTCCGCAGTTGGAGATTTAACTGGAGAGCCTCCCTTTTTTCTGCAGCATAGCTACGATTATCAGATTAGTGAGATTTTGGCTTATATAATCTATTTCATTTCAATAAAATAACTATTTCCACTTTACGTCTGCTAACCGTATCAACTTTTGAATGAGTAATCGCTTTTAGCAGGATTTTTGCTTACCCTTCTAACAATTCGCCCCTTTCCTGCATCTTAAAGCTTCTTTGTCTGTCGGAGCGCTACCGATCTCACATTTTCTTCGTTAATTCGAATTTTTTTAGGATCTTTTTTACAGTACTGTGTTCCTTTGTGTTATTACCAATTATATTTCAATTATTTCACCAATTATACGCAGTGAGTTGCTTTCTTTACTTAATTTTACCAAAAGCTCGCGAGTTTCAATTGCAGTTTGTTTGTTCATGTTTAAAATTTATTTAATTGGACACAAAAATGCAAATATACGAATTTGTTTTATATATTTTTTTAAAAGCTTCTCACGTGAATTGCGCCGTGAAGTTGTGAAAAAGGTTCGAAATGGTTGTGCACCACTTTTTATTGCCTGCAAACGCGGTTGTTTTGAAATCGTTAAATATTTAGTCACGGTATGCGAGGCAGATGTCGAACAACGTGGAGTCTTCGAGATGTCTGAGGATCGAACTTTTCACTACGTAACACCGCTATGGTGTGCAGTTGTGTCTGGCAAGCTTCCCGTAGTGAAGTACCTAATACGCATCGGATGTGACATAAATGCCGTATCGGATTCGGGGTCGACTCCTGTGCGAAGCGCTTGTTTCATGACTCATGTGGATATTGGTGAGTACTTGATCATAAAAGAATAAAGAGAAGAGTTAAATAAATAACGTTGCAGTTGAGTACTTAGTTGAAAATGGAGCTGATATTAAAAAACCGAATATGAACGGCGGTACTTGTCTCATCAACTCGGTGCAATCAGTTCAGTTGTGCTTATACTTAATTAAGAAGGGTGCCGATATTAATGCCAAAGATATACAGGAAAAAACTGCACTTCACTATGCCATACAGGAACACAGGTATATTTTTATATCGATAATTGGGCTTCAAAAATTAGGATGTAAATAGGTTCTTCTAGGAACTTCCAGTTTGATTATAGATAATGAGGGTGTTACATATATACCCAACTCTCGTTTTACATGATAGATACGTTCCAGCGAGAAGCCGTGCAAAAAAAATTCGTGTAAAAAAATATACATAGCTTATGGAAAAACAGAGGATTCGTTCTGCATATAAAAAAACCGTGTTGTTTCAAAAAAATGCTACATTTTCTTTGGAAAACCGTGTAAAAAAGAAAGCAAAGAGAACTTTTGGAAACTAAATTTATTCATATTTACATAATTGCATGCATTTAAAAATTCTATAAAAAAGAATACGATCAAGACTACAAAAAATAACGCAGGCCACTACTTAAATTACATACTTAATTATTTTTTTAGTTTAAATAGTCTTGATTTGAATCACTAGATATGTTGAAAAATTCAATCGACCTTGAATCGAGAGAAACATTGGACGTTAACGTCGTTATTTGGTTTTTTAAGAAATTTGTAATAGTTTGCTGGGTTTTTGGCTTTTTAAGGTACTTATACATTTCCTGACACCTGGCCATACACATCTGCAAATTACGTTGAAATTTTGAGGCACGCTCTATGTTGGGATCATGGGTGACAAAATATTCTTCCATACTTGGGCCAAATTTCAAACCCTTGGGCCAAGTTTCAAAAGAAAACCTATTTTGAAAATCGCGTAGAAAAAATGAAATCGCGTAAAAAAGGAGGATCGGTTCAAGTTTTTTGACCGTGTTGTTTCGAAATCGTGTAAAAAAAATGCGTGTAAAAAGAGAGTTGAGTGTACATATATCTGTTATCTATTATCCACAAGCCATAACTCCTTAAGTCGATTTTTCTTACTTCTCAGGAGAATTATTTGAAGTTTGAATTCAATCCTACAAATCAATAACTATTTATTTATTATTTTTTTGCATTTTGTACTCTTTTATTAACTTAAGAATAATGTTATGGACAAAAATATTAATACTATTAACATTAATATTATAGTATTATTAATATTATACTATTTATTCTGTGATGTAACGTAAATGAAGCTATGTCGTTTTTGGAGAATTTCTTTCTTTTAATTTTATAATAAACTTGTTACAAATTTAAAAAAAATATTGAAATTAGATTTGAGTAAGCTCAATTTAACAGTGACAATAACTCATTTTCGTCCTAACTAGAGTTAGGCGATATTTATTTGTGGCCACAGATATAAGATTCAACTTCGCCTTAAAAAGCGCTGCTTTTAATTTTGTGATGTATTGTATATTATTATACTAATTTATTTATTTCATATTTATTTAACAAAAACGTACACTAACAACACAATCTTTTATAGTACATAAAATTATATATTAGCACTATCATGAAACAACTTATTATATAATAATTAATACAGTAAGACCCCACTTAACGCGGGGGATACGTTCCATAAAAGTAGAGCGTAATGCGAAACAGCGCTAAACGAGGCAATCTTAATATGTAAATACATAATGGGGAAGATGGAAGAAAATTGGTTAGGTATTAAATTTAATAATTATGTTTTTTTAATAAAAATAAAACCAAAAATTTATTTCCTACAAAAATAAACAGCGAACCGAAACAGCGTTAAGCGGGGTCTTAGTGTACATAATATCTTAAGAATTAGACAAGAGAAGGATAGAAAAAGAGAAAAACTAGGGAGAAGAAGAGAGTCATATTTGAACACTACGATTTAGGCAGTAGAGAAGTACTGCACAATTGCTTTCTTAAAGCAGCCCCCCAATGATAAACGTCTTAAGCTCAAACGTAAAGAGTTCCAACGTCGAATGATGCTAATGAAGGAATTATTGATCGAGACGAATGAGAATGTTGTAATTTTTCGTATAGCTAAAAAGGGTTTTTGGTACGAACCAGCTCATGTAAAAAAAGAATATTTAGAATATTTAAGTACTCAACTATAGCACAACCTAGAATACCCTTACTCAACATGAAGATATGATCAAAGCGCGAGAATGCATACACATATCTAGCAGCATTATGTTTTCTAATGCTCTAATGTGACTGCTTTTTACATACACTCCTTCATTACTTTCTTTACTATACTTTAGACTTGAAACAGCTAAACTACTCCTTGAGAATGGTGCAAATCCATACGCGAAAAGCCGCTATGGTGATGATGCACTACGCACAGCATGCCTAAAGGGAGCACATCAAATATTCGACTATTTGAAAACCAATCTCGAATATCCGACATTTCGGATTGCAGAGGCACATGAATTGATAGGTATTTATTACAAGTATTTATTCCATACAACAGTCATAAAAGATTTTGTACTTGTTAGGTTCAACATTTCTCGAAGAGCATAACGAAACCAGGGTGGCTATGTTACACTGGCGTTTAGCGTTACATCTACGTGCTTCACATTCACCTTACATTGGTATTCTATTACAATATTTATGTATGTTTTATTTAAGTTAAAGCCTGATTATTACTTAGAAAAACAACCGAAAGTACCTATGCGTCCGGCATACGGTAACGCTGTCGAGTTCTCCACTTTAGAAGAACTCGATAACATAGCCACTGATGTGGATGCCATGCGCATACAGAGTTTGTTAATCTGTGAACGTATACTGGGCATCCAGCATAAAGATATGCTATTTCGTTTAATGTTCCGAGGTGCATCATATGCTGACTCCTTGCGGCTTCAACGTTGCATTGATTTGTGGCGTTTACTGCTCGAAGTACGTGTCAAACACTGCTCTATTTTATACACGGACACATGTTTTGCAGCGCAAGCACTTGTACGTCTCATGCTAGATTTACATGAACGATACAGCGGCAGTGAACAACAGAGTGATCAACAACAACGACAGCATCAATACAATGATGATAATCATGAGCACGTTCCACTCTTCGATGACGTTTATGGTGTATTCTCAACTCTCACTGAAACGATTGGTGAGGCTAGAGCGTTGCTGCAGGTGCGCCCAGTATTCCGCAAGCAGCAGGAGAATTTCGATCGTGTGCTTAAGTGTGTTGCTCACTTGATTTATCTACTTATAAATACAGCAAATACGCATGACGAAAAAAAGTTAGTTTTTCGATCAGTACGTGAACTGGTACACATTAATGTGAATAGTGCCTGCACCAGCGACACTTTGCTGCATTTGTGTGTATCCCGATTGAATGTTATCAAGAGTGGGTACTTCGGCGATGAAAACAATTTAAAGGTTGGTTCTGAGCGGAATTTAAATAATTTAATTAAACTTAAATGAATGAAGAAATTAACTAATTTTATTATTCATGCAGATTGTATTTCCAAATGTTGAGGTAATAAAATTGTTAGTAGACTGCAATATAAATGTAAATGCCAAAAACGAAGCCAAATCTACACCTCTACATGTGGCATCGTTGCCGTACAACTACAGTAATGATGTAAGTTTCCATTTGTGCAATGTTCAAATGTTTTAATTATTTACAGTATTGTGCATAAACTAAGCAACCTTTCCTGTGACAGTGAATAAAGTTCCCTAAAATTATTAACAATTATGTTATAACAAAGAAAATTACATTTATTTACTTCTTAATACGTATTTATTATATATCCAAAACAACAGCAACAAATGTTCTTTAATAACGATAAATATGAAAAGAAAACCAAAAATATCATGTGCAAAACCTAAGCAATTTAATCGAATATTTAGTATAATAGCCATTATTTTTTACAGCCTTATCATGTAATTTTTTGCGTTGCGTTTATTTCGCGTTTTGTTTTGTGCTTTTCGTATTTTTCGAAGAATATGAAAATCTATAAACCTCTCAAACGCAATCGAAACGCGAAAATAAACGCAAAGGCAATTTTGTTGGTAATTTACATGCTTTGCAGACTTCACGTGCAGCGAAATCAAAGAGCGCTTGGATGGTGTATTTCCCTTCCAAAAACAAGAATCGAATCACCGACCGATATTGCTTTTTTCCATTTTTCTAGAATACGCGGACACACTCGCCTCCACACGCTGTCAAAACAAAACTACGAGTCCGATTCGGCTGAATTTGTTGTTGACAGTAGCTGTCTACAACAATGTACTACACGGTAGAAAGTTTCTCTTGCGATCGTGGCGACCATCGGGTGGTGAAGCTAAGTACTTATCGGACCGCCCTCGTATAATAAATACGTATAAAGAAGTAAATAAATGTAATTTCCTTTGTTATAACTTAATTGTTAATAATGTTATGGAACTTTTTTCACTGTCACAGGAAATGTTGCTTAGGTTATGCACAATACTGTATATTACTTCGCTTTCCAAAAAAACTATTAAAATTCTATTTATTATTATATTATATTATTAATGATATTGTGTGTAATACAAAACCATTCATTCTAAAATGTGTCGAAAGTTTTCATACTTCCAGAAGTTGGATCTCTTGAGAAATGCGTTGTTATTTCAAAATCGTTCGAAAAATATTTAATATTAGATTCATTTTAAAAAAATTGTATATGCTAAAAACTTAATTTATCACGGTTATCGTAAAATTTATGAAATTTAAGTACATATTTGGTATGTTATTCGTACGAAATATAGAAATGCATGTATAAAAACATAACAAACAAATAGCAGACAAATAACCAAAACAAAGGATATTTTTATATCTTTCACCATAATAAAATTGTAATAAAACTGTGAATTATAGTCTTACATCAAGTTGAAAAACATTATCGGACAAATTTACGACTCATGCGTCAAACAAAACTGGATAGACAAGAGACAGAATACAAAATCAAATATCAAAATTACACAGGGAAGCGAGAAAAAATCAGTTATCTTTAATAATTAATTTCACACATTGTATTCAAGCTCTTTTTCTTCTTCTTTATTGCTTTCTGATTAAGCATCTTCTACAAATATTCTGAGCAAATTGCAAACTGTTGTGTGTTTTTGTAATTCATTTCGTATTGTTTGTGTGTGGTATTTAACCAAAAGATAAAAATACCAATATATTTAGTCTCTCCAGTTGTGTTTGAGGCATAACTTAATTTGTTCATTTCTATTTAACAGATAATATTATTGCTTTTGCAAAATGGTGCAGATTTAGATCAACCCAATAAGTCTGATGAACGTCCGTTTAATGTAATTGTTAGCAATCCAGCCAATACAATACCACTGATGAACTTCATAAATCTCAGATGTTTAGCTGCTACAATCATCAGCAAATATAACATTCCTTACCGTAATCAAATACCAACACTCTTAGAAGATTTCGTTAAGCAACACGAGCGCTGAAAACAATTTGCTCGAAACGCGACAGTTCTTAGAGATGTGCTGAGCGTCAGGCGCTTAAATAAATTTATACCTACACTTTAAATTAAATTGTAAAATATACATATTTGTAATGAACTTTTCTTTATTAATAAACCAAAATAATCTTACAGGCGATGTTTTTACTCATTTACTATTGTTCTCCATTTCAATCGGAATTGAATTCAGACTTGTTTTTGTCATGGCGTTCTGCAATCCGATCGAATTTCACATGTTCGAGAGGCATACAATTCCGATTCGAACATATGTTTGAATTCGTTCAAACATAATTCATGTTTTAGAAGAGATCAAATCTATTACTAATGAATAATAGCTGTATCTTTCTTTCACGTTGAATAAAGAACTGAAAGATTAACAGAATCAATTGTGTTGTGCGTGTTTAGAATCAATTGTGTTGTGCGTGTTTAGAATCAATTGTGTTGTGCGTGTTTCGGCCAGGCCAGAAAGAGTGTTAACTTCGGCCTGGGCGAAGTTCATATACCCTTCACACGTTTACTTCAAAATTAGGCGTGGCCATGTTCTAATTTTTTTCCTTTTCATATTTCTATTCGTGCTCCTGTAGACGAGTTTTATTTAATTCGTGGGCGGACCACGCCCATTTGTGGAAGTCTGTTTTGGTCAGAGACTGTGGACTTCTGGACAAAATGTCAACCGCAAATTCGTTCTACAAGCTGAGAAATTTAGCTATAAGCATGGATGAATTTACATTCACTATAAAAAGTAGGCGTGGTAATGGTCCGATTTTGCCTATTTTCAATAGCAATGGTATACAATATTCGTGCCAAGTTTGATGAAGATATCTCCATTCGTTCTCTAGTAATCGTGATTTCGACAGACAGACGAACTGACAGGGCTAAATCGACTCGGGAGGTAACGGTGATCAAGAATATATATATTTTTCTATACCTGTCACGCCTCCTTCAATGCGTTACAAACGGAAGCACAAAGTGAATATACCATCATCACTTCGTGTGTAGGGTATAAAAATAGTAAAAAGGAAAAAAGTTGGTCGGATTACTTCCGACAGAAAATTCCGATAAATCGGAATACAGTACACCTCAAATCCGGCCAATATGCAAATGTCGGATTCGAACATCGGAATCGGAATACAAAAAACCTCAGAGCAATAACTGATCGGAATGAAATCCGATTCTGTGTAAATCGGAATGCAGAACAAGGCTGATTGATTTTTAAACTACCCGTTAGAAAATTTTCTGAAGGATTTGTTCAATAGTCTGTAAAATTATTTAAAAAATCTTCAGCTCTCTCACAATGGTTGCAGCCAAAACGACTGTCCAAAATGCACTAGTGGGCAGGGAAGTAGCATCACTACGCAAATTTGCAAAACTATCGATGATATGAATTTTCCAACCCATATTTGCATGCGTAAAGCTATTGTAATACACCGTATCGGGCCACGTGATATTCGGTGTTACTTCTAACAATGCCGGATCCTCCGGCGAACAGACAGTAATGAGCGAGCGATTAAACTTTTTAAAGCTTGGGAAATTATCATCCAAGCGTCGATCATAGTTGCTCGGGTACTTAGAGAGACATAGCGGACCGGCAGCAGTTGGTTTTGGGTGTCCACGACGTGTAAATTCAACACCTGCTAAGACGCGTATTTCACTTTGCTTAGCATCAGATAATCGATCAAAACCGCCACTCGGCTCGTCTGTAATCACGAATGGATGATAATGTTCGGATGAATGTGGATTATTTCCCCCACGTACCTAAAAAGAAATCTGTTAAACAAAATGTTGCATTGAAACTATTCTTACCTTAAATACATAAGTGAGACCACGTTTCATATACAACTCTGGCACCATGTAACCATTTATATACCAAGCTAAACCACTCGAAACATGTCCTATAACCAAAGAGTATATTCAAAACTGCTGATTCAAAACAGATCAAGTCGTAGTTACCCGTAAGGCCTTGATAGCCACGAAGACTTCCAGATGGTCCCAGATAAGCATTGAAAGTACGCAAAGATCTGTTATATAATAGTATATAATAAATTATTATTCCTGGCTTATTTAACCTTATTAGGCTTGAAGACATTTTGAAGCTTACGCACCGATCTTGTATTTTAACTCTTTCCCAAACCTGTACTGGGTTATCTGTCCGTTTAGTAAAACTAAAGCAGTCGTTGGTGGGCTCACTAATGTTGAAATCAATGATTATATCGCTTTTTGGATAGAAATTATGAAATGCGGGCTCGTTGTTGGCATCCAGTTGCCCCAGAGCCCACACCACATAATTGCTTTTATCCAGACGAATTTCTTTATCACCAGAATCAGCTGTAGATGATAACAAATGCACAAACAAGTTAATAATTTTATAACTTCAAAAATATCTTTGTACTTTAGCTATTCAAATAATTTGAAATTTGTGATTCCTTTGATTTAACCCAACTATTTTTAAATTAAATCTTTCAAATTCTTGTATTGGGTCGGCAAGAAAGTAATTTCGGTTTCTTTAATATGAAATAAAACGACTTTTTATATACAAAATTTACTTTTATCAATCAAATATTTTCCATTCTGTTCGATGACCATTTGCCATCTTTCTGGTAACTCATTATTCCCCGTTCATATAACTTCTGGTTTTTACCAACAAAAAACTTAACCAAGTTCGATTGGAGGTCATCATTATTAGCATAGTTTTTACCATTTAAGAAATATTGTAAACTTCGAAATAGATGATAATCTGATAGTGCAAGGTGGGGGCTATATGGAGGATGTGACATAACTTCCCAACTAAGCTCCAATAATTTTGTTCGGGTTGCTAGATGTGTGAGGCCTAGCTTTATCGTGGCGGAAAATAATCTGGCTGTTGACACAAGGTGCCGGCAATATTTAATTTTTATCTCTAGTAATTTTTTACTAGAGCGCTATAATTAACCAGTGATTCGGACGTTTCGGACAATTTAAAATTTTTACCTCTACAATCCGGACAATTTTTTTTATGCAAGAATAAATGTTAAAATTCGGGGGTTTCCCGTTTTTTACCCGCATGTTTTGTTAATCATACTTTGATTTACATTTTGCACTATCATTGCTTCAGTTTCAGTTCATTCTTTCGCAAGCGTGTTTGTCTAATTCCATTCCAAGTGCCATGTTTTTAAATAATAAACGCAAACATAAAACGCTAACCTTAAAGGAGAAGTGTGATATTTTACAAAGTCTTGATGAGGGAAAAACTATTAGGCAGTTTGCGGAAAAATTACATGTTCCTAAATCAATGATTTGCGACATTAAAAAAAATAAGGAGAAGATAAAATAATTTATTTCGAATACCTATAATGGACCCGGTAACATTTGAACCTGAATAATGTAATAAACCATTTTCTTATTATAATATGTATGTATAATTGTTTTAGGAAATAGAAAAGTTATGAAAAAAGCAGAAAATCCAGAGTTAGAGGAAAACTCTATAGTCCGGAAAACTCGTTAATCCGACCGGCCCTAAAACTATACATATGTGTCCGGATTGTCGAAGTTGTACTGTATTTAATATAGGTTAGGTTATACGAGCTTGTAGCCCTTGAGGGAAGGGCTATGTTAAGATGGGAATTCCAAAGTTTCTAGCCAGATCAGCAACCCTGAAGGCCACACCCCATTGAGCTTGATCAGGTAGAGCCCGCGTGAATGCCGATCTGGCGCTCTTAATAAACTTTAGGAGACTATAAACCGGCCGCTCTGACTGCTCCGGCAATCTATCTAAGAACCCGATCCCCACCGTGTTAAGAAGGCGTCGGGATAGGGCCGGACATTGGCAGAGCAGATGGGTTAAAGTCTCTTCCTCGTCTACCTCATCACAGCATCTGCAGTGATCCACCTTCGCCCTGGTTTCTATTTTAATTTAATGTAATTATTTAATGTAATTAAACGTTGGTTTGAATCTTAAAATATTGTCTAATTTTCCAGTAGTTAGTACTACGAAATCACTAAAACTTCATTTACAGATTTTATACATAAAAATAAACATATGCATTGGTACAACTTACATGATATCAAAGTACGACGAAATGTGATTGTATTTACACTATCCTTACGGCTGTAGGTATTCAGCTGAAAGTTATCCAAGCCACCTACGACATCGTCACGACATACGCCTTTATTTTTACCTAGAACTTGCACGCACTGCAATTTTAACACGAATGATACAATTAGCGACTACAGCTATTAGATTTCGGATTCATACCGGGGATAATGAAGTGATATTATAGTCCACTGAATATCCGCGTATATCATCAATGAAAGCCACTACCACGTCAGCCCCCATCATTTGGCTTGAGGTCTCTGAACCCGAGATACCAAACGACATGTAATCATTCTTTTCGACCTGACCTGCCAGCTGTAGCGTTATTTGCGGCCCAAACACTTCCCAAGACACTTGCAAATCCTTGTGAAGTTGTCGACAGTTTGGCAACGAAAAATCATAGGGTGTTATTTTTACTAATGATGGTGGCACGTTAAGGTTATCCGTTATTAGAACATGTCCAAAATTTTCATTGTCGCCCAGATCGTATATGCTGATCCAATCAATGTCGAAAATGGTTTTATCACCAGGTAATTCCAATGTTATCGTTTCCTTACTGTATGCTCGTATAGGGTCTAAGCTGTGGTAAAATTAATTTTTAATTTATGAAAACCAGAATTAAGCATCCGTCAACATACTATCCCATTTCATCAGGTATTTTATACCCTTTACTCGAAGGCTGTGCTCCTATGCCTGCCCAAAAGAAAGTATGTTTTCCTAGACCGTCGTAAGTGAAGTCATTGATTTGTACTGTTTTCGAATCGATCAACTCTAAAGAACTGCTACTGACATTGTGACTGCGTTGCGAAAACGTTCCTCCCTGCTGAGTTTTCGGTGGCTCAAACTCTTCCGGTATGTAAACATCACCGAAATTATTCTGATTATTCAGGTCGTACACAGCAAGCCATTTGATTTCTGTGATCTTTTTGTGATCTGGCAAGAACAGTGTCAAATCCTTGTTGTGGTATCTATCAAGTATATTGGTCCTAAAAATGTAACCAACAACAATTATTTGAGATAACAGTTAATATATCGTCGTTTCCATCACTTGTTATGCTCATTGGGCACGATGAATCCCTGAGGTCCAGGTCGATTGGATGCACCTGCCCAGAAAAATGTATCGGCACCGTTGCCATCGTAATTAAAGCCAACTATCAGAAAGGCGTACTCATTCACTGCATAGACATCCCCTGAAACCTATGGTGTTAGACGAAGTTTTACAGTAGCAATCTCTTTGAATCTTTTTAATTTAAATGTGATCGTGGCTTACTTGATGATGATACGAATTGAGTTTTCCCAAATACTTTCCCTTATATGGACCATCTTCATCGTCACCAATAGCATCTAAAAATAATTTATAATAATATAAAATACAGGTTAAAAATGGGTTGTCCTAACACGATTTCAATATAAAGTTCCTAATAGAGAGTTAAGAGAAGTTTAAATCTTATCAATTTTACTCATCGTTTCATGAATGTGCGCCACTATGATGAAAAAAAAAATACTAAAAGAGAACTAAGAGGGACATAGTTGACTGCACATGAGGACATTTTGCCAATTTTTAAAAATTTTTCCCATTTCCGGTTCTATGAGATGTTTTGCATTATTGGGCATATACTTTATTATTAAAAGTACGAGTTTTAGTTAAAGTTTTATTAAAAGTACTATACGAAGACTTTTATTAAAAGGTAAAAGTAGAAAACGTTATTTTTATTTAAAACTAGCAGAGTACCCGTCATTGACTCTTTTTCTTGTTTTTTAAGAGTTATTTAAAAGAAAATCCGGAAAAATTTGTATGGAATTAAAAAATGCTTGAGCACCTTTGACTCAAAGGCTTTGAGATAAAATTGAGATATTGAGATAAAATTGAAATTCAGATAATCCAAAAAAATATAATATATATAAATATATACATATAAATAATAAAAATTACAAATTTTTGGATAGAATTTATTGCATATACGAGTATGTAGAGTAGACTAAAGTATCTTAGGACCGGTGCAGAAAGTTTTGTAAAATTGAAAATTCTCACTATGTTGTTTTCTTCAGCTTATTCAAATTTCTGTTCTTAGCAATACTTAAATACATTATTTCAGTAATTCAGTAAAAATAAAAAATAAAGTAAAAATAAAGTAATTTTTTTGAGCTGTTGTCCGTATGCTCGAACTTTTCTTACAAGGCCCTCCAACATTTCTACAACCGTTAAAGTTTCATTTACTTTAATGGATGCTTTTCGCCACATAGATTTAGCCATTTTTTGCAATTCTGGTACATACGGTGGTTCATGTCTTTCGTGATATAATGAATATTATTGTCACTGAACCACTTCTGAGTGACATTAGCATAATGTGCTGAAGACAAATCTGGCCAAAACAAGGTGTTGTGTGTTATTTACGTTGTGGCCATTGTGTTTACGTAAAAAACGCAACAGACGTTTGTGCAGACATTCTTTGGCATAAATTTGCGTGTTGACTGTGCTTACTGTAAAGTACGGGGTTGATTTTTCCGCATTGGCAAATGGCTTGCCAATTATCCTTAACCGAGGGGTTCTCTTGAAACCGCAAAATGGTCCCTCGCGCGGTGGCATATGTTTATATGGCGAGTTTTGCCAACGCTTTAGAACTAATATTTGGATTATTAGTCGAAATGGACAACATTTTTTTTTTTACATTTCCAAAAAAAATTTATTACAAGTTTAAAATTTGCAAAACTTTCTGTACCGGACCTCATATCTAATTGATTATCTAAGAACCTCAGAATAGATAGTTTTTGGTTTTTTCATTTGGAGCATAAAAAAAAATATTATTAGGATTATCCACACGTGAACATCCAACATATAGCTGTCCATGCGAAAAGCAAGGTGGTTCTAATTGTAATCCCGCAACCTTTAATGTGATAATGAATAGTCATCACAAAGCTCAACCGTATAGAAAATTGAAGCCTTTTAATTTGAAAGGGCGTCTATGTAGGAATTCTAGGTATTCTTGGAATAAAAACATTTTCACCATTGCCACTTCCTGAGAGAATGCTTGCTTCAATTACTAAGGCATAAGCTTTTTAACAACTAATCTTGTTTCGTTGCACAAGAGTGGGGGCTCCAATTCATTAGCAGCATAATCGGCGTCCCAACCTTTAAAGAGATGCCATGGCCCGGTGTACCTGGAGGCTGAATATAATTTAGAAACTCTGTAGGATAGATGACAACTTCATTTTCATCTGGAACAGTGTCGATTGATTTATAGCATACGGAGTCACGTGGAATTTTCTGCAAAATGTGTGCATTAATATTATCCACAATATCATCCTTTGAAGCTAATATGGCTCTTTCACATAGCCACGTATGATTCACTTTGTCACGAAATGTATAACGCATGGACATAGAGATGATAGATATAGAAAAGTTAAGGGTGTTTTTTTAAGAGCTGGAGAACTTAAAATGATAACACAAGACAGAAATATTGTTGGAATGAAATCTTTTTCATTTAAATATGATTTCCGATTCTTCGATAAAAATGCTCATCTTCGGCTAGTTTTAAATGAACCCAATCAGCAAAACAGCCAGTCATTTGGCAATTCCTGTACGAGCTGTATTTTATAGGAACGTAAGCCAAGATCCTTACGTAATTTTTCACGTAGTCGAAGGACAAAGGCCAACAAGTTGAGAACGACGACGAATCGACATTTTGGCGTCTTCTTCAACACTTCGCGCTACAGCAGCAATATTCTTTTCGGTACGCACATTTCTTTGTTTTGCTGATGGTTTTGAATCGAGAAGAGTAAAATTAATAGATAGATAACGATAAGCGATAAGCGAAAACGATAGATAACTACACGAATTGCTTGCTCAATAGGCCGGTTATGTTGATCGTAAAATGGTGCTCCATGAACTTCGCGAACAGAATTATTTCCCTCAAAGTAAAGTTCCACAATTTGGAAGCATTGTTCTGGCGTTAAACGATTCATCATGACTTACCAAACCTTACTGAACGCAGATATAATAATTAAGTTTATGTGAAGTTCTAGTTTAAGTTTGTATTTCACTCTATCCGGTTCTGCAATGAAAAATCTAAATAAATTAAACTATTTCATTTATTGTAATTAAATTTTTTCCAAACTTTTTCCACCATTTTCTCGATCTCTTCTTTTGTATATCGGGTATCCATAATTTTCCGTTTTTGATTCCGGCATAAATTTCTTTGATTATCTCTTAGTGTATTTGCCATTTTCCATCCAAGGAGCTGTTGGATTTAAATTTTCACATGGTCCATGAATCATCGTTCTTTCAGTTGTTTCAGAAAGAGATTCATTATTTTAGGTATCAGATTCATTATTTTACGTATAATTGCGTCTATTTGATTGGAGTTTATTTTTGTATTGAGCCATAGAAGAATATGTGCATGAGGAAGATCTCTTTTTTACCATTCAATAGAAACATATACCCTATGGTACTCTAAAAAAAAGACGTACATAAAGGCAACAACCGCATTAAAATTGGTCGTCCCGTAGCTGAGATATGCAGCTAAATAAATATCGATAACCGGATTCAAATCGGTTAAGCGGTCATTGAGATCAATAGTTTTAAGCAAACAAACAAACAATAATACATTCGCTTTTATTATATTTATTAAAATTTGGTATTTATTTATGTTATACTTCATTATACTCATTTCTTTCCTTTAGGATTCCTTTAAGAAATTTTAGAATTCCCGTTGCTACCATTATTTCGAGGAATATTAACTTCTCGGGATAATGGTATGTCCAGCCAAAATATGTACATACATAAAAATACTATAAAGTAATATATGTACATATATACAAGACAAAAATTATAGGAAACAAGTAATGTAGAGTTTGAAACATTAGCGTACTTGTTCAAAGTGGACCTGGATCAGGATCAACCACGGGAACGATGCGGATCAAATGGCATAATTTCATGGGAACTTGACAGCACAGCTTTGATAAACATAGTTATGTTTGCCAGCTGATTAACATAAATCAGCCAAATATTGGGAATGATGGATTCTGATCTAATCAACTTCTTGTTTGAATCATTCACCGAATCCAAAACTGACTCCGTTAGAAGCTTTAAATTCATTGATTCCACTAGCAGCGATGACAGGCAGGAAAGCCATGCAAAGGTTAATACTTTTTTTTAAACTGTTGAGTCCTTTATCGAGGAGGATTTAAAAAAAAACTCTTAGGGTCAAACGTTTGACCGCAGTCTATTTCGCCGTAAGTAAAGTTCTGATGGAGAGTTTGTTGCACCTTCTGTGTTGTGCGGTAATGAAGTAGAGCTGTATATTTTTTTAGAAGTTTTTTAATCGTCTGGATTGACCTCTCTGCCAATCCATTGGATCATGATAAATATGAACTTGAAGTGTGATGATCAATTTTCCAGGCATTCGTAAAGATTAGAAAATCTTCCGAATTAAAGGGTGATCTATTGTCCGACAGCATTATTTCAGGCTTTGTTTGTGAAGCAGATAAGTGTAACGTAAGAAGTTTACAATGCAGCGCACATTCTTTATCAAATTCTGTGAGAGAATGATCGGAAAGTGATGCTTTGGACAAGGTATCTGCAACAGATTTATAGTTTACTGCTAGATCATAGCATTGTAATTTTAGCATTAAAAGTTACAGTCGGACGGGTATTTTATGTACTTCATGATCAAAATGTGATCAATGTGAATCAGTGGCTCATTATCAGTTTCAACAGTTATTTGTCTACCAAAAATAAATTGGTGAAACTTCATGCAGCCAAACAAAATTGCAAATAATTCCTTTTCAATCTGAGCGTAATTTTCTTGGCTTAAAGTGAGAGTGGCTGATGGATACGCTATAGGCCTTGACAGCACCTACAGCAGTTTGAAATGCGTGCTTCGAAGACCAGCAAATAATACAATTTTCTATAGAGATTACGTAGATTACTACTTTCAGAATATAAATTTTTAATAAACGAACCCAGGTAATTAACCATGCCAAGGAAGTTTTACAGATCAGAAACATTTTAAGGATGTG
Source organism: Myopa testacea (assembly GCA_949629155.1). NCBI lineage: Eukaryota > Metazoa > Arthropoda > Insecta > Diptera > Conopidae > Myopa > Myopa testacea. Next base: position 57,767,243 of record OX451345.1, read on the forward strand.
GCATTTGCCAAGATTTTACTTTCATCTGCACGTATACCTTGTTCGTTAAAAAAGTGATCAATATATTTAATTTCACTACATAAGAATTTTGATTTTTTTTATTAAACCTCAAGCCACATAATAAGAAACATAATTAAAAAGGTATGAAAAATAAAAAAGTATGACAAATATGAACAGAACAAAAAATTAAAAATAGAAATAAAGTAAAAAAATTAAAAATATTAAAAAAAAAATATGAGAAATAAACATGAGAATATGAAACACTAAACACTAACTAACGAAATAACTAGGACACAATACGCACAAGAGTAGTAACATAACATAAAATAATTGAATAACATAACACAGTTTCACCTCCTTTAAGAACCGACTTACTACACGAAGACTCCTTATATTAGGTGGCAAGCAGTTAAATAGCCGAGGAGCACTAGACAGATGGAATCTTAAGTAAAGTTGCAAGTAATGCGATGAAACTATGCTAAATCAGAATTCTGAACTCTCAGTGTGTATGCAGGATTCAATAAAGAACCAAATGAATAAAGACTGTTTTCAGAATTTTATTAAAATAAAGATGCTTAAGGGGAAGAATATTGAGTTCTTTGGAAATTGGGAAGCTACTAATTGTTACTAATTGTTTTAATTGCAAGCTCCTGAGTGGAGTATAATGCGTTAATATTGTAGTTAACAGTCCCTCCCCAACAAACTGGGCCATATTCTAGTTTAGAATGGAAAATTCCAAAGTAAATCCTTCGTAAGAGGTTAGGAAAGCAGCATTTTTAAGAGATTAGGAAAGCAACCTTATAATCACATTTAATCACAGAAGGGTATAAATAGTAGGCGTGGTCGTTACCTGTTTTCAAAACAAAAAAATTGGCTTAGTAGCTTTATTATTGTGTTCAAATTTGAACTTTATTTCCGTGGTAATAAATTTGTTTTCATGAGCCATAATGTATTAGTGTAAAAGTGGGCGGACCGCGTCCAATTTTGCTATTATAATGTTTTATTGGAAAATAAGTTGTTACCTACAGTTTTATTCAGGAAGTTTATATATTCAGCAATATAACCATTTAAGACCCTCTTTTGCCTGTGTAACCTAAGAGTTTGCGGATATATTTAGAATATTAACGAATAATGTTATTCTATACCAGTGGTTTCCAAACTTTCTGATACTGCACATAAGAAAAAAATAAAACATTGGCGGCCCCCTTATTAGACAAAATAATATAAGCACATTTTCAAGTTGTAAAAAGTAATGTATTCATAGAGTAAAACTAGTCATAACTCAAAAACGAACGCTAATATCACAATTTCAATAATAAATAGGCGTGACCGTCGACCGATTTTGTCCATTTTCAATACCAACCTGCACCCCATAACAAAGAATATTTCTACAAAATTTCATTACAATATCTTTACCGGTTATCAGGTATCTCCTGTGATCTTCATTTCAACAGACAGACAGGCTGACGGACATGGCTAAATCGACTCAGGAGGTGACGCTGATCAAGAATATATGTATATACTTTTCTATATCTATCTTCTCTATTTCTATGCGTTACACATTTCATGACAAAGTAAACAAAACAAAGAACATGTTTTTAGGAGTGGAATTTGCAGTCATTTCGAACCGAAATATATCCTGACTTTGGTTTGTCATATTTTTTATGGTTTTATTGAATTTTGTGTTAATTAAATTACACGATTAATTTTTGTAACACACACAAGTTTCAATAAAGTAAATACTAAATAAATGCAACTATTACAACTATGCAACTATACTAAAGTTTTTAGAAACGATGTATTGTGGAACGATTTTTCATCATCCCGTGCCAGGTTTTGTTCGGCGACAACACTCACTCTAGTTTTGCTAAACGAATGCATTAAACGCCAGCTTTTGACCAGTCGTTTCATATCGCTTCTTTATCGTTCGAATAAGGATTGAAAATACCATTTAACGAACTAGAACTCATCAGAAGTACGGGAAGTGTTGTTGTTTGGAACAATTTTTTTGGAAAAGTTGAATTATGTCCATAATTACTATAGTAATCGCATGAAACTGTATTGCATGATACATAAAATAAAGAAAACGAGGGGAAATTCACCCCTTCTCATCGATCAATTTTGTTTTTGTCTCGACCCTGTATTTTGTTACACTCTGTATGTATCGGAATTGAGGCTTGATTTCATGTCGAGAAAAAAGGCAAATTTCAAATTGAGGATTCATGTTCCATTTTTGTTGGGAATGTTATCAGTATCAAAGACATCAAACATTAAACATTTGAATTGTAGCTTGATATCAAACTATAGTCAAATGTAATTCAAACGAAAATGTTTGTTGAAATTGATAGTTAACTAAGAAGAGTGGTGTTGGAAACACACTGCGGACCATTGGTAATTGCAGGTAATGTAATTGTGTTGATACTTACCAGCGCTTATTATGTAAAATGCAGCGTAAACAATTGTAATGCTTATTAGAATACCCACGCTGTTGATGAACTTCGAATTCACATTCAACTCCATTTAAAATTCAAACTAGGCAAATGTGAAGGCTTTTAATAATTTAATATTTTAAAAATACATAACTTTGTATGTATATGTCACAGTCAACCATGAATACTTTTTACTGCGTTGATTAGTACTTTCTTGCCAATGTGGCAATTTGACCAAGTTAAAACGCGCACGCGTAACTGTGGTACCTAAACAAGTGCGTCGTGCTATGGGTTGCTGTCAAAATGGAATTGGAAAGCGCAGTTTTACTGTCTATCTACAACGCAACGTCGCAATCGATTGCGATGTTCCTATACAAAAATGGAAAGGAACACGTCGTTGAGCTCTCTCACGTCGTCGTAAAATTTTCTAATTTTAAAGCTTTAAACACAACCAAAGCAGCAAGATGCAACTTCAATTCTCAGCTGTCAAATTTACATGGGCTCTTATGGGAAACGAGAAAAAAATAAAATCTCCCATTTCAGCTTTGTTTCGCCGCTACGTTGTGCCGCTAGACTTAGGCTAATTTCTAATTTCTGGCGGCTTTTGATAGCGGCAGAAGCATTCGTCTTCTTATTCTGTATTTGTTTACACTTTTTTGGCGTTTTGAAAATGTTTCCCGCAAAATTTATATGAGCATTTGAATAAGTGAGTATTTATTTCTTGATTTCTTGAGTGAGTATGCATTTCATTCATTTTTTGTTTACAATTTCTTGAAAGTTCAATGTTTGGCCGCTAGACATTGCTGCTATCATTTGGTTTAATCGCCAGAGCTTGGCAGCATTTGTATCTGCATCTTGCATCCTGCTGCTTTGGTTGTGTTTAAAGCTTAAGAATTAAAATTGTTTAGGCTCGAGGTCAATTTGAAAACATTACATTTTCTGCATATAAAATATGCATATAAAACAACAAATCTTGTTGTATTTATTTTAAACAAAACAACAACAAATTTATAACAACAACTAATTTTTTGACAACCTGTTCCGATTTTCTCATTTTTTGAAAAACAGGAAAGCAGGATGTTTTTCATCCTACTTTTCGATGAAATTCTTCATATTCCCCAAAAAATGTAAATAAATTTGACAAACAAATTGTCAACAAGGAAATTATTCAACTTATTTTTATTTAAAACAAAATGTAAATAATTTATGATGGTAGAATTCAGTCATTCGAAGATTTCGAGAGAGAGAAATCGTTATTGTTTGCGACGTCGCATCGTTGCGTTGTGGTTACACAGTTATGGAAGTGGCTGAAATAAGCAATGCACTGACGGAAAGTACTTCGAATTCGAATGTTAAAAAAATATTCATGTTCGTGTAAATGTTTAAAAACGTTTTGTCAGAACATATGTTGACGCAACACTGTTATTTCGGTTAAGCGAAGCGTCCTTTTAAGGCGCAGTGATCAACGCATCGCAAGACATACTAATTTAGGTACCACTAAGTGGCATTGGCCGGTGTCAGACGGATCATCACGATGTGTGCATCAGTCAGAAAACACCATGCTGAGAGCCCAGATAATTTTCTCTGGATTCAGTTGTTTCTGTAGTGTGAAGTTTATTGTCCGTCACTTACCACATTAACATTATGTGTTGTTGGGAAAATGTTTACAGTTGGGACTTTAAAGCTTATAAAACATTAAGAACATTTATTTGGCCAAACTGACAAATTGTTATTGCTTTTTGTACCTTGTCAACTTTCAGCTGGAGTTGAGTTTAACCAGAAAGGATGAATTTTTGCGAGGATGTCGAGGTTTTCTATCGGCATAGTCATTCTATTGAATTTCAGTTGAACAGTATAAAATTTAAAATTGAATCGTTACGAAATTTCCCCAATGTATATTTGTATTTCCCGTCAACTTATACGTATTTGTAAATATTGCTATTCATTTCTTCTAGTGTAAGACCCATATTAAATTGCAAAGATTTGTTGGATCAAACAGTAAAACTGTTTTTGTTTTCTGTACAAGGTTGACAACTCGGAGTTCATTCGTGAAACCCATATTACATTGCAAATGCGGATATTACACTAGGAAAATTGTTCGGAAAAACTATAAAATTGTTATTGCTTCCTGTATAATGTTGTCAGGGCAGAACCTAGCCCAGTTCGTTTTCCTTGGGTTCTTGAATAGTTCTATAGTGCGACCCTGATATCCAAGAGAATCCTAGAGTGGTCCGAAAAGGATCTTTTGAGGGTTAAGTTATAACTTCAGATCTAGTCCTATCGATAATTGTGGGAGTGGTTCCCTATTGCAAATAACTAAATTGCTATGAATTATTAAATCGAAAATGGACTCACCCGTTTTTTTTTTGTCGCTTCTTCCCCATTGCGTGCGGTGTACGTTGGCGTCACATTGTATCACTAGACTCAACTTGCAGTAGCAAGTCCTGCTAGTGCGCGGACTTGGTACGACGGGAGGTCCTCTTTGTCGTAAGGAAAGTATGCTGACGAGAGTAGGAGTGAACCCTATCAATTCATCTGCCATTTTCAGTTGACTGTTGTTGTTGGTTTTGTCCAGAAGTGTCTCTGAGCAAAACAGAGTATCACAAATGGGCGTGGTCCGCCCACTAATTAAATAAAACTAGATTACAGGACAACGAACAGAGATATTTTCATAAAATTTGGATTTTTTTATCTATTTAAGATTGAAAACAAAAAAAATTAGACCATTGCCATGCCTAATTTTTAAACGTGTGTAGGGTATATGAATTTCGGATACGCCGAAGTTAACAATCTTTCTGGTTTATAATTATAATTATATTTTTTAATTTTTTATTTTATTGTAATAGATTTTTTATAAAACATTAATTGTGCATTGAGTTTGATTGTTATTATTTTTTATTAAACATGATTAAACAGCTATTTTCATGTTTTATGAGTATGACTCTTATTATATTTTCAATAAATTAAATATAAAATAAATAAATAAAAAATCATAATTATTTTTGTTTTCGATTTATACAGTTTTTTATGCAACCATTTTTATTTTAAAGCAGAAAATAAGTGTATGTATTTAAATTTATCACTGTAAATTTTTATATTTTTTGAATTAAAAGGAAAGCGTAAACAATATTATTTTTTTTTTTTTTGTTTATTGAATTTTTTATTAAAAACCACTGAATTTGTGTCGATTTATTATTTTCGATAGGGCATAATTCTTTAAATATTGCATGGACTTTTATGCTCATTTACGTACATTAAACATATGTACATACATGTGGTAACATATGTTGCTTCTCTCGTGGTTTTCCTACTTCGGAATTAAATATAGTACAACATAACTTAAGTATATAAATAATTACTACTACTACTACGAACAACTCTTCCTCAATAAAAAATATTAATCGAGATCGTAAATACTCGTACAATATATCTACGTCATAACATAGAAAACTGCGATGATTAATTATTTTATGAGCATCGATTTAATATGCAATTTCAAAGCAAAAATTAAAGTTTACCACCATTTTTAAGGAACGACAAATTTTTTTTATATAAAATTTCAACCATATTTATGCCATACTTTTACTGGCATTTGATTTAAACAGTTATTAAGCTTTAGTTCTTGCTATCCATATGATTTCTTAGTATGAAAGCACGCATACAAGAAGAGTTTCAGAAGAGCAAAGAACATTTATTAAAATCCAGAAAATTGTTTTTACATATTTATTTTTACTCTTTTCCTCATTAATATTAATTAACGCGATGCTTACAATTATAAAGAAAAATTATACATATTTAACAAAATGAAAATAAACATTTTATGTGCTTGAAGTTTTGAAAAGATTTTATAAAATAAGCTAATTGGAAAAACTAATAATAGAGGTTCAAAGTTCAGTAAAGACAAACAATAATTTGCAGTTGAAAACCTAATGAAAAAAAGTATTTTAAAGAACATCAAATACTGCTCATCAGCAGCGATTACTGAAGAACATAAATATAATAATTATAAACATATGCTAAAGGTAAATTACATTTATGGTAATAATCATAATAATATAGAAATAATTGTATTTAAAATTAAAGTTATTAGCATTAATAATTATAATTAAGAATGAATTTAACACGATTATTGGCTAAAATTTATCTTGAAATATGAATAGGTTATTAGTTGCTGCAACTGCTATTATATTCTCTAGTGGATGCCAGGCTGTGTGTAAAATTTTCTTATTGAAATCGAGGCAATCAACACTGATTTCGTCTTTTTTTCGTTTACCGCCAGTGCAGACTTTTCGTGGTTTGAGTACGGTTTTTGGTTTGATGATGTCGCGTGAAGCCTCAAGTGTGACATCCTTTTTCGAATTACGATCGAAAACTCGGAAGAAATTATTGTAACTGCCTGTCATAATTGAAGTATCTTTGCCATTCCAACAACATTCAAATTTGTCGAATATACAGTCGTTTTCATACAACGAACACAATTTAGCACGTAGATATTCATGTACCTAAGAACAGGGCAGTAAAAAAAATAAAGAATTTGTGAATATTTATAAGGAACCTTTAAAGACTAGCATCTATTATAGGCAATTTTGCTTTTCCTATGAGACGCACTACTTACCGGATACGTTTCAATTGGTTTCGATTCCATATGCAAATCCCAAACCTTAATACTTAGATAATCTCTGGAAATCATGTAACGTCCTGAATTGCTTAGTTTCACATCACTGATGGAGCTAATAATTTCGCTAAAGAAACTGCGATTAGTTGGATTCTCTGGCTCTTCAAATTGTTTGCTATGCCGATCACATAACGCCGAAGAGCGCATATCACATAAGCGTATGGTGCCCTTAGAGCTGGAGTAAACGAAAACATTGCACTCGGTCGGATGGAATTCGGCAGCCGTGATCACTTCCGTTAATTCTTCCATGTTGGTAGGCTTGATATCGACAATGTTAAAACTCTGATCGGTCACCTCAAGATTCCACAAATTAATGCGCAAGTCATCAGCTGACAAGTAAGTTTCTTGGTCCGAATTCACGCTAATTGAATTTATGTGATAGGTGTGAGCATTGGCGAAAATACGGCGAGGAGACGCCTCCACCAGTAATGGTATTTGTTTTACGGAAGGTACACGAAGCGCGGTAATACATTGTGGGTCGCGTGTAAGACCGTTCTCCTCTTTTGTATTATATCCCTCGAAAGACTTATCGCGTTCACTTACCTTCCACAGTTTCACTGTTTTGTCATTCGTCGAAAGCAAAAAGTGTGCAGGATTTTTCCGACGCAGCCATCGAATTTTATTGATTTTTTCCTCAATTTCAAGGGATTTCAGGTAATCGAATTCAGGCTCGTGCGATTGGAATGTCGAATAGACATTGTATTCACCACGACGTGGCATGACGCTTTTCGATACAGGATCACGCTGTTGTGATAAAAGGAAAACGAGAAAATAATATCAATGTAGAACTAATGTTTGATATTAATGATTGCGGAATCTAAGCCGCCTTTACCTGAAAGATAACAACGCGACCTCCTTTATCGCCAGTTGCCAGCAGTTCACCATCATGGTTAAATTCAACACAAGATATGATATCTGCATCCGTGACATCATCATCTAAAGCTCCTTTTATCTGTGAGAAACACCAGGAAGCTTCTCCATTACCTGAAATATACACACTTTAAATAAGTATTCATCACTGAAAATTGATATTGATGAAGACTTTGTGTATTGCAAAGTAGTTGCGCATTTAGTAAAAGTCCATGAATTGTTTAAGATCATTCGTAATGAGAATGTCTGTTGCCTGACCATCAATTCCAATCACAAAAAACATAATTTAATTTTTGAAATAAATTTGATAATTCTGACAACTACGCATCACCTTCCAACTCTTTCTTTGTAAAGCACTTTTACACATTTTTCATTCATTATGGGTTTCAAACAGGGCTTAGGTTTAGTTAAGTTAGAACGAAGTTCTAACGTGCAAAATTAGATGTGGCTCTATCTGTTATATAATCTTGATCATCGCCATCTCCTGAATACACTTAACATTATTTGACTCTTTGTCTTTCTATTAATATAGATATTTGTGAAAATTATAATAAGAAAAATATTATATTAAAAATTAAATTTTAATGTAGGAGTTAATTTCAATTACAATGTTAAATAAATTTACATAAAATCGAACAAATTATAAAACAATTTTAAACAAAACTGAAATAAAATTGCACACAAATATCTTGAATAGTAAAACTTCTTTGAATTAGGAATGGTTAAAATGTGCTCAAAGCAAGACACAAAAAACCTTTTTTAAATAATGTAATTTTATTGAGGTAAGTTACGGGGGAGGTGGAAATTTGGCATCTGGACATCTAATATACAAACTTATTATTGTATCAAGGTCCGGTTCTTTCACTTTTAGTGACACTCTTACATCTTCGTATGTGGAAAAATAGTATAGAAATGTAACTTACCGGCCATAATTTATTGGTCGACAGACGACGTTAATCACAAGACAATAATCGACGACTTCCCAAGGCCAGTTAACGACGATTCAGTTTTAATGATTTAATATTCTTTGTCTATAACAGCGAATCTATCAACAGAATCAGTCTATTAAGTTATGAAAGAAGAAATGCAAATATGACAGCGTTATGATATCTAGATCAACGACCATCCAAAGTAGTAGGAGTTAGAAACGAAAATTATTGCTACTTCCTTGTTTCTATTTGCCCCGTGGATTCTTTGACTTATTACTTCGGAAAGCTGCTTTCGATTGAGTTTTAAGAATATGCCTAACCTTCAAATAGTTATTAGACCTCAATTACAATTTATTAAATTTACACCTGAATCACTAAAAAAGTAAAAGGAATTTAGAGAATCATTCTTTTTGATATCAAACGCGACTTACATTAGCACTGGTTTTTAAAAGCGAAACGAACGACTACGAATGAATAATTTTCCAAGTTTACCTATCGGACCTATAATTTTTTGAAATAAAATCTTGCATGTTTTGTATTAAAACAACTTCTTAGAATTTGCACATTCGATCTAAAATCCTTCCAAAAAAATTCAGGACATGTAAAATATTTCCATCTTATAGGTTTTTCTTTTCCTTTGCATCTGTTTTGTATCTCACGATTCAAAACTTGATAGCATTCGAAAATCTTCCCACATCACATGTATTCAGTGGTATAACACAGTCAAATTAATAATGTTATTTTTATTATATTGGGAGATATGTACATTTCCACATTTATTAGAAACAAAGAATAAATGCCCGACTATGAAAAATGACGCGAAAGAAAACGCTCTCGTTTCTATCGTAAATCCCTCGGTTGGTGGCTGTCGTTATTTCCGCCAGTTTTGTTCGATTTATCTTGAAAAAAATGACAACTACATTCTGACATTCAAAATTGGCAGTGTTGTCAGCTGTCAATTCAGAATTTGTACAGAAATCTTTGGGTACAGGTTAGGCTCTTGTCAACCTAACCAATGTTATTGCTGGTGTTGTTGTTTTCGGCGGTGTCACCAACAAGAACAAAATTTTCCCCGCTCTCATCTAGTACTGGAGTTATAACACTTTGACGTTTAAATATCAAGCCTATATCTCCTAAACTTTACGATACAAGTACATGTTATTGGTATTGTTTCATCAGGATCGGTGCAGGAATTTTGAAAAAAACGCTCTTTGAAACGTGAGAATTGAGGTATTCGTACTTTTTCTCTAAAAGTAATAGTTTTGTAACAAAATTTTAGTTTACGTAAAGGTATTGGAAATTCCTTTATAACTGTACCCTATCCGAATATATTCAATAATTTAGGAGATATAATGATAAGAATCAAATTTTGACGGGCTATAACTTCATAACTATACGACAGCAAAAATGTGGTTCCACAACGGTAACGTTAAGCCTAAAATTTTGTCGAAAACCGTAAATTTTTGGAGAAAAATAAAATTTAAAGCTTTTAATACTACTTTTTATCATTCATTCATTTTTGTATAATAAACCCACATAATTATCCCTTTATGTGTATTATTAATTTTTGTTGTTTATTACAAACAGTTTGTTCCTATAATTCAAACAAACATTTTAAGCGAAACTTATTCCTTATATAATTATTGAAGTTTTTATTTTATCGATCTATCCTAACCAGAACTATTAATTTTAGGACTCAGTATCAGTCCCAAATACTTGTACTTATAGTATACTTAAAAAATTGAAGTACATTTTATTTGGAACTTGAAATTGTTACAGTACGAGTACATTATGCGGTACTTCAAAAACAGTACAAGTCCTTTTGTAGTATCAAGTCTTTTTCAAGTAACAAGTTTATTCAAGTAACAAAGCCTTTTTTAAGTATAAAGACTGGAAACTCCTCTGATTTCGTGAGCGAGCTCAAAAAAATGCGTGTTCACGTACAGTGTATGTGAATTTTATGGTGAAATTGTTTCCTTGTTACAAGCAAAAAGCGGCTATGGCCGTGGTTATGCTACCGAGCAAAACTCTGTAGGAAATTACTCTCATTTTTGTGATCGGAGTCCGTGCAAAAAGAGTGGTTACGCTTGTGCTTGACCCACGCTTGCTTTCTTCAAATATGTATATTTTTTTTCACCTTCAACAGCAACCCGTCTACTACCCAAATGAGAAAACGTATTATTTTAGATGTTGTTTTCGACGTGATGGAATTTATTTAATGTTTAACATCAATATTTTAGGTAACAATAATATTTTTATTTTATTTATTCATTACTTAAGCCTATGACAGGCTTATTGTCATATTCAGGCCAAAAATATAATAGAAAAACTTAACCTAACACCTTAAAATATGAAAAGAGCTTTAAGCAATAAACAAAGAATAAAGAATGTTTCTGAAATTATTCCTAGATATAGAAAAATCAATATTTAGAACATTATCGGAACATAGCATATTTAGTTCTAACATAGCTCTTGTTGACCATAATTGGTACGTGAGAGCTTAGGATAAAAAATATATTTAACAAAAGCTTGGTTAGCAGATGAGAGCAATCAATAAAACCGGATGCAATATCGAAAACAAACATCAAGTATAGCAAATTCCTTCTCGAGAAACATCGAGAAGAACATTGTGGAGGGAATGAAAGAGCCCGATTTCTCAGATTGAATGAATTTCCAAAAACACTTTGGGTTAGATATAATAGAACTCTCATAATTAATAATATGCTGTTTATATAAGAATTTATTTAAAAACGTAAACTCCCTTGAATAAAATAAATATTTAGATTCAAATTCCGAATTACCGGAGCACTTAAACAAATTTCAAAATTTATTACGCAGATTCTTCAATTTTTTCAGTCCCTTAGTATACCACGGCAACCACTAAATTCTAGGGGGTAGAGCTGGGATTTCCCGTTTGCAGGTATCAAGGACGATATTTTTAAAAATGTAACAATGTGTTATATCTTTATTAGGACGTAAATCATGCCAATCAACATTTGAAAGGAAATGATTCAGATATTCAGAGTTACATCTACTAAAGTTAAACTTGAGACATATTAGATCCAATGTTCTATTGATTTTATTTTTGAAGTAATTCACTTGAGATAGACCAAGACTTAGTAGATTATCAATAAGGTTAATTTGACAAGCATGATTAACATTACATGCAAACAGCCCCACACTATCAGGCGATTCCGCCCATAAAATTTTACTTAAGTTGAAATCACATAAAACACAAGTGTTACAATTCAATCCAATAGAAGAAACTAAATTAATGATATTGTCAACATGAGCCATATAAAAGTTATCATCACCATTAGGTGGAATATAAGAAACCAAAAAATACATATTTTCTGTTGCACCTGCAACTGAAACGCCAAGCTGATCCAGAAGCGTGTCATTATTGTGAAGATGGAACAGTGATGATTGAAATATCTGCTTAACTGCTATCAAAACACCACCTCCTCTTTTAAAGCCCGTTTTTAAGGAATCACAATCTTTTCGAAAAACTTGGTACAAATCAGCGTCGAAGAATTCCGCATCATTGAACCAGGTCTCAACAATAACACCATAATCAGCATAACCGGCTTGATTCCGGACATGTTTTGGTAATAAATTCGAAGTGTATGAGCTGAACTAGAAGGCAACAAATTGCGACCCACCGTTACTTGGTGAGCAGCGCTGCTGTTGCTTTTGGAACAAAAAACGAAACGGCTTCAACTGGATTCCAGATAGTGGGATCTAGTAGACTATCATAAAATTCGGGAGCAACACTCACTTTGAAACTGATTTTTTTTAAACTTTCAGCAACCGTGTGCTTTTTAATTAGCCTAAAGCACTCTAAGTGGCATTTATTTATTTTGTCATGCTTCTCAATGTAGGAAATCAATTTATCAGACGTAACAGAAGGCTTAAAGTAGGAGATATGAACCCATTTCTTACGTTCAACAACCTCTAAATCTGCCATATCATTCAGACCCACTATAGGATCCGCACACAGATTAGTAGTTTTTGGTATGAGCTTTGTTTTTCAACGCAAATTAGTAGTTTTTGGTATGAGCTTTGTTTTTCTAGGTTTTTTCGTCAACGTGACAAAGTCGGAATGAAGTGGCGCCGCTGTAACTTTAAGACCCACGTCATGAATGTCTAGATTATTCTGATCACCAACAGTACCAATAACAACAGAAGAATCCAAGTTGAAAGGAAACACAGCGTCAGGAACCGTACAGTTAAAAGTATTCCGTTCAACTGATTCAGCACTGGAAAACAACGAAACTGGTTCCGCAGAGAGCCGACTGAGAAGCCAATGAGAAGTCTAAATAATTTAAAAATTTAAATAAATACATTTTAATAATTAATGAATATAATTAATAATAAGATTATTTTTCAAAACTTTTATTTGTAGGGTATCTAACATTCGGCCAGGCCGAATATAGCACTCTTTCTGGTTTGAGTGCAAATCAGAATGTAAGAAATTCTAAATAAATTTAGAATTTTTTGGCGAGAAAAGAATTCTAATAGCGTCATTAGTGAATACATTTTATTTCAGAAATCTTAAAAAGGAAAATTACCCTTCCATTCGTTGGAAAATACTAAGAAACTAAATAATTAATTTAAACATTTACAATAATTAAAATTACATATACTGATTCAATATTTGTTATATTTCAAGATTTTTCTAATTTTTTAGTATTGCTTTTTGCAGGTGACATCAAAAAAATGTATGTAATTTTACCACATTTCCCTGAATAATAAAATCAAATGATTTATATCTTTAATTTGCACTTTTAATTTAAATTTAATGCAGCCTTCCAATTCTTCTAGTGATTCGATTCCATAGAAAAACATAAATTCAATAACCAAGAGTTGTTCGTAGATCTGACTCCAATCGACGTCAATTGTTTGAGCACACGTCTCCAATAACCAGAAGAATGAACGTGAAAATTTATTTTCCAAACTCTTCTTTTGTGCTTCATTAAGTAAATTAATATTACCAATCAGAACCCAGTAATCGAGACCGGAGGTAATAAAACTGGTGATCGATTTTGCTTTATTAATATTTATCTTTTCTTTCAAAGTTGTAGTGTTGTTATCATCACTAGTTTCAACGTCACTCACGTCCTCAAAAAGATGACCACCGTCGTAACATCGCCGTGGTGTTGTTAAATTAAGGTTATTAATTGGCTCCATATCACATTCATTAAACACATTTATTGAATGTATAGAATGGATGTTATCCCTGGTTCCAACTTTGTTCGCATTTAATTTCTGCCGGAATTCCGTTGAGGGCAATAGAAAGTCGCTCGCAGTTATCTAAAATGTATTGAAGATAAGATACAGGTTTAATCGCATAAAATGCAACATAAAACTAGGCATCGACAAGAAATATTGGATGGCGGTAAATTTGCCCCATACGTCTGGGAATGCAATAATCAGTAATAATAACAGCAATAATTTCTGCTTACTTCATTTTAATTTTTAAATAAATGTACAAAATTTTTGTTCCCGAACTATTTAAATTAAATTTTCATTTTCTGGAAAGATTAACTTAGAAACTGAAATTCAAAAGGAAATTAGTCAACTGTTCTTCATCGTTTCTAAGAATTTCTTATTTTTTAGAAAATAAAATGGCCCTAAATAACGGTTTTCAGGGCTGGGTTAAACTCCACGATATTATTAATATGAACCAAAATGATCATCAAGGAATATACATACAATGAATAGAACGCGCATCTCATACAAATTTTCGATCGAAACATTTTGTTCACTGGGTCATAGCAGTACGACCCAACTTTAGCAGCATTAAATCTTTTTTGTAAATCTAGTTTCTTTCTCACTTCACTCTTTCTTTTCTCAACTTTTCTCAACTTCATGTAATTGATCTCAATGCCATTGTTTTGTTTTTGCATAAAAACTGATTTGTTTTCCTTCAGCGTAAGAAAGGTTTGTGAAAATGTATGCCAGATGATGTGAGAACAAAACAATTCATCGATTTCTTTAGTACAGTGCGTGAAGAGAGGAAACGAGGCAATTCGATTTTTTTTTTTGTTTTCTTACAATAACAAATGAAGTGCATACGTCTGTCTGTCTATCTAACTTCGAAATGTTTATATCCTTACGTTATGTTATGTCAAAGTTCTTATTAAAATAATTAATACTTTGTTTAGTTTTATTCTTTGATATTTATTCCACACGTGATGCGGTTTATGGATTTTTCGTTCTTGTTTTCAGAGAAGAGTATGTATTTTACAGTTTTTTTATTTGTTAATAGTGTCTGTAGATTTTTAGCAATTTTCACTGTCCGTCTCGTTCTTTTGTTGGTACATTTAATGTGTGTAACATTTCTACTTTATAACTTTTCCTAGTTGGTCTTCTGTTGTAATATTTTCGTTTCTTTTATGTTTGGAGAGTACAAATCACACTCTGTGATGCTGTGATTTAATAGTGCAGTTTTGTTGTCTTAATTTTATAATCTGATTTGTGTGATTCTAATATTGTATGTAATTTTGATTTGGTTGTCCCCACATATACCATTTTGGATATGTTGGATCCGTCCCCCGCATATCGAATTTTGTATACGACATCAGATTTTTCCAATTTGTCCAGCTTCGTTTTCATATTTGTAAGTTTGTTGCAGATTGTTGCTTGTTTTTAGTGCAATGTTTATTTTGTCCTTGTCACACATACATATCTGAATGTCACACATATCTACTTTACTAGATAAATCCGCTATGTCAATTATTGACTTGTATGTAAGTCCGAGTTTGGTCCTGCGATTTTATTTTTGTATTTTCTGGATTTTTTTTTTTGCCCCTAATTATGTCTTTTATTGTGCTATATGTGAAACTATTTTTATGTAGAACTTGGGTTATGGTTTTTTTTATTTTCATGGAATTGTTTGCCCCTAATGCAAGTATTCTCCTTGCGAAATTGTAGACAAAGCTGTATTTGATGTGTTCATCAATCTTATTATCAGTGCGTCTAGGTATGTCAGATCTTATTTGTTTGTGAAAAAAACATATGTGCCAACATATTTAGTTACTATTCTTGGTTTTATGGACAGTATTTTCGTGGTCTTATTCAGAAGTTATTTTATGATAATATCTATGACTGGTGATACAGGCGACCCCATGGCCATTACCCTTAGGTTGTTCGTAAATTTTTTGTCCAGTTTTAAAATATCTACTTTCTTTTATACAAGACTCTAATACTTCTGTATACATATATGTAGTTCCTTTATCATATCCGTAAAAATTGTTGAGTTTCTCCCATTATTTTATAATAATCTCTATTGCTAGGTTTATTTCGGAAAAAGTGATACCACGTCAAACATTTCCTCTTTTTATACCCTACACCTTAAGGTTAAGGGTATATTCATTTTGTCACGAAATGTGTAACGCAAAGAAATAGAGCAGATAGATATAGAAAAGTATATATATTCTTGATCAGCGTCAACTCCTGAATCGATTTAGCCATGTCCGTCCGTCTGTCTGTCTGTTGAAATTACGATCACAGGAGAACTGGTGAAGATATAATGAAATTTTGGACCACGCCTATTTTTTATTAAAAATGTGATATCAGTTTTCGTTTTTGAGTTATGACAACAAAATTCCTTTCTTCCAAAATTCGTTCCTGGGTATAGAGTAGCATTATCCATTAATATGCCAAATATGGCGTGATTCGCCCACTTTTAGGTTAAATTTGAACACAATAATAAAACTAAGGTAGTTATTTTGTTTTTGCTGTAGACACGAGCGACCACGCCTACTGTTTATACAGTATATAGTATAGAGTTGACGCTTTATGCTTCGGTAATGCAAATTTTGGGCCTTCCGAGAGTAATTCCTGTATATTTGTCGGTATTTTAATATTCGTCATGTGCACAAAGCAATTTTCATTGTATTTTATCTTGTTCCAACTTTTCAATGTTTATAAGTTCATGTCATTTTTTAATTTGTCGTTCCTTTATTTTCTTCGTTAGAATTTTGTGTATAGTTTGTGTATGTTTGGATGTTCGACCAGAACATTTTTAGTATTGTTTATTATTTTGTCATTCTTTTTTATCTGGTCATGTTTCTGTAGTATGTGATGATCCAAATTTTGAGTCGGGATACGCTCATCGGTGTCTAGGCTTCGGCTTCACAAAGAATTTATTTTCTTCAGGGAACCGCAATCACAGCACATCTGATTCTTTTAAATTCGTTACAATTTATTTCGCTCTTACTTAATTTTTAATTTAACAGTATTTTTAGTTCTCTTAACTTACAACTCGTCGACAGATTGTTCGTGTACGCAGCACAACTAAGCTCTACTATCGTCGTAAGTTCGTCTGTGTTAACAACCAAGCAGGTACTGTCGTCGCCTGTACGTTCGTGTCAAAAGCACAACCGAGAAGGCTCTCAACCGAAGTCGTTTGTCCGCTCGTGTCTACAGCACAATCGCGCAGGCGCTACTGTTTCCGCCTGTCATAGAGTTTATCAAACTCGGCTCACTCGCTGTCTTAAATCCCTAAGCTACTACCTCTGCTGATGACTTACCTAGTTGCTGTTCGCAGAGAAAGTGACCCGAAGGTTGTTGTGATAAGGGTTCGTATTTTTTGGTACTTAAAACTATTTAAGGCCCAAGATGGCTAGGGTATTCTACTGTTATTATTAAATGATTTAGAATTTTTAATAGTATTATTAAATGATTTAGAATTTTTTTGTGAAATCGTGCTTTGTAGTTTGTTGGAGACTTTTTATCCTTCTATTACTATTTTGATTTTTATTACCTATGTATATTATAATTGAATAGATTTAGTGTGGTTTTGGTGGAATTTGTGATGATGTTCGGAGTTATATTGAGGGGACAACAAAATCAATACTTTGTACAAGATTGACTTTATAAAGGGTTTTCCAATAAGAGGTGTAATTTTGATATTCAAAGATAAATGCCATTTTTTGAGATAAATTATCGCATGTTTATTTTGTAATAAAGAGGAAGGTATGCCGTTAATAATGAAAAACAACATCAGCCAAATGGCCAACACGACCACGCTTACAGGACCATATCCTTTTCAGGAAATTTTCCATAACCAAATCGCAAAGTGGCTGCCCTATGTCCTCGATAGCCTCACGAATTTCATCTTTGAAGTCTTGAATCGACGCTGGGCTGTTGGCGTAGACCTTATCTTTCACGTGGCCCCAAAGGAAGAAGTCGCAAGGTGTTAAATCACAATATCTCGGTGGGCAATTGTGATCACCTCTTCGAGAGATAACACGGTCAGGAAACTTTTCCCGTAAAAAATCAATGGTTTCGTTGCTTGTGTGGCACGTAGCGCCGTCTTGTTGAAACCCTTGTGTTCGGGTTTTATTCTTCACATCACTAATTTGTCCCAACAGCTCGAATTTTTCCACCAATTTCTGTATTGCGGTCCGACAAGGTGCTTCACGACGACCCAAAAATGCTTTAGTTTTGCGAACTGTGACTGCAAAATTTTCACCATTTTTGTAGTGAATTTTAATAATTTCAATGCGTTATTGCAGCGTGTATCGTTCCATTTTTAGTAATGGCGCAGTTTCTACTTGTCAAATGTTCAAAAGTGACAGCTACCGAAATAGCGGGCTATTCAAAATTTCACCTCTTATTGGAAAACCCTTTATTAGCTATAAAAAGGAGGCATGTACTGGTCCAATTTTTCGCATTTTTAATCCCAAATTTCACGATTCGTTCTCCTGTAATCGTGATGGCAGACTGACGGACGGACAGGATATATACTTGAATATACCTTCCACGCCTCGTTTAATGCATTACAAACGTAAGCACAAAATGAATATATCCTCATCACTTCGTGTATAGCGTATAAGAAAAAACAAGCCAAAAATTTCAAAGAGCTTAAAAATGCCATTCGCAGCATTTGATTAGTGCAACAGGACAAAAACAAAGACGAATTGGTTCCTCTCCCTTCTCATCAACAAATCAAATTGCTTTTCTGTCTTCCTAATGCACTCATGAATAGATCAATCAATTTTTCGCTATGAGCGCATAGAAAACAAAAATAAAAGCAAGGACAAAGTGAGTAATTTCCTGGGCAGTGAAGCTGTTTTTACTCATTTTGCCCGCTGTATACGACCGACCGCAGAAAATGTGAAACTTGTAGTCACGCGTTTACTATATTTTGTACATTCTTTGATATCATACTTCATCAGATTTTATAAGGCATATAGTATGTTGCTTCGAACAAAAATACCATGTTGCCAGCGAAGCTCGAATTTACTACTCTCACCGAAGCCGATTGCCATACAAGTGTTGACAATCGTTTCGTCGTGTGAAATAAGACGTTTTTTGTTCTTGGAAAAAGAACAGCTTGCTTATGGAAAGAGAAGGGCTTGCTGGTGAGCAAGCATAATGCGTTTCTTCTTCTTATTGCACAGAAAACTGAAAAAATTTTAAAAGAATACTAATAAACTTACATCAGCTCCAGGATTTTTGAAGTGTTTTTTACACGGCGTAGATTTTGCCAACATATTTTTGGTACTTTTCTTAGTTTGCTTCAAGCCAATTTTGTCGAAGTAATGGTTTCGATAGCTTTCGAGTTCAGTTTTAAATTCTAGTTCATTCAATTCTGCGTCATCTTGTATTTGATCTAGCCATTTCTTATCACTTATAGTATAATCTGCCTTTAGCGAAGTAGATTGGTTCCTGTCAGATTGCGGGCGGAATATTCCAACGTAACAACGTTTGCTTGTACAGGGTGCTTTAATAATTTTTAAATGCAATCCTTTACTGCAAAAGAAATCATGAAGTGGCTTCGGTTGCAAATAAAGTCGAACTGAACGCTGCGTATGATCAATACGCATAAATTCAGGGATTGTATCGATTGGTGATGAATTCGCCCTTTGATCACTGGAAATATGCAGTAAAATTCTTTTGAAATACGAATGAGCGGGAGTATAACTAGGAGGGAAAAAAATAGCATCAACTGGTTCAGGTGATGTTTTATGATAGTTTCGTAAAAAAATTTCGAAAATTCGTTTCATATTCGCGACGCTCGTTTTATTTGAGCGGTCTATTTTCTTTTCCATTGCAGGAGCTTCTACAGATTCCTGCTGACGCTGATGCTCTTCTGCTACCTCCAAAAGAAGCTGTGCTGTGTTTTGACACTGATTGAACTGTCGACAAAAGTTTCGGTTATATTGAGAAACAATAACTTTACGCATTTCAACATATTCCATCCATTCACTCCAAACAAAAAGAGGTTGGAGAGAGTCCGTAAGTGTTTTTAGTTTATCCATTTCTAAATTTAGTTTTTTTGCAGAATCCGACATAAGATGTTCGCTGTGTCCATCTAGGCCGAAAAGTAATTTTAATACGAAAATTATATAAGCCATTGCACGTGCTTCATAAGCCGGATAACTAAAGGGAGCGCGAGGTTTCATATTATCTGGAGGTAACAAAGTTATGAGTCTGCCTATAAATAAAACTACCTCTTCTGGCAAGTTAAGGTCTATCACATACCGTTGGACGAGTTTGTAAATATCGGGTTTATGGAAGTCATTAATATGTAAAGACTTAGAAAGTACTGAAATTTGTTCACGCAATGCCTATAGAAATATACATTGTATTAAAAGGATAAAAGGCCAAGAATGGAACTTACCTTGTATGTATATTTAATGGAATTTGTCGTGAAGCCAATTTCTTTCAACAAGTTCTTGCAGTGTGGTACTACATTTTCGGGGAAATATATATGAACGTTATTTGCGTTTATTCGTTCTTCGTTAATAAAACGCACCAAATCACTCATTTGTATTTCGTCCTCTACCAAATTAAGAGCTATCGCAACTATGGTATATATTTGTTTCATATTTAAACATGTGACCGCATGCTGATTCCGATTAAGAGTTCGAACCTTGGGACACATTTGATGACATTTCAAAAGCCCTTCGCTATCCTTTTCGTGCTTCTGCAAATGCTTTAGAGGCATTATTTTTTTATACTGCTTACGTGCCAACAAGGAAAACTTTAATTGAATTGCACGCGTCGTTCCGCCAGTTGAGGAAGTATTATTCGAATATAGTGAACCGCTTTCTTTGGATAAAAGTGATGGCGATGCGGATAGATTCGAGTACTCAGATTCATCCAATTTACGCTAAATAAAAATATCATCATAATGTATTATAAGTAAATATTGTGATACTTGTTTAAGCTAGAAATTATTACATCTTACAAGGGGTTAACAATTTTACGAAGTCCGGTTAAAAAATAAAGATTTTTCGATGCCACAAATATGAAAAGTTTAAAGGCTAGAGTTGAATAAAACGGAAATATTACGCGTAGATATCGCTGATTTTGATTTCCCAACAAGCAAGCGGAAGCATCTTGTCCATACATTCAAAGCAACAAAATCAACTACAACAACATCCAATATTCTTCGCTGCAACACGCCTTACTTTTTTCATAGGAGTTTTTTATAGTTTTATAGTTTAAATAGTGTTAATCAGTTGTGCTGGCCATCATAGTACCACGCACAACTATTCAATGCTAAATTAAACAATAAAGATTAAAGATCGACACAATGGGGCAGCCCTGAGATACCCCGGCCCTGAGTTATAGTTAAGGTTTGCGAACCTAAATTTTGAAATCACGACATGGCCGGCCATTAAACGACCGAAAGAAATTCCGACGTTTCAACGTATATATGTATAGCTGCGGTCTAAAAATAGTAGTAGGAAGACACATTTTACATTTCTTGTTATACGTCATGTATATGTTTATTATTTTTGGCCATGACTGTAAAAAACCGTTACACAGCTTATATCCCCACAAAATTTATATGATTCGTAAAGAAGTGTTTTCTGCTTCTTCTTGAAATCAGTGCTTTCTGAGACAAAGTATAATTTTTAACGGTAAAAATATTAGTAGTGTATCAGTGTGATTTTAAAAAAGAATTAACAATATTTCCTTAAAATTGACGACACAAAAGTGGGTAATTATATAATCTTTATGTTATTGAAACAAAATATAGCAATAATTTTGAGTTTTCTCTTCAAGAATGGGTCGCGGAAAGCATTGCACTGCAGAGAAGAGAGCACTTATAAAAAAATTGGTTTCAGAAGATAAGACCTATAAGGACATCCAAAATTTGTTAGGCTGCTCTCCGACAATGATGCCATTTACATACAAATCTGTAAAGGAGACTCGCGGGCGTAAGAAGGTTATGACAGAGAACATGGTTCGAAGAGTAGTCCGTCTCTCTAAGTACGACCCTTTCATGGCGGAGACAGAAATCAAAACAGAATCAAATGTCGGAGCAAGTGTGGAGACTCTTCGCCGACGATTGCGAGATAACAATCTGACTGCACACATTCCTCGAAAGGTTACGTTTTTGTCAAAGAAGCATGTATTAAAAAGATTAAAATTTGCAAACGAGCACTTAAATTGGCCTCCTGAAAAATTCCGAAATATTTTATGGTCCGACGCTTTTATATGGAAGTAAGAGAAGTCGTGCGTACGTTAGACGACCAGCTAATCTCGGGTTGAACCCGAAATTTACGATCAAAACCATTAAACACGGTAAACAGTCGATAATGATTTGGGCATGTTTCTCATATCATGGCGTAGGTCCAATATTCTGGATTAAAGGCGTCTTGGATCGTTTCGGATATGTTAAAATAATGAATGCCACATGCTGCAGAAGATATGCCATTGCTTTGGGTCTTCCAGCAGGACAATGACCCTAAGCATAGAACTAAACTGGCTAAGCAATGGTTTCAGGACAATAGGGTGCAACTTATGGAATGGCCAGCCCAGTCTTCAGATTTAAATCCGATAGAGAATTTGTGCTGTGACATTGAGAAATTTATAGCCAAGAATAAACCAAGAAGCGAAAATGGTCTGTGGGTGAGCATGTAACCACTAAAGCATCAAATCTAGTATAAAAGTACTAGGTGCAGTAAAACCTCAGCATTATGCGTATCAAATGAGAGGTAAATTAATTTGCTTTTAAACTGTATAAATATTTTTAATAATTGGTCCATATAAGTAGCTAAACGCTGGAAAAAAATATCAAAAAATGTTTTTCTTTAATACACAGTGTGTATTACACACGTGAATAATATACAGGGTGTTTCGCATAAGAGAGGACAGAAGACTAGGGCGTGTAGGTTGGGTCTAGACAAGAAAAAAATCGTATGGGAGAGAGGTGTCAATTTTTCCCCGTTTAGACGGGAGGGGCCATTTTATAAAAATTCGACTTAACACCGAAAAAAATAATATTAAAAAATTATTATTAATATTAATATTATTATTATAAAAGTTAGACCTAGATAACTTTTGCTTGCTGATTTTCAAAGCTAAATATCCGCTTCTTAATATCCTTTTTAAATTAGGTTCCTATGTCAAACAGTTTTTGAGAAATTTAATGACAAAATTAAAATTCGGGAAAAAAATTCCGAAAAAAAATTTTTGGTCGCAATTTTTTCGTTAAAATACGGTATTAAGTATAAATTTTTTTCCGACCATGAAATTCTCTAATCAATTCTAGAGAGAATGCTTCAAACCGGAAGGATCTATGTTTTGTAACCATTATTTAGTTTCCAAGAAAAATTATTTGAAGGCTTTGAAAATCCGCAAGCAAAAGTTATCTAGGTCAAACCATTATTTTTTAATATTTTTTTTCGATGTTAAGTCGAATTTTTATAAAATGGCCCCTCTAAACGGGGGGAAGTTGACCCCCCCTACGATTTTTTTCTTGGGTCGACCCACGCTACACGCCCTAGTCTTCTGTCCCTTCTTATGCGAAACACCCTTTATAATAAATTCAATACTTTTAAAAGAACCGTTTCATTACCTTTAATTTGCTATACGGCATTTTAATGTATATTTCTCAATAATACTGCTACGTGAATTTGAAAGGGTACTTTAAAATGTAAATATGAAACTCCATATTTTTAAATATGGAAACAAATAGTAAGATGGTCTTAGGAAGCCTTGCATCTAATAATAATGAAAGCAATTGTTATATTTCCTATATTAATAGAAAATTTAAGAAAATGTTTCGCTGCAGATGGAAAAAGTTTAAATAATTTTGAAAATTATTTCTAAAAATTTTGAATTGTGAAGTGCCGCAGACGAAAATTTTTTATAGTTTTAAGACTCAACTAAACACATTTTATTACTACATATCTTTTGAAATAGATGGTGTGTATTGAAGTGACCTATACCAAATTAAAGGTAATGAAAAGGAACTTTTCAATTTATGGAATTCATTATATATTATTATCGTGGGCTTAAATTACTGTCTTCCCGAAAAGGCCCATCGAATTGTTGTTTTTGTTGTTGTTGTTGTTTGTGATGGAGACACCAAAAACAACAAAAACATCCGTCGCTCTCCCCTACTTTCAAAGTTATAGCCCTTTGAAATTTGAAATTAGTATCCCTATATCTTCTAAACTATAGAAGATATCCGGTATAGATATATACCGCTAGAAACGTAATTTAAATACCTTTCATTTATGTAAAGTAAGATTTTACCGAAAAATGCATATTTTTGGAGACATAAACGTAAACATAATTTTAATATTTTTAGTACACTTTCCGCCCCATTAATAAAGTAAAGCATATAACTTACCAGCATTTAAATTTAGGGAAATATAAAGTAGAGGTCATTAGCTTTCCACAGCTTTTTGTTTCGTCGTAATCGGTGCAGCATTTTAGGAGAAAACTAAGATAATGAAAAATTGTTATGGAAAATCGCGCGATTTTTCATAACAATTTTTCGCCTGCGACGCTAAACTACAAAATGAAAAATTGTTATGAAAAATCGCGCGATTTAAGTACAACATGTCATTAACCCACAAAAATCGCGCGATTTTTCATAACAATTTTTCGCTTGCGGCGCTAAACTACAAAATGAAAAATTATTATGAAAAATCGCGCAATTTTTGTGGGTTAATGACATGTTGTACTTTATTCATGGGGCGGAAATAGTACAAATATTAAAATCGCGTTTTCTCCAAAAATATGCATTTTCCGGTAAAATCTTACTTTACATAAATGAAAGGTATTTAACTTATGTTTCTAACGGTATATATCTATACCGGATATCTTCTATAGTTTAGAAGATATAGGGATACTAATTTCAAATTTCAAAGGCCTATAACTTTGAAAGTAGGGGAGAGCGACGGATGTTTTTGTTGTTTTTGGTGTCTCCATCACAAACAACAACAACAATTCGATGGGCCTTATCGGGAAGACAGTAATCTGTTCCCTATATACCTTATTTTTACGCCATTCTCGTATACTAGACTCGGGACCGCTGGAGTCATTTTCAGTACGCCGAATTCGATGTTTCTTTTTTAGTTGTTGGCAGTGATTGTACAAAGTCATAGAATCTCTAAGTCATGTGCGAAATGTTATTTCTTTTCTGATTTATTTTTTTGTACCATGAAAAAGTTACCTTTTCAGAAATCGGACACCCAACTTGGGTAATTCGGTGTGTTTTTTATTGAAGAATGCCACTTCATTTCGTTTCAAATATGCAGCCCACACTTGTAAGCTCATTAGTTTAAGTTCCTGTTTGGCGCCCAAGCCCAGCAAATCTTCTACAACTCCACGTAGTATATAATTGTAGCATTCCCATGAAGTAAGCTGAGCTGCAATTTGGAAGTTACAGGCATATTATAAATAAAGGCGTTATAGGCGTAAATAAGAATAAACAATATTTACGTTTTTCTGTTTTAACGGTTTGTATCTTTTGTTTTTTTATACGCTTCTTTTCATTAAAATCATCATCATGTTCTACCTCGAAGGCTCGCACCTGGTTCTGTTTGGTGCCACATTCGTCGCAGTAATAGAAACCTTCACGAAGATGAAACTTATTTTCGTTGCAAATCTTACAACAAAGATTAGGGTCAATGCGAACTTCTGTAGCTTCCATTTGTCGTGACAAATACGCTGCAGCGTATTTATTAAATCACTGAAATGTGTATTGTTGATAGACGTGAATAAAACACAAAAACGTTACCAAGGATGAAAGGCTTAGGCCCATAAAATACGTTGAGTACTTCGCAAGGTTTATAAAATAAACGTCTTTTTATTAACCTTGAGTACTTCACAACAAAACAGCTTTAAAGTATCTACAAACAGAGCGTGTATTTAAACTATGTCCTGCGAGGAAACCTAAATAAGTGCGTCTTGCGTAGCCTTTATCACTGCGCCTTAAAAACGACACTCTGCTAAAGTTTGGTACCTAATGCCGTGTTTACACGGCGCACACGTGTCGCACGTTTGGAACTATTCATCAGAGATATTTAATGTTGCTATTCATCAACCGTGTCCCCGACAGCGTTTACACGTGGGACAAATTGCATTGTGAAACGGTGTGACATGGATGATTGTATTGGATGATTTTTTAATACTTTTTGGTACCATTTCCATACTTTTAGATGCTATTTAAGAATTTATAATACTTTTCGACTATAAACTTGTAAACTGTTGTATTTGATGTCAATTTAGCAGGAAAGAATTGCAGTTGCTGTAAACTGAAATTTAATTGTTTTTTGTTGTTTCTAATGCTAACTCCAAAAACCACAACACTTTTTGTCGCTCTTGTCTGGTTTCCGAGTTATAGCACCTTGAAGATTAAAGATTTACGAGCTGTATCTCTTAAACTATACGAGATACCTACATGATATTCATGTCATCAGAAAGCTATTTTAATTGTCTTTCATCTATGTAAAACAACATTTTGTTGAAAATCGCTCACCAGATTCAGCTCGTAAATCTTTAAACTTCAAGGTGCTATAACTCGGAAACCAGACTAGAGCGACAAAAGGTGTTGTTGGAGTTAGCATTATAAACAACAACAATAACAAAAACAACAATAAAATTTCAGTTTACATCAGCTGCTATTTCTTGTTGCTAAATTTGTATACATTTACGTTTAAATTTTATTACAATGCATACCTGATTTCAGACTATGAATATTTTTTTGACTAAAACGCAACTCTGTTTTCTGGTGTCCACAGAAATTTCGAGCGACATTTATTTTCGCAGGGGTCACGTTCACTTGCATAGAAACCATAGTTCATCTTGCAGATTGGCTGTGAAAACAACAACAAATGGTGTCCCTAGGGCCCTGGTTATGCTACCGTGCAAAACTCGGTGGGAAATTACTCTTATTTTTTTGATCGGAGTCCGTGCAAAAAGAGTGGTTACGCTTGCGCTTGAGCCACGCTTGCTTTCTTCAAATATGTATATTTTTCTCACCTTCAACAGCAACCCGTCTACTACGCAAATGAGAAAAAAAAAATTAGAAATGTCAAAATGAAATTGGAACACGCAGTCTTAAGCATTAAACACAATCGGAGCAACAGGAAACAGCAACATTTCCAGGCAACAAGAAATTCCATGGCGTTAATTATAATGGCTGGGCAACTGTTGCTCAGCAACAAAAATTTCATATGTCAAATTCTTAATGGTGGTGTAATACTAGGCCACTTGAGGCCGCCTTAGAAAACCTTCAACTGTTTTTTACATTTTCTCCAGCAAACTTTTTTAGAGGATTTTCCATTTCTTTTAGCAATTGATAAATATTTTGAGTAATTTTTTTTAAATAGGAATGCCGTATATGTTCTATTTCAGAAATAAATTGCTTGTAATAATAATAATAAAAATTTCGTTAAATATTAACTTAAATAAATTGGCATTAAGATGCCTAGTGTGACACCCCCACAATGAAAATTGTCACATTTTACATGACAGAATGTAAACAAACACACCGAAGAAGAACAAGAATGATTTTGTTGCTGTCAAAATTAGAAATAGCTCTGAGACAAGATACAAAATGGAACGAAAACCAGAGCAACAAACTGGAAAGCAAACTTTTTTCTCGATCTCCATAAGAGCACATGTAAATTTGACAGCTAAAAATGTATCTTGTATCCTGTTGCTCCTGATTGTGTTTAATGCTTTAAGCGTTGATATACATCATCGACGACAATATCATCGACGATGTTTTGGACTACAGGGTAATGCCTTGAACATATAGAAAATCGCACTACGAATATTTCGGTGCGAACTGTCAAAATTACACGGCCTTATGGGAAACGAGGAAAAAAAAAAATTACGTCGCTGCCTCTGCTTGCGGCTGCGAATAAATCGCATCTGCGATCGATCTGGATGCGATTTCTTCGCAGTCGTCGCTCTTGTTCTTCTTATTTGTGTGTGTTTACATGCACTTTGACAAGCCAAAACTTCGCTGCGGCAGAAGATTTCTGACAGTTCGCACCGAAATATTCGTCTTGCGATTTTCTATGTGTTCAAGGCAGAACTTCGAAAACATACCAGAACTGTTGATTTTGTTGGAGTTACCGTATAAAACTACAACAACAACAGCGGGGCGTTCGAGTGACATTTAACCTGTTCTAAGTTTTCTTCATACCACTTTTCATACCATGTTTTGCATTTGTACCGTGTGTCGTGACCCTAGTGATTTTAAAAATACTTTCTGACATACATGCACAGAACGAGACCACTTCTTTTGTTTACAGGCGCAACCTTCTATTCTATAAACCTTGTGGTGTACTTTATATTTCTTTTAGAAGACAGTGGTCAACAGAGATAATTATCTCTGGTAGTCAAACAGTCGGAGTAATGTTCGAATGTATATCAAAGACATCTTCACTAACTAACGATCCGGAAAATATAAATGATAAACTTCAACAAATAACGAAGTGGCTGGAGGAGAATCCACACATAAATGCTTGCAATGATGTTGGCAGTCTACAATTTTTTCTCCGCTGCTGTAAATTTGACGTGGAACGTACAAAAAAAAAACTCGAATGGTATGATGGAAATGCAAATATTTCTACAGGCTTTCATTAATGGATCAATCGAACTGTTTGTAATATTTATCATATATTTAAAGACTTCCGGAACAGGTCGCGAACGCTGACACAAATCCGATTTTCTGTTGTTTTACACAGAGATTCCAACAACATTTTGCCCGTTCTCGTCTGGTTTCGGAGTTATAGTCGTTTAAAGTTGGAAAAATTCGGACCTATATCTCCGAAACTATAAGAGTTTCCTACATATTGTGGGCATGATTGAAAAGGTATTAAAATTATCTTTCATTTATGTAAGACAATATGTTATCGAAAAACTATTACTTTTCAAAAAATTTTAGATTTTTTTATAGTTTTTCTTCGTTTATTAATTTTTTACTGAGTAAAATGTGTTATTAACCTATACACTTATCTCAATATTAAAAGAGTAAAGTCTCTTACCTTCCTTTGGATATATATATATAATTTGGATGTGTGCCGGATTTTAGGAGAATATTTATTTTTGAATTCACAAACACGTAAGTAAAAACATTAACTTCTCAGAATTTGAATAATATTGTTGAGTAAAGTGCAACGTGCTTTCACTTCAGTGCATAAAATTTTGGATTTACAAAGAGTTTTGATAATTTGAAAAAGATTTGGATAATTTCGAAGAATCGGATATCCTTTAAATGAAATGATATCTTTTTTAAATAAATGAAAGATAATTTGAATACCTTTCCAACCATGCCCACAATATGTAGGTAAGTCTTATAGTTTCGGAGATATAGGTCCGAAATTTTCCGTACCATAACTCCGAAACCAGAAGATAGCGGGCCAAATTATGTTCTTAGAGTCTCCGTGGAAAACAACAACAATAGCAAAAACAACAACAAAACCGGAGCTGCGTCAGCGTCCCCGACATATGCAAGACTTTCAAACACAAGAAGGAATCGATTAGTCTGAAATCGATTATCATTCTTACGGTAAACCTTTTGGGCACTGGTTATGCTAAAACAGAATTGAGTGTATATGTATACCGGATATCTTCTATAGTTAAGGAGATATAGGGAAACTAATTTCAAAGGGCTTAATTATAACTCAGAAACGAGGGGAGCAGGTGATTTTGTCGTTGTTGACGTCTCCATCACAAGCTACAACAACAACACGGTGGGCGTTTCCCGGCGGATCCCTATCTGCTCCCAGAAAATTTAAGTGGGAAACCTAAAAGTGTATATTTACATACAAGAATTATAGAAAACAAAATTACGCATACGTTATCTTTTAACTGCATGCATTGGACATGGATTCGAAATTACCACGTACTTCAGAATTCAAATTTTTATTCAATCTTAACGAAAATAACTAAAAACTAACGACGCGTCATTAATCTGCATGCTTTAATTGAGCAGCAGATTGCTATCCAAATCCGTAATTTATGGACTTTTGTGGTGTAAGGTTGAACATTTCAGTATTTTTTGCAAATTGTAAAGTAAGCTGTAAAAGCTACGTGGATTGTTTTTTTTATATTCTGCAGATATTGTTTAAAAATCGCATTGCAGGTTGGTGAGTTAGAGGCATGTTTATCCTTTTCAGTGGATGTGAGTAGCCGTGATGCAAACAATATTTCTTTTAATTTATATGGAATCGGAATGTGCCCATGCAAGCCTCTAACTGAAAAGGAAGTTATTGATATTTTAAATAATTTATCAGATACAGAGTCTGATGATAACTTCCGTTATCCGCTATTTGAAGTTTTATTTCCGAAAATGAAATGAAATGAATGAATGGAGAGAAGATACATTTGGTGGATATAATAATAATAATAATATAATAATTTTCGAATATTACTTTAGAAAATATTTCTCACCAGATTTTTTCGACCATTTTGTAATTTACACCAATCTGTACAGTATGCAGCAGAGTTCAAACTTTCAACCTACCAATGTCTCGGTTACCTACCAATATGTAGGTTTTTCGCATTGCATTGCATGATAGGCATATTAAAATATCAACCTTACATTTAGTTGATGCCCAACTCTCTAATAATAATGACGTGTGTATGTATGTCTGACATTCACGGCTGAACCACCAGAGAGATTGACTTCATACTCACAGCGTATGTTACTTAGTTTGAAAGTATGTAATATGTGCATCCTTGTCCATCCGTAATAGTAATAATATTGGCATCGAAGAAAGTCATTTGAAAACAATTAAATTTCCTTTTTTTTTGCGCGATTGCCATCCATTAGCGTTTTCAGTGGCTCTGGTGATGGGTTCAATGTAGGTAAAACCACTTTGCCTGATGAACAACACATCCTTGCAGTTTCATTTTTGAAATTAAGAGCGTGGCAATGAGTGCATTCTATATCCATATCACCAATTAAAATTTTCGAAATAGGCTCATTATTCGATGTCTGTATCTGAGTATAGCGTGCTGTTGAAGAATTTGTATAGGCAGAACATCTACTTTAGTCGGCATATCAAGTTGTTGAATACGTTATACGACTAACACTAAAAAGTTAATGGAAGGCATCTAAAACAAAGCCAACATGGACTGCGAAATCAAAGCCGGCAGCATAGCCACCGAAGTTCACGTCGATCACAGAGAAAACCAGAAAACCCAATCCGTTAAAGGTAAAATCGTTCTGTTAAATTTATGGAATTTGTTACATATTATTGATGTGTTTTTTAAAGAAAACAACGATTTTCGTGATTTATTTTACCCTTTTTTAAAATAATCTGCAATAGTTATTTATAGTTATAAAAATATTTATATGCAGTGTATTAGCAAATTACCATTCTTTTGATACCCAACGTCGTCGTTGTCTTTAAGTTCCTTACACATTGCATTTATTCATTACTTTTTAATGCAAAATGTAGATGGCCTTCTCATCACAAATAAGTTTATAGAATTGTACATTGACAGAGCATAACATATTTAGTTTAAAAAAAAAATACAAATACTTTTTTTTGAGCCAGTACGATTTTAAGAGCCAGTATGTGTTTTGAAATTAAATTAATGTTTTAGGTTATTAAAATATCACTTATCATCAATTACATTTTCATACTACTTTTAATGTTTGAGATTTGTACCGCTTTTTCATTTCGAGTGTGACGTCATTATGACGTCACGACAACTAATCAAAACAACTGCATACCGAACAACTGCGTAATCTTGTTTTCTATGATTCTTGGTTTTCTATCGTCATCATATCAACATATCAGAAACATGCCTTATTTAAAGTATGCACAATTGCTAGCAATACATTTTTGGCACAATGCAGACACAGTGACATATATCTGATTTTGTTGTTGTTTGTTATTGTATCTCTAAAAACAACATCAGTTGGTAGAACTTTCGCCTGTTTAAAGTTTGGAAATTTCAGACCTATATCTCTTAAACTATATATTCTTTTGCTGTGAGGCGTGATGAGGCGTTATCGTGTTGCAAAATCACGTTTTCGTTTCCTTCTGATCCCGTCAAATGTACAACATTGCCTTGATGTCGATGTTGATACGTTTTTTGTGTCAACCCATGAGATAACAATATCGTAAAAATGCTGTTGCTTCCAATGCCATCCAGCGAAGAAATTAACAACTATTAAGCATTAAACACAATTGGAGCAACAGGATACAAGATACATTTTTAGCTGTCAAATTTACATGGGCTCTTATGGAGATCGAGAAAAAAGTTTGCTTTCCAGTTTGTTGCCGTGGTTTGCATTCCATTTTGTATCTTGTCTCCGGGCTAATTTCTAATTTTGACAGCAACAGAATCATCCTTGTGTGTTTGTTTACATTCTGTCGTAAAATTTGACAATTTGCATTGTGGGGGGTGTCACACTAGGCATCTGAATGCCAATTTATTTAAGTTAATATTTAACGAAATTTTTATTATTATTATTACAAGCAATTTATTTCTGAAATAGAAATAATAGAAATTCCTATTTAAAAAAAATTACTCAAAATATTTATCAATTGCTAAAAGGAATGGAAAATCCTCTAAAAAAGGTTGTTGGAGAAAATGTAAGAAACAGTTGAATGTTTTCTAAGTCGGCCTCAAGTGGCCTAGTGTTATACCACCATTAAGAATTTGACATATGAAATTTTTGTTGCTGAGCAACAGTTGCCCAGCCATTATAATTAACGCCATGGAATTTCTTGTTGCCTGGAAATGTTGCTGTATCCTGTTGCTCCAATTGTGTTTAAAGCATTTAAGCATTAACCACAACCAAGGCTACAGGCTACAAGATACAAGCGGCATCTGTCAAAATTACATTGGCTCTTATGGGGAACAAGAAAAAAAACATTGATTTCCAGTGCCGCTACGTATCTGCGGTTAGCCGCTACGCATCTTGCAGCTAGCCGCTAGGCTTCACGCCGCTTGCAGTCGATCGAGTTCTATTTTTCTCTGGCGGCGTAGCTATGCTTCTTCTTCTTTTGTGTTTGTTTACGTTTTACATATAAAAAGATTTGCGTTTTGACATTTGGTGCTGGCTTCACGCCGCTATCACTGGAAGAACTGAGGTTAGTGCTGGAAGTTAGCTACTTTTGCAGTTAGTAGCCTGTAGCCTGTAGCCTTGGTTGTGGTTAATGCTTAACCGGTAGACCTGGTAGCCACAAAATATATATTTTATACTATGCGAATTTCTTCCATAACTTTTATACTTTTCAAGTTTTTATCAGATGCGAGCAGAACGCGTTGAATGGTTTCACAACCGTGATCCATTTCTTCCAGAAGTACAGGAACTATTAAACTTGGGTGTATTTCTACCGATAGATGGTGTCGATAAAGAACATCGCAAAGTTGTAATAATAAGAACAGCGGCACATAATCCTAAATTACATTTGCTGAATAATGTCTTCAAAGTAAGTTAAATAGTTCAAAACTTCAATTTAAAATAATGCTTTCTATTATGCTGTAAGTTTATTTTTATTAGGTAAGCAAAATGATTCTGGATCTGCTTTTGAAATTCGAGCCGGAAAATTGTGCCAATGGTATTGTTGCAATTTTTGATATGAATGGCGTTCAGCTGGGCCATGCATTACAATTGAATCCCCGACTAATAAAACGTTCTGTAGAGAGTTGGCTAGCTTATCCGTGTCAACCGAAACTTTTGGAATTTATAAACACACCAACACATGTGAACTTAATATTAAATACATTCAGGTTCATAGTGTTTCTTCGGTTTATCATAGTATTATTCTTAAATATTATGTTTTTTCCATCAAAGATTCTTCATGACATCCAAAATGCGCTCTCGTATTTTTGTAAGAAAACACAAATGCTCAGTGCAGATAACAAATTTACCAAAAGACATAGGAGGGACAGGACTGAGCTACATGGAATTGGCAGTTAAATGGAAAGCACTGGTAGAGCAGAATGTAGACTTTTATATAGAAAATGAAAAATACATAAGCACTTTGGCCGCACAGAAGTAAATTATAAAGTTCACTGTGTACTTTTCAAAAGTGTTTACTTATTTGTCTACAATAATTCGTAATTATTTCTAACTAGCTTGCCCGTCCCCGATTTTGCTGTGCCACCTTCTGTTTACCACATTCCCTTAAACCCTTTCCTCTTTTAAATGCTTTAGCATAGAAAATTCCTAAAATACTGCTTTATTTTCTTTACATTTTTTTAAGTAATAAAATTATTGTGTCAAAAAATTACGCTCCCTAGCTCATGTAGTTTTACAATTATGGTTTTTTGCGTGTTCGTTACATAGGCGTGGTCGTTACCTGGTTTGAAAACAAAATAACAAGCTTAGTAGAGTTTTTATTGTGTTCAAATTTAAACTTTATTTCCGTGGTAACTAATTTGTTTTCATCAGTTATACTGTATAAGTAGTGTAAAAGTGGGCGAATCACGCCCAGTTTTGCTGTTTTAATGTTTTATTGAAATATTCATATAAGTGCAATGAAAGAAACAATTCCTAACATAAAACCCTTGTGGTGTCATTGTGCTTAATTCTTTCCTTGCAGATTAAACAATTTATAATGGTTTATTCTCACTCCGAAAATACGACTTACTTCAATGAAGAACATGAAACAATTGAACACCTTGTTCGTATATATGTCCTATGCGGAAAAATCCGGCAATATAACTTCATTGCTTATCAAGGTTTCTCAAGCGAAATTGATTCAAAATTAATGGAAGTTTGGATTCAACACCTCTATTGTCCTTGAGCCACAATTTTTTTACCACATATCTATGGAACCAGATATATTGTATGTTGGGAATTCTAGAAGAAAGAATAGTTTATGTTGCTGGAACAATTCGGGTCAGTGTTTTTAAAAATCCGCTTCTGCTGGCCGATGTGATTATGACTAAAAAATGTCGGGGAAACGGTCAGGTCAAAGTGTAACTATTTACTTCTTTGATATGGCGGTTTCAGCTAGCTGGTCCTAATACACGGCAGATCCGGAGAAAAATGGAATTAACCTCATAATCAAAACTCAACACTGGAACAAATTTTAGATTCGCTATGTTAGAAGCGGTACTGAAAGGGTTAAGAAGTTGTGACGTCACTATTATAACCAAAGAAGATAATTCCAAGCATTTGCACCGTGCAAATGCTTGCATATTTCGTTAATTGTTTCACATATTTTCTGTTTACTGGCTGTTTTCACAAATTCTGTTGATAAAATTTAAACAGTGGAAAAGTTTTCAAATTAAATTAACTTTTCTTACCGATAGACGTCTGGCTTTTATAATTTGTAACGTTCAAATTTCAGTTACATATTTAATAAAAAAGTACTGCGCAATTGATAATAAGTAACAAACTCGAACAGATTCCAAGACAGATTTCCAGCAAGAGAGAGACAGACTGAATAGCAGGCCTGACAAGGAAATGGTTGTCTCCTTTCTACACAAGAATAACGAACATATGAACAAAGGGAACAGACTGAAACCGAGACAAGTATAAAAGGAGGCTCACCCTTGGTGCGGACAAGGGGATCGGATCTTTCTAGTCCGCACCACCAAAGTGTCAACATCGAAGCGGAAAAGCAACATCGACAGCCAAGTCAACGTCGACAATACAGCCACTGAAGTCAACGTACACAGCAAAGCTAACGTCGACAACAAAGGCAAAGCCAACATGGACAGTGGAATTTTATTTTTACATTTTATTGGTGATTATCTTCTGATATTAAATGTCTACATTAAAGTACCGTATAAAAAATTAAAGGTAAAACCGTTCTTTTAAATTTATGGAATTTGTTACATATTATTGATGCTTTTAAAAGAAAACATTTTTTACATAATCTGTAATAGTTATTTATAGTTATATACAGTGTGTATAAATAAATATACTGTATATAAATATACAAAATTTATATACAGTGTATTAGCAAATGAAATTACCTTTCTTTTGGTACCCATCGTCGTCGTTGTCTTTAATACTACGTTCGCACTAGGCCGAAATTGCGTTTGAAATTGACACAATTTCATATGAAATTGAAAGTGTTCGGATTTAGCATTCACAATTTCATTTGACGTTTGGTTTGTTTACTGCGTGAGATTTTCGGCAATATTATAAAAAATGGAAATTGCTCATATATTTCAAATTTTTAATGTTTGTATGGATTCCATACTTAACGCAAGTGCCTCGCGAACACTGCTACGGAGGAAGTGGATATTAAAAAGGAAAGTAATAAGGAAAAAGAAGCTTCTGCTTGCCTCTCTAATGGCCCGGCATGCAATTTTGCTTTCCTTGGCGCCTTTAGGTGCTACACAACGATTGACAGTGGTGAGGATAATCACTTGTTAATTTAGATCTTCAAATGCTCATTATTTTCATTACAGAATCGGAACGGTACGTTTTGGGAGTCGGATTGTCAGGTCAACGATGACACCTTCTTTAAAAACAATTTCCGTATGGAACGCAGCAGTTTCATATATTTGTGTGAAATGCTTCAAGCCCTTGGTAAACAAGACACACGATTCCGACGATGTATTCCTTTGGAGAAACGGATTGCTATTGCATTATATGCATTAGGTTCCTCATCGGAGTATCGCAGTATCGGAAACCTTTTCGGAATAGGAAAGTCTACCGTATGCGAAATTCTTATTGACTTTTGTAAAGAAGTTTGGTCATCATTGAAGCATATATATTTCCAATCACTCCCGCTAACTGCTGACAAATTGGCTGAATATGTATCTGGTTTCCAGACCTTAGGGTTGCCTCAGTGTCTTGGAGCTCTTGGTAATATAGAAATTTAATATTGCCCAAACTATCTTTTACAAATACAAGAATGCAAATTTTTCAGACGGCTGCCACATTGAAGTACACCCTCGTGCTCAAGATGCCACCGACTTCTATAATTACAAAGGCTGGTATTCCACTATTCTTTTGGCTTTGGTAGACTACAGGTATTTTTCATTTATTATTGTTTACATATTCCCTAATATCATGTGTATTAGATATCGTTTTATGTACATCGATGTTGGAAGTCCTGGTCGCTGCAATGACTCTCAAGTATATCAATCTTCCTCACTGAAGCGATATCTGGATGAGTGTCCGTTACTGGAGCAGCATGCCAAAAACATATCAGGCATTCAAGTCCCTGTTTATATAATCGGCGACTCTGCATTCCGATTTTCGAGAAAAATAATGAAGCCTTACCCATATTCGCCCGAGCAGCCTGATGATCAGAAGCATTTTAATTATGTGCTCTCGAAAAGTAGGAGAGTGGTGGAGAATGCTTTCGGTCACCTTAAAGCTCGGTTTCGTCGGATCGGAAAAGGTATTGATAACAACATTATCAATGCCACTACCGTTATCAAAGCCTGCTGCATCCTACACAATTTCCTGAACGAACGGAATGATGTAATCAACCAGAAATGGATTGCTGTTCAGGAGAACATTGATAGAATGCGTGGAAACTTGGACGAAAATACGACGATTGGCGATAGCGATTCACAAGCTCTAGAAATAAGAAGAGCTATAACTTCATTTTTGGGTAACACATTTATTCATAATTCAACCTAAATGTATAGTTCATTTAAAAAAAATTAAAAATAGTTCATTTAAAAAATTAATTACATAGTTCATTAATTAGTGACAAATATATTTAACTTAACGTTTAACTTGACATTTGTTTATTTATTCAAAAATTTTATTAAATAGTCCTTCATTTCCTCATTGGTTTGGGCACTTCTTCTTAAAATTTCATTTCTTTGCACCTCAATGTCGTACAACTGTTTCTCGAATGCTTTTGCTTCCTCTTCATCTTTTTTAATATCATTCAAAAGATTGGCAATGTCTCTGCTGCTTTTTTCTAAGTTTTTTAATAGTTCCATTTGGACGTTTCTTCCAGTTCTCCGAGACGTAGATGCTGAAGAGTTCGATGGCGTTGGACTTTGAACTGGAATCGGTTGGGACGGTGGTATTGGTGATAGCGTTAGCAATGCTGGTGAACAGGCTGGTGATGTCGATGAGGAAGGTAATGGTGTTGGTGAATGTAATTCTGTTGACGAGGGAATTAGTGGCGATGAGGATAATGAATTTGTTGGCGCCGCTACATCTGCAGTTTTATATGAAAATATGTTACTCACTTGCACATTTATAAAAAATTAAATAAAAAAATATGAAATATATGTAGATACAAACCATCAAGACTGCTCTCTGTTACAAAATTATGGATTGCATGCCCTCCAACGACCTGGTGTATTTTTTGGAACAATGTCCACTCGCTGGGTGAACCGCCAGAATTGCCTATAGCAGCTTTTTCTTTTCTGGAAAAAGTAATTTAAGTAAATATATCTGTAGATATTATGAAGTGTGTATCTTTACCGATATCTAGCCATCAAGTTCTGCACCTTCGTCTTTACCTCATCACCACAAACTGTAATTCCGCATTCGTTAAGCTTAATAGCTATTTCTTGAAAAATGTGGCTATTACGCCGTGTGCCCCTTAGCTGATCAATTCTCTCCAGCCACAGCTCGATCAGCAGCTCCTCAGCTACGCCAGACCATAAATTTCTCTTTTTATATTTTCTTTTGTCCATTTTCAAAAGTTTACCAAAGGATTCCAATTTAAATAATTAAATGTCAAAAAAGTCAGCGTTGCCAAACAAATACAGATTTAGCACACATTTTAGTACAAAATCAGGGTTGATTTCTCTTTTGCAGTCAATTTCGGTCTCAATTTCGTTGAAATTGAGAAAAAATTTTGCTCCAACTCAATTTCGTTTGACATTGTTTTGTATGACGAAATTGAACAAATCTTCTCAATTTCACGCGAAATTGAGTTGAGCCGCGAAATTGCGAATTTTCGGCCTAGTGCGAACATAGTATAAGTTGCTTAATTTGCATATTTCTAAACGCTGAAAAACGTGAATACATTTATTATATTATATGCGGGATGTATATATGCACATACACCACCCATATTTTTTCGGCTCAGCGTTTCATTTGCAACAGGCTTTGCAAATACTCTTGACCTCGATACACTTGACCCAGCGATGTTCCACCTTCTTTAACCCGTCTGAAAAATACTTTTTCTGGAGGTCTGCAAAGTAGGCTGATAATCTCCTCCTTCGACTCAAATTTCTGCCCGGCGAGTTATTTTTTCAAGTTTGGAAACAAACGGAAGTCACACGGGACCAACTCTGGAGAATACGGTGGATGGGGCAGCAGTTCGTAGCCTAATTCGACCAATTTGACCTTGGCGACGGCGGAGGTGTGAACCGGTGCGTCCTCATGGTGGAAGAGCACTTTTTTCTTGGCCAAATGAGGCCGTTTTTCCTACAATTCGGCATCGAATCGTCCCAATAATCTGGTAGTAGAGATTATCCCTCTGATTGTTTTGCCCTTGTCCAGGTAGTCGATGTAGATCACACATTTGAAATCCCAAAAAATGGTGGCCATTACCTTGTAACGAGGTTTCTTAGGCCGGGATATAACTCAGCGAGTCCAGGATTTCGTTAAAGGAAAGATTTGTATTTTGGGTATTCTTCAGTATAAATTTAACTTTCTTGAACTAATCTTCAATGTTTGTTACATATATGGCGTGTACAAACGGTGACTTCGAACGAACGCTGAAGCATGTAAGCAGTGTTGTTGCGTCGTGGAATCAGGCTTCGTAGCGTTGGGTGTGTGTATGTTGATTGTGTTCTCCGAGAATATACGTGCGCGCTGACTGTACCTTGAGTTAGTATGCGTAGGTATTGGCTAAGCTCCGAGAGAGTATCTGTAGACGTTGTCCGTGCTCTGTAGATCTTGACTGTACGCTGACTCTGTTGTGGACGCTGACTGGGCTCCAAGAGTGTATGCGTAGCCGTACTCTGTAGGTGGTGGCTGTACGCTGACTATGTTGTGGACGCTGACTGGGCTCCGAGAGTGTATGCGTAGCCGTTGATCGTGCTTTGAGAAAGTGTGCGTAGACGTTGTCCGTGCTCTGTTGACTGTACGCTCGATGACTGTGCCGACTGCGATTGCTGAGTGCTCACCCGGGTAGTAAGTACGAAGGATGGAAGGACCGGAGACCGAGAAGATTTATCAAATCTGCCCACTTGGTGAGAGTAGGGTGGAAGTCTTCTCTTATTTCTGGAGACTTATCAAGTCTGGCAGTTTAATAAGAGAAGAAGGAGAGGAGGGGATTGGCTATGTATTTCTTTTATTTCTGGAGACTTATCAAGTCTGGCAGTTTAATAAGAGAAGGATGAGGTGAGGAGGATTGTCTGTGTACTTCTCTTATTTCTGGAGACTTATCAAGTCTGGCATTTTAATAAGAGAAGGAGGAGGGGAGGAGGATTGGCTGTGTACTTTGCTTACCGCGGTGTTAGCTCTGACTGATGTTGATCGCTTGGAGGCTGGCAACTGGCTGACTGTTCTGGTTGAGCTCGTTCCTTTTATATGCTGTGCGCGAATT
Organism: Myopa testacea; assembly: GCA_949629155.1. NCBI lineage: Eukaryota > Metazoa > Arthropoda > Insecta > Diptera > Conopidae > Myopa > Myopa testacea. The sequence goes on from OX451345.1 coordinate 57,807,831, forward strand.
TTGTTCCGCTAGGTACATATGTTTTGTTCTCTCTTCTCTCGCTCTTTCTCGTAGATATGCTTCTGTGCTTGTTGGTCCCGTTATTTCCATGAATTGCTCGTTCGTTCTGGTCACCATTTGTATACCTTAAAGCTAATTCTTATTCTACTTATATACTTATTCCTAGTTATTTTAACATTTACTCTTATTTCATATCACTTATATTTATTGCCTTATATTAATACATTATTAAGTTCATTACATTCTTTTTATTAGATTAGATTAAGTATATATATGTAGTATAAAGAGAAAAATACAAGTTTAGTATTGAACACTCAAATAGTGTGAAATAATGTGTGACGCAGAATTTTGCGTCATCACAACCTTTCCGGCCGATAGGACAGTCTTCGCATTATCGGGGCAAGTTCGACGGGTGAAGTCCACTGTTTCGACTTTTCCTTAGTCTCTTGTGTGGCACCCATCGCGCCGACAGCTTTCCCATGCCCAATATTTCATGCAGGATATGACCCACGCGGCCTTTTGAGATGCCTAATGTCTCAGGTATCTCGCGCACCTTCAATCAGCGGTCTGTCAATACGAGATAGTGAATTTTTTTCAAGTTATCTGAACATGGCTCGTCAAAAACCGGTACCGGTAAAATATGTAACGCATAGAAATAGAGCAGATAGATATAGAAAAGTATATATATTCTTGATCACCGTGACCTCCAGAGTCGATTTAGCCATGTCCGTCTGTCTGTTAAAATCACGATCACCGGTGAAGATATCGTGATGTAGAAATATTGTTTCTTGCAAAATCGGTCCTCGACCACGCCTATTTTTATGAGAAATGTTATATCAGCGTTCGTTTTTGAGGTACGATAATAAAATTTCTGGTATAGAGTAGCATTATCCGTTAATATGAAAAATATGGGCGTTGCCCGTCCACTTTTAGGTTATACAGGCTAAAGAGGGTCTTAAATGGTTATATTGTTAAATATACATATAAACTTCCTGAATAAAACTTTACAAAACAACTTATTTTCCAATAACACATTATAACAGCAAAACTGGGCGCGGTCCGCCGACTTTTACACTACTTATACAGTATACATACATAGCTCATGAAAACAAATTTATTACTACGTAAATAAAGTTGAAATTTGAACACAATAATAAAACAACTAAGATAGTTATTTTGCTTTGAAAACAGGTAATGACCACGCCTACTATTTATACAGAGGCGTAGGTAGGACTCATGGAGTCCGGGACGGTTAATCAACTTGCAGCCCCAAAAATTCCGAGAATTCAATTAGTCAATACTTGATTTCCAAAACTGCCGCTCCCGAAATTGTGCCGACTCGGGCAGACTGCCATCCCCGTCCCCCTAGCTATGCCACTGTTTTTATACCCGTCTGTGATTAAATGTGATTATGAGATAGCTTTCCTTATAACCACATATATTAGGGGTACCGGTTAATTCGCGCGGTTTTCTAAAAGATGGAGTAACTTGACTTTTATTCCAGTGATTCACCTTTCCAAATATGTGTGTTGGAAAGCTATTATCATATAGTTTCAGAATCAGTATGTGTCATTTAGCTGAAGCGTAAACAACAATCCTTTTTTTTACTCTGAAAATGCCGAATAAAGTGTTTTGCGGGGAGTACTTCTTCATTACTTCAATTTTGACTTGGAGGACGATGAACGGCCCGGACAGCCAAAAAAGTTTGAAGATCACGAATTGGAGACATTGCTCGACCAAGATCCATCCCAAACGCAAGAAGAACTTGCAAAATCACTTAGCGTCGCAAATATTAAATTTGTAACCATCTTTTCACAATAAAGCTTCAATTTTCGAAAAAAACCGTACAAATTAACCGGTACCCCTAATAGTATTTCCTCTAGTTTCAGTTTGTATTTCACTCTATAATGCTACTGTTCTGCAATGAGAAATCTAAATACATTAAAAATTAAAATAAATAAATTTTAATAATTAATTAATATAATTAATTATTAAAGATAATTTTTCAAACCTTTTCGGTGTAGGGTATGATTCGGCCAGGCCGAATATAGCATTCTTACTGGTTATTCTTATAATAGGCGAAAGGCAGAAAGAGAATCACCGATTTCGTCTCGTCGTGACTTACTGAATACAGGCCTCAATCTACCATGTCTAACCTGTAATCCGTAAATGTAACAATATTGTGAAATTTGGCTGTAGAATAATTTTTATTTTAAAAACAAAACCGAGGGTTACGAAACAGATCCTGAACACCTGCAAAACTCTTTACAAGCTCTAATAGGATTTGGGCTGTCTGGTTTCTTCGTTGACTGGAACGACAATATGCTTAATAATAGAATCGTCAATTTAAGTATGGAAATCACACACGGGAAAGGGAACACATGATTTTCACCACTAAGTTTAAGATCTCGATAAGATTTAAACGACACCGCTTGAATGGGATCAACTTGGGCTTGGCATCTAAGGTTAAATACCTAGACACAAATATCCCGGAGGTTAAATATGTAACACAGGAAAGATAGAGACTGGGACTATACATCGTATTCCAGCTATAAGCAAGTAATTTTAATACAAGAATGATGGTGCAGAATTTGCAATTTTTGGACCTGTTCAATCCTTAAGACTTACAGTTTCTCCTCTGAAGGCAAAAACGCATTATTTTTCCCAAGAAAGTTTATACATGCGTTAGAACAATAATGTTTCTATCTGCACCTGTATCAACATAAATATTTCCAAAGGTATTAGAAGAATTGAAAATATTAATCGTACATTAGATGTATATAAGACTCGACTCGACGACAGCTCCTACACAAGTAAATTAGTTCTTTTGTTACGAGTATATTTTCTTTCAATGCATTAATTAAATATTGATTGCAGATTGTTTCGTAATTTAAGTTGCTGAATTAGCTTTTCTGCTTACGCTTTGTAAGGTTTTGAAGTTCACCAACTAATGTGAATTGTCATTGTCAAGGCGAACACTGCTAGCTAAGTTCGCAATTATTATTTCAAAATCAAACGCGAGCTAACATTTCACATTTGAATTGAAACTACAGAACTGTATTTTCATGATAATTGGGTGCTGCTTTCATTTAAATAGAGATTCATACGCAGCGACCTGTTTAAATTTTATAAGGTTTCATTTTAATCGGAAAAACAAGTTCTTGGGTAAAGGTATAATTATCTATTGTAATACACATTAATTGGAAGTAGAATTATTGATGTACAGAATATTTGTTTTTATTTACTTTCATCGGCAGTTGTCAAAGTAAACAATCGCGATAATGTTCAAATGTACAACAAAGACAGCTCCAATCACGAACGATCGCGGAGATATAAATGCAAAACTTCAACAAATAACAACGTGGTTAGAGGAGAACCCACACATAAACGCTTGTAGTGATGTTGCCAGTCTAAAATTTTTTCTCCAGTGCTGCAAATTTGACGTGGAACGAACAAAAAAAAAAATTAGATGGTATGATAAAATCAAATTAATGAAATGCAAACAATTATAAAGATGTTTACTAATAGATTAAGTAATTGATTTTTTTATAAAATTTTCCGTCAGAATTTATTTACTATATTTAAAGAATATTGCTAACACAAGTACAAAGTGTCAGAACGTTTATCATTCTTTTTACTCCGAACCGTCTTTTGGAGCATTTTATGGTACAATGTTTAATACAAATCCACCAAATACGTAAAAAGTAAATTTTGATTCTAAGTTTCTATCAATGAATGGAGAGGAAAACCAGAAAGAGTGTTAACTTCGGCCTGACCGAAGTTCATATACCCTACTCACGTTCTTTAAAAATTAGGCGTGGTAATGGTCTAATTTTTTTCTTTTTCAATCTCAAATAGCCTGTGATGACAGAAAATATTCGTACCAAATTTGATTAAGATATCTCTATTCGTGCTAATGTAATCGACTTTTATTTAATTAATGGGCGTTACAAACGGAAGCACAAAGTGAATATATCCTCATCACTTTGTGTGTAGGGTATAAAGATATGGAAAATTGGAATTTGGAGGGAACGCCTTCGTGATGCAAACTGTAATATTATAATGATCGATATGTTCATTGGAAGCTGAAATAATACACTACATTTACAGCTAAACAATATAACTTCTATACTGTGGGAATAAGTTCAATAACGTTTATACTTTTCAAGTTTTTATCAGATGCGTGCAGAGCGCATCGAGTGGTTTCACAACCGTGATCCATTCCTTCCGGAAGTACAGGAACTATTAAACGTGGGTGTATTTCTGCCGATAGATGGTGTCGATAAAGATCACCGCAAGGTTTTAATCATAAGAACATCGGCGCATGATCCTAAATCAGATTTGCAGAATAATGTCTTCAAAGTAAGTACAAGAGGAGAAAATTTCAATTTGAAATTATGCTTTATGTAAGTTTATTCTAAGGTAAGCAAAATGATACTGGATCTGCTCTTGAAATTCGAGCCGGAAAATTGTGCCAATGGTATTGTTGCAATCTTTGACATGGATGGCGTTCAGCTTGGACACGCGTTGCAATTGAATCCCTGGCTAATAAAACGTTCTGTCGATAGTTGGCAGGCTTATCCATGCCGTCCGAAGCTTTTAGAATTTATAAACACGCCAACACACGTGAACCTTATATTAAATACTTTCAGGTGTATAATGTGTGTTCCTAATTATGAATTACTAAAAATTATTTAATTTTGTACCAAAGATTATTTATGACGCCCAAAATGCGCTCCCGTGTTTTTGTAAGAAAACACAAATGCTCAGTACAGATGACAAATTTACCAAAGGACATCGGTGGAAGAGGGCCCGGCTACAAGGAGTTGACAGCTAAATGGAAGAAATTGGTGGAGCAGAATATTGAGTTTTATAGGGAAAATGAAAAATACAAAAGCATTTTAAATTAACAACACATTTAAAACAAAATTAAATGTCTTCTGGATATTTTAAATATTTAATTGACATACATAACTTCAGAGTTATTAAACTTCGCAGCTTTCTTATAAAATTACAGCTACATACTTAGTCCCAGATGTCCATAACTGTGGCTAGATGCAATAACGGTCGTTCGTTTATCGTTTATCTTACTTTTAGAATTACTTAAAGTTTCAATTCATTTACTTAATTTTTGTTTTTGCAGAATTGGTTGCACTTTCTACTATCCTTTATCGACTTAAATGTAATGAAATCGTTTTTCTTCCTTTTAGGAGGAATATTTAAAGTTTCAGTGCATTTACTTATTTATTTATTAATTTATTTAATTTTTTTTTTGCAGAATTGGCTACACTTTCTACTTTCCTTTATTGACTTAAGTAATGAAAAAATAGTACAAGTTCTAATAATATGTATAATAACCAATATAAACCAGAAAGAGTGTTAACTTCCTGTCCGAAGTTCATATACCCTTCACTCGTAGGATAAATTTATAGTGCTAATACTATAATTTAACCAATCAGCGTTGTCCGTTAAATTATTATCGCTGGTCCGATTTTTTCAATTTTCCAATCCCAAATAGCCTGTGATGACAGAGACTATGCCCATTTTAATACACTACACCTTAAGGTTAAGGGTATATTCACTTTGTCACGAAATGTGTAATGCTGTAAATACATAGAATGTAGCTCAGCGACATTGTAGCAGTATCTTGCCAAAATTACACAGGCTCTTATGGAAAACGAGAAAAAAATAAAAGGTAACCGCTGCCTCTGCCAATGACGGCGACAATTTTGGAAAATTTTCCAGTTTTGTCGCTGTCGCTGCTCTTGTTCTCCTTCTCTTTGATTGTTTACATGGTATTTAATATTTTGAGGCAAAATCGTACTGTGTGAGTTTTTATATGATAATTATATTAAATTAAGCTTTATTTATCTATTAGTTTTTATTTTAGAATGGATTTTGCAGATTTGATTTTGCAAAAATTAAACCAGCTGTTCTCTGCGGCGTCTCAGCAGCGCAGATTTTTGACAATTTGTTGAGACTGATGTAGCTGAGCTACATCCTATGTGTTTACAGCAGTGCTGGCCACGCCATAAGCATTAAATACAATCGGAGCAACAGGATACAGGATTTCCCGGCAACAAGAAATTCCATGGCGTTAATTATAATGGCTGGGCAACTGTTGCTCAGCAACAAAAATTTAAATTTAAATAGGAATGCCGTATATTTTCTATTTCAGAAATAAATTCCTTGTAATAATAATAATAAAAATTTCGTGAAATATTAACTTAAATAAATTGGCATTAAGGTGCCTAGAGTGACACCCCCGCAATGCAAATTATCAAATTTTACATGACACAATGTAAACAAACACACCGAAGAAGAACAAGAATGATTCTGTTGCTGTCAAAATTAGAAATTAGCCCGGAGACAAGATACAAAATGGAATGCAAACCACGGCAACAAACTGGAAAGCAAACTTTTTTCTCGATCTCCATAAGAGCCCATGTAAATTTGACAGCTAAAAATGTATCTTGTATCCTGTTGCTCCAATTGTGTTTAATGCTATAGTAATCATTGCCATTCGTTGCTTTTTTTAACGAAAAGGCAATGCATGACAATTACCATCACAATTGATAACGCATGGCAACGTAAGGCAACGAATGGTGTAATTAAATGTAAATAATTTAATAATAATTTATATTTAAGTAACGTAAAAACATGAATCAAACTTAACTTAACATTTTTGTTAATGCGCATGTTGCCCGATCACGCAAAAGACTGTGTCGTTCATATCATTGCGCATCGTTGTCGACATCATAGCAGTATTGTTATTTTCAATGTCTTGTTGCCTTCCTCAAGGCATTGCCTTTTCTGCTTACTATTCAAGCTATATTGCCTTCACAGAAAAGCAAAGCAACGCAATGTCTTGTGCGAAGCAGGTAGACGGCAAGGCAGTCACGGCTTGTTCGGGTAGTTGCCTTGAAGTGTTCGTGTCAAATCGTTCATTTGTACACGACAGTGCACTGTAATGCAATACTGTGGCTTAGTGCCTATAGCAATTCAAGACATCTTTTGAAGCTCTCTAATCAAAAATATATGTTCATACTTTAACATATCTACCACGCCTGCTTTAATCCGTTACAAACGGAAGGATAAATTGAATATACCCTTATCACTTCGTGTGTAGGGTATAAAAATTAATTATTGAAATTAGACCTGATTAATTTTAAAGTTTTAGTAACTTTTAATATTGTGGTTATTCTTCTTGCGTAATATCCTTAAAGCCTGTTTTTAAGGGACTTGAGACCTTATAACCTTAACAGGTTATTCCTATTTCCAAGATTATTATAAATAACTGAAGAGATTGCAAATATGTATATGTATCTAACAATAAACAAATAAATTTCTCAGATTAAAATTATTACAAAATACAAAAAACCAATTAGCACAGTTTAGAAACTATATTAGAATCAGCTTCTATATCAAGAATAAATGTAATATAATTCAATAAATGTTCTTAATTTTAATCTTAATAAATTATAATTCGCATCATTACAAATTGTGGTCAAAATTGTAAGATTCAAGGGTAAGATTTTTATCCTGGTTAAGTAAAATGGGTAATAAAAAAATGTTATAAAATATCTTCATGTAGTAAAGTTCAAGTAGTAAAATAATTACAAATCCACGTTGTTATACTGGAGGATTTGGCGATGTAGGCTATAGATTGAAAAACAAAAATACATTTAAATTATATATAACTACCGTTGAAATTGGTAATGTTATGTTATTTTTCTTATATTTCACTTAACCCGAATTCTCCTGACTTAATTTTTTTCGAATTTTGAAATCAAACTTGGCAGACATACTAATTAGTGCATACGCGATCAGTGAGGGATTTCAAATTCGGCATGTGCATAGACACAAGCCTTCTAGGCACAAATAAAAAAGAGTGCTGAGAGATATGCATTGTTTTGAAAGTTTTCGTGGAATGTTTATAGTCCCGATTATCGTTACCACATGGTCACACTAGGAGGATTCAGGTTAAATATGACTTTACATACCTAAACTTATGAGTAACAACTAAAAAAAATGCAAAAATATTGACATTTTAAATTTCAATGAAACTTAATTAAGGTAGTATCTTGCAGGTGGAAAATGTTGTACATATGTAAATTTTCCATCTATATGTATATTGATATTGAACGCTAAATGAAAAGCGATTCTTTCATTTTTGGTAACAATTTTTATTCTTCCATTGCTGTTTGCTGATTATGTCTAACCTCAATATTTTCTTGGTAATTTAGGAAATTGAGAATTTCAGATTATGTCCAAAGGGGTCAATTTTATTTTCTATTACAATCCAAGGTTGTGTTTAACGATTTTAGAACTTCTTACATACAACAAATTCATATTAGTATTAAATATCGGAATCGTAGTATTTCTACATGCAGCTTACTACAGTAATTTCTACGAATAACCTTTCGCACTCAGAGGACTCAGAGGACCATTCTCATAATCATTTAGTCATAATAATCATTACGAATTCTTATAACAAAAATTTCAAAATTAGAGCTTTCCCAAGTTTCGACTAAACGTACACTAACATTAATAACTTCAATAAACATAGTTATTTCATAAATTAATATAAATAAAGTTTTAACCGCAACACATTAAAATCGCATTAGTTAATGTAGCGTTTATATTATATTTTTTATGATTCATAATTCATTGTGCAGATGTGTTGCTTTAGATTTGCCTTATCAAAGGCAAAGGTTTGTTCAACACTTGATTTCTTTACACCTGCCGCTCATCCTTAGCTGTTAGCTTATCGATAAGTTCCTGCAGGGGTGCCAACTCGCGCCGTTCAATCAAATTGAATTCTTGCACAAAGAATATAAAATGCTTGAACGATGTATTTAGATGGGCCTCTTCTCCTAATGTTACGACCTCAGAAAAATGCTGGTGATATATATGCGCATAGACACGAAACAAACGTTTCAGTATCGTTTTGGCGATAGCAAGAAAATTTTTTGGGAATGGAATACCGATTTTTGAGGGGAATAAAGTTTCGTCGTCGAGCTGATCTTGTACCCACGTCATCAAATAATCAATATATTTTGGAGCGCTACATTTTATGGGTTTTTTCACAGTCAATCCATCTGCCCAGTGATATTCATACTTGGGTCCGGCCGACATTATGCCGCAGCTCTCTTCGGTGCAGAATTCAGTGATTGTGCCATATAACATGTTAATTTGATTGAAAAAATCTACAGCTAATGCAAAAATTCAAAATTAGTTAGGCTGCAGTAAGTAATAAAACCAAGATGTGAAGAAACCTACTATTTACTGCCACCCACTCATTTAGATCTTCACCATCTGGCAGTGCGACGGCATTTCGTAGATTACCAGAACCAAGTGTAGCTGCAGCATGTTTCATAAGATCATATTGATGGGTGCCTTCAGGAATATTCTTTTTGGGCTTGAAGGTTTTGCTGGAGCGTGAACCACTGCAATATATACGATTAAAAAATGTAGTGTAAATACATCATTTAATATTAGAAAACTAATTTGTTTGTCTCATTTCCAATGTTAGGGTAAGGATTTTTGGTTTGGCGTAATAGAGTGGGGTTAATGGAATAAAAGACGAAATTTGTTACAGTATTTCTTATCACGTTGCGGCGTTCCGGACAGTTTGTAATTACGAAAAATTGATAAAAATATGTGTTTCCGAATTTTATTTGGAGAATTTAAAAAATTAACATACAAAACCTAAACTAATCATATATTTATTTATTTATACATGATCATTTTAGCTTGTAACTACATAGTAACAATCTGTGGATGCTAAATAACTTTATAATAAAAAAATTACCATCGCTACAAAATATGTACATATTCCAAATTGATCAGTATTGACCAGTATCAAAATTGATAGAACAAACATATCTATTAATTTGCAGAAAAATCAAACATTTTTAAAATTAGAGAAAAATTTAACTTGGAAGCATTGAAACAAGGCATGAAATGAAATCAAATACAGTGGACCTTCGGTTAACGAACGCCCCCGCATAACGAACATTTCGCATAACGAACATTTTTTTTGGGAAAAAAAGTTTCTCTTAACGAACGAAGTTTCGCATAACGACCAACGAAAAAGGGCGAAACCTTAATTGCATGTAAAATTTCTGTCTGTGCTAAGCAACGAAACAGGGGAAACCCCGAATACACATTATAGTGCTGCTGTGTTTAGCTTTTGTTTCATAATTGTGCATTTTATTTTATTTTTGTGCATAATTGCCTATGTTCGTCAAATTAACAAGACGTGTTGAAACATACAAATTTTCTATTTTTAATTTTGTTTTTATAAAAATTGCAAATTTTATACGTTTCATTTAACTTTCTTTCAATAAAAGCTAAACTTTAAATATATTGGTGTATTTTTTCAGTTCTTTTGATCCCTTTTATGTTACATTCTTTCAATAAAAGTTCAAATTGAAACATATTAGTGTATTTTTTTCGACCTGGAACGCATTAATTCATTTTACATTGATTTATATGGGAATAATGGTTTTGCTTAACGAACGTTTCGCATAACGAGATGCTGGAACCAATTGTGTACGTTAACCGTTAACTGTACTTAAAAAATAAAGAATCGATATTAAAAAACCAGAAAGAGTGACCGAAGTTCATATACCCTACACACGTTTACATAAAAATTAGACGTGGCAATGGTATAATATTTTTCATTTTCAATCTCAAATAGCCAGGGATGTGAAATTTGATGAAAATTCGTTCTCCTCTATTCGTTCTCCTGTAATCGAATTTTATTTAATTAGTGTGCGGTCCGCCCATTTGTGGTAGTCTTTTTTGATCAGAGATAGTGTACTTCTGGACAAAATTTCAACCGCAAATACGTTCTACAAGCTGGGAAATTGAGCTATAAGCATGGATGAATTTATATAATGGTAATGGTCCGATTTTGCCCATTTTCAATACCATTGAGTTTCTAATGTTAAACAATTTTTCGTGCCAAATTTTATTAAAATATCTCGAACGAATATACATATATTCGTTCTCTTGTAATCGTAATTTCCACAGACAGATGGACGGACAGGTCTAAATCGACTCGGGAGGTGATGCTGATCAAGAATATACATACATATATGTACATGTATATACTTTTCTATACCTGTCACGGCTCCTTTAATGCGTTACAAACAGAAGCACTAAATGAATATACCCACATCACTTCGTGCGTAGGGTATAAAAATTAAAAAAATAATATACTAATTGATGAATTGATTGTTGACTAAATGTTGCAGGAGCGGCATTTCATGTTTTTAATAATTCTTCTTTCGCATTCTTATGAAAAGTATGCGTAATTCAGTTCATTTCTTAAATCGACTTTTGTTTCAATATGGAAATGGATTGCAAATCAATCAAAAATTGCGACCAAAAAATTTTTTTTTGGAATTTTTATTCCAAATTCTAGCTTTGGCATTAATTTTCTCAAAAACTGTTTGACATAGGAAAGTAATTTAAAAAGGATGTTAAGAGGCCGATATTTGGCTTTCAAACCCAATAAGCGAAAGTGATTCAGATATCGCCGTTATTTTTTAATATATTTTTTTTTCCGGTTTTTAGTCGGATTTTTAGAAAATGGCCCCACCCGCCTAAACGAGGGAAAAAGCACCCCCCCTCCCATATGGTTTGTTTCTTTCTCGCCCAACCTACACGCCCTAGCCCTTTGTCCCCTCTTATGCGAAACATCCTGTATAACTAAAAAAAATAGCTCTCTCAATAAGATGCGTAAAATTTAATATTTATAATTTAAAACATGCAGGTATTAGTTAATTATTATGCTGGAAAAACTATACTGTATCCTTAACATTATGAATATTCTTTAATATGAAGAACATTTAACCATTATTAAAAATCTTTGCTTCATTCCTTTTCGTTGATACAAATTTCACACTTCTTGCAAGTTTCATATGAATGTGCCACGTCTTTCTGTTATCCGATCAACTTCATATTTTACAAAAATTATTTCTTTATCCAATGGAACAATTTTAGGGGGCGGCGTAACAAAATGCTGCAAAAAATTTTCGCCTAGTATAGTCCACCCTAGTGTCCATTAATTTATATATATAAAATCGTTGTGTCTGACTGGTTGATCGACTGGCCAAACCAACACGAAATTTTGCTCATACAATATTTTCATAGCGTAGAGCTGCACTAAGGCTTTCTTCGGGATTCTTTTTCTAAGGGATTCTTCGAAATTTTACCCCTAATGACTTTTCAAAATCGTCGCCTAAAGGTGAAAACATGACACAATGCAAGAGTGCAATGTTTATCATGAAATATATCCAGAAAGAAGTGGCTTGCGAATATGTTTTTTGCATGAAAATATTTCTATTACGGGCCAATATGTTTTCTGCTTGAGAAGTAGAACGCATCACAACCAAACCATTCTACCGATTGACTTCATATTCACAACATATGTTATATAGGTTCGACGATGATGGTAGGATGACTTGTAGTTAGGTTTGAACTCGATAGGTGGCGCCACAATAGAACTTCTATATAAACGGGCCGATTGAGCCATATGTACACACAATATGTAAATAATTTTGTAAGGACGATTTTTAGGTACTTAATTATGTTCACATTGTCATTATAATAAAAAAATGAGCATATAATTGAATATTGTGTTTGAGAAGTTAAGAATACGAGTATGTGCGTAAGCTTATAACCTTTATGAGCTTTGTTTCGATTTGAATTTGTTTGTTTTTGTTTGTATGAATATTGGTGGTGTAGGTTTTTTCTAAATTTCATTTGCTTCTTCATTTCATTTCATTTTCTTCTGCCAAAAAATCTTGCACAAAAATATAATACGTTCTCATGAAAACTAACCCCCTAAGGCATCAATGACGACAAAATTTACTAAAAGTGAAACGCTCTTGAAGAAAATTAATGAAGACAGAGTTTATGCCTTAAGAGATTATATAGATTGCTTTTCAATTGTTTGGTGTGATTCAAATTCGAGCGGGCTTTTCACAAAGTTTACAACGATTTATCTGACATATTTCGTCTGAATTGAAGTTAAATATTTCTGTCTATCACAAAGGATAGAGAGAGCGAGCGAGCGAGAGATAGAGAGCGGTCACAGACGTTCGCAAAGCCATGATTGACGCTGAAAAACCTGATGCTGTGTGTATGGTGGGAGAGGAAGGGAATCATCCACTATGAGCTACTTGCAGTTGGTCGAACAATTGATTCTGAACTGTATTGTGAACAACTAGAAAGATTACGCAAGGCAATTGAAAGAAAACGGCCGGAATTGACTAATAGGAAATGTGTTGTCTTCTACCATGACAACGCTCGACCACACACTTCTTTGATGACCCGTCAAAAATTGCGAGAGTTTAATTGGGAACTTTGGATGCATCCATCCTATAGTTCAGACATAGCATCTTCAGACTACCACTTGTCCCAATCTCGGCAGAACTCTCTGAATGAAATTAGGCTGCTTTCAAAAGAAGCCTGTGAAAACCACTTGATTCAGGTTTTTAACCAGAAACCAGGGAAGTTCTTCTTAACTTGCTTTTAAATAGCAAAAGTAAGAAGTAATGGTGAGGTAGCTTTGACTGTAGCATCATCTGGCATTGCTACTACTCTTTTGTATGGAGGCAGGGCTACTCAAGCCCAGATACTCAAGATTGCAGGTCAATAACTTAACAGAAGATTGTTTCTCACACGATCAGTTTTATGTTGCATACTCCAGAGTATGCTCATCTCGCAATCTGATATGTGCGCCTGATGGAACGACTACTAATGTCGTGTACAGAGAAGTACTTAGCTAAAAGAGAGTTTCTTTAAAAAGTAATTTGTTTATGTGCTTAAATATAGATACCCATAAAAATACTTTTTATTACAAATAACACTTGGTTTACGCCAATTTCCCCGAATTACCACGCTGCGTAATTGATGTTTACGCCGGCACCTATCATTATACCGCCGCTGTATTATCCGCTACGCAATGCTCCACTTTCGTATTTACGCGTAAATTTTTCTATAATAGACTTCGTATTTTTTTTTTTAAAACAAATTTTCAGGTTTCAGAGTTACCAAATGACTGGGATTGAAATACAAATGTAAAAAAGAGTCGCGTTAATTCAACCATATTCAGAAGTTCTTCAAGAAAAAAAGGTAAAAAAATTAAAGGTAGAGTTTACAATGTATTTTAATTTCTATTTTATTAACAAGTAAAATTATTTCCTTACATTTCACTAATGTGGAATCAAACCTTATATTTCAGTGTAGAATTGCGTTCCTTTTATACCGGTTTTGTTGCAATACATTTTGTATTACGATACTATTATTCGAAGTATTGATCCCCGCGCAACGCCGGGTATTTCAGCTAGTTGGTTATATTAGGTCATTAAGTATGAAATGTCCGATTTTCATAAGAACTGATTTTGAGAATTGATATCTCTGACACTTCACTATAACGGTTTTTATGTTTTCTCTTATCATGAAGGTGCATCATTACTGTTTCGAACTCATAGTTCACATCTTAGTTCCTTTTTTAATCTTCTGATATAGAGTAGCTTTCATAAGACAATGGAAAGGTAAAAAATGCGGGTAATTTTCGAATATGAGTTTCGTCGCGGAACCAATGCATTGCAGGCAGCTCAAAACATCAATGAAGTGTTTGGTCCTTACGTCGTTGTACAAGTTTCGTTCTGGTGATTTTAGCCTTGCAAATGAACCACGTGAAAGAGGTGCGAGTAAGTTGCACAGTGATAATCTGAAAGCTCTAGTGGAAGCAGATACGTATCAAACTACGCTCAAACTAGCAGCAGAGTTTAACGTTTCTATTCCAACAATTTTGGATCACTTAAAACAAATTGGTAAGGTCAAAAAGCTGGATCGTAGGGTTCCGTATGAGTTAAAGGAGCGTCAAAATAGAAATCGCTTCGAACTTGCCTTTCTTTACTATCACGGTAAAAAATCGAACCTTTTCTATACCGTATTGTAACGGTTGTTGAAAAATGGATTTTATTCGACAATCAAAAATGTTGACAAAATTGTTGGATAAACAATAGGTTCCGAAACAGAGCCCTAAACAAAACAATCATCAGAAAAAGCTTATGGGGCCTGTTTGGTGGTCCAGCGCAGGAATTATCCATTACAACTTTATGAGACCTGGTCAATCCATAACAGCAGATGTCCTCGATACCAGAGTGTAGAGAATTTCTGAAACGAAAATAGACCTGAAACTGAAAAGCAGTTGTCAAATGAAAGAAGAGCAACGTAGTTTGCCGAACGTGTGTAAATATTTTCTCTCACTCTGGCCAACATTTGGATATTTAGTATATTTCACACACACTTTGGCATCACATGTGTGATTTTTGAAACCAAATGAAAAACCATAGTGTCTAGCCACCGATTGTATCGACATACCGGTAGCGAAACCGTTTCAAAAGATACTGCGTCTAGCCAAGCTGAATGACTATCCATAAATTTCAATAGAATAGACTGAGTATTTCTAAAAGTGGAACTCCATAGCATGCGTATGCGTGCGTTTGACATTTGGAGTTTTCGAACATTTACGTGCGTACCTAACTAGCAACTCCATAGCATGCGCGTGCGTGCGTTTTTCAATCAGCTGTTTAATATATTTTGAGTGAATGATTTTGTGAAAACTATGGTTGATTTTGTGTAAAAAGCGCAAGTATGGGCGATGATTTCGGATTTTTCTTAATGATAATTGGCAGTGTAATTGCAGTATACATGCAATACACTGAATTAATGAAAGGAAGAAGGAAGTTTCAATTTGTTCCGATAATCAACGCTTCCTTTAACATACATATATATTTTTGTGCACGCACACCTCGTTGTTTAAGTTTTCGTCATTCATTTTCTGTAAAATATAAACAAAAATATTATTCCAATTCAACAAAACGTAAACAATTTGAAGTTGGTTGCTATGTCAACTGTCATCCACACGCATGAAAGTAGAAAATTTTCTACTTCCATCCGTTTTCGAATTTAAGTTCGAATTTCTTGCGTGCGGTTGCATTTCCATGCGTGCCTATGTAGTTCATCTCATAAGAACGTGTGTATTCTACTTATCTGTCAAACGCACGCACACGCATACGCATGCTATGGAGTTCCACTTTAAGTTTAATTTCTAAATCAATAATGTTTTCAGAGATCAATTGATTTTTTCAAGAGATTCAATTGATCTGTTTCAAAATGCCGTTTTACTGACGACGTTTTTCACACTTCACTTTCCCGGAACATAAAGGGTGTGTGCCAATTGGTTTTTTCCTCGATATAGAAAATTTTGACATGAGAAACTGAAATTTTGACATGAGTGAGGTGAATTCAAACGTCAAAATTTTATGTAGCCCTGAGGGCGAGGTTTAATTTTGCAAACAATCTTGAAACTCAACATTATTTTCTGCCAAAATTTCATCCATGAATTGCACAGCAAATAGAGCAAAATTTCACTCACCAGACTAAATTCATTTCAACATTACTTACCACGAGTAAAAAGTAACCAATTGGCACACACCCTAATACAATAAAATCCTAAGAGAGCCCCAAAAAATTAAACTGAATTATATAATTTATTTAAATCAGTTTTATATTATATACTAAGATAAAAAACCAACATGAAATACAGCCAAATTTTCATTCAATATATTTTCTATTTCTACCGGCATGCATGTTTTCTTCCGCGAAACCCTCGCTGTGGCTGCTACGATTAACAAAACAAAAATTAGAAGACAACAGATAAGAAATATTTTTAGAGCGTGCTTCGACTTCTGTATACATGTGTTAATATTTAAAGCTCGTCAGGCAGTCAAAATTTTAGCGCTAACGTTGAGGCGAAGGTGGATCGAAAGCTGTTCCACTTTTTGCGATCAAACCAATCAGAGCGAGCGAGTTTGACGTCAAGATGCCTAGTGTGACACCGGACATTATATTGAAAAGCCCCAGAACAAAAATATACCATACGGTGGGTGTCACACTAGGTATCTTGAGGCCGCCTCAAAAAAGCTGTTTAAATTGCACGCTGTCACTCAAACTCGTGTACGTGCAAGCGGTTAAGAGTGTGTTTGTAAGCTCTTTCATTTTAACGAAAGCACAGTACGGATTGATTGATTTGACGTGTCAGTAGCAACAGCAATATTGTCGTTTACGTACTGTCTGTCTACACCAGTGCTGGCCACGCCATAGGCACGCGTGCTAATTTTTTCTCTCGGCTATTCACATGTACACGACAAAAGTCGTCGGGTTTTCACACCGACACTAGCAATCATTCGTATCAAGTGAGTCAGTCGACGTGCAGACTTCAAGCGAGCAAGATCGCACCAGACTATTTTATGATTGCACTGAGCAAAATGTTTAATAAGGAATGGGAGAATCACTATTTTTTCTTTAAAAATTTTTTAGGCGAACCGCAATGCATGATTTGCAATAAAAAGGTGGGACGCGCATTTTCATTGCAAAATCATTTGCATAATTTAAAGTTTAACAACCCCCAAACAACAATCTTCTCAGTGTACCGCGCAGAGAGAATTTTTCCGCAAAGAAACCTCTCTCAACGCTTCACACATGCACAAAATATGATTGTATAAGTTTTGGCCAGCACTGGTCTACACCTACCGTATATTGGAATCTACCTGCATTTATGAGTTCGCATTATTTGAAATTTTTTAATTGTATTGTATTGTATTGTTGAAAGGGTTGGCAGAAAGAGAGCAAGAGGAATTCCAACCTTTTTCTGCATCTTATTTTTTATTTATAATTCTAAGAAATGTATCCTTTCTTTCCAGAATATTCTTTTGGGTATTGATAAATAATTTGAGTCATTTTTCTTAAATAAGAATGCGGAATATTTTCATATTTTAGAAATAAATACAGCTAATAATAATAAAAATTACACAATACAATAAAATTCGTTTTCATTTAGTTTTGTTTTTAAAAAAAAAAACATGAAATCAGTCGCACCGGTTTTTCCATTCAATACATTTTCTATTTCTACCGGCATGCATGTTTTCTTAAATGAAGCCCTTCTTCGGCTGCTACGTATAAAAAACAAAAATGATAAGTCAACAGATAAGAACAATTTTAATAGCCTGTTTCCATAAAATAGTTTTTCCAGATTTTTGGAATAAACTGTTTTAAGCCCCAAAACCATACGTAAACTGTTTTAACTCCGTTGAAATTGTTGCTGCGATTCCAGCGCCAAACCAAAATGCTTTTAGGTTTTAGCCTCACTTTTTAATTTGCAAGTCTATTTCGAAGTTCGGAATTGCAGACACACTATCTTTCTCTTTGTCTAGAGCAAATAAGATAGAAAGAGATAATTTATGTCACCGAACTATTCTGCCAAATGTCAAACAAAAAACTCGACATATTGAGAGGAATTTACTATTTACGATGTACGACTTCCAAATTCTGTAAACTTGCGAATTTCGTCCCCATACAAAAATACATTTCAACAATTTTTAATATTATTGTTTTTTTATTCATTGTATTATAAATTAAAGCGATGCACAATTTTAAAAATAGCTGCGTAACTATACAAACAAAACAAGAGCTGTTTATTTCTTCTTTTCGGTTTGACAGCCCGGACCGGATTATGTATGGAAACACTAGATCAGCTGATAAATTTTCGAACTACTTAATCGGATTAACTATCTTTATGGAAACAGGCTATAAGACTGTGATTCGAGTTTGTAAACATGTGTTAGTGTTCGACGTTCGTGAGGCCGGCAAAATTTTAGCGCTATCGTTGAGGCGAACGTGGATCGAAAGCTGTTCCATTTTTTGTAATCAACCAATCAGAGCGAGCGAGTCTGGCGTCAAGAGACCTAGTGTGACACTAGACCTATACCTACTACTAGTCCCTACTGATACGATTCAGGCTTGTTTACCTATAAGTTTGTTTATGGAAGAAACAGATCCCAGATATATTTTGCCAATAAATCTTAATATATGGTTACAAACTATATATGTGCTCTTTCATTTCATATATATATATGTATATCAAACAAAACTAATGAAACCGTTGAAAAGGGAAGGCTCCCTTGGAAGCACTAATCCTTCTGCCTATTAAAATTATGTTGTAAAAAGCTCTTAATATCGAATGTGCTGGTAGGTAAAGAAAATACATGCGCCATATTTCTGTAGCTGTTTAGAATAATAATAAAATTAGTAAGATTTGTTTTTTTTACATATATATATATATATTATATATAACACTATGAGGAATATAAATATACCGTTCTAGCACCAGGGCAAGTGGTTGGTGTATGCGGTCAATAAACTTCTAATATCAAAATATGTAATGTTTATAATTAACTGAATTACTTACAATAAAAACTCCATTTTTTACAAAACCCAAACAGATATCCAAAAATGACAAATTTTATTATTTCGCACAAATTTTGTGTTTCAACGTTTCCACTTCTGCAGATGTAAAAATATTATTTGCAACTACAAGAACCCAATACAGCGATTTTTATAAAAATAAGAACACGAACAGACGACAGCACAGCTTACAGCTTGTATTTTATTTACTGCGAGTTCGTAATTTTAATTAGTTTTTAGTATCAAGAGTGATAGAACACAAGAGTGTATACGCACTCCGGTATACAGTTATCTTTTAAGATTTAATTGTGACGTCACAATTAAAACATGGTCAGCTTTCTTTAAGTTACTTCCACATCGCTTTTGGAATATCTTAAAAATAGGGGTCTCTTCTTAAGCATTAACCACAACCAAGGCTACAAGATACAAGCGGCATCTGTCAAAATTACATTGTCCCTTATGGGGAACAAGAAAAAAAACATTGATTTCCAGTGCCGCTACGTATTTGTAGTTAGTCGCTAGGCATCTTGCAGCTAGCCGCTAGGCTTCACGCCGCTTGCAGTCGATCGAGTTCTATTTTTCTCTGGCGACGTAGGTATGCTTCTTCTTCTTTTGTGTTTGTTTACGTTTTACATATAAAAAGATTTGCGTTTTGACATTTGCTGCTGGCTTCCTGCTGCTATCACTGGAAGTTAGCTACTTTTGCAGTTAGTATCTTGTAGCCTGTAGCCTTGGTTGTGGTTAATGCTTTATCGTTAGAACTGGTAATGGTAATTTTTCACCGGCAGAAGTTAGCCATCTTTTAGTTAGGAGCGTCTAAAAGTCAAATAAGTGGTCTATTAAAAGCCAGATATCTGCTAAATTAAGTGAGATATCGAAACGTACGAGGTACCGTTTGAAAGGTATTATGCTCTGACCCCAATAGCAACAACAATTTATCCCGGACCCCATTGGGCCCAAATTTATACCCCTTTGAAATTTAACCGCCGATATCTCTGTAAGTCTAAGAGAAACACAATAATGTTAGTACCATTGTAAAGGTCTTCATACTATCTTTCATTTATGTGGTATAATAATTTATCGGAAACCCATTATTTTCGAAGGGAAATAGAATTTCATATTTTTAGTACTATTTTTTTCTATTCATTAATTTTTTCTTAGTAAAATGTATAATTAAGCTACATAATTATCTCAGTATTAAGGACGTAAAGATCCTCAGCTGTATACGGGAAATTATTTCACCGGAATCGCTATAGGAATTTCGGAGAAAACACTCATTGAAATATAAATATGTACACATATAAAATTTGTAAAAAACTTTCTAACTTTTATGAAAAATATGATTATATGTATTACACTATATGCGTAATGCATGTATGTAACACCACCCATATATTCTCGGCTCAGCGTTTCAATTGCAACAAAATTTGTTTCAACTTGCCTGGGAGATCGTATAATGAAAATGCTACGATAAATAACGTCTCAGAAATGGTACGATAAATAACGGAACTGCATTGCCGAGCGTTCACACGTTCAAGCAAGTTGTACGATTTCATTTTTTCGCTGCTGTCAACTGATAAAAACATCAACGAAATGGACAGCGCAATTCTAGCAGCCATAATAATTGATGAGGTTATTGAGGTTGATGAAAGAGAAGAGGAAAGAAAAGAAAAGAGAATGACAAGATTATGGATCAAAGAATGGAAAAAAGAAAGAAACATTTTTACACACACCTGCTTGGCAAAAAAATTGGAGTTAACTTGTCCAGATGATTTAAACATTTTTTTTATTTATTTTTATTATTTCTTAATTTTTTTTAGTTTCCTCCTATAGCATGTTCTAAAGTTGTTAATTTTTTTTAGAACGTCCAAAGTGGCATTTTTATCGATCTCTCTCTTTATTTCATAAGAAGACATTCATATGCTTTGTCTTTCAAATGTTTATTTTTATATTCATCGCTCCTCACTTTCCATAGTTCTGTGAAATCTTTGTAGAGGATTAAAAACTCCTTCCAAAAATCCGTATTCATGTCGTCCGAACACTTCGAAAACATATTTCAAATGACGTTTGCACCGAGCCGTTTTGCCTGCGTTCACACGATCAAGCAAGTCGTCAAGCAGAGCAAGTTGGATGTCAAAAATCAAAATCGTTTTGATTCTCTTACGACTTGACCTTCATTTTGTATTATGAAGCGTTCACACATACTACAAGTCGTCAAGCATCACCAAGATGTACAACAAATCGTACTGTGCGAAAGCCGCTTAGGACTGCGTATTCCAATTTCATTTTGACAGAAACGCGCTTTTTTAGGTATTACAGTTATACCATGACTCCGCTGCAGATTAATTGGTACTAGGTTATCGTTAATCGTATCAACTAATCGGGTCGACTCCACTGAATAATACGAAAGCGAGCTGTCATTCGTTTGTTTACAACGTGACGTTTATTGTCTATATAATTTGAGTGAAGTGAACTATATAATAGTTAAATTAGCAATTGTTAATTCAAATACTAATTTGAGAAGACAAGAATTATTTGAACTTAATAAAAAGTGACGTAACTTTCGCAGAAATATGGTATTTGCGGTGAGAAAGATTATAGAAGTACAGTAAGACCCCGCTTAACACTGTTTCGTTTAGGGCTGTTTCGGTTTAGCGCTGATCTGACTGACTTCGAATTTTATTTGCTTTTATAAGTACTATATTCGTTTATATTGTTTTTATTTTGGTAAGAAATAAATGGTTGGTTTTATTTTTATTAAAAAAAACATAATTATTAAATTTAATACCTAACCAATTTTCTATCCATCTTCCCCTAACCCCATTATGTATTTACATGTTAAGATAGCCTCGTTTAGCGCTGTTTCGCATTACGCTCTGCTTTGAAGGAACGTATCCTATGCGTTAAGCAGAATCTTACACGTTAAGCGGAATCTTACTGTATACGCTTTACAAATTCAAGGCACAATACTTTGATTACAACTGAATTTTTTTACCTGCTTTTTGCCAGTTTCATTTGTTATCACAGTTGCAATTTTTAAAAATTCACAGGATTGTACACGATGTTGTACGGGTATTTGGCAGGTTAATTAATAACCCTCTCAGTGAGCATGTTAAATATTAAATGGGTAACAAGTAAATTAAGGCAGATTATCGAGATAACCTGGAAGCTTGAGCTCGAAGCAGCTAGTTATATCTTTCCCGTCAATTTCCTTAGCTGTACCTCTACCCAGTTGATAGTGTTGCGTCACATGATGGCGGCAAGTGTTTGTTCTTATTCTGTTCCTGCCAAGCAATTTGGTTCATGCGTTGAACAGCTGGGATTCGAACTGGAACTCTCGGCCTAAAGCTATAGTGAGGGGCACACCGAATCGAGACACCCAAAGGGAGTAAAAGCGCTCCACTGTATTTGTTGCGATGTCTTTTAGAGGCATGGCTTCTGGACAACGCGAGAGCCTGTCAATCATGCTAAACACGTACCTGAATCCGTTGCATGGCTGCACGA
The DNA here is from genome assembly GCA_949629155.1 of Myopa testacea. NCBI lineage: Eukaryota > Metazoa > Arthropoda > Insecta > Diptera > Conopidae > Myopa > Myopa testacea. The sequence continues at coordinate 57,830,667 of OX451345.1, forward strand.
CTACTATCTCTATATGCAAGTGGCGGAAACGTTCATTCGGCATTTCATATGCTGCGAAGAGTTTTTTATATGTCTGCCTACTTTACATAACTGGCAATGCTGTCATATGCGAGCACAAGTCTGTATTCATTTTCGATCAAAAGAACATTTGACTAATTAAGCGTTTTGAAATTCGTCCGCTCGGGTCTGATAAATTGTTTATGCTGTCGAAAAATTGCGTGCCAATTGGTTTGAGTGCAGAAGTCCAGAAAACTGGCATACAACATACTGCTGCTTCAGTACCGTCGCCGCGTAGCTTTTGGAGTTGGAATGATGTGCTGTCTGGGTGTTTCAGAAGCCGTTTCAATTTGTCATCCTTCTCTTGCTCAGTTGTTAACTGCTCAGCATCAATAAGCCGGAATTAGTGGCTCACGTCCGTCTATGAGGTGTTTCAAATGACGCAAATGATTTGAAAGAGGTGTTTTAAGCTGGACTTGCTACGGCTTCGTGACTTCTGTTCACGCGTCAAACGATGCACCTGGAGTGTCAACTCCTCGACAATTAGCAATTTCTGGACCAGAGCGGTTGTCCCGTAACCTGGCCTGCCGTCGTTAACAGCGCCGGCGATAAACCAACGGACGGTCAATCTGAGTTAATATGTGTTAGGTAAGCTTACATTCCTGGGCTACTAAATCAATAAAATCGGATAAAACCTCTAGCGGAACGAATCAGATCAATTGTAGAGAACCCGAAACCGAACACTATTTCTGAGCTTCGTAAATGCCTGGGATTAATCAATTTTTATCGTTGCTGTACTGAGAATCTAGCGGAAGCCAAAGTACCTCTAAACGAGTTTCTGAAAGACTCAAAGAAAAGTGATACCCGCCCAGTGCCTTGGATAAAGGAAACTGAAAATGCTTTCCAAGTGTGCAAACAACTGCCGCAGCAACACAAAATAATTTTCCTGCACTTTATTCTTCCATGAAACTTAACACAGACTCTCGAGTGGAAGCATGGAGCCTAGTTAGCTGTCAGGCGGGTCCACAGGTTGCGGATAGTGGAAAGGCTTGCACGATCCGTTCGCTACCAGGTTAGTTTCTTTTGAAACCGCAGACAAGACTACTAGGCCGGATCAAGGTGTCATACGACCCGTGCCGAGGATCAGCCTGGCTGGGGGTTCAGTCTAAAACTTGCTCAGTCGCTAGCGGAGTATCCGGATATCTGGCGGCCTCCAGATTACCTAGCCTTATCTGTATATAGCGGATCTCTATACATATTGTCCACCCTTTCTTCGCAGTACAAAACTTGAATGGTAAACAAAATTAAAACAAAAAAAAAAAACAACCACTTGGCTGGCGGGACTACACCGTTAGTCAAGCTGCTGATCGTCTGGAGCAATCCATCCTTGACGATCAGCCAACCACTACCAGGAATGCTAGAGAAGAAGACCGACGGAAACTACGTCGGTCGTCACCATACCCAACCTCCCGCACAGGAAGACAGCGTCACCACCAAATAGAAAGAGAGCAACAAACGACAACGGGATTGTGTGGACGAACTAAATCAACACCTGCAAGGAACATAGCAATGAAGAACAACGGGAAATTGTTTACGAACAAACTTTAAAAACAAGAACAAGCAACGCAGAACATATAAATATCCAAACAGCAGGGCAGAAGAGATCAGTGAGTGAACATCGAATACGTCGCGAGCAACAGTTAATTTATGATCAGTGAATGAACATCGAATACGCCACGCGTTGCAGGCAATTTATCATCAGAGGGTGCACAGTGAGACAAAAGACAAAACAGAGAAAATAAGGCAATAAAGGCATGGACGGGATCCATGAGTCCGACGTAGACGACCAATTGAAGGCATTCGACTTGAAATATGACAGGAGAAGCGCATTGACACAGCAACCGAAACCAATGAAAGTGAAAACCGGAACCAAAACCAGTCCAACAAGAAGCAACGACGGACATACTAAAAGTAATCGATACGAAAACTTCTTTCGTGCCACATGACCACACCTCAGCGCCCACACGTGGGGACCTGTTTCAACACTACTCCATCGTCATCTACATCGTCCGAAAATGGTCAGAGAGATATGAGGGAGACAAGGATTCTTTGCTATTAACGGAGGGGATCGAAGAGTTGGCAGAAACATTCGACCTCGACCTGGACGTACTACCGAGAACCATGCCCGAGATGCTGAAAGGAAAAGCATTGTTATGGTTCCGTTACAACACAAACCTCATGCGATACGCAGACTACCGCCTACAAAACCTCATGCGATACGCAGACTACGACGAAACATAGAAGCTGGAACGGATATACAGGAACGCGAGGATCGAATTTCAGTTCTATATCCAATGGATGGACTTCCACACGATGCAGGAGTTGATGACACTATCTGAAGACTTCGAGTGTCTAGCCGCCGGAGGACCAAACCTTATAGTCATCGCACTAGTTAATCAGTATCAAGGAAACACACGACGGGCAGTTGGGCCTGAGCAGCGAATCGATCCAAGGACAGCGTGTCGTAATTGCGGGAAAGATGGACACAGAGCGCAAGGATGTCGCAACCGTCTCTCTTCTGCTAGGAGTGCGGACGACGAGGAGTCCGAACAATTGAGTGCTGCCGAACACAACAGGGAAACACATCAGGACTCCGCCCACAGCGAGTGGAGGTGGAATTCCCAAGGAAGCAAGATCTACTTGGTGCCAAGCCTAATTCTACCAGAAGTTGTCGACGACGTCATATTGGGACATTGGACATTCTATGCCAAGCAAACGCTATGCTTCAGTTTGGCACACAAACAATACCGCTAAACACCAAAGAAGACATGTATCACCAGACAATATGCACCACGATCAACGAAGCCCGAAAAGTCACAATAGAAGACGCAGAGAGAATCCTACGAGAGGAACTGCATAAGTTTGGTGATATCTAAGAGACGAGCCACATAACTGAACACAAAATCATCATTCGCGACGATCAACCGATCAAACCACGCTACCTCCCGCGGAATCCAGCGATGCAAACCGTCATAAACGGGGAAATAGATGCGCTTGTAGAACACAGGTGTATTGAACCATCCCACAGTCCATATAGTGCGCCGATAGTACTAGTCCGCAAAGAAATAGGCAAGTGGCGACTATGCATTAATTACCGACAATTAAAAACGAAGTCTGTTCCCGACGCCTACCCAATTCCACGAATACACCACATACTAGATCGACTACGAGATGCCCGTTACATAAGTAGCCTCGATTTAAAGAACAGATACTGGCAGATTCCAATGGCAGAAAGGAGCACCGACAACATTCCAACCAGCACTGGACCAAGTCATCGAACCAGATGTGGAACCACACGCGTTCGCTTACTTAGATGACCGACACTAGAATAGGGTTGCCATAAATATTCAAATACAGACCGGGACACATAGATAAGCCGAATGGAAAAACATATGAGAAATACGCTATACGAATTTTTATCCATGTATATAATTCCTTAATGTTCTCAATGTGTAAAGGAATATATACTTTTAATACGTAAAAGTAAATAATAAATATTTCCGAAATACACATGTATTGTTAATTATTATTTACATAAACAAATAAATATATGTATATGTACTGTGAAGTTTGCTTACTATTTTTGTTTATTATTTTGGTTAAATAATTCTTTATTAACATAAATTATTACAAATAATTCATTTATAGCATATATTTTTTCGTAACATGTCCATAGTTATAACAATATGCAATAACCGGTACAATTTAAGTGCCAGTCGGGACCCCGGGACACAAGCGCTCAAACCGGGTCATGTCCCGGAAAACCGGGACGTATGGCAGCCCTACACTAGAAGAGCATCTGAAAAGCTCGAAAGAAGTATTTTGAAGACTGCGACAAGCGAATCTCAAGTTAAACGTCTACAAATGCGAATTTTTCAAGCGAGAAGTGAAGTATTTCGGACAGGTCATGACATGACAGGTCGGTCATCAGCGCACAGGGAATTCGCATCGATCCTGATAAAATTACAGCAATTCGAGAACTACAGCCACCAACCAACACAAAAGAACTTAGGCGCATAGAAATAGGCACATCTAAGAGAACGAGTTCTCTAGGAGAAACACGATAGCCCATGTGCTGCACACGGAGGCATTCTTAGAACAATAATCAGGATGGCTAACAAGTATTACTGGCCAGGTATGTTCTGCGATATATAAAACGATACGTGCGAAATTGTAACTCATATCAGAGCTACAAACCAAGTTAACAGAAGCCAGCAGAATACATGTTATCACACATAGCCAAAGAACCAGGGAAACAGTATGTACCGATTTCATTGACCCATTGTTCCCACGTTCAAAACATGGGAATTGCATTTTACTGGTTTTTTTCTTCGACAAATGTTCTTAATGAACCGCGATAATTCCGCTTCGGAAAGCAAGAACCTATCACCTAAAAACAGCCTTGCACGAACGAATTCTAGCACGATTCGGAACGCCAAGGTTGTCATAACAACCTCTTGCTGTTCTTGTTTGGTGTATGCGCACCAGCAAAGTACATAATACTAAGAAAATAACCAAAGTCAATCAATTAGCTGTTCTTGCCCGGTGTATGCCCACCAGTTAAATTGTATAAATCATACAGGTGAACAAAATAAACCACATTGCTGTCCTTCACGGCGTTTGTCCACCAGCAAAAGATGCTGCTGAGATTATCCCGGCCGTAAAGTTCGTTACAAGCAAAACAAAGTTATTGTTGTCGACCAGGACAAACTTATCTGAACAGTATGGAACTTCAACTTGTTGTACACCTATCCCCCGATTCACACGGTAGATACGTTCCAGAGAATAACGTGTAAATCGAAAAGCTTACAGAAAATGCATAATTTTACTATTTAACAGTTGAGATTTTTTTGAATATTTTTAGGTGTACACATAAATAAAAATAAAATGCATTGACAGGTTAAAATATGTAATATATTACGGAAACACTGTTTTTTTATTTAATTACAATACATTAAACAGAAGAACAAAAAATAAAACCAAAGATGTTTCATTATCCTTCATCACATAAGCACATAAGCTCGGGATTCCCCGTGAGATGTGTACACAGCGCACATGTTCAATCACAGTAGCATTTAGTAGAGTGCGATAAAAACAAAAATTTAATATTTAAATTTAAATTAAATATTTAATTCGGTTAAGGTGTTCGAAAATCGATCAGCTGATCTAGTGTTTCCATACATAATTCGGTCCGGGCTGTCAAACCGAAAAGAAGAAATAAACAGCTGTTGTTTTGTTTGTATATTTACGCAGCTATTTTTAAAATTGTGCATCGCTTTAATTTATAATACAGTGAATAAAATAACAATAATATTCAACATTGTTGAAATGTATTTTGAATGTATGAATTTGTATGTTTGAAATGTATTTTAAATAAATCCCTCTCAGTATGTCTAGTGTTTTTTGGCATTTGGCAGAATAGTTTGGTGACATAAATTATCTCTTTCTAACTTATTGGCACTAGAAAAGGAGAAGGATAGTGTGTCTGCAATTCCGAACTTCGAAACAGACTTGCAAACTAAAAACTGAGGCTAAAAACCAAACGCATTTTGGTTTAGCGCTGGCATAGCAACAACAATCACGGGAGTTAAAACAGTTTACGAGTGGTTTTGGCGCTTAAAACAGTTTATTCCAAAAACCTGGAAAAACCATTTTATGGAAACACCTTAAAAAACAAGTACCGTGTAAATCGGGGGATAGGTGTATTTGTAAAAAATGTTTCATCGAGGACAAACAATGTTCGTAGTGTAATATCCCAATAAGAGAAAACCCAACATATTATATACCGTTGTAAAGGAAAAATTATAGGCTTTTCCAACTTATAGCTTAATTGTCATATAAGACAGAAAAAAAACATTCTTTTAATGCAACCTCGAAAATTGTTTTTGTGAAACTTAATTATCTCCATAATTATGTGAAAAATCCACAAAATGCTAATTATGTCCACAAAATGTCTGGCTATCGCTCCGCTATTTTTATGAATTTTTGCTACCATAATCTGAAAAATGTTACGACGATCCAAGTGTAACTAGACCCTTATGGAGTATAGTTGCCCTTTTGTTCTGCAACCCTTGTTTCACATATAGTACAAAATATATTTTTGAAGAGTTGGTTTTTATGAAAGAAGCACGTGGAGCGTATTTGATAGGTGGATTAAATTTCTGTTGGATAAATTGATGCTAGCGGCACACTAGGCATTAAAAATGGTACGTAAAACAAAGTTGAATAATAAAAATACAACAAATCCTTGCACTCTTATGTAAATGATTAACAACAAATTTTTTGTTCTTAGTCACAATTATATGTTCTCTACGAGCATGCGGCTGGTTACGCACTTTTTTCTGTGAAAGATTTCGAGGAGATAGCTATGTTCCTGCCGCAAGTCGAGTCGTCTGTGACAGATATATCCAAATTCAACTCCATCGTAAAGTTGGTAGGCTTTTCGCCGTTCAAGACAGCCATTGCAGCCTTGGAGAATATTAATGCCATTTCTGAAGGTGTCGTTCCTCAGGATTTGATGGTATTTTTGGACGACTTCTTTTCAAAAGTCAAGAAAGGTAAATGCGTTCTTGGCATTGCTGATGCCAAACTCGGTGCCTTCATTACAGAATCGATTGGTGTGCAATGTAGCCATTTCGGTGCAGTTCCAGAAGTGTTGCGCGGCATTCGTTATCATTTTCATAGGTTGGTTAAAGGTAAGTAATACGACAATATCATATTATATGTTGTTAACAGCTGGTTTTGATGCATAGGTTTTACTGATGTATCAGCTGGTGTAGCACAGCTTGGTTTGGGTCATAGTTACTCACGTGCTAAGGTGAAGTTCAACGTTCATCGTTCCGATAATATGATCATTCAATCGATTGCTTTACTTGATCAACTGGACAAAGATGTCAATACGTTCTCCATGCGCATACGGGAATGGTATTCTTATCACTTTCCAGAATTGGTTAAAATAGTACCAGACAATTATATGTTTGCTAAGGCGGCAAAATTTATAAAAGAACGTAAGTCATTGTCTCAGGAGAAATTGGAGGCACTTGAAGAAATTGTTATGGATTCCTCAAAGGCACAGGCCATCATTGATGCTGCTAAAATGTCGATGGGTATGGACATTTCTATTGTAGATTTGCTAAACATTGAGATGTTTGCAGAAAGAGTTGTTAAGCTTTCCGAGTATCGCAAAAATTTGTCAGTCTATCTGCATAACAAAATGAGTTGCGTGGCACCCAACCTTCAGTCCTTAATTGGCGATCAAGTAGGGGCGCGTCTTATATCGCACGCTGGCAGTTTAACAAATTTAGCGAAATATCCAGCGTCGACAGTACAAATTTTGGGCGCTGAAAAGGCACTCTTTCGTGCATTAAAGACTCGTTCAAATACACCTAAGTACGGTTTGTTGTATCATTCCTCCTTTATTGGACGCGCAGGTTTAAAAAACAAGGGACGCATTTCCCGTTTTCTTGCGAATAAGTGTTCGATTGCGTCACGTATTGATTGCTTCTTAGAGCAACCGACTAGTGTCTTTGGGGATACCCTGAAACAGCAGGTAGAAGACCGCCTGAAGTTTTATGAATCGGGTGAGATTCCACGTAAGAATATTGAGGTAATGAAGGAGGCAATTGAAGTCGCTGGGCGGGAGGCTGAAAACAGTTCACTCCAACAAACTATCGAACATACTGAACCTCAGTCTCTTAAGAAGAAAAATAAAAAGAAACGTAAGCAAGTGGAGGAATCTGAGGTAATTAAGGATCAGAAAGCTGCAGAACCTACAAATGGAAATATTGAGGGCTTATTAGAAAACGGCGATGAAAAACCCAAGAAGAAGAAAAAGAAGAAAAATAAAAATAAGGAGGAAGAATCTTAGTAACTCCAAATATATAAAAAGCTGCTTTTTGCTGAACATTAAAATTTTTACAGAACGAGTTAAGCTCTCCGAGTATTGCAAAAATTTATCAATTTATCTACACTCTTTAACAAAATGAGATGTGTGGCACCCATTATTCAGTCCTTAATTGAATATTAAATAGCATCTTATATCGCACGCTATGATAAAGTAGCTGCTTTTTACAGTAATTAAAACATTTAAGATTAAATATAAATATGTTTGGTTTTACCGTTACGAAATCACTCCAATGTTGTTTTAGTTTTTTATAATGATTACCAATAACTTTATCTGCTCTCGGATAGTTATCGAGTTATAAGTTATAAATCATCGAAAATGGAAATTCTTATCACTGCATCTCTTAAACTAAAGATATATTGGGTGTAATGCATGATGGTACAAAAAGTTAAGGCCTGATTGGTCGTACTTATAAGCACTTCGAAGAACTTGACGTGCTGTCAAAATCCACTTCTAGATTATGGAAACCTGTGTATCCGATCAGTCGTACTTACAAAGGGAATATCAAATCGATTTTAATATTTTACTAAGTTATTTTCAGTTTTCTCGGAAACTACAAAACATAGATCGTTCCGGTTTGAAGCATTCACTCTAGAATTGATTAGAGAATTTTATGGTCGGAAAAAATTTATACTTAACACCGTAATTTTTTAAAAAAAATGCGACCAAAACTTTTTTTTTCGAAATTTTTTTTCCCAATTTTAACCTTATCATTAAATTTCTCAAAAACTGTTTGACATAGGAACCTATGTTCAAAAGGATATTAAGAAGCGGATATTAGGTTTTGAAAATCAGCAAGCAAAACTTATCTAGGTCTAACCACAGAATAAATAGTATACAGAAGTCGCATCTCGGCCTTTGATGCTTTTTCGCTTTACGGTCGGAACAACTGAGGGGAGATCAAACAACGAGAGAGCAAACGTGAACAGAGAGAAGTAACGAGAGAGTAAGCATAAAACGTTTATGTGTGCGTACATCTGTTTTGCTAGACTGCGTCGTGAATTAACGTGTGTTGACAAAATTTTGTTTCAAGCTTTTGATTTCTGTATTTTGGTTTTCTTCCCTTGAAAGTTTCATATTTTACATTGCATAGCTATGTGCAGCATCAACAAGAGTTACTGGTTAATTGTAGTGCTCTAGTAAAAAATTACTGGAGAAAAATTAAATATTGCCGGCACTTTGAATCCACAGCGGCGGTATTTAATTTTGAAAGAAAATTTTACTGTCAATATACACAAAATAGGGTATTTCGAAAGTATTAATTATGATGCCAAAACTGTTCAAAAATGTTAAATTTCGTAAAATTAAAATTGTTAAAATGTAAAACTTCGATCTTTTTAAGTATATTGGCAGAAAGTCTATTTTTGAAAACAAAATAATTAAATGTAAGCGCCCAGTTGGAAAACATTGATTGGTTTGTCCTTTCAACCCCATTTTCCCCAAACCCATCTACTAAATCTAGTTTGGAAGTGTATCGCAATTCCCTTTTAATCGCCATTTCATCCATGAGCAAAATAATATTATTTTTTTCGTACTGGTTCAAATCCCAAGCACTTCTTTTTTAGAACTCCAACTTATGGAGGGGGTAGAACAGCTGAGGGGAAGACCAAACAACGTGTGAAGCTCCGAGAGAGCTTGTTTTGCGAAAGAAATCTCTTTGTGAGGTACACTGAAAAGATGGAAGCACCGGCGGCGCACCAATAAAAAAAAGGAAAAATAACCATAAACATTAATGGGAATGATATTGTAGTCAATATTGATCAACAAATCAGACATTGTGTTTCGCCTAAATTATTTTCAAAAAACAAAGTCATTCTTCCATTTCTTATTAAACATTTTTCACAGTGCATTTATAAAACAGCGTGGTACGATCTTGCTTGCTTGATGTGTGCACGTCGACTGACTGCTCTTTATAATATAAAGATATATATATAAAGTTTATATGAACGATCGCTAATGTCGGTGTGAAAAAACGACGAGTGCTGTCGTGTATATGTGAATAGCCGAGAGAAAAACGATGATAGGGTGCCAATATTGGAACCCTAGAACAAAATTTGCTTTGTACGAGATGCAACTTCTGTATACTATTTATTCTATGGCAATATATTGCCCATCGTTGGCTATGACTTCCTCCCATTTTCTGGGAAGTTTATTCATTCCTCGTTTGAAGAAATCCTTATCTTTCGAGGCAATCCATTCATCGACCCATTTTCGCACTTCTTCAGGATTTCGAAAGCGTACATCTGCCAGGCTGATTTGCATTGATCGGAACAAATGGTAATCAGAAGGAGAAAGGTCTGGAGAGTACGGGGGGTGATCAAGATGATCCCAACCGAGCCTCTTTATTTTTTCTTTAACGATGTTTGCACGATGTGGTTTGGCATTGTCATAGTGGAACAAAAATTTGTGGTGTTTTCGAGCTATCAATGGTCGTTTTTCGTTCAGTTTCTTTGCCAGTTCGTTCAAATGGCGTCTGTAGCGCTCAGCTGTAACCGTTTCATTTGGTTCTAACAGCTCGTAATACACCACACCCTTCTGATCCCACCCAATACACAGCATAAGCTTATATGTTTGATGCAATAAAAAACTTTGTTGTTTACACTTCAACGAAATGACACATACTGAAATTTTTAGCTTAATAACAAACAAAAACAAAGAAAATGGCCGCGATGTGCTCTGATGCACATAACGCTAGTTACACCATCTGTTATCTAAATCCGTATTATTAATTCCTACTCCTATTATAAAGCGCCAGGGTAGTTAATGACAGCGAAACACTGCAACTTGACAGTGATGACGTTAAAATTCCCTTCAAAATACATCTTACATACTTAGGAGTCAACACGGTTTAATCACCGCTTTAAATTTAATAGCCACGCAAGGGCTGCGCTGATTAAAGCAAAACGAGTCAGGAATTAGCACCATACATTAAAATAAATAAGGACCAAAAGACACGAAACCGCTATTTTATAAATTGTTAATCAGACCTATTTTAACTTATGCTTTCTCTTGTTAGTTCTCGTTCTTACCGTCGGTGGCAAGACAACTCGAAGTGTTTGAGAGGCAAATGCTGCACATGAGTATAAACAAACACTTTCAATCATACAATAAAAAAATTATCAAATCTCTATGTATGTATGTATGTATAACCTAAGCTATTAAACTTATACTAGTTTGTAATTAATTTTCTTTAGCACCGGGAACAAGAGCTTTAATCTATTCGATATAATTTAGAAGCATCTCATATCCTAATTCACGATATCATTAATTGTATACTGTAACGAACCAAGTTTCGAGCCGGGGTACGCTCATCGATGTTCAGAGTTCAGCTTTACAGATATTTTGTTCAGGCAAACGCAATCAGAACAAGGAAAAGAGTCCTTCTTTTCTTTAAAACTTCGTTATAATTTATTTCGCTCTTACTTAATTCTTATTTTAACAGTATTTTTTTTTTTCTTAAATTTTCTTACAGCCTTATAATATAAGACGTAATTTACGTTTATCAAGCGTTTTGTTTAATGCTTTTTCGTATTTTGTTTATTAGTAACGTCAAAAATATAAAAAACTACGAAAAGCACAAAACAAAACGGGTGTTAAACGGAAAAAGCGTTTATCGTTTATAAGGGCGATAACCTACAATATATTCGCGTTTCTTTTTAGTGCGCGATTCACTTGTACTCCGTATCGAAGTATTTGTTCACGTTCCTCGCCGTTTTCGACGCAAGCGTCTAAGTATCCTTATTTGCGTGTTTTCGTCCCATGTTTACTCGTGTACACAGCACCACCGAGGAGGTTCCACTGTTGTCCTTTGTGTCAACAACACAACCGAGGCTCTACTGTCGTCGTCTGTTGTAGAGTTCACCAAAGTCGGCTAACTTGCTGTTCCTAAGCTACTAACTCTACTGATGTCTTACCTGGTTGCTGGTCGTCGCGAAAGTGAAGTCAAGGCCTTTGATGTTTCTCCTTTTATAGACCGCCACGTAACCATTTCGATGTGCTGTTGTCTTCAGGGTTGCATTTTTTGGTATTATTTTTTTGAATAATTCATTAATACAATAACAACATAACTAACCAAAATAATAATGTATAATTCATTTACAAAATGCAAAAAAAATAAGTAAAAGTATTTAAGAAAAAGAAGAAAAATAAGTAAAATCCTAAATTTGTGTGGGCGACAAACGAGTTGGCGACTTGCCCCTTCACAATACTATGGTTAAGAATCTTATTTGTAACTGCTATCTCTAGGCCCTGGATCTGTCACACTATTTAGTATATAAGTCCTACAATAATTTGTAAACATGCTGTGGATTTGCCTTTTGACTCAATAAAGTTAACTTCAACTTGGTTTTCTATTATAAAAATCCCACAGAAAATCAATTTATGCCCACATTAAAGGTAACTTCTTAGTGTGGCAAGTGCTTGGAAAAAAGTTTGGTGAATCCGACCATAAAAAAATAAGGTGTCACTTGCTATCTCTTTCTGACTGCAGAAGAAGTGCAGAATTGAGGCTAGTGTATTATTTCAAAAGTGTATTATTTAAATTTTTCTGTAAATTGACCGATTTTTTACGGAAGAATAATTTTTGTTGTCTGGCGATTTTATATTTTTTGAAATATAAAATGAATTGAAATAAAGGTAACCCTCCTTGATACGTTCCTATAAATTCCGTGTTGTGTGGAACCGTATTGAACCTTGAGACTTAAGAGCCAGTGCAAAAAAGGGGTTTACGTTCCGAAAACTTATTAGAAACAAACACATTTTTTAAATTCCGTATAACATACATATATAACATAACATAATATACATATAGATCCGTAGATCTATTAACAGCATCTCATTAACAAAAGTAAAAGCTGAAATATTAATAATAGGCTCCACCGAGCTCGTTAACTCGTTATTTTTTAAGATTTCAGATTTATTTTGTTATCGGTATTTTAGACAGTTTTCGACATAACAAAATAAAATAAAATGCTAACAACCCTGATCATTTTCTCTTTAATGCTGAAGTACATCGAACCCCGTCAGAACTTCCTAGAGTCAAAAAGGGAGGGCCAAAATGAATACGCCAGACGCTCGTCAAAATTCTTCTATAAGTTTTGTACAGTAAATTATTTTTTGACACTAATGCTAGTTGTAATGCGATGTTCGATGTGCTTCAGAATTTAAATGTCAACTCTGGAAACAGCTGTTTCTGAAGGGTGAAGCTTGTTGTAAAATCCTTTTCTGTTTCTTAAAATTATTGCAGGTTGGGTTTTGCGAAAGTAAGTAGAAGTTTTATTTTATATAACTAATAATTATATATGTAGCTATTAGTTTCACACTGCTTATTATTAAATAGTTTTCTGCTGTTCACACATTTCCGACTATTTTTTTTTCTCCCGCTTACTTTATTATTTATCATATGCAAACATAAAAATTAGCTGTTTCAGAACGTGACTTTACAACGTTAACACGATTTTACAAAAAAGTACGATCACAGTTGGGAAGTTTATCAAATTACCATTATAACTAGCTCGGTGTAAAGACCCCATAATGTATTTAAAATAAAATAAAATATAGATATTTTAGATAGATATATTAAGCAATTAGATATCATTGAAATAAATCAATTGATGGAAAATTGTTGTTGACATTTTTTTTCTGCTGTATTGATATTGAAGATGGGTACATTGGATTGGCTAACATAGGTGTAGGTTTGTGTTGTAATGTCGAAACATTTTCTTGTACTGTATTGGAAAATGAAGCAGTATAACCCTTTGGAGCAGCTCCAAGAGCTGAGGGCGCATTTGGTGCCGTGCCAAATGCACCAAAACTAACGGCAGTAATGGGCAATTGTTGTTGTCCGTTACCCAATGTCGGACTATACCCTACTTTTAATGCGTTCATAGACAGAGCTGGTGTATTCTGTTTGGGGTTCTTACTTGTCAATAAATTATCTAAATCAATTCTTAATTCGCCAGCTTCTATATTTCCGGACCAAGTTGCACCTACATTTGTTGCTACAACTATTGATGGTGTTGTCGGCTGTTGGTTGTTGTTAGTAGCACTTATTGGTTGCAGAATATCCTTGTCAACGGCAGCAATTGGTGAAAGAATATCTGAAATATATAGGTATATAAATAGTTTATTAACGGTATCTTCTCTTCATATCCTACACCGAATATTAAGTACGTCCTTCAGTTTGTGACGGATATACATATAATATTTCTGAATAAAATTTAGGACATAAAGGGTTTTCCAATAAGGGGTTTAATTTTGAATAGCCCGCTATTTCGGTAGATGTCACTTTTGAAGCTGTTATTTTTGACATTTGACAAGTAGAAACTACGCCATTACTAAAAATGGAACGATATACGCTGCAACAACGCATTGAAATTATTAAAATTCACTACAAAAATGGTGAAAATTTTGCAGTCACAGCTCGCAAAACTAAAGCATTTTTGGGTCGTCGTGAAGCACCTGGTCGGACCGCAATACAGAAATTGGTGGAAAAATTCGAGCTGTTGGGACAAGTTAGTGATGTGAAGAATAAAACCCGTGCACGTCGCTCAAGAACAACTGAGAATATTGCTGCTGTCGAGAATATTGAGAATATTGCTGGATTGTGCTATCGAGAGATGATTAATGACTTTTTATGGCCGGAGTTAGATGGTATTGATCTGGACAACGTTTACTTTCATCAAGACGACCATTGATCTTTTACGGGAAAAGTTTCCTGACCGTGTTATCTCTCGAAGAGGTGATCACAATTGGCCACCTGGAAAATTTCCTGAAAAGGATATGGTCCTGTAAGCGTGGTCGTGGTGGCCATTTGGCTGATGTTGTTTTTCATAATTAACGGCACACCTTCCTCTTTATTACGAAATAAACATGCGATAATTTATATAAAAAAATGGCATTTTTCTCATTTTTTTCTTCTTATCAAAATTACACCTCTTATTGGAAAACCCTTTATAACCTTTATCCCCCAACATATACCATAAATATTAACTAATCCAACAGAAAATGGAGATGATCTTCTTCACGGGCGACCTCAAATAGGCATGGTCTGCCAACAAAAGAAATTGGCCCCCATTTAAAAATCTCGTAGGTCTTTGGTACAAGAATTTTTTTCTTATTAATATGTATCATTGATCATTCAAATAATTTCAAGGAAGTATTGAGAATAAAAACGACAAACCGAATTACTTGCGAATGTTCACAGGCGAACAACAAAGACGCACAATTTCTTTAATTTGTTAAGAATCAATTGGTTCTTCCAACAGAGTTAAGCGTGCAAGCTCGACCGCAGCAATTTTAGGTGGACGACACACTGTAATTAGAACTCCACGTTCAAGGCTGTACAGGCACAATGTGCTGACTGGCAATAAGGGCCGCAGTATTTGAAAGACATCGGTAATTGGAGATGAACAAACACGGCCGTATCGATTTTCGGGTGAACGACACCAGCAGCTACTCTTTTTCTTTGTATTCATTTGCTAACCTTTCAAAATAATAAAATTGCTTATGTAATCAATTTTAGGTTATAAAGTTCGATACTAATCAAAAATTCAGTTCATATTCAGAAGTTGTCAAGTACAACCAACTTAAACTATTTATGAATATCTACATATAGCAATAGTTGTAGTTCAAGTGCTGCAACTATCGCCAACAAGGAAAACGCTTTATGTGAATACTCAGCCTTGTTCTACATTCCGATTCACACGCAAATCGGATTTGATTCCTATCATACTTCATTCGGAGGTGTTCTTCATTCCGATTTATCGGAATTTTCTGTGGGAAGTAATCAGTTGCCACACAATTTATTCGTACACCCTGCATTGCATACAAAATATGCAGTTTTTTCCTTTAAGTATTTGCAATTAGTCCATTATTTCTCTTGGATCAATGTAAGAATGTTGTATTCTATATGATCTGCCACAAAAAACAACCGTTATGTCTGCTCACACAGAAGAATTCCATGAAAAACAAACAGAGATGGTAAAATATTGCCAAAAAATTATTCATACACTCTCTTCTTATGATCCTGTTGCTGCAAATATAACGGTAATCGACATCTGTGTTTTGACTAAAGTTGTTGAAGACGAAGTATAATTGGTTTTTCTAAGCATTTTCTGTCGATTCGGTTGCCAATTGGCAGCAAATCACCAACAAGCCGGAAGACCAAAAATATTAACTCCGCGTGAGGAGCATAAAATAATAACTTCCGTTGTGCAAAACCCGAAAATAAGAGAGAGTCATCTTCAGCGATGAATCAAAATTCAATGTTTTCGGACCAGACGGACCTCCAAAAGTTTCAGCAGCATATACTTGAAAGCTGAGGGTGTACGAATAAATTGTGTGAACACTGTACATATATATTTACAGAAAACAGTTACAGTACCTTATACTTAAAACGTCAAATATTCAACTGGTTTTCTTATAGTCTGAAAATGAATTTATTTAAACCAAATATGCCCAATTATTATCTACAATGTTTCGCCTTTTTTTGGGTAGAGCCCTGATACCATCGGTGAAGATCTCTGGTTGAAAAACTGAATCAAATGTCACAGGCTTCTTTTGAAAACAGCTTAATTCCATTCAGAGAGTTCTGCAGAGATCGGAACAAGTGCATTAAGATGCATCAAAACTTCCCAATTAAACTCTCGCGATTCTTGACGAATCATCAAAAAAGTGTGTGGTCAACCGTTGTCATGGTGGAAGACAACACCTTTCCTATTAGTCAATTCATTTTCTTTCAATTGCCGGGCGTAATATCTCTAGTTGTTCAAAATAGAGTTGAGAATCAATTAACAACCAATTCATTCGACCAACTGGAAGTAACTCATGGGGACGATTCCCTTTCACTCCCACCATACACACAGCATCACTTTTTTCAATTCTCGCTTTGAGAACGTTTGTGATCTATCTCCAACCCTTGCCCACGTTTTTGACGCTTCCGATTATCATACGTGACCCATTTCTCATGCCCGGTTATGACACGTTTAAAAAAAAGTCTCGATTTCATTGCGTTTCAGCAGCGCATTGCAGGTGTTAATTCTGTCATCATGTTTTTCACGCTCAACTCATGAGAAACCCATATTTGATCTTCTTTTGGTAGCCAGCATTATGTAGATGATTTAAAACAGATTTGTGGTCAATGCCTAGCTCCATACTAATATTGACACTGCTGATATGGTGATCTCGCTGAAATTGTTCAAGAATTTCATCAGCTTTTTTAGTGATTGGACGACCAGGGCGCGACTTCCCCGTAGACAGCAAAATTTTATCACAAGCCTGCGCAGCATTTTTCCCTTTGTCGTAATAATGCTGCAAAGTATAGCGCAATTTTTTCCAGTATTTCACCTTTCCTTTCACCTTTGCAATTGACTCCACCTATCGGAAAACCGCCATGAGACCAAGACCCAATATTAAAGCTACTAATATTAGTATTTTATTTTAAAATTTGAGTTACATCAAAATAAACAAATGCAAAGGAATGTTTGAAAACTAAATAAAACACGCACAACACTCTTGTCATTTTTCAGTTGTTTATTCAACGCGAAAGAAAGAGACAGCTCAATAATCATTGGTAATAGATTTGTTTTCGAAAACTGCTGGATTAGAACCTAAGTTGGAATCGGAATTGTATGCCTTTCCAAGATCTGAAATTCGATCGGATTGCAGAACACCTCTACAAAAACGGACCGGAATTCAATTTCGATTCAGCATCACTTCATATCGGAATGATGAACAAAGCTGAATATTTATGTTTTCTTTTTATACTTGTATATATTTACCACAGAATAAATAGTATACAGATTACGCATCTCGCACAAAGCAAATTTTCTTCGTGGGTTCCAATATTGCCACCCAAGCCAACAGAGACGGCAGCACCCGTCGTTTTTTCATACCGGCATTAGCGATCGTTCATATCAAGATCAGTTAGTCAGTCGACGTACAGTCTTCAAGCAAGTTGGATCGCAGCACGCTGTTTTATGAATGCACTGCGCCAAATATTTAATAAGGAATAGGATAGGAATTGTTGATCAATATTGACCACAATATCATTTCCTCAGAAAGACATTTCCATCACAAAACAAACTCTATCGGAGCTTCACACGTTGTTTGATCTTGCCCTCGTCTGTTCCGCCCGCACCCTAATGTGAAAAATCACTGCAGTCCGATATGCGTATTATGTATACATACATATTATTTATTCTGATGTAAATTCTTCTATTTCATCATGTGACATCCTCTTTATTAGGATTCTGTTGGTTATTTTAAAATAAATATGAAGTATATACGTATAATGAAAATTTTAAAAAATGTTCAGACTTTAGGTACACTTAAGCGTTGACTGAAAGAAGCGATAATTTTACTAAAGTTCTTAAAATTATATTGCCGAAAGCTAAACTACAAATATTTTATATATAACACAAAACAATCTAAAAAATACTTTAAGTGATGACATTTACACATGACTACTTTTAATTATTAGACACCTTTTAGAAATATTTTTAATCATAAAAAAACTTCTAATGCCAACAATTGTTATAAAACCAGAGTGAATATTTTATTTTGAATGCATTACAAATATGAATATTACAAATAGTTGTATTTAGCATTAAGAAATGTATTTATATCAAAATCGTTCTTCCACGTGTTCTTGTTGTGACGAATAAAGCTTGTAGCATGTGTCCAAAATTTGTACTGCAAGTTGACGACATTCGTCGCATGTTTCTCCACCAAGCAGTGGAGATTTGTTCATATTTTCCAACCAATTCCGTAGTTCAACGAGCTGTTCTGAATACTGTTCAACAAGTAAAACAGACGGCATGCTAACAAGCGTAATGCCTATAAGTTCCAACGTTGCCAGCCTCACTCTAGACTCAGGGCTGAAGCGCACAAATGCGCATATATTGAAAACTTCACGCGCCATTGTAGGAAGCAGTGGACTATTATGCGCACACATCATAATGATGGAAATCGTATGCAGGAAATTCACCAGGAGCATCGTGTCGATGTCGTGTGCAATGCGATTGTACTTTATGTAAAGCATCTGCTTAGTGCGTTCGCCGCGTACGAGCATGAAGAAAAACGTCCCCACTACAGGATAAAAAAGGTTCATTTGCCCAGGTTTTTGATGGGCATTCAATTTACTGGCAAAACGTCTAGTTTTCTCCTTAAGCCTGTGCCGAATGACTCGGCGCGCTTCTGCAAGGCGTTGTTGTTGAGTGTTTTCAAACCTAAATTTACGCAGTTTGTCATTTTGAATATTTAAACTAGTTTCCTCGAATTCCATACTATCCGCAGGAGCAATTGTGGTGCCCGACAATTCCTTTGCTGCACCTGCCAAAACTTGCAATATTAAAATACGAGTGTCTGCGTTATATCGAGAGTCTTCAGTGTGAAATTCGCGACAAAGATACTCGGCGCAAGCGCTGGGATGCGCAACGCAAATGGCCTGACAACATTTGTATTTAGTTTGTTCGAAATTTTCAAAATAAAACTGCATTTCCAAAGAAACAAAGAGTTGCATAAGATCCACGGCCATTTGCATATCATTTTGTGCTAATTGAGTGCGTATGAGTGCCTCCGCTGCCCCGAGGGCACTTTCATATACCTCATGGTTCTCGTTCCGTGAAGTAAGTGTGACTAACAAGTCATGTAAGAATTTTGGACGTTTCTCCTTCAATATTGCAATGTCGTTAGACATATCATAGGGCAGAAAGTCATCATCGTCATCTGAATCAAGTTCTCTGAAGGATGACTGTTTTTTTTGTGATGCTGAAACATGATAAGGTTTCCTCTCGAGTTCGATAATCGGAGAGGATGATTTTGGAATACTTTTTAAGTTTGGCTCAATGCTTGATTGCTTCATAAATTTTTCGAGTAGCACTGTCAACTTTTGTTGGTCAAGCACATTATTTTCCATAAACTTCTGCGGTTTCCAAGCAGCAACTATTTCATCTATTTCCTGTAGAAGCTGTCCCCGTGGCAATTTTGCAGCTTCTTCATAGTCGAACTTCAAACTAGAGGACCCTTCAGTTGGAAAAGTTGAAGACTTCTCCATGAAATTAAAAATCAGCTCTACCGCCTTCATGCCAATATATCTCAAAGTAGTGTCGCTCGACTCCAAGTGATGACGAAATCCCTCATGTAGTTGCATTTTTATTGTATGCAGAAACTCCTCATTATATTCATGATCTTGACTTAAACCCCATAATGCTTTTCCAGAAAATATTAACAACAAGGAAATACCGAGATGCTCCTGTGCAGTTAGTTTTTGCAAAGCGCTCCGTTTTGACCAAATGCCAAGAAGGTTTTGAAATAGTTCCAACAGCAAATCTTTTGACACAAAGTTGAAATATTCAATAAGCCTAGCTATGGCTTGATTCGATACGAGTACACGTTGTAAGGTAACCTTGTACATCAAGCAGAACTTCCAGTCTGGCGAATGATGTAACGCATCACCGAGTAGAAGTTGTAAATTTAGGTTGTTGCTAAGCATGTGTCCAGCAAGCTTATATGATTCATTCCCATCAAAATTCTGTAAAATGTTATTAATTGATAAGCGTATATGTTTAACATTGCAGTAATGTTGTAGTACACGCAGAAAATCAATCAAAGCACAGGAATCTGTAGGCGGTGATGGGCTTGCATAAAAATGTGTCACGATTCTTCCCAGTGTAAGCCCAAAAAAATCTAAATTAAAATAGTCGCCGGTGTGCTCACAATGGAATATAAAACTTAAGGCTCGCATATAATGCTTCAGCAACAGATGAGCATATCGTCCAGGAATAAAGACATCCGGTGCGTATGACTTTAAATTGTTGGCTACAGTGCTTGGCAATGATATTAATATTTGCAGGTATTCGCTTGTAAGTGCATCGAATTCTTCTATTACCTGTACTGGCATGATTTTTGCCATTCTGCCGTGCTTCTTTATGAGCCGTGCCTTATGCTTGGAAATATGTAAAAAGCTGATCGGTACAAGCTGATCATCTTGCAATAAGTCCGCTAAAATATCAGCTACTACACAAGGCTGCTCCTTCAGTGTTCGGACTAGGCCATAAAAA
The DNA here is from genome assembly GCA_949629155.1 of Myopa testacea. NCBI lineage: Eukaryota > Metazoa > Arthropoda > Insecta > Diptera > Conopidae > Myopa > Myopa testacea. Next base: position 57,851,688 of record OX451345.1, read on the forward strand.
CTTTCGTATATAAACTCAAAACAACAATCCAGTTTAAAGAGATTCAAAACCTCGGTATTCTCTCTTATTTTAGGCCATGAGCTGTTAAAGCGATACAACAACTGCTGCAGCAAGTCTGCATACTCACGTGATGCCAAACACGACCAGTCGATGGGATCCACATCCAGGCCGATGATTTTTTCTGGTGTTGTGTAGCCAGGTAGTACGTTATTCTGTCGCAATGTGTAGATTATCAAGCCAATTTTTTTAGTGTCTGTGATCGAAGTGTCAATCTTCTGTAGCGCATCGATAACATAATGAAAATGGGCTTGTATACGGTTTAATAGCTTTGTAGTTGCGTTGGCCGGAATTTCAGCTGAAATTGGAAAATATTGGCATCCAATTGGAATGTGTTACCGTGACAATAATTGGAAATATAGTTTTTACAAAAACAGTTACTTTTTATTTATAAAATAAAAATACTGATATGAAACTTGTAAAAATGATATTGACTATTGGTCAATAGTATAATACTTCAACCAAACTCGATATGTACAAAGTTTTTACTTTTTACTGAGTACCAGCTGGCAAATACCCGACGTTTTTTGATAAGTAATAATGGCACCGTGACCATCGCTGGCTTACTAAATACAATATTAAGGGCTTTATTCATAAAAAGTTACAAAACTCGTGCAAACAGTTTGTAAGAAAAATTCGAAAAACGTTCCAGTGCAAGGCGGTGTGCCGTGTTCGTTGGGGCCTCTAACCCAATAATATGCACTGCAACACCTGGCAGGCATAGTCATCAGTGGTGCTACGTGCACAACTCCGACTTTCCCCTAGAAGCGATATTCGGTCTGATGCCGTTGGATTTATTCATAAGGAAGACGGCAATTTCACATTTGAAAGAATTACTATCTCAATACTCCCCCATAATATTCTCATATTAATTTTGAGTTTAAAATCATGATAAATCTACCTCTTATAATCCTTCTTGTCATTTCTAGTCTTAAGATAATTTTAAATTGAATCGAAACTATTAGGTCATTAAGTATGAAATGTCCGATTTTCATAAGAGCTGAGTTTGAGAGTTGATATCTCTGACACTTGACTATAACGGTTTTTATGTTTTTTCATATCATGAAAGTGCATCATTACTTTTTCAAACTCATATTGCAAATCGTTCTTTGAATCTTCTTTGCAATCCTTTTTGAATCTTCTGATATAGAGTAGCTTTCATAAGACAATGAAAAGGTAAAAAATGCGGGTAATTTTCGAATATGCGTTTCGTAGCGGAACCAATGCGTCGCAGGCAGATCGAAACACGTCGTTGGTTTGATAATTTTCGTTCTGATGATTTTAGCCTTGCAAATGAACCACGTTGAAGACCGGAGAATAAGTTGGATAATGGTAAGCTGAAAGCTGTAGTGGAAGCAGATATGTCTCAAACTACGCCTGAACTAGCAGCAGGATAACGTTTCTATTTCAACAATTTTGGATCACTTAAAACAAACTTTCTTTACTGTCACGGTATAAAATCGAACCTTTTTCTATACGGCATTGTAATAGTTGATGAAAAATAAATCTTATTCGACAATCGAAAACGTTCGGTAAAATGGTTGGATAAAAAAGAGGTTTCGAAACAGAGCTCTAAACCAAACATTCATCAGAAAAAGCTTATGGTGTCTGTTTGGTGGTCCAGCACCGGAACTATTTATTAGAGCTTTATGAGACCTGGTCAAGTCATAATAGCAGATGTCTACTGCAATCAGTTGGACGTCATGATGAGAGTTTTTCATTAAACAGCATAAATTGGTCAATAGAGACTAGAGACCGTCCAATCCTCTTACAAGACAACGCGCGACCACAGGTCGCTCGAACAAAGCTACTCAAATTACTGGAGCTAGGCTTGGATACTGTCACCCACCGTATTCACCAGATCTTGCACCAATGGATTACGACTTATTCTAGGCATTGGACCAGTTTTTACAAGAAAAATCCTTCAGTTCACAAGAGTTTGAAACATGCCTTTTCGGATTTCACTGCCTCTCGCCCCGCAGACTTCTTCACTTTAGGAATATTGTTTCTTAGTAGAGATCAAATAAACCAAACTTTCCTTTCAAAATCGGACATTTCATACTTAATGACCTAATACTATAAGTATTAATTTATGTATATATTATTTGGAAGTTACATTGAGCTGATGACCTGGCACTCCAATTTTGTGTTAGTCTTGAAACTTGATTTGTAGGATTAGTTTAATAAAATAAAACAAAAAAAATGAAAACAACACAACACTTTTTTATAATAAAGAACGAAATAATTATGCCTCGAAAGTGAACGTCTCGCATATATTTGAATACATCCAGATGCGCGATGCCATAAACAAAAATTTGGATGGAAATGAACCCTAATTAAAATTGGTCAACTGTGCATCCTACCTTCGGCATATGCAGGAATATATTCAAGACTTATTCATCACATTTACATGTAACCCGAAGTGGGAGGAAATCAAAAAATATTTGTTGCCAGGCCAATCAGCTAATGATCGACATGACATAACGTGCGTGCTTTCAAACAAAAATTAAAATCTTTAATGAATTTTATAGTAAAACGCGATGCTGGATGTATTCAATTGAATGGCAAAAACGTGGACTGCCACATGCATATATTTTAATTTCGTTGATCAACAAAATTAGACCAGAAGAAATCGATTAAATTATATCAGCAGAAATCCCAGATGAAACAGCAGATCCAAAGTTGTTCCAGATTGTAACGACAAACATAATACGTGGCAAATGTGGTGCCATCAACATCAATTCACCGTGTATGGATGGTAAATGGTAAATGCACTAAACGGCTTGTTATCCCAACCCCTTGCATTCCCAAGGACTTGTTATCGGATACTATTACAGGAATTTATGGATATCCACTATATCGTCACCGATCTACTGAAAATGGTGGTCATTTCTTTGTACTCAAACAATAATAACAAAACTCAAACAATAACCAGAACTGTATTGAAATAGATAATAGATGGGTTGTACCCTATTGCCCTCTTCTATCGAAAACCTACAGAGCACATATAAATGTAAAATTTTGGAGCTCTGTTAAATCTATTAAATATATGTATATCGCATATAGGCAGCGACATAGCCGTTTTTGCTATCCAAAATGTTAATGGAAATTACGAAGTTGCGCGTTATCAAATGGGCAGGAATATCAGAAGTAATCGGACAGTCTGTCAAATCCTGTCCTTTCTATTCACTAAAGATAGCTCTCCAGCTGTCTTTCATTTAGCTATCCATTTTGGAAATTAGGCAACGTGTTTACTTCACACAAGAAAATGCAGTTAGTCGAGCAGAAATACCACCAAAAACCACGTTAACGGAATTTTTCAAATTGTGCCTTTGACTTTGGACGTTTCGCAAAAACCATACTTTATTTAGACTTATCAACTTATTTTTCATGGGATACGTCTAAAAAAACTTGGGAACCCCGTAAAAGAGGTAAAGCGCTCTCCGAATATCCAGGCATTTTTTCTACAATACATAAAGCAGGTTATACACTGTGCATCCAAGACAACGTGAATGCTTCTACTTACGATTGCTATTAATTAATGTTCCAGGAGCAACATCATTTGAATATTTAAACTCAGTCAATAGTCAAATATATGCCACAAATCATGATGCATATCGCTCATTACAATTATTAGAAGGAGATTCTCATTGGAATTCGACTCTTACCGATGCTGTTCTTGGTTCTGTTCCTCATCAAATTCGTCAGTTATTTGTAATTATATTGACAAAATGCTTTCCAAATAACCCAAACAAATTATGGGAGAAATTTAAAGACGGCATGAGTGAGGATATTCTACATGCACAACGGATTTTCATGGAAATGAATTTTTAGATTCTACATCAGCAATGTATAATGAAGCATTATTAAAATTGAATGAATCAGTCATTACATTGGGATTACCATCACCCAATCGTCCGGCAAGTGATTTAGGGCCTTATGCTCGATCAGCGAACGGTACCGCTTCTCAGCGTTACTCTTTGTTATATTCGTTAAATAGCTGTTCAAAATGTGTTTTTAGTATACACACAACTTCGGCTTCTGATAAAAGCGGTACCGCTGAAATTTCTCCTCTTTACAACAACAGTTTACACTCTTCTTACGTATTTACGTAAGAAAAGCTTATTTTGCAAACAACAGTAGCGGAAGCGGTGTGCCGTTGCGAAGCGGTTGCTTATTAAGCCGTCTGATTGTAAAATGTGTGTACACCAGATACACAACTTTTACATACCAGTTGACATGTAGGGGAAATACGTAAAGCACAGTTCTCTCAACGGGGCTCATCGTAAGAGTTATCACATGCTGTTTTAAAAGCAGCGGCAACGGAGGTACCGCTACTGTTGCGCAGTTCGAGCATAAGGCCCTTATTTAATCGAGATTTACAACGAGAACAATCATACATTATTGATGATTTGAATGAGTATATTCAAACACACGAACCACAATTATTGGCAGAACAAAAATTAATTTTTGACTCGATAATGCTTGCAGTCACTGCAAAAGAAGGCGGATTCTTCTTTTCGGATGCTCCAGGTGGCACTGGCAAAACATTTTTGATTTCCCTCATCTTGGCCAAAATACGTTCTCAAGGCGAGATTTCTTTAGTCATCGCCTCATAAGGTATTACTGCTACTTTATTGGATGGCGGGAAAACTGCTCATTCCGCACTTAAATTGCCGTTAAATATACAGCCAAATGAAAATGCAGTATGCAATATTACATCGAATTCAGGTATGGCTAATGTGCTTAAAATATACCAAATTATAATCTGGGATGAATGTACAATGGCACATAAACATTCACTAATAGCTTTAAATCGTACGCTGAAAGATTTGAAAGGCAACGACAGACTCTTTGGCGGTACTCTCATTTTGTTATCAGAAGATTTCCGACAAACACTTCCGGTTATTCCATGTTCAACCTATGCAGATAAAATAAATGCCTGTTTCATCACTGTTCACAAATTGAAGTTAACAGCAAATATGCGCATCCAACTTTAAATTGACCACCTGAAGCGCTATTCTCAAAGTATTGCTTAATATTGGAAAAGGCAAAATTAATGTAAATTCAATGAAGCACACAATCAGATTACCAGATAATTTTTGCATCATTGTGGCATCTAGAGACGCATTAATTCAAAATGTATTTCCAAACATTCGAAATAATATCAACAATCATCGATGGCTGAGCGAAAGGGCAATTTTTGCAGCAAAAAATATTGATGTCGATACCATAAATATCTATCTACAAATCTCCGTCATTTTCATGAAAGTAAATTGATACTGTAGTAGAAGAAAATGAAGGAGTGAATTTTCCAACTTCATTTTTAAATTCACTTGATTTGCCAGGTCTTCCACCACATAATTTAATTTTGAAATCACCAATCATACTTCTACGAAACATAAATGCACCAAAATTATGTAACGAAACGCGGTTGATTGTCAAGAAAATATTGGATAATATTATTGAATCGACAATTATCAATGGCAAGTTCAAAGTACCGCATGCTTTATTGCCAAGAATCTAGATGATTCCAACAGATTCTCCAATAGTATTTAAACGTTTACATTTTCCAATTCGTGTGGCATATGTAATGACAATCAACAAATCTCAAGGTCAGTCAATGCAAGTCTGCGGCTTAGATTTGGCAAATTCCTGCTTCGCTCATGGACAATTATATGTAGCCTGCTCCAGAGTTGGTAAGCCCAACATGGCTTACCGAAAATGGAGAAACAAAAAATATTGTCCACACGTTGGCTTTACAATAAATTATTGTGTACTAAGATCAGACGAACATTATGTGAAACAAAACAGAATTTATTAACTCAAAAATAAAATTTGTATTTAAAATAACATAACGAATTTAATTTCATACTTATTAAAAAAATGCCTACCGTAATTGAAATACATTTCAAAATAAATCTTGGAATAAAATAATTATTGTAGGCAGAACAACGTTTGCCGGGTTAGCTAGTAAATTTATAAATTTCTTTTAAATGGAAAATTGTTATAAACAAATGCGTTTTCGTTCTCGTAATTTGGTTCACTCTTCTAAATAATGCAGTTTACTCCGGGAGTAACAAACATAAAAATACCTAGATCTATGATTATTATCAATTTGGATTCACTTATTTTGGTAAAACGTTAAATTAAAAAGACTAAATAAAGCGTTAAATAAAAGATCAGCTTCCACAGCCAAGCTGATGCGACTTCTCTCGAAGTGAGATTCTACATAATTTTTTTTCTCTGGACGATCTCTAAGATGTTAAGGTGACACCTCTGGATTACATTGTCGAGACGTCCCTAATGGGTGTTCAACTGTACCGTTAACCTCATCTAAGCTTCCCCACTGATTATTTTTATTTACAAAACAAGCACTTTCTTAACATTTCATGAATCGTGTTAACTTAACATAAACATGACGACTTCGAATATTGTAGAAAAAGTGTTATGATTTCAAATTTATAATAGCAAATTTCAACAGAAGCGGAAGTAATAGCTTGTATTTAAAAGTAGAATATTTTTCAACTTACCCAATGGCATATTTTGATGTATCGATAGATCTCCTAAACCAGCCAATAGATCAGTAGCTTTTACTGGAACAAAATTACTGTTTGTTGAATTCGAAGTTGAAGACGGGGGGGTTTCGAACAAATCGAAAGAATCATTAGCTGGAGATGCAGTTGTCATAAGATTACTCTCAATTCCGCCAGTTGTATTATACTGTATGTTGGATCCGACTGATGAATCTTCTTGAAATGTAGAGAAATCGGCGAATTCGTCTGCCTGCATTTTAACTGGTGCCACCCCCATGTCACTAAACGCAAAATTAAAATCACCAAACGGTTGCGTGTCATCGGAGCGAGGATTAAAATCGTCAATATCTTCAGTGGCGCAATTCGAGTTAATTTTTGGTACTGAGCATGTTTTAAATACATCAAGTAGATTATTATTTTGATAATTATTGCTGACCCCTTCTTTTGCAACACTTTTGGTGCTATTAAGTTCGGCTAATGTTGGTTCTTTAGTGATAGAGCTATCACGATATGTTGGAGAATGTATACCGATGGCTGCGGAAGCTTCTGATTTACCAAAATTTGCTGCAGCACCCATATCGATCTTTTTAGTTCCTTCAATTGATTTTGTTGACTGCCTTGAGGCTGTGCCTTCAGAAACGGTTTTATGACTACTCCTAGTATTGTTTACCGCGGATGTTTTAGTGCGAATGTTCATGCTAATTGTAGCTTTGGCGTCGGAACGAATTTCTAATGGGCTCGATCTATCGTTATAGCGTTCATACCTACATTACAAAATAATATATTGTATATATATAGAATTATAACGTATATAAAAGAATGTAGACAGATATTTATATACAAATTTTTAAATAAATATGTAATTAACTATACTTTGGACTAGGTGAATCACTGTCAGAAAATTCTTTTTCACCCTCGTATGTATCATCGTCTTCATATCGATCACTACTACCACGTGAATCTGAATCTGAAAGAAAAATCGATGAATATAAAAAAAAAATTCAATTAAAATTGAGTAAATTGCTCATTACTAAGCAAATTTAATTTTTTTTAAAATGTAATATGGACATTTTTTAAGATACATAGTGCCATTACTAATATTAATGTAAAGTATACTTTACTTAAGTTTATATACAATTCAAAACGCTTTAATTTATTACACCGATTACTTACACCAATTATCACCGTGATCACTTCGCGTTGTTCTCCAGCCGGCATCAGTGTAACCACTGCACGTACTATTCATGGTATTCATGCTGCGCAAACCCATCGCATCACTACTCATACCAATATATTTGTCTTTATTTTTCTTGGCCTTTTTCCGTTCCTCACGCAAGCGATCGTCATCTTGTATAAAGTCTATTAATTCTCTCACCTAACAATTGAAACCATAAATAATACTTATCAATAAGTGTGGTGGAATATTTATCCGTTCTTAGCTCAAAGTAAATATAAAACGAGCAATGTGTTTTGTAGATAAAAATATAAACGGCGTTATTTATTCATATAGTTTCCCATTTTATATTTTTACCTTATGTCTAACATTGATACCCTGATCCTTGCCACCTTCATCGGTAAAGGTGTAGTTTTCAAGTGAACGTAAATCGTAAATATGTTCTCTTGATGATGTTACCACACGTTCCGAACCGTTGCGTACCAAATAGTTTAATAGGAGTAAACTCTGTCAATTGAAAGATCCAATAAAATAAAGGTAAAGTTAATTGTTTGTTAGGTATAAGGTTTCATATTTTATAAACCTTATATGTTTTTCGCCAGTTAGTTTTATTGTCTTGCAACATTCGTTTCCACAGCATTGACATTACTTCTGGAAAGCTTTCATAGGAGAATGTTGCATGAGCTAATTCTTGCATTAACGGACCGGTGGGTCCCCACGGGTCATCATTAGTTGCCTCGCGTACTTTACCTTCAATTTCTGTGTAGTTCATAACTACATTGGTGCTACGGAAAGGAAAATAGTTTTTATTATCAATGACTTAATTTCTTAAAATTGTATGTTCTTATATTAAAGAAAAATTAACTGATTAATAACTTGTACCAAAGTTAAAAAGAAAATTGTAATCTTTCTACAATTTAATGTTATTTTAATTATTCAAATAAATTAATTAAAATAATAAAAATTTAATTTCAATTAAATTCAACTAATTTTATGTTTCTACTAGGCCCAAATCAGGCAATTTCGTTCCTTACCACAATTTCGTCTGAAATTGGGAATAAATTCCACAATTTCTCCATACAAAACGACGTCAAACGAAATTGAAGTGGTGAATAAATATATCTCAATTTCAACGAAAATTTAAAAAAAAAAAAATGTGTTCTAAATTAGTATTGAGCTGGCAGCATTGCTGGAAATATTAGGCAAATATTTATTGCAAAGCCTCAAACACAACGCAGCTTCAACTTTTTCGACGGCTTTTTTTAAGACGGAACAAAATACAAAGCTTCAGACATCAACAGCTGTTATCGTTTGTTTACATTTACAAAAAAAAATATTATAATTAGGGTGTGTGCCAATTGATTACTTTTTCCTCGATTTGGAAAATTTTGACATAAGGGTGTGTGCCAATTGGTTACTTTTTCCTCGATATAGAAAATTTTGACATAAGAAACAGAAATTTTGACGCGAGTGAGGTGAATTCAAACGTCAAAATTTTATGTAGCCCTGAGGGCTAGGTAAATTTTTGACAACCGTTGAATATTCTCTTCAACGTCGAGTATTTAAAAATTATTTCAAAATTGAAAAGAAAATTAGGAAAACTTATATTATTATTATTATAAGATGTTGTGTTTTTAATATAATAGCTAGTAACAAAGGAAAATCCTTTTTTTTGATATTCTATGCATAATTCTTTGTTTAATTTTGCAGACAATCTTGAAACTCAAAATTTTGTCTGTCAAAATTTCATCCATGAATTGGCACAGCAAATAGAACAAAATTTTACTCACCAGAGTAAATTTATTTCAACATTACTTACCACTAGTAAAAAGTAACCAATTGACACACACCCTAAGAAACTGAAATTTTGAAGTGAATGAGGTGAATTCAAACGTCAAAATTTTATGTAGCCCTGAGGGCTAGGTAAATTTTTGACAACCGTTGAATATTCTCTTCAACGTCGAGTATTTCAAAATTATTGAAAAATGGAAAAGAAAATTAGGAAAACTTTTATTATTATTATTATAAGATGTTGTGCTTTTAATATAATAGCTAGTAAACAAGGAAAATCCTTTTTTGATATTCTATGCATAATTCTTTGTTTAATTTTACAGACAATCTTGAAACTCAAAATTTTTGTTTTGTCAAAATTTCATCCATGAATTGGCACAGCAAATAGAACAAAATTTTACTCAACAGAGTAAATTTATTTCAACATTACTTACCACTAGTAAAAAGTAACCAATTGACACACACCCTTAGAAATTTTATGCACAAAAAAAAAATTTTCTTAAAATGATTGACAAACTACTTGTAATTGGAGTACTGGTTCATATTATGGGGCTTGTTTTAATTGAAAATATATACACATTCATGTCGACGACTTTCTGTTATTAATTATACCCTACACCTTAAGGTTAAGGGTATATTCACTTTGTCACGAAATGTGTAACGCATAGAAATAGAGATGAAAGGTATAGAAAAGTATATATATTCTTGATCAGCGAGACCTGAGTCGATTTAGCCATGTCCGTCCGTCTGTCTGTCTGTCTGTCTGTTGAAATCACGATCACAGGAGAACCGGTACAGATATCGTGATGAAATTTTGCAGAAATATTGTTTCTTGTGGTGTGCAGGTTGGTATTGGCAAAATCGGTCCACGACCACGCCTATTTTTTAGTAAAAATGTGATATCAGCGTTCGTTTTTGAGTTATGACAACAAAATTCATTCCTGAGTATAGAGTTGCATTACCCGTTAATAACCCAAATATGGGCGTGATCCGCCCACTTTTAGGATACACAGGCAAAAGATGGTTATATTGTAAAATACATATATAAACTTCCTGAATAAAACTTTAGATAACAACTTGTTTACCAAAAAAACATTATTACATCAAAACTGGGTGCGGTCCGCCCACTTTTACACTACTTATGTATACAGAATAGCTCATGAAAACAAGTTTATTACCACGGATATAAAGTTTAAATTTGAACACAATAATAGCTGCGTTTTTTTAATGAACTGTATAGATCTTCGCCATACAACTGACACTTACTCAGGTTTTACCCAGGTCTCTATCTGGGTTATAGGGAAATTTTAAGATTTCCCTCTATTTTGAATATAGCATACTTCACAAATTTTGAAAACCGTCAAAAAATAAAATTGAAAAATTATTTTGTTTGAAGACCTGTATAGTTCATTAAAAAAACGCGATTCAGATTACTCTACGTATGAAAGATTATACAATGAAGTTGGGCGCGATGTCGATTTTAGCGAAATTTCCCTCGTCGTTCTTTTAATGAACTGGATCTTCAGTTCATTAAAAAAACGCAGCTAATAAAGCAACTAAACTAGTTATTTTGTTTTATAAAAGGTAATAACCACGCCTACTATTTATACAGAGGCGTAGCTAGGTCTCATGGAGCCCGGGACGGTTAATCAACTTGCAGCCCCAAAAATTCCTAGAATTCTCTACTTGAGTACTAGTCACCACTTGAATTCCACAACTGCCACCCCCGACATCGTGCCGCCCAGAGTAGACCGCCAGCCCCGCCCCCCTTACTACGCCACTGTATGTGATTAAATGTGATTATAAGATAGCTTTCTTATAGCCACATATTTCCTCTAGTTTTAGCTTTTTTAAAATTTTTTCAAAACTTTTAGGTGTAGGGTATCTAAAATTCGGCCAGGCCGAATATAGCTTTCTTACTGGTTTTTCTTCAAACTTCATCATTTTTTTTGCCTGCTGAAATATAATAAAAATGTTCGAAGTAAAAAAATTTTTATTGCTGTCAAAATCATATGGTTTTTGTTGGAATTTTTGGAATGAAACATATTTTTTATGATAAAACGTAGACAACACTTTTGAGGGGAAATTTGTTAAGCCATACGAAAGTCTATATCGACGCCGCCTCAAGCCTTTTTGTTGTTCCCATAAGGTTTTGCTTGAGTTCATTTTTGAGGCTGAAGCTGCGTTGTGTTTCATACATTATAGACAAACAAATGAAACGTCAAATGAAATTTTAGTTTCATCAGGATCATTTGGTGTGTTTGAACGTTATAGGGAAAATATTACTAATAGAAGTATATATACGGTATGTAGCTGGAGTAAACTTTTTAAAATCATCGCTCCGGAGCTGGAGCAAATTTTTGAAAAAACATCGCTCCGCAGCTGGAGCAAATTTTTTAAAAAACATCGCTCCGGAGCTGGAGCAAATTTTTTAAAAAACATCGCTCTGGAGCTGGCTCCCCAGCCCTGGTAACGACCACAAAGTTTAATCTCTGAACATATTCCCCAAAACATCAATAGTAGCTGATCGCAATAAAAAGAGCGATTTTTTATACTATCTCTACTCATAGGAACTTAAATTTTAAGTGCTGTTCTAAACATATATCACAACCAGATAATAACTATAAAATATATATAGTATATGTATGTACATTAATACGGAATTAAAACCGTGCCGGACATGAGCGTGCTCATCGTCCTATTTTGCATTATATGTTAAAAAAGGAATTAAGTACGTTGAAGAGATCAGTTGTTTAAGAAAACAAATATAATATTTTTACATCTGATAGCCGCGTTTTTTTATTGATATATATACAAGTGCGTGAAGTTAAATTCGTATTTGAGCGAGTTAAATTCGAATTTAACTTAGCCAAGACACAAACCCTAGACACATTCAAATATTTGTTTTGTATATTTCACACACTTCACCTCTAGATTGGTTAGAAGAAGGGGTCACTGGAAAGGATGATCTCCGCGTGCGTTGATGAAACACATGGCCAGTGAAAGATACTCCATATAGGAGGAAAATATCAAAAAATTAGGAACCCCTCTGTAGCCGTTTTTTTTAAAATCGACTCTGAATATGCGACTTTTTTTTATGGCCAGACTGGGTGGATGCAGTGGTCACTGGTCAGGAAGACCTCCGCGTGCAACCATGAAACACATGGCCATCGGAAGCTATTCCACATAGGAGGAAAATATCAAAAAATTAGGAACCCCTCTGTAGCTGTTTTTTTTTAAATCGACTCTGAATATGCGACTTTTTGTATGGCCAGACTGGGTGGATGCAGTGGTCACTGGTCAGGAAGACCTCCGCGTGCAATCATGAAACACATGGCCATCGGAAGATACTCCACATAGGAGGAAAATATCAAAAAATTAGGAACCCCTCTGTAGCCGTTTTTTTTTAAATCGACTCTGAATATGCGACATTTTTGTATGGCCAGACTGGGTGGATGCAGTGGTCACTGGTCAGGAAGACCTCCGCGTGCAATCATGAAACACATGGCCATCGGAAGATACTCCACCTAGGAGGAAAATATCAAAAAATTAGGAACCCCTCTGTAGCCGTTTTTTTTTAAATCGACTCTGAATATGCGACATTTTTGTATGGCCAGACTGGGTGGATGCAGTGGTCACTGGTCAGGAAGACCTCCGCGTGCAATCATGAAACACATGGCCATCGGAAGATACTCCACATAGGAGGAAAATATCAAAAAATTAGAAACCCCTCTGTAGCCGTTTTTTTTTTAAATCGACTCTGAATATGCGACTTTTTGTATGGCCAGACTGGGTGGATGCAGTGGTCACTGGTCAGGAAGACCTCCGCGTGCAATCATGAAACACATGGCTATCGGAAGATACTCCACATAGGATTAAAATATCAAAAAATTAGGAACCCCTCTGTAGCCGTTTTTTTTTAAATCGACTCTGAATATGCGACATTTTTGTATGGCCAGACTGGGTGGATGCAGTGGTCACTGGTCAGGAAGACCTCCGCGTGCAATCATGAAACACATGGCTATCGGAAGATACTCCACATAGGATTAAAATATCAAAAAATTAGAAACCCCTCTGTAGCCGTTTTTTTTTTAAATCGACTCTGAATATGCGACATTTTTTTATGGCCAGACTGGGTGGATGCAGTGGTCACTGGTCAGGAAGACCTCCGCGTGCAATCATGAAACACATGGCCATCGGAAGATACTCCACATAGGAGGAAAATATCAAAAAATTAGGAACCCCTCTGTAGCCGTTTTTTTTTAAATCGACTCTGAATATGCGACATTTTTGTATGGCCAGACTGGGTGGATGCAGTGGTCACTGGTCAGGAAGACCTCCGCGTGCAATCATGAAACACATGGCCATCGGAAGATACTCCACCTAGGAGGAAAATATCAAAAAATTAGGAACCCCTCTGTAGCCGTTTTTTTTTAAATCGACTCTGAATATGCGACTTTTTGTATGGCCAGACTGGGTGGATGCAGTGGTCACTGGTCAGGAAGACCTCCGCGTGCAATCATGAAACACATGGCCATCGGAAGATACTCCACATAGGAGGAAAATATCAAAAAATTAGAAACCCCTCTGTAGCCGTTTTTTTTTAAATCGGCTCTGAATATGCGACATTTTTGTATGGCCAGACTGGGTGGATGCAGTGGTCACTGGTCAGGAAGACCTCCGCGTGCAATCATGAAACACATGGCCATCGGAAGATACTCCACATAGGAGGAAAATATCAAAAAATTAGGAACCCCTCTGTAGCCGTTTTTTTTTAAATCGACTCTGAATATGCGACTTTTTGTATGGCCAGACTGGGTGGATGCAGTGGTCACTGGTCAGGAAGACCTCCGCGTGCAATCATGAAACACATGGCCATCGGAAGATACTCCACATAGGAGGAAAATATCAAAAAATTAGGAACCCCTCTGTAGCCGTTTTTTTTTAAATCGACTCTGAATATGCGAGTTTATGTAGATTTTTCGTTGCAGAGCAATAACATTATAAAGTGAATTATAAACTGAAATTGGAGGAAACATTTCTAATAAAAATAGGCGTGGTCGGTTACCGATTTTGCCCATTTTCAATACCAACCTGTACACAATAACAAAGAATATTTATGGTGAAGACATAATATCAGTTCTCCTCTGAACGTGGTTTCAACAGACAGACAGACAAGCGGACATGGCTAAATCTTCTCAGGAGGTCACGCAGATCAAGAATATAAATATAGTTTTTTATTCCTCTCGTCTCTATTTCTATTTCGTGAGAAACTGAATATACCCTTAACCTTAAGGTATAGGGTATAAATATAAAATTTGTTACTGTACAGATTTGTTCTAGTCATTTCATTAAAATTTTGTTCATACGGACATATGTTTTGTCATAACGTATGTATGTTTAACCGCGAACTCAAACGCGTTCCAAGTGGTGTAATGTAAGTTTTTCGAGTTTATGTTTTAAGGAGAAACACAAACATAAAGACGATTTACGTAGTGTTGCAGCTTCCCCTGTTTGCAGACCACAATGAGTTAGCATATATGAAACATTTTTAGCATTTTTCAATAAAATTTTAAAAAAATTTTCGATTTAAAAAAACGGCTACAGAGGGGTTCCTAATTTTTTGATATTTTCCCCCTATGTGGAGTATCTTCCGATGGCCATGTGTTTCATGATTGCACGCGGAGGTCTTCCTGACCAGTGACCACTGCATCCACCCAGTCTGGCCATACAAAAATGTCGCATATTCAGAGTCGATTTAAAAAAAAACGGTTACAGAGGGGTTCCTAATTTTTTGATATTTTCCCCCTATGTGGAGTATCTTCCGATGGCCATGTGTTTCATGATTGCACGCGGAGGTCTTCCTGACCAGTGACCACTGCATCCACCCAGTCTGGCCATACAAAAATGTCGCATATTCAGAGTCGATTTAAAAAAAAACGGCTACAGAGGCTTTCCTAATTTTTTGATATTTTCCCCCTATGTGGAGTATCTTCCGATGGCCATGTGTTTCATGATTGCACGCGGAGGTCTTCCTGACCAGTGACCACTGCATCCACCCAGTCTGGCCATACAAAAATGTCGCATATTCAGAGTCGATTTAAAAAAAAACGGCTACAGAGGGGTTCCTAATTTTTTGATATTTTCCCCCTATGTGGAGTATCTTCCGATGGCCATGTGTTTCATGATTGCACGCGGAGGTCTTCCTGACCAGTGACCACTGCATCCACCCAGTCTGGCCATACAAAAATGTCGCATATTCAGAGTCGATTTAAAAAAAAACGGCTACAGAGGGGTTCCTAATTTTTTGATATTTTCCTCCTATGTGGAGTATCTTTAACTGGCCATGTGTTTCAACAACGCACGCGGAGATCATCCTTTCCAGTGACCCCTTCTTCTAACCAATCTAGAGGTGAAGTGTGTAAAATATACAAAACAAATATTTGAATGTGTCTTGGGTTTGTGTCTTGGCTAAGTTAAATTCGAATTTAACTCGCTCAAAAACGAATTTAACTTGCTCAAATACGAATTTAACTTCACGCACTTTATATATACCGATCTTGCTATCCATATCATTCAAAACGACAAGGGAAACTTCGTTTAGCTCGAATTCGCAATCAACTTCACTGTATTATGTCAAATAAGTTGCCTCAGTTTGTTTATTATTTATTTGATTTGTATTTGGTAGACTTGTTGATTTATTTTATTTTGTCATATTTTTTGAAATTTTATAACTGTGTGAAGTTGGCTACATTCAAAAAAAGTGGGTAATTTGCAAATTTCCCTATAATCTGTATAAAATCTGGGTAAGTGTCAGTTGTATGGCCAAGATCCGTATAGAGCATTAAAAATACGCGGCTGGTATCAATACTATGTATGCAATCACAGGGTGTGCATTCTACTTGCCCACATACCATGCCAGTTATAAGGATGTAGGGTATTTAAGCTGCGTTCAAATTAAAGATAGCACTTTCTTCACGTAGGACTAACAAATTTTTCAACGTTGGACTACGTGTCATACAATACATGCGCTTGAGTACAAGGTATGTATTTAATCCTACAAGCCTCATCCAAAAAGTTCAGCACAGACACACAACCTAAGTTTTTGGCTTAAATAAGGCGCTTGTCGAGCTAACCAATGTTGTTGTTATTGTGGTTGTTGTTTTTCGTGCTGACCCCAGCAATACTTTTTTTGCTCTCATCTAGTTCCGGAGTTATAGTCCTTTCAAATTGGAAAATTCCATGTCTATATCTGTCAAACTTTATGGGATACCTCTATGTTATTGGTATTGTTAGAAAGGTAAACCAATTATCTTTGATTTATGACAATAATATTTTGTCTAAAACCGTTCAGTTTTGGAGAAAACTTAAATTTTAGATTTTTATTACTATTTGTTACATTCATTAATTTTTTTCTAAGTATACGAAATGTATAATTAGCCCACATAATTATCCCAATACTAAAAAGTAGAGCTCTTAGCATTTGACACATGTTTTTTATTTAGGATCAGTCCCGGATCGCGTAAGTACATACATTCATTTTTTTCAATTTTACTACTGTGAATTGAAAATCATTAGTCTAATTTTTCGATTAAAATTAGGTTGCACTAGAAATATCTTATGTATCTTGGTTGAGAGCAATAAAAATTGTTGTTGTTGTTGGGGTCAGCACCAAAAACAACAACATTGGTTAGGTCGACAACCGCCTTATCTGTTCCTAAGTTTTTAGCATGTTGAAGGGAATCTCCAAATGGACGGCCAAAATTTATGTAGAAGTGTAAACATTTTTAGAATCCTTAGTTTGACATCTATTTGAAAGTAACACATGTAAAAAAGGAATATTAAGCCTAAAATTTAAAATAAGTTTTCACTTCATTTTAAATTTGTCGTACTGGACTTACCAATTGAAGGCTATTTATTATCAGTACTAGACAATCTATGGAACCTACCTAATAAATTTGTCTATACTTACAGCCTTTTCATGTCTTCGAACGGAGCGCTTATCGTATATTTGCTTTGTATATTTGGTTTCCTAACATAGGAAGCAACAAATAGCGATAATAATATCGTAGCGTTTCGATAAGCGTCTCGTAGGGATAAGCGTTCCGCTCGTTGCTATTAAATGGGGCCCTAAAATTAAATTTAAATGCAATAAAAACATTTAACTCAGAAACCAAAAACCCAAAGTTCGATTGTCGTGTAACTAGTTTGGTTAGGTTGGAAGTAAAACATCTCAACCAATGTGCCACATACGCTAATGTTTGCTGGATCACTTGGGTTGATTTACCATAATTATAACGATGCTTATAAACATTCGTTTGGCTAATGAAATTTTATCACAGTTAAGTGAATATTTTAAACTTACACTTTATCAGCCAGTTCGCGAACTTTCCACATACTTATAAATTTATCAACCATTTTGCTTCCTTTAAATATTTTCACAATGTATTTTTTTACTTTTTCCTGTTTTGCACTAATAAGCAATGTAACTTTATTTTTCGCTAAATTAAAAATAAAGCCATGAAATTATTTTCGATAGTCGATATGTTAAAAAAGTAAAGTAAAATGTGTTGATGATTTGGCTACTATCCGTCACTGGAACTTTGTTAAAACGAAGTTGGCCACGATAGAACAACAAGTAAATAAATAACCACTTGTGTTGGTATCAATAACTTTTGACAAATTTGAATGGTAAGGCTCTGATTAGAAATGGGTAAAATCACCCAAAGTTAAATAAGCTTAACAGTGGTACTTAAATAAGTGCGTCGTGCGTTGCGTTTCTGTCAAAGTGAAATTGGAACACGCAATGGAAGTGGCTGAAATAAGAAACGCACTGACGGAGACCCCTTCGAATTTCCAATTTTGACATGCGCTACGAAGTGAAGTTGGCGGCAGATATCACAAAAATGTTAATATGCGTGTGAATGTTTAAAAACTTGCTGTCAAAACATATGGTGACGCAACGTTGTGGAAACATTCCAATTTTGTTGTTGTTTAAGTTTGTAAGGGAATTTATTCAAACAATATGCAAACTTTTAAATTTATGGAAATTATTATATATTATTCACGTACTTTTTAGGAAAACAACGTTTTTTTGCGATCTTTTGAGTTTTTTTACATAATCTGCATTACTTACTTATAGGAACCATTTATTAAAAATATTGAAACACAGATAAAAGCAAATGAAATTATCTTTCTCTTTATACCCATAACGCTAGGGTATACGCAGTAATTTTGTATATATACGTATCACGATTTTAGATTTCAACACGCCCGTTTTTCACCATTCACCATACATTTTACTTAGGAAAAAAATTAATAAATAAAAAAAATTATAAAATAAATCTAAAAATTCATTTTTCTTGAAAAATAGTTTTTCGATAACATATTGTCATACATAAATAAAAGATAAGTTTAATACCTTTCATGCCATGCCTACAACATGGAGGTAACTAGTTTCGGAGATAGAGGTGCGAAAATTTCCAACTTTAAACGGTTATAACTATGAAACCACACGATAGCGTGGAAAATGATATTGTTGTTGGAGTCTCCATGAAAAGCAACAACAACAACAAATCTGAGATGCGTCAGCGTCACCGACATGTTTCTCCTTATAAACTTTGAAATTTAATCCTATATCACAACTATATCCCATCCCCTCCCATTTATGTTAATAAGACTAGTATATGAAGCCTGTCTTCGCCAGGAAGTTATTATTTTTTATTTATTTCGTAAAAACATTGCGAAGCCTTTTGAACTTTCTCACCTTACACTTTTTTGGTATATTTATTTTGGAGCATCAAAAGTAAAAAATTAATCGCAATTAATATCGATTGTTTGTATTTGATTCAAATATTGTTTGAGAATATTTCTTAAAAACAAAATTTTTTGTGATAACCGTCGTCTCCACAAGTGGTACTGTCAGTTTGAATTGGGAATGGTATGTGCAACCTCCTTTGACCGCGATTTCCGTGGAGGGCACAGGTAACGCTACATCGTCCTTTCCTCTCACCACGCTGTTACCCTTTCTTTAAAAAAATACAAATTTCCTCCCAATCGGATTTTTTGCAAAAAAATGGCGAAGCCGTTTGGATTTTTGAAATTTGCGATTTTTCTTATCAACATTAGATGCCCAGGAACATCTGTGAAAAATTTCAGGATTATAAAAAAAAGTCTGGGACATATTTTGCTAACAGAAACGCATAGGGATTTTATATATATAGATAGACTAGTATATAAGCCTGACTTCGCCAGGAAGTTATTATTTTTTATTTATTTCGTAACAAAAATTGAGAAGTCTTTTGGACTTTCTCACCTTACACTTTTTTGGTTTACTTATTTGGTAGCATGAAAAGTAAAAAATTAATCGGAATTAATATCGATTGTTTGAAAAATGATTCAAATATTGTTTGAGAATATTTCTTTAAAAGCAACATTTTTTGTGATAACCGTCGTCTCCACCAGTGGTACTGGCAGTTTTAAATGGGAATGGTATGTGCGACCTCCTTTTAAAAAGTTGACCGCGATTCCCGTGGAGCACACCTCGAACCAATCACTGGACTACGACAGACAAAGTGGCAGCTTTGGTGGTATCACTGAAAGGCTTCGCCGCTGAAGTTTTGCAAATTGTTCCCGAAATTGACGTGGTAATTATGACTCGTTAATAGCAGCAATTGAACGGCGATATGATAACGAATATAGAAAGCAAATGTTCCAGATGGAGCTAATGAATCGTTACCAAAAAGCTAACGAACTGTGTCAGAAATATGCAGCGGAGATAGAGCACTCCCGCATTTGGCCAATGAAAATGCATCAGCGGAAATAATTGCATTACCTAAAATTCATGTGAATCCCTAAAGAAAATCATAACGAATCTCATCCAGACTATTTCTCAAATGATGTCACCCACTCCCAAAGGGTCTTAACCGAAATGCTACAGCTGTGAAAAAGCAGGACACCTTGCACGGAATTGGAATGCGTCTGGTAGGGAAAGCGAACGCGTTAGAAAGTGGAGCAATGGTAATGCAAGTGGTATTTCTAGAGAAAAAGGAATCGTTAAACTAAATCAAACCCACCCAAAGGGGCATGAGCTGGTTCCCGCAATTGATTGCCCCACCGTCTCCGTTTCACAAATGCATCACAAAAACAACAATTTAACCATAAACGGGACTATAAATAAACGATCGCTGGTCTTAACCCTGGACACGGGCTTTCTAAAGGAAAGCACGCTGACATGTCAGAACATCGAGATACCCCTAAGCACTGGGTATGAACAGCCTCAGATGAGGAATTTGAGTGTAAGTCATCGTCAGCAGATTCCACCAAATTCCGAAGCAGCTCGTGAGCATGTGTGGAGGTAGACTGTGGAGCAGATAAGCTGTGGGTAGTGGAGGCATTAGACAACCTTGGTACAAACGAGGGAGAATAAGCGGATTCCAACTCGAGTGATGAATGAGTTCAGGTCACCGATCATCTCTGATAAAGGACGATCCTCCCCAGAAGTGTAAAAATTAGATCCTCAAAGAAGGCACGGAAACCAACATCATCATGGGTGACTGGTTGAATGAGGTATGTGGGCCGGAAGGAGTAAAAGCAAAACGGTTAATAGAATAATTTAGCTTTCGTATTGCCTATTGCTTATTGCCTTGCTTCAATTATAAAAATTGAAAAAAGTATTTACTCCCTACCTACCATCAGCTCAGAACCAACGGCTTTAGAGCAAGAGCATGAGCGCGCAAGAGCGGGAGCGCTCAAGAGCGCGAGCGACCAAGAGCGGTAGTGACCGCAAAAAAATAAGCCTTGCTCGCTCCTGCTCTCGAAAACATAGGCTCTTTTGAGCGAGCGGGAGCGCTGAAAATTTTATCTGTTGCTCTTTGCTCACTCCTGCTATCGAAAACGAAGGCTATTTCATAAGAAGAGCTTTGTATTTCAAATGTTTCTTTTGGAAATCTTTGTCGAGGTTAAAAAACTCCTTCCAAAAATCCGTATTCATGTCGTTCGAACACTTCGAGCACATTTTTTAAATGACGTTTGCACCGAGTCGTTGTGCCTGCGTTCACACGATCAAGCAAGTCGTCAAGCAGAGCAAGTTGGATGTCAAAAATCAAAATAGTTTTGATTTTCATACGACTTGACCTTCATGATCTTCAAAGTGTAGTATGTAGCATCACCAAGTTGTACAACAAATCGTACTGTGTGAAAGCCGCTTATCTGTGGTACATGAATTAGTGCGTCTTGCATTGCGTTGATCACTGCGTCTTAAAAACGACGCTGCGCTAAACCGAAATAACAGCATTGCCTCAACATATGTTCTGACATAAAGTTTTTAATCATTCACACACACATGAACATTTTTTTAAAATCTGCCGCTTCGATTCTTGTTTTTGGAAAGTAATTCGCTCAGCGAAATCAAAGACCGCTTGGATGCTGTGTGCTTGGATTTCCCTTCCAAACACAAGAATCTAATCACCGACCGATATTGCTCTTTTTCCATTTTTCTAAAATACGCGGACACACCCGCTTCCACACGCGGTCGAATCAAAACTACGAGTCCAATTCGGCTGAAATTTTGACAGTAGCTGTCTACAACAATGTACTACACGGTAGTAAATTTCTCTTGCGATCGTGGCGACTATCGGGTGGTGAGGATAAGTACTTATCGGACAGCCCTCGTACATACGTAAGATATTTGTAGTGTACCTAAAATTTAAGAAAAAATTAGACTAACGATTTTAACTTTACTTTATTGTAGTAAAATTCATTTCAAAAAGGCGTTTTCTCCTAAGACTCTGCACTGATCCTAATGAAAAAACATCTACTATATTATTATTGAAATAATTATGTGGATAACAATACATTGTACTTAGAAAAGAATTAATGAATGGAAAAAATAGTACTCAAAATCTAAAATTTTATTTTTCTCCAAAACTGAACGGTTTCGAAAATTTTTGTTTTACATAAATGAAAGATAATTCCGTTACCTTTCTAACAATATACATGTAAATTAAAGTAAAGTTAAGTTCATATGGACCCGAAATTTTCAAATTTCTCAGAAATATAACTCCAGACCTTGATGATAGCGGCTGACCCTAACAAATTGTTGTTGTTAGCATGATATCAATAGCATGGAAATATCGGAACATTTCGGGGACGCTGACGAAACTCCGATTTTGTTCTTGTTATTGTTTCCACTCCAACAACAAATTCAATTTTCCCGCTCTCGTCTGGTTTCGGAGTTATAGCTCTTTAATCTTGGAAAATTTCGGACTTATATCTCTGAAACTATAAAAGTTACCTACATGTTGTGATTTAGGTATTAAAATTATCTCGTATTTATTTTAGACAATATGTTATCGAAAAACTATTACTTTTCCACAAAACTAAAATTTTATAATTTTTTTTCATTTATTAATTTTGTACGAAGTAAAATGTATTATCAACCTACATAATTATCCATATATTACAAGCGTAGATACCCTTACCTTTCTTTAGATATATATGTCATCAGGATCGGTGCAGGATTTTAGGAGGGAATGCATTTTTAAAATCACAATCGTTTGAATTTTACTTGTATTAATTTATAATCGTCTCTTATTTTCTATTTTTAGGCCAATTTTTTAGTGCATATGTGGCCAAAAGTGTGGATTATACCATCACTTCGGTACCTAAATAAGTGCGTCTTGCGTTGCGTTTATCACTGCGTCTTAAAAACAACGCTGCGCCAAACCGAAATAACAGGGTTGCGTCAACATGTGCGTCCGCATACCAAAATTGGAAATTCGAAGTGGTCTCAGTCATTGCGTTGCTTATTTCAGACATTTCCACAAGACTACGTATTTCAATTTCATTTTGACAGAAACGCAACGCACGACGGACTCATTTAGGTCGCATAGTTAGTATGTCCAACACTGAATACGCAGTAAAACAGTATTTTTAGACCAATTTTGTGGTGCCTAAATTTAAATACAAATGTTTCACTTTTATGATCGCGGAATAATAGTACTTAATTTTTTCAATGCAATTTCTCCTAAAGTCCTGCACGGATCCTGATGATATGTATATCTAAAGAAAGGTAATTAAATCTTAATATTCAGATAAGTATATAGGCTAATAATACATTTCACTTAATAAAAAATAATAAATAAAAAAAATTTTTAATTTCATTTTTCCTGAAAAGTAATACTTTTTCGATTACATAATGTCATACATAAATAAAAGATAATTTTAGTACCTTTCCATCCATGCCTACAACATGTAGGTAATTCTTAAAGTTTCCGAGATATAGGACAGAAATTTTCCAACTTTAAAGGGCTATAACTCCGAAACCAGACTAGAGGGGGCAAAATGAAGATGTTGTTGGAGTCTCCGTGAAAAATAACAACAACAACAAAATCGAACCTGAGTCGGCTTCTCCAACATATGCCGAAATATCTCATATAGTTAATGAAATTCGCCACGAAATATTTATTTTACAAGTGGCTATAACTAGGAAACCCACAAGAGAACTGCAAGAACTACGGGAAATTTTGTTGTTTTTCTAATTGGCATGTAAAACATCAACAAAATTAAGAATTTTGTACGGATTTAAATCTGGTTAATACTTGTGATCGCTCTTTTCAGTTTGCGATTTGACAGGCCGTTCTTTGGTCGTTGCCTTGTGGTGCAGTTCTTTGATTGGGAAGGAGTAAATTAAAATAATTAAATTATTAATTAAATAGTATTTAAAAAAAGGAAGTCTGAATATTTACGTGCTTCTATATTTCTGTACTACTTGCTTGGATTTGTATTTTTGTGAAAGTTTATGAATAAAAAGGTTATGTAAAACTTGTACTTGCAGTTCCAGTGCTTCAGATTCAAATAAGAATTTTTGCATCATGTTAGGAATTCAGCGTATTGTGGGCAGCTTTTCGGGACAGGTTTTGCGTCGTAACAGTTACAGTACCACATCGCGTATGGTGGCCATTGAACCCGTGCAGAAAGGAGTTGCGACAGAGGCAGAGACCGTTGCAGGAGTCACTAAAAAGTCAAAAAGTAGCACTTGGAATTTATCTAAAGGTTTTATTGTAATCTATTTTATTTTGTGCACTGCAGATTCTATTGTAGCGGCTGTTTTTGAATCACTTAAAGATGATTCACGACCCTTCAGAGATATTGATAATAAAATGCCTTCAAAATCTAAGCTAAGCAACGATAATAAAAGTCAAAATTTAGATGAATATATTATCAATGCTAAAACTGTAAACGCGCTACTAGCGGTTTCAGAACATGATGTTCCTTTATCGCGAAATCATGCTTTGAAAATTGTTTCAATCCTGGCCGAATGGAGCACTATAAACCGCGTTAAGCTGTCGGACTTTGAAAATGATACGCGATTCGTACGCATTTGTCGAATACTCGGACGCACAGTTGGAGTCAACGGGACAGTTACAAAGTCTTTGAATAATAAACAATTGCAACCTACGGGTATATGTACAGATGATCTCAACACTGTGCTTGGCGTTGCCGGTGACGATGAAGCAGCTAAATTAATTGCGAGTATAAGCCTGCCACAAATGGTGAAAGTACTGAGCACGCTAGCGCATCGGAAGCGGCGGAGTACACCACTGCTACGCTCATTGGCCTTTAATATCAGCAGTTCTTCAGAACGTCTGGACCTTAAGCAATGTGCAGATGTGCTGTATGCTATGGCTACGCTGAACTTTAAGGATTCTGTATTGGCAGCTAAAATTTGTGCTGACATACAGATAAGTCTGCAAGACAATTTGGATAAATCGTCTGTAGTGGGTTCCATTCTGACAAGCTTAGGAATTTTAAAATACCGTGATTTGGGTTCGTGTTGATAACGTTTAAATTTAAATTTTTTTAGCCAAAATTGTTCAATTTCAGAAATCCTCGAGTCGCTTACGAAATGGATTATTAAGAACAGTGATATCTGTAGGCCACATGATTTGAGTGCGCTATTCCTCACATCTGCTATGTTGAATTTTAAAAGTATAAAGGTTGAAGATGTCAATAAACTTGTGCCGTGTATTGTTAGGGAAGATTTTTCGAAACCTGGCGATTGGCTGAATCATGTGCTGGCTCTTGCCATGTTGAACTTGGCCAAAAGCTCACATTTGGAAAGTGTTTTAAGGTAAAATAGTGTAAAATCTAACATAAAGAAATAATTGAAAACAAATCTCCATTGAGAAGAAGACAATATCGAGACAAGAAAAAAATCGAATGGGAGGGGGCGTCAATTTCCCCCCGTTTAGACGGGAGGGCCCATTTTATAAAACTTCGACTTAACATCGAAAAAAAATTATTAAAAAATAATGGTTTGACCTAGATAACTTTTGCTTGCTGATTTTCAAAGCCAAATATCCGCTTAGAGATCCGCTTAGATAGATTAATATCCTTTTTAAATTAGGTTCCTATGTCAAACAGTTTTTGAGAAAATTAATGCCAAAGTTAAAATTTGGAAAAAAAATTTTTGGTCGCAATTTTTTTTTTAAATTACGGTATTAAGTAAAATTTTTTCCGACCATAAAATTCTCTAATCAATTCCAGAGAGAATGTTTCAAACCGGAAGCTCCTATGTTTTGTAGTTTCCGAGAAAAATGAAAAATCAAAACAATGGACATCTTAGTAAAAATTAAATTACACTAATAAGAATTTACTAAAATATAAGTGAAGGGAAAATTGTTCTGTCCTCTTTCCTAGTTTTTCCTTAGTAAGCAAAATTTATGCAAAAGTACATGTGCACGCCAATATACCAAATATTTTCATATAAGTTTATTTTGCCAACAGCGAAGAATTTATTAGTCAAGTGGAAGCAGGTAAAGGTACTTTATCACCATCGTCAAAAATGAAATTCATAAACCTAAATAGTTTTGCACAAGTCTTGGCAACAAATTACAAGGGTACATTTCTACCAGCTGATCATTTTATCTATGATGTGCCGTTAGCACATGCAAAATCTAAACAAATTCTATTTAATGGCATGATCGACGCTTTAAAGAGTCTTTTGCCAACCAGCAATCACATGAAGACTCTGGTCGACAGCAAGATGGGTTTTCTTATTGGTACGTCTTACAATTTATTTTATTTCGAACAACAAAAAAATTAATTTTTATTAATAATTTTTAGATGCGCTGTGCCTTTTTGATGGTAATTGCAAATCAGTACCTTTGGATAAGGAACACTCAAATGTTACAAAGTATGTTAAACTTACGCGCTTTTGTCTTTTGACATTTATTTGCTGTCTTTTTCCTTTGGCCTCTTTTTTAGAGTTGCATTAATGGTTGTAGACTACCATGATATTTGCCATGGTACTCATCGTACTGTGAATGGCTTAACAAATCTTTATTTCGATTTACTTGAGAAGAGTGGTTACAAAGTGTTGCCGATTCCCTACAATGAGTTCAACACCAGTGACAAGCTTCTAAAGCGAGTGCAGTATTTGGAGAGGAGTTTCAAGGCTATTATTCACAAGAAATAAATTTTAAAGTTTTCTTCAAATTAATGAATGGCCACATCATAAAAAAATCATGTAAAAAGTCTATTAAAAAGTACAAATATTGGATTTTGTTTGTTTTAATCAGTTTTGTCATTAACTGTGAATAACTTCAAACGAAATTTCGACCAATTACAATTACAAATACAAATACAATCATTTTTAATTAATCTCTTTTTTATAAAACTTTTTGATATGCATAAAATAATATCAAATTCAAATTGACTGCTCGTCTATGAATAGCAGCAACACCAACAACCATATATTCGTAAAAAGATTGCATGAAACATTTGTTGCCGGCAACAATTGTGATTTCAAGTTGCAACATTAGGGCAGATGCTAATGAGCAGGCAGTAACGTGTAAACAAACACCATCGCTGTAAAGCAGAAAACCCAAGATAAAAAATGTCTGAAAATTAATTTATTTAAACGAAATATGCTCCATTATTATATACAATGTTTCACCATTTTTCGGGTGGAGCCATGATGCCATCGTGAAGAACTGTGGTTTCTGGTCATGTGGTATTCACAGACTTTTGAAAGCAGCTTAATTCCTGTCAGAGAGTTCTGCAGAGCTCGGAACAAGTGGTAGTCTGAGGGTGCTATGTCTGGACTATATGGTGGATGCATCAAAACTTCCCAATTAAACTCACAATTTTTGATGAGTCATCAAAGAAGTGTGTGGTCGAGCGTTGTCATGATGGAGGACAACACATTTCCTATTAGTCAATTCCGGCCGTTTTCTTTTAATTGCATGGCGTAATCTTTTCAGTTGTTCACAATAGAATTAAGAATCAATTGTTCAAGTAACTGGAAGTAGTTCATGGTGGACGATTCTCTTCCAGTCCTACCATACACACAGCATCACCGGCGTCAATCCTGGATTTGTGAAGGTTTGTGACCGCTCTTCATAACTCGCCCACGATTTTTGATGCTTCCGATTATAATACTTCACCCATTTCTCATCACCGGTTATGACACTTCAAAGAAGGCTCGATTTCATTGCGTTTCAACAGCGCGTCGCAGGTGTTAATATTGCCTATCATGTTTTTCTCTCTCAACTCATAAGGAACCTATATATCCTTCTGGTAGCCAGTCTTGTGTAGATGGTTTAAAAGTTTTGTGGTCAATGCCTAGCTCCATACCAATATCGACACTGCTGATATGCTCATCTTACTGGATTTTTACCAGCTTTTCCAGTGAGTGGAGGACCAGAGTGTGCCTAAACGACGTGACGAAAACTAGCCATTTACGCAAAGCAGATTTTGATAAAGCACTTTCAGCGTATACAGCATATTTTTCCTTTTGTCGTAATAATACTGCAAAAAATAGCGTAATTTTTCATATTTTTCTCCATTTTCAAACGTAAACTTTTCATCCACTGCGCCAATTTCGTTGGTTTCAGCTCATCTTATGTCGAGTTTACACGGGGGACACGTGTCGCACGTTTGGAACTATTCATCGGCCGTGTCCCCGACAGCGTTTACACGGGGGACAGATTGGATAGTGGATCGTCGTGACATGGATGATTTTATTGCATGATTTTTTAATACTTTTTGCTACCATTTGTTTAGCTTTAGATACTATTTAAGAATTTATAATAGTTTTTGACTATAAAATATTACAAACCGTTTTACTACACTTTACTTCGTGGCATCGCCGTGAAAAACAAATAATAAAATCTCTTTGAACTATACATAATTGTTACAAAATAAAATTTAACTCAGCCTTATCCACTCCTATTTATGTATTTGGCATAAATGCAGAATAGCTGCCAAGCTCAGATTTTTTTTTCCTTTTTTTTACCGTTAGCTGGGACCATCAGGAACGGAACTGTATGGTTTTTGTCAGGGGCTGGTCAGCCATCTTGGATTTATGACCGTTTGAAGGTCAAATAAATGTACTAATAAAAGCCACTTATCTCGTAAACTAAGTGAGCTAGCGCAACAAGCAAAGTACTGTTGGAAAGGTATTTTGAATACCTTTAATTTATATAATATACATGTTTGTCCATAACATGGCGGTTAAGGAGTTATATTGATTTTTAGAAAAATGTGACAAGTTGACTTTGAAACAATAATTTTTTTCTGCCAAACGGACACATTAAGGTATAAAACAAATTACAGTTATGGAAAGCCTGTTCTTTTACCTTTACAATGGTATATAATATGTTATACTTACTATTGTTTTTCATTACTTTAGCTTTACTTTTCAAAATTTCAATAACAATTTTGCCTGCGCGATTTTTCATAAAAATTTTTTGCCTGCGGCGCTATCATTTGAAAAACATTTAAAATTAAAAAATTTTTATGAAAAATCGCGCGATTTTTCATAAAAATTTTTTGTCTGCGGCGCTCTAATAAGACAACATTTCAAATTATAGGATTTTCAGGGAAATTTTATAATTCCCAAACACCAATTACTCATACTAATTATGTATTACTAATTCTTGTTTTCGTGTTTCATTCCGTTTATTACCAAAACCGTTATAAGTTCAATGTGTTGGTTTTTTAAATCGAAACGTTCCACTTAAATCAGTTAAAGCAGTTAAACACTTCTTAGTTTTTTAAGCAGGAAACTTGAATATTGTGAAAATCTAATAAAATGAATTTCTTAGTGATTTGATTCCCAGTGAAGGTTTATATAGGTGCCCTCATGGTCACATTTTAAAATTAGTTAAAGGACAAAAAGATAGTGACTCTGATTCATCAGATTATGAATTTTATTATGACTAATAACTTAAAACTGCCATAATATATAATCATGCGATTTTTCATAAAAAATTATTCATTTCAAATGTTTTTCACTAGAGCGGCACAGGCAAAATTGTTATTGAAATTTTGAAAAGTAAAGCTAAAGTAATGAAATACAATAGTACGTATAATATTTTATATACCATTTTAAAGGTAAAAGAACAGGCTTTCCATAACTGTAATTTGTTTTATACCTTAATGTGTCCGTTTGGCAGAAAAAAATTATTGTTTCAAAGTCAACTTGTCACATTTTTCTAAAAATCAATATAACTCCTTAACCGCCATATTATGGACAAACATGTATATTATATAAATTAAAGGTATTCAAAATACCTTTCCAACAGTACTTTGCTTGTTCCGCTAGCTCACTTAGTTTACGAGATAAGTGGCTTTTATTAGTACATTTATTTGACCTTCAAACGGTCATAAATCCAAGATGGCTGACCAGCCCCCGAAAAAACATGGCCACTTCCTTTTATAACGGTCTCAAATAACGGTAAAAAAAAGGAAAAAAAAATCTGAGCTTGGCAGCTGTTCTGCATTTGTTCCATGTATTTTAAGCAATAATAATTTAAAATACACTTTATAATAGATACTAATTGATTCGCTGAAACCATGAATAGTTTGGCAGTAGTTGGCGTTGAAGTTATATTTCAAGTCAATTTAGCAAAAAAATATGCGAGTGGCGGAAGAGCTCAAATTTTACTGCTGTTATTGTTGTTTCTTATGCTAACTCCAACAACAACAACACTTTTTGTCGCTCTCGTCTGGTTTTCGAGTTATAGCACCTTGAAGTTTAAAGATTTACGAGCTTTATCTCCTAAACTATAGGAGATACCGACATGATATTCATGTCATCAGAAAGGTATTTCAATTGTCTTTCATTTATGTAAAGCAACATTTTGTTGTATATCGCTCAGGAGATTTTTGAACGCCGATATCTTCGTTTAGAGAATTGCCTAATTTTTCTAACTTATCAGGGGATATAAAGCACAATTTTTCCTTTAAAAGTTCATATAAACTTTTCTATTAGAATTATCGTTTATTTTTAATAATTTCTTGTAAAAAAATCATTTGTACGAGTTCCACCCAGCAACGATAATATATAAACCACTTTAAATCGTTGCTATAATAATCTGTATAAAAAAAACTGTATAAAATCTGGCTGAGTGTCAGTCAGAGATTATCTCTGGTGTCAGTTGTGTGGCGAAGATCTGTATAGTAGAGATAATTCTCTGTTGTATAGATCATTAAAAAATACGAATTCTGGTATAGACTTTTACGTTTACATAAATAAGTGATTGAAAGGCGTGACAATTATGAAAGTTTATATTTTTTGTTCTCTTTTGATGCTTGCGGTTGTTGTCGATGCTCATAAAAATGTATTGTTACTATTGGCTGATGATGGTGGTTTCGAAATGGGCGCCTATTTGAATAAATATTGTCAAACACCAAATCTGGATGCACTTGCAAAGCGCGGTTTGATTTTCAACAATGCATTTACATCAGTTAGTAGTTGTTCGCCTAGTCGTGCGCAGTTGTTAACAGGTCTTGCAAATCATGCGAATGGAATGTATGGGCTACACCAGGGCGTTCATAACTTCAATGTTCTACCGTCGGTTAAAGGTCTGCCTAATGTATTACGCACAAAGTCGCGTGGACACATTATAAGTGGTATAATTGGCAAAAAGCATGTTGGACGTGAGGCCAACTTTCGCTTTGACTATGAACAGACCGAACAGCAGCATCCTATTAATGAAATAGCCCGCAACATCACCAATATAAAGCTTTTTACCCGTGCATTTTTAGCTAAGGCCAAACAAGAGAATCGACCATTTTTCTTGTTGGTTGCTTTTCATGATCCGCATCGTTGTGGTCATATAACACCGCAATACGGTGAATTCTGTGAACGTTGGGGTTCCGGTGAGCAGGGCATGGGCTCAATTCCGGACTGGAAACCTATTTACTATGATTGGCACAACCTGCAGGTACCGCCATATTTACCAAACACAGATGTAGTAAAGCAAGAGTTAGCAGCGCAATTTATGACAATTTCGAGGCTTGATCAGGGAGTGGGATTGGTGCTACAGGAGCTCGAGTTGCAAGGTTTCCAGCAGGAAACGCTTGTCATATACACCTCAGACAATGGACCGCCATTTCCTGGTGGACGCACCAATATGTATGATCGTGGCATACGTGAGCCGTTCATCATGGCATCTCCAGAGCCGAATACTCGACATGGAACTACTGCTGCCATGACAAGTCTACTTGATGTCTATCCCACAATTCTGGATGCCTTCAACTTTTATGACCACAACAATACTTCTCTATCAACAAAAAGTCTGTTACCATTGCTGCTGGCTGAGCCGAAACCCAATGAACAGGATCATGTTTTCGGTAGTCAAAACTTCCATGAGATCACAATGAATTACCCGATGCGGATGATACGCACCCGTCGCTTCAAACTTATACATAATCTTAACTTCTGGTCGTTCTTCCCAATTGATCAGGATCTCTACACTTCGCCAACATTTCAACAAATATTAAATGCAAGCTTATACAGGGAACCACTCCCATGGTACAAGTCGCTGCTCAGTTATTACCGACGTCCCGAGTGGGAATTATACGATTTGGAATCTGATCCTATGGAACGATGGAATCTGATTGACAAGGTGAAATACAAAACCAAGGTCAAAGATTTGCGTACACTTCTCTACAAATGGCAGGAGGAGACAGATGATTCTTGGCGCTGTTCCCCACACGGTGTTCTACAGTCACAGGGCGTATTCAAGGAACAACCAGTTTGTTTGACTTTGGGTCATGAATCTTTGTAGCAACGATCAGTTTTCAGAATAATTACTGTTTTAATGAGAAAAAAGAAGTTATTATAGTTTATTATTAGTGTTTTTGACTACGTCTAAATTTGTAAAATTGTTTTACAGTACAATGCAGACGGATTAGCCGCTGTAACTCAGCTACTTATTATACCTGTGAATTAATTTCTTTCGAGTACAGACATTTACCTTTGTTCAAAACTATGCTAATAATTTTGTTTATTTGCACCAGAACAGCTGTTCCCTTTGTAAAAATGAAAATATTGACAGGTGCTGCCAAATTAGGTTGAAACATCAACTTATAGTAACGAGTATACGCTAAATTCAATTCAATTCAACTTTATTGAGACGATGACAACTTACTTATACAATAAATATATACAACTTAAACTATGCATGTTTACAAGTTTGGCAATTCCCAGGGCTGTAAAGTTTTGCCTTGTGCATGATATTTCGTAGTATTTTAAACAATAGTACAATTTCACGAGTTTGTTTATTAAGATATGAGATCTTCTCGTTAAGTTTTATATAAAGCTCTTGCTCCCGGAGCTTTGCAAGTGTTCTTATAATTATTGGAAGCTTAATAGCTATTTGACTTAGAATAATAATAAGGTACATCAGGTAATATACTTGAAATAAGACTATTACAGAGGTATATGAGTTTCGTAATATTAGATTAAGTTATTTTGTTTTTGATAAGGCACTTAAAGTCTACAACATTTAATATATTATTTTATAATATATGAAATCATATTACATTACAGTGAAAGGAAAATGATCCTCTAAAATTATGAACTATTCTGGTAAAACAAAGGAACTAAAGCAGATTGGTCATTACCTGGTATTATAGAATCTAAGTCAATTGAGTCTATACACAAAGGAGATAAATAATTTGCAGAATTCCAAGGCTCTCTGGATAGAGAAAAAAACGTACTACTTATAAGATCATTGTCTATATAGCGTAAATTTGTTACGGATTTTTTCATAGCTCTTAAGGAGTATCTCATTAGGGGTTAAACTCCGGACTTATCCTAGATGTAGCTGTTCGCATATTTTTTGTTAAAAGATTGGAAATGTTTGTTAATACTTAAGCGCAGAATTTGACTTTCAAACACTTCAAGCTCTCTCGCCACCGACGGTGAGAACGAAAACCAGCACGGGAAGGCATAGGTCAAAACTGGTCTTATTAGGGTTTTGTAGAACAACAGCTTGGTTTCTTTTGAGAGGCCGCTATTGGATCTAAAATACGGCGCTAGCAATCCTGCAACACGCTTGGCTTTAGTCAATGTAGACCTTGCATGATTGTTAAATTTGAAAAGGTTATTGAAATTTATACCTAAGTATTTAATGTGTGTTTTGAATGGGATCCTAGCGCGAGATTATCGACGGCAAGATAAAGATTTTTACTGTCCCTCACCACTCCTGGAGGTCCTTTCCCTGATGCATTCCGGAAGCAAATACATTCAGTTTTACCGATGTTAAGGTTTAAACCCCATTTTTTATAGAATTCGTTAATTACCTGAATATGAGCAGAGACGGCTGCCAAAGCATCGTTGGGATATCTCGCGTGAGCATATACCATGGTATCGTCAGCATACAAAAGTGCAACTGAGCTTGATGGAAAGTCTGGCACACGCAGAAAATGAGGAAAATCATATAAAAATATGTTAAAGATAAGAGGGCCCAAGATTGAGCCTTGAGGAACTCCGCGCTCAACTTTCTTTAATGTGGATTTTGATTGGTTGATTTGTGTAAAAAAGAATCGATCAGTAAGAAAACTGTCTAGGAGTTTAAAGATCGTTGGAGAAAGGTTGATTTGTATTAGTTTAAAGAGAAGACCATCCCACCAAACACTATCAAACGCCTTTTCAACGTCCAGAGAACAGCTGACAGTACATTTTTTGTTTCTAAATAAATTAAATTCTATATAAATTAAAGGTATTCAAAATACCTTTCCAACAGTACTTTGCTTGTTCCGCTAGCTCACTTAGTTTACGAGATAAGTGGCTTTTATTAGTACATTTATTTGACCTTCAAACGGTCATAAATCCAAGATGGCTGACCAGCCCCCGAAAAAACATGGCCACTTCCTTTTATAACGGTCTCAAATAACGGTAAAAAAAAGGAAAAAAAAATCTGAGCTTGGCAGCTGTTCTGCATTTGTTCCATGTATTTTAAGCAATAATAATTTAAAATACACTTTATAATAGATACTAATTGATTCGCTGAAACCATGAATAGTTTGGCAGTAGTTGGCGTTGAAGTTATATTTCAAGTCAATTTAGCAAAAAAATATGCGAGTGGCGGAAGAGCTCAAATTTTACTGCTGTTATTGTTGTTTCTTATGCTAACTCCAACAACAACAACACTTTTTGTCGCTCTCGTCTGGTTTTCGAGTTATAGCACCTTGAAGTTTAAAGATTTACGAGCTTTATCTCCTAAACTATAGGAGATACCGACATGATATTCATGTCATCAGAAAGGTATTTCAATTGTCTTTCATTTATGTAAAGCAACATTTTGTTGTATATCGCTCAGGAGATTTTTGAACGCCGATATCTTCGTTTAGAGAATTGCCTAATTTTTCTAACTTATCAGGGGATATAAAGCACAATTTTTCCTTTAAAAGTTCATATAAACTTTTCTATTAGAATTATCGTTTATTTTTAATAATTTCTTGTAAAAAAATCATTTGTACGAGTTCCACCCAGCAACGATAATATATAAACCACTTTAAATCGTTGCTATAATAATCTGTATAAAAAAAACTGTATAAAATCTGGCTGAGTGTCAGTCAGAGATTATCTCTGGTGTCAGTTGTGTGGCGAAGATCTGTATAGTAGAGATAATTCTCTGTTGTATAGATCATTAAAAAATACGAATTCTGGTATAGACTTTTACGTTTACATAAATAAGTGATTGAAAGGCGTGACAATTATGAAAGTTTATATTTTTTGTTCTCTTTTGATGCTTGCGGTTGTTGTCGATGCTCATAAAAATGTATTGTTACTATTGGCTGATGATGGTGGTTTCGAAATGGGCGCCTATTTGAATAAATATTGTCAAACACCAAATCTGGATGCACTTGCAAAGCGCGGTTTGATTTTCAACAATGCATTTACATCAGTTAGTAGTTGTTCGCCTAGTCGTGCGCAGTTGTTAACAGGTCTTGCAAATCATGCGAATGGAATGTATGGGCTACACCAGGGCGTTCATAACTTCAATGTTCTACCGTCGGTTAAAGGTCTGCCTAATGTATTACGCACAAAGTCGCGTGGACACATTATAAGTGGTATAATTGGCAAAAAGCATGTTGGACGTGAGGCCAACTTTCGCTTTGACTATGAACAGACCGAACAGCAGCATCCTATTAATGAAATAGCCCGCAACATCACCAATATAAAGCTTTTTACCCGTGCATTTTTAGCTAAGGCCAAACAAGAGAATCGACCATTTTTCTTGTTGGTTGCTTTTCATGATCCGCATCGTTGTGGTCATATAACACCGCAATACGGTGAATTCTGTGAACGTTGGGGTTCCGGTGAGCAGGGCATGGGCTCAATTCCGGACTGGAAACCTATTTACTATGATTGGCACAACCTGCAGGTACCGCCATATTTACCAAACACAGATGTAGTAAAGCAAGAGTTAGCAGCGCAATTTATGACAATTTCGAGGCTTGATCAGGGAGTGGGATTGGTGCTACAGGAGCTCGAGTTGCAAGGTTTCCAGCAGGAAACGCTTGTCATATACACCTCAGACAATGGACCGCCATTTCCTGGTGGACGCACCAATATGTATGATCGTGGCATACGTGAGCCGTTCATCATGGCATCTCCAGAGCCGAATACTCGACATGGAACTACTGCTGCCATGACAAGTCTACTTGATGTCTATCCCACAATTCTGGATGCCTTCAACTTTTATGACCACAACAATACTTCTCTATCAACAAAAAGTCTGTTACCATTGCTGCTGGCTGAGCCGAAACCCAATGAACAGGATCATGTTTTCGGTAGTCAAAACTTCCATGAGATCACAATGAATTACCCGATGCGGATGATACGCACCCGTCGCTTCAAACTTATACATAATCTTAACTTCTGGTCGTTCTTCCCAATTGATCAGGATCTCTACACTTCGCCAACATTTCAACAAATATTAAATGCAAGCTTATACAGGGAACCACTCCCATGGTACAAGTCGCTGCTCAGTTATTACCGACGTCCCGAGTGGGAATTATACGATTTGGAATCTGATCCTATGGAACGATGGAATCTGATTGACAAGGTGAAATACAAAACCAAGGTCAAAGATTTGCGTACACTTCTCTACAAATGGCAGGAGGAGACAGATGATTCTTGGCGCTGTTCCCCACACGGTGTTCTACAGTCACAGGGCGTATTCAAGGAACAACCAGTTTGTTTGACTTTGGGTCATGAATCTTTGTAGCAACGATCAGTTTTCAGAATAATTACTGTTTTAATGAGAAAAAAGAAGTTATTATAGTTTATTATTAGTGTTTTTGACTACGTCTAAATTTGTAAAATTGTTTTACAGTACAATGCAGACGGATTAGCCGCTGTAACTCAGCTACTTATTATACCTGTGAATTAATTTCTTTCGAGTACAGACATTTACCTTTGTTCAAAACTATGCTAATAATTTTGTTTATTTGCACCAGAACAGCTGTTCCCTTTGTAAAAATGAAAATATTGACAGGTGCTGCCAAATTAGGTTGAAACATCAACTTATAGTAACGAGTATACGCTAAATTCAATTCAATTCAACTTTATTGAGACGATGACAACTTACTTATACAATAAATATATACAACTTAAACTATGCATGTTTACAAGTTTGGCAATTCCCAGGGCTGTAAAGTTTTGCCTTGTGCATGATATTTCGTAGTATTTTAAACAATAGTACAATTTCACGAGTTTGTTTATTAAGATATGAGATCTTCTCGTTAAGTTTTATATAAAGCTCTTGCTCCCGGAGCTTTGCAAGTGTTCTTATAATTATTGGAAGCTTAATAGCTATTTGACTTAGAATAATAATAAGGTACATCAGGTAATATACTTGAAATAAGACTATTACAGAGGTATATGAGTTTCGTAATATTAGATTAAGTTATTTTGTTTTTGATAAGGCACTTAAAGTCTACAACATTTAATATATTATTTTATAATATATGAAATCATATTACATTACAGTGAAAGGAAAATGATCCTCTAAAATTATGAACTATTCTGGTAAAACAAAGGAACTAAAGCAGATTGGTCATTACCTGGTATTATAGAATCTAAGTCAATTGAGTCTATACACAAAGGAGATAAATAATTTGCAGAATTCCAAGGCTCTCTGGATAGAGAAAAAAACGTACTACTTATAAGATCATTGTCTATATAGCGTAAATTTGTTACGGATTTTTTCATAGCTCTTAAGGAGTATCTCATTAGGGGTTAAACTCCGGACTTATCCTAGATGTAGCTGTTCGCATATTTTTTGTTAAAAGATTGGAAATGTTTGTTAATACTTAAGCGCAGAATTTGACTTTCAAACACTTCAAGCTCTCTCGCCACCGACGGTGAGAACGAAAACCAGCACGGGAAGGCATAGGTCAAAACTGGTCTTATTAGGGTTTTGTAGAACAACAGCTTGGTTTCTTTTGAGAGGCCGCTATTGGATCTAAAATACGGCGCTAGCAATCCTGCAACACGCTTGGCTTTAGTCAATGTAGACCTTGCATGATTGTTAAATTTGAAAAGGTTATTGAAATTTATACCTAAGTATTTAATGTGTGTTTTGAATGGGATCCTAGCGCGAGATTATCGACGGCAAGATAAAGATTTTTACTGTCCCTCACCACTCCTGGAGGTCCTTTCCCTGATGCATTCCGGAAGCAAATACATTCAGTTTTACCGATGTTAAGGTTTAAACCCCATTTTTTATAGAATTCGTTAATTACCTGAATATGAGCAGAGACGGCTGCCAAAGCATCGTTGGGATATCTCGCGTGAGCATATACCATGGTATCGTCAGCATACAAAAGTGCAACTGAGCTTGATGGAAAGTCTGGCACACGCAGAAAATGAGGAAAATCATATAAAAATATGTTAAAGATAAGAGGGCCCAAGATTGAGCCTTGAGGAACTCCGCGCTCAACTTTCTTTAATGTGGATTTTGATTGGTTGATTTGTGTAAAAAAGAATCGATCAGTAAGAAAACTGTCTAGGAGTTTAAAGATCGTTGGAGAAAGGTTGATTTGTATTAGTTTAAAGAGAAGACCATCCCACCAAACACTATCAAACGCCTTTTCAACGTCCAGAGAACAGCTGACAGTACATTTTTTGTTTCTAAGATTTTGACTTATGTCACTGTGCATTTTCAATAGGGCGTGCACCGTGGAGTGTCCTTTTTTAAACCCAAACTGGTAATCTGAAATAGGATCAATGCCATTGTTTAAAGTATTTTCAATTTTGTTGTAAATTACTCTTTCAAGAATTTTGCCAGCGTTGGAGAGTAAAGCAATAGGGCGGAAGTTTGAAATGTCGATATTATTAGGTTTTTTCCTAATCGGAATTAATTTCGCGATTTTCCAACTTTTAGGAAAGTAACCATTATTCAAACAGTTATTTAAGATAATTGCTAAAAACTCGATAGCAGATTTGGAAAGTTTCTTTAGGAGAAAGTTTGAGAGATCGTCAGGACCAAATGACTTCTTGGAATTATTGTGGCTGAGGATATCTTTGATTTCTCCGGTGGAAGTGAAGAATTCAGGGAACGATGGAGATAGAGCAGAGTTGGAAATGTCGAAATTAAAAATTCGAGGTGGTAAAGTGTTTCTAAATTGATCCACAGTAGTTTCCACTTGGAGCACCAAGTTTAAAAGAATTGCGTAATGGTCAGAGAATGATGGCAGCGTAGATATATTATAGTTTGGGTTCAATTGGTCAATAAGACAGTTTGAGACAATAAAGTGATCCAAAAAGGAGGAGCCATTTGGATACGAGGGACTATTGGGCGAAAGAAGAGAAAATATATGGCAGGATTGTGACAACCACGCTTCTAAGGCAATACCATTCATGTTCCTAAGAGCATCACCCCAGGAAGGACTTTTAGCGTTCAAGTCTCCGCCTATTATTGCTCCGTCATAGTTAGCTGCTATTACGCTGATTTTGTCTAACTCGGTAGTGATTGCTGCACGGGTTAAATTAGTCGGAAGATATATTGATCCCAGCAGAAGCGCTTTCACCGGATCATTCTTTTTAAAAGAAATCGACAGTAAGATACAAGGGAAATCGAAGTTTGTTGTGTCAATTAAATTAAAGAGAAGATCTTTTTTTAAGGCTATTGCAACTCCCTGATTAGAATCGTTACGGAAAAAGTTATAGGAATCTAAATGAACTTTATGATTGCTTTTCAGGTGCGTTTCCTGAAGAAGCGCAACGAAAACATTGTGTCTTTTTAATAGTTTAAATAGATCGAGGCGTCTACTATTGTCCACCAAGGAACCGGTGTTTAAGGAGATGAAATGTTTACCCATCAAAGTTATTATTGGAATTGAATTACTTGGTCTAACAATTCCAAGTATGCCAGTCTCTTCATTTCGATAGAAATATCGCTGTTAATGTTCTTCATGAACTTTTTGACCCTTGCCACCAAGGAAGTTATATCCGAACCAAAAAGTGTAGTGGGAAGATCGAAAAAATCGGAAAACAATCCCTTAGATGCACCTGCAACAGAGGAGGGAGTTACGTCAATACGAGAAGCGGATTGCTTATTCTTGACAATGTCTGCATAGGATACTCGAGTGTGTCCTACACCACTATTATTGAAAATTTGGCATTCTTGGTTTATCTGACTTATTTTCTCTTTATTTTTATTTATTAACTCCCTCCTTCTCAGCAGGTACATTTTGTATTGTGGACAGCCACGGAAATTTGCGGGGTGCCCAAAACCTTTACAATTGATGCAATAGGCAAGGGAACCCTCTTTTTTTATATTTTGGCACTCACCCGGATTGTGTCTCACGCTGCACTTGACACAGTTATACTTTCTGGCACAATTTTTGGCCAAGTGACCGAAGCTTTGGCAACGCTTGCACTGCATAGGGTTGTTATTCTTTTTGGGTTTTTCCCAAGTGATACGGGAGTGAAAAAGGTATCTGAGTTTAAGAATTTCATCAGGGATCTTACCAGGGAGAAGTTGAACCAGAAAGAGATCAGAACTCTCGTTGAATTTTTTTTGTCTTTCAGTTAGGAATGGAGAAACCTTGGAGACCAGATCTGGAACAATTACGTTGAGCTCCCGCCTGATCTCTTCCCCACTATAGTCTGATGTGAGACCTCAAAGAATTAACGAGTGTGATTTATCCTCACTAGCTGTGAAAGTATGAGCTTCAATGTTATCACTTGCTTTTAACATTTCGATAAGTTCGGAGTGAGACTTGTGATTATTAACAAAAAGTTTGCACTTATATTTATTAATATACTTAACCTTAAAGACTAATTCTGGAGCTTTTTCCTTTAAACCTTCCGTGAGTAGTTTGATATTCGTCTTGTAGAAAATAATAGGCGGGCAGAATTTTATACCCGAGAAGTTATGCCTTGATTGCTGCTGATCCGTTTGGTTGATGCCTTTCTGGTGAGAGTCCGTGGTGGCAGAGACTGTAGCGCTGCCGGATATCAGGTTCTGTTTGCCGGTGGCCATGCCCTTATCTGTCAGTTATAAATTTCTATGAATTTTTACGGGTTGTTTCTGATTAGAAAAAAGGTAAATATTTTTCCAATTTATTTATTGGCAGAGTTATATTATTTTTGTTTTTTAATGTTTACTTTAATCGATTTTCTTTTTAAAAAGTAGTATTTTCGTAACCCTGGAACCTATCTTCGATCTTTACATGGTTTGCTATAGAAAATCTTAATTCACTTTGCAAAGTGAATTTAATTAATTCACTTTGCAAAGGTATAGGTGTATATTACTTTTTGATATTGGCAAAAATATGACATTTTGAACTTTAAACACTTTTTTTCAGCCAAGCGGATACATTAATGTATAAAACAAATTATGTCTATAGAAAGCTCGTTCTTTTACCTTTAAAACTATATATAATATGTTATGCTATGTTTACACCGACCTCAAATGCGCACTTGAGCTCTATTTTCCAAATGCGAAGCTAAATTTTAAAAATTTTCATACGATTTGACAATTCAAATTTAATAAATTTGATCGCATTTGAAAGAAATGCGAAGCAAAATAATATTTTGAATCAGTTTGTCGTAGGCATAAATAAAATCGCAAAACAAAACAGTGGAAATGGAAGGGAAATAATGTCAATCAGCTGTCAAAACACAATTATAAAAAAATCAGGCAAACATAGATTTGGTCTGATGGTCTGTCAAACCAAATGCGAACAAAGCGGTGTAAACACTTTTCAAATGCGTGTTTACAAATGCGAATTTGGGGTCGGTGTAAACATAGCATTATACTTACTTTTGTATTATTATACATTACTTTACTTTTCTGTTTCAAAATTAAAATTACAATTTTGCAATTTTCTCGGCGTCAGTGAGAAAATAGAATCGATACGATCGAAGCGAAATGACTCCGATCGTCAGAGAGCAAAATTCTTCCATTTTCGCACCGAAATATTCGTCGTGCGATTTTCTATGTGTTCAAGGCAACAAGCGGCATCTGTCAAAATTACATTGGCCCTTATGGGGAACAAGAAAAAAAACATTGATTTCCAGTCGCCGCTACGTATCTGTGGTTAGCCGCTACGTATCTTGTGGTTAGCCGCTAGCTTCACGCCGCTTGCAGTCGATCGAATTCTAATTTTCTCTGGCGACGAAGGTATGCTTCTTCTTCTTTTATGTTTGTTTACGTTTTACGGCTTAATTTTTTTAAGCCTTCGTTTTTTACCGAAGAATTGTCATATAAGAGGTAGGGGGAAGGTTTTATAATGGCACCTATACCATTTTTTTCTGAAAACTCAAATATCTTCCAAACCGTAACCTTGGCGGTAAAATGGTGTACCAGGGAAATGAGGGGCATGGCAGTACCTTTCCTTTGACACCTCGATCGTTAGTGTACCTTTCCTAATTTGGGTATAATAAACCTTTAAAGAGGTGACCTTTCGCGACCTTCAAACGCCGATAATACGCAAACTAATGCCACGCCCCCAAAAGTGGGCGGTTATTTACCATTATATTGGTCCAAAATAACGGTAAAAAAGTAACAAAAAAATCGGAGCAAAACCGCTAAAGTGAAATTGCTCCCGTTTTACATATAAAAAGATTTGCGTTTTGACATTTGCTGCTGGCTTCACGCCGCTATCACTGGAAGCACTGTGGTTAGTGCTGGAAGTCTGTATCCTGTAGCTGATAGCCTTGGTTGTGGTTAAAGCTTTCTGAAGCTGACGCTTTCGATCTGCGTATACACTGATGTTGTGCGATGTGCTTATACACTTAATCTAACATGGTCCAATGAAAACGGGAAAAAGTTGTTCAAAGCTTGAACATGAGTAATCAAACAGAATGAATTTCACAACGAATCTTACTTTCCCATAGCTCGACGTGAGTATTTTTTAATATTGAAATAATTTTTGTGATTGCATTCCAAAAGAAATAAATTCATATACAATTAAAATATTCTAACAAATATTGAATTAATATAGTTAGAAACGTAGTAATTGAGTTGGAAATAATCTAAAAAAACGAATGCTCTTAAAATTTTTAAACAAGTAAAAAACTAGTAAAAAATTAAACAAGTACATATTTTCTAGATTGATATTCCACGCGGAGTTGGAATAAACATCTACTACGTTATAAAATAAAGAATATTTGTCGACGTCAATAGAGAAAATTAATTTCAAAAACGAATAATCAAATAGTTCAGATTTACGTGAGTTACAAAAACAACATTTTTATATAAGTAAGAAGGTAATGCAAGAAGATATTATCTAACTTCTATGACTTAAATATATAACTTCCCGGAATCGCCATTCCTGTTTATGCTTGATTTTAAAATTCATTTTCTCCTAAGATCCTCAATTGAAGCAGATGAAAAAAAGATGCGTCGAATGTTAAGAGCCTCTACTTTCTTCGTATTGTCATAATTATGTGGGTTAATAATGCATTATTAAAAATTAATGAATGGAAAAAAATATTACTAAAAATCGAAAATTTCATTTTTCTCCAAAATTGATGAAGAGAGATGTTTCCTTCAGGCTCTTAGGAGAAAACGAATTTTTTAAATCACAATCGCGTAAGTATGTATGTTTTCGCTTAAATTTTATTTATAATAGATATATTGTATATATTTACATACAATATCTTATGTATATATTGGGTGTATAACGTAAAAACCGGAAGTTTTTTAGGAAATTTAAGCGTTTATTAAAGAAGATCTTGTACAATACTGTTCAAAATATTGTCCATCGGAAGTTACAACATTTCCCCCATCTTTCTGGCTATTTGTGAATGCCATCTCAAAAAAACCGGCCATGTTTTGAGTCAAAGAACATATCGAGCCAATTTTTGATGCCTTGGACTGAAGTAACCGTATTCCGGAAAGTGCACTCTGCATGGACCGAAACAAATGGTAATCAGACGCGCCAAGTCTGGACTATATGGCGGTTGGACCAGAACTTCTCATCCGCTATTTTCCAAATAGTTTTTTATGGGTTGAGCAACATGTGCCTTGTCATGTTGGAAAA
The DNA here is from genome assembly GCA_949629155.1 of Myopa testacea. NCBI lineage: Eukaryota > Metazoa > Arthropoda > Insecta > Diptera > Conopidae > Myopa > Myopa testacea. The sequence goes on from OX451345.1 coordinate 57,896,049, forward strand.
TCAATGCCTCGTGTCTTGTCTTCCATTCTGGGCATTTTTCCGTCACTGCTCTCTTTAAACGAATCAGTTGTTTTCGGTACAGCTCTCCAGTAATGGTTTCACCCGGTTTTAGGAGCATATAATACACAACTCCTTTGTGGTCCCACCAAATAAAGAGCATTATATTGGCAGCCTGGGATTTTGGATGAATCCCAATGCTTTTAGCCTTTTGGAAATAGCTGCTTAGGTCACGTCCAATGATTTCACAAGCTCTTTTTGTGTTCGACATGAGTCTTGATTGAGTAACACCTCCAATTCTTCAGCTTTCACTTCACTTTTTCGGCTACCAAGGCCGCTCTTTGTCTTTGGTGTCGAAATTGCCACTTTTAAAGTGTGGAAACCATTCGAAACACTGTGTTTTCCCAAGAGCATGTTCGTCATACAACTCCACGAGCAAACGATGATTTTCGGCTGCAGTTTTCTTTGCGAGAAAATGACTAAGCAAAACTTCCCGCAAATGCTGTTTTTTCGCCAATTTTCAAAATGTTCCATAACTGAACAAATTATGATGCGCACAAGCAAATCAAACTCTGTTGACTGATTTTGATAGGTTATGAATAGAACTTCAAAATGGCGTTTATGTCAATGATTTGCTACAGCGCATGCACAAGTGTTGCCATCTAGAGTCAAATTATGGTTTTTAAGTTGTACACCCAATATGTCTAACGCCGGCTACGCAGTAAAATAGTATTTTCAGACTAATTTTTTGGTGCGTATGCGGCCATCGGTCTACGTGCCTAAATTTAAATAAAAATGTTTCACTGTTATGATAGTACTGATAGTATGATATGAAAATAGTACTTACGAGTTTTTGCTTGTGTTTTTAAAAATGTGCTTTCTCCTAAGATCCAGGACATCCCAATAAAAAAGCATGTGTCGATAGCCGATATTTGCATAATTATATGAGTTAATTATACATTATACTTAGAAAAATTGAATGAATGGAGAAAAATTGTACTAAAAACATAAATTTTAATATTTCTCCAAAATTGAACGTTCTTCGACAAAATATTATTTTACATAAATGACACATAATTCAATTACCATTCCAATAATATCAATAACATATAGGAATAGTGTCAAGTTTAGGAGATACAGGCCTGAACTTTTCAAACTTCAAAGGGCTATAACTCTGGAACTAGATGAGAACAATGAAAATTTTTGTTGGGTACAGCACGGAAAACAATATCAGAAGCATTGGTAAGGTCGATAAGCGCCTTATTTAAGCAAAAAAAAAATACTAGCGTAATTTAACATAACACATAACATAATAATTCATAATAACAAACCGGAGTACTAGAACTCTAAAAAAGGATTAATTACGTTTCAAAGAGCGTAATTAACTGCACCTTTTACGATAAAAAAAGGTATAGAAAGAAACATCTAGTTTCTTGTTTTCCGTAAAATTATACATTTTACATAATAAAAAAGAATAATTAACCATCTAATGCCCAGCTCAGCCTTTAGACGGGGTTGACATGAATCGCACTCTGTGCAATTACCATTACACTTGCAACAGAAATTTGCACGTGTTTGAAGATATTACAGAGTTTTTGCAAAATCTTTAGTTTCAGTGCTTTAACAAAATTTATTATTGAAGTGAGATCAAATTGAAAAAAATACAGGTAAGTAGGATAATGTTTCTTCTTTCAAGTGGTATATCAATTGTTATGGAAAAATTATATTCAAAGTGTTTACGTAAACTTTAAATAAGTCCGCCTAAAGACGGACCTGGGGCTTTAAGCAAACATTTTTTAGAGACACGTAATTTTTCCATCTTTTTATGCCACGTATGAATTTGTGCATTTATCTATTTATGATCATTATTGTTCATGTATTTCATTAGCAATGTCTCGTAATCCGTTTAAATTTGCTAAAGTGTCGCAAGAACCGCCAACTCGTGGTCGACCGCCTTTGGACACGCCTATACCAAAGTCAATAAAGGCCTACATTCCACCATATGACATACGGTATGATCAAGTAGGTCATGGCTGGTTGCAAATCAGAGACAAAAGCTTTCTGTGTAAAATGGAAGCTCAACTCATGTAACTCATCCACTAAAAAATGTTTTTACACATTTCATAATAAATAATACTATCAAACAAAAGTAACTTCAAACATATTTCGCTAAAGAAACTATCATAATAAACAATGCCTCAATAAAAAATATGTTTTTTTCCTAAAAATCGAAATCTAATTTTTTTATTATTTTGTTCATGCATGCCCAGGTCCACCTTGCGTTCGTAATCAAAACTTAAAACTGACTTCGTATTCGTTTTTCTCCACCCTAAATTAGCTTAAATTAATTATTTGAGGTCAAATAAAAATTGTGGCATTTGAGGGTTAATGGGAAGAAAGCACTAAAAATATTAACACATTGTTGACCGGCAATTTTACGCTGAAACTATCTCATGTCACCGGCTATTATTTCGTAATTCAATGAGGAACGTATACAACATACATAAATAACCTTCAATAAACTTTATTCATTTTATTCATTGAAAAATTCTTCGCTATCAGGATCTGCCATTGGTGCAAGTTTTACAGAACTAAAATTGTTGTAAAAATCTGAATATCTAGAAAAAGAATATTTTTGTAATAAAAGGGACACGTCTAAACACGATGGACAAAACTTTTGCAGTATTCTATATTGCCCTGGGTTTCATAAATTGAAATTGCTGATGCAAGTGCAGACACGAGTTAACTCGTGATCGGTCAACAACGTTTGGGCATGCAAGCACGAGTTAACTCGTGACCGGTCCACAATGTGTTAAGATCAGCTTTTCTTCGAAAATATGCGATTTTCGGAATAATTTTACCTAACATAAATGAAAGATATTCAGTTTACCTCTCTAAAGGTATATATCTTCTACGGGTAAGGAGAGATAGGACAAATAAGTTCAAATTTCAAAGGGTAATAACTCAGAAACCAGTGGTGGCTGGGGTAAGTTGTTGTTTTTGGGGTCTACTCAAACTAGAACAACAACAACACGGTGAGCGTTACCGGGCGGATCTGCTCCAATGTTAAATCGTGTTGCTCTTGGAAATTGATGGGTTTTTGTCAAATTATTATTTCAGATATTTCAAGATATTATTAATACTTGTACAATGGTACTAACATCATCTGCATATCTGTTATAGTTTAAAAGATTCCGGGGGTTTAATTTAAATGGTATATAACTACAGTCCTATTGGAGCTCGGGGTAAATTGTCGTTATTGTTTTTGAGATCAGCGCCAAAAATATAAGCCCAAAATTGTATTCAAAAACGTTTAATTTTAGAGAAAAGTTAAATTTTGGATTTTTTTTAGTAACATTTTTTTCCATTTATAAATTTGTGTGCATTCCAAGACGATCTTGATGATTGGACCATTAGAGGATTTATTGCTGCTATTCATAGACGAGCAGTGCATTTGAATTTTATATTATTTTATATTAAAAAATTTTATACTAAAAGAAAAGTTAATTAAAAATGGTAATTGTTATTGGTCGAAATTTCGCCCACGACCTAACCTAGTAATTTTAAATTTCTTTCTTATTAGATGTAGGGATTAATAATGCGGATTTTTTGGCTTGAAAATGGCATTTATTTGATTCCTCGTGATCTGATGCACATAACGCTAGTTACACCTCTGTTATCTAAATCCGCATTATTAATTCCTACACCTATTATTTCTCTACTAAACGTTTAGGTGTATGTTTCTAGTTTTGGAAATACTAATTTTTTCTTTTTTTCATTACAGTTTGAAACAGATTCTTCTAAATCTTGCTTAGAGGTTCCATAACAATTTCATTGTTCAGTTACAATAGTGAATCACAAGTAAGTAGAAGCAATACTGTCACATAACCAGCAAAAAAATTAGAATTAGAAATTAAATTAAAGAACGTGCAGTGCAGCAGGTTCTGGAAAACAACGTTTCCAGGATAAATTGCATATGAAATCTAATAACTGTATATCTACATATAGCGTTCTCATGCTTGCAAATACCTATGTATAGCAATAAATTAATAAACTATTATATTTTCCACACCATGCGTGGCAAATAATTGCAATTTTCTAAAAACTGGAACCTGCTTGACTCTCTATATATAAAGAACAATAAGAATATGCTATACAAACAGCATACAAACTTGTTACGAAAACATCCTTAATAATTTTTCTTTTATATATTTTTCTTCAATATCTATATTGGGATATATCCGCAACTCAAACAAATCTTGCAAATAATATTAAATTCAATTATAACATCGAAACGCATTCTGCTATTGAAAAATTCGTTATTAGGAACAATCAAAATGGCATTCAACTTCGAAATCCATTCTTGCCAATCTCGGCCACAATCCAGCAACAGTATCCGAAACACCGTTGATAGGAAATCTGAACGATATTGTATTGAAGATTCAGGAACCGTTAAGTCTACAAGTACAAGAGCAGTGCGGTGGTTGCACGACCGAGACTCTCGTTACGTGTCCAGTACCGAATTTGAATTTACCAACAATATTACTAATATCAGCAAAATCACTGAGAACACCAGACCAGGGACAACAAAGAAAAGATTTTCTAACTGTACCCTTTTTATCGGGAGCGGCACCAAAGCAGCTTTCAGTGAAAAAAAGTTTGTTGTCAAACAGCTCAGTAAAAAACGCAATCCTAAATTCGGTGTCGAATCTAAACGAGCCTCCATCCATTTCCAATTCGGCCGAGGGCGAATATTGCCTTCAAGTCTTGTACCCGGAATCAATTCTTCAACAATTGTACCAACAACGTCAACGGTATACACAAGTAACAGAGAACATGATCCCAGGTTCCTACAAGTCTCACACGGAAATAAGTGGAGCAACACCGCCGCCTGTTGCTTTAGTTGAAGAGAATAAAGTTCCGGTATTCATAGATGGTGAGTACTGTGTAGATGTGTGTTACGAATACATGTATATCATTCATATTCATAACAAATGAATCCATAATTAATAGAATTCATTTAAAAAACAAAAAATTTGAAAAATTTCTGCTAAAAGCAGAGCGTTGTCGTGTGTAACTGCTGTTGCTACTTTACTTTTGAGAAAAATTTTACAAACCTTAAATAAGGAACAATTGTAACGACTACAAAGAAAAAAAAATATGGCTTAATTTGATACAAACAAATTCGCCTAAACAAGCACATATAAATGGTTGCCAATATACAATGCTATATCAACAATTTTTTTTTGTAGTTATGACAAAAAATTACATTACAGGATATAGAGTAATGTTGTCCGTTAATGTGAGGAATTTAAGCGTGATCCGCCTACTTCTAGTTTACATAGCCGCAAAAATTCTACCATGGCTTATATTGATAACTGTACAAACTTTCTGAACAAAACTATATAGCATTCTGAATGCTATATAGGCTAAATATAGAAACTCTTTCTGGTTTTTTCTTTATATTAATTAATTTTTCTTATCTGGAAAATGTTGCAATAAAGAATCTGAGACTGCTGAGTTTTTCACCACCTTAAAAGTTTTACCATGGCAAACGTCTAAAAAAACGTAGATAAAGTTAAAACGAAACAAAATTTCCAAATTAAATTAATATAAGTCTGAAGAAATGTAATATTCGATGGAAAGAAAAACTTCGATCGATCTACTAGATTCCCAGTGTAATGGCAGTGGCAATGAACTTGCAATGATAAGTAAAATTAAACAGTTGAGGGTTGCAATGAAATTAACACCAGGGTTAAGTTCTTAAGTAGTTAAATGATTTTAGATTTTGGTAAGTTTATGTTAGATTTGACTCTGTGCAAAACGAAATTATTGCCTAAAACTAAAAAGAAACTCGAAAGAGTGTTAATTTTATCCTGGACGAAGCTCATATATCCGTAACCGTAGGATAAATTTATAGTTGAATTCATTGGGCGGGTCACGTCCATATTTTGTGGATCGAATGTGGAAGAATTTAAATTTTAGAGCTGTACTACTAGCTGATAAATGCAGCTCAGCAATCGGATGGATTTATATTTATTTAAAAACTAGTTGTAAAAGTGGCCCGACATTCTCTATTGATATCAAAGAGTCCTAGATGAAAAAAATATTGCCCTGTAATCGTGGGTCAATCACGCACATTTTTTGAGAGTTTATTTTGATCTGAGAAGGTGGACCTCTGAAATAAAATTTTAAATTCACTCTACAAGCTGAAAAATTGAGCACGGATAAATTTATATTTATATAAAAAGTTGGCGTGGTAAAGATTCCTTCCAAATTTCATGACGATTCAATTTTTCGTTCCCCTGTAATCGTGTAACTAGAAGGAGTAATCTTTTCAGTGTTGCTGATTCTTGATCATCGTATACCCTCAGGGGAAGAAGCTTGGACATATTAGTCGTCAAAGTGACTCGATTCGATCTGTCACGACCCATACTGACATAACATTTCCTTATTAAGGAAATTGTATGGCAAAATAAGTGAAAGTAGATATTTTTTTTTGTACAGTGCAATATATCGTATACTTGCAGAAAAAAATATATTAAATTTATTTTAAATATCTCAACACTGCCCGCTTAATGCCGATGCTACCGTGTATATCGATTACAACTTTATCCCATCCCGTCAAAGAGTGGTATGAAGAAGTGTCAGAAATAGGTTTTATATTTGATCTAGCCCGTTACCCCCCCATATTTCACACACATACCAAAGTATATATTCACATATTATATCCTCATATTTAATATATGTATATGTATTTTAATATTTTCACATTGCATTATAAATACATAAATTGAAAATCGTAAGAAATAAAGTGGTAAGTTGAACTAATGAAGGATTTTAGTAAATGACTAATAAGATACTCTTTAAATCATTTTGATCGGATTTTTTTTTACAAAACTTTATAGAATACAAACAACAAAGCACACAGCCATTGACACCAGCATTAACATTGAACAACAAAACCAGCAACGTAAACGGCAATACTTACATTGAAGAAAGAGATTTTGATATCGATATAGAAATGATAACGAAGGATAGTAAATCAGATCTAGAAAAAATGGATCGAAATAACCACGACAACAATTTTTACTACGGCGAAAAAACCATAATAGAAAACAAGCACCCAACTACTTATAATAGCAGCAATATTGCAGCAACATTCGAACTCTACAATGAATTAGATCAAAAAGAGGAGCCGCAGTATCTCATCTCTCCTGGTATGGCTCACTATAATCTGAGTGAGGAAGTAACCAGCCTAGGACTAGACGCAGCCGATGTTATATTTACTGAGGAAGCCATCGATATAAACGCGATGAATAATGATAACTACACATTCGCAGATATTTTCTGCTCTTCACAAAGTGATCCGATGCTCACGGAGGGACTCGACAACTTCTCACAGAAACTCACATATGCTGAACCAGTAATACCGAACATCGACTATGATGCTGAGTATGCAATGTGCATTAAACAACAAGAATCTCCGGAGACCTTTGACAATAAATTCGAGTTGGACAATGCGGAAAACACATTTGTAAACTCACTAAGTCTTTCGAACTTGGATCGTCCCCTTGCAAAACGGAAGCGTAACACATCGTACAGCTTGCTGCGAAAGCGAAACAAACTGCGTTTAAACACAACCACAAAACAGAATATGAACTCGACACCTACTCTCACTACGCCGGATGTTATAAACTTGATTGTGGATTGGGGCAAAACGCAGGTAAATGTAATTATTTAATTCCTTGTCCGTTTGTTTGTTTTCACACCGTCTTTCACGCCTAAACGTGTGGACAGATTTTTCAACCAACCCAGGTAGGTACACATTTGATAGGTGATTCGATTCTTGTTTTCGAAGGAGAAGACTCACCGTACTCAGCATCCAAGCACTCTTTGATTTCACTGCGCGCTTTCCCTTCCAAAAACAAGAATCGAATCACCGACCCATATTTTCCATTTTTCTAAAATACGCGGACACACCCGCTTCCACACGCTGTCAAAACAAAACTACGAGTAGCTGTAGTTTGACAGTAGCTGTCTACAACAATGTACTACACGGTAGTAAATTTCTCTTGTGATCGTGGCGGCCATCGGGTGGTGAGACTAAGTACTTATCGGACCGCCCTCGTAGTACAAGTTAACAAAACAATGTTTCTCTGAGAAGTTAATGAAACAATTTTTTTCTTCAGTGTGAAGCGACTCGCTTTATTCGACTGTATTTTTCTTTCTGTGCTTTTCTGAACGCAAAGCATTTTCGATATCTGTTATTCAGTACCAACAATTTTGAAGATAACCGTTTTGGTGGTATCCCGCTTATTCTCTTCACGAGCTTGAGATTGTTGGTTTTTTGTGTGTGGAGAGTCAGGCTTAAAATAAGATTTAGGCATATATAGTGATCGGTAGTGTAACGCCAATCGTGTTGTTGTTTTTTCCTGTTGCTGTAGCATGTGGAGCAGACTCCACAAAAAAACAAAATCATCTTCTGCCCCCCTATGATTTCGGAGTTATAGCACTTTGAAATTTGAATTTATTTGCCTAATATCTCCTTAACTATAGCTCCCAGTTTAAAAGTACAATTGTAAAAAAGTATTGTTGTAAAAAACTTCAAAAAATAAATCCTACTTTTTCCTTATTTTCCAGCTATCGCAATTAACGTTTGACGACTCTACCACCACACAAGATATTATTGAAGACCTGCTAGATATTGGTGATTCCTCTATACATTCGTTATTGCAAAGGAATGAAAATGTAATATCCTGTGCAACGGACAATAGCACTAACGCAAGTAGTATCAACATTAACCACGACAGCAACTCCTCATTCGCGATCAACTCAATCTCAGTTGGAACCACCAGCAGTTTAAACATACCACCCAGCATTGTGGTTTCTCCATCCTGCTGTTCTTTAGCTTATACCGATGAGGAGCATCCATATACTCCTCAAAGCTTCTCTTCCATCAATCGCACCTTCCTATCTGGTGACTACGACTCATCACCCAACTCTTCGACGTTTTCGACTAACGCAATAATGTCAACTACAACAGAGAAAAAAAAGAAGCGTGGCCGTCCCTGTAAACAGCACAGTGACAGACCCGATGCTGCCCGATTAAAACATCTTCCTGGAGCTGACCGGAAGCGTGCAGAGGATCGTGCTAAAAACAACGAAGCCAGCCGATTGTCACGGTTAAAAAACAAGTTAAAGGAGGAAGCCGAAGCTATGGAAGTAAAAATATTGACTGAACGCAACACTACAATGAAAGATGAATTGGATCATCTGATCCGAGTTACAGCGAAGTTAAAGCAAGCTCTGCAGCGACGTCATTTCAAACGACATTGAACACATCCACCCCAATGGTTAAAATAGATTGCTCTATAGATACTTAAACTCAGTAGAAACTAAAACACGTTATCGTTTAAACTGAAGTTTATCGCTAAATGTTTTGTTAGCATACTAAGGTATCATTTACAGTACCGCTCATAAGTATTCGAACGAGTTATATATGTGCAATTTAGACCCATTTGAAAAAAAAGTAAAGCAGTTTAATCGAGTTTAGGCACACACTTGTATACCTTACGATATATTTATTTAAAAAATAACAACCACAAGTAATACAAAAACGGAGGTCACTATGCATTTTCAGCCATCTATCCGCCTGCTGCTTTAATAACTGCCTTACATAATCTCGGCATTGTCTGGAGCAATTTCTCCAAAGTTTCAGGCCTGATCTCGCCCCAACATGGAAATAATTTTTTTCAGAGGTATGCCTTACTTGTAGGACTTAGAGCTTTAGCCTTTCTGTCCAGTTCGTTGGGAGATAAATTCGGTGTTTGTGGTGGCCACACCATCAGTTTCAATATATTCTTGTCTTCCAGATCTTATAAAAATGCTCTGGACAAACGTGAAGAGTGCTTCGGATCTCTATTTTCTTAAAAGTGAATCCTTCACCTATAATTCTAATTCCTGAAGGCACGGCGTGTTCTTCTAGTATCTTGTATCCTCCCTCGTGTAGTTTTTCGGTGATTCTGACAAGGTCGCCGATGGATCCTGCACCGAAACATCCCCAAACCATCATGTTTTATCCTCCATGTTTAACTGTAAGCACGATACAGCCATCCGACATACGCTCTCTGGTAAGCCAACAAACAAACACGCCTGTTGGACCCGAAAATTTCAAATTTGGACTCATCAGTCTAAAGCACATTTTTCCATTGCTTCCTTCGCCCATTCCAATCGTTTTTTTAATTTGCAAGCCGAAGTAAAGGCTTCCTTGCTGCTACCCTTCCTGACAAACCAGCTTCCTTCAGACGTCCACGTATTGTGGAAACAGATATGGGATTTGGACGGTTGCAGATTATCTGCTTGGTGAGATATCCGGCGCCGTTAGACGTCTGTTCCGTTTGCTCTGGACTACAATGAACTTGTCATCTCCTGCAGTCGTCTTTATCTTTCATACGGGACGATTTATTTTGGTAACACTGTCAATTTCTTCCTTTTTTTAAGAATGACCCAAGCAGAACTCTTCGATATCTTTAAACGGGCAGCAATCTGCTCGTAGGTATATCCTTCTTCGCGGGTAGTACAAACCGCAGAACGTGTCTCAATTGATAATTTTTGTCGTTTTGGCATACTTCGGCTGCTTTTTGACTTTTCAGCACGATATGCAAATTAGAATTAATGTCCGACAGAATTCCGTCTTGGTATTTAAAGGAAGTGGTTACGGATTGAGGTAACTTTAAAAATTAGTTCCCTAGTCCCAACAGATAAAAAACAAGACCATAAAAACCGTTTGTAAATCGCCAATATTGACAGGTATTCATTAAAAGATTGTTCATGAAATTTTCCATAAAGTTGAATTCGGACAAAATGCACCTGTGCCACCACGAAAAAAAGTAAAGGTCCAATTGTAATATGCTTACGCTGGCATAAGCAACTGTCACAAGTGAACGAACTGCATGTCAAATGCAGAAGACTGGCTTTTATTAGTTTTCAATTTTTTAAATCGGCTGATTCCGTACACAATGTGCGATTTGTTTCGCTCCTTGCTTAAGCAATATAAAGTTAACGAAACGACGTTATGCACATTATAATTGCGAGATACAATTTCTGTGTTATCGCTCGTTTGCTTAAGCCGGCATAAGGTCGGTTAAGCATATTATAATTGCGCTTAAGGGTTCTTAGGTTTCTCCTAAAATACAACACAGGCATCATAAAATCGAATTTAATTTCCAATGAATTCTGCTGATTCCCAAAAATTTTGAATTTACCTGTTGTTCGAATATTTATGAATGCTGACGTATGTCAGCATTTCACCCTACAGTGTGTGGATTGTTTTCCCTTTCTCAACTATTATTTCTATCTTTAACACTTGGTAACTCTCTTTACATATTAATAGTTAATAATATACTTTTACAATTAACAAAAAACTGGTGTAACACAAATGTATATTTCTTATTTCAAATTGTGTATTTTAATTCAATATTTATATATCATATACATTATGCAGTAGGAATACGTTTGTATATGTAACGTAACTGCTATATATATATACAGCAAAGTATGATAAAATTAATTATTTAAAATTAATAAAACTATATGTGTACAATAGTATATGCTGGGAAATATTTCTACTTTGTTAGAAACTATAATACAATTATAAAATCATAAATAAATATTTTTAAAAATAAATTGTTGAATTCGTTTTTCGGTCACGGTGCGAACCGTTTTGCAGAGTGGTTTGACGTGTCAGTAGCAGCAGCAATGTTGTCGTTTACGTACCGTCTGTCTATACCTACCGTATATTGGAATATACCTGAACTTATGAGTTCGCATTATTTGAAATGTGTTGATTTCTCATTATTTCTTGTAATAGCCAGTTTTTTACCCTTTCAGCATCCTTTTTTCAGGAATTTCCAAGTTTTAAAAATTAACATGTTGAGAGGTTGACAGAAAGAGAGGAAGAGGAATTGCAACCTTTTTCTGTATCTTGTTTTTTATTTATAATTCTAAGAAATGTATTCTTTCTTTCCAGTGTCTTTTAGGTATTGATAAATATTTTGAGAAATTTTTCTTAACCCTAAAAGACCCAGTAGTGTCCAGCAGACACATTTTCAAATTTAATTGCGAAAAAAATGAAAACTGTTTGCTTCACGACGAAAACTTTTCATCTAATTTATCTGCTTCCTATGCCTTTTCAGTTCGTTCTGCAAACATTTCTTAAAATTAGTTAATTTTATTTATTTTAACAATTTTTTAAAAAACCAACGTCTCCACCCACATGTGTCTATAGGACACTGTTTCAACTTGCAGAGCTTGCTGTTTGAGCGTGAGGAAATAGTATGAAAAGTGCCACCCACACATAGGTTCGGTAATTTCTTCAGAACTTATTTGCATTTACAAATGTGATATTGGTGAGTTTGGTATAATTGGTTCAGAGTGCAACTGAAGAGGTCGTGTTTTTTTATTTACTCAATTACATCGCACCTTTGAAGACGTAAATACAATAGTGTGATTTGTGAAATTCTTTACTGTTGTGTTTTAAGAAATGGCTAAGAACAAAGCTTTGACTACTGAGGAAATTCGACGAGCTTTGGAAAGCGATGATGACGACTGTCAAAACGCCGAAAACGAGGTTGAAGACTTCGTTCCAGATGCATTTTCTGATGCTGAAAGCAATTGCACGGAAGAAGCATCAGATTCCGATGATGAACAGGTTTGCAGCGATGATGATACAACTCAACAAAATAACAAAACCATGAGTAAGTATCTGGGAAAAGTCGGTACTTTGTGGAAAGGTATATACTTCCAGATATATCAAGAAGAACACCATGGCATAATATGATAAGCACCAATATCCTCAAGGTTGTTTTGCCAGCAGGAAAAAAATTAATGACCCAGTCGACTGTGAAATTATTTTTCGCCCAAAATACATTGGAGCTTATTGTAAAATACACTAATACCACAGCCCATAGAATTTTACAAGATAAATGGAAACCAGTCGATGTTATTGAGTTGGAAGCATATTTAGTCCTATTATTGGCTCTTGGTGTCAATAAGCAAAATAATGTTGACTTCAAAGAATATTGGGATGCAATATTTGGGAATCCAATATTCCGTACCACTATTGGGAAGAATATGTTTTCGGATATTCAAAGATGTTTGAGATTTGATGACAAAAATACTAGGTCGTTCAGAAAATCGAAGGACAAATTGGCCCCAATTAGAGAATTGTGGGAAGATATAAATAACAAATTATGCAAGTTTTATGTGCCAGGAGAAAATCTGACTATTGATGAGCAACTGATTTCTTTCAGAGGACTGAAATCTCTAAAATATCTAGAAGTTCAAAACAATGTTGCAAGATATGTGATTTAAATGTCTGTGGTGAACATTCAATCACGAAAATTGTCTGTATACGTTGTTCTGAAAAATAGTTGTTCGCATTTAATATCTAAAGTAAAGAATATTTAAAATGAAATTAGACAGAATATTTTGTTGTCATAATACAGTAAAAACATGTTTTTGGTAAGCTAGACTGAAAGCAAGTATAATAAAATTCTGAACATTTCAATTTCACTATTGTTTTTCTAAGGGCCAGTTTTTCAGTGCTCGGTTATCTTCGTTTCTCAGTTAACGTTTAAACGACACATTGTGTTTTTCAGTGTTCGTTTAAACGTCGGTTAACCGGCCGATATTGGGGAATTAAACTCCGGTGAATTTCTCTTTTTAATACATAAAGACACAGCTGTTTCTTCGAGTACAGACATTTACCTTTGTTCAAAACTATGCTAATAATTTTGTTTATTTGCACCAGAACAGCTGTTCTCTTTGTAAAAATGAAAATATTGTCAAGTGCTGCCAGAAAAGGTTTAGGTATACGCTAAATATTCATTGAATTTAGATAAATTCTGTATGAAATATAGATAAGATACGTTTAACATAAATAAGTTAAACTCGCACTGTAAAACTCAAATCTCAGTTAACTTTTGTTTGGCGTTTAACTAATCGCCGTTTAAACGAGCACTGAAAAACTGGGCCTAAGTGTCAAAATTCGGCCTGACAGTCCAAGTCCACAAATTCGGCAAATTTTTGTGTGGCGTGTTAGGTAAAGTTAACTACGGCACACCTGGCGGATGCATATAAAGTCCACAATTTCGGCCCATCCTTGCCTGTGGCTTCATGGTCCTCGCGCCGAAGAACCGACGACATAATGCTTTCACAAACCATTGTCCGTGGTCCTTTTTGTCGAAGGATTTACGACGGCCAAGCTATCTGTAAGTATGAGCCAAATTGCTAAATTTGAAATTATTTGCAAGTTGCAACCAAATATTATAGCGTCATAAAGAGTACTGTACTGTGACAGTTAAAAAACCCTGAGTAAATAGTTTTCTTATTTACTCTTTGCTACTGTATCCAAGGCGATCCACTACATTGTACACGTATTTTTGGTAAAATGTGTTAAATTTACCGAGCCACAACTATTTATCCAAAGGAACGCATGCGGTATTATACTAGAGTTTATGAAAATATATTTTACATTTGAACGAAAAATAACATTTTATATATTTAAATATTTGTTGAGTTCGTGTGTTCAAACACTGGAATTGTTAAGTAAATAACAGAATGATGGCTTTGTAATAATAGGAATAGTTTTGAAACTTTTAACAAGAACCAGTGTCTATTAATTTAAAATGGAAGTATCGACATTAATATTATATCCTCAAATACCAAACCTTTTTAATGTCTAAAAACATTTACTGCGCGAAGAAGATTTATTGTGATTAGTATTTAAAATATCCTTAAAACTGCGCACAGAATCATCATCGTCATTCGGAAATATAGTCTCGTCGACACTCATATCATCTGAAATATCTTGATCACTATCCTGACAAGCTGTGTTTACGAAAACTGACTAAAATAATAAAAATATTAATTATTTCATTGATCACTACATTTGTGGCGAAAACCTGTGAAAGCAGTTCGTCGCCATGAATGTCCTTGTTTTTTAAATTTCCCATCCAGAAAACTGAAGCACACTTATTGGCCACTAGAAGAGCTTTTACCCGGAATACTAGAGTCTCAACTGTTTCACGTAAAAATGGTATCTGAGCAACGATGGCGGTATTTTTTAAGGCCTACATAGAATCATATACTTATGATAACTATTTTTATATATAATCCTACTAGTATACAAAACCTTGGAATGACAACAAAGGTTATGCAGAAAACGCGTGGTAACTTGGAGACTCTTCAATAGCTCATTGACACGTTCTGGATTTTTACGTAGGAACTGTTCATATACTGGTAGACCATACTGTAGTACAAGCTTTAGGTACATGTGCGAATACTGTAAAAGTGCAAAATTAAAAAAAATTTACAGTTATTATAATTAATTATTGTAATCTATTCTATTATAATCAATATCATATCACACAATATTTTTCATCAAGCTAACTTTACGCAATGAATATACATACTTAAGATTTCTTGCAACATATGTTGCTAGAAGTATTTGATTTGCAGTTACCAAAGATTAGCATGTTTTCGGCGATCTCGAATACACTCACTAATTGTGTAAAGAAGTTTGTTACACAAATTTGTTACAATCGTATAAATTGTAGTACTCGTACATAGTACTTCATCATTTCACCCAACCAAGCAATCAGTTGGACGTGATGATGAGAGAGCTTTCCATTAAACAACCTAGATTGGTCAATAGAGACCGTCCAATCCTCTTACAAGATAACGCGCAACCACATGCCGCTCGAACAACGCTACTCAAATTACAGGAGCTAGGCTTGGAAACTCTCTGTCACCTACCGTATTCGCCAGACCTTGCACCAACGGACTACCACTTATTCAAAGCATTGGACCAGTTCTTATAAGAACCCTTTCAACTTTTTCCGGTTCGTAAGAACTTGATTAAGACTGTTACGAACATATAAAAAAAAAAAATTTGTCCATCCGTATTAGGTTTTAATATATCTATATAGTATTAGATTATATCACATCACAGATAGAAGAATTCAAGAAAAAGTACCGAAATTTGTAGGTTCACTGGTGCACTAGTAATAACAGAAAATTGAAAATTTAGTAAAACCATCATAAAACTCATAAAAAAGGAAAACATTTCGGTTTTTGCGCGTTTGTTTAGTTTAATGTTTAATATTTAGTTTATGAAAAAATGTAAAATTACGAACTAAACTTCTTCCCTAGAGCAGTCTTCTTGAATATTTTTATACCCCAGTGGCGTTTTTTTAGTAAAATTCAACTGCTTTTGTTATAGTCTGAAAAGTAATTTATTTAAACCAACTTACAAGCAAAGGAGATGCCTCCATTATTATATGCAATGTTTCGCCATTTTTCGGGTAGTGCCTTGATGCCATCGGTGAAGAACTTCTGTGGTTTCTGGTTGAAAAACTGAATTAAGTGGTTTTCAAAGGCTTCTTTTGAAAGCAGCCCAATTCCATTCAGAGTCCTGCAGAGATCGGAACAAGGGCTATCCCTTGCTGATGGTGCTATGTCTGGTCTATATAGTGGATGCATCAAAACTTCCCAATTAAACTCTCCCAATTTTTTACGGATCATCAAAGAAGTGTGTGGTCGACCGTTGTCATGATGGAAGACAACACCTTTCCTATTAGTTTTTCGTTCGTTTCGTTTTTTTTCAATTGCCGGGCGTAATCTCTCTAGTTGTTCACAATAGAGTTGAGAATCAATTGTTCGACCAACTGGAAGTAGCTAATGGTGGCCGATTCCCTTCCAATCCTACCACACACACAGCATCACCTTTTTCATCGTCAATCCTGCCTTTGCGAACGTTTGTGACCGCTCTCCATCCCTTGCCCATGAGTTTTGATCTTCCGATTGTCATCCGTGACCCATTTCTCAGCAGCGGTTATGACACGTTTCAAAAAAGGCTCGATTTGATTGCGTTTCAGCAGCGCGTCGCGTATGTTAATCTATCAGTCTATCATGTTTTTCTCGCTCATGGAGAACCCATGTATCGAGCTTCTTTTGGTAGCCAGCCTTGTGTAGATCGTTTAAAACAATTTTGTTATCAATGCCTAGCTCCAGACCAATATCGACACTGCTGACATGCTTATCATTCTGCACTTTTTCAAGAATTTCATCAGCTTTTCCAGTCATTAAACGACTAGAGCGTGAGTCCTCTTTTACATTAAAATTACCAGAACGCAAGTGAGCGAACCATTTCCGCGCAGCAGATTTTGATAAAGCACCTTCACCGTAGACAGTACAAATTTTTTCATAAGCCTGCGGAGTGTTTTTCCCTTTGTCGTAATATTACTGCAATATAGCGCAATTTTTCATTATTTTTTTCCATTTTCGTAACGTAAACAACTTTCCGACCACTGCACCAATTCGTTGTTTACATACTGACAGTTACGGTCAAAGTGTCACCTTTCCAATAAGCGTTCAGTGGTATCACTGCGATCAGTGTTGCTGGAGTTATTTGCAATTGACCTCACCTATGGAAAAAACGCCACTTTTTCCCAGACCCAATCATATTGAAGAAACCAAGTTCTCTTTCAAAAATCTGCTCAAAAATTTCAAACACTTCATTAAAACAGAATTTTAGCAAATATTAACACCTGAGTGAATAATCTATTTAATTTTTGGCAAGGACTGTGGTGATAACATTACAAAATTAAATCGGTTTTTTTTTGAGCGCGAGTGTATATTATTTGTACATTAAAGCCAGAAGGGCCTATAAGCTTGCGAAGAGCTTTGTTCGTAAGCTGGGCGGCCGGACCCCTGTACGTTGACCGAGAGGCAGCGCCACATGAAATAAAGGCAACGAGAAGAAGGTAGCAAAGTTCAAAATTACTAATGCTGCCTCCGCCGCAAAGGAGGATGGGGGAAAGAATTTTCCAAGCCCTCCCCACAGGTCGTCGCTAAGGCTAGTCAGGGCGTCAACAGGGCCACATGTGACTCGCCAGGACCAGGTCATTAGGATGGTCGCGGCTCCCAAAGCCAGATCGAATCCAATTTCCCCTGCCAGTAGTGCGGAAAAACGGAACAGGTCGGCGGAGGAGAGCCCGAAAAATGACCCTATAAAGGTGAGAAGGTCAGCCAGCTTCAAGGCAGAGGCATGTCTACAAATAGCTATAGTCGACAGATCAGACCCAGATGGGAAGATCGCACCAACGAATTGGCTCCGTGTAGAAGCAAGCTACTGGCTGAAATGTCAAAAACTGAACGGAAGGAGTAGGATGGTTCGAGGGGATTGGATGGCAAAGAGGAGTCAAGGTCATCAGTTGTGGCTTTGGACTTCTTGGCGTCAGCGATTTCAAACCTTGACGAATTCTAGCCAAGGGCCAAGCTCGAAATCCTGCCGCGCTCCGTCCTTCCCTTGAGCCCAGCGGTTGTGGTGTGGATACCACCCCCGGTCCCTGAATCCTGGGCCACCGTATTCTGCTTAATTGGTAAGTAGAGCCCGTCCTTAAGGGCACAGGATTGAGAGATTCTCTCGTCCAATGTCCCTAAGAATGGGGGAAGGAATTACTGGTTTACAGCAATCCCTGGAGGTCATTAGGAGGCAGAAGGGGTCCATCCGATGCGGCTTCGGATCAGTAAAAGTCCGCGTGCCGAACGATAGAGAAGGGGAAGGGGGCGGTGGATTGCAGCCAAATGAAGGTGGTGCAAGTAAACCTTCACCACAGTAAGGCGACATCGGTCGACCTCCTCCTCACCCTGACGAAGGATGAAATCGACGTGGCTTTGGTCCAAGAACCCTGGTTGAGAGACGGGAGAGTTGCAGGACTAAAATCGGGTCAGTATAGAACTTTCGGACCGGAAACCACATCGAAGGTAAGGAACCTGTATAATGGTAAAGAATAACATTAAAGCTTTTCTTCTCCGTTCCTACAGCTCCCCTGATCTGATCACTATAGTGTGCGTGTCGAGCTAGGAAGGTTCACTCCTACTCCCGTCCGCTTACGTCCCGTAGACGCAGAGTGCCCCATCGTCACATCAAGTCCGCACGCTAGCAGGACCAACAGCACCACTTAGAAATCCTAAGAAATCGGACTGTTGAGAGATTCTCTCAATTAACTGTCAGAGTTTAAGGCGAGGCCTATGGGGGAGATCACTGAAAGCCGTGTTCGTTTCCTGTCAGGTACACTCCGTAGCGCTTTCACCAGCTCCTGTCCAATAAGCCGTCCGCGCAAAAACACCAAGCCATGATGGTGGACCTCAGAGCTGGCGGCGCTAAGGAGATTTACTAGAACGCTCTTCAACAGGGCCAAAAGCTCCGGCAATGATATACACTGGGTTCTGTACAGGGCGGGGCTCAGGCTCTACAAAAGAAGGATCAGAACAGTTAAGACGGATTCATGGAGGAAATATTGCGGTTCTGTGTGCGAAGTAAACGAGGCTGCAAGACTACACAGGATACTAGCCTAACTTTAGGATAGCCTACTTTATCCTAAGGTCAGATGGCTCGTGGACGCAAACCAGCCATGAGACCCTGGAAGCGCTTTGTGATAAGCACTTTCCAGGATGCACTGACCACGGAGGTGCAAAGCAGTACTGCAAGTTCGATCTGTGGAACAGTAGTGAGTCCAACAGAGAGTGTAGTTGGTGACATTGTGGATGATGACAGGGTGAAATGAGCGGTTGGATCATTTAGTCCCTTCAAGCCGGCGGAACAGGACGGTATTATACCGGCCATGCTTAGGGTCGTTTTCATACCTAAGGCAGGAAGACCATCCCACTTACCCGCTAACGACTACAGAATCATCTCTCTGTCGTCATTCCTGTTGAGACGCTAGAGAGATTGGTGTATCTGTACATCTGTACATCAAACATATCTGATCTGATCAGGATCAAACATAGACTGCGCCATTCCCAATATGCCAACATGAAAAGCAAATCGGTTGAGAGCGCGCTGCTTCACAATGTGGTGTCCACAATAGAGAAATCACTTGGGAACAGGGAATACACTCTGGATGCCTTCCTGGACATTGAAGGGGCATTTAATAATGTCAAACCGGAGGCAATCAATTAAGTCCTGAAGCCATTAGGGTTTGAATCAACGAGATGCTGAAAGGCAGGATCATCAATTCATCCATGGGGACTTTATGGGGGCCTTGCCTGCCATGTGAAGTATCTCGGCATAAACCTGGATAGCAAACTATCTAGGCGGAGAGATCGAATACTGATCTGAACGCCTTCTACGCCTGCAAAAAGGCCTTCGGAGAGAGATGGCTCCTATCTCCGTACATCGTTCATTGCATGTACACTGCAACTGTACGCCCGATTCTCACCTGCGGAGGCCTAGTGTGGTGGGAGGCGCTGCAGTGCAGTAGCAATCTTAAAATCCTATTAGGGGTGGAAAGATGTGCCGCCATGGCAGTACCAGATACCCTGCCACACCTCCTGCCTCTGGACACTGCAGGCAAAAGCATGCCCGGGCTTAGAGAGCTCAACCTCGGCAACGTGACTCAGCTCGGACATGCCAGCATGCAACAGAAGCTTAGGCTACTAAACTCTGGTCACAGGTTGAACCTGCTGCAAACCTGACTACATTCTTCCGAGACTTGAGTTTGAGGGCAGACCACAGTATTCCTCCCAAGTAAGGAGGACTGTTCGACAGGGCTACCAATTCCCCAATATGGTATCGCAATCTTCACGAACGGATCAAAGACTGAGGAAGGTACGGGAACTGGTTTCTACTTCAGCACTCTGCAGGTAAAGCGCTCTTGCAGACTGCTTGACTACTGTAGCATGTTTTAAGCTGAGGTGTTTGCGATTCTTCTCTACTTCTATGCGTTACACATTTCGTGACAAAGTGAATATACCCTTAACCTTAAGGTGTAGGGTATAAAAATGAATTCAAACGCTGTGAAAAATATCCTAGAAATATTTTTTACTTTAACTTCTCTATCATCCTTTATAAAATATTCATATGGTAGCTAGATTTTCAAAATTGTCTCTTATTCATGTCGTTTGTCTCATAAAATGTGTTGTACATTTGTATGTATATATTCATAACGAGCTCGCACAAAGGGTCAACCATTTGTGCCAATTAATTAATTTTATTTGTTTTTAGAAAATGCCCTGTGTAATATTGGTTTGAATTTGTTTAAATAGTTATACTTTTCTTGTTAATCATCTGTTTGTTCTCTAAAATTAACGACACGATACAGATTTCATCTAAAGCACTTTATATTAACTAAGATAATTGCTAAAAACTTGCCTTTAGAAACAATTGAAAATTGCGCGAAACTTCCAAGCCGCGCAGAACTTCTAACAGCATGTTAAGAATCTCACAGCTTTTCTCCCAAATTTTAAGTTTATCGAATGCATCCTCGTTATCGGCAACGACGACGTTACTTACAAACGTTATCAGAACTTCACATAATTCCCGGAAAAGTAAGTGAAAATTGGCTCTGAAAATATATTTTGAACAAAAATGTTTCGTGTCATTTAAATATACATATCGCACACCCACTTCAAAAGTTACACAACTCAGAATTTTTCATTTTTCAGAAAACGAAAAAAGTCTATTTTTGATTTCATGAAAAATTTATGTGAAATAATCTGTATTAAGTATAAAAAGCGTACAAAATATGGTTTGATGAAATTTTAATGCATTAATCACTAAAGTATTTTTTTACGACACTTTTGTTGAATTAAAAATTAAAAACTTATAATTAAGGTTTAAGAAAAATTGTACAAAGGGTTACTGTGAAATCATTTTATCTGTGAATATAAACTGAAATCATAATCAGAGCTTTCATGAAATGGAACCCCATTAGTCTGAAGGAACAGTACTCCTTGTTTTAACCCTTGCAAGCCGCATCTTAAATTCAGAGGTGGGAATAGCGGAATAGTTTTCACATGCATGGATGATATAAATGAAAGGCTTGAGATATTATGCCCTTATTGCCTTACACAAAAAATTTCCTAAAGTGAAATAACTAAAAGCAGTTTCTTTTCGAACAAACTGAAACAAACGAAAAAGTTTGTATAGATATAAATTAAATTCATGTTAAATTTTTCGCCAGACAGAAACCTCAAACATATATTTCATTAATTATTTTATATTTTATTTAAAAATATGGAAATACATTTAGTTTCCGCTCTGTAAAGTGGACGTCAGACAGAACACGAGTTTTCGAAAGTGAAGGTTTTTCAACGTTGTATTACACAGGTTCTTATGGAGCACGTCAGACAGAGAAATTGCTTTGCTTACTTTCGCAGCGTTAATATTTACGCCGAGTAGTGTGATGAAAAATGTTACAGAATTTTGTACTAGTATTTGTGTATTGTGTGTGTACTACAATTTATTGTGTTGCCAGTTGTTGCGTTATTAACTTCATTTTCGCTGTTAAATGTACACCACTTTGAGTTATAGTTTACAATAATTCTAATTCTTCACATTCAAAATAAAATTTCAATATTTCACATCAAAAACAAACATTAAAAATGGAAAAATTTCACAACAAATAACAAAAGTCCATAGGGAAAGAGTTAAATACCATAATAATAAAATCGTTTCTACCAATACGGCGTTCTACTGTTCACAGATACAAACAGCTGACTTGTCGATTTCGAGCTCTGTCTGACCTCCATCGCGAAAATCCTTACCCGACATAGCGTAAATTCACGTTCTGTTTGACCGTACCTTAAAAAGGAAATCGAGCATTCACAAAACTAGTAGCGATAGATGAAATAGTTGCTACAAAGCTGCACAACTCTAAATAGAACTCTTTTGCAATTCTAGCCTGGTGTCAATACTGACATGAAGAAAGACATAACTATTTTTGGTAACCGTTTATTACCACAAAATGGAAAATTTCGACTTGTCACTTTGTGGAAGTGGATGTGCGATATGTAGGTAATTAAGTGAATTTAACCAACTTTTTGAAGTTTGGAAAAGATTTGAGAGCGCTTTCATTGTTGCGCAACTGTTTTGTTTCGTCCAAAAGAACACGTAGAATTTCACGTTGTCTTCGAAAATCGGATTTTTTTAGAAATCCCTTAACGAGTTCATTTAAATATATATTACAAGAGGAACCTTTTTCTATGCAACCATCATAATTGTACCATTGACGCATCAGTAAACTCTTGCAGAAATTTCCTGTTGTAAAGAATAGGTTCAGTGAATTTTTAAATGTTATACGTATGACGAAATGAATTAAGATCTCACGTATATCATTTGATTGATTATGTGCCACTGATTCGTCCATTGCTTCATTGTCATCTTTAACAGTGGAAAGTTTTTGTAAAGCAAGCAAAAGTTGGTATAAATGGACCCCGGTTTTAAGATCTACAACATTAGCATCGCTCTGCTTATACATACTGAACAATTTTCTAGCAATCTCGCAACTTCGTTTATCTTTGAACTCCTGAAATACACTATTAGCAAACAGTGACAACAATGATTCTGAAAATAAACACAAAATCAATAGTCAGTATAAATTTTGGTTAAAGTATATTATTTAATTAATTTAATTAATTATTAAATACATTATGCTTTATATTATTCTGAATCAATAAAAGAAAAAAAGCAAAAATTCCTCCAACAATAAAAGTACATTTTTCTCAGTTTCCACGATATCCGCAAAAATTATATTTTGAGATCGGTTCAATCAACTGACAATAGCTGTTCTTTACTTTATTGAAGTGAAATTGATTAGGGCTGGTTTCACAGTTCTTAGTTAAACAATTGGTTAACAAACCAATTGCTTTTAGTTTATGGTATTACAATTATGCTATTTAAAATGTATTACAGTGCTACAATGTAAGATGCATGGTGCAATTTTTCTTCGGCAGAAGTAAATTGCTTGATACAAATTATTGAACGAAATAAAATCATAATGAATGATTTCCAATATTTCCAATTTCCATTCCAATAAGTGGAACATCGCAAAATTTGCAATTTACTGTCAAAAATTATTGCTAAAAATAATTTTTGCGATAATTTCAACATCGATGCGGAAATGATTCTGGCCAACAATGAATACAAAAGATATATAAACCCATATTTTGGATTCAAAGAATCAGTTGTATATTAGTTGTAAAAGAGCTATAAAAGTTTCGCCAAGTGACGGAAAACATACATACACAATAAACGTAAGAACAATAAAAACGCTTTTTATTTCAGCTCCATGTCTAATTCGGCACTCCTACCTGACATGAGAAAAGTCTACAAGTTCGGCACTTTAGTGCCTGTGGCAACATAGGTAAAAAGGTATCCAACTTCGGCACATCTGCCAGATCCCTACAGAAGACCACAAATTCGACATATCCTTCTCGTGGAAGGATCACAGACAGGCACGGGCAAGGATGTGCCGAATTTGTGGATTTATAGGACTTATAGGAAATTCATACCAGGCACCGCAAAAATAGCACTTCTCATTAACATACTGGCCCTCGCACAATGAATGCGTTTTTCTTTCGTGCGAATTCAGACGTTATGAGCAGACAAGAAATTTCAGAGCACAGGTCTAGGCAGACGTTTTAAAATTTTTACTCATCACCAGCCATTAAAGGGAATAGCCAATTTAAAAGACCAGACTTCAAGACTGGCAAGGCTCAGACACAAATTGTCGGAATATGATTTCGAAATCATATATAAGCCAGGCAAGAGAAACTTAAACGCAGTCGCGTTGAGTAGAATTCCTCAAAATCGGAATACAGTAACAGCTGTACCAACTCGATCTAAAACAAAAATGGTGGTTCAGGATCAATTTCAAACGACGACCGTGGAGAACGGCGAGGATGAGGAGGAACTGGCAAACACAACTGGAACACAACGACGTTCCTATTTGAGCCGAAAGAAATAGAAACAAATACTACTCGATTTCTTCTGTTATAGGCACATTCTCGAAATATGGCTGGATTAAAATGTAAGAACGCTATTGATGTTACTAAAGCCGTGAAATCCATACTAGATTTAAGAAATCCTAA
This sequence comes from Myopa testacea, assembly GCA_949629155.1. NCBI lineage: Eukaryota > Metazoa > Arthropoda > Insecta > Diptera > Conopidae > Myopa > Myopa testacea. The sequence goes on from OX451345.1 coordinate 57,920,985, forward strand.
TTATTTACAAACCGATGACGGCAGAGACTTCGAAATCGAATAACTATAAAAGGTACTGTAAGTTGTACGCTAGCATCATCAGTTACAAAGTTACATGTTACACATATCATAGATTATGTAAACATGTGATCCGAACACTCTGATCCGAAGTAATTTTGGAATTTCATTAACACTCAAAGAAAAAATGTAGTATAACCTTCATACACTGGAAACTGGATCACCATGAATCTAATAACACTGAAGTTATTTGTAGCCTTTTTACTTAATTTTTTAAATTTCCATACTCGTCTGCAACGTATAGTTCAACAACCTACCCATATAGTATTTCTTTGGTTATAATCCTGGTTCGTATGACCTACCGGCATGTGTAAAATGTAAATAAAATAAGAATATTTATTGCCCAGAATTACGAAATGCAATAAAACGCATAATATGCAAGCAGCGCATACTACGCGTATTCAGAATAGAGAGCTGCACAAGATGTCTTGAATTGCTATAGGCACTAAGCCACAGTATTGCAGTGCAGTGCACTGTCGTGTACAAATGCACGATTTGACACGAACGATTCAAGGCAACTACCCGAACAAGCCGTGACTGCCTTGCCGTCTACCTGCTTCGCACAAGACATTGTGTTGCTTTGCTTTTCTGTGAAGGCAATATACACCCGTAGCCAAAAAAAAAACTGCACTAGTAGAATTTCACCACTCATGCAAAATTTAATAGAAAAAGGAAAGCTTCCTACAAGATTTTATTTTTTTATATTATTTGATCTCTATCCGGAAATCGCCGGAAATCGGTCCGGCAGCTCGATTTCCGCTAAAAAGGTGGAAAAATCTAAGATCTAATTTTTTTACCTTTGTTAAAAAAAAGGTAATAAAATAAAGTAGGTTAGATTTTTTTGATTTCTATTATTTCTATTATGTTCAAATATTCTTAGAATTCAAAAATTTTCTGTATACTCTTTTTTTTTTCCTTTAAATTTTTTTTCAGTATTTCGTTGATCCTTCTTTGTCCTTCAAACAGTTTCCACTCTTCTGGGCATTGAATCACAGAGATTTTGGATGTGATTCTTAATTTCTTCATCGTACCACACTTCATTTATAATAATTTTTAACTCCTCGATAGATTTCGGAGACATTGCTTGAATTTTTCGCTGCACACCACAAATTTTTTAGTGATATTAAGGTCTGGGCTTTTTCCCGGCCAGGACACCGATAATATTTCCAGATTTTCTTTTAATTGTGTTACCTATGACCGTTAGAATGCATTTTTAGGTAAAACCTAAAGGTTTACTTACAGGGCGAGCTCGGTGGCAAGGTGCACTAGCGTCTTGAAAAAGTGTGTTTTCAACATGGCAGCTCAGCTTCTCGATTGTTGAACCACGCCCTTTTTTTATAACATTTTAATACATTTCTGCATTCACAGAACCTCCAGCAATAAAATTTGTCCAACTCTATAATACGAGGGCGGATTGATATTGAATACCTAGCGCTAGATGACATCACAAACACAAAAACTTTTTTTTTAGAAATTGCGATCAAACGTCAGCTGTTAGTTTATTTATTAGTTTATTATAGAAAGAGACAAAAGAAAAGTTGGTTAAATATTATGGGGCTAATACTCCGTCAGATTACACCGTCAAATATTGGTTTCGAGAGTTTCGTGGTGGCCGCAACTCCACTACCGATCAAGTCCACTGCGGCAGACCCTCAGATGCGATTACAGAGGACAATGTCTCAAAAATACATGAAATGGTGTTGGCTGACCGGAAAGTGAAGGTGCGCGAGTATTACTGTGCATTATTGGAGCGATTGAAGGCCGAAATTGCCTCAAAAAACGGCCTCACATGAAGCGAAAAAAACTTTGTTTTTGCAAGACAGTGCGTCGGCGCACAAGAGCATCGCAACCACGGATAATTGCTTTCGCATCCACCGTATTCGCCCGATTTGACTCGGACTATTATCTCTTCCCAGAACTCAAAAGATCGCTCATCAATAAAAAATTCAGCTCACGCGACGCCACGAAGGAGTATTTTGCAGACCTTCTGAAAAATTACTTTTCGGGCGGGATCAAGAAGTTGGAAAATCGCTGGAATAAGTGTATTGAACTAAAAGCAGACTATGTTGAGAAATAAATGGTTTTTGAAAAAAAGTTTTTTTCCTACTTAGGTAGCTTCAATATCAATCCGCCCTCGTATGTTATGCATCCCCATACCAAAACATAAGGTGAATGCTTGACTGTTCGAAGAATGCACTCATCGGAAAACCTTCGAACGTTCCATCGGGCCCAATCAAATTGAACTTCGATTCGTCAGAAAATATGACATTTCTCCACTCAGAAGCTATCCATTTTTTATGCTCCTTGGCCCATTCTAACCGTTTTTTCTTCATAGCCGCTGTTAAAACCCGATTTTTGGGTGGTCGGCGAGCTGGAAGACCCATATTCCTTAGGCGTCTGGAGACAGTTCTTCTGCTGATTTGCATTCCCAGCTTTCCCTGAAGGTCTCTCTTTAGTTCCCTAGCAGCCTGGAACCGATTTCGAAGGCACATTCGTTCAACGATCGATCTCGCGCGGTGTAGTGATTCTTGGTCTCCCACTTCCGGTTTTCCTCTGTATGCTTCCGGTTACTTGAATTTTTTTTAAAAAAGGCGCACTGTGCTTTCGTTTCACCAAATTATTTGAGAAACTTTTTTATTCGAATAGTTTTCTCCACTCAGTGCTATAATACGGCCTTTTTGTTCTTGCTTTAATACCATATTTCAAACTTCTATAAAACTACTTCGGATGGACGTTCTCTGATTTCTCAAATGTTAAGGAACAACTTTTGACAGAGTGTGTCTTTTTTTATCAGAAAATATATGTATAAACAGGTAAAAAGAAAATTTACTATCAGTCGAAATTTCCTAACATTTTTTACCTGCAAAGTGAAAAATATGCGAATTTTCTAGGTGCGGTTTTTTTGGCCATGGGTGCAGATTGAATTGTAAGCAGAAAATACATATATATTGTTGCCTTGAGGAAGGCAACAAGACATTGAAAATAACAATATTGCTATGATGTCGGCAACGATGCGCAATGATATGAACGACACATTCTTTTGCGTGATCGGGTAACATGCGCATTAACAAAAATGTTAAGTTAAGTTTGATTCATGCTTTTACGCTATTTAAATATAAATTATTATTAAAGTATTTAAATTTAATAACACGATTCGTTGCCTTACGTTGCCATGCGTTATCAATTGCCATGGCAATTGTCATGCATTGCCATCCAATTCTAATTCTTTGGCGTTTTATTGGCGTTTAAATTCACTCACTGAAAAAGTTTTCACTGTAAGTTTGTTTACTTGAAATCCCACAGGCTCTTTAAAAGCGGTTAAACAACTTTTATGATTGTAATCGAAGAATCTGTAATGAGAGCGTTTTCTTACCTTTTAACAATAATGCCGTTTTATTGTCCATATTTACTAAATCAAACCACGAAAAGAAGACCGCTAGTATACGGAAACTTAGGCCCAGGTTAACTTTAAGAAAACTAAATCTATCTGTAAATAAGTCAGCGTGCCCATAAGCATGTTTGACGTTTTCCAGTTTTTTGAAAATAGCAGACGCCAACTAAAATAAAAATAATTGAAAACCAGAAAAAGTGTTAACTTCGGCCTGGCCGAAGTTCATATACCCTACACACTTGTACTTAGAAATGAGGCGTGGCAATGGTCTAATTTTTTTCGTTTTCAATCTCAAATAGCCTGTGATGAAAGACAATATTCATGCCAAGTTTGATGAAAATATCTCTTTCGTTCTCCTGTAGTCGAGTTTTATTTAATTAGTGGGCGGACCACGCCCATTTTTGTAGTCTGTTTTGGTCAAAGACAGTTTTGTGAATAAAATTTCAACCTGAAATTCTTTCTACAAGCTGATAAATTGAGCTATAGGTATGAATGAATTTATATTTACTATAAAAAGTAGGCGTGGCAATGGTCCGATTTTGCCCATTTTCAATACCGATGAGTTTCTTATGATAGACAACATTCGCGCCAAATTTGATAAAAATATCTCTATTCGTTCTCCTGTAAACGAGTTTTATTTAATTAGTGGGCGGACCACGCCCATTTTTGGTGATATGTTTTAAACAGAGACAGTGGACTTCTGGACAAAATTTCAACTCCAAATTCGTTCTACAAGCTGAGAAATTAAGCTATAACCATGGAAGAATTTATATTCAGTATAAAAAGTAGGCGTGGTAATGGTCCGATTTTGCCCATTTTCTTATGATAGACAATATTTGTGCCAAGTTTGATGAAGATATCTCTATTCGTTCTCCTGTAATCGTGATTTCCACAGACGGACAGACGGACAGACAGACAGACGGACGGACATGGCTAAATCGACTCAGGAGGTCACGCTGATCAAGAATATATATACTTTTCTATACCTGTCACGCCTCCTTTAATGCGTTACAAACGGAAGCAGTAAGTGAATATACCCTATTCACTTCGTGTGTAGGGTATAAAAATCGAACATGTAGGACAATTTCTAATCAAAAGTTATCTATTTTTTAGAATAGCTATGTATGTGTCTAACATAATAATTAACTTTTGATTGAGTTTCAGAAAAATACTGTGGATTTGACTTCATCCTTAAACCCACCAATTCCATATTTCGACTTATAGCTCCTAAAAATTTAGATAGATCCATCATGAAATACAATGGCTTCGCAATATATTGAATTGTTGCTCCTTTGTCGCATTTCTGCATCCCGCTTACTGATTCCAATTTGCTCACTAAATCATTCAGTACGAACCGATATTCCACGAGGCCGATACCTTTGCCGTTTTCTTCCTTAGGTAAAGGGTAGTGAGTGATCAACTTTTCCCGCAAAATTAGCATTATATTCGAGTCCATCTGCCTGCAAATATAATACATCAATCATGACAATTTTTACGTTATACCTCTTGTAAGATAATTGAAGAGTAACTGTAAAAACTATTAGGTGTACAAATAAGTTTCCTCGGTTTTTTATAAAAAGTTAGGAATTTATTGTGAAGGAACAGTACATTACGTTTTATTCAAAGTATTTTCCATCATTTGCCACTACTTTTCCCCATCTTTCTGGCAACATTCGGATACCCCGTCGAAAAAACTCTTCATCTTTTGACGCTATCCACAAATCTACCCAATTTTTGCTGTCTTCATATGATGTGAAGCGCTGCTCAGACAGACCATGTGACATCGACCGGAACAGGTGATAATCAGAAGGGGCTAAGTCTGGTGAATACGGCGGGTGAGGTAAAACTTCCCAGTTGAGTGTTTCCAAGTATGTTTTTACCGGCGCCGCAACATGTGGACGAGCATTATCGTGTAAAAGAATAAGTTTGTCGTGTCTGGAGTAGTAATGAGCGCGTTTTTCCTTAAGTGCCCGACTCAATCTCATCAATTGTGTTCGGTAGAGAGCTCCAGTAATGGTTTCGCTTGGTTTGAGCAATTCATAATACACGACACCAAGCTGATCCCACCAAATACACAGCATGAGTTTTTTTCCCATGAATATTCGGCTTAACTGTCGATGTTGATGGTTCGCCGGGCTTAACCCATGACTTTCTCTTCTTTGGATTATCGTAGTGAATCCATTTTTCGTCACCAGTGACTATACGATGCAAAAAACTCTTTTTTATTCCTGGCAAGCAGCATTTCACTCATGCATAATCGGCGTTCAATGTCTCTGGGCTTTAGTTCATATGGAACCCAAGTTCCTTGTTTTGAATCATTCCCAACGATTTTAAACGATGTGAAATTGCTTCTTGAGTCACTTGTAATGTAAGTGCAAGTTCTTTTTGCGTTTGGGACGAATCTTCCTCCAATAATACTTCTAATTCCATGTCTTCGTACACTTTCGGCCTTCCACTGCGTTCTTTGTCCTTCACGTCAAACTCACCGTTCTTAAACTTTTGAAACCATTTCTGACAACTTCTCTCACTTAAAGCAGCTTCATCATATGCTTCTAGAAGCAATCGATGCGCCTCAGCTGCAGATTTTTTCAAATTAAAGAAGTAAATCAAAAGTTCCCGCAAATGATGCTTATTCGGCACAAAACTTGACATTTTTGGAGGAAAAAAATTACGTGATGCTGATACGGAATCACTAGTACTTTAAGGTTATGGTGTTGCCGGATGACGAAACTTGGGATATTACGTTTAACATCTGACAATTTCTCCATAACCTTCTGGTGGGGTCATCTTTTGACAAACCGCGGAAACTTATTTGTACACCTAATATCATCATAAGTAATCAGAAGAATATGTACTAATTTCGCATGTGTCATTTGAACTTAACAAACCTGTAAATTTCTTTAGAGCCATACAAAGTATTGAAATAGTTGTTGACAGCAGGAGGTTTATGGTTTTTTTTCGTGTTGGTATTTGCATTGGTTTCTTTAAATGACAACTCCCTTTCACTTTGTCTGCTATGCAAGTCTGGATTAGAATTTGATATGGATCTGCCGCATCCTTGCGTAAGAAATATGAAATTTAGCGTTCATATCTATATCAAAGTGAACCCTACCTCCACCCCAAGTATTTGCTGTAAAAGAAGAGGCGCAGGAGTCACTTATAAACTGACATATAGGCGGTACATAATCTACTGGTGCTTTGAGCAGCAACTTTCGGATTTTTTCCTCAATTTTGATCAGTTCAGATAATCGTGTTAAAACCTTAAAAATATTTCCTGAATTTAAACAAATAGCTAAAATAATGGAAGCTACTGACCTTACTGCGTATCATATCCTCACGTTGTGTTGTAAATGAACTAACTGTTTCTCGTATCCAATTGACGCAATGAAAATAAATATCTAAAATTTTTTTTCTTAATTCCACATCGTAATCGAGCCATAGGTCTTCGGGATTATCGAAAAATGTCGGCAAAATAATAGCACATCCAAGTAGTGCGTTAATTAGTTCTAAGCTACCACTATAGCGTTGCAAATGTAGGACCCGTACAAGATTAAAAAGTGGAGCTAAAACCAGCATGGATGATGTAGCACTAACAAAAGCTTAAAAATTTAATACAACTACAGATTGGAAATACAATATATAGCCTACTCTGCTGCCGGTTCAAGTACCAGTCCGGCAATATTAATAGCAATCGGAGTAATTTCATTATCTTCAGTATTTGCATCCGCAACCGAATTAATGCATTTCTGATAAGACAGACTCATACCACTACAAAAATATTGAATTACAGATGTGTAAATATAAATTTCAAATACATCATTCGGTAGCAAAAATATTTCATTATTTTTTATGACCAAGCTTCGGCTAAAAGTATTAGACTCGTAAAAACTTTTATATTAATATATAAGGTTCAAGTTCTTCTTCAGCAAGTCGTGTAGATTTTTTATGCTTGGAGTGTCCCAAAGGAAGATTAATGAAAGTTGGTTCTGGACTGCCTTGTGATTCGGTGTTTCTTACAAAAAATTGATATTTTTCTTGATTTTTGATAACCTTTGGGTACTGATGTTTTGACAACCCTCTCTTATTAATTCTGAATTGACTTTGGTTTTAAAATGGAAAGTAATAAGAAATGAAAAAGTAATGAAAAGTAAAAGTGGTGGCAGGTGCATTATTCAATGTTGTGGACGAAGCTATAGAAATATCAGAAACTATTAAACTGGCTATTGTTTAATTGTCAAGCTATAAAAACAATATAAAATAGTGAATACCTATTTGAAAGTCCTCAGCAAGGCAAGGCAAGGTTATTCGCACGACTAAGTACTAAAATTAGGCAACTAATTTGGTCAATAAAATATAAAGTATTTGACTCTGCTACTGAATCATCAAGAATAAATACGATATGAAAATATGTGTTCAAATACATACGACGATGTTTCTGGAGTATGCTCAATGATAAAGCTGTTTTGTAAATTATAAGTCATCAATTCGCAGAGCCATATTAAAAACGGCTTATCATGTAACGGTGTCTTTGAGTAATCATTGGGAGAAGACGTACAAACGCTGGCCAGTTCAACATAAAAGAGAGCTAGAGATTCCGGGCAATGAATGGTAGATGAATGAACTCGTACTGCCGGTAGAACCTTTTTATATTAACGAATATTAAAACAAACCCAATGAAACAAACCAATGTATTGAGCAGCGATTTTTCCGCGACCATCAGGCAAATCATTTATTGCACTATATGTCTCATTTAAATCGTCTATCTCGATGAAAGCGTCATCAATACGAGAAATTTTGTCAACTAACTGCACGCTCCCAATAATACCTCGCTTTTTAACGCTGCAGAAGTTTAATGTTTTTCAAAATCACAATAAAAAGTGAAAACATACCTGGATGCGCGATTAATTAACTGCTTCTTTACCAACATATCTATTTGATCCTGCAGTGCGGGCAACTCAGTTAGCGTAGGCATAGGATACGCTAGTGAGCACAATAACCCCATAACTAAACGAGCCTGGGATAATGACATTTCATTTATGCGATCAAGAAGTGGCTAGAAATGGGGTAGAAATATTAGATTATGCTTCACTAAATTTAAATTCATTTACAAAATTTTTAAATTTTGTACAAATTTGTCGCTTTTCGTAATATTATAGGTAAAAAGGTTTAAGGCTGCTCGCACACTGCATGCGTTTTTCGTTCGTCCGAATTCTGACGAAAACATGCGAACGATCCCATTGCATGTTATTGATTGTAAATGCGCACATTGAAGCACTGTTCCGTCGTCAGAATTGTTGCGAAAAGTTGCGAATTGCGAACGATCCCATTTGAATGGGATCGTTCGCACGAATTCTGACGAAGTGTTTTTTTTTTGTTAAATTAGTAATGCAGATGATGAAATATTCACCAAAATGACTTCTTTTCGCGAAAACCTCACGAACTTAAATCTTCCTTTTGAAAAATTTTCCTTTTAGATAAGAATTTTCTAATAAAAAAAAGTCATCAACCGTGTCCATTATATTATGGACACATATGGAGCATATGTTGTTTTTGCTTTACTCATAATTTTACGCACCAGTTCTGATAGAGTGTGCGGACTCTAAATAAGACTTCGGACGAATAGTTTTCGTCAGAATTCGGACGAACGAAAAACGCATGCAGTGTGCGAGCAGCCTAAGTTTCTCTTGATACATGGTGATGATAAAATATTTTAATTTTGTATTTAAATTACCATTAATAAGTTAGTCCAATTTTGCACTCTTTCAGGGTATTTCTGTTTCAGATCTATTATTAATTCCAGAGCGAGATTGGCCATATTAGATGATGATTTTTCCAAGGTTAACTCCAGCAATTTTCCAAGTATATTTTTTTGAAATGAATCTCCCATTTCAAATAGTATACTAAAATAAAATTTATTTAATTTACTTTTCAACACACCTACAGTGCCGGATATAACATATTGGACTGGCAAATAGTACTGCTTGTTCACACTCTCACAAATTTATTTCTAATTTAATTTAATTTTGAAAAAAATATTAACAAAAATATTCGTTTATTCTGTATTCGTTTATTCTGTCCACGATATTTCAATAATAACCAGAAAGAGAATATTGGTGCCGAATTTCATGACCATACCCCTAATTCGTGCTACTGTATTCGAGTTATATTTAATTAGTAATTTTTTTGGTTCTATATTTTGGCCAGAGACAGTAGACTCATGAATAAAACTTCAACCTCAAATTCGCTCTACAAGCTGAGAAATTGAGCTAAAATCTATTATATTATTAAATCTGTTTATTAAAGCCAAACCTCGCAAATGTCTTTTTGGAATAAACCATTGTTGTTAGCAAATGATTTGAATGTTTTTTTCTAGCCATTTTTTTAATTTAACTTTTTACTTAGTTTACTTTTACTACAAATATTGTATAAGGTTTTCCTGGTTTCAAATATTATTTTATTATAGCTAAAAATTAACAAACTACCACAAAAGTTTGTGTCCACACTAGCACGAAAGTGCTCCAGATGAAGAATCCGCATATGCTTCGCTGTAAGTAGCTTATGGAATGTTTTATAACCTCCTAAGATGATTAAGCTTATAAAAAATTCAATATTGTATGTCGCACGGTTTTCAGACTTTCTGTAAAATTTTTATTATTCGAATACCTTGGGCAGAATAAACGTATATTTTTGTTGTTCTTTTTTAAAAAGGGAAATTTCTACTTTATTGTTTTAAAAATTAATTTAAATTAGAAATAATTTTGTAAGAGTGAGAGTTTGAACAAGCAGAATTATCTGCCAGTCCAATATGCTATATTCGACACATATCTACAATCTATAAATATTGTAGGTTTATAAAAGTTTGCATAGCTACAAATGTAGTGTCAATCATCAATACAATCATATATTGTTAGACGTTGCTGCAATTCTTTAGCGGATTTTCCAATTTATATAATTATTTGTTGTACGAAAATATTTCATTTCAAATACAGTACAACCTCCCTAATCCGGACACTCGCTAATTCGGACTATCCAGTAATCCGGACATTTAAATTTTTCGGACAGTTTAGAAATTTTTCCTCTATAGTCCGGACAAGTGTTCTTTTTCTCAGTAAAATGTCTTCGTTATTTTACCGCTAGACAAAATAAGCATTGTGTGTGAGCAAGAATTAAAGAATGTGTAAAATATTTTAGTTTACTTGAGTTTGCGTGGAGTTAAAACGTAAATATGGCTCCCGTAAATAAACGACAACATAAAACATTAACGTTGGCAGAAAAGTGCAAAATATTGGATACAATTGATAGTGGCAAATCAATCAGACAAGTGGCAGTAATTGCTAACCAAAATATTGAAGAACTTGATAGTTCTTTGGAGGAGTCTGAAAATGCTCAAAACAAAGTCTCACATAAAGAGGCAAGTGAACTGTTTTCAAAAGCTATTTTATGGGCTGAACAAACTAAAGCGACAGATAAGGATATTTTATTTTTAAAAGAATTTAAAAATAAAGCTGACAAATTACATAAAGATACATGTATTCAAACAAAAATAAATTCTTATTTTTCAAAATGAATTTTCGGTCACTTTTAGTATGTTCCTTTATGTATCTGTAAATTAATTCAATACAAATGAATTCTTATGAGTACTTATGTTTCTTTTCAGTAATAAAAATAAATAATATATATGTATTGCGTTTAAAATTTAATTTTAACTCTAGTCCGGACGATCCACTAATCCGGACAGATACTGAAACTATATCTGTCCGGATTAGGGAGGTTGTACTGTATTACTAATTTTAAATTAAATAAAACTAATATTATAAAGCGTTTCGGTTACTTCTGTTACTTCTTCATGAATAAATCTTAAAAAAAGAGAAGATTCCCGTACCGTTTGAATTTGCAAGTTCTCACAACGGGTGTCAAAATTAAATTACCTAAATTTATAGCACAATGCTCTATAATTCTAATATTTACTAATATATCGTATATCGTTACACAAAATTACTGACGTATATCGTTATGCAGTATACCATTTGCTATTACTCCAACATATTCTATAATGTTATATGCTAATTATATTATTGTACTAATCTTACCTATAAGAAGCTCGTGCAAAATTTGCAACTGATTTTTTTTTATCACCCAAAAAGTCGTGCACAATCTGCAGTAGAATATTTGTATGTATAACTAAAATAGCGCAAAATTTCGATTTCATCTCCAGGAGGATATCAATTTTTATGTGTTCTAATATAACAAGCCGTCGAAGCTGAAAAAAAAAACAGTTCCAAAAATTGCATTTAATTTTGTTTTTTTTAACATACAATACTCTGTATGGTCAAAGCGCGGTCCTCTTTAATGTTGATCAAAATCAAAAGAATAAGGAAATCGATAGACCTAAAATAAAATCATCATTATTTTGAAAGCCATGCATTCAATGTGGAAAAACAATCACCGTACGGATTAAGATGCACGAATTGTGACTACTTTACGATTCCAAAAGAGCAAATTTGTTAAAGTAAGTTCATTCAAAACAGATAAAACTTTCTTAAGCTAACTCAATTCGTGTGCTCTGTGAAATTCGCCGACGTGATTGTACAGCCACTTATAACATTTATTCTTTTTTTATTAACTATATTTTCATTACTTAAATTGATTTGCTGGCATAACAGCAATACTTTTTTTCCAAATGTCGTAAAACCGTCTTGAACGCATAAGTCCCTGTGCTATATAATTATATAATTCCAGTTGAAGTTGTTTATCTAGAACCTCTGGGTTATCTGTAGTTTGCCATATTAAAATTTCTCGAAGTACCTTTATGAGCTGATTCGGCAAAATATGAATTTTATAAACTAATGGAATAAATAATTATCTTAACAACAAACCTCACGCACGCATTCATCTGTGTCCTGAGTTAATGCTTTTAAAAGAAATCTTATTAACTGTGGCAAGGGCTGAAACAAAGCATTAAACTTCAACTTTGAAAATATTATAACATATGTAATATATAACGAAATTAGATGATCATAGTGATAAATATATGGTATATATATAAGGTGTAACGCATAAGAATGATCAAAAAGCAAGTACGTGTAGGTTGGGCCAAGGCAGGAAAGAATCAAGTTTGTCATTAATTTTCTTAAAAACTGTTTGGGAGAGAAAAAGATGAATTCATTCTCAATTTTTAAATTTTGATGACTCTTTGGGTCTATGGCAGCTTTTTGGGTGTTATCGCGGTTATCGTGCGGATTTGAAATCCGCAACTTTTCGACCAACTCAAGAATGCTCGAAGTATCAACAACAGAAGCAACGCCGTCGAGACAAGAGAATGTCTGCGTAAAGGGTGATCGAAAGTTAGAACGCATACTCGATATGCGATGGCTGCCGAAAGAGGATGCTTTCGCATTTGCGATGTAGTAAAATTACAACAGACGCATTGGAGCTAAAGAGGAAGCCGACAAAAAGAGACATGCGACAACGACAAATTATTTGAATCAGCCAAAACATGCCTGTTTTAATATTTCCAACAATATAAACGACAATCTCATTGCATCTATGCCAAGATGCCGTCCTTAAAAACAAAGGTTTTGCCATCAAATGAGGATAAATTAAATCTGGTTCAATAAATTATGTCGCACAGTTTTCATACTTTCTGTACAATTTTGTAGGAAGTGTGAACAAGCAGTACTATCTGCCAGTCATCCTGGCAAAAATCATACCCAAGTCATCCTGTGTCCTAGTAAAATACCAGAAAGCCTTAATTTTTTTAAATTTTGACCTAGATGGTGCTGAATGTGATGCCAATTGTTCTTGGAAGGAAGAGGTAATGTTCTTGATAATTTTATTAATTTAAAAGTGGATCCATGTTAATTTAAATGCGGTTTATTAAGGCTTGTGATTTCCAATAGGATTGGCTGTGTTGGATCCTGAATAATAGTTAGCTAAAAAAACCAATTTCCCCTTCATATACTTTTTCTGGGCTGCACATAACTACAATACAGCTTGCGCAGAAGAGGTGCCAGTAAAAGTTTCCAAAGTCATTTGTGGATCTATCATAGCCATGCAACGAATTCTATTGCTCGTATATGTCCGAATTTTTCCCCTTCTAATCTAAGAGTAATTTCAAATAGGAGTTGAGCAAAAACTTTCACTGTGGGTGTCAGAGATAAGTTTTGGGTAAATTGATATTTTGGTTATAGCAGTGTTCTGAACTCACTTTCAAATTATATAATTTGTGTAGAATCGTACTACTTTGTATCGTGAATCATAATCATACCATCTGCTCTTTGGCGTACTGCCCATCTTTATTAGATTGTCCATTTAGCCCAAGAACTATAATTTATATGTTGGTTGAAATCAATGTGTAACCTACCATGCTTGGACTATGCTTGTCCGTAATAAACGCTAACATTTTATTACGCAGTTTATGCTGCATTTTTAAACTCAAACATAGATTAGTCAGCGTCTGTACAGCATTTGCGTCAAATATATCTTTGCTGGGCATGTGATCCCTATATAAAAAAGTAGTGTTATCATTCTTACATTTCTGTAATTTTACAGTTCTTAAAGTTATAATGTAAGAACTGTAAGATTACATAAAGCTAAAACTTACAAAATAACTTGGGCAAATTCGTCATGTTTGCTGGAATCCAAAATTAAATCTCCGTTAGCTATTATTTCCCTCTTAGCAAAATCAGAACATCTCTCAAATATGTATTTTATGCGCGTGAAAATTAGCCCACCATAAGTAAGCGGCGCATAACGTAGTTGAGTCAACAAAAGTGTAAGAAGTGGTTTTCTCTGGTTTAATAATGTAAAGTCGCTGCACAAATGCACAAATATATTAAAAAATCAAATCGATACGAATATAATAAATGCATTCAGGGCCACCCTAACCACTGCACTCAAAGGCCAATAGCACCGAGGCGCAAGTCTTTTGGGGCGGCAATTAATATTAGTGTGTATATCCATTCCGTGTATGTATTTCCTTATGAACGGTGTGCATACTCTTTAGTAGCAGACGGGTGCCGAATATTCTTAACACTGCCCTGAATACATTAAACTTTATACTCACGGATTACAAGCAGTTTCTTCAATTTTGTTCAGCAATAAATCTAGAACGTGTTCTCGTAAGAGATCAACCATTAAAAAGTTAACAATCATGCTATCCTGCGACTGGTACACGCTTTCCAATCCTGGTATGCTGATGGTACATCCGCCGAGCATCTTCCATATCAAGGTAGATTTTAAATTTAAAGCGTCCAGCATACCCATTTTAAAGGTTTCTACATTATCTGGATAGTTTTGGGATTTCATCAAAATTTCACGAAGCTTGGCAACAAAAGATACATTGTCACAGTCTGCCAAAATTTAAAGAAAGTTTAAAAATTCTTCGCCACGAAATTTTACCTACGCAGCACAAATGTATCTGCTTCGTCCAATTGTACACCTGCATTCATAAGTATTAATTCATAATATGTGCTTGGAGGGCGTTGTGAACGTGACTGGGTGCGCAACAGTGTACCAGCACTGATACTTCGCTGTGACAAATACCTCTGCGTCTGCACCTGAGAAGCGGGAATGTTTTCCTCACTGCTCCCTTCCTCTAAATTTTTAGTCTCATTAACCGATACGACTCCTAGGCGCTGACAAAAGAATTAATTCCTTAATCAAATTTGCGAAAGTAAAACAAAATATCTTACTTGTGATTTTATTGTTGTGTTTTCATCGATTACATTTAAAGGTCGCTTTTGTATGGCATTTTCTTTTGAAGTCAATTTCGATCTTTTATAATTTCCGCGGTTTTTATACATTTTGCACAATATAAAAAGTTTAAACAGAAATGCCGAGATCACACAACCAATGGACTACTGTGAATAGTTGCGTGCAAATAGCAAAAAAAATTAGCAACGCTTTAGGGTGGTTTATATAGTATCGTTGCTGAGTGGAACATAAATATGATGATTTTTACAAAAAATTATTAAAAAGAAAAGATAATTGCAGTAAAAAAGGGCTTATGTCGGGGATGCTGACGCGGCTCCGATTTTCTTATATTTCACGGAGACTCCAACAACAACTTCATTTTGCCAGTTCTCGCATGGTTTCGGATTCATAACACTTTCATAAGACCTAAAATTTCATTTTCCTTGAAAAGTAATAGTTTTTAGATAACATATTGTCTTACATAAATAAAACATAATTTTAATACCTTTTCAACCATTTACACAACATGAAGGTACCTCTTATAGCTTCAGAGATATAGGTGCAAAAATTTCCATCTCCAAAGGGCCAAATGTTGTTGTAGAAGTCTCCGTGAAAAAAAACTACAACAACAAAATTGGAGCTGCGTCAGCGTCCCGACATGTTCCATAATTTGTGAATTCTGTAAGCAAAGATATTTAAAATATTGTAACAGAGGATTTGTGGAATCCAACACAAAATCGGCGTTACTGTACGATGTATATATTTCTGACGGAAGGATAACAAACTGACGTTTTTGAGGTTTCCATGAAAAACAACAACACTAAATCTGAGTGCAGAAAGCATTATTGTTAATTTATTTAGCTAGTCGCTTAAATCCAGTTAATGTCGGGAAAGGAGAAGAGTGGATAACACAAAATTAAAATTTATTGTTACGTTCAAACATGTTTTTATTACCTTGATGCACTTTCCTCACCACTCATCGGGGTATTTGTCATAGGCGCGTTACCGATTTTTTCTTTGTGATCGTTCCCGCATATGCTGTAGCGTGCGCATGGGTGTCTGTATGTGCCTTGACGAACGTATATGCGGATCCACACGTCGGAGAAATAAACTAGAATTAGGTGAAGTCTTCCGATCGGATATCCGATCCTTATCTACGCGATACTTTGTTGCACTCCATTAGGCCGTGGTTATGCTATCGAGTTTTGCTTGGCAAGTAGGACTTTTTTTTGTTGTTTTGTGTGTAAAAGAGAGAACGGGATATTTTTCTGTTCTCAACATCGCTCTCTCACACCGAGCACGAAAACTCGGTCTAGCGTACACCGAGGACACCAAGCAAACCGGTGTTGCTTAGTCTCAATATTCACAAAAGTATTGAAGAGTGGAATGGAGTGAAAAAATGGAATTAACTGATAAATCTATCAATTATATTCCTGTGATTATCGTTCCAAAATATTACGACTTAATATATGTTAAGCAGATTTCAATTAATATAAACATTTGGTCCTCCATCGCGTCGAAAACTACACCGCAAATAATACGTTTTCTCATTTGTGTAGTAGACGGGTTGCTGTTGAAGGTGAGAAAAAATATATATTTTTGAAGAAAGCAAGCGTGGGTCAAGCACAAGCGTAACCACTCTTTTTGCACGGACTCCGATCACAAAAATGAGAGTAATTTCCCACCAAGTTTTGCTCGATAGCATAACCACGGGCTTACAAAGCTAATTTACGCTACGTGGTAGCTCGAACGATCGACGAGCCAAAGCAAAAAAAATAACCCTTTCAGCCCTCTGCTACGTCGCCGTAAAATATATACTCAACTGGCTATGATGGCATAACCTTTGTGATATGCTGCGAATCGTGTGCAATTCTATGTATACATATATCTCCATGCTGTTTAAGAAGGTAAACAAACTATCGGACAACAAAAAGTCTGTAGTGTGCGCCTATCCTTAGACAAGTGACAGTGCAAAAAAACAACCTCACAACCTGTAGATCCGAAATATTAAATGACTTAAATTAGCAGACTGGTAATTTAACGTGAAAAGAACGCTTGTACTACGAAGATATATATAAATAAACTATAGTGTTAACGGAAGAATATCCTGTGCTACCTTAGAATTCAGTGATCAAGATATAAACCATCAAGAGGAAAGTGGCTCATCGTTAGAACAACAGTCCAATATCCTGACACAGGAGAATAAGGAAGGAAAAAACCCCATAATCAAGTATCCCGACAGAAGGGAAAAAGGAAAAAAACACCAACAATCAAGTATCCTAACCAAGGAAAAGAGGCAAGAAAGAGGAAACTAGGACCTAGAAAATTAAATACAAATCAAGAGGATTGATTGTAAATTGTACCAATTGAAACAGGTTATTAATTTGATTTGTGTATTTATTTCCTGTTCATATAATTTAAGTTCAATAAACTGTATAATAAAATTATAAAATAATTGCAAATAAATTGTAATTTTTAATTATTGTAAATAAAATAAAATACAATTGAATCGATATTTAATATTTTCAAGATGTCTATTGTGTCGTTCATAGACATTTTGAAAATATTATAGTGCGTTAACATCAACGTTTTATCCTATCTCCCTAGAGGATGTGAGATCAGGACTAACCGCGACTAATATTAATTCTTTGAAATCTGATGTTGATTCATTAAAAAACCAAGAAGAATTCAGCATTTTGAGACAGGGGCAGTTAGCATTGATCGATTTCTATAATGAAGTCCACAAAAAGTTGACTTTGTTAATAAATAAAACAATAATGACACATGGCACAACATCGGTTCTCACAAAAGAACTGAACATGAAAAATCGACATAATGCTTTGCGTGTGTTTATAACGGGTCCAAATGCACCCCTGTCTAATATTTTATTTTTGCTAGCACCAGAAGATTTACCCAATGCCTTGGCTAAAGCACAGGAATCGTAGTCAAATCACGTAAGAGCGAATTTTGTGCTAGAATTTAACAGAAATCCAAATGAAAAAGTAGGAGAGCCAAAGTTCCAAAATCCTCTGATATATTCTCAAAGATTTGAAGGAGCAAGAAACAGTCCTACCTATCTTTATCATAACTTTCCTAACGTCAACCATTTCCAGACAGAAGATATGACTGAAAACCCGAGCCCATGAATGTAGTCCATACAACTGTTAAATAGACCAAGATAAAATACCAATGACAGATATCCTCGTAATTTCAGGAATAATCAAAATCTATACCGTCCTTTTAGACAAGATAAAAAACGTCCCATTAATAGCATGTTCGCTATTAATTATTACTATTATTATTATTAATTGGGGGAATTGTGCCCCTCATTAGTAGGTGAACTACAGGACATCCTCCAGCCCCAGACTCCTAAGGAAATTTAGTATGCTGTTTGGGCTTAGCTCTTTGAGTAAATGCTTCCGAGGACAGTGAGAGCTTAGGTGTTGCATTCTTCTCCAAGTGACAGACTCGCATTCAGAAAGCAGGTGTTTTGGCGACTCATGACCAGTTTTGCAGAAACGACATTCGTCCGGTGTCTCTATGCCTAGAGTTTTGAGATAACCCCTATTTCTACAATGTCCAGTGAGGAGCCCGGTAATCATCCTTAGGTTGTTTTTCCTCACGTGTCCGGAGATCCAGAGCAGTTTGACTTTTTTCTTACTGCATGTGAGATGTTATCTCATAGGATGCTAGTGTACTAATGGCTGCTTGGCTGTCTGACATTATGACAATGCTCTGGTCTCCAATGCTACACCTTAGGTTCAGTTCTGCGCATATGTTTATGGCTCTATTTTATTTTTATTTAACCATTCACTTTTCGGGTTTTTCCTGCTTAAAACTTTAACACGTATCTTACAACTAAAACACGACTCTATACGCGCGCAAACAAGACGACGACCTCGTCGTTCCGATATAATTCTAAGACTCGTTCGAATCTTTTTCTGGTTTCCACTTTGGCTTGGTCGACGCACCCGTCGACCGCACCAAAGTGGGTCGGTGTTGGCGCGTGTCGCAATTTCCATTCTTTCGCAATTTTTGTATTGCGAAATATCAATATCGGCAGAATTAAATCGTTCCCAATTTAATTCTTCCGCGTTTGGTTTTCGATTATTTTTATTATTTCTTTAAACCAAGCGTTTTATGGTCACTGCAAAAAGCTATGATTTTTATGGCTTGGAAGCTCGCCACTAGCTAGCTTCCACGATCAATACCAATGCTAAACGCTATGGTTGTTGGCTTGATTTTCCAAAACTTGACTAAAGCTTCTGGCTACCAAACAAAGCGCTGCGGTTGCAGACTTGGTTTTCAAGTTTACTTTAATGACAGCTTGGATGGAAATTGCGATCGCGACATACAACAACCTTTTCCTCGTACAAGTCCTCCCGTTTTAGAGCCATCCGTATACCACTTGTGGGTATGAGCCAGTATGTGGTATTTGAAGCAATCTTCGCTCCATTGCTTTTTATTACTGAGTATAACCTCAAACATAACCTTAGTGAGGGAATTTTTACCCTTGTCAGCTGCGATCGCCCGCCCGAAACTACAATTCCATATGTAATGATGGGTCTCATAATGGCTGTGAGACACATCCACCGCATAATACGTGGGTTCAGGCCCCAGGCACCATTCCTGCGTGATTAAGAAGCCATTCTACACTATGTCGCACAGTGTTTCCTCAAACCAGAATTACCCTCTAGCCAGAATTACAATATCGTCTGCCATGTCTGTCAATGCCATGACTTGTACGATTGGTGACGAGTTCATCAACCGCCTGACTCCACAGGAGTGGGGAAAGCCATTTTTATGAAAAGGCTCGAATCGAACAAACGAAAAAAACAAAACAAAATTGGATACCTGTCCTAGAATTTGTTTTAATATTTTTTTGTATTATATATATATATCTTACCACCAGAGAAGGTAACACTAGTTAATAGTTATTTTGTAACAGAATGGCCCCTCAAAAAAAACTTTTAAAGTTGCTCGCCGTCATAATACAATAACTTATGCGCGTCCTCAAACTCATGTACCTGCAAACGGTTGATAGTGTGTTTTTAAATGCTTGTGGTTGTGGATTTACCTAGTGTCTGTCTATACTTACCGTATATTGGAATCTACCTACATTTATGAGTTCACTCTATTCGAGATTTGTAAATTATATCTTCCATTATTTCTTGTAACCTTCACTGTTTTTTACCTCTTCGCCAGACTCCTTTTTACAGGAATTTTCAAGTTTTAAAAATTAACATGCTGAAACAGGTTGACAGAAAGAGAGGAATTGAAACTTTTTTCTGCATCTGCTTTTTTATTTATAATTCTAAAAAATGTATCCTTTCTTTTCTATATTTATCGGAATATTATTTGGATATTGATAAATATTTTGGGTTATTTTTTTATAGATAGGAGTGCAGACTATTTTTATATTTCAGAAATAAATTACTAGAGCTACAATAATAATAATAATTAAAACAATTACAATAAAAATTACAATACAATAAAACTCTAAGAAAACCCTAAAAATTTAAACTGAATTAGATTATTTATTTAAATCAGTTTTATATTATATAATAAATTTCATTCAATAAATTTTTTATTTTTACCGCCACCCATGTTTTCTTCCGCGAAACGTTTGCCGTGGCTGCTATGCATAACAAAACAAAAATGAGAAGAGAACAGATAAGAAATATTTGTAGACCGTGCTTCGAGTTCTGCATACATGTTTTAGTGTTTGAAGCTCGGGAGGCAGCCAAAGGTTTAGAGCTAACGTTGAAGCGAACGTGGATCGAAAGCTGTTCCACTTTTTGCAATCAACCAGTCAGAGCGAGCGAGTCTGACGTTAAGATGCCTAGTCTGACACCCCACAATGGCCTCTACTTGTTTTACATACACATACATATAGGGAGTTATTGAAATAAATCGCATATCACTCTTAAAAATGTTTGAAGGGTAGTATTTTTTTCAAATGTTTTACATTTTTTATTAAACTAGCGAAGGTTGTTTCGCATTTTTAGGCATATCTATTCCTAAGGATCGATATTTAAAAATATTCAGTTATCAGTGTTAAAGGTATTTTTGGCTTTTTGTTAAAGGTTTCGTTTAAAGGTATAAACAGGCCGCTTTGAGGCTGCTAAATAGCTATTTATTTATTTTTAAACTTTTTAAAGTAAAAGCTTTTTAAAGCTAAAGGCTTTTTAAAGTAATTTTGCTTATTTCCAGGAGTAGTTGTTAGATAGAGTCGGCAATATTAAATCAGCTTAAAATCATGGTAATTTTTTCGCACGGCGCCTTTTGTACCCAGTTATTTGCTTCAATAACTGCGAGTTCTCATCATCCAGCTCTAAGTGAGGTTCCCATAGACGCAACCGTTTTGGTATATAAATTAGTCCAAATAATGTTATTGCTGAAATAGTTTAAACAATTACTTTAGGTATCTATGATATATCCACGGTTAACAAGTCGCTATTACTTAAAATCAGGGATCAATGAAGTTAGAAGTTCTGCGTGAAGACTATAATTTATAAATTAAATTAAATAATTTGAAAAGGCTATTTAGATTACTTAAAATTTATAACTTAACATTGTGAAGGGGTAAGTCGCCAAATCATTTACCGCCACTTTTATTTTTCTACTTTTTCTTAAATACTTATACTAATTTTTTTTCTTTCTTAAATATTTATACTTATTTTCTCTGTATTTTGTAAATGAATTATACATTATTGTGGTTATGTTGATATTATATTAATGAATTATTCAAAAAAACAATTCAAACGTGTTTACACTAAGATATAGACTTACTTTTAAATACTACCCTACCCTACCTACCCTAGTAGAATATCATAAATGCAACCCTGAACACAACAGCACAGAACATGTTTACGAGCTAGTCAGTGAGAACATGTTTACGAGCTAAGAGCAACATAAACAGAGCAACGAAGAACAACGGGAACATGTTTACGAGCTGAGAGCAACATAAAAGGAGCAACGAAAAACAACGGGAAATTGTTTACGAGCTAGTCAGCATCAAACGAAAAGAGAGCAACCAACAACAACGGGATTGTGTGGACGAAGTAAAGTAACATTTGCAAGAAACATAGCAACGAAGAACAACGAGAACTTGTTTACGAACAAACTTTAAAACCATGAACAAGCAACGCAGAACATATAAATACGCAAACAGCAGTACAGAAGGGATCAGACAGCGAGCAGCGAGTGCACCACGCGTATCAAGGCAAACACACGGATCAGTCAGTGAACATCGAATACGCGCAGCAGTCAATTTATGATCAGTCGGTGAACATAAGCCAGTGAATCGAAGTGATAGTAAAACAAACAATCAGTGCCACGACTAACAAAGACATTATGTAAAGTAACTAACTAAAGAGTATAAATCATACAAGTGAACCTCTTGCTGTTCTTGATCGGCGTATGCCCACCGGTAAAATACCAGAGAAATCATCAGTGAATCAATTAGCTGTTCTTGCACGGCGTATGCCCACCAGCTCAAGTGTATAAATAATCCAAATGAACTTCTTGCTGTTCTTGTTCGGAGTATGCCCACCATTAAAGTACGTAATACCAGAGAAATCATCTTCAGCAGCATCAGAAATCAAGCTGTTCTTGCCCGGTGTATACTCAAAATTGCATGAAATTAAATATAAATGCAAACAAATGAAATTTTCTCGTTCAAGCTCAGTTTTATTAAATTATACTGTTATTAAACTGTTGTTAAACTTGTTTGTATGCGGCAACAAGCATTATCTTTAATAATAATACTAATTTCTTCCCTTTGATAGAGTTCCTGACAATGGATCTGACTGCGGCAAAGGTGAGGATCGGACCCAGGAAGGTAATCGTGGCATCAGCGTACTTCGCTGGTGACAGTCCTGTTTGCCCCCCTGACGAAGTGGTGAAGCTGGTGGATTACGGCAAGAAAACCAAGACGGATGTCGTTCTTGGCTGTGACGTCAACGCCCACCAAACCATCTGGGGCAGCACCAATGTTAACAGCAGGGGTGCGTCACTTTTAGAATTTATAAACTGTTATAGTTTAAGTATTTGTAATATAGGAAACCTTTATAACAATAAATAGGATAGAAGTGCTTGATTGGACACTTACCTCCAACACTCACTCTACTCTCGTATATAACTGGCTGGTTTGAGCTCAGCCATGCCAGTGGAGTAAGAGTAACCCCATATCGACAGAAAAAGAATACGAACTGGGAAGCATATAGTGAACAGTTAAGTAATCTAGTCGTCGATATAATACCCTCAAGAGTAGACACTGTAAACGAATTGGAGCTTGCAACGAATTTCGTTGGCCGCTCCATTATTGCAGCCTATGAGGACAACTGCCCGCTCAAGACCAAGAGTGTAAACAGAAAAACACCATGGTGGAATGGGCATCTAGCTAACCTTAGGAAGAAAGTTAGGAGGCTGTTTAATAGAGCCACACGGAACAACGATTGGCCTACTTACTCAGCAGCCCTAACTGAATACAATAAGGAGATCAGGAAAGCCAAGAAGGAATCTTTCAGACAGTACTGTGACAAGATCGCAGATGTCCAATCGGGATGTCGTCTGATAAAGTTCTGGCTAAAGATAAAGCCACCTCGATTGGCACATTGTTCAGAAATGGTGGCGGCTTTACTCTCGATAAGAGAGAGAGCCTGGAAACTCTGCTCAGCACACATTTCCCGAATGCAGTTATTCTGAATCAGCCCAATCACTCTTCTGGAGGGCGGGTTAGTCAACCATCCAGGGAGGATTGGAGAGTAGGGAATCGAATCTGTAGGAGACATGCAGTTAGGTGGGCAGTCTCTTCCTTCAAGCCTTTTAAATCGCCGGGGGAAGATGGCGTCTTCCCAGCACTGCTGCAATATGGAGCCAATTCTTTGGCCCAAATATTACAAAAAATTTATAGCTGTAGTCTCGCTTATGGCCACATCCCACCAGCTTGGAGAAGAGTATTAGTTAGGTACTTACCCAAACCAGGCAGGAATGATGGGCACAACCCGAAATCTTTCCGCCCAATAAGCCCAATGTCCTTCGTTTTAAAAGGACTAGAAAAACTAATCGACAAGTTTATCAGAATTGATATACTGCGATTCAAGCCCCTATCTAATGAGCAACATGCTTATACCAATGGGAAATCTACTGAGACGGCGCTAAATGACGTGGTGACGTGGAGAGTAGGGAATCGAATCTGTAGGAGACATGCAGTTAGGTGGGCAGTCTCTTCCTTCAAGCCTTTTAAATCGCCGGGGGAAGATGGCGTCTTCCCAGCACTGCTGCAATATGGAGCCAATTCTTTGGCCCCAATGTTACAAAAAATGTATAGCTGTAGTCTCGCTTATGGCCACATCCCACCAGCTTGGAGAAGAGTATTAGTTAGGTACTTACCCAAGCCAGGCAGGAATGATGGGCACAACCCGAAATCTTTCCGCCAAATAAGCCCAATGTCCTTCGTTTTAAAAGGACTAGAAAAACTAATCTACAAGTTTATCAGAATTGATATACTGCGATTCAAGTCCCTATCTAATGAGCAACATGCTTATACCAATGGGAAATCTACTGAGACGGCGCTAAATGACATGGTGACGAAAATTGAAGGAGCAATATCCTCTAAGGAAATCTGTGTGATTGCTTTCCTGGATATTGAAGGGGCCTTCAATAACACGTAATTTGAATCCATAAGCACCGGTCTCTCTAACTTTGGGGTACCACACACTGTGTGTAGACTACACACTGTAAATCGACGATGTGACCCTATCAGCAACTACCACGGTGGGGTGCCCACAAGGTGGAGTGCTCTCCCCCCTCCGTTGGTCAATGGACGCAGACGATATAGCAGTCATCGTCAGAGGGAGATACGAGGAAACCGTATCGGAGATCCTACAGATGGCACTAATTGAAGTACAGAGATGGTGTAATAAAGCTCAACTCTCTGTAAACCCGAAAAAGACAGTTATTGTGCCTTTTACCTATAGACGGAAATTAGTCGGTCTGAAAGAATCTCATCTATATGGGAAACAATACCATTCTCCAAGAGTGCGAAATAACTAGGTGTGATCCTTGACAGTAAACTATCATGAAATCCCTATATGGAACGTATAATAAACAAGGCTACCCAGGCCTTTTGGATTTGTAGGAGGATATGCGGAATGAATTGGGGGATTAAACCCAAATCAATTCTAACGCTTTACAACTTGATAGTGAGACCGGTGGTGACGTATGCGGCATTAGTATGGTGGACGAAAACAAAAGAACTGTCCACAATACGAAGGTTGGAAAGAGTGCAAAGACTGGTAGCTGTCTGCATGATGGGTTGCATTCGATCCACACCGACGGCCAGCTTAAACGTCATACTAGGCCTGGTCCCATTACACATACAAGTACAGATGGCTGCAAAGCTGAGCATGCATCGCCTGTATCACCATGGATTGTTAATTGGGCCAAGGCATTCTAAAGGCCACTTATCAATCCTCAAAACTCTGGAGCAGACTGAAGAGTTTGGAATGCCCTTAGATGAAACTCTACCAGTATATCGCTTCCAGAAAAACATAAAGCCTGTAATACCAGGCAGATCAACCTGGGAAACAGATAGTCATCAGGTATCATCGTACGACTATGGATGGTACACAGATGGCTCAAAGACAGACGAGGGCACAGGATCCGGTGTCTTTGATGCCTCGAGCAAGAGTCTGTCCTGTCCACACTGTGAGTCTGTCCAGGTTAACGTCTGTCTTTCAAACTGAAATCCTGGCTATTAACGAGTGCGCTCGGCTTATGACCCGCAAACACACACGAAAGAAAACCATAGTAATTTACACAGATAGCCAGGCTGCACTAAAAGCTCTGGATTCCTATGTGATAACGTCAAAGCTGGTACTGGAAACGGCGACCATCCTTTCCGAACTAGCTAAGAGGAACCGGGTGACCTTACATTGGATATCGGCGCACAGGGGTTTTGACGGAAATGAAGAGGCTGACAGACTGGCCAAGTCTGGGTCGGCTAAGGCCTTTGTTGGACCAGAGCCTTCATTCGGAACAAGAAAATTCCTATTTAAACAAATAATGCAAAAATGGGCACTAGTGGAGGCAAACACATACTGGGCCCAAACCATAGGACAGAAATGCACAAAACTGTTCCTACCACAATACTCTCTACTAAGCTCCAAAACCCTCTTGAATATGGATAAGAAGTGTATAAAGACCTTGGTGGGATTCATCACGGGACACTGCAACTTGAGACATATCTGAATAAGATGATGTTGTCGAGTCAGACTCAGTGCAGATTCTGCATGGAGTCTATTGAGTCGTCCTTACACTTAGTCTCTGAGTGCGACGATAACCGAGCACTGAAAAACTGGCCCTTAGTAGATAAATTTTGCTTTGCTAGGAGCGCAGAGAGTCTTGAGTTCGTGCCTGAGCTTAACTCGGTTCATTCAAACTAAATGTTGATAGCATCATTCGGCTCGTGAAATCTCTACCTATTGACTTCCATGTTCTGATATATTTCTACTATCGCCAACATTTTTTATACAATGTTTATAAGAACTGGACAAAAAGGCTCGAAAATAACATGTATTGCGCGCGAACTATATCTATTATAATCTCTATGGTTTATTGTTTCAAAACATCTACTGTTTTCGATTTTCCCAAAATATCTACTTACATTACTGTTATTCAATACTGTTAAAAATATTTACTTACAATTTAGAACGCATGGAAAGATTACATAAAAATTTAAAGTACTTGAACGGAAATACAAAGCTTCGCTACCATACAGAACCATAGTCAATGCCAA
The DNA here is from genome assembly GCA_949629155.1 of Myopa testacea. Classification (NCBI taxonomy): domain Eukaryota; kingdom Metazoa; phylum Arthropoda; class Insecta; order Diptera; family Conopidae; genus Myopa; species Myopa testacea. The sequence continues at coordinate 57,947,930 of OX451345.1, forward strand.
CGAACAACCACCCATGCTTACTACACTGTAAAAATTTACAAACACAATCATATTAGATTTGGTATTATTCGGCAGTTACTTACGGTTTATAATGTATGTACAAAGTGCAGTGAACTAATGCAATCGCCTTCAGAAGACAATACATGCCTATTATGCGGGATATAGTATAGTCACCTGAATTAAGGTTAATGTTTTACCATTTTTAGTAACACGTTATTTCCTACAAATATTTTTTGTTGTACTTGCCTTCAATAAATTGTGTTTCAGTATGATCACCGAGGAAACTGCGCCTTTCTATATAACTTCTAAATGCTGTACCTAGATCCATGAAAGCTACAAATGCTATCCAACCCCGAAAAGCATACAACAGTTTACGATCCATCTTACGTATTACGTGATACTTTCGACAATCTATATTATTTAATTCACTAAGTATGAAAAAATATTTATAATATGTAAAATATATCACTTAATTATGCAGAAAGTTGTGTTTGAGTAAAAAAATATAACTATATAATAGTACAGTAACAATAATAATGTCGTTTAGATTTAGATATAAGAATAATACTGATAAAATATTGTGGAGCTGTATTTTATTTAAACAAAAACGAGAATACAATATTCAGTATTTATTCTAATTAACAGCCTTATAATGTAAATAGTTTGAAAACGCAAACTACTTCTTCTTTTATTTCACATTTTCGTTTAAAAATAATAAGATCGAATCGATATGCGAAATCAAGTCCACCAGCAAAGAGCATCATCTCATATCGCGCGTAGAAGGTGTAGATAGTCTTCATTTGAGTTTAGGGCCATTCCTTGCCCTTATGTTGTCATGCATTGTCATGGCAATTGTCATTCGTTGCCATGCATTGCCTTTTCGTTCAAAAAAGCAACGAATGGCAATGAATACTATTGCCTTTGTCAGTCAATGTCTCGATTTGAAAGCAAAAGAAGCAGACAGTGCAATGCTTGAAATTTTTGTTGTCTTGAACAAAATTTAAAAAGTTATATTGATGTTTTAAATCTTGGAGAGCGTGGATATTCCAACAGGACAACGATCCAAAGCACACTGCTCGTGTTGTCAAAGAGTTGCTGCTCTATTACGCTCTACGGAAGTTATATTCACTGCCCCAAAGCCCTGACTTGAACATTATTGAACACGTTTGGGAGCTTTTAGAAAGAGAAATTAGAATATACCTTATTACAAGTGCTTCAATGTTAAAGGAAAAGCTGACAGAAGAATGGGGAAATACAGGCAGTTATAGACGCCCGTTGTGGACCAACCAAATATTAATTTTAAGATTCATACAAATTTTAATAATTTTTAATCTAATTCGAATCGTACGTAGACGTCACTGCTTTTTTTTCGTTTTTTGTCAATAATTTTCTTGGTTTATATCGAATTCTTTTGTTCTTTGAAAAAATATGAATAAAAATACATTTAAAAGAATACTGCATCATTACTTTTTAAAAAAATCTTTTGAGGTTCGTTGGACAGCGAAATTGGGGGTCGTACGTAGACTTTTGTCGGTCACTGTATCTTATACAATGCATGCGACAAATGGACTATAGAAACATATGTTGATAAACAATGTTTATGTACTGAGATGTAATTTCTGATATCTTTCAATGCAGATAAGATTTCGTCTCCATTCTTTTTTGTGCAGTACAGAAGAAACCTACATACAAATCAATATATCATTCATTAAAATAGAAGAAACAGACTAGTCGCTAGAGGAATGGAACCTCTTACGTGTGGCGTATTTATATATAAAATATATTAGATAAAGAACTGCCTCATGTCTCTTCAGAGGATTATGTTTTATTTTTTTAGGAGATAGACAATTTCAATCATGCACTTATATTTTTATAACTAATTTTTAGAAACGCAGGGATTTCGTGTGGAGTTCAGTGCAAATGCGCGCCGGCAACACTATACACAAAACAAATTCGACATAGAACTTGCAAAACATGAACAATTTTGCACTAGACGTTAGCATTTTTGCTTTCGCGTCGTTTATCAAATTTTTTCCTGGAAACTGCCGATCCATTATACAACGCGTAGCCGATAAAATCTGCGAAGCCCATAAGAAAATATCCACAACAAATCTTTTTTGTGTTTAGTGTATTTCACTCGATCTTCTGTTATGCTCCGTTGTCAAACAAACAAAAAAAATATGAAGAGAAAGAAATACATTTCGGCAAAGGTTGATGAAATATAATAGAATAGGTTTTCTATAGAATAGAATATCCTAATATAGAACACAGAATAGAATAGAAAATTGTATTCTATCAACCTTACATTTTAGCCAGGATTATGCTGCAGCAATGTACACTTTGCACGACATACAAACAAACAAATGACGGCAATAAAAAAGTCAATATTGATTTATTAGAAGCAAATAATTTCTATTTTCATACGGATTGTAATTTTACATTTGTCTATTAATACGTTAACTTACCAATTAATAGTGAAGACTTCCCAAATACTGCATTCTTTCCTGTGATTCAAATAATTGGTTTCCTCTTACACCCATATAAAGGTTCACTACTGTATTTTAATATTTATATTTTTCATATTTTTAGTATTTATATTTTTCATATCCACAAGGCATTGTTATTTGTATATATTATTATTTATTTTTTAACGTTTTCTATATAAAACAACAGAACTTAATGGCAATTGTTATAGCACATTTTAGGTGCCGTAAGTTCGAAAGAATATTCTTTTGTCGTATACCCTATACACGATGGCGGAACTATCCTTAATTAAGTATACAGTTGGGCCTCGATTATCCGTGATGGTCGGGACCAGAAGTATTACGGATAATCGATTTTCACTGTTAATCGAATAACAATTTTGATACAGTTTTTTTAATATTTTCATTATTTAACAAGTGAACATTGGTGTACATACATATTTACATTAAAAAAATTAATTCAAGAAGTTTATGTACATTTTTAAATTAAATAAGTATGTATACATTAAATTTTGTACTGAAAACATGAGGCAAAAAAAATTCTGCCATCACGGATAATAGAGGTAATCACGGTTAATTTCAAACAATTTGAAAACATTGCAAACAAAAAACAATAGAATGATCTTTGCCCATCACGGTTAATTGGGGTTACCGGTTAACCGGATCACGGATAATCGAGGCCCGACTGTATTAAGTTTTTACGCCAAAAGGTAAAAGAGTTCACTTTATCGGGAACAAATCTACTTTAGTACATTAGCTCCGATTTTTTTCCCAGGAATTTAGAATTCAGAGAAAGTCCGAATGGTGAAAAAAAAACAGCTCTGCTCGCGATAATGTGAGCGTGAGGGCGTGTTCAAATCTAAGATCGTCATACGTACATATACATATGTATATACAAAAGTATTGCGTGTACCCTAACGTTATGGGTATCAAAAGATAGGTAATTTTGCATTTGCTTTTGTAAACTGTATATAAATATTTGTAATAATTGGTCTCTATAAGTAACTAATGCAGATTATATAAAAAAAGCTAAAAAATTCGAAAAACAACGTTGTTTTCTTAAAAAAATATAGAAATACTATATAATAATAATAATATAAATAATATATAATAAAATGCATAACTTTAAAAGGACCGTTTCATTACCTTTTATTTGGTTACCACTGCAATAGTTACCATCAATTTTAAAAGACATTCCTAAATAAACTCTTGATAGAATATTAAAATATTTCTAAATAAAACGATGCTTTCTTACGAAATAAATATAGTATAGTAATATAGTAGTATCTGTAGTATTCAATAATAATAATTAAACATTTAAATATAATAGGAATTTAAAAAAATTTGATTATTAATTAATTTTATAAAATTTTGAAAGTTTAATACAAAAAAAAATAAAATTATATAAAGTTTTATCCATACATTACATTTGAGAAGAGCCGCAGTTCATCCGCAGTTTATGAAAAATTTGTACTTATAATAATCTGAAATTGATGGTGTGTACTGAATCTATTCAAACAACCATATTTTTTTTAGTACAATTTTTATTTTATTTTTATTTTATTTTTTTGGATTCAAATTACAAAAATGTGTGGATATAAAAAAAATTTTAGAATCCATTCACTTTAGCTCGATGTTGGCACCTTTTGCCTTGACAATGGCATTCAAACGGTTAAAAAATAAGTTGCATGCTGTACGAATATGATCTTGCGGTATTTTGGGGCATACTGACATAGTTTGTAATCCTCATGGAATAATCCATCGGACTTGCATCTGGCGAGTCCGAAAGAAATTGTGTGGATGAAATGAAGTGTGGAACATGGTTTAACCATTCTTGGTTCACACGAGCTTTATGAGACGATGCCGAATCTTGTTGGAATGTCCATGGTGTACGACCGAAATGTTTGCGTGCCTACGGCTTTAAAGCGGCTTCCAAAAATTTCAATTTCGTAGGCTCAAATTTTCGTAAGTGCGCTCAGTTAAGTAAACACGATAATTTTGAGAGTTTATGAACTGCTCAATAGAGAAATTTTTCTCATCAGAGAACACAATGTTTGGAAATTCGCCACCTTCGTGCCAGCGTAACAACTCCTTTGCTTTTTCCAGTCTTACTTTTTTTTGCTTTGGTGCTACGTCATGTTACTTTTGGAACTTGTAAGGCTTTACCTTGAGCTCTTTTTGAAATATGCGTCGGATGCTTCGCTGGGATATTTTCAGTTCTTTGGCCATTTGATTACCACTACGGGTTTCGTTCAGTCGAGCCTTCACTTTCCGAACCATTTCAGGTAATGTTGCTGTTTTTTTGTCCACACCATAGCGTTTGACAATACTGAATGACAGATGCTTTGAGATGCCTGAGCTCACGAACAATAGCTGGTTGTGGTTTACCACTCAAATATAACGCAATCACACTTTACGTTTAAATTCCATTTCGAATAACTCCTGTTCTTTAAAACTTAGACGCAAATGCTTTTGGTAGCTTGTAATCAATATAAACAGCTGTCATTGGTATGAATTTGATACAGTTGGCAATATCGCGTTGCCAAATATATCGATATGAAGTTGGTAACACTTCAATCGCCTAACCCTGTAGTTGTACTTAAAAAACGTTCGTTTTAAGAATTAGTAAAAGCGTAGCGTGTGTTATTATCGACAAAGCCGATTTTTAAACGTTTTTATACATAAATATAAATTACGGTTTCTAATGCCGGCATGATTTTGCGCTTTGCTATATTTTAATAAAGAGTGTGAATGTACTTATCGTAAGTCCAGACCTAAAGCGGCTTTCACATAGTACGATTTGTTGTACAACTTGCTGCTCTCAGAAATCGTACGATATATAACGGAACTGCATTGTCAAGCATTCACACGTTCAAGCAAGTTGTACGATTTAATTTTTTCGTTGCTGTCGACTGATATTCATCAACGAAATGGACTGCGCAATTCTGTAAGCCATAATAATTGATGAGGTTGATGAAGGAGAAGAGGAAATAAAAGAAAAGAGAAGGAAAAGATTATGGATCAAAGAATGGAAAAAAGAGACAAACATTTTTACACACACTCGCTTGGCAAAATAAATGCAGTTAACTTGCCCAAATAATTTCAAAATTTTTTCATTTATTTTTATTATTTCTTGATTTTTTTTAGTTCTATCCTATAGCATGTTCTAAAGTTGTTAATTTTTTTAGAACGTCCAAAGTGGCATTTTTATTTCTCTATACATATTTCATAAGAAGACATTCATAAGCTTTGTCTTTCAAATGTTTCTTTTTATATTCATCGCTCTTCACTTTCCATAGTTCTGGAAAATCTGTGTAGAGGTTTAAAAACTGCTTCCAAAAATCCGTATTCATGTCCATATTCATTCAAGTTGTCAAACCAAACTTATCACTCCCTGAATATAACTCCGTTAAAATTTTTTGGGGCGTGGCTTTGGTTTAGGATTTATGGGCGTTTATACGACAAAACTGTGCGATATCTTCCAAAGTGCACCGGTGTAAGCGGGGTACCGTTTGAAAGGTAATTTTAATATCTATTTTCTAAGTCTTAATCTTTTTTTTTGATTTTTTCAATAGTTATGGAGATAATTTAGTTTTAAGGAAAAATTGTGGAAGTTGTATTAAAAAATAAGTTTTTTCTCAACTTAAATCGTAATTAAGGTATACATTAAAATTAGTTAGCTTATAGCCCATAATTTTGCCTTTTAAACGGTATATAACATGTTGGGGTATCTCCTACCGTTTCGACCACTTTTAGTGAAATATTAAAAATTCATTTTCGTTGCATATCCGAACACACATCTTGGAATTGGCTACAGGAAACTTTTGAACTTTTATGCGCGTAGTGTTCGGTATTTACTACTTAAAATTGAAACGTTTTTATGAATTTCCATAACTATTTTATTGCGTAGCCGCCGTTGGACATACTGAGGGTTATAATCAAAAAGCTCGGCCGTAGGCCGAAGCCCGGAGGACGCATACACTCCCTAAAATTGGCCACCAAACTCTATTCTGGTGCGTACGCGGTGTTTGACACTCTGAGTGTTATAATTCCCCTTACGTGAGGGGACAGATCACGAAATGGACGGAGACGACAACGACGAGGATTATTAAACTGTACCAACCGAATAAATTCCTACTTAATAAAAAGTAATTAATAAAAAAAACACATCATGAAATACACATAAAATAATGTTTTTGAATAATCATTCCTTCTGCAATTTACCAACTCTAACGGTAAGTATGACATATTATATATCGCTGAAAAGAGCAAATGATGTGCTTTATATGTAGTGTTTTTAATATATATGTACCTTAATTGTCATATAAGAGGTAGGGGGAAGGTTTTATAATGGCACCTCCACAATTTTTTTCTTAAAACTCAAATATCTTCCAAACCTTAACCATGGCTGTAAAATGGTGTACTAGGGAAATGAGGGTCGTGGCAATACCTTTCTTTTGACACCTCGATTATTAATGTACCTTACATAATTTCGGAATAGTAAACCTTTAAAAAGGTGACCTTTCGCGACCTTCAAACGCCGATAACACCCAAACTAATGCCACGCCCCCAAAACTGGGCGGCTATTTACCGTTATAATGGTCCCAAATAACGATAAAAAAAGTAACAAAAAAATCGGACAAAACCGCTAAACCAAACTTTTCCCGTTGATCTTTTGAGAGGGACAAGACATTTGACTTATAAAGGGATTTCATGGCAGAGGCAACTGTATTGTTTACGTGAGCAACCAAACGGACGGACATTTTTTGAAAAATGTTTGGGTACAAATGGGCGACAGTTAGTTTTGGGGCACATTTTAAGGAATGTCGATCGATTTAAATAACTATAAGTAAAGACAATTATAAAAATAATTGTAAGGACATTTTGTAACAACTTGTAGCATTGAGCATTCTAAAATTCTAGGACTACAAACTGAGATAGCAAATAACTAAGAATAACTATGGTACATATTAAGAACTAAAATAAATATAAATACCATATAATATATTATAATTAAATATATTCATAACTCCATACAAATATAAAATTATAAGTTATGCAGGCTTTCAAATCTCACACATGGCCGCACTCCGCTCCTATATAATTCACAAACTCAAATTCAGTAACACTTGACATTTTCTGTTGATGCATTTTTGATGCACACTTACATCCATAATACACCGTATAACATTACAATTGTCATTGTGCACATTGTAATATTAGAATGAGAAACAATCTAGGAAAATTAAATCGCTTTCTTGTTTTGTCGTAAAGAATTCAATCATTTACGACAATTTTTAAAATGATTTTTATTGTAATAGCTTTTGTTATTATATACAATTCAATTGTTTCCTATTGTGTACATTCATAAAAATATTCTCATTAAATGCATACATAAATTAAAATACCTTCACTTTCTGGAATGCAAGAATTTTTATTATTTATAATAGACGCACTATCAAAAAATATTAGGACAGTAAAATTTATGTCCTACTATGTTTGTGGTTGTTGTTGCTTTTGTTGAAAATTTGACGCGGCCGCCTTTTGTTGTGCCTTGATAAATTCTGGATAATCAATATAGCCATCCCGACTGATGTCATCCATTTGCAAAATTGGATCAATTAGAGCAACTAGCTCTTCGTCAGAGAAAACCTTTTCTTCAACACGTGTAGCTTGTTCATTATGTGATTCCTTGCTGCCTTGTTCTAAGTAAGTTTAAAAGATTTTTTAATTCGATTGATTGAAAGTTTACGAGTATGTAATGATGAAATGCATAGAAGTTTTACATTAACCATACAAGCAAAACCACAATGATCCAAACAATGCAAGCGGTGTGAGAGTGTATATATAGAAATCCATAAAAACATTTTTTAGATTAGTGAAATGAAACAGATGATCATTAGTTATTTCGTTATGTAACAAAATACGTAAATCATACCGTCAATTTTGATAACATACCGTGCCAATGAATCAACGATTTTATCAATTCGCAACCATCCAATTTATTGTTATTGTCCGAGTCGTGTATTTTAAAATAATGAAACTGCAACTCAGCATCACTCATTTTACTTGTGTCGATAGGAACTTGCATATGCTCCTGGATATGACTATAATGTTGACAATTCTTAAAATTAAATTACTATCGCTAAATATTTTTATAAACGAATTAGATTTAAGATTTATTTATTTAAAAGGATTATATTCCTGATTAGAGATCCTATTTAGCAAAAGTTCAATATTCTACACTCTTGTAAAGCATCGTAAAGTATTGACAAATCAATAGTTTACAATGCTCAATTGGGGGCATCTATTTAGACAATTTATTTAGATTCACAGAAAATCTTTTAGTTAAGAAATCTGTTTTTTTACTTCCTACATACGAATTTGAAAAGGTATTCCACAGAATGTAGCATGGCAGGTATAGAAACGTATATACATATATCAGTGTCATTTCTACGTCGATTTAGAACTGTCTACCTGTCTGTCAAAAACTCGATTGTGAGAAAACCAATAGAAATATATGAATGAAAGTCAATTTCCCCTCGAGGGGCCGATATTTTGAAAGCCAAATATGTATATACTCCTTAACCTTCTTCGAAACAAAATTTTAAACTTTCGTTGCTACCACTGTTGTAGGTTTTGTGTAGTCAGAAAAATTTCTTCCCTAATAAGTTCATATCCTAAAAAACTTACATTTGATTATACAAAAATTAATTTTTTGTAAACTTTTTAAAGTCAATTGTTTTCAATACTATTTCTATGTTTCTTATGATCTTACGTGCCCGCAAATGCGTCACTCGCCGTACTTCTTTTTGACTAGATGATTAGAACGGTGCTAACCAAGCTTCGTTAAATATTCGAATTCCTGTAACACATGGTACACATGGTTGAAAAATATAAAAAAAATTTTGATCTGATCTGATTTTGTCTTTTGGAGAAAAAGATTTTTTGGTTTGAAAATGTTGTTTTCCTTTGCTTGCATATGTCACAAAAACAAATGCGTTTTTATTTATATTTCTTGAAAGTATTTAACGAAGAGTAGGCAGCTCATTTCCGAAAAAGAGCATAAGCTCGGCGTCAGGGAGAAAAGTTGCAAGAAAAGTGTTGCAAGTTGCACCACAGCTATTATTCTCACAAGCTAATCTCTCGCTCTCACAAAATGTTAATTTTACAGTCAAACCTGTAAAACCCTAGAAGTTTTCCGAAAATCCGACTTGAATTTTAGCTGCTGAGTTTCTTTGTATGACAATGGCAAATCTTTGTATTATATGTCTTTCCTTAAACGTTTAGTATTCAGTTTTCAAGGTATGTATGTCGAAAAACAGGGTCGAGGAGGCATTACAAAATACATTATTTGCGGCTTATAATTTGAAGTTCAACTTTTTTAGTTACACTAGAAATAGCTTATGTATTAATATGATAGATAGCTTATCTATCTAACGCCGGCTACGCAGTAAAATAGTATTTTTTGTCCAATTTTTTGGTGCATGCACTTAACATTATTTTTCAATAAATGTGGTCAAAACTGTAAGAAATAACAACAGTATTATAAACCAACATATTATATACCGTTAGAAAAGAAAAATTATAGGCTTTCAGATAGTTTTACAAGTTGGGTTTTACCTTAATCGTCATATAAGAGAAAAAACATTTTTTGTAACGCAACCTCCATGTTTTTGTTTGTTATATTACATCCATAATTATGTGAATTAAAAAAATGCATATTATATAGATGGATCCTAAACAGACCTACCGAGATATCACTCCTCCAAAATCAGAAATTTTCGACATTTAAACGCCCAAAACTCCTAAACAAAAGGAGCCCCAAAAATTTTCTTTGGTTAGAATTTATACCTATAATTTTTGTTTTCGGCTTGATCATCTAAAAGTACAACTTACACTCTTTCGTGATCAAGATTTCCTACGTTAAGCACTTGTTGAGGCTGTCCTTGTGCTGAGAGATGCCCGTGTGTTTGTTGTATTTGTGATTGAACTTGTGGAACTTCTATATTTTTTTCATATTGCTGCTGTTGCTGTACAGGCATTTGTTGGTGCTGAACTTGTCCATGCTGTTTACATAATCGCATTTATAACACAAAATATTTCCATAATCTCGTTGGATACTCACGTATTGCAGTGAGCCTACTCCAGGCGCAACGGGAACTTGTTGTTGCTGTGCATTACTTGGTTGTTTATATTGCTGTTGTTGCTGGTGTTGTACGGGTGGTACTTGTTGCTATAGAAAAAATAGTTTTAGACAGACAAGACAAATTAACTAATTTTAAATGTACATAGTGCTGTGGTGGAACACCGGGGGCTACACGCTGACCAGTTGCCAAAGCTAAAATCAATAATAGAACTGCAACTTCAGTCTCTTTTTTATGTCCCATTTTCTTTATTGCAAAATCTCTAGTGACTATAGACGGGATTATGTTTTATAATAATAAATGCAAACTATCCTTTTAACACTGAAACCTCTCATGAAATAGATTATTTGAGCCAAAGATAATCTCTGATTTGAGGCCAACTGACCACGTCAAACATTACATTAAACCAGTGCTGCTGTTTTGACAATACGGAATTAGTAATACTGAAAATAGTAACTGTGGTAGCTAAATTAGTGCGTCGTGCTGCTTCACAACAACGCTACGCTAAACCAAGAGATAAATAAAGAGATTAATCTCTGTTTATTATTGGGAAAGTTATCTACTATTACAATAAACTGGCTGTGTTGCCACACTTCTGCTTCATCGCAAATTCCCATTGTTGCTCAATCATATCCTCTACGGTCTTTGCCCCTGATCCTAACATGTGTAGTTTTACAACGACAAATTATGGAATAATTTGCCCTATATCTCCTTATTATAGAGAATATGTGCTGGTTCGCACTAAAAAATGTAGTTTTCCTCAAAAAAACGTAGTAAAACAAAGATCGTGTTGCTGCAACCAGAATTAATAGTTCCGGCTTCACTAAAATTTATTTGATACATACATATTTGATTGATACGACGGTTTATAATATGGTTTGCCAAAAAATCCAAGGGTTGGGAATGGATTTTAGATATCTGCGGAGTTTTTAGCTACTGATCTTTTTTTTCCTTTTTAAATAATTAGAGTGAAGTTTACATCAGTTTTCTTGTTAACGTACATTTGTAGGCCCTAAATACATTTGTGTTCGAAACATTTGTTTAGGGAACAAATGCATGTTAACAAGAAACATTTTGAGGGCGTTTACCCTATTTTAATTATGTTCATTACTTTAAGGCACGTTACTTCAAGGAACAAGACATCGATGGTAAGATTTTACGTGACGTCACATATATCAACATAATGGTATGTAATGTTATTTCTATTTATTATTATTATTTCTCCATCCCACCGACAGAATTTCGTGAATGCTTTTACCTTTTCTCCCGTTCCGGACAAATAAACTCGTTAGATGAGCTAACTTTGATTATGCGTTCATTGGGTCTATCACCAACTATTCAGGAGCTCGTTTCATATTTGAAAAAGAAGAATGGCAATATGAGTTTTGCCGATTTTTTGGAAGTAATGCACCAGCATTCTAAAGTTGAAAATTTACCGCATGAAGTGGTTGCAGCATTCCGTGCAAATGATCCAAAAAACAAAGGCGTAATATCAGCCAAACAGCTCCGTAACCTCTTGCAAACTTGGGGCGAAGGCTTGTCGGTCCGCGAGGTTTGTATTAAAAAAGCAATATTTATAATTAGATTTATAAGCAGATTTTGCAGGTGGATAACATTTTTCGTGAGGCAAATGTAACCAACAACAGCATGGTATGTTACTCAGATTTTGTAAAAATTGCTTGTGCGCCGGTGCCCGATTACTACTAAAGCATACACAACTTGCCCGACCAACCTTAGTGAATATTAACTGCCTTTAATTGAATTTTTAATAGTTCGATTTGTCTTTGGTGTGTTTTGGTTTACAATATAAACATAAAAAAGTATAAAACAATCAGTATTTTATATGCTATTAGATATATCCAGTAGTGGAAGTATTGCAGCGAGTTTTCCTCATCGGTTGGGATAGAGTTCATCGGCTCTGGGATTTCCGAACTAGAGATGAGTGATATTTTGGTACCAGTGACTATGTCACCACAGACCCATATGCTAGCGATAGCAACCTGGAAAATATCAGCAGGTATGGGAAGAAACTGCACCAGCGATGATGAGGTACGATATTACGACTTCGTCTCATGATACATTGGAAATTTCTATAACACTTGGCTACGACGATTGAGGACATACCAACTGGTTGCTCTCTAACTGCGTTCGGTAATGAGGTTGTTGAATTATGTATGACTTCGTATGTGAATATGCGTAAGAAGAGTAAAGCTATCCAGCACTCGTATGTCAGATGAAGTGTGAATCTATGACACACTTGGAAATCAAGTATTGACTTATTGAATTCTAGGAATTCTTGGGGCTGCAAGTTGATTTACCGTTTCGGGCTCCATGAGTTCTAGCTACGCCACTGTATAAATAGTAGGCGTGCTCGTTGCCTGTTTTCAAAACAAAATAACGAGCTTAGTAGTTTTATTGTGTTCAAATTTTAAGCTATACTGTATAAGAAATGTAAAAGTGGGCCCATATTTGGCATATTAATGCTAATGTATACCCAGGAATGAAATTTTTGTTGCCATAACTCGAAAACGAACGCTGATATCACATTTCTAATAAAAAATAGGCGTGGTTGTTAACCAATTTGCCCATTTTCAATACCAACCTGCACACCATAACAAAGAATTTTGTGCAAAATTTCATTATATTTTCACCGGTTCTCCTGTGCTCGTGATTTCAACAGACGGACGGACATCGCTAGATCGACTCAGCAGGTGACGGTGATCAAGAATATACATACATATAAATATATATTTTCTATATCTATCTTCTCTATTTCTATGCGTTACACATTTCTTGACAAAGTGAATATAAGGTGTAGGGTATAAAAAATAAAAATGAATGTCTAGAAAGGTGGTATTCGGAATTCGGAGCACTAAAAATAGGTAGACAAAGAGTTCCAAGAAGAATTGATGAAGAAGTTAAACGACAAAAACGACGAACTAGGTGGTCCATTAGATCAAGAGGGATTACCGGAAGAAACGCTAAATAGGAAAGCAAGCCAGAACTTTGCACAAAGAACATGGGAGGAGTGTTCCACGAACAGACGTTGTATCATAAGGAGCTACTCCTTCCGCAATCAGTCCGAAAATTTACGACTCAACTTTATTTACATAACTAAAAACAACAAACCAAAAACATAAAATGTGAATAGGGGCAACAGCAAAATTACAAATAGATTAGTACCGCTATTTTCGGGAGCACAGTCGCCAGATTTAAGAAGCGAAGTTTAGAAACGTATACAGGAGTGCGAATTAGCCGCAAGAGACGTGAGTACGGGGATTCAGCATTATGCAAGCCATACACGTTACAACCGTTGGTACAACATGGTTAGCAATCAAGTTGTGTGTTTTGCCAACAAACGATACAACCTCTTTGTACAACTTCATTTTGCAAACAATTCATTTTGAGTAAATATGACGTCTGATGTTATAAAATATATGTTAATAAAATGTTAATAATTAGTTAATAATATGTTATGTTATTCCCCCCCGAATCTTGCCCACACGTGCTTCTCCCGCAAAGTCAAAATGAGAATGAAGTACCAAATCGCATGGCCAGCCCACAAACGTTACAACCGACTTCTACAACTTGCCAAAAAATCAAAAAATTTTGATTTTTCGTACAACCGAAACATAACTTCGTACAACAAGCCCACAAATGTTACAATCTTGTATACAACCTGCTCAAGTTGTACCAACGGTTGTAACGTGTATGGCCTGCTTTATATAGATCGCATTAAGTGAAGACTACATAGGGATTTAGTAAACTCACGAAGGTTCAATAGCCTAGACGAACCTACCTCACGATTAAAAGAGTATACTTGACTTCGGTCTCCTTAGAATCAATAATAGATATAAAAAGTTGTAGCCAATTACTGAACGAAGATATACGACAGTTTGCAAGACGCCAAAATGCACTACGAATACAGGCAATGGAAACAATTTAAGTTAAGCTTAGTTAAAGCTAAGCTAAACTCCGTTTAAACGAGCACTGAAAAACTGGGCCTTAGTAAAGGAAATAACATTAGTCAGAAGTTACGGTAAGTACTCAGAATAAGTACATAGGAAACTTTATAGAGAGATCGAGTATATCAGTTAAGATAGGATAGAATAAATATATATAGAGTAGGATAGTTAGTTAAAGTATAGATAAGGGCAATAAGCCGACAACGTACGTCGTTGACGATTGAGAGACGATTTTCAAGACGACCGTGATTCTTGGAATACCTAAGACGAGTGAGAGACGGTTTAGAGACGACCGTGACTCTTGGAATAAGGCTATAAAGCTCGAAGTCGGTAACACGGTTTGCATCTGCAAAACGTAAATGCTGAAATACCTATAGGCTGTACTATAATCGTAAAGCAGCGAAGCGAAACTAAACGTGTGGCCACATCCTGTGGCATAGATAAAACCACCAGTGGAGCGTGGGGTTTGGTTTAAAGCATTGCTCTAAATTTAAAATAGCAATACTTTGCAATTTGTTATTTCGGAACGCATTATTAAGAATTATTAATAAAAATAATTCGTGAGATAGTTAGCAAAATTCGATGTCGAAATGATGCTGGCCAACAACGGATCCAAAAGATATATAAACCCATCTTTTGGATTCAAACAGTAGTGAGTAATAAGTTATCAAACAGCGAGCAAATAGGATTACTAAACAATCAAAGGACGGCCTAAAAGAAGTTGGAATTCAGCAAATAAATAAAGTAAGAACAATAACGAAACCTTTTCATTTTCAGCTCCCTTTCAAATTCGGCACTCCTGCCTAACATGGGAAAAGTCCACAAGTGCGGCCCTTTAGTGCGTGTGGCGAATTAGGTATAGGGATCCAACTTCGACACATCTACCGGATCCCTAAAACAAACAACACTTTGGGCACCTCCTTGCCGGTGGCACCATTGTAGGTAAAGGGATATAAATTGGGCACTCCAGCCGAATTCCAACGAAGTCCACAATTTCGGCACGTCCATGCCTGTGGCACCATTTTTCGTGATTGAAGTCGAAGGTGTTACGTGACTTTGGTTCCGTTCTTTCGGAACTGGCATGATTCCTCCAGCTAGCTCATCATCTCCTACTTGTCGCGGTTCTCAACCCTCCATGCCTCCACAGAGTTGCGAACCTTTATTAAAGAAAAAACTTATTTCACATATTCCCACACTTATCCACCCTGTTGACGTCTTTCGACGCTCCTATTAGCGCCGACTCATCACTTCGCAATGTTCCCTCCTCCCCTCTATCCAATTTCAAACAATTTAGCACATCGTTTTAAGTTCTACTGACATGTTTATTGTTCCCATGTATAAATACAAATGTTAACATTAATTTAATTATTAGTTTAATATGTTCATATACGCTTTCGTATTAATGCTCTTCTTCTTCTCTCAGTACGCAATAAACTTAAATTTTTAGCATATCATTTATTTACAATAGCAAAGCAAATATTTACTATATCATTGTTTCCTTGCATCGCCTTTGAAGGGGAATATAAATTTTTCTTGGGTTGGGAATCGGCTACACAGTTTTCTTTTTCTCAAATTTTCAAAAGACTATATTTTTCTGTTTTCTTCTACCATCTTTACTTTCAGATGCGCATACACTCAACACTTTACTGGGCGACTTTCGAGTCGCGGACCCTCCCGGAAGAGCTCTTCAGAGACAGGACCTACGCGCAAATTACACTGCTCCCCGTTTCCGCCCCCTTACAAGGCTAGTTTTCCTTTGCTACAATTGCTTCACCCCGCAATACATATATGTACATATGTTCGACAATATTATTTCTAATATTCTTATTATTGTAATTTATCTTACCACCTACATATATACAATCACCTGCTTAAATATAACAAACACAACATAAAACATTTTGATGATCAACGGCTTTTAATTTCTTGTTTAAAGGCAATCTTTTATAGAGACAGATTTCAAAAATTTCATTCATTGCCATACATATCGTTTTATCTCTAATTTTCTATCGCGCAATTTATTTTGCACGAAAGCTTCGCTAACCGTGATAATTTTTTTTTCTCTGTACCTAACCACCGTTTCAGTTTTTCACTGTTCACCATAGGCAATTCTTTTGGCTACAACTTTTATTCACCCTCGTTTGGGTTCTATATTCTGTGTTTTCATAAAAAAAAAAATTAATGTTTCTTTATTAACTGATCAATATATTCTTTTTTCGCGTCACACCTCTTCGGCACCAGCCTTTTTATCAGACGATTTGATTTCTGTTTCGAGCACAAAGTAATTCAGGTTCCATTTTCAAGGGGCTCGTTTGGATAATTGTGGTTTTTGTATAGTAAAAGACTTATCTGTGATCTGCACTTTTCTTGGCGGTTGGTGGACTCGCTGCTGATGGTCGGCTCAATTTTGTGGTCGGTGGACTCGCCGCAGTCTTCCTTTCAGCTTAGTTTTTTGTTCGGTGGACTCGTTCACCTTTTCTTTAAAGATCCCTTTTAAATTTTGTTCTTGAATTTACTTTACGTTCGTTTATAGTTTGAGCAAAGAAATCTACTTTCTTATTTTTCATTGGTACCACAAAGAAACTATTTTTATTTTATACGGACATTGCTCGTCCGTACGGTTTAGCTGTTCTAGCTAGTTATTTTGTTTTGAAAAAGGTAATGACCACGTCTACTATTTATACAGAGGCGTAGCTAGGTCTCATGTAGCCCGGGACGGTTAATCAACTTGCAGCCCCTAAAATTCCTAGAATTCAATAAGTCAATACTTGAATTGCCACAACTGCCATCCCCGACATCGTGCCGCCCAGAGTGGACTGCCACCCCCGCCCCCCTTACTACGCCACTGTATTTATACCCGTCTGTGATTAAATGTGATTATAAGGTAGCTTTCCTTATAGCTACATATTTCCTCTAGTTTTAGTTTTTTTTAAAATTTTTTCAAAGCTTTTACTTTACTTTACTTTCCATAGTCCTGGGAAATCTTTGTAGCGGTTAAAAAACTCCTTCCAAAAATGTATATATATATGGAGAAACTAGGACTCATGTAGTCAACACTGGATTTCCAAAACTGCCGCTCCCGAAATTGTGCCGCCCGGGGCGGACCGCCACCGCTGCCCTACCCTAGCTACACCACTGTATATGTATATACCCACTGTATATATATATATATATATATGTGGTTAAATGTGATTATCAGGTAGCTTTCCTTATGAAAAATCTAAGTAAATTAAAAATTTAAATAAATAAAACTACTTCGTTCAATTAAATTTTTTTAAAACTTTTAGGTGTAGGGTATCCAAGATTCGGCCAGCCCGAATATAGCACTCTTACTGGTTGTTGTTGTTGCAATCAGCGCCAAAAGAGCAACAACTACAACAAAATTTGGAGTGAGTTTTTTAAGGGTAATGCTGTAAACACATAAAATGTGGCTCAGCGACATGCTGAGTCAGCTGCATCTTGTCAAAATTACACAGGCTCTATGGAAAACGAGAAAAAAATAAAAGGTAGCCGCTGCCTCTGCCAATGACGGCGACAATTTCGGAGAATGTTTCAATTTTGTCGCTGTCGCTGCTCTTGTTCTCCTTCTCTTTATGATTGTTTACATGGTATTTAACATTTGAGTTAATATTTTGAGGCACAATCGTACTGTGTGAGTTTTTGTATGATAATTATATTAAATTAAGCTTTATTTATCTATTAGTTTTTATTTTCAGAATAGATTTGATTTTGTAAAAATTAAACCAGCTGTTCTCTGCGGCGTCTCAGCAGCGCAGATTTTTGTCAATTTGTAAAAAGTTTGCATAAAGTTAAGACCAAAAACATTTATCATTACGTTTTAAGTCTTACGTCTTAAGTTTTCATTAATTATTTTTTAATTCTCAATCAGCCTGTAACAATAGTACTTTAAAACAGTTGGAATACATCGCCATTGTGTTACCTGTATATAATCTGCCAACATAACATTGCTATCGTTATGGTTTTAGTGGATAATTCAACGGTATTTTGTGAAATAAAAATAAATATTTTGTGAAATTATTTTTTTCGTTTACAGTTCATCTTACGTATTGAAAAATTCGCAAATGCGGCAAAGCAAAATTCTTTCACTGTAACTTTCAAGCGGTGTAAGTCTATAGCCTCATTACCTGTTTGTACTAATAATTTATCTTAAAACTTATATAGTTGATGGAAAAAATAAACCAACTCCCAAAAGCGGTACAAAAAATGCTTCTCTGCCTGAACCAGATGAATACCTGTGCTTAGTACGAGCGCAAAGCAGATCGAAGAAGGTGAAATCGTGATATTCGCAATTGCTTCATTTATGATGTGACCCCTATTTCAGATTTCTACAATAGTACGTCCAGAAGATATAACAATAATGATGAGTATGTATGCTCAATTTATGAAAAGTAAAATGGACGGTTTGAAGCGCGTAAAAAAAGTCAAAAGCAAAGTCAAAGTGGCTAAAGGATAATGCAATATTGTTTGTATATAAGTTTTATACTTAGTTCATTAAAATGTTAAGATAACGCCAAACATTGTATCTCTGAATATTTTTATTTGTATGATATCGTTTTGATTCGATTATATCTCGTTCTGCGGATGTACGTCATAGGACTTTTGAAACAGGACTAGGGCTACAACGGCACAGTTGTTGTTGTTACAACAGGTAACAAGTTCTCCTATGTTTTTAGCCCTTTGTTTGAAATTATTTGTCTAGCTGGAAGAACTCCAAAAGTTTCGATAATTTCGATTTGATGGAAAGCGGAAAAAACTACTATATTTTTTTTTATAATTCAAAATTTCACTGCACTCTAAATTACTAAGCTTGGTATTATAAATTGGTGCCAACCCCCTAAACCCAATTTTTACCATCGCCATAACTCTTGGAATCTAACCGCCAAAGGAGAGGCGTAGCTTTTGTTTAGGGCGTCTAATATCGAAAATGTATGACTGGAGGAGCTATTCCTCCCAAAGTTTGAGAGATACAGTGTGCATACCGTTTTAAAGGTATGCTTATCTATCTTTTATGTTATATGCATTTTTTTAATTTTTTACATAATTATGGAGATAGTTTAGTGTTAATAAGAAAATGATGGTGGTTGCATTACAAATTTTTTTTGTAATGGGAAATTCTTCGTTTTTCCTCATATGACAAGGTACAAGTTGGAACCTATCATTTGAAAGCCTATCAGCTTGGCTAGACACAGTTTATTTTAAAACGGTTTCACTACTGGTATGTCGATATTATCGGTGGCTACACACTGTGGTTTCTCATTTGGTTTCAAAAGTCATGCCAATATGTGTGTGAAGTTTACTGAATATCCAAACATCTCTTCCAACGAACTGAGTGAAACCGTTTCAAAAGATACTGCGAAGCCTTATAATTGTTCCTTTCCAATGGTATATCAGATCTAACCATTATTTTTTCCGATGTTATGTCAGATTTCTATAAAATGGACCCTCCCGTCTAAACGGTGGGACATTGACCTGCACGATTTTTTTCTAGTCTCTAGTTCTAGTTTAAAGGTAAAACACTAGGCTTCTATGATATATACTTACTTTTGATATACGATAATTTCTTAATATCTGGAATAGATTTAATTCGAAACATAAGCACTGCATTGATGCAATCGCTCACAACTTTGGAGTAGGCCCTAATGGACAAAAGGATCGATAACAATCGATCGATAATAATCGAGGAATACTGGAAGAGGAGGAACAAAGAACAGGAACGAAGCAGTCAACCATAAACACCCAAGAGACGTGGCAAAGAAGCAGGGAAAGAAGACCTTAAAACAGATCAAGGATATCTACAGCAACAAGGCTAAATAAAGTAACAGGCTACATAAGATTATAAACACAAAATGTATGTACATAGTGTACATAAACATAGTTCAAGCTAGAACTCTTGTAAATACCTTTTAAAAACATACAAATGTATAAATTATGTAAGCAGAAACTGTATCATTCAATTCAGTTCAATTAAATTTATTATTCCATTAAATTTTATAAGTTTGGTTACAATATTACTTATGATGATAATAAAAATATTGGATTACACTAATTATATCGATATAATGGTATTGTGTTCTAGCAGAACAGAAAATCCTTCTTAGTTTGAACACATTCTTTTCTCCTTGTACTCGTACTGTTAGCCAAGTTTACAACTTCAGCTTCTGCAAAGTTTATGTCTTCCAACTTGTTTTCCTAAAAACCACATATGCGATGTAGCACCTGAATCCAAAAACCATCGATCGGATCGTACAATTTTGGCTTGCATCAACACTTCTGCTTTACAAGTGGACTAATAACTTGTATTTCTATATGACCTCTGTTTCTGGTTCTTGAAATATTTCGACTTACAATCAGGTGTATTTAAAACTTTCCTTCTGCATATCAGTTTGGCTTGGGTTCTTAGGTTGTATATTTTTCCTGGATGTTCTATCTTTTTTTCGCACATGGCTTCTGTTTTAGATTCGGTTAAATACCTCTTGCGAGATTCAAATTCCTCTAAAAGCTTAACCATTAGTGTTTCTGGCTTAAGTAGTTTTTCTTGAGATTCGATGGCTATACGAAAGGATTCGTATTCTTCCGGCACGCCATACGGCAAAAGTTTAGTCAGTAAATCGTCGATGATATCGATATCCATTTCTTTGATTTTCTTGACTAAATCACAAAATTTTTCACATGGTCCCTCATGTCCTCACGGTTCTCCACCGTTTCTCCAGTTTGCGTAGTTTCCCCAGACTTCTTTTGATGTTGAGCAGTTTTTTATATGTCTTAGTTCTGTTGGGAGAATCGTCAGGATGAAATTTGGCTTCGCCTTCGCATCCAGGTTTAGAATTTTAGAGGTTTTGGTTTTCTTCCCCAAGATGTGACCGTCTCGAACCCAGACGAATCTCCATTGTGCTTCTTTAGCTTGTGTTTTAAGAGGTAAAGGAGCTTAAAGTATGAAATATAGTAATCCACATATATATAATCGTTGTGTCTGATCGATCTACGGTCCAAATCAAAGAGGGTACAAACATGAAATAATACTTACACAATATTTTCATAGCGTAGAGCTGCACTATGGCAGGATTTTTCGAAATTTTACCTCTAAGGACACAGAAGACATAATTGCGTACAGGGCAATCGTGAACAGGTATTTCAGTCGGAAATTCTCCGTTTTTCCCTTCCAGGTAACAATTATCGAAAGGTTTAAACAAAATTCCGCAGAAAATCTACCTATCGCGAATAATTTTTTTACGGAAATTTTTTTAAGGAATTTCTGTAAATTTTTCCGTCGTTATTATGACGCGGAATTTTGAAGTGATAACATGTAAGTGTAAAAATTATCAGTTAAAAAAACAGAGGCAGAAATTTTAAAACTTTTTTAAAGGACAAATTGAAACCAACTTGAAAAATTGGTTAATTTAATGGAAGAGTATCCAGATATTGCCTCTGGATACACCAAACAAACCAAGGAAGAGGTTGGAAAGTTTTGGACTACGGTAGAAAATGTTACTGGACCAGCTGTAAAATCTAACTTTGAGTGGAAAAATGTATAATTATATGGTAAATAAAGGTATAATATATATGTATGTATGTATATACACATAGGTATTAGTTAAATTATAAGCAAAATTATACTTTATTTAATTGCTTACAAATTATATATACTCGTATAATTACATATATTATAATATATGTTTATATGATACATTTTTACAAACAATTTATTATACAATTCATGCACAATTATATACAGGGTGTTTCGCATAAGAGGGGACAAAAGATAGGTCGTGTAGGTTGGGTTTTACACAAGAAAAAAATCGTATGTGAGGGGGTCAATTTAACCCTGTTTAGACAGGAGGGGCCATTTTATAAAAATTCGACTAAACATCGGAAAAATAATATTAAAAAAAATGGTTATTTCATTTCAAATCATTGGCTGATTTTCAAAGCCAAATATTTCTCATTTCAATCTAAAA
Source organism: Myopa testacea (assembly GCA_949629155.1). Taxonomy (NCBI): domain Eukaryota; kingdom Metazoa; phylum Arthropoda; class Insecta; order Diptera; family Conopidae; genus Myopa; species Myopa testacea. Next base: position 57,970,501 of record OX451345.1, read on the forward strand.
CTTTGCAGTGACATTTGACAATTTTGACATTTCGAAGTTATGTTCGAATCAATATTTCGCCTATATAATGATTCCGCCGAGAAACTGTTCCGATGGAAATTCACGATAGAAGAAATTTTTACGAGAGGAAGAAAATTTTCAACGGATAAAAAATTCCGCTGGAATTCCCGATTGCCATGAATCTCTTGTTAGCGATAAAATATTGAAATTAAGCACTAGTTCATTTACCTTCAGATCGTTGAAAGCTGTAAACTTTTCATATTTTTTTCTTCTGAGTTTTTTCAGCACATATTTTCCACACTAATGCATAGTGATCAGAAATATCGTCTTATTTAACAGTGCGTTTATATAGCTCATTATACAAGATACTATGGGATGGTCAGTATTTGTTTGTGTATTTCCCGTAATGTCAACCCTTGTACTTTCAGTCTCATTTATATTTAACATACCGTGGGATGCCATCTGTAAATGAAAACACTTCAGTTGAATTTCGCTGGGAAACTGATTTTATTTTACTAAAACATCTTCTTATATAGTCTTAGTCTAAGGAGGTTTTATCTATATTGAGCCTATGTTGGGAAGATAACAATTCAATCCTTATTCTGGCGTGGGAAACTAATATTCTTAATTTTTTGGTCTCAAGCAGGTTGATTTCTTATCTTCAAGTATGTTAAGGCTATGCTTAGCTTATCATTATCTATAGTTGACTGTATTTTCAAGATATTAGTGTTGTGTTTTTATTTACATTTTCTTGTGTTCATATTTGAACACCATCCGCCAAAATATATGGCGTACAATTTTCTAAAAGACATTTTCAGAATTTTTCAAAATTCGTTCTCCAAAGGTCCAAAAAAGTACACAATTTGCAATGTACAAAGTACGATAAAATTTAGCAATGTTTATCATGAAATATTGTATATTCAGAAGAAATTAACTGGCGAATGTTTTTGCGTAAAAAGGTTTTCTTACAAATATCTATAGGGGGTTCGCCCTGTTTCCTACAGACGAGGCTCTGGCGTCCGACTTGGGAGCGATATATTTCCCTAACTTTCCGCCTGCTACTCTACTCTTTTCTGCCTTTTCTCTACTTTCTCCTATCAACTTTCTGGGTTGGATCAAGGTGTCATGCGACCCGTGCCAACGATCTACTAGACTACTAGACCCAGGCTTAAAAATAGCTCAGTCGCAAACGGAGCGTATCGAATTTTTTGGCGACCTTCGATACTATCTAGCCTTACTTGTGCACACGGACTTCTGTGCAGGCGGACCATCCCCATATCCGATACTCGTGGGAACAACATTGACACCTCAAATTTAAAAAACAAAAACGATGAAAGAGAGATGGAACAGACGGTGACCGATCATCCGATGAAGGCGATTGCAGCACTCGGCTTGTGGATCTAGTCCTGAGCGAGGCAGACGAGAACGACTCACTGAATCTCTCACAGGTCAGCCAAGCTACGATGATCGATTTAGAAGCCGAGGTTGCGTTGTTGGAGGATGCCCACCTCAGTAGCATGCGACATACTGGAACTCGGACCAAGGAGGAGAAAGCCCGAAGGGCCTACAAGCGTGCGAAAAGCTTTCTTCGTAAGCTGGTCGGACAGGACCCCTCCACGTTGTCTAGGTGGTCGCTAAGCCAAATCAGGGCGCCAAGAGGGCTCTGGACGAGAAGCCTACGACCTCCCGTGGGTCACATGCGATACGCAAGGACCAGGGTATGAGGATGGCCGCGGCTCCCAAAACCAGACCGAATCCAATTTTCCCTGCCAGTAGAGCGGAAAAAAGGAACAGGTCGGCGGAGGAGAGCCCGAGAAATGAGGTGCTCGCCTACAAATAGCCATAATCAACAGATCAGACCCGGATTGGAAGATCGCACCGTCGAATTGGCTACGCGTAGAAGCGGAGCTGCTGGCTGAAATGTCAAAAACCTAACGGAAGGATGAGGAGGTGGAGTTTGAGGGGGCTAAATGGCAAAAGGGAGTCAAGGTCTTCAGTTGCGGCAATATGAATGCTCTGGACTTCTTGTCGTCGGCAATTTCAAACCATGGCGAAATCTGGCCTGAATGCGGGGCCACCGTGCTCGGCATAATTCCTAAGCAGAACCCGTCCTTAAGGGCACAAAATTCGGAGATTCTCTCGTCCAACGTCCCTAAGAATGGGGCAGGAACTATTGGTTTGCAGTTAACCAGAAATCCCTGGAGGCCATCAAGGGGCAGAAGGTGTCCATCCGATTCGGCTTCGGATCAGTAACGTCCGGGTGCCGAACGATAGAGAAGAGGGAGGGGGCGGTGGATTGCAGCCAAATGAAGGTGGTGCAAGTAAACCTTCACCACAGTTAGGCGGCCTCGTTCGACCTATTCCACACCCTGGCGAAGGACGACATCAACGTGGCTTTGGTCCAAGAACCCTGGTTGAAAGACGGGACGGTTGCAGGACTGAAATCGCGCCAGTTCAGAACCTCCGAACCGAAAGCACCATAACAGATAAGGACCTGTATATTGATAAAGAATAACATTAACGCTTTTCTTCTCCCTTCCTACAGCTCCCCTGACCTAAGCACTATAGTGTGAGTCGAGTCAGGAGCGCTCACTTCTATTCTCGTCTGCTTACTTCCCATACGATGCAGAGGATCCAACGTCAAGTCAGCGCGCTAGAAGGATTTGCCAATCAAAGTAAGTTGAGGCTAGCAAGGGGATGCGATGCGATGCCAACAGACATCACCCGCAATAGGGAAGCAGCGACATCAACAAGAGGGGTGAGTCGAGTTTTGTTCTAGAGTATAACTTAGTCATTTGCAATAGGGGAAACACTCCCACATTCAGCAATAAAACTAGATCCGAAGTCATAGACGTGACCCTTAGAACTAATAGGGACCTACAAATTTACGATTGGAGAGTTTCTGCTGAGTACTCCTTTTCGGATCACTCCAGGATTCTCTTCAATATTAGAGTCTCTTTACCACCTATAGCAACATTTAGAAATCCCAAGAAAACGGACTGGGAGAAGTAGCCGCGGCCAAACTATCTGGAAAGCTCCGAAAGCCTGGTCCGTTTCCTGTCCGGGGCACTCCGTATTGCTTTCACAAATTCCTGTCCAATAAGCCGTCCACGCAAGAACAACAAGCCAGGTTGGTGGAACTCTGAGCTAGCGGCGCTAAGGAGAGCTACCAGAACGTTATTCAACAGGCCTAAAAGCTCCGACAATGACATAAATTGGATTGTATACAAGGCTCAGGCTTTACAAGATCAGGATCAGAAAAGTTAAGAGGGACTCATGGAGGGAATATTACGGCTCTGTATGCAAGGTAAAGGAGGCTGCAAGACTACACAGGATACTTGGTCGGGAAAAGGTGACACCGGGCTTCATCCTAAGGTCATATGGCTCGTGGACACAAAGCAGCCGTGAGACCTTGGACAATATGCCTAAATGAAAGGTAAATCGGTTGAGAGCGCACTGCATCAGAGAAGGGTTCTCTCCTATGGCTCATGGTGGTGGACGAAATCCTAAGAGAGTTCCAGGCTTCTGGGGTTAGAGCAACAGTGTACGCTGATGATATAGCTATCCTGGTACCGGGAAAATTCCTACCCATGATCAGCGAGGGTATGTCTTACGCACTGAGGAAAACTTCAAGATGGGCAGACAAGAATGGTCTTGGGACGAACGCAGCCAAGACCGAGCTTTTCCTCTTCACAAGGAAATACAAGATACCGGACTTTAGAAGGCCCCGCCTGAACGGCCAATGCCTGCCACTGTCCGGTAATGTGAAGTATCTCGGCATAATTCTGGATAGCAAACTATCCTGGAAACGCAACGTGGATGAGAGATAGAAAAAGGGACTAAACGTCTTCTACGCCAGCAAGAAGGCCATCGGAGGGAGATGGGCCTGTCACCGTACATCGTTCACTGGATGTACATTGCAATTGTACGCCCGATTCTCTCCTACGGGGGCCTAGTGTGGTGGGAGGCGCTGCAGCGCAGCAGCAATCTTAAAACCCTAGCAGAGGTACAAAAATGTGCTGCCAGGGCAATCACTGGAGCAGTAAAAAGTACACTGCAAGCAGAACTAGACACTCTGCTACATCTTCTGCCTCTGGACCTATTCATGATGGTCACCGCAGGCAAAAGCCTGCTCAGGCTCAAAGAGCTAAGTCTCGGCAACGAGGCCCAGCTCGGACATCCCATCGTTCTTCAAAAGCTTAGGCTGCTGAACTCTGGTCACGGGTTGAACATGTCTGCTCCAACGGACTACATTCTCCCGAGACTATAGTTTGAGGGCAGACCGTCGGTACTCCTACCAAGTAGGACTGCTCGACTGGGGAACTAATTCCCCCAAGGTAGTATTGCTATATTCACGGACGAATCAAAGTCCGAGGAAGGTACGGGAGTTATTTTCTACTCCAGCACGCTGCACGTTGAGCGCCATTATAGACTGCCTGACTACTGTAGCGTGTTCCAAGCGGAGGTGTTTGCAATCGAGTGGGCGGCGAATTTTGTCCTGGAGGAACGGATATCAAACACCTACATATATACACTTCTTCGTGGACAGGCCGCTCTGTTTGCGTTGGACTCCGTGGTGGTAAAACAAAAGATTGTCTCGAAATGCAGAGGAAATCTCAGGGAACTTAAGAGGGCACACAATGTCTGGTCGTTCTGGGTTTCAGGTCACTCTAATATAGAGGGCAATGAACCGGCAGACCGTATGGCAAGGGTGGGCTCCTTAGCAAGTCCCGCAGAAGCTGATACCTCCGTTGGTATAACGATTTCGTCCCAGGCTAAAAAGATTGAAAGCCTGGCATCGCACGCAGCCAATCGCGCCTGGATAAGTAGAGCAGGTTGTACTACGACTCGGTCTCTATATCCAAGAATTAATATGAGAAACTCTAGGACACTGCTCTCCTTGCCGAGGAAGCAGCTGAGAGTCGCAGTTGGAGTGATCACGGGGCATTGAACAATAGGCCTAATGGTTTCTAGATGGAAACCTGGTGCTATTATTGATCACAACAGGTGCTACAATCGAGGAGGAACTTTAACACATCTGCTTTGGCCCGGCCCTATCACGAAGCCGCCACCAGATGATGCGGGCGGGATTCCTGTATAATCTTCCGCATCTGGCAGAGCGACCGGTTTCTAGCCTCCTATAGCGGCTTTCACACAGTAAGATTTGTTGTACAACTTGCTGCTCTCAGAAATCGTACGATAATTTGTACAACTGCATTGTCAAGCATTCACACGTTCAAGCAAGTTGTACGATTTAATTTTTTCGTTGCTGTCTACTGATAAACATCAACGAAATGGACAGCGCAATTCTGGCAGCCATAATAATTGATGAGGTTATTGAGGTTGATGCAAGAGAAGAGTAAAGAAAAGAGAAGGAAAAGATTATGGATCAAAGAATGGAAAAAAAGAATGGAATGGAAAGAAACATTTTTACACACACTCGCTTGGCAAACAAAATGGCGTTAACTTGCCCAGATGATTTCAATTTTTTTTTTATTTATTTTTATTATTTTTTGATTTTTTTTTAGTTCTCTCCTATAGCATGTTCTAAAGTTGTTAATTTTTTTTAGAACGCCTCTATATTTTTATTATCTCTTTATATATACGTTTCTCTATATTGCATAAGAAGACAATCATAAGCTTTGTTTTTCAAATGTTTCTTTTTTTCCACAAATTCGTATTCATGTCGTCCGAACACTTCGAGCACATTTTTCGAATGGCGTTTGCACCGAGTCGTTTTGCCTGCGTTCACACAATCAAGCAAGTCGTCAAGCAGAAGAAGTTGGATGTCAAAAATCAAAATCGTTTGATTTTCATACGATTTGACCTTGAATTTGTCGTATGAAGCGTTCACACATACGACAAGTCGTCAAGCATCACCGAGTTGTACAACAAATCGTACTGTGTGAAAGCCGCTTAAATCTTATTAAGAGAGCGACGCACGCTTTCACTCGGCCTCTATCTGACCAATACAGGCAGCGGGGGCTGCAGACCCTTCTGGCAGCGGGGGCTGCAGACCCGTCGCGCGGATAGAGGGTTCCCACTCTCATTTGGGGATTACAAGCCCTACCTAGCTATCTACAAATATCTAGAAATTAATTTCAGGATTTTTTTCGAATTCGGTGGCTAAGTGATTAAACTGATTAATCAACGCACAGTCTAGTTTAGCCCATTAGCCACGAAAAAAAAATTGGGGCTAAAGTAGATTTGTTCCCTATTAATATAATTAAAGTTGGCACAAGCACTCGTGAGTGGTTCGGGCTAGAGATAATTTGATATACAGAAACAGAATTTCTTCCCGCTCGTTGCAAATTTTAGTTCTTTCTGTTAAATTATAACTTCATTTCATAAAAGAGTTACATCAAAGTACAGTGTACATCAAACATACATACATACATATATCAAAGTTGAGTGTACATCAAAGTTTTCAACCTGAATAACTGGCTAAATTGAAATCTGGACTTTAAGCGTAATTACCGATAACTAACCACAAATACAATAGCTGCGTGAGCAGTTTCTTATTCCTCTTCTGATTTGCGGCGCTCCTCAAGTTATATATTTTTGTTATTAGCAACAACTACAAAATGGCGGACTCTAAGCGATGGCGCTGTTGTAACAAAGCATATGGCTCACACGTCTTGATGTGCGACAGCTGCCTGAAATGGTTCCACCTCAAGTGCGCAAACATTTGTCTAAACTTTTAGGCCTTCTAACGTTCACAACGTTACGCTATTCCGAGAAAACCTCATATCGCTGGTTCAAATCCCGCCAGCGACAAAAACATTTTTTTTCTTCCTCTTCTTTTTTTTACCTTCTCATTTTTGTATTAGTATTTAACAATGTGAAATCACTGTATGTATTAGTATGTAAAATCATTGTAATGATTAATGTTTGTAGATTGCACTCACGGGGAAACCAGTGCTTATAATTCACGTGCTGTTCACGGCAAGCTGCTCATAAAAGGCTCCGGTAAAACCATTTTCGGGTGCGGCTGTTTGGCATACAGCCAAAGAAGCCGCCACCCGTTTTCTCAATCCCGAAAATCTCAACAGGTTCTTTGCCTCCTTACACGCACCCGTATAGAGGTTGCCTGGTCTGAAAGTGTCAATTCTTTCTCCTTTAGGATTGTTACCCTTGATGAGGTGTTCTCTGCGCTTGTTGCGTTGAAGTCTAATGTGGCAGAGATGGACAACGTCCACCTAAAATTTGTTAAACTTATCTTCGCTGTTTTCGGAACGAATTTTCTTGCCATGATTAATACTATTCTGACCTCCTCCTGTTTTCCGCTAGATTTGAGTAGTTCCGATTTCGAAAAACGCCAAACCCACTTCAGTCTCTGATTTCAGACCAATTAGAGTTCTTCCGTGCCTATCTAAACTCTGTGAGTTACTTATGAGGAACCAAATACTCGATTTCATTACCTCAGACCCAAGATGCAGCATTTACCGCAACCAATCTGGCTTTAGGGAGAATTTTGGCACAACCACCACATTGTTAGACAACTCAACTTTAGTAAAGCTTTTAACCGGGTAGATTGGACTATTATATGTTTGAAGCTGAAAAAGCAATTCCACTTTTCAAATGCAACCTTGTAGTTGCTACTTATCTGACAGATTCCAGCGAGTTATCGCTTCAGAATGGTTATCTGGGTCTGCTCGAGCAGAATACCGCAAGGATCTATTCTGAGCACGTTGCTCTTTTCCGTTGCACTCACTTGTGCATATTTTTGCAGATGATGTATAGCTTATTTTGTTTTGTGGACAAGGATCCAACTTTACACTACCAACCCAGATAATACATGATGGATTATCCATTGCCTACAGTGACACGATAAAAAGCTAGGGTATTATTATTTTAGAGGACTTATCATGGGATAAGCACGTAGCGCAGGTGTGCAGTAAGGTTTATGAGGTACTGAGGTGGTATATACACCTCCTACCGCAGTCAGCCAGATTGTACCTTGTTAAAGTTCTCATAGTGTCTAACTTCCTATACGGTTGTGAAGTCTACGGAGGTTGCAGCTCGGCTTGCTGGCGAAAAGTCAATGTCTGCTTTCGATCGGTAGTTAGGTTCGTCTTTGCATTACTGGGTAGAGACCGAGTATTAAATATACTTAAATCAGTCATTGGAATAAAGCTAAAAACACTCTTTAAATACCGTTTACTTCTGTTGCATAAGATCACAAAGAGTCTTGTTCCTGGTTACATTTTCGGAAAACTCACACGTAGTAACTCAGTCTGTTCGTCGAACTTCATTCTCCCCAGGTACCGATCGCTGACAAGGGAACGCTCTAGTCTGATTAAGGGAATAAATCTCTGAAATACTCTAATCTCTAGTGCATCTCCTCAACACCTTGCTTTAAGAGTGAAATTACTAAATTCCTAAATCATGTTTAATAGCTGGATGTATCGTCAAACCGAACCAGTAGCTCGATCGTCCGTGTAGGACCCAGGGCGCGCTATCGTGTTGTATTTGGGGCTTTCAAGTGTGCTTATATCTTATACCTTGAACTTTTAATCAAAATTTTAATCCAAGTTTTAAAAACCAGTTTCTTGTGGGTTATCAGGCGTGGTACCTGCTGCCGACGTGGTACTGATGGCACAGATGGAGTTAAACCCTCATTGTTCAGTCAGATGCCTGATAGTTTATCTGTTTTCTGTTATTAGTACAGCATATAAGGTCGCATATATACTCTTGTACTTGAATTGAACCTCAGTTCTAGAAACTGAGGTCTTATGGCTACACGGCGTGCTACGTTGATATTTAATATAAATAAAAGGTATTTCAAATTCCTTCATATAGGAAACCATCCTAGGCGGATATCTTCAATAGTTTAGGAGAGATATTGATAAGTATTTCAATTGCCTAGGCGACAGGTTATAACTCGATAAATATTCGAGAGCAAAAAAGTTGTTGTTGTAATCAGAATAAAAACTAAAATAACAACATAGTTTTAGCTTTTGCTTTACTGGTGTACGATTTACAAGGTTAAGAAGACCTTTTTTATTCAAACTTGCAATCATTTGTAAATAAATAAATAAACAACAAAATTGGAGTGATTCCACAACCGTCAAGTTGTTCGGAGAATTCTAAACAGGATTAGACTATGGTTACGCTAACGTGCAAACTCGGTCGGAATTTTGCTTTCATTTTTGTGATCGGAATACCTGCTAAAAGAGTGGTTACGCTTCTGCTCTACGCTTGCTTTTTTCGAAAAAATTGAGTCTGGGAAAAAGTTAACGTGGCATATAAAGTAGAATATAATTGATGAATTTATCAGTTCATTTCATTTTTTCACTCCACTCAATACCTTTTTGAATATTAAGACTAAGCAACACCGGTGTGCTTGGTGTACGGACCTTAGGACGTAGTTACGCTGCCGAGCAAAATTCGGTGGGAAATTACTCTAATTTTTGACATCAAAATGTGCCATGTTACATTGCAATTTTTTGATTGTTTCAATTTGTTCTTTGTTTTTGTTTACTGTACAAAACTGTCAATGCCGAGCTCATCCGTGAGAGAAAGAGAGCCGATGAACTACGGATCCCGCAATCAAAAAATTTGCCGTCGACGACTCCGAATTTCAATCAAAACGGTGTTGTTGTGTGGCGTAATAAAAAAGTATGCACATTTTGGTGTAAAAAAGATCCACTTTTATTTGAAAAAGTAGTTTTGGGTGAAAATAATTGCGCAAAGCAACTCTTTATTTCTGCAACCAATTTCATTCAAGTAAAAATATACTTCGTTGGCTGCGATTGCTTATTTGTTGTTCAATAAATTGAATTTGCTTAATCTGAAGTTCGTGCTTTGAACAAAACGTTTAGCGTTTGTTAATAATTTAAGTAGAATTTCCACTAATTCTTTAATTGTTTGCATTGTTTATCACTTTTGATATTTGTAATGCCTGCAAAAATCGCAAATCGGTATGAAATACTACGCATAGTTCTAATACTATTTTTGACAGATTGCTGGCAAACTGATTGCAATGTAACATACCAGCAAATAAAAAATTGTTGAGAGAGTAAAATATTCCGATTTGCAGCAATCAAAAAATTGCAATGTAACATGGCACAATCCGTGCAAAAAGAATGGGTACGCTTGTGTTTGACCCACGCTTCCTTTCTTCCAAAATATAAATTTTTTTCTCACATTAAACAGCAATCGGTCACAAATGAGAAAACGTATTATTTTAGATGTAGTTTTTGACGCGATGTCGAAAAATCAATTGTTTATATTAATTGAAATGTGTTTAACATATATAAAAGCGTAACATTTTGGAACGATAATCAGAGTGATAGAATTGATAGATTCATCAGTACATTCCCTTTTTTCACTCCACTCCATTTTTCAATATTTTTGTGAATATTGAGACTAAGCAACACCGGTGTGCTCTTTATCCTCATTGTATGCTAGGCCGTTTTCGTGCTTGGTGTGAGAGAGTGGTGTTGAGAACGAAAAATATCCCTTTCTCTCTTGTACATAAAAAACAACGAAAAAAAGTCAGACTTGCCGAGCAAAACTCAGTAGCGTAACCATGGCCTAAGTATACCAACTTCTATCAACCTTGCATCAGAAATAATCTATCTCTGCCGTGCATTTCTTTTTTTCTTTATTTGTTGCTGTGCAACCATGGATCTTTCTTTTCTATTTTAACGCTTGAAGAGTCTGGTTCAGCGCTGTTCCAATCTTTAAAGGTTTGATTATCTCGACCAGGATTTTCCAATAAAATGGTAATATATTGGATAAATAATTTTATGATTAAGACAAATTGAGGAGACAAAAGTGCGCCTCCATCAATTGACGTTGATTCGTTGTTTCTAACGTAACTTTATTAAATGCAAAAGGCCGCTGCCCCGAAAGATATTGAGAAGCCTCAAGGCACTGATTCCGCATCCGTTCATCGTATTCGCATCACCTTAACCTCAAGAAACGTTCGTTCTTTGGAAAATGTTTGCCGCGATTTAATCACCGGCGCCAAAACGCAGAATCTACGCGTCAAGGTATGCGAAATTTGTATACGTTATATTTATTGGGCATATGGTGAATAGCATTTCATTTGGAGCACTAAACTGAGCAACTATTGAGGCTATTATTATTATTATTTGAGACCCTGAGGCACTCGAACTCTGTATATCTATGAACCTTGAGGCTAATTGAGAGGTCAATTTTTAAATAGTTCTTGGGTGTAATGAACAGTATTTCTTTATTAGTTTTTTTTTATATAATTGTCTATTATTTTTGGAATAGATAAGGCACTTGTCGACCTAACCAATGTTGTTGTTTTGGTGCTTTGTTTTTTGTGCATATAGGAATCTTTTAAAGTTTAGAAGTCACAGGCCTGAACTTTTCAAACTTCAAAGGGCTTTAACTCCGGAACTAGGTGAGAGCAATACAAATTTTTGTTGTTGGGATAAGCATAGAAAACAACAAGTACTACAACATTGTTTAGCTCGACAAGCACCTTATTTAAGCCTCAGAACAGATAGGGCATAAACCACCATTTATATATATTGTATAAATATTATTTATAAATGACGTTTATATTGTTTTCTTGTATATATAGGGCCCAGTACGCATGCCAACAAAAATCTTGCGAATTACGACACGTAAAACACCTTGTGGTGAAGGTTCCAAAACCTGGGATCGTTTTCAGGTTAGTCTTTTTAAAGTTGACAAATGTTTTGCTAGCAAATCGGGCATCGAGCTTACGAGAAGTTACCTTGTAAGCTACATGCTTAGTATCTTTCTGATTTGCTGACAGTAAAAGAACTCTCATAGTCCTCCCTAAAGACTTTACCTTTTATGTGGCTCTCCGAGTTTTACAACATTTTAATTAAAAATGTGCTCTTCTATAAACATTTGTTACATTAGTTAAATTATTTATGCTAACTATGATTTATTTTGTAGATGAGAATCCACAAGCGCATTATTGATCTTCATTCTCCTTCTGAAATTGTAAAAAAGATTACATCAATTAACATTGAGCCTGGTGTGGAGGTTGAGGTAACCATTGCCAACTAAGTTTTTTGTATGAAACTACAAATGCACTTATTTTTTTGGAATATATAAAAGAATTTCAAGAAACTGGTTTTCATGAAGTAGGGTATGGTTTCGGTATTGAAAAATTTTGCTTTAAAAAAAATTGACCGGATGGTTATTTGCATTCGACATTTTGGAGAACAGGGCTACATAGTATGTGTGAAATTGAGCAATATTAAATTGCCCGATTTCCGTAAGAAAGTGATCCAGATCTTAATTTACAAGTAAACAAAATTTTTGGCAACAGATAGTAATCTTACCAGAATCGCGAATCGTCTTATTGTTGATGCTTATGATGCTAACCCCAACAACAAGAAATTCATATTTCCCTCCCTGGTTTCTCAGTTATAACCCCTTGAAATTAATTTATATCTTCTTAACTATAGAAGATATCCGGTATAGATATCTACTGTTAAAAAGATAAGTTAAATACCTTTCATTTATGTCCAGAAAGTTTTCATCGAAAAACTCATATTTTTGGAGGAAATGCGATTTTAATATTTTGGTACTTTTTTTCCCCTCCATTAATAAATTAAAATTTGTAATTAACCCACATAATTTTTTGGAAAAGAACAAACTAGATGTTAGCTTTCCACAGCTGTTTTTTTCGCCATAATCGGTGCAGCATTTTAAGAGAAAACGCTCTGAAACGTAAGTAGTTAATACTTTTTTAGTATTCTAATGTGAATTGTTTTACTCTGAATTTTACTTTTACTCTTAAATTTTACTAAGCATGAATTGTTTTACTCTGCTTTTTTGCAACAATGTTCGTGGAAGATGAAATTTGAATTGATGGAAGCGGGTACCGTTAAAAAGCTTTATATCGTGACATTGGTTAATACCAAGTTGTGCATTTTGATTCTGCTTATATTGGTTTAATTTAAAGTGAATGTTCTAGAAATATTGAAATTATTTAATTCCGAAAAATATGGTGCTATAACATTAGAAATTGTCCATCAACTCCAAGAATGGGAATCGCGCGATTTTTCATACCAATTGGCACTTCCAAATAGTGAACACCATTACAAGTGAATACCGAAGAGCGTGCAGGTTAGAAATTTCTCCAAAAATTTAGATCCCTCCGGCAGGATCTTAACCAACCGACAGACAGCATTTAGCCTGTGTACACGATTAATAATTAGTTTAAGCATAAGTAAAGTAATAAAGCACGAACACCTTTGTCTTGAAATTGAACGCCTGGAAGCCCGCTGAGTCTACTCCTGCCTTCATTCATTACAAACTCCTAAACTATTAAAGATATCAAGATAGGATTTGTACCGCCATAAAGCCATTTCAAGTATCTAAAACTAAAAGCATACTTCAATGTATCCTAAAACTTTGTTCCTACAATGGGGTCATTGCGCGGCAGAACTTATTCTTGTTCCCACCTTTCCCACAATGAAATTTATAAAATCTAAATACATTACCGACAAATCGTTCATCATATTTACAGCTGGGGACACCAGAAAACAGAGTTGCGTTTTAAGCATTAACCACAACCAAGGCTACAAGATACAAGCGGCATCTGTCAAAATTACATTGTCCCTTATGGGGAACAAGAAAAAAAACATTAATTTCCAGTGCCGCTACGTATCTGTGGTTAGCCGCTAGGTATTCTTCTTCTTTTATGTTTGTTTACGTTTTACATATCAAAAGATTTGGGTTTTGACATTTGCTGCTGGCTTCACGCCGCTATCACTGGAAGTTAGATACTTTTGCAGTTAGTATCTTGTAGCCTGTAGCCTTGGTTGTGGTTAATGCTTTAGTGAAAAAATATTCATAGTCTGAAATCAGGCCTAATGCCGTATTTACACGGGGGACACGTGTCGCACGTTTGGAACTATTCATCGGCCGTGTCGCCGACAGCGTTTACACGGGGGACAGATTGGATTGTGGATCGTCGTGACATGGATGATTTTATTTCATGATTTTTTAATACTTTTTGCTACCATTTGTATAGCTTTAGATACTATTTAAGAATTTATAATAGTTTTTGACTACAAAATATTACAAACCGTTTTACTACACTTTACTTCGTGGCATCGCCGTGAAAAACAAATAATAAAATCTCTATGAACTATACATAACTTACAAAATAAAATTCAACCCAACCTTATCCTCTCCTATTTATGTATTTTAAGCAGTAATAATTTAAAATACACTTTATAATAGATATTAATTGATTCGCTGAAACCATGAATACTTTTGCAGTAGTTGGCGTTGATGTTATATTTCAAGTCAATTTAGCAAAAAAATATACGAGTGGCTGGAGAGCTCAACTTTTACTGCTGTTGTTGTTGTTTCTTATGCTAACTCCAACACCAACAACACTTTTTGTCCTCTCGCCTGGCTTCCGAGTTATAGCAACTTGAAGTTTAAAGATTTACGAGCTGTATCTTTTAAACTATACGAGATACCTCCATGATATTCATGTCATCAGAAAAGTATTTCAATTATCTTTCATTTATATCAAACAACATTTTGTTGAAAATCGCTCAGGAGATTTAGCTCGTGAATCTTTAAATTTCAAGGTGTTATAACTCGGAAACTCGGAAAAATTTTTCATTTTAGGATAAAGTAAAAATATTTTGTGTAATATAGTACAGAAATGTTGTAGTGGAGAAGAATAGCGCCGCAGGCGAAAAATTGTTATGAAAAATCGCGCGATTTTTCATACAAATTTTTCATTTTAGGATAAACTCAAAATATTTTGTGTAACATAGTACAGAAATTATCTCCGCCATAATGAAATGTACCAGAGTTTCATAATTGAAAAAATGTATAACAGTACAATTTCCAAAAGTGGTTTCTTGTAAGTTTGAAAATGACTTTTTTCTCCGAAATGCCTGTACCGATCTTCGTGAAATAAATTTATATACAAAGGTAAGGAGCTCTACTATCTTCGTATTGGAATAATTAGGTAAGTTAACTATACATTTTACTTTAAAAAAAATTAATGAATAGAAAAAAATAGTACTAAAAATTTTAAATTGTGTTTATCTCCGAAAATAAATGATTCTCGGCAAAATACTATTTAACATAAATGAAAGATATTATTAATACCTTTATAACGGTACTAATATCATACGCATAGCTGTTATAGTTTAAAAGATATCGGCGGTTAACTTTCAAAGTTCAAGAGGTTATAACTCTGACCCCAATTAAATCCGGGAACAACTTTTGTTGTTGTTGGGGTCAGCGCCAAAAACTACACCAACGTAAATAACAAGAATATAATTTTAGCCTCATGCCTGACGTAAATATATGCCGATATTTCATGTAAGAAAAATAATCACAAAGCAACTCCGTAACTTTGCTTTGTATTTGTAAATATTGATATTTGTTTGCTCTATGTGTAATCACAATTCTGAACAAAATTTTGAGAGAGAGCAAAAATGGTTCATCGACAACAAACAATGTTTATAGTGTAATATCCGCATATGTGAGATTGAATATAGCAGCAATATTCCTAGTGCGACTACTAGCGCAGCGTAATAACTTGTGACAAAATACGGGATACTCAGAAGAGGGACGATTGGGATAATTTAATAAGTTTTTCTGGATCTTTTGGAGGAGGTAGCACATGATAAGGTTGTTATTCAGGATGCAGGATCTTTTATTGCATATATGGCCCTAGTTTTATAGTGCGCTAAAATCATCATACGTTCCACTCAGCAACGATAATATATAAACCACCCTAAATCTTTGCTACTTGCAATATACCTGAATGAGTATATAATTTCCATCAACCTTGCCCTCTGTCTGTGCACTAGAAAAAACTTTGATTCGGTGGTGTTAATTTCTTACAGAAATGGTAAAATCGGTTAAAGAAACGGGATTTGTTGTTGAGAAAATTGTGGATAAACGCATAACCTCAGAAGGTAGAGTAGAATACTATATTAAATGGCGGGGTTATCCAACGTGAGTACCAAGTTTATAATGCAGATAAGACTCCTTTAAAAGTATATTATTGTGGAAGTAATTACTTGTAACTTTTAGTTCGGATAATACATGGGAACCGGAAGAAAACTGCGATTGTCCAGCGCTCATACAAAAATTTGAAGAATATCGCGCAAAATTAAAAAAACGTGGAGAGAAAAAACCGAAATTGGAAGAAGTAGTAAAGCCCCGCGGGTACAATAGAGGTTTAGCTATTGAGCAAATAGTCGGTGCTACTGATGTTACAGGGGAAGTGCAGTACTTGATAAAGTGGTATTGTTCTGATGAATTTGATCTTGTTTCCGCAGCAGAGGTCCGCGTGAAAAGTCCAGAAGTTGTTTTAGATTTCTACGAGCAGCGTTCTTCTTTCCAACGTATTATTAAAGAGCGTTTGTTAAGCGTGCCTAGTAAGCTGCGTGTTGCTAATGGGGAGAGTCAAAGTTCCAACGAAATAAATGAAAGTGCAGGACTAACGGAAGAGCATGAAAATATATGCGTAAAATTGCCTAGCGCTCCAAAGAATGAAATTCAGCAAGAGTTAGACGGCAATAATAGTGTTGACAAAGCTGCTGTGTCGTACTCAATCCCCCTTCCTGGCGTCGGTAATATTGGTATTGATGTTCCCATTATTAGAGATGGTACCCAGAATGTGGCAATGCAATAAGTTGCATATGTTCAGAGCATAAAAACTATTATCTTAGTATTAAAATAAAACAGTTACTATGTAGTAACAATAATATACATTATTGGTAGTTTAGGTATTAAATCTTAATTTTATTTAATCTAAATTAACCATATTGGTATTGTACAACTTTGTAAAATGTTTGGAGTTTCGTTGTTCGATATTACTAAGAAACCACTTAAATGACTATTCAACCACTTTGCAATTCTGACATCGTAGTCGGCTTCATATTTCGAAGGGTTTGTCTAAATTCAAATGACCTAAACTGCCTTGTCTAAACTGCTTAATGAAAAATGAGGCAGCATATACAAGGTCCGGCACTAAAAAGACCTGACCGTCGGTTTTTTTTAATTTACGCTTAAAACCAAACCTGTTGGCACATGATATAAGGAGCTCTATAATATTATCAGTTGGGTTTTCCAGACCCATTAACTTCACATAGTCGAAGAGTTGCTGCCGATTTAGCCAATATAACAAATAGTCGGCAATTTTGTCCTCACCTACCAAATGATCTTTTAGACAACCTACAAGCGCCAATTTCATTCCCATCTCATCGTCGTCTATACGTGGTGCCAATATACCTGGAGTGTCCACCATATACATCAGGGGATTATCGCATATCTTTATTTTTTCCATAACTGAACGGGTAACACCTGCAATAGCACCAACTTTTGCCGCACCTTTCCTCTTTAAATATTTATTGCGTAGAATATTAAGCAGGGAGCTCTTGCCTACGTTCGGTACTCCAATAATCATTACACTAAAATCCCGCTCGCCCGTTCGATTGTAGCGTTCGGAGTTCGAAATCAAATATTGAGTTAGCGGCACAAGTTTTTGAATGCCTTTGCATTGTTGATTCTTGCAATTGGTAAAAATTACATGTTGAATACCCTCTTTCATCCGAATTTGGGTCGCGGTTTGGTGCTGTTCTCGCACTTCCGTGAGGTCCTTCTTGTTCAGCACCAGTATCCGCGGTTTAATTGCACCAAAGGACTCGCGGAATTGGAGATTTCTTCCCGAGAAAGGCACACGCGCGTCGTGAACTTCAATTATGCAGTCAATGGTCTTTAGCTTCTGTTCTATTTGTTTCATTCCCTTCCCCATGTGCCCAGGAAACCAACGTATTGCTTGCTTACAGGCAAGGTTATAGCTTTGTCTGAAATTCATCGAAATTAATCTATTGCGAATATGAATTGTCTAGTAAATTGGATTAATTTTGCATTTAAAAAATTTCTTCAATCACTCCGCGAACACGTTCCACCTTTTTTGTTTGCTGATTGAATTAGTAGAAAAAATAGTGCAAAGGCCCTAAAATTTTATTTTTTTCCAAAAATGAACGGTATACGATAAAATATTGATGGTTAACAGTCTCATTCCGCAATAGGTTTTCGACGTGTTTTGATAACGTTTGTTTGACAACAACCATCAATCGAAGGGAGGTGCAACTTCAAGTCACTTCACTGTGGTACCTAAATTACTGCGTCGTTCGTTGCGTTGATCATTGCTTCTTCAAAACGACGCTGCGCTAAACCGAAATTACTGCGTTGCGTCAACATATGTTCCTGACAAAAAGTCTTTTAACATTCACACGTACATGAACATTTTTTTAAGATTTGCCGCCAACTTTACTTCGTAGCACATACCAAAATTGGAAATTCCAATGCTCTTTCTCAGTGCCTTGCTTATTTCAGGCACTTCCATAAGACCGTGTTCCAATTTCATTTTGACAGCCACCCAACGCACCCTGATTTAGATATATAGGGTCCGCCAAATAACTTTTTTTTTTTGAAAATGCGAGTGTAGCTTAGGCTGTGTGGCACGTAGCGCCGTCCTGTTGAAACCAAATGTTGCCAATATCCTCCTCTTCAACATGGCCCGATCGCTATTGGGTGTAACGGCCACTCCTTGCTCATTTTCGAAGAATAATGGCCCAATTATGCCTCTAGACCAAAATCAGCACCAAACAGTGACTCGTTTTGGGTGCACCGGCTTTTCAATGTATGCGTGCGGGTTTTCTGTGCCCCAAATGCGACAATTTTGCTTGTTTACAACCCGCCAAGATCAAAATGAGCTTCATCTGAAAAGATGATTTTTTTGGCAAAATCGGCATTGGATTTTCAAAGTAATGTCGCAATATTTCCCACCGTTGTTCAAGCGTATACACAACCATATTCGTTCAGCGGAAGGATAAAACTAATTATCTGTCAAATCAGACATGAGCTGAGTGATACCATTCACGAAATAAGCACTAGTTGAAAAAAAAACGTTAGATAGCGGACCCTATATTTAGTATATGTCCTTAACCGTAGAAGGTATCTGTTGGTATATACAGATACATATATATACAGATATATATGTTGGTACATATGTATACCGTTCAATAACTTTCATTTATGTAAAGTAAGACGTAAAGGCGAAACCGCTTTCACGGGCCTTGGCTGGCTCCGTCGAACAGTCTATGCTGGACGATATTACGCTACAGAGCAAGAATTTCATCCACTTCTTGCTTCGTTGGTGTAAGGGAGCTGAAACAGGCACGCCCCCTCCTGTCTTCCTCAACTCATCAGCTTTTTATGTCAATTTTTCCTTGGTTCGGCATTTAAGTCAGTCCACACCTAAAATTGTAAAAATATAATAAAATTTTTTCAGTGAAGACTTATAGCCTGTTTCCATAAAAATATTTAATCCGGTTAAGGTGTTCGAAAATCGATCAGCTGATCTAGTGTTTCCATACATAATCCGGTCCGGGCTGTCAAACCGAAAAGAAGAAATAAACAGCTGTTGTTTTGTTTGTATATTTACGCAGCTATTTTTAAAATTGTGCATCGCTTTAATTTATAATACAGTGAATAAACTAACAATAATATTCAAAATTGTTGAAATGTATTTTGGTATGGTGATGAAATTCGCAAGTTTACAGAATTTGGAAAGCGAAAAATCGTACATCCAACATAGCAAATTCCGTCATAGCAGTATGTCGATTTTTTGTTTACATTTGGCAGAATAGTTTGGTGACATAAACTATCTCTTTCTAGCTTTTTTGCACTAGACAAAGAGAAAGATAGTGTGTCTGCAATTTCGAACTTCGAAACAGACTTGCAAACTAAAAACTGAGGCTAAAAACCAATAGCATTTTGGTTTAGCACTGGAATCGCAACAACAATTTCAAGGGACTTAAAACAGTTTACGAGTAGTTTTGGGGTTTAAAACAGTTTATTCCAAAAACCTGGAAAAACCATTTTATGGAAACATTCTTCCACTCGGCAACTGTTCCCTGGGAGAGAAAGGCTGTTGAGCAGTACTCCAATAACTTCCCATTCTTTCTTCCGTTGCTGATTATTTTGCCCGAACACGGGTGTGTTAAGCGGCTTTCACACAGTACGATTTGTTGTACAACTTGATGATGCTTGACGACTTGTAGTATGTGTGAACGCTTCATACTACAAGTTCAAGGTCAAGTAGTATGAAAATCAAACGATTTTGATTTTTGACATCCAAATTGCTCTGATTGACGACTTGCTTGATCGTGTGAACGTAGCCAAAACGTCTCGGTGCAAACGCCATTTGGAAAATGTGCTCGAAGTATTCGAACGACATGAATACGGATTTTTGGAAGGAGTTTTTAAACCTCTACAAAGATTTTCCAGAACTATGGAAAGTAAAGAGCGACAAAGCTTATGTCTTGTTATGAAATATAGAGAAATCTATAAAAATGCCACTTTGGACGTTCTAAAAAAATTAACAACTTTAGAACATGCTATAGGATAGAACTAAAAAAAAGTCAAGAAATAATAAAAATAAATGAAAAAATTTTTGAAATCATCTGGGCAAGTTAACTGCATTTTTTTGCCAAGCGAGTGTGTGTAAAAATGTTCTTTTTTCCACTCTTTGATCCATAATCTTTTCCTTCTGTTTTCTTTTCTTTCCCCTTCTCTTTCATCAACCACATCAATTATTATGGCTGCCAGAATTGCGCTGTCCATTTCGTTGATTTTTATCAGTCGACAGCAACAAAGAAATGAAATCGTACAACTTGCTTGAATGTGTGAATGCTTGACAATGCAGTTCCGTTATTTATCGTACGATTTCTGAGAGCAGCAAGTTGTACAACAAATCGTACTGTGTGAAAGCCGCTTTACGCGCTCTGGCCGCTTCCGGAGCTCGACCAACAGCGCTTAAATTGAGCAGTACTTGCTGGTTTTGAGCTGAAAGTCAAATTCCATATTTTATATGAATACGTTATATCCATATAAACATATATAAATAGACATTGCAATTCACGTCCAAGTCAAAATACACTTGGAAAATATAAATATACTTGGAAATGAAATGCAGTTTGCACATGTATCTTATTGCACACAATATTTACTTACTTTTTCATATTGGTTTCTTTTATTTATAAAATCCATATTTTTCATATTTCCGTGCGTGTTAATTTTAACAAATTTTTATGATCAACTGAAAGATTTATGAATAACTATTGAAAATCACACCAAGTGCGAGCATTTGCATTTTGTTTTGACAGACGATTTCGAGGAAATAGTTCATCCATCATACAACAATTACTTATTGAAGTCTGCAAAGCATGTAAATTACCAACAAAATTGCGTTTGGTTTTGCGTTTGATAGGTTTATAGGTTTTTCTCTCTCAGTTCTTCGAAAAATACGAATAGCACAAAACAAAACGCGAAAGAAACGCTACGCAAAAAATTACATGATAGGGCTCTAAATTTCAATAAATTAATTAAATTATTTTCGACGCTGACGCTGTGCCTCAGAACTAAGAACTTCTATAATATGTAACTTGAGGTTACGAAGTTGGAAAACGTTCACTTCGCTTCCATAACGAAAATTCGCGGTTTGTGTGACGTCACTCAGCGTCAGCGTCAAAAAATTATGTACTATACAAAGCATATGGAAGCATTTTGACGCTTCGATTATGTTTTCTCCTTAATCGAATTCAGGCACGGAGGGGTC
Source organism: Myopa testacea (assembly GCA_949629155.1). Lineage (NCBI taxonomy): Eukaryota > Metazoa > Arthropoda > Insecta > Diptera > Conopidae > Myopa > Myopa testacea. The sequence goes on from OX451345.1 coordinate 57,992,138, forward strand.
ACTGATCACTTTTCTGTCACTGAACGTACCTGATTGTTTACTTACTGTGGTACCTAAATAAGTGCGTCGTGCGTTGCGTTTCTGTCAAAATGAAATTGGAAGTGGCTGAAATAAGAAACGCACTGACGGAGACCACTTCGAATATCAAATTTTGACATGCGCTACGAAGTGAAGTTGGCGGCAAATATCACAAAAATGTTCATGTGCGTGTGAATGTTTAAAAACATTTTGTCAAAACATATGGCGACGCAACGCTGTTATTTCGGTATAGCGCAGCGTAGTTTCTAAGGCGCAGTGATAAACGCAACGCAAGACGCACTTATTTAGGTACCACAGTTATTCATGGTGCGGTCGCCATCTTTTTCAGCAAAAAATTTTTCGCTACATTTTCACAGTTGCGGTAAAGACAACCAAACAAAACAAAAAAACAAATTAGTTGACCCCCTTTTCGGAAATGTGCTGCCTACTCTTCGACGAAAATACTTCCAAAATAATGAAGTGGCGCCAAGTTCTTACAAAAAGTGTAGACGAAAAGCCAGATTTTCGATATGTAAACAAAGGGAAACCACTATTCCGAATAAAAAGTAAAAGTTATATTGAATTTTGTATTTCCACTGAAATAATGCATGAAAATCCATTGTAATAATTAGAAGTTTCAGAATTGTCCACAAAGAAACTTTTTGCGTGTAGCACAACACAACAAATTTGCTAAAAAAATCGAATAACAGAAATGGCGGGCATGATATAAACAAATTTTGACAAACGCTGGCGTTTCAGATTGGCGGTTTTTTTGACGCTCTGAAGTTCTGACGCTGACGCTGTTTGATGTGCTTCAACATTAACCGGTGGATAGCTGACTGGAGCATTCAAGTTTAGTAATTCGAGAAAGAGTTTTTGTTACAAACATGTTCAATACAATGTATATAATAAATAAGTTTTGCAGATAAGATTATTAAAGTACAGAAATAAAATGTCCTCAGTAGATGTAGAGGTTCAGCTTCTTGAATTTATTCAGAGCAGGATAGCTGGTGCATCAAACGATGACCTTCTTAAAGGCTTACCAGGTATTTTAGCTGCAACTCGATTGGAAAATCTTAATAAGCTGCTTCAAAAAGGATTAATTGAAGTACTCAAGAAAGGTGATAAATTAATATATCGTTCCAAGGATCCAAGAAAAAGTGTTTTACCGAAAGATGCTGATAATGAAGAGAAAATTGTATATAGAATTATTGAAGAAGGTGGTAATAAAGGTATTTGGATACGTGATATTCGAATACAATCAAATTTAAATATGACTCAGTTGAGTAAAATACTAAAAAACCTGGAAACGAAGAAATTAATTAAGGCTGTAAAGTCTGTTAATGTAAGTGTGAAGATAAAAAAACTTATTACTTCGATTTATATTTGACACGTTTGACATTTAAAATTTCAACACCCACCGAAGGTAGTGTATAGTAAGTTTGGGAGCATATTTACGATAGTCACGGAGCACCAATTTTGTTGTTGGAGTTTTTGATGCTGACCTCAACAACAATTGAATTCCTGAATAACGTTAAGGAACTCTTGCGATAATTATGTGGTTTAATTATACAGACTAAGGTCTGCATTAATTTCTTTTTTATTATAAAATTTTTGAAAAAAAAAAGTTCCAATTTACTGATCGTTTATGAATAGCAACACCTTCTGTTTGGGTGAAAAGGTCACTTTGTGAGTTTCGGTTTGTTTTAGGTTTTATTTTATCACTTATTAAAATACAAATTACAATAGTGTTTGCTTGCTAAATATATGTTTTACGATGTTAAGTTTTTGCCTGCGCACTGCGTGGTTCACGGCCAAAAAGTCAGAAAACAGTGAAGTTGTCGACTCCGACCACCGAGGCTGGAGCCGAAGAGCTCGCAGTCAAGCTTTAAGCTTGCCTCTCCTGAGCGGCCGAAGTCCGCGCTCCGAGAGGACACGGCAAACGGACGATCAGGAGAGGCAGCCTGGCGAGCGGTTTGCTTTGGCGTAAACATCCCGCCCGCCTTGCAGGACTGCAAAGCTCCCCGACCCTCAGCCCTGGGGTGGATCAGGCTCCTAATGGTGCAGGGTGCTGTGATGGGCCTCGCCACAGTCCGTGCAGCGGCGCGTGCTGGTGCAGCGTTGGGTGGTGTGGGGGCACGACCGGCAGTCTGTGCAGCCGTGGCGTCCTGCCAGGATTCGGGGCAAGCTCGCCGTTCGTGCCATCAAATGCCGTGCAGGCCGCGGTTGTGGACGCCGCGCTGGGCCGGCGATCGCCGGTGGAGACGATCGTCCGGGAGCCTCCTCTGGACGAGGCTCTGGTGAGCTTGGTTGAGCCGCGCCGTCTTCGTCTGACGTGTAAGAGGCGCTCAGATCGAGCACATCTTCCTCGTGGGGCTGCTCATCGCAATGCGGCATCTCGGATCCGGGACCAGTATTTGGGGGCGCCGATAGTACAGCGGCTGGCGGAGCCAGCATGCGGCCTTGTCGATAACGGGCGCCTTGGCGGCAGATGCGCGTCAGCTCAGATCTGTGGAGAAAAAACGCATTAATAACCACTCGAGACATACAAGTTAAGGATACTAATTTGGAAATGGAACGAGTGAGCTGGCCGTTAGCCGTTCGGACATCGGCCACACGGACTCGTGCATCCTGACCCTTGTACACCTTGATGATGCGGCCCAGCCGCCAGGACGTGGAAGGAAGGTTGTCTTCACGGACGACGACCAGGTCGTTGGGCTGTAGGTTGAGTTGCGGAGTCTTCCACTTGGTGCGACGCGCAAGCTCGTGCAAATATTCCGTCTTCCACCGGTGACAGAAATGTTGGGCAAGGGCCTGGACACGTCTCCATCGGTTGAGAATGGAGAGCGGATTGTCGAGGGTTTCGGGCTCGGCCGGAGCGAGCAGAGGGCCGCCTACTAGGAAGTGGCCAGGAGTTATTGCCTCCATAACGTTGGGATCCTCAGATTGAGGATGAAGCGGGCGAGAATTGAGGCACGCTTCAATTTTGCTTAAGAGAGTTGAGAACTCTTCGAATGTAAACTTGGACGTTGGGGCGACTTTGCGCAGGTGCGTTTTCAGGCTTTTAACACCGGCCTCCCAGAGTCCTCCCATATGAGGAGCACCGGGGGGGATGAAGTGCCATTCAACATTCTGGTGCGAATGATGGGTCTCGATGAGATCGCGGGTTCGAACAATGAATTGCTTGAATTCTTGTTTGAGTTCTTTTGAGGCGCCGACGAAGTTTGTGCCGTTATCCGAATACACCTTTGCGGGGCAGCCTCGGCGCGCTGCAAAGCGTGAGAAGGCCGCAATGAAAGCGGCCGTGGTCAGATCACTAACAGCCTCTAAATGAATTGCTTTGGTCGCAAAACAGACAAAGATGCACGTGTAGCCTTTCGTGATTAAGCACGCCCGGCCGGTGTAATTCTTGATGTCGAAAGGGCCCGCAAAATCGACTCCGGTGTTAGCAAAGGGGCGGGAGAAAGTCGTGCGTTCCTCTGGCAATGCCGCCATAATCTGCGTTCTTTGTTGCTTCCGATGCAAGATGCACGGCTTACAGTGGTGGATCGTCGTCTTGATGAGATTTTTTACCCGTGGAATCCAGTGTTGGGTCCGGAGCAATCGTAGCATCAGCTGGTTACCACCGTGAAGCGAGATCTGATGGATAAAAAGAACGAGTAGCCGAGACAACTGACTGTCGTACGGCAGAATGATTGGGTGGCGTTCATCGAATGGCAGATTCGGGCATGAAGACAGCCGCCCGCCAAGGCGCATTGTTTTGTCTTCGTGGAGAAAGGGATTGAGTGTGAGTAAACGACTTTTCGAGCTCACTGGTTGCTTGTTTTCGAGCGCGTAATATTCGTCGGGAAAATGTGTCTTTTGACAGATGATTGTGAGATGGCGTTTGGTGTCTCGAATCTCTGTCGCTGAGAGTCGCAAAGTAGCATATAGAGGGTTCCGATTACGGCGCGTGTTATTTATAAACCGCTGTACGTATGAGTATACGCGTAGGGCTCTCGGGAGAGAGGAAAACCTGTCAAGTGGGTCTTCGTCTGGTCGGAAGTAAGTGTGAAGCGCCTTTACAGGCTTTTCTTCAAGTGCGGTAGCAAACTCCGCGGCTGTTCGTAGTTCGGGCCAACGATCCTTGTCGTGGAGGAGCCAAGGTGGACCATTCCACCAAAGGGTGCTCTCAGCTAGTTCTTGGGGCGTGGCACCGCGGCTAGCTAAATCTGCTGGATTGTCGTGCGAATCCACGTGAAACCATTGAGTGTGTGGCGCTCTTTCAATGATTTTGGCAACGCGATTCGCCACGAAGGTGGCCCAGACGCAAGGAGGCTTCTTTAGCCACGCAAGAACAATCGTCGAGTCTGTCCAACAGAAGACGTTCTCGGGACGATAGTGCAAATTGGGTACGAGAGCGTCGAGCATGTCTGCGACGAGTGTAGCTCCGCAGAGTTCGAGTCGAGGCAGCGATATCGTTTTAATGGGCGCGACTCGGGTTTTGGAGTACAGTAGCGATACATGAACTGTGTCGCCGATTTGAACACGGGCGTAGATGACTCCGGCGTACGCTTTTTCGGAAGCGTCCGAAAAGGCGTGAAGATCCACTGTGCAGTCGGGGGTGAACCGAATCCACCTGGGGATTCGAATCGTGGCGATATGATGGTAATTTCGGAGGAAACTCAACCATGTATGCTGCGTCAGTGCGGGAAGTTGGTCATCCCAGTCAATCTTGTCTAGCCAGACTTGTTGGATCAGCATTTTCGCGGCAACGATGATCGGTGCCAGCCAACCGGCTGGATCGAACAACTTCGCGATGAGAGACAGCACTTGTCTTTTGGTGTGCGTTGGCTGTATGTCAATCGCCTGTGTGTCGAAGTAGAAGTCATCGCTGGTGGCATTCCAACGAATGCCGAGCATCTTTGCGGTGCTGTTGTCCTCGAACTTCAAGAACTCAGCGTTGAGCAAATGGGATCCAGGCAAGTCGTCCAAAATGTGATTGTCGTTGGCTGTCCATTTCCGGAGAGAGAAGCCTGCCGTATTCATTGCCTCTGACAGTTCGTCGCACATTTTAGTGGCCATGGCAAGGTTGTGAGAACCAGCCAATACGTCATCAACGTACATTGAATGTCGCAAAATGTGGGCCGCAAGCGGAAACTGTTGTTGTGTGTCTTCCGCTAGCTGGAGAAGAGTGCGTATCGCTAAAAAGGGGGCGCAGTTCACGCCAAATGTTACCGTTTGTAACTCATAGTCCCGAATTTGGGAGCTATTCGAATCTCGGAATAGGATTCGTTGGTAGGGGGTATGTTTCGGGTCGACGAGGATCTGGCGGTACATTTTCTGAATGTCACCGCTAAAAACATACCGGAAAAAGCGCCATCTTAGCATTAAGAATGTTAAGTCGGCTTGCAGAACAGGGCCTGCGTGTAACACATCGTTGAGACTGAGCCCACTTGTGGTGGGGCAGGATGCGTTGAACACGACTCTAACCTTGGTAGACGTGCTATCTGGTTTTATAACCGCATGATGTGGCAAATAATAGTGCGCAGCATCGGGTTGTGGGGGCGCTACGGCCGTCATATGACCTAAATCAAGATATTCTTGAACTACATCGTCGTATTGCCTTTTGAGGTCAATATTTTTGAGTAACCTTGCTTCTGAGCGAAGGTATTGTTGCTGGGCGATGTGCCGTGAATATCCTAATGAGTTTTGGCTTACGGCTTCGCTTTTGAATGGCAACGTAACGATGTAGCGGCCGTCAGGGCTCCTACGAGTTGTTTTTACGAAATTCTCTTCGCAAAACTTTTCAGAGGGGGATAAGTGACGAGTTTTGGGAAGTTCCTCCACCACCCAAAAACGTTCGAACTGTTGTTCGATGGTGACTTCATTGAAGAAGGCCACCCTTATGTCGGGGCTATCTGATTGTAGCAGGGGGACTGGTCCGGTGATTATCCAGCCGAACACAGTCTGTTGTGCTAGCAGTGAACCTAGCACATTGCGGCGAATACCGTCAAGTATGATCGCCGGGAAGAGATCGGCTCCAATGAGAACGTCAACTTGCTGACTTTTGACAAAGTTGACGTCTGCGAGCTCGATGTTACGAGGGAGGCTGCGAAGCAGCGCGCTATCGAACGAGTGGGCGGGCAGTCTGCCCGTGATTTGCGACAGCACTAGCGCTGTGGCATGAATCTGAAAAGAGGGGTCGCGTGGCGACTTGAGCATAAACTCACAAGATTTTGAAACCTTTGCAGAAATGGTTTCGTTGAGGCCAGAAACCGTTGCTTTCACTGGCCGCATGGGGATTTTGAGCATCTTCTGAACGTGGTCAGAGATGAAGGATACTTCGGATCCTGGATCGATGAGGGCACGAGCGGCATAACAAGTGCCGTCGTGGAATATAGTGACCGTAGCGGTTCCTAACAGAACTGGCTTCGGTGCGGCAGCGAAGCAAACTTGATGGTTATCTGACTGATTTCGATCAGTGGACTGTATTTGTTGTTGACTGATTTGAGCGGCGTTGGCCGACGTGGAGGGCCCTGTAAAGGGGGGTGCTCGCGCGTTAAGTGGGTTGTTACGGGGCTGATTGGGTTGCAATGCAGCGTTTCGACTTGGCTTAGTGGACGGACGCGACGCTGAATTCGTTAAGGGTCGGTTCTGCGCTCGATCGCGATGCAGCAACGTATGATGTCGCGCCTGACATGTCGCGCAGTTGTATTTGCTGAGGCATCGTTGTATCTGATGCGCTTGCGCGAGACAATTCAGACAAAGACGCAACTTTTTAACTACCTCTAGACGTTTACCGGAAGTCATTTCCAAAAATTGTGGACAAACTCGAATTGCGTGGTGTTCTGAGCACAGCTGACATATTGTCGACGCAACATTCAACTGGAATGTGTTGACGCGTTTTGTCGAGGGGGCCGCCTGTTGTGGAGAGGGTGACGCGCGAGTTTTGCCTGCGGGTGCGCCTTTGATATCTTGCACTGTTTCCAACGTTTGAAACCGATGTGTCAGAAACGCGTCAAGATCGGACCATTTTGGAATTTCAAATTTATTCGATATGGATTGTTCCCAAAGCGACAGGGTGGCTTCCGGAAGCCGAGTAGAGCACAGAAAAACTATAATAGCGTCCCAGTGTGACGTGTCGACGCCTTGGAGCGCCAAAGCGGCGAGAATATTATTGATTTCCCGCTGTAGATTTTTAATTTCGTGACCGGTTTCCCTAGTAATCGTCGCGAGACCAAAGAGATTTTTAAGGAGCGTGTTCACGAGAACGCGTTTATTTTCATATCGTTCTGATAAATTTTGCCACGCTTGCTCGAATCCTTCATTTGTCAAAGGAGACTTTTGTACGATTTCCTTTGCTTCTCCCGTTGTCTTTTGATTCAAGTGAAATAACTTTTCAACCGGGGTGAGACGCGTATTCTTTATATATAGGGCGGTGAACATGTCGCGGAAGGAGGGCCAGGTCAGATAGTCGCCTTTAAAAATGTCGGTATCGCATGGAGGCAAGCTAATGTTGTACCCGGTGGGCGGCAACTCTGCCGTATCCGTAGAGCGCCGCGGCGCGGTGGTCTTTATCAGTGAGTTGACTTGAATTTTGATCAGTCCAACGCATCGCTTGTAATTATCGTACGCTTTGAAATACTTTTCCTTAACGCTTTTTAGATGTTTTGCCATCTTCTCGTCCGTCTGCATTTGTTCGAGAAGGTTGCTATACGCGGACTTGATGACGGACCACTGCGAGTTTAGCTCCGTAACGTCCAACTCTAGGGTATCCAACGTTTGCGATTCCGGTGAACTGGCCAAAATGTGCGCGCCGAATTCTACCAAATCGTCCGCGAGACGTATAAAAGAGCTAAGCCGCTCCATTCTATGTGGGTTAGGGTTAATAAAAATTTAGCAAAGGAATACGCGATGTGAATTCGATTTTCGTTGGTGCAAAAGAATACCGGGGGCTAAAATAGCTTAGACTAATAGGCTACTCAAGAAATAAAACACCTTAATATTTTTATTCCTCACGAGAATTTTTTATTATTATAGTTTTATAGCAAGGAATTATATTTTTCGCCCACCGTGCAAAAATTGCTGTCGACTTCCTTGACACGTTAAACGAAGAGAGCGACGTAGAGAGCGATCAGTGTTAGAACAAAAAAACAAAAAACGTGTTGCTTGCTTGGCTGCAAGCTGAGAGCGTGTCTATGTGAGAGCACGTAAACCAAACCAGCCAGCAAAAGGTGGTGGTTTTTTTGGTTTCTAAGTGAACCGCGCAGAAGAGCGTAAGCTGCGAGCGTGTCCGTTGAGAGCACGAAAACCAAACCAGCCAGCAAAAGGTGGTGGTTTTTTGGTTTCTAATAGAAGAGCGCAAAACAAAGCGAGAGCGAGCTGCAATTATGTATTCGTCGAAGAATAAATAATTGCAACACGTGCCGGTCAATACAAGTATATAACCGGGTTCAAGGGCACTTATATACTTATATCCAACTTTTGGAGCACCGTTACACCGAAATTAATTTTTCCGTTAATTTCAAGTGTACACGGGAGTACATAAGTGTATATATACGTGCTGCGTATATATATATTTGTTCGCCCGTTTGATGGGGGTACAGTTTATTCAAAAATATTTAAAATTTGCACTTTAATTCATATAAACCTTACAAATTACTTGAAATTACACAACTTACCTTTTCAAAAAAAGGGCGACGATGTCGATGAGTAGAGGTTGGAGCTCGATCCGGCTCGTCTTGGACCAAATGTTTAGTTGGAAAAGTCACTTTGTGAGTTTCGGTTTGTTTTAGGTTTTATTTTATCACTTATTAAAATACAAATTACAATAGTGTTTGCTTGCTAAATATATGTTTTACGATGTTAAGTTTTTGCCTGCGCACTGCGTGGTTCACGGCCAAAAAGTCAGAAAACAGTGAAGTTGTCGACTCCGACCACCGAGGCTGGAGCCGAAGAGCTCGCAGTCAAGCTTTAAGCTTGCCTCTCCTGAGCGGCCGAAGTCCGCGCTCCGAGAGGACACGGCAAACGGACGATCAGGAGAGGCAGCCTGGCGAGCGGTTTGCTTTGGCGTAAACACCTTCTATTACTCAATCAACCAAACCCAACGAGCATATATTTGTATAAAAATATATTTGTACAAATATATGCTCGTTGCATGAAATCACGATGTTGCCGGAAACAGATGTTTCATGCAATCTCTTTACGAATATCAAAGAGTATTAATACCTAAAGAGATTTCACGAGACCAATGATGCTATCAACATTTAGTTTGAATGAGTCGAGTTAAGCTCAGGTCGAAAACTGTTCGATATCGCTGTCGATCGCTTTGACTGCGAACTGAAGACTCCTGCGTTCGGAAGATCTTTTTTAATGAGTATGAAGGGATCGGAAGATGGACTTTGCTTGTTATTTTGCACTAACAATGCAAGCGAATATGCGTAAGAAGGGATCAATCTAGCCACCCATATGCCAGGTAAAGTGTGAAAGAAAAAATCGATCAATTTGTGGAGTACAGCGGGCCATGAGAAGAACGGTGCGATTCGTCTTCTCTTGCTTCTCTTACAATAACAAACCATTTGCTGCCGTCCGTCTAAAATATTCAGTTGGAGTAGAAAAAAATAGCACAAAACAATAAGATCCGTGTCCATCGTAAATATAATCCTAAGTTGTTTTTCCACGTCACCTCCAGAGTCGTTTTAGTGCTTTCCCATATATACATACATTTCCCATTTAGTGCTTTCCCATGTACAATACAGGTTTTCATTTTTTGACACACTGCACGCCAAATATTTATGCTTGGTTTCATATTCGGGAGTGTATTTATACTCAAAACTAAACATGTATGTATGTCGATTGATTTCGCGCATTTAGCGTCAGAGTATTTTACCGGATTTTCAGATTCGCTCGATCAATCTTTGTTTACTCATTTTCTTTCCGTCGGATGGACGAAGAAAAATTAATAGTAGGTGACGCTGACCAACTTTTCTATACCTGCAAGTATATACATCTGCGTGATACAAACAGAAGGAAAACCTAATAATACCCTTTCACCTTTCAATTTAGTGTGCACTTTATATTAACATGAAACTATTAACGCTTAGGCCAGCAAAAAGAAAGTGTATATGTTGTACAACTTAGAAGCAGATCGCTCTGTTACAGGAGGGGCTTGGTATCAGGATCAAGATTTTGAAGCTGAATTTGTTGATGTGCTCAATCAACAATGCTTAAGATTTTTACAAATGAAGCGTGTGTCGGCAGAAAAGAAACGTGAAGGACCATTGGCTTTTAAACAGCTTTCATGCTGCACTGTACAAGAAGTTCATAAATTTATATCCGATTTGGGTATTAGCAAGGTATTAACATTCGCTGTGTTAAAATGTATGCTTTTGATATATTCATAAAATAATCGTAGGTCAATCTGGATGAAGACGATCTTGAAACTATTTTGAAAACTGTGGCTTATGATGGAAATGCTGAACGTATACGGATGACAGAATGCTCTTTTGTTTACCGCGCCATCAACTCTCCTATAGCACCACCAGGCTTAGTTCAAATGCCTTGCGGCATTTGCCCGATTATCAAAAACTGCTCCAAATGTGGCGGTGTTATGCCAACGAAGTGCCCATACATGACTGAGTGGCTAGAGTAATGAAAGATAAAAATGTTTCTAACTTATTAAAATACAAATTATATAATTTTCATTTCCTTATTTCTGTGAAGTGCTTATGTAGTTTTTCGAATTTTACGAAAAAGACAACAAATTTTTAAAATATGTATCAACAATACAGAAACAAAGTTCTACGAAGGAGGGCCACCCTCATGGTATGTAATATCACAGAATAAACAGTATACAGAATACGCATGTCGGCCAACGAAGCAATCTGATTTATTGGTGCAATAGGGGCGGATAACAGAATTTGGTTAACAGATCTTTGTCGCTCTTAATTTGTCGGGCGAGGAAGTTCTCTGCTGTTATCAGTTAGGCAAGTTTCATCAAAAGAGCGAGTTCAGTGCACGCACACTCTACCAACAAACACACATGATATGAGAGTGCTGCTTCGTTTGTTCACGCTCAACTCAGCCCGAAGCACAAAAATCACTATTAGCTGCGTTTTTTTAATGAACTGTATAGATCTTCGCCATACAAATGACACTTACCCAGGTTTTACTCAGGTCTCTATCTGGGTTATAGGGAAATTTTAAGATTTCCCTCTAATTTGAATATAGCCGACTTCACGAATTTCGGAAAACGTCAAAAATTAAAATTGAAAGATCATTTTATATGAAGACCTGTATAGTTCATTAAAAAAACGCGATTCAGATTACTTTACGTAGGAAAGTAATCTGACAATGAAGTTGGGCGCGATTTCGATTTTAGCGAAATTTCCCTCGTCGTTCTTTTAATGAACTGGATCTTCAGTTCAGTGGATCTTCTTCTGAACGCGAACTTTGCTTGCATGTCATATCCACTAAAATCATTTGCACGTCTATAAAATGCGTGATGTTCGCGCACATGTTTTTTTAGTTAGTACACTTAGCGTACTGTTCGCGCTCTGCACGCGTTCTGAATTCCGACTGTTTGTTTGCTTTCCACTTCTGTACGCGTTCTGAAATTCCGTTGTTTGAGAATATTCAGTACCGAAATTAAATTCAATGTTTACAAAATGTACAATGAAGAAGACGTGCAAGTTTGCATCATTTGTCCACTCCATGATTAAATACCAACAAAATCGCACTGATTTGTTCGCCGGTTGTTCGCTTGCTATCCATTTCAAATGGAAAGCAAAAAAGCAGATCACAAACAGAACGCGAACAGAAGTTGGAAGAATTTGTTTGTATTCACCGAAAAGCGAAAAAATGTTTAATAAATAAATAAATGCGAAATAACTGTGGTTTGAATGTTTAATAACTTTTTAAATTTTTTATTTTTTTTTATTTTTATTTCAGAATTTTGTGAAGAACACTTGGGGAATTTGAAATGGAATACTACACAACAGAACAGCGAGCAATGGACACAATGGCTCTGTTACGGGACCTCTTTGGCGAACGCATTATTTCGCGCAGAAGCGATTTCAATTTGCCCCCACGTTCACCCGATTTGACAGCGCCAGACTGTTTTCTTTGGGGTTATTTGAAAGAAAGGGTATACATTAATAAGCCAGCCACCATACCACAGCTAAAAGAAAACATTCGCAATGAAATTCAAGCCATAACATCGGAAATTTTACGAAAAGTTATGCAAAATGTACTGGAAAGAGCACGAATGTGCGAAGCCGAAAACGACCATCACTTGCGGGATATAATTTTTCATACGTAAGCCAAAAATATTCCCCATTAATATACTTTATAATACCAAAAAAAAAAAATAATAATAATTCATTAAATAAAAAAGTTATCAAACATTCAAACCATATCGGTCATTCAGCGCCACCCTGTACATAACATATCCAAAACAGTTTACGGTAAGACCCCGCTTAACGCTGTTTCGTTTCGGTTTAGCTCTGATCTGACTGACTTGGAATTTTATTTGTTTTTATAAGAATATTCGTTTATATTGTTTTTCTTTTTGTAGAAATAAATGTTTGGTTTTATTTTTATTAAAAAAAACATAATTATTAAATTTAATAAGTAACCAATTTTCTATCCATCTTCCCCTAACCCCATTATTTACATGTTAAGATAGCCTCGTTTAGCGCTGTTTCGCTTTACACTCTACTTTGATGGAACGTATCCCCCGCGTTAAGCGGCGTTTTACTGTACACAATAACTGATGTCTTAAGGCGAACCTTTGCTTGAACGTAGATTCGTAAACACGGCAGCATGCAGTCTACTCGCAGGACTTAATATAGTGCTGTCATAGGTGGATATGCTGCTAGGCTGCCATCATGATTGACTATGATTTCGCTGTTGAGCGACAACTGAATTGTATCTGCTGATGATTGACTACCTTTCTTCACGATCCTACTTTCTGCGTATCTTATTGTGGTGTGCTCAAAGCTGTTAATGGTACTGTGTATCTGCCATCAATTATCATGTAGTAATTTTTAGGTTCAAGCTGTTGCTGCTGGATCTCCTTAAATATCTTACTGTTGCCCCTTTTCTGCAACTCAATTCTGTTGTTGTTTTGAATGGCTGCTATTGTTAAGCCGATCAGCTGTTTGTTACAGCCCCTTCGAGTTGGTTGACTGCTGTTTCGTCACCCTATTGTGGTGTCTTCTTGGAGTATGAGTGCGTGTCTTGTGCTGCTCTCGCGGGTGATCATTATATAAAAGCCTCTACCTAAAAAAAAACTTTCAGAAAAAAGAAAAGTGTTGGCCGGCAGCTCGATTTCCGCTAAAAAGGTGGAAAAACCCAAGATCTAATTTTTTTTATATCCGTAGGCACAGATACAGTCTGTCAAGAATGAGTTTACACATTGAAAATGAATTCCATTTTTCAATTTGTTTCGCAAAACAATACTACTTTTTGGTTCTTTATAGAATTTTCGTTTATCAATTATCTTAAGTTGCAGTACTTACAACAGTTTAATGAAAAAAAAATCGAAATTTAATGCACAATCTACGAAATATGCAACAAAAATCATGATTACTCAGTTTTTTAACTGTCAAGAAACTCTTTTCACAACTCTTTTGTTGATTTAAAATGCGTTGTTTTTACCATTATTGAGGCATTGATTTGAATTTTTTTCTGTTGGTATGTTAATTACTTGTTCATTGTTGCTTTGCGAATACAAAAAGTTGAAAAATCGTGTTTTCTGGTGGTTCTTTCTTTTAACATAAGGTTTTCTTAAAATGCCAGACAAAATGTTATGTTTTGAAGTGATTCAGCTGGTTTATTGCAATGTACAAATGGGTAAAATTGTAACAGAATTATCCAAGATGTTATCTGTAACACGAAAGACAATATATAATATTGTATAGTGTGAAGAAAACGAGGGAAAACCAGAACTGAAGTATGGAGGCGGCAGTAATTGTGAGTTAACTGAACGTGCAGAGCGCGTTATGATGAGGGAAAATGCACCAAACCCTCAAGGTTTCCACCAGAACGCTTGATCCCAAGATCCCGAGGAAGAGTGTGGTGTCGTCGTTTCGCATGAAACAATCAAGAGTTTCAAAAATCATAATAGAAATTTTACAGTCGAAATAAACTTTTTATTTTTTAATGATGCCAACGCTTTGAGCCACATCCTAGTTGGGCCATCATTATAGTAGAACATCATTTTTGTCTCAGCGCAAAATATAACGTCGTCCCAATACTCAGCAGGTTGAGAAAAGAGCATCGTAGCAAAAGGCAAACCTTTTTCAATATTTTGAACGGAAAGCATCGTCTTTTTACGATCAGCTCTTGACAGTTTCATGCGAAACGACGACACCACACTCTTCCTTGGGATCTTGTGCAAGCGTTCTGGTGGAAGCCTTGAGGGTTTGGTGCATTTTCCCTCATCATAACGCGCTCTGCACGTTCAGTTAACTCACAATTACTGCCGCCTCCATACTTCAGTTCTGGTTTTCCCTCGTTTTCTTCACACTATACAATATTATATATTGTCTTTCGTGTTACAGATAACATCTTGGATAATTCTGGTACAATTTTACCCATTTGTACATTGCAATAAACCAACTGAATCACTTCAAAACATAACATTTTGTCTGGCATTTTAAGAAAACCTTATGTTAAAAGAAAGAATCACCAGAAAACACGATTTTTCAACTTTTTGTATTCGCAAAGCAACAATGAACAAGTAATTAACATACCAACAGAAAAAAATTCAAATCAATGCCTAAATAATGGTAAAAACAACGCATTTTAAATCAACAAAGAGTTGTGAAAAGAGTTTCTTGACAGTTAAAAAACTGAGTAATCATGATTTTTGTTGCATATTTCGTATATTGTGCCTTAAATTTGGCTTTTTTTTTCATTAAACTGTTGTAAGTACTGCAACTTAGGATAATTGATAAACGAAAATTCTATAAAGAACCAAAAAGTAGTATTGTTTTGCTAAACAAATTGAAAAATGGAATTTATTTTCAATGTGTAAACTCATTCTTGACAGACTGTATATCGAAACCTATCCGAAGAATATCTGCGCTACATTTGCAGGATTGATTCTAGAACACTCACTCATCTGACGACAAAGGCTGAAGAAAAAAAGGTCGCAAAAAACGAAACCATCTAGCAACACCAGGAGATAACTCGCTCTTGCCAAAAACAGCATAGACTCCTGATGAACCAACAACGATACCAACGACGGAAAAACAGCAAAGCTGCCGGCAGCAGGAAACAAGGGGTCCCACCAGTAACGAGTGCCACTGGGCCACGATCTGGATACCGCCAAATTCGACACAGGGACAACTAGCAGCTTCATCAGTAAATCCTTCGCCGACAAACAGGCAGAACAAGGAACACTCACGCCGGCAAATACATCGGTGAGACTTGTTGATGGTCAACAGCGAACCATCAGGGATCACGTTAATATAAACATGCGTCTTAGAAACGCACAGTGTCAGCAGTTACTAGTCATGATATGACTGATAATCTAATACTAGGGATGGATTGACGTAACCAGGCAGCATCACTACGCAGGACAAAACTACATCCGAGTTAACTCAGATAAGTGACGTCCAGGCACTCAGACAAGAAGTAACGTCAGGCAAAATTGAACAGCATTACGAGGTTCAACCAAAGATAGGGGATGAACAAACGACAATAAAAACCAAAATAACGGACAAGCGAGAAGATAGGCCATAGGGTAGAACAAGGATAGCCACGAGTTTGCCAGAAGTAGCTAAATTAGTAGTAGTAGTAGAAATTAACCACACACAGGCGAACCAACAAAGAAAGGAATCGAGGCATTTTTGCAGCACGATCTGAGAGCTTTCCAACATTTACCCGGAGTGTTGAACGTAACCACACACAGCATTATAATGAAGGATGACAGGCTTATAAAACAAAGTTATTTCCTGAAAAACATAGTCCATACAGCGCGCCCATAGTGCTGGTTAAGAAGAAGACGGGACAATGGCGCTTGTGTTTGGATTAGCGGCACCTAAATTCACATTCAACTCCAGATGCATATCTACCTATGATTCACCAAAATTTGTACCGTCTCAGGAATTCTCGTTACATCAGCAATCTAGGACCAGAGATGGACCTCAAGCGTCTGCATACGTGGATTACATTATTGTCATAGGCAGTACCCTCAAAGAGCACCTGGCAAACCTGAAGGAGGTCTTCCGAGGACTCAAAGCGGCCAACATATAAATTAATGCTGAGAAAAGTGAATTCCTTAAGCAGGTCCTTAAGTATCTCGGACATGTCATCAGCAGCGAGGAAACGCACACGGAGCCGGATAAAGTCAAGGCGATCAAAAATCTGAAATCCGCAAAGAACGTTCGAGAGGTAAGGAGAATCTTAGGAGTAGCTTCCTTGTATCGGCGGTTTGTGCCAGATTTTGTCAGCATTGACGTATCCTTGACAAAGCTACTCAAAAAGGGTAAACACTGGCGTTGTGGCGAGAACGGGAGGCGTTTGCAGAACAGAAAAAAAAGCTGACATAAGCTCCCGCATTAGCTTGTCCGGATTTTACAATCCGTTCAAACTACAAACAGACGTGAGTGCACACGGCCTCGGGGCCATATTGACACAAGACGTGGATGGAGTCGAACATGTGATTGCATACGCAAGCCGACACTTGCACTCAGCAGAAAGGATAGCCTGGCGATTGTCTGGGGCATTCGGAAAATGTCTGGAAAGATACAGGTTCACCGTTATCACCGACCGTTATCTTGTCCCTTAAGAAAACGTAGTCACCGATACACTCTCGCGGCAACCAATGGAATTGTTGCTACAAGTAGATACGGATGAGCAAGCAGGTCAGAGATGCCGCCGAATGCCACGCACAAGTCAAGAACTTCGTCGTGATGCCAATGAATGAGGCAAATTAGTGTTAGTTCCTGTTAGTGGTCCCGAACATGCATGGCAAACGGATGACGGAGGCCTAAGCCGGATGGGATGTGGGGCACCCGTCAACCAGCCATCTCGAAGCTGAACTCCATCGAGACAGGACCAAAGAGTTACCTGGCTGGTCTTTCGGGACTACTTAACTTCTTTGAATGTCCGATCTTCGATTTCCATCACCCAAATGCAGTAGCCACTGGTGGAGTCCCACCTCAAAGGCAGAGCATAGCAGACGTCTTCCGCAAGCAGTCCGAACCGGCAGACCAAAAACAATTCGTAGTAACATCTTCGCAATCGGCTGAAAGTGTCGAGGAAAGAAGAAAGAGAGAGTGCTCGTAAGCTGCGCATATGGATGTGTGTATGTGCGTACGCGCAAGCAAACAGAGTTCTTCAGGGAATTCTATCTCTTTCGAGACAATCGGCAGGTAAGATCGTGTGCGACAATTTACTCCTAGACTTTCCTAGATTCCTAATCTCATCCAAACATAGACTAACTTAACGCCGGTATTTTATTTAATATAGAGTCCAACAATTCCGCGAAATTGTCGCCTTCCGAAACTTGGCGACAAATTTTTTTTTACGCCAAGAATACGCTCAGCACCGTAACCAAATGTCGTCAGATTCCTCGTGCCACACACACGCAACAGCAGTGTATCCAAGCGTCAGTAGATTCCTCGTGCCATACGTTCAAAACAAAAACAACAAATTGATAGCAGCGATTTTTGAGTTGATAGCGGTGCGACCTCACGTACATATAGAGCTGGGCCACAATACGGCAGCGACAGTGTCAGTGTTTCTCTCATCATGCAAACCTTATTGGAAAAACCACTGCCGAGTAGGGGAAAAATTATAGACTCTAGTCCGGCAGTGAGCAGTGAAATTAAAATCCTCTCATTTTTTGGATAAAACCTTTTTGTTGCAACCCTTTTAGACAAAATCTCACTTATTCTATAGGAATGAAACAAAACAAGTACTCAAACAAATACAAATGTGAAAACAAATGACAAATGACAGATAGCGCTGCCACTGTTCTCATTGTAGGCTGACAGCGAAAGTGAGAGAGACACTGACACTGTCGCTGCCGTATTGTGGCCCAGCTCATATGCGTTGATGGTGAAATTTTTACGAAAATCGAAACTCATAATGACAGCGTTTAGATAGCTCGAAAATATAACGTAAATGGGTTAGGTAGTGGTACAGTTAAAGTGCAAACGGCCAACTAGGAATTTAATTTAATAAACATGCTTTTGAATTTTATTTCAATATCAAAAGCTCACGAATACGGTTTAAAAACGATGTTTCAAAAGGGATGCGCAACGATTCGAAATGCGGCTGACGGTTTGGTTATATTAAAAGCTTACACAATTTGTATGTAGTAAGGATACAATTCAAACATGTCATTTTTCTCGTGCTAATAATGAAATGAATGATGAAATAGCATAATCGTTATGGCCATATAAATTTGTATGTAGTAAGGATACAATTCAAACATGTCATTTTTCTCGTGCTAATAATGAAATGAATGATGAAATAGCATAATCGTTATGGCCATATAAATTTTCAAGGTTTAAGTGAACTGTCCTCAAAAAACATTGTGAATTGAATAGATTCAATTCCTAATACGAGAGATATCGTTTGCGTAACTTGCATAAAAAGCAAAATATGCCCAGAAGCATTTTCACTCTCGGAAAATTGTGCGAAAAACATTTTAGACCTTATTCATTTCGATGTGTGTGGACATTTTGATACACGGTCGCACAGTGGCTCTCGTTATTTCTTAACTTTCACTGACGATAAATCACGGAGGATGTGTGTATATTTTTCAAGGTCAAAAGACCAAGTTTTCGAATCATTTAAAACAGTGATCGAATTGCAAAGCAGATGCAAACTAAAAAAATTACTTACCGACAATGGCGGTGAGTATTGTTCATATAGAATGGTACATTCTAATAGGTTAGTATGCTAATATGTTGGTACATTCACAAATAAGTGCGAGCTATTGGGCAGAATCAGTGGCTTGTGCGACATACAACGCAATCAAGCTTATCCATTACTCTTAAAAAACACAGCACAACAAATTTCGCCAAAAGGCCAAGAAATATGTCATGGTTAGATATGACAGCGAAGCGAATCCTATAGGCAACAAAATTGTGGTCAGAAGAGATGTGAAGTTTAACGAAAACGTGATGATGGAAAGTAATAACATAACCGATTTTTCATAGGTGGAAATGAGGAGTTTCAACAAAGAAGACAGCAATGGGGAGCAGAATAATAAAATATCTGAATCACAATCTGATTACGAAGACGCTCAAGAGATCCCAAAAAGGTTTAAAGCAGACCTGGTAGGTAAAAAATTTTGAGAACTGGTGCTTCGGGCAGACCAAGTAATGAATTTACATAATTTGTTTAACATAAAACGTTGAGCCACCATCATGTGTTGAATATTCTATGGAGAGGGAAAACTCGCATGAGTGGCAGCGTGCTTGGGTTTAAAAGAAGAGAAAATTAGTTCCTAGAGATACTTAATAGTATTGTATGTGCATTTTTCGTTTAATTTACTTTTGTATGATGACTAGTAGTCAGTCATGTGCAAAATCAAAATGTGCAACACTAATATTGTTACCTTATTTTGCAACCCTATCTACTTAGAAACAATAAAGTTATTCAAGAGGTTATGTTAGAAAGGAAGGTGTTTTTCTTATATAAAATATTTATTTATACGTGGTCTGTTCAAAACGTATCGCGAATTTTGAATTTCAAAATGTGGCTGCCGCGATTCGAGCAATTCCTTTTGTTTTTAGGTTGCCAGCACCTGTGTAAAATGTTTTCATCAAAAATACGATGCATATCGTTCCACAACCACCGTATTCCCCTGACTGAGTGACTTCTGGCTATTCTCTAAGCTCAAACGACCGCTTCGCGTTTCGAAGCCCGCTTCGCGGACACCGTTTTGAATAGAAAGATGAAATAAAAGCAAAACCGAAGAATCCAAATCCCTGTTGCATTGCGGTGGTCGAAAAATTGAAACTGGTGCGGTTGGTGCGCACCTAACAGTGGAGCATAGATTTTTAAACTTGTGACTCGTGACAGTCCTCGTCATAAAGTTTGGGAACACCTGCAAGAATTGCGTCATCTGCAATTCACGTTTCTCAAAAATAATAATAGCAAGTTTAATAATAATAATTTTGTTGTTGTTTTATATAATAAAGTGTGTTGCTGTTGACGTAGATGTCGATTTAGATGTACACCCCGCTATACCGATGTCTTCCTCTCGATTTGTTGTATAGGAATGCTGTTGCTGGGTAGCTGACTTGGTTATAGTTGTGTTGTAGACGAAACGGCCGCTGTTAACATTCGCTTTCATTTCTCTTCTCTCGTGTTTGTTTGTTATTTGTAGTACCGGTTTTCTGAATTTATATCCCACATTATTATGTGTAGGTAACATTATATGGGATTCTGGGATTAATGATTGTTAGTGGGGCCGTTTGTTGCTGGAGTAAACTGCTCCTTTGTAGAGTATTAAATGTATCTACTGCTATTTCCAACATTTCTCTAGGGTTTTTCCCGTAACACATAACATATAAAATCTAAACGTGGCATCTCTGAATCCTGTTTTAAGAGATGTTCTAGCTGTTGTCTCTATCATGTTTAAGAGCGCACTATCATCGACACTCTTATAAAAGTTTCTCGTTATTTCGATGTCCTGAGTTCCTAGGATATTTAACCGTCTTCCGAATTATCGAATATCCTCATTGCGTATACAATTTTGTAGTCCTGTTATTCGAGAATCTAGGGAAACCGAAAGTAGGTAAGCTCTTTTATCATTAAATGCAATTATTCTAAATGCAATTCCCGAAACGTGTTGAACTATCTAGCGTCTCTATGTAATCTCTGTTTGATACAATCTATGTAATCTTGTATGTTTCCTAGAGTAGCTTGAAGCTAACACACATCTCTCAACTCATCTCTCTCAAGTCTGGTGACTATGTTCCTGAAAACAGTGGAACAAGACTGCTTCTTATCTTCACCATTTCTGCTATACCCATTGATCATGAACGCCTGGTCACCTCATGCGCAATGCTCTGCTGTCAAACCTGTCAAAATTTTTTATGTGTCATCGGTATTTTTGTTGGTTATTGCAAATTTGACGTTGAAACCGCGTGGTCGTTTTATAAGCTGTTTTTTCCTACTTTACCAAAATTTGAAACATGTATTCAATTTTAACTTAAACCCAATATTATTTACTGCACTTTCGTCATAACTATGCAAAAATAAAGAAATTCAAATACAGTCCATATAATCAAAACGCAAAGAATAGTTTGTTCATCATCATAAAGTTTGGTCCTAATCGAGCCAGATCTAGTGGAATTAATCAGCAATGGGAGCAACTCAGTACTCAGTACTTACGCAGATTCGAGGTAGGTTAAAAACGTCAATTACGAAAGCTTATACCTTCGCACAGCAGTCAGTTGAGAGCGTTACCTTTGAGCAAGTAGTCACGCGGTTGGAACGACTGGAGCAGGCTTTTGAGGCATTCACGCAAAATACAGACAGCATTCTGCCTCTCACAGATGCAACGGCTTATACCGATCCAAATGTGGATTTCGATGAGTATGAAGAGAAGTACTTGGCAGCTCGGGCATTGTTGCTATCGTTGGAGACTAGGTTACGTCCGCAACTGGAATCTACAAATCGATCACCAAGCATAGCTCTGTTGGCGGAGCAGCAAGCTTCGTTTTTGCAGCAGGTTTCTAGTGCTAGCGCACCCAGCGCAGTTAATGAATTACCCAAAATCAATATTCCGAAGTTCTCTGGAGATTATAGTGAATGGCCGTCGTTTAGTGACATTTTCTCGAGTAGTGTCGCCACAAGATCAAGACTTTCCAACACGCACAAATTATATTATTTAAAGAGTGTGTTACAGGATGACGCTGCCGAGTTAATTCGACATATAGCGGTAACGAAATCCGCGTTCGAGACAGCTTGGGCGCGCCTCAAAGAGCGATATGATCGACCGCGGCAAATAATCAACTCCTTTATCGATCGGTTTGTGTCACTGCCGACTACATCTCATGAGGAAGCTCCTATGTTACGTCAGATTTCAGACGGAGCAAACGCGGTGTTAAGAGGTTTGACCTCCGTAGGATATGAGGACCGCGACTGCTGGTTGATTTTCATTTTATTGAAGAAGCTTGACTCGAACACTGCTCGGAAGTGGATACACGAAAGCAGAAGTATGGTTCGTCCAACGATTCACAGTTTTCTTGAGTTTCTCGATTCACGATGTGAGGAGCTTGAACTAGGAGCTGCAAACTGCAATTCAGCCACGAAACATAAGTCGGGGAAGTGTAAACCTACAAGGTCATTTGTTACCGGCCAACAGAAATCAACTCGCTGTTATATTTGTGAGGGAGCCGATCACATTTTGCACAAATGTGAGTCGTTTCTAAAGCTAAGTGTTAAAGATCGGCGGCGACAAGTAAGAGAAAAGTCTCTTTGCTTCAATTGTCTTCAACATGGACACTCGGTGGCTCAGTGTCGTTCCAAATTCAACTGCAGAGTATGCCACCAACGTCACCACACTCTCGTGCACGACCCAGCAGAGCGGTCGGCAGCCACGACTTCAGCGTCGGCGTTGGCATCGGCAGTTTCAGTAAGCACTGATGAAGGGTCAGTGTCAGCAGTGAAACACGCGGCGACAGCGGTCAGCGCCAGTTGGGGTTTCACTTACATCGGTTGGAGCCAGGACGAAGGAATTAACACCAATTTTACCTACTGCATTGGTCAATGTCGTGGATGTTCACGGTCAAACCGTCACGTGCAGAGCCCTGCTCGATTGCGCTTCAGAATTATCATATATATCGGAACATTGCATACAGCGCCTGGGCATATCACGCACACATTCTCGTATCCTAGTCACAGGCATTGCCTCAGCCAATGCCGATTACACACGCGGCCGTTGCCTTGCCCGCATACAGTCGCGCATCAATACATTTGGATTCAACGCATGCCTATACATTTTACGCCAGATCACTGCCTCACTGCCATCTACTCGGGTGCGTGATATGATGATGCCGTCACTGCAAGGGTTAACACTTGCAGATCCAACCTTTAATGTTACAGCGCCCATTGACATCTTGATTGGTGGCCAGTATGTTTGGGATATTTTCACGACAGAGAAGCAAGCTGATCCAGAAGGAAACATAATAGCAGTGTCATCCCTATTTGGTTGGGTGGTAACTCAAGGTAAATCGCGACCAGCTACGCATTCAGTCTCATTCGTCACGTTGGTTGACATTGATGCGTCGATTCGGCGTTTATGGGAGTTAGAGGATACCTCCCCGCCTGCTGCTGATCCGAACGAAACTTTAGTTGAACAACACTTTGTTAAAACTCATACACGTGCGCTCGATGGAAGATACGTAGTACATCTTCCATTTAAGGGAACAACGCCTCAATTTGCAGGCACAGTTTCAGGTGCTTTGTCTCGCCTTTATTCGTTGGAACGTCGTTTCAACAAAGATGAGCAGCTGCGTGAGCAATATACGGCTTTCATGCAAGAGTATATACGTCTGGGACACATGAGGCAACTTACAACCCAGGAGTTATCGACCTCGAGCGAGGCGGTGTTTTATTTACCACATCATCCCGTGCTGGGCAAGAAGCTACGCGTCGTGTTTGACGGCTCGTACAAAGGCGGAGGTGATATCTCGCTAAACGATTGTCTTCATGTCGGACCCAACCTTCAACGAGACTTGTTCTCAGTCTGCGTGCGATTTCGGTTTCATCGGTTTGCCTTCTCGGCCGATATCGTAAAGATGTTTCGTCAGATATGGGTTACCGAAGCTCATCGTAATTTTCAACGAATCGTATGGAGGGAATCTTCTGCAGAACCTGTACAGCATTTTCAGTTATGCACCGTTACGTATGGTACTTCCTGCGCACCATTCCTTTCGGTTCGAGTTTTGAAGCAATTGTCGGAAGATTACCGGACAGAGTTTCCTTGGGCTTCAAAGGTGGTGGCAAAAGATTTCTACGTGGATGATGTACTATCTGGCGCAAATACAGAAGCTGAGGTAAAGCAATTACAACATGAGCTAATTAATCTGTTTTCTCGAGCAGGTATGCAATTAAGTAAATGGGTATCTAACGCGAACGGTACGAATGTTAATCGCCTTCAGCAGTCAATTGAAATTCCTTTACAAGACGATTCCAAAGACCCGAAAATCCTTGGGTTGCATTGGAAACCGGAGACAGACTGTCTTCATTATCATGTACGGATACCCTGCGCTGGTGTTACAAGGCGTCAGGTACTATCTGAGATCTCCAGCGTTTTTGACCCCTTGGGTCTGTTGGCTCCAGTGACAACGCGGCTTAAGATCTTCTTTCAAGAATTGTGGCTGACAGACTTAGGATGGGACGACCCATTGCCAGCAAATCTCTTAAACTGGTGGACTGCGTGTCGTCAAGATATGCATCTAATACGAGAGATTTCAGTATCACGATTCATTCCAACAAACGAGCACGTCCTCGAGATTCACGGGTTCTGTGACGCATCTACAAAAGCTTACGCGGCAGCAGTTTATTGTCGAGAGGTGACATCAGACGGGAAGGTCACGGTGACTCTCATGGCATCCCGTACTCGAGTGGCTCCACTGAAACCGGTATCGGTACCACGTCTCGAGTTATGTGGAGCATTGCTGTTATCACGGCTAATTAAACGGTTTCAATCGATCGACTTGGGAAAGCCACTTAAACTATACGCCTGGACGGACTCCACGGTGGTACTCGCATGGTTGTCACAGGCACCTAATAAATTAAAGACATTCGTCGCCAATCGTACAGCTGAAATCATTGATGTCCTTCCTCGTTACCTTTGGAACCATGTCACCTCTGGCGAAAACCCGGCAGACTGCGCATCAAGAGGGTTGAGAGCCTCAGAACTGATGGCTTATGATCTCTGGTGGAAGGGCCCCAGCTGGTTACATGGAGAAAGGTTACTCAAACAAGAACTTGATAAACTTATTAACCCGAATATCGTTTCAGCTAAAGGTTTTGAGGCAGAGCTGAAGCATACTACTGTCTCGGTGGTAAACAGGCCCATCGAGGAGATTGAAATGTGTAACGGGCTTTTACACAGGCTATCTTTATGGAGAACTGCAGTTCGAGTAACTGCAGTTCGAGTAGCCTACGTTCAACGCTTTACAAGGAAATGCCGCCGTCGCAAGCCGCTAGACACAGTTGACGAGATCCGGATAGCGCGCGTCCTTCTGTTGCAGCACGCGCAGCTAGCGTTTGCGGATGATATCGCAGCTCTTACTGCTACCCACGAGCTAAACGCACGGTCTAAACTAAAGCATTTGGCTCCGTTCATCGACTCCTCAGGACTGCTTCGGGTAGGCGGACGAATTTGTCATTCCAATTTACCATTTGCTACGAAACACCCGATATTGCTTCCCAAAGCTAGTCAAGTAACAGAATTGATTTTGCACGATGAGCATATACGAAATCTACATCCGGGTGTTTCCACGCTCTTTGTGATCGTTCGTCAAAAATACTGGATCCTAGGTGCACGTAATTTGATCCGAAAACTCACCCATCATTGCCTGAAGTGCTTTCGCCAACGTCAACTTACGACCAAACAACTCATGGCTGATCTTCCATCATACCGAGTGCGACAGGCATATCCCTTTGAGAGGACCGGTTGTGATTACGCGGGTCCATTTACACTTAAGTTGTATCACGGACGAAACGCACGAACCACTAAGGGTTACATAAGTCTCTTTGTATGCATGGTAACATCCGCAGTGCACTTGGAACTCGTGGCCAACCTAACTACCGACGCGTTTTTGGCTTCACTGCGATGCTTTATGGCGAGACGTGGGAAATGTGCGCAAATATTTAGCGACAACGGGAGGAATTACGTGGGCGCTGCCCACGTTCTCAATCAGCTCATCAACTCTCAGGAACACAACGAAACTGTAGCAACAACGCTGGCCAATGACGGAATCCGCTGGAGCTTTATTCCACCCAATGCTCCACACTGGGGTGGAATGTGGGAGTCAGCGGTACGATCAGTGAAGTTGCATTTACGACGCGTAATTGGTGAAACCGTTCTCACTATCGAGCAGATGCGGACATTGTTGGTACAAATTGAAGGCGTGGTGAATTCAAGACCTCTAGGAACCGCCTCTGATGCTCACATTGGGTACTTGTCGCCATCACACTTTCTTATTGGAAGGCCATTAACACTTTTGCCGGAGGATGATTTAAGAGATGTACCTGTTTCCCGGCTGAGTTACTGGCAGCACGTTCAATCTATGATGCAAGGTTTTTGGCGTCAATGGCACCACGAATATCTTACTTCGTTGCAGCAACGACCAAAATGGGACACGCGACAACCGAATCTCGAGCTGGATGCGCTCGTCGTTATCAAGGATCCAAATTCACGCCCAGGTAATTGGTGTTTAGGCCGAGTAATTGAAGTTCATACCGGAAAGGACGGGCTGGTCCGTGCGGCAACGATAAAAACGGCGCAGGGAACTTCGACTCGTCCGATATCAAGATTAGTCGCATTACCTGTATCCTGAGACCATGTCTCAGCGCTGGCCGGGATGATCATGAACGCCTGGTCACCTCATGCGTAATGCTCTGCTGTCAAACCTGTCAAACTTTTTTATGTGTCATCGGTATTTTTGTTGGTTATTGCAAATTTGACGTTGAAACCGCGTGGTCGTTTTATAAGCTGTTTTTTCCTACTTTACCAAAATTTGAAACATGTATTCAATTTTAACTTAAACCCAATATTATTTACTGCACTTTCGTCATAACTATGCAAAAATAAAGAAATTCAAATACAGTCCATATAATCAAAACGCAAAGAATAGTTTGTTCATCATCACCCATCTTAGATTGTTCTGCCCCTGGTTGTTTAAATTTAAGAAACGAATGTGAGTGATATCTCTTCGGACTGACTATGGCTTGGGTGGGATCCTTATGGTATAGTGTCTGGTCGTTAGCTAGTTCTTTTTCTTGTTTTAGACGCCTGTTTTTCTTTCAATTCTTGAATTCTTGTATGCCTCTAAGAATGCACAAACAGGGCGCGTAATTACGCTATGTCGGGCGAAGATTTACGCGATGGAAGTCAGACAGAGCACGAAACGACAAGTCAGATGTGTGTATCTGTGAACAGTAAAATGCCGTATTGGTAGAAACGATTTTATTATTATGGTATTTAACTCTTTTCC
This sequence comes from Myopa testacea, assembly GCA_949629155.1. Taxonomy (NCBI): domain Eukaryota; kingdom Metazoa; phylum Arthropoda; class Insecta; order Diptera; family Conopidae; genus Myopa; species Myopa testacea. The sequence continues at coordinate 58,019,344 of OX451345.1, forward strand.
TAGGAAGTTTTGTTATTTGTTGTGAAATTTTTGTATTTTTAATGTTTGTTTTTGATGTGAAATATTGAATTTGTATTTTAAATGTGAATACTTAGATTAGAATTGTATATATCCACGACTTTAATAATTGTAAACTATAACTTAAATTGGTGTAAATAAAAGTGCGAAATAAAAGTTAATAATGCAACAATTGGCAACACAATAAATTGTAGTGCTGAGCATTTTCATATTCACACAATACACAATACTAGTACAAAATTCTGTAACACTTTTCAACGCGCTACTCGGCGTAAATATCAACGCCGCTGAAGTAAACAAAACAATTTCTCTGTCTGACGTGGTCCATAAGAACCTGTGCAATACAACGTTGAAAAACTGTCGCTCCGCCCGACATACTACAGTACCTAAATCAGTGCGTCGTGCGTTGCGTTGTTTCATGCATCTTCAAAACAACGATGCGCTAAATCGAACTTTACTCCAATTCGTCAACATATGTTTCTGACAACAAGTCTTTTAACATTCACACTCACATGAACATTTTTTAAAAATTTGCTGCTAACTTCACTTCGTAGCGCATACCAAAATTCGAGATTTGAATGCTCTCCGTCAGTGCGTTGCTTATTTCAGTCATTTCCATTAGACTGCGTTTTCCAATTTTATTTGACAGCAACGCATCGCACGACGCTTTGATTTAGGTACCATAGATAGCGTAATTACGCACTCTGTTTGACGTCCACTTAACGTATACTCCTTTTGGGTACAGTTTTCTTTCACAGTTCTTATAAACAATCGTATTCGTACTCATTCGTTACACCTGCAATCGTCTATTTTGGTTTCGGCTTTAGTTGGAGAAGAAATTTCTTCAGAACAATTGTTTCTTGTTGACGCAGGGAGAAATTCTGTGAACTATAAATGACTTTCATATTCTATAATATAATAACTTTCCATTAGTAAGGATTAACTAACGAATTTTCATCCCATTAATGCAAAATGTCATCTCATTGGTGTGATAACATTCACACTACAGTGTTTACTCCACGCGATTATCAAGTAGAACTCTTAGGTTCAGCTTTTGAGAGAAACACCATGATTTGTTTGGGACACAAATCGTCCAAAGAGTTCATTGCACTTAAGCTTCTTCAAGAATTAGCTAAAGAAGCTGGAGCCAGAAACAAGGTTTGCATTTACCTCACTTGCCATGGGCCACCATCAATACACACAATGGTGGAGTACTTGACGGATCTAAAAACTTTTCTTAATGTATCGGAAACCGATTATATCAATGAATTACCAACTGGCTATGACTTGTTCATCATTCAACCAAAGAGTTTTTTGACAATTTTACAAAAGCAGTCAATAACCATGGAGAAAGTTCAGTTGCTTATATTGGAAGACTGCCACGAAGTGGATGTGTACATGGATCTCTTACCGATATTCAATGAATTTTATTGCTGCTCGAATAGTAATAAATTGCCGAAAGTCTTGGGTTTAGCCGGACCATTACATAATGCTGGTTGCGAGCTCCAAGAGTTGGGAGCAGTGGTCAGCACTTTGGAAGAAAATATGTGTTGCAAAGCTGAAACTGCAAGCGACATTGTTACTGTATTGAGGTATATTTAAGCTCAAATTAGTTATAAAGAAGGTACAAATTAAACGTTATTTATGATTCATATTTAAGATATTGTCCAAAACCCATTGAATATATTTTACAATGTGCACCATATAATGGCAATGAATTGACTGCAGTACTGGATGATATTATTTATTCACGTAAATTATTTCTGAATGATCATCGTTACGACCCTACGGAGATCTATAATACTGACGAATTTTTAGAAGAGTTAAAAGGTTTGAGAATTACTTGAAATTCCGGTACCAATTCCCACAAATTTGTAATCTCCTAGATATACCCGATCCAAAAAGGGAGCCACTCGATTTCCTCAACACTATATTAGAAGTGCTGCACGAAATGGGTCCTTGGGCAGCTCATCGTATAGCTCTTAGTTTGTTTCAGCGCATAGAGAAACAAAAAATAAAAACTCCACATGAACGTCATTACATTTTGCTATGCTTGGTGAATACCGCGCTCATTGAAATTCACACCATATGCGAGCATACTTTCCGTAATTGTAAAAACCAAAAAGAATTGATTGAGAAATATTCTAGTCCCAAAGTATTGCGCTTATTAGAGGTATTACGTTTATTCAAGCCTGAACATTTGGCGTCGAAAAATGAAACTATTAAGAAGATCAAAAATGATCTCGAGTACATTGATTTTAAAAAATTAAGTCGTTCACTTGAATATAGTTGTCAAAGTGTGGAGGACCTTAATAAGCAACAGCTGGCATTGCGATCACTCGTTGAGAACCTAGATCCCATTGCACACGACACGGAAATATTAAATCCTGCTTTAAATGTACAAAATAAATTAACAAACCAAGCATATATGCCGCTAAAGATAAAAACGGAATTGAATCATCAAGTTAATCATGGACGAACAAAGCGTCGTCCTGGTATTACGCGTCGGCAAAATCGCGATACAGCGGGTGGTTCCGAAACACTTTGTGCTTTAATATTTTGTGATTACAACCACACAACAAAACTTCTTTTCGAGCTTTTATCTAATATGAGTCGTCATGATGTAGATCTAAAATTTCTGAAATGCCAATTTACAACTGATCGCGTTGCCGATCCCCTTACGGAAGCTAAGGAGGCCGAAATAGAACATCGTCGTCAGGAGGATGTGTTGAAACGATTTCGTATGCACGACTGCAATGTGTTAATTGGAACTTCTGTCTTAGAAGAGGGAATCGATTTGCCCAAATGCAATTTGGTAATTCGTTGGGATCCACCCAAAACATACCGCAGCTATGTGCAATGTAAAGGACGTTCTAGAGCGGTACCAGCCTATCATATAATTTTGGTTGCACCACGATTTAATATGGAAGCACATACGAAGGTACACATCAGAGAACAACTGAGCGATTGTAGCCATAGATTTGTGTGCCAAAATGAAAAATCCTTAGACAGTAACGTTTTGCAAGAGTCTGAATTATCAAACGAAGATGAGGATGAAGGTGGTCTTCGAAATCAATACACAAAAAAAGGTTCTGCAAAAGGTTTTGTAAAGATACTAAATCCAGAGGTCATAACTAACAATCCACCAACATCTACTGAGATCACATTGAAAGAGATAAAAGATGAAATCACTGCAATTGAAATGTATAAAAGCAAATATGAAAATAATACAGAAGAGGTAACAGAAGTCATTGATATTTGCAGTAATTTCGAATTGACAGAAAATTCGAGAAAAAAAATCGACAAGAAATTCGAGTTGCCATCAGAAAACGGAAAATATACTCCTTATTTCGAAGTTATAGACCTAACTGATGCTATCTCCAAGTTAAATGGAAAATTAAAGAATCCATTAATAACCCAATCCAGGACAAAAAAAAATCTTAGTAACACAGATGAAAGTGAAGTGCATTTAAAAAGTAAATGTTATGTCAACGAATTGGATAATAAAGAAAACACCGAAGAAGTTTCCAGTGGCATGGAATTAATGGTGAAAACAACAAATGATATGGTTCACCAATTAGCGCAATATCGTGAAATTGAGAAGGTGTTTAGAATTATTGCAATAGTTTTACATTAGATCACAAATTTAATTGTTGATAGATTGATTGAAAGAATATTTATATATTTTATAAATTTACTATTATATTATAATAATCGTTATATACACATCGGTATGTAGACATACATATCTATGTGTATAGAAAATGATTATATGCTTCGCATGTATGATTCATTCATTCATTTTACATGATTCACTGCTTTTATTTTTTTTCAGATATTGTTACAAAAATGTGCAAATTCTGAACCACCTGAAAGTGAACATCGATATGCCGATAAGTTTACACCTTACGTTACCGCTTATAAACCCCTTGCAAATATGCTAACAGGTTGTTCAGTTGATCTTAGCTCGGCAGTTGCTTTAGTGAATAAATATTGCTCAAAGCTGCCTAGTGATACGTTTACTAAGCTAACTCCAATCTGTCGTTGTGAAACAACAGTGCGAAACGGCGTGCAAATGTTTCAGTATACTTTGCGTCTTCCAATTAATTCTCCACTCAAATATGATATTGTGGTAACGATACGATCAGTTTTCGAGTGGATATATACATTTCCTAATTAACTTCCTTACAGGGAGTTCCAATGTGCACAGAGATATTAGCTAGAAGAATGGCTGCTCTTCAAGCGTGCAAAGAATTACATATTTCTGGCGAATTAGATGATAGTCTTCAGCCGATTGGAAAGGAGGGCTTTAAAGCCATTGAACCTGACTGGGAGATTTTCGAGTTAGAAGAACAAGATGAGTTAATTGTAAGGGACAATTCAGAACCTCGCCCAGGCACTACAAAACGCAGACAATATTATTATAAGAGAGTACGTACAATTACAAATGTAATGGCTCAGGAATTTTTATTTACATTTGCATTTTCTAGATTGCCTCCGAATTCTGTTATTGCAGGCCCACCGTGGGTACCCCTTGTTATTTGTATTTCCTCGATTTAACGTTACAGTGTCCTATACCTGAAGAACAAAATACACGTGGGCGAAAAATATATCCACCAGAAGATGCGCAACAAGGCTTCGGTATTCTAACCTTAAAGAAAATACCAAAAGTCAGTTCATTTCCAATATTTACACGTTCTGGCGAAGTTAAGGTGTCTATCCGACTTTGTCGGGATATGGTAATTTTGACAGAACAGCAAATACGATGCATCAATGTGTTCCTGAATTATACTTTTACTAATGTCTTGCGTTTGCAAAAATTCCTAATGCTTTTCGATCCTGATTCAACGGAAAACTGTATCTTCATTGTTCCAACTACAAAATGTTTCAATACTAAAAATGAAGCAGAACATCAAGTAATTGATTGGACATTTTTAGAAATAATTGAAAGGAATGCTAATATGATGCCTACAATTGTACCGAAGGAAGTTCGTCGAACACAGGAATTTTGTGCCAGCAAATTTAAAGATGCCGTCGTCATGCCTTGGTATCGCAATCAGGATCAACCTCAATATTTCTATGTAGCTGAGATTTGTCCACAACTAACACCACTTAGTTGTTTTCCTGGGGAAAATTATAGGACATTTAAGCATTACTATTTCTTAAAATATGGCATTACCATACAAAATGCTAAGCAGCCATTGCTAGATGTGGATCACACCAGTGCACGGTTGAATTTTCTTACACCACGGTACGTTAACCGAAAAGGTGTGGCTTTACCAACAAGTTCAGAGGAAACTAAACGTGCCAAACGCGAGAATCTCGAACAGAAGCAGATTTTGGTTCCAGAATTATGCACAGTGCATCCTTTTCCAGCCTCATTATGGCGCATTGCCGTGTGTCTTCCCTGCATTTTATATCGAATTAATGGGTTACTGTTGGCTGATGATATACGAAAAAAGGTATCACACGACATTGGTTTAGGCCAGCAAGAAATTGATAATGATTTTGAATGGCCAATGTTGGATTTTGGTTGGAGTTTGTCGGAGGTCTTACGGAAATCAAAAGAATGTACACAGAAGTGTGATATTGCAATCGGAGAAGTAGTTGATAATAAAAAAGCGGAAGATAAATCAGAAAAAGAAGAAAATATCAAAATAGAAAAACACCAACTTTTAAATCGTAAAACTGCAAACGATATTCTTATTAAGGCAGAGAAACAATTAGAAGTAAGTATTTATATTGAAAAATTTCCTAAAAATTTTGAGTTAAATTTGAAATAAACTCGTATATGAGTGGATTATTATTACTAGGGTCGGTCCTGGTCGAAATTTCGACAATTTCAATTTTTACATAATTCTTTTTTATTATAAAATTCTTTAATATAACTAATATAAAATTCAAATTAATTGCTCGTTTATAAATAGCAACAACGCCTCCTGTCAACCTTACTCAATTAACCAAATCGTCTTGGTATGCACACCAGAAATTTTAGCAACGAAATTTTGCGTTTACTTACGTCAAGTTTTTTATACCCTACACACGAAGTGAATAGGGTATATTCACTTACTGCTTCCGTTTGTAACGCATTAAAGGAGGCGTGACAGGTATAGAAAAGTATATATATTCTTGATCAGCGTGACCTCCTGAGTCGATTTAGCCATGTCCGTCTGTCTGTCTGTCTGTCTGTCTGTCTGTCTGTCTGTCTGTCTGTCTGTCTGTGGAAATCACGATTACAAGAGAACGAATAGATATATCTTCATCAAACTTTGCACGAATATTGTATATCACTAGAAACTCATCGCTATTGAAAATGGCCAACATCGGACCATTACCACGCCTACTTTTTATAGTGAATATAAACTCATCCATGCTTATAGCTCAATTTATCAGCTTGTAATATGAATTTGAGGTTGAAATTTTATTCACAAATCAACTGTCTCTGACCAAAACAGATCACCAAAAATGGGCGTGGTCCGCCCACTAATTAAATAAAACTCGATTACAGGAGAACGAATAGAGATATTTTCATCAAATTTGGCACGAATATTCTCTGTCGTCACAGGCTATTTGGGATTGAAAAGGAAACAAATTAGACAATTGCCACGCCTAATTTTTAAGTAAACGTGTGTAGGGTATATGAACTTCGGCCAGGCCAAAGTTAACACTCTTTCTGGTTAATTTCTTACAACCTAAAGAAATCAGCTAGAGGAATTTCTAGCGATATATGTATGTATTCATTTTTCCCCACATTTCGCCACAGTGCTTTTTTTTCTTCAAAAGAGCAGAAAAAGTCAGAAAAACTTTTTTCGATGACTTAAAATAAAAGTTAAACTTTTAACTTCATAACTATGGCCCTCCTACGATATCGGAAGGACCACTTATCTTCTGTCCAAACCCAGGAAAGATACTGCCTGATTAATTGCGGTACTGACTGGTCACTGGCTGGTAGGACGGCACGCAGGTAGGCTGGGCCATAGCTATAACTCGTTCTGTCGTAGCTGCTTGTATCCCAGCAAGGAAGAGACGGTAGAGCACTACCTCTGCACCTGCCCTGCTTTATCTCGCAGTAGAATGGCACTCCTGGGGAAACCCTTTTTCAAGGACCTGGACAACCTACCCAACGTCAAGCTTGACAGTCTTTTATCATTTCTGAACAGGACGAAATGGCTGTAGAGCTCGCCAGCGCAGCACTCCTGCGTACCCTCACCGGCTATAGTTTCACGTAGTATTAAAATGACACATCTGTGCTACTTAGTCCTGTCCCCCAAGCGTTGGGCGCAAGGCGCCACCCAAACTAACTAACTAACTTATATTTTGAAAACTTTTGTTAATAATTGCGTAATTTCTTTGCCGTTTGATCATAAATGATAATTATAATAGAAAAGAGCGAGTAAGTTCTATGCGTAATTACAAAAAAACACTGAGTAAAAAAACTGGAAACAAACTAAACTTAATTATTTCTATATTGTAGAAAACCTGATTTTTATTTTCTGAAATAAGTCTAAGTGGCAAGTTATTTTTTAGGATACTTCTTTAATAGAAATTGGAACGTGGTCAAATGATATGGCTGATAATCTTCAAAATAGTAAATGTGACATCGATGATGGCGAATTTATGGAATTCTTCCCTCCGAATGTGAGTTTCTGTGATGGTTCATTTGGTACGTAATATTTATTTAAAGCACACATAGACAAAAACAGATATAACATTCAGATTTCATAATTCGTCAAATAGATCACCCTTTGCCATTTAGCTCACCAACGTTTTGGGATTTAAAAAAAGGCAACGCCATATTAAACGATTGTGCCACTGAAACGCAATTTAATGCAACACATAAGATGAAAAATAATAAACATCAAAATGCCGCATTTACGTATTACGATTCCGATGATTCGTACGCATCTAGTTATGACGACGGATTGCACAACGATGCCTACACTAGTGAGGAAGATAATGAAGATAATGGACAATTACGAATAGCATTTACATCAAAAAATGAGGCCGAGTCTGTTGAAACTGAACAGGAAATTCAAAAACGCAACAAACAACTTTCCATAATTAAAGAAACAACAGCGAATGAACGCAATTATCAGAAGACAAAAAATTTAAAAGCGGGTTACAATCTTGCAAGCTTACTTCATCGCAACAAAAAAGAAAGTAACTCGATAGAGGATTTTAATTCATCTACAGAACTTTTTAAAAGAGATATGAAAACATCTGGTATGCTTGTGGAATATGATAAATCTATACAGCTACAGAAACGGGAAATGATTTCAGAAGAACAAACGGTAAAAGATATAACATTAAGCAATTTTCAAAAAATGCTACCCTATGTGAAGCTTGTTGATATAGAAGAAGTGCTGAAGTTGCGTTCAGATGCACTTACTATTGATGATATTGTTCAATTTAATCTCAAGTATATGAAGCTACACTCGGACGAAATATTTACAATAGTAGGCCGTGGCGATCTTTTTGACCGTTTCAATGATAAAGCAAATTTAAAAATTTTAAAAAACTGCGAGAACAGCCCGAAGGAAATAAAATTTAATTCTCAAAATATAAAAGGAGATAAATTACAGCTGGAATCACCGCTAGAAAAGGAAGCCAAATTGTCAGTAAATAATACAGATACAAGGGATTCCCATTTCAGTTTTGATTATCAGCCAGAATTATTGCATCATCCCGGTCCAAGTCCTAGCATAATACTGCAGGGTTTAACAATGTCGAATGCCAATGATGGCATCAATTTAGAACGTTTGGAAACAATTGGTGATTCATTTTTAAAGTACGCAATTACCACTTATTTATACATTACTTACGAGAATGTACATGAAGGTAAATTAAGTCATTTGCGTTCAAAGCAAGTGGCAAACTTAAATTTATACCGTTTGGGACGTAAAAAAAGGTTAGGAGAATATATGATTGCAACTAAATTTGAGCCTCATGATAATTGGTTGCCGCCTTGCTATTATGTTCCCAAAGAACTTGAGAAAGCACTTATTGAAGCAAAGGTACGTATAATTTTGTAAGACCACCGCCATTAAGATATAAATTGATTTTTAGATTCCTCCACATCATTGGAAGCTAGTCGATTTACCAAATATAAAAAAATTAACGAGCACTGAGATTTGTGAGCTAGTTCGTCAGAAAGCGGATTCAATGGGACTGATCAGCGATGTAAGTTTGTAACTTAAACAGGTTGATGAAGAATCCAAAATTATAGACAAAATGAAAATTAGTTTAGAAGAAAGTTTTAATGTGAATATTTAGAAAGGGGTATTTATTAAAAAAAATATGGCGCAACAAAATTTTTCACATATGTTTTCGTATACGTATTAAGACACAAGTTTTTATAACAGTCGAAAATTAAAAAGAAGCAATTAAAGTAAATTTTAACTGGATAAACAAATGTCGCAACTTTTCAGTTAATTACTCAACTTCCTTTCAGTCGATTAATGCTATCGATCCGAAACATATTGCCATCCTTAAGTCATATAAGGGAATAAATTACAGAAAAACAAAGAAAATTTGTTCCTATCCATTATTATTGTTATTATATTTGATTTCTAGGATCCAGTTTATACTGAGGATATAAGTATTCAAGATGAATCATCTGACTTCACCTGTTTCATACCATACAATTTAGTGACCCAGCATAGTATACCAGGTTTGTTATTCGATTTACAAGCCAAAACAATTTCTTAGCCAATGTTCTTTTATAGACAAATCTGTGGCAGATTGCGTAGAGGCACTTATTGGAGCTTACCTAATTGAATGTGGACCTCGTGGAGCCTTGCTATTCATGGCTTGGCTTGGTATACGTGTTCTACCGTTCTTACGAAAACCGTATGAGCCGTTAGAATTACGTAAACCCGGCAGCACTAATCCCACTACCGATAATAAAATTACTGTATACGGCGAGTGGGCACCACCGAAAAGTCCTCTTTTACACTATTCACCAAATGCAAGAGAGGAGCTGGAATCGCTGTTAGATGGATTTGACGAATTTGAAGCAATACTCGGTTATCGATTTCGTGATCGTTCATACTTACTGCAGGCAATGACTCATGCTAGCTACTCACCAAATCGTGTGACTGACTGCTATCAGCGCTTAGAATTTTTGGGCGACGCGGTACTGGATTACTTAATAACGCGACATTTATACGAAGATCCGCGTCAGCATTCTCCGGGAGCATTAACAGATCTACGATCTGCCTTAGTTAATAATACAATATTTGCTACATTAGCGGTTCGGCATGGATTTCACAAATATTTTCGACATTTATCTCCCGGTTTGAACGAAGTGATCGATCGTTTTGTGCGCATACAAAATGAGAATGGACACAGCATCAGCGAAGATGTAACTTTCTTTTTCTTTGTTAATGTTTAAGGAATATATGTAAATATTTTTAATGTCTGCAGTACTACCTACTATCTGAAGAGGAATGTGATGATGCCCTAGATGTTGAAGTACCAAAAGCCTTGGGTGATGTGTTCGAATCAATTGCTGGTGCCATATTTTTAGACTCTAACTTGTCACTCGATGTGGTATGGAGAGTCTATAGCAATATGATGAAGCCGGAAATAGATCAATTTAGTAATTCAGTGCCAAAGTCTCCCATTCGTGAACTGCTGGAGTTAGAACCAGAAACAGCGAAATTCGGGTAAGGGTCCAATGTAATATATACAAAAAAATTATGAAATAGTTTATTGTTTTTTTCGAAGAAAACCTGAAAAATTAGCTGATGGAAGGCGAGTTCGTGTTACAGTAGAGGTATTCTGTAAGGGCACATTTCGAGGTATTGGACGTAACTACCGAATCGCTAAGTGTACGGCAGCTAAATGTGCTTTGCGTCAATTAAAAAAACAAGGTCTTATAACAAAAAAATAAGGATTTTAACATGAACGCATATTAATTTATTTAAGTCGTTTTTATAAATTCATACAAACACACGAATTTCTAAGTTCTTGATTTTCTTTAATAGTTAAGAGACATATGTAAATATTCCTAATGTCTGCAGTATTACCTAGTATCTGAAGAGGGTAGCAAGTGACAATTTTCCTAATGAAACTAACTTTTAATATATTATAAATAAAACGCTTTTGAGATTCGCATCTTTGTAAGCAGCTTTTGTATGTAGTTAGGAAGCATGTCGAACATAAAATAGTCTTAATATAATTTGTATATAATAGAGAATTTTAATTGAAAGTTGGTTTTAAAATAAATTCCATTTTCCTTTATAAAGTAGAAGTGCGAATAAAAAAAAGAAAAAACTTTTATTATATTATGAAATGTGCGAATTTTGAAACGAATGTTTAGTTTATTTGATCTCCAATAAGATACAATATGATTAATCAAAATATGGGTCTAAGCTATGGTGTATTGCCATTTTAACGGTAACTTTTTATCCCTGTAGCGAAGAAGCCTGCGGGGCGAGAGGTAATGAAATCCGAAAAGGCATCTTTCACATCTTCTTGAGAACTGAAGAATTTTCCTTGTAAGAACTGGTCCAACACCTGGAATGAGTGGTACTCCGTCGGTGCAAGGTCTGGTGAATACGGTGGGTGACAGAGGGTTTCCAAGGCCAGCTCCTGTAATTTGAGTAGCATTGTTCGAGCGACATGTGGTCGCGCGTTGTGTTGTAAGAGAACTGGACGTTCTCTATTGACCAATCTAGGCTGTTTAATGGAAAGCTCTTTCATCATCACGTACAACTGATTGCAGTGGACATCTGCTGTTATGGATTGACCAGGTCTCATGGATAATGGGTTGTAATGAATAAAACCGGCGATGGACCACCAAACAGACACCATAACGTTTTTCTGATGAATATTTGGTTTAGGGTCTGTTTCGGAACCTCTTCTTTTATCCAACCATTGTGCCGAAAGTTTTCGATTGTCGAATAAGATCAATTTTTCATCATCCGTTACAGTGCGGTGCAGAAAAGGTTCGATTTTATACCGTGACAGTTAAGAAAGGTATGCTTCGAAACGATTTCTTTTTTGACGCTCGTTTAACTCATGCGGAACCAATCGATCTAGCTTTGAGTTTGAAAGAGTAACGATGCACCTTCATTATAAGAAAAAACATAAAAACCGTTATAGTCAAGTGTCAGAGATATCAACTCTTAAACTCAGCTCTTATGAAAATCGACATTTCATATTTAAGCCTGAGACATAATTGGACAAACAAAAGACAAAGTACAAAATCAACTCTTAAAATTACACAGGCTCTTATGGGACTAAAGAAAAAAATAAGTTATCTGCGAACATTTGTATTTAGATAAAGAAATGCATGCGCGCAAGATTTCTATTTTGACACATTTTGTGCACAAGCTCTTCTTTGCTGACATTGCTTATATTCATTCGCAAAATAATAGTCTGCCTTGTCTGCACTTGCCTCGTATCAAAAAATAAATTAATTAAGTAATAATAGTTATTAATAATACAATGTTTAATAATAAATGAACATTTTCAGAATGGATTATCACGAAAAATTAATTGAGTTGGTGGGCTCGCATAAAGAATTGTACGATCTTCAATCTGAGCACTACAAAAATGTGGCACACGAATCCAAATTTTGGACGGAGAGCTGTTGCAAAAACGCAAAGCGGTGATACAAAAATCTGTCTTTATCACAAATGATTTGGCTCCAACGCACGAAAATGCAATTCTCCGTGCTCATGGAGTTCTTTAAACTAGATACGAAGGCGGCTGATGGGATGATCGTCGATGCTAAATTGACATCAAAATCCAAGACAGAAAATCAAGTGTCTAGTTTTTGATAGACACGGGCTCTGATGTCTCCGTGCTGCAAAAAGAAAGCAGGTATACATGCCCAACAACAAACAAACTCTTTGCTGCCAACGATTCCTTCTGCTTTGCAACCTTCATTCAGGACCGTCAGGTCATTGGCGTTGAAGAAATCGAATAATGCTATATCTCTCTATCACTGAAATTTGTACTACCCCAAGAAGTATGGTGAGCTGATGTGATGCTAAATCGTACAAATAACCGTTTACATGTTATCTCCGCGTAGGCCCTCACCGCCTCCAGTTCCTCCGATGGTGGATGGTGGTAAGTTGATCTGCGTGATCAACATACCGGAGACAATAGGAGGTCATCTTCCTGTGAGGAGGTGACTTCTTTATCCAGGTCTGACCCCTCCTCTAGTGCCTCAGTCATTGGTCCGGTCTTCTTTAGGACGGTCCTGGTCCTATGCCTTAGTTCCTGTTGCCGATTTACTATCCTCCTGTGGTTCATTTGCACCCCCGGTGATTGCTGAGATAGAACCCCTTCAGGGAGGCTTATTCCCTTTATGGTGACGGTGGTTGACAGCAAGAACACTTGTTGTACTCAGTGTCTTCAGGGAGTCCTAGTCGATTTCAACTATGAGTAGATTGCCTTCCGACAATTTCTCCCGGCGAAATACTTCCTATTTCTCTACCTTCAGGCTCGAGTTATGTTTTTTCAGCAGTTGCAGGATCGTACGCGTTGGAAGCTTTGTGACGTGGCCATGCAGGAAAATGGTGAATTTCTTCAGCTGCGGACATCAGCTGATGTCCTTCCTTTCGTCTAATCGCAATTTAGCTCCATCCCAAAGCTCTGGCAGATTGCCCACCATCCGGCGCAGTCGTTGGTAGCTACCTGTACCAGGAATATTCCTCTGGCAATCCGGTAGTGATAGATTTGGAAAACCGGCAGGCCATCATCGGAGGCTAGAATAACGTCCATAAGGTCATCATTCCAGGCTTCCTTCAGTTTACCTTGGTTTTCGTCACCGATTCGCTTTTCAGCAAAGAATCGAATCTCAAAATATTTTTGGGGTCGTGGCTTCCGTATAGAAGATATGGGCGTTTGAATTGCGAAAATGCAGTATATTTGGCGAGCGATATGTCCCAAACTATTAGCCCTATAGCAAAGGTATATATACCGATTGAAAAGAAATATTTGCACCTACGTTTTAGTAATTTATACTTTTTCGATATTGTCAATTGTTTATGAGATATTTTAGTTTTAAGACAAAAATGGTGGAGGTGCTATTAGAAAACCTTCCCCCGACCTCTTATATGACAATTAAGGTATGTATTAAAATCAATAATCATAAAGCACATGATTTTCTCTTTTCAACGATATATAATATGTTGGAGGTGCTCCAACAATTCCAACCACACAGACTTACAGACTTCAAAATTTTCGTTTTTTAGCATTAACCTTCGTTTAACATGCAGAAGGTTATAATCAAAAAGTGCCCTCAAATTGGCCACAAAACACTATTCTGTTGCGTAGCCGGTGTTTGACATACTCAGGGTTATAATCAAAAAGGGCGGCCGTAGAACGCATACACGCCCTAAAATTGGCCACAAAACACTATTCTGTTGCGTAGCCGGTGTTTGACATACTGAGGGTTATAATCAAAAAGCGCGGACGTAGGTCGAAGGCCGGAGGACGCATACACGCCCTAAGATTGGCCACAAAACACTATTCTCTTGCGTAGCCGGTGTTTGACATACTGAGGGTTATAATCAAAAAGGGTGGCCGGAGGACGCATACACGCCTTAAAATTGGCCACAAAACTATATTCTGTTGCGTAGCCGGCGTTTGACATACTGAGGGTTATAATCAAAAAGCGTAATAGTAATCACTGTTTTTAAATAATCATTCCTTCTGCAATTTACCAACTCTAACGGTAAGTATGACATATTATATATCGCTGAAAAGAGAAAATTATGGGCTTCATAAATAGTGAATATATACCTTAATATTCATATAAGGGGGGGGAAGGTTTTATAATGGCACCTCCACCATTTGTTCCTTAAAACTCAAATATCTTCCAAACTGTAATGGTGTTCTAGGGAAATGAGGACCTTTTCAAATTTCGGAATTATAAACCTTTAAAGAGGCGACCTTTCGCGACATTCAAACGCCGATAACATCCAAACTAATGCCACAGCCCAAAAGTGGGCGGCTATTTGCCATTATAATAATAACGGTAAAAAAGTATAAAAAAAATCGGGGCAAAACCGCTAAAGTGAAATTGCTCCGGTTTTTTTATTGCAATTATCGTTAATTTTAAACAATTTTACCTAAACATCATGCTTACGTTCCAAACACCAACGAAAAAAATAAACGACCCTAAATTCTTGCTAACTTTCGTTGCTATTTGCACGCACGTCAAACGGGCCAAGTTTTTTTACTTCGAGCATCCAAACAATCGCTTGAGAAAACTCAAAGGTATGGATAATCTTCTTTTCTTTTTTTCTTGAAACTGAGACATTTTCACACAAATATTAAAAGTAAATGTTTATTAAATGAATGGCAGAATGGCAGATACAGTATTAGATGATTTATTGGATTTTTTTCAAGTCTCCGAATCTAATTTTAAAGGAATCCACAATAGTGTTGGAAAGGTAAGAATTGTCGTCGGCTAGAAATTAACTTGATCTCAATTGTGCTGCATGCAAACCAGAGATAATTATATCTGATGCAAACTAGTCCAGATAGAGTTGCCTATCTCCAAACTCTGCTGTACTGCCAACTACCGTCAACTGTAAAAATAAATTGCATTTTGCTATAGGTTGGATATTCGGACGGTGTGTTAAGTGGACGGAACAGCGCGTTCCAGGAAAGCTTTGATAGGGGATATGTCGATGGAATTAAAGCTGGTTTCGAAATAGGGAAAAAAACAATTTTCAACGATGCAATAAATGATAAAATTAAAAATACGAAGTTATTAAAGGAAGAAATAAAGTTCACTAAAAATACTGTGCAGATTGCTAAAGACAGCCGAAACTATCCACTCGTGGATGTAAAACATGACTAGTTATATTGACATGTACTTGAACTACTTGGCTAAAGCATCTTCATTTCCTGATTACTACTAGCTGGTAAAACATTTATTGAATAGTTTTAGTCAACTTGTATATAGATAATAAAATGTAGTAATAACCATGTTTATAAATAAAGTCCTTCGGGCGTTCCCTCCTTCTTGCGATAAAGTACACTCTCTTTGGACTTTTTAAAATCTTCGTTTGTGACTTTCATTCGCCGCTCGCGCAATGCCATCAGACCTGCCTCTGTGCAAATAGCCTTAATATCAGCGCCGGATAAGTCATCCTTGGCCATAATTAGTTCACTTAGATTCACGTCTTCAGCTAGAGTCATACGCGATGTGTGAATTGTGAAAATGCGGCGTTTGGTTTTTTCGTCAGGCAAGGGAAACTCAATTTTACGATCAATACGACCAGGCCGTATAAGAGCAGGATCCAACGTTTCAATGCGATTCGTAGCCATAATGACCTGCATGGTTAGAAGATAATCACACAAATTTTTGGAAAATCGTATCCACTGACCTTAACATCACCACGCGAATCAAAACCATCTAATTGATTTAGAAGCTCCAACATAGTACGTTGAATTTCACGTTCCCCACCTGAGTTCGAATCATAACGCTTCGTCCCTACAGCATCGATTTCGTCAATAAACACTATAGAAGGTGCATGTTCCTCGGCTACACGAAACAGCTCGCGTACTAATTTGGGACCATCGCCCAGGTACTTCTGAATCAACTCTGAACCGACAACCCGAAGGAATGTAGCGGACGTTTGATTTGCAACTGCTTTGGCTAACAAAGTTTTTCCAGTTCCAGGTTGTCCATAGAGTATAACACCTTTAGGTGGTTTAATACCCATTTCTTCGTAGTACTCTGGGTGCGTTAGTGGCAACTCTACTGATTCCTTTATTTCTTGAATTTGTGTATCTAAGCCACCAATATCAGCGTATGTCTCCTGTGGGGCCTTTTCTAGTTTCATTACCGTGACCATAGGATCCGTATCATCTCCGAGTACACCTACGACAGCATGCACCTTGTGATTCAGGAGCACTGAGCAACCAGGTTCAAGTTGATCCTTATCAACAAAGGACAAAATGCTAACATAGTGCTCCGAGCCTACAGAAGTTGATACAATTGCATGGTTATCATCGATGATCTCCTCCAGATTCCCTACAGACATTGGTGTTCCACGCAAGTCATCCACTTTAGAACGCTCCTCTTCATTTTTTTCATCCTGAGGCTTAAGGCGCTCCTGGTTCCGTATAAACTCATCTTCCATCATAAGATAATCTTTTATGCGTTCCAATTTTAACAATTTTAGACGACATCGTGTATGAGGTGTAACTTGTGGAAGTTTCATGGCAGCATCAGGTCCCTTAGCCCGACGCTTCTTTTTTCCAACACGTGTAGGAATTGGTGGCTCATACTTTTTTTTCTTGTCTCTGTCATCTTTCTTGTCCCCGGTACCGCTCTGACCAGATTGATTTTGACCCTGAATAATAAAACCATTGAAATTAAAACAGACAATTGTTTCATTGATTGTATATTTTTGCAGGTACCATTCTAATAAACTAATGGTTTAAGCAGATTCTAAATTCAGTAATTATAGCAAATCTTCCTCCGACCGACAACAAATTTTTAACTAGTCATTTAAATTGAACTTGGCTGCGGTTAACCAACCAACCAACTTTTTCCTTGATTTGGTAACCTGCGTCAAGTTGAAACGATTTAAGGTGGTTTATACAGTGTGTTTCGCATAAGAGGGCTCAAAAGACCAGGGCGTGTAGGATGGGTCGAGACAAAATAATCGTATGGTAGGGGGCCATACATTTTTTCGCAATTTTTTTTCCAAATTTTAACTTTTAGCATTAATTTTCTCAAAAACTGTTTGACATAGGAACCTAATTTAAAAAGAATATTAAAAAGCGGATATTTGGCTTTGAAAATCAGCAAGCAAAAGTTATCTAGGTTTAACCAATTTTTTTAAATATTGTTTTTTTCGATGTTAAGTCGGATTTTTATAAAATGGCCCCTCCCACCTAAACGGGGCGGACCAATTTTCATTTTTCTCGGAAAATTTTTATTCTTAATACCGTAATTTTAAAAAAAATTGCGATCAAAAATTTTTTTTCCAAAATTTTTTTTCCAAATTTTAACTTTAAAAATGTATTCAAAATAAACGATAAATCCAATTAGAAAACCTAATATGCACTTTTGCATGAAAATTTATGGCATAAATAGGTATCCGCCCGATAACGGGCACCGTGACGTTGTTGCAACTTGTGGAGAGACCCCAACAACAACTTACCCCGGCGCCCCCTAGTTCTTGAGTTATAGCCCTATGGAATTTTAACTTTTTTGGCCTATATCTCCATAGCCGTAGAAGACATCCGGTTGCCATCTTCAAGATGGAATAGATGTCATTCAGGTAGCAAATGTGGAGCATTTATAAAACGAAATTGGATTTATAAATGTAGCAAAAATAAAAAATAAACTCAGGACTTAATGAGAGAGAGAATATATATTTGGTTTTTCTATTACATTTACGTAATTTAAATTGCACCAAAATATATTAACATTGGTTTTTCTGTTGAAAACTTGCAACACAACATTTGTGAAATTTTAAGTTGTGTTTATAATTTTTAAATCTGGATTCTTTAGTGCTACTGCGACCACCTGATGTAGCTACAATATACGGATGAACTTGTCCCAGCTTGATTTCAGTGCGTGATTTGAAATCTCTCCTTATCTATAATTGTAACATATATAAGTAAGTACACATGTGACAATTAAAACGTTAAACTAATTACCTTATCCATTGATTTAACCTACTAACGGGAGGGCCGAACTCACGCTGTTAGTTGTCGTCTCTGTGAATAGGTTTTTGCTCACCTTGAAACTACGTGCACCACTGCACCATGCTTAGCTAAGACACATCGTCGTCTCTGTGAATAGAAAAAGTCGAAAAACAGCTGTTTTAGACTACGACCACAGCTAAAAGTGACTCTGAATAAAGCCCATAGACTTCTATCATTCTATATTCTATCATTCTTGGTAGAATACAACATTGCACATGCAAACAATACCAACTCCTCGTTCTCCTCTGGTTTCAGCTCTGTATGAAATTCTTCGTCTAGCTGGAAAAAACCCTGCCAAGCTTTCGATAACTTTCAATCTGATGGAAAGCGGGAAAACTTAGGATCTAAAATTTTGTTCTTGTTGTAGGTTGTAACCGTGATAACAGCAACAATAAAGCTCGCTCGCTTCCGGTCTTAAAGCCGTTTGAAGTTTAACCGCCTATATCTCCTAAACTATAGCATATATCCGGTTGGAGTATGTACTGTTAGAAAGAAAATTTCTTTCAGTTGTCATGTAACTTTTTATCGAAAACCTTATAGTTTTTTCTTTAGCAGTTTAGGAGATATAATTGTTTGGTTTTTGTTTGACTAAACAACTAACTAACTAACTAACGAGAGCAAAAAAGTTTTTTTAATCAGATTAAAAAACAAACAACAACAACGAATTAGGCGTAGTTCCACAATGGTAAAATTAAACCAAAATTTCAAAGGATGTAGGGTGGTTTTTTATTTTATTATCTATATATATAAAAATAAGTTGTCCTATGTTCGTGATTTTATAACTCGAGAACCACTCAACCGATTTTCAAACGAGTACATGCGTTGGAAAGGTCTACTTTCACTGATGGTTTATAAAAAAAAAGCATCGAAAAATTTCTACAAATATGCGTTATACGCGCTTTTATGATGGTGTGTTTTCCCTATATAAAATGTATTTTTTTTCTTATGCGAATTACATTTTGTCGGTATAAGGCCCTGCTTGCTCGCGTCATTTGACTTATTTAATTTCTGTGTGTTTATTGATTGTCATTTAAGTTTACAGTGCGAGCATTGATATTTTTTAATTATTGATTTGTAATCTTTCACTTAAAATTACAATTGAAAATCGGATTTACAATCATGATTCGTAATAAAAATCCACCAAAATTATACAACGGAACAAGACTTGCGGTCAAAAAATTAATGAATTATGTAATTGAAGCAACAATTTTAAATGGAAAATTCAAAGGCGAAGATGTTTTAATACCACGCATCCCAATGATATGCCATTTCAATTTCAATGATTACAGTTTCCCGTTCGTTTGGATTTTGCAATGACTATTAATAAAGCTCAAGGCCAGTCGTTGCAAGTTTGCGGAATAAATTTAGAATTTCCTGTATTTTCTCACGGTCAACTGTATGTTGCATATTCACGTGTTGGGAAGCCGTCGTCTTTGTGAAAATGGCAATACTAAAAATGTCGTTTACCACCAAGCTCTGCAATAAATTTTTTCCTTTTTGATGTTCTCACTTTAAAAAATTTATATTATTTTGCACTTCTTTTTCAGGAAAATGTCTATTCTTTCTAGAAAATTTAATCTTTAATACAATGACGTAAACGTATGTTATTGTGTTGTCCAGCAACGCGGGCAGGGTTACTCTAGTATAATATAAAACTAATTTAAATAAATAATCTAATTTAGTTTAATTTTTTGGGGTTTTCTTAGAATTTTTTTGAATTATGTAATATTTTTACGACCAAAGGACATCGTTCTTCGCACGTTTCGAGCTTTTTCTGCTGGCCAATGACGTGCAGAGATCGGACCGTAAGAAGGCTACATTCCTAACGCTAGCCGGCGCTCCGCTATACGATCTTTTGTCGTTATTGGCATCACCGACTAAGGTGAGTGATCTTGATCTGCCTTCTATTCAAAGACTGCTAACTGAATATTTTTCTCCTCAACCATCCGAAATCACGACATTCTACAAGTTTAAAGTACAAAGTGAAGTGTACTCTCTTTCTCCCGTTTTTGAAGAGAATGCTGTGAGAATGCTTCTTCATCTTCCATCAACAACAACGAGTGTTTCCAGACAGTGAAGAACAATAAGGGACCGAATAAAAATAAGCGCTCCAACACTCGCAAAGTTTTTGGTTCTGACACTGAAACTGAATTTAATGTTTTACCCAGAAAGAGATGGGTTCATATCTCAAAGTTTAAATCTGATACTACTCCGGAGAATATCGTCGGTCACTTATCCAAAAAATTGGGAGTGCAGACCTCGATATTAAATGCTATAGGCTCGTAAAAAAGGACACTCCTTTGGCCAATCTGAGTCATGTCAATTTTAAATAGGATTTCCAGAACAATTGTTAAATAAAGTTATGGATGCTTCATTATGGCCTTTTGGAATTCAGGTTAAGCATTTTTCTTCATTAACTCAAGTATGTTCTGATCCAAAAAACTCTCCAATAGCTCCAGCGAACTAACTGATTCCGTTATTTCTATACTTTATCAAAATGTTCGTAATCTTAACTCAAAACTTAAAGAGCTTTATCTGAAATCGTTCAATATTAACTATGATGTTATTGCATTGACAGAAACATGGCTTACGGAAAGTGTCCTCAATTTAGAAATTTTGTCACCGCTATTTACGATTTATCGGACGGATAGAAACCATGCTATGACCGGATTAAAAAGAGGTCCTCATTGCAGTTAAATCCTCTTATTTTTCACGTATGCTGAATTTAAATGATAATCAGAATGAAAATCTTGATATGAATCTATGCTGTATTTTTGTAAAAGCGAACTGCCTATTTTATATAACTTGCTCATATATTCCCCCAACTCTGGGTTGGAAATTTACCAGAAGCATTATGATTGCTTATGTAAATTAAGTAATAATCTATTAAATACAGAGCGCCTAGTTGTGTTAGGTGACTTCAACTTACCTCATGTTTCTTGGAAAATTGATCCTGATGATTCTCAAGTTCTGTTACCATCATATGATACTTCTAACTGTAATTTTTTGGATGATTTGATTTGGTTTGATTTTTTGGTTTACGAATGAAGTTCGTGTACTGCGCAATGTTAAAACCAAGTTTTACAAAAGCTTCATCAAACATGGGTCAACTGATTGTTATATAAAATATATTGCTGCGAGAAATAGATACCGCCGAAGTCTTCAATTCTCATATAATATCTATATTTCACGAGTCAAGGCTAACCTGAAGGCCGATCCAAAGTGCTTTTGGACTTTTGTCAATACTAAACGTAAATGTAGTATTATTCCACCAATGTATTTGAATGATGAAGAATCTAATGATATTCAGCTCACATGTAATTTGTTTGCAAAATTTTTTAAATCAACGTATCGTGATGTACGACATGACGTAACAAATTATCCGTATTCAGTATCTAATGGTCTTAATATGCAATCTATTACCATTGACCAGAATATTGTCCTGAAAGAACTGATGGATCTAAAATTAAATTACAATCCAGGGCCAGACAATATTCCAGCTTGTATCATGCGTTATTGCGCTACAGAACTGGCGTACCCAGTAACGTTGATTTTTGATTACTCACTACATTCTGGCTACTTTCCAGCAGTATGGAAAACCTCTTACATATGTCATTCCCAAACACAAAACTGGGAATAGATCAAACATTTCTAATTATCGTGCCATTGCAAAGTACGCTGCCTAAACTTTTTCATCCATCTCCGAGATTCAGCATGGACTCCGCCCTGGAAAGGCTACTACAACTAATCTTCTGGAATTCGTTTGTAAGACAATAAATGGCTTTAAACGCGGTATGCAAACAGATGTCATTTATACAGATTTCTGCAAAGCTTTTGATGTTGTTAATCACAACATTCTAATGATGAAATTAAAACTTTTTGGATTTCCCTTGAGCTTATTAAAATGGATTCAATCGTATCTCACTGACCGTACGCAATCTGTTTTACTGCAAAACATGAAATTCTGATTCATTCCAAGTTAAGTCTGGTGTCCCACAAGGAAGTCACTTCGGGCCTATTTTATTTCTTATCTTCATTAACGATTTACCTTCGATCTTACAAAATTGCGACGCTTTATTGTTTGCTGATGATTTGAAGATTTTTCTTTCATATAAAAATGGATGTGATGCGTTGCTGCTCCAAACCGACCTAAACAATGTTCTTACGTGGTGTGATGTAAACGGCATGAGTTTGAACTTACGCAAATGCAAACAAATGTCGTTTTCGCGATCGACCTCATTCAACTACTACTATATTGGTGATCATCAATTGGAAATCTTAAATATCGTTGAGGATCTTGGCGTGGTGTTGGATAGTAAACTGCGTTTCCATGCCCATATTGATAACCGCCAGATCCCTAGGTCTACTTGGATTTATTAAACGTTGAGCAAAGGAATTTGATGATCCTTACATCAACAAAATTCTTTACACGTCATTAGTTCGACCAATACTAGAATATGCTTCGCCTGTATGGTCGCCTAACCATGGTTGCTACATCTCTAAGATCGAATCGGTTCAAAAACAGTTTCTTTTATTTTGTTTACGGAATCTTCACTGGGATCTTTCAATAAGACTTCCATCGTATAAGTCACGACTCAAATTGATTAATTTGTCATCACTTTCCCATCGGAGAATAATGTTAAATTCAGTGTTTATCCTAAACCTTCTCCATGGGATCACGGACTCTGTTCATCTCTTAAGCAGTATAGGCATCAACATTCCACGCATGTCCTCTAGAGGACACGAATTCCTGCATCTTAAATTCTGCAGGACTACTTATCTCCTGAATGAACCACTCCGCAAGGCTTGCGCTGACCTGAATTCGGTCTCGGCCGTTGTAAATCTAGCGGATTCTATGTTTATCACAAAGGGAAAAATTCTAGAATTTCTTGTTAATAATAATTTGTAATTTATTATTTCAAGCTATAAAGCTTACCTTAGTTATTAATACATGATTTCGAGCTATAAAGCTTGCTTAGCTTAGTTATTAAATTAAATAAATAAATACTCGCCTGATCAGCCATGAGCCATTCGCAGATTATTTAGCGGCTATACGGAAACGATTTCAATTTCGGTGCAAGTCCGGACAGAATGCAGCGCGATCGACTTATTCAGGATTTACAATTGTCAAAAGTTTTAAGTTTTAATCAAACTGCAGATGCTACAGTAAGGGATCAGAATGAAATTCGCCACTCTGAAGCTGTTAAGTCAATAAGTCGTCATAGTCGCTCAGTTCCGAATTGGCATAACAAGAGAAACCAGCATCAGCGTAATACAACAGAGGACAACGTTCAAAATTCCGCAAAATGGCTGCAATGGGGGGGCATTACCGGCATGATTGTCCTTATAAGGAGACCTTTTGTTCTGCATGCGGCATTAAGGGTCATTTGTAACGAGTTCTAGTTCTAGACTTCTTTTAGTTCCAACTCATCAAAAAACGCATCCAAAGCATACATAACTTAAATCCTGAACCTAATCTTAAGGGCGTTCTGGCAAAATACCAGTTTTTTTTGGCGATGAACATGGTTGTTGTAATGGACAGACAGTATCTCTTCAACTCAATCAATCGCTTTAATCAATCCGTTTTCTTCAATCCTCCACGGAAGGTACCGTTTGCTATGGGGAAGCTAGTCGAGAATGAGTTGGACCGTCTACGTGCACAGAGAATATTGGAGCAAGTCAAATACTCGGACTGGGGTAACCCAATTATTCCAGTATTAAAATAGAACGGTTCCGGCTGCATTTGTGGCGATTACAAGTTGACAGTGAACAAAGCCATCACAACGCACTGTTTCCAAATTCCAGCAATTAACTCGTTGTTACAGTTTGTAGAGGTTGGCAATGCATTTGCTAAGCTTTTAAGGTCGGTCGACTTCAGTTGGAAATATCATCTGCTCCTGCCATCTTCCAAAATTTTATATATGAGAATCTCCTTCGGAATATTCCGGGCGATATTGGCATATTTCGATAATATAATTATCAGGGCTAAAAATGAGACGGAACTCAGCGTACGTTTAGAGGAAGTTTTCTCTCGATTTGAGTGATCGGGCCTCCGTCTACGTAAGGATAAATGTTGTTTTGGCGTTCCTTCAGTCGAATTTTTAGGTTTTAAATTAGACATCGTGGAATTAGGCCTAGTCAAGGGAAGCTAAATGCCATTTACAATGCACCAGCTCTACTGATAAGAAGCAGTTACATTTGAAGCAGAAGCATTTCTTGGGTTATTAATTTTTATCACATTTTTATGCCACCATAGCTGAACCTTTATTATTATTATTATTAATTGGGGGGATAGTTGCACCACGACCTTTAGGTCTATTGTGTCCCTTCATTAGTCTGTGAACTACAGTACATCCTCCTGCCCCAGACTCCTAAGAAAGCTTAGTATGCTGTTTGGGCTTAGCTCTGTGAGTACGTGCTTCCGAGGCCAGTGAGAGTTCAGGTGCTGCATTATTCTCCGAGGGACAGCCTCGCATTCAGAAAGCAGGTTTTCCGGCGTCTCATGGACAGTTTTGCAGAAGCGACATTCGTCCGTTGTCTCAATTCCTAGAGTTTTGAGATCACCCCTAATGCTATGTTTACACCGACCCCCAATGCGCATTTGAGCTCATTGTCTCTCATTAGTCTTTTTGAGCTAACTCCAAAAACTAAAACACTCTCTGTCGCTCTCGTCTGGTTTCCGAGTTAAAGCACCTTGAAGTTTAAAGATTTGAATGTGTTGGTGAAATCAGGCTTGGGTGTAGTAGATTTCAAAACCAAAACGAATGCAATTTTGAAAACTCGGAAAAATATTTTGAGAGAGAAATGGAACTCCTTTTCTTCTCATAGCAATAAGCCAGACATATGACTTTTTAAATACGTAAAAAAGACAAAGGAACCAGTTGTAAAACCAATGAATGCTTCTAAAAATATACATGATACCTTTTTTAAGTCATATTGTTGCACAATATTTAATATTTCGAAAGTAAAACGAAGTTAATTTTCATAAAAATTGCTCATTTCACAAATTTAGTCAGCTGTTTTCAACCTATCACACGTAGTTTTAGCCGAAAGAGATGCCAACGTATCTGACATGTTTTGTTGAATATTAATCTGTGATTTACATAGTTTAAATTTACTTAATTTGGTTTTTACTTTTCTGGTCTTTAATTTAATGAATTTTAATTTGAATGCATGCAATTTTAATTTAAATAAATGAATTGTGAATTTATTTGTGCTAACTCATTTTAATTTAAATAAAATGAAAAATTAAAAAAAACTTAGGTTTAGATTTCTTTTTAATATTTCGAAACCGCTAAGAAAGCTAAGTTGTCGTCAAAACCAAGACAACTCCTACATGCTAACTAGATTTCCTATTAATGTCTACTTAAAAACCAAACAACTAATAAATAATAAAGTTGTGTCGTTTCTTTTCCTGGCACTAACTCGCCCCATCACTTTGTGACGGCGTGGTAACAAACCCAAACGGTTTACTTTTTCAGTTATCTGGCCTTGTAATAGCCGCTTATAGCGGTGAGTTTCTTTTGTGCATTTCTCGATTACAAAAACAAAGACATTACATAATGTCAATTTCGACAAAGAAAACAAAAGAGTCACCGACATCGTGAATCCCAGAACTTGGCCCTTAATTTCACACTTGAAAGAAACCAGCTAAGCAAGCATCACATATCACATCGTAAAACTCTCACTGAAAATTAAAATTTTTAAAAAATCAGAAAAATTGCAAACAAATACAAAAGATAAATACAAAGAAATAAAGTAAATTATTACAATGGTTGAGTAATCGAATCGTGTGAGTATGAAACCTAACTCCTAATTAAAAAAATTATAAAATTATTTTAGATATAGATATAACTAGACCTTGCTTGAAAGGCGGTCTTCTTATTGTTATGTGGCGAAGATTTACAGTTCATTAAAAAACTCAGCTTTCGCCATAGAAGTGACACTTACCCAGTTCTCTATCTAGCTTATAGGGAAATTTTATGCTTTCCCTTTATGAATGTAGCCAACTTCACGCATTAAGACAAAGATCAAAAAATAAAATTGAAAGACGTAAAAAAATAAGAAATTGTGTTGTAATGCGGATATTACACTACGAACATTGTTCGCCAAAACTGAAAAATTCTTATCGCTTCTGCGGATATTACACTACGAACATTGTTCGACATAACTGTAAAATTGTTATTGCTTTCTGTACAAAGTTGTCAACCTTACGTTTCTTCAGATTTCAGACTTGACTTCATCCAGAGAGGATGAACTTCTGCGAAGCAAAACAAAATGATTGTGGTCGACGAGCACAAACTTGGATTAAAACATCCTCTCGGGATGAACTTCTGCGAAGCAAAATAAAATGATTGCTCTCGATGAGGACAAACTGCTCTGAACAGTATGAAACGTCAACATGTTGTATTTGGCCCATATTAGTTCGATCAAACAGTCCAAAGAAATGAACTATTTCACTCTCCCGTCAAATCTGTTTGCTTGCTATGTTACATTGCAAACACAAGAGTCAAACACTTTCCGTAGTATATATACATAGTTGGAGTTGCTTTGTGCAATTAGTTTCACTCAATCCTCCTTTTTCCGATATAAATATAAGATTCAGCTTTTTCACTCCAAAACATGCATACTTTTTTATTACATCACACAACAACTCTGTTCTGTTTGTAGTTTGCACTCATCGCCTGCAAACAGAGTATTTGCTGTGCCAACAGTTCATCCGTTTTCATTCTCTCACGGATGAAGTGAGAGTTGACAGCTTTATACAGAAAACAAAAACAATGTGACTGTTTGATCGAACAACTGTTTGCAATGTAATATGGGCCTTTGTAAAGAATGCTATTCGTTTGTTCTATGTGCAATCACAATACCAATCAAAATTTTGCAGAAATGTAGTATTCCCATATGGAGACCTGTTATAGTTCATTAAAAATTCCAATTAATATTACTCTACGTATGAAAGATTATGCAATGAAGTTGGTCACGGTTTCGATTTTAGGAAAATTTCATTCCCCGTTCTTTACCTCATTAAAAAAAGCAGCTAAAAAATACTTATTTGTGTAAAAGTTAGGCAACACTGGTCAGTTGTATGGCGATGGTTCGTTAGAAAAACGCAGCTGAAATTGAAATTAACCAATATACTAGAACAATTATTTTAGAGAAACTAGAGGGACGGAGTTCTACATTGTTTTATTTAATGAGGATTTAAGAAGATTATCAATTTATATACCATAATGGGTCTATGCAAGTGCCCTAAACGTCAAGTAACAAATCAGTTTTGTTTTGAACATCGTGTAAATGTTTGTGAACATTGCATGGTACAGAGTCATCCCAAGGTAAAATCGCCTCAAGTGCTTCCGCCCATCATCTACATACATGAACATTTTTTGTTTACCACTTCCAGTGCATAGTTCAATCGTATTTACAGTGGCTACGTGACAGCGACTACGTTTCCAATTGTACACTTTGCGGCACTACTTTGGATAATAGTGAATGCGTTCGTCTGGTTTGCTACCGTAATTCCTTTCACTTAATTTATTAAAATGTGTGTCATATATCGGGGACGCAGACACAGCTTCGATTTTTGGAACAGATTTACATCTGTTTAAAATGCCCAGTTTTGTTGTTGTTGCTTTATAATGCAATTACAATAAAATCAATCTGATATAAATTGGTCATCGTACAAAATGCCCAATCGTGCTGAAAGAAATTTTGTTGATGTTGTAATGGCCGTATAAAACAACCATTTGGCATTTTGTACTGATGTAAATTTAAGACCGACTTTGTATTGTTGTTTTTGTTTTTCACCTAGATTCTATCATCAGTTTTGTTCGGTCTCATCTGCTTTCGGTGTTATAGCCCTTTAAAGTTGGAAAATTTCGAAGTTATATCTCCGAAACTATAAGAGTCATTTACATGTTTTGGGCATGGTTGAAAAGGATATCTTTCAGTTATATAAGACAATATGTTATCGGAAAACTATTGCCTTTCAAGAAAAATTAAATTTTAGATTTTCTTTTATAATTTTTTCATTAATTTTTTACTAAGTAAAATCAATTATTAACCTACGGTTACTAACAAAATTGAGCGTACACCCTTGTTCAAATAGGTGAATACTGACCGCATAAAGCAATGGAAAATTTTTTTAAAATTCATATTAACACATTCAGTCCTACTAAATAGTAACCAACAAATTATTTTTTTTTTTACAAAGAACACCCCCCAACAATTCAAAATGTGGAAACTACCGCTAAATTCAGGTCACAAAATTGAGCATACACTTGGAAATTGCGCTAAAAATTTGTCCTTTTTTTAATCAAGAAGGCGCTGAAAAACATATTCAAGTTTACACAGCTAATGTATGCACGTTTTTTAACTAATTTGGGTAAACTCAGTGTTTTATATTTTGTGTTGTGTTCGTAATGGCGCCTACAAGAAAACAAACAACTCTTGGAATTAGAGAACTAGAAATAAAACTCTGTTGCCAAGTAAAATCGTATCGACAAATTGGTGAAACCATTGATAGATCTCATAGTGCCGTCCAAAAAATCATTAAGTATCGTTATGAAGGAACAATACGAAATTCCGCAGGAAGAGGTCGAAAAAAAGTGCTAACAGCAGTTGATGAGCGCAATATTGTTTGGAAAGTGCAAATAAATCTCAAGATTGGCGTTCCTAAATTAACAATAGAAGTATCCAAAACCATAAATAAGTCTGTCTCCACTGAAACAGTTCGTCGTGTGCTTCGAAAAAACAATTTCAATGGAGGTATCGCACGCAAGAAGCCATTCATATCTCCTGCAAACAAAAAGGAACGTTTGGAGTTTTTTAGAGCTCATGGTAACAAGCGTCTGAGCTTTTGGGAGGCTCAAACCTCTGGGGCTCAGATGGAAAGCAAATTGTGGGGCGAAAACCGAATTCTCAGCTCCAAAACAAGATTTTAGTGGCCAGTGGCTGTGAAACATGCCGGTGGCTCAGAAATGTTATGGGGTTTTATGGCAGCTAGCGGAGCCGGTACGATGGAGTTCATCGACACAATAATGACCAAAGAAAGGTATTTGGACATTTTAAGGCATAATTTACGTCAAAGCGCCGAAAAACTCCAACTCCCGCCTGTGTATTGGTTCCAACAAGACAACGATACCAAACACACGACGCATATAGTACGAGAATGGCTGCTATATAAGCAACTCAAAATCCTACCACAGTCTCAGGACGTGAACCCCCATAGAGCATCTGTGGGGTGAAATCAAGTCAAAATTGCGCAATGTCCATCCCAGGAGCAAGACGGTCTTAAAAAGGAAAATAGGAAAAATATGGGAAGAGATATCGCCATCTTTTACTCAAAAGTTGATTGTTTCCATGCCACGGCGAATGCAAGCGGTAATAGACGAAGGAGGTGGTCGTACAGACTACTAAAATTCGAAAATTTTTAGGACTAGAAACATTTCTCTTTAGTTTACTTTTAGCGTATGCTCAATTTTGTGACCTGAATTTCGCCTTAATTTTCTTATTTATAAATATGTTGTTGAGTTTTCTTTGTAAGAATAAATATTTATGGTGGTTACTACCTAGTAGAACCCCGATCTGTTAATATAAATTTTTTAAAAAATTTTCCATTGACTTATGAGGTCAGTACTCACCATTTTGCTATTTGAACTAGGGTGTACGCTGAATTTTGTGAGTAACTGTATATACTTATCTCAATATTAAAGGATTAGAGTTTCTTATATTACTATATACATATGTTGGGCAAGGGAAAAAGTTCGTGGCGTTTTTTAGCAAAATTCAATTGGTTTTCTTAGTCTAAAAATTGATTGTAGGATAATAGGAGCAAATGCATTTTTAGGCCTCAAACACAACGCAGTTGCAGCTTTTTCAACAGCTTTTTTGAAGTCGGAACAAAATACAAAGCTTCAAGCACCTACAGCTGTTATTGTTTGTTTACGTTTACAAAAAAAAATAAATTAGAAATTTTATGCACAGAAATAAAAATATCTTACAATGATTGACAAACTACATATAATTGGGGCACTGGTTCATATTATAGGGCTTGTTTTAATTGAAATGCATTCATGTCCACGAATTTCTGTTATTAACTTTTTTCAAAGCTCATTATTTCGGCTGCTGAAATATAATAAAAATGTTTGAAGTAAAAAAATTTTTATTGCTGTCAAAATCATATGGTTTTCATAGTAGTTTTGAAATGAAACATATGTTTATGATAAAACGTAGAGAACACTTTTGAGGGGCAATTTTTGAAGCCATACGAAAATCTATTTTGAGGCCACCTCAGGCTTTTTTGTTTAAGAGACTACTGGTTTAATATTGATAAGTATATAGGTTAATAACACATTTGAAAAGTAATATGTATATTTTCGATAACATATTGTCTTACATAATGTAGTTTAGGAGATGTAAGTTCGAAATTTTCCAACTTCAAAGGGCTATAACTGCGAAACCAGATGAGAGCGGCCAAGACTGATGTTGGCATTCGCTTGTTTTTTAATTACATTAATACCATATTATGAATAATATTCCATATAAATTCAAGAAAAAATTCAACAAATCCAGGTTTTGTAGTTGTGAAAAACAACAACAAAAAGTGGAAGCTGTGTCAGCGTCTCCGACATGCTCCAGCGGTTTTAGTCTTTTTTTCTTTTTAAGATGTGTTTCATTGGAATTGTTTAAACATGCGTCAAGCTTCATTGTCAACTAACACCACAGCACGAGATCATATTTGTCCTAGCTGCGATACTGAAATTTTCCCCACATCAAACCTAGTTTCTCCTGTAGCCGATGTCTTAAAGACATATCTATCAAAGGTCAATTGGGGTCGCAATGGTTTGGGTTTGGCATTGGTACTAAACACATTTTATAGAATACTTATGATATTTAAATTGGTATCCTTCTCAGGTCTTGGAAGACTCTGTAGTTTCTAGCTCGGCGTCTCCTGGATTCGCAAATCTTAAATTAAAATCTAATACAAATGTTGCCTATCCTCCAAAAAAACCTGACATTAAGCATTCCGTTTTACTAATGGATGCTTTCAATCCACCGTCGACTGGTGATGTATATGGTGAGTATTGACTGAATAACAGACTTACAATGTATAAATGGAATTTCGTCTTTCACGTGTTTTGCTCTGTGGGTTTTCGTAGTGTGTAACGTGAAATATATACAACACTACGAAACGCACAAAACAAAACGAGTGGAAAACGAAAAATGCGTTTATGCGTAAATGTACGATCAAAAAGCATGAACGTAAACATTTTGAAAATACGTTAATTCTGCACTTAATTTTGTGAATTTATTATTTGATTCTATTGTAGATAAATATATAAGGTTCATAAAATAGCTAGGTCGTGTAAGTTGAGTCGACCAAAAAAAATCGTATGCGACTGGGTGTAAACTAGCCTTAGTTTAGGCCAGAGGGAATTTATTAAAAACGACAAGAAAAAAAATTGAAAAAAAATCTCAAAAATTAATGGAAATACTTCGACCCTTTCGGCTTACTGTTTTCGGCATAAATGCAGAATAGCTCGGATTTTGTTCATCTTTTTTTTACCGTTGGCTGGGACCATTAGGAACGGAAGTGGTTTGTTTTTATCGGGGGCTGGTCAGCCATCTTGGATTTATGACCGTTTGAAGGTCAAATAAATGTTTTAAAAAAAGAACAAACGAAGTACTGTTGGAAACGTATTTTTAATACCGTTCATTTATGTAATATACATTTTTGTCCATAACATAGCGATTGTCCATAACATATTAATTTTTAGAAAAATGTGATGAGTTGACCTTGAAACAATTTTTTTTCTACCAAACGGACACATTAAGGTATAAAACAAATTACAGCTATGGAAAGTATCCGTTTGGAAGAAAAAAATTGTTGTTTCAAGGTGAAATTGTCACAGGTTTTCTAAAAATCAATATAACTCCTTCGCCGCCATGTTATGGCCTTTTCCAACCTTTCCAACAGTACTTCGTTTGTTCCACTAGCTCACTTAGTTTATAAGATAAGTCACTTTTATTAGAACCATTTATTTCACCTTCAAACGGTCATAAATCCAAGATGGCTGACCAGCACCCGAAAAAACATGGCCACTTCCGGTTATACCGGTCTCAACGTTAAAAAAAAGAAAAAATCTGAACTTGACAGCTGTTCTGCATTTGTTCCTCATTTTCTTATAAATTCAAGAAAAAATTCTTCCAATCGGAAGGATCCAGGTTTTGTAGTTTCTGAGATAATGAAAAAATACGAAGTATACATTTTACCCAAAAAACTTGGTTTTTGTGAATTTGAATGAAAAATAACACAATGACTTAACATTTGTTTTATTTATACTTCACGCCTAAACTGGGGAAATTGACACCCTCTTGTATCTTGTGTTTGGTTTAAATAATATCTTAAAAATCATTATGCAACTTCAAAATATTCTAATTGTGACGCATACGAAATATTTTATCCTTTAGCAAGTAGTAGACGTTCCTTGCTTCCTCGGCAATCTAACATTGTGTCTTCCGATTGTGATGAAAGTAAATATAAAAGACGCACACCTGCAGAAATGTTCTCACGTTGGTCACGCCGATTCTACACGCCTTCAACACGGCCACTTCGGCGACGACATTTGATTATTTTGGTCGGTATTTTATCATTCTTGGCTATCGTTTACATTATGACCATCTTGGAACATGGTTCATCCAATGGCATCACTGCTAATGAGTGGATTAATCCAAACCCTGTACCAAATATGCATTATGAATAAAAATATTTTTTAATGTGCTTGGTACCTCAGAATACAATGATCGCATTCCATTCGTAAACCTGTGTTTTTCATTTGTTTATAGAAGTTTTCTACATTATACTTGCCGACCGAATCCACATTTCACAATTAGATTGTAGAAACACCCAAATACCAAAAGGATCGGAGTTTCTCAAGGGAAAATTTAATATATCTTCTACATTATACAAATGTACCGTTCGAAATTCGCTCTAATGTTGTAGTTTGTGGCATATACTGTCGTATAGTTATGGTATAGTATTGGAATGCCCGCCAACATTTGAAATTCGATCACTATATCTCCTAAAGTATTGAAGATATCCGTATAGGATATATTCATAGGAATATAGTATAGGATTCATAAAGGAATTTGAAATACCTTTTATTTATGTCAAATAAAATGGTTTTTTCGAATAACCATTACGTTTGGAGAAAAACGACTTTTTATGACTATACTATATATGTACTTTTTTCTCAAATTTATTAATTTTTTCCTAAGAAAAATTTATAATTAGCGTATACAATTTTAATCATTTTAAAAAAGCAGAGGAGGAATTAACTTTATAACCTTTTTTTTCATCAGGATCGGTGCAGGATTTTATAGGAAAAAGCAATTTAAAACTCAGGATAGAAAGGGGGGGAAAAGGAAGAAAATGTAAAAATTGTTATACGCTTTCGACGGATTTTTCAGTTTGAAATTAAATATTAAAAACGCATTCATAAAAATAAACATGGTTGTAGTGCTAGCGTCGCGTTAGCGCGGTTTCATAAAAAACATTACAAAACATAACAAAACATCGTTCCTATCAAGAGGGGTTAAGGTCTGATTAGTCGTACTTAGTACTTACAACTTGGGACTTTCGAAGAACTTGGTTGTTTATAGGTTGCAGAGGGTACCAGCATTTATAGTGTTGCCACTAGTTGACCTAATGTTCGAAATTGAAATAACCATATCGATAAAAAAAATTGCAGAAATAAAATAAAGAATATTATATTGAAATCCCATTAACTATAAATTCGGAAAGCAAAGACGACATCTTCGAACCATCTAGTCGCCAGACACTTATGGAAGTGGCTGAAATAAGCAACAAACTCACGGAGAGCATTCGGATTTCCAATTTTAGTATGCACTATGAAGTGAAATTGGCAGCATCATGCCTTGAACACATAGAAAATCGCACGATGAATTTTACGGTGTGAACTGTCAAAATTACACGGCCTCTTATGAGAAACGAGGAAAAAATAAAATTACGTCGCTGCCTCTGCTTGCGACTGCGAATAAATCTCATATGCGATCGATCTGTATGCGATTTATAATTCAGCTTCAGCAGCTTCAAAATTTGGCTAAAAAATATGCCTTTCTTATGCCTGCAAGGATATTGGGTTTTGATGAGGAATACAACATCGATGAAATATCTCAAGATATTGACACTGAAGAGTTTAAGCTTGAGTGCGTGCGTCTAAGGGCATTCGTAGCTAAAATTGACTCTAAAAAAAAACTCCTTGATTCTGGCCCACTGGATTTATTACAGTTTATTTTTTAGTCCAAACTTGAAGAAGGATTTCCAAATATTGTTATATTGTTAAGAATATTTCTCACAGTTTCTATAAGTAATGTCAGTTGTGAAAGAAGCTTCTCTAAATTAAAAATTATTTACGTCCCATTATGTGTACATTAAGACTAACAAATCTAGCCATCATAGCGATAGAGCAAGATGTAAAAATTGACATGCATCAAGCAATTCACGCTGGAAAAAACACGCAAATTCCAATTTCGAACTAACTTTAGTAAATAAATGTAATAATGTACAAAATTAAAAATATTTTTGTTTTTTATTAAAATTTAGAACAATTTTCTTTTAAAACTTACAACGAGGAGTTGTGAATTCAGTGTGTGAGGGGCTGAATATTTCTAACCGGCCCCGGGTGGCAGAAATTCACGCTACGCCACTGTGGTCAGTGTAGCGTACGCGACTGAAACAATCAGGATTTTTTTATGAGCGTCGTCTTCGCATTTAAAATACAAAATGGCATCCAACGAGTGGGTAGTTCTGAATCTGACACTCGATGTCGTGACGTTCCGATCGGAGCAATTCTCAAGCAATCAAGCAATTCTCTTACTGACGACGAGTTTACGCTCGGACAATTCTTTTAAGAAATTGACAATGAAAAACAGACTAAAACAAGCTGTTTTTACCAACGTACCCATCCACACACGAAAAAATAAATGTAACAATAATGTAAAAATAAAATTCAAATGTGTATTTCTATTTTTTAAAATAAAACAATAAAATTTTCATTTATAAATGTTGAATCCCTCCTTTAGTTTTTGTTGCGTTTACTTGTTACTTGTTTAAATGTCGGCATGCCGCAGAATTTCAATGTCAACCAATCAACGATAGGCGTAGGACATATTCGGAATAGTATGCGGTAAAATTTGTAGCTGTGGGAGTTAACAATAGAAGCAAATATTGGTATACAGTGAGCTCCGAAAGTAAGTACCTGTTAAATTTTCTTATTTTTAAGAGCTGATAAAAGAAGTTCAAAATAAATGAATGTTAATTTTTTTTTTTAAATAATATACAAGGGTTGCACCTTGTACATATATGTACACCGCACATTTCCAAGAACTGTGTCGCGCTGAAATCACGTCTGTAAGCTTGCTGACATATGCTTGCTTAAACATATTTATAGTGTGCTTTTATTGACTATAAACTAAAACGAAACATAAACAAATACAAAAAAGGAACAAAAAAAGGCTTTCAGCCTAAGTAATACTAAAGGAACACATTTTTTAAAACCTTGCAACCATCCATCACTTGCGTTAAAAGAACATTCTTTTACTTTTGGCCTCAAACACAACGCAGCTTCAGCTTTTGCGATGGCTTTTTTGAAGTCGGAACAAAATACAAAGCTTCAGCTTCAGGCATCAACAGCTGTTATTGTTTGTTTACGTTTACAAAAAGAAAAATAAATTAGAAATTTTATGCACAAAAAAATAAAAATATCTTAAATTGATGAACAAACTATGTACTTATAATTGGGGAACTGGTCCATATTATGGGGGCTTGTTTTAATTGAAAATGGACATGAGTTCACGAATTTCTGGTATTAATTTTTTTTCAATGCTCATTATTTTGCCTGCTGAAATATAATATAAATGTTTGAAGTAAAAAAATTTTTTTGCTGTCAAAATCATATTGTTTTTGTTGGAATTTTTGAAAGGAAACATATTTTTATGATAAAACGTAGACAACACTTTTGAGGGGAAATTTTTGAAGCCATACGAAAATCTATTTTGAGGCCGCCTCAGGCTTTTTTTTTGTTCCCATAGGATTTTGCTTGTGTTCGTTTTTGAAGCTGAAGCTGAAGCTACGTTGTGTTTTATACATTTAGATGAATCTCTTTAGCCTTTTGTTTGAGCGCTAATGCATTAACCGGATAATTCCTTTCTGCTTAACAAACCATTGATACAGGCGCTTTTCCATTTTCGGCCACTCTGATGCTCTTAATGTCTTTCTTTTTCCCGGACCGGAAAGTGTGTTATTAACACAGTCCAAAATTTTATTTTTTTTCATTTTTATCTTGCTAATTGTTGATTTTGAGATGCCATATTGCTTTGCTAAAGCTACCGTACTTGCACCCTTTTCTAATAAATCCAAAATATTTGCCTTTTCTTATAATTTAAGCACTTCCTGTTGTTTTGAGCACATATTGGTAATGTGATACTTACGAGAACAAAAAAGCAACTGAACATAAAAAAGACAACACATAGAGATTTTTTTCTATTCTACGTACTTATAAGAGGAATACCCGTATTTCTGAACTAATTTCATAAAATAAATGTGTGTGTGATCAAAACTGTGTATTTGAACTGTTGCTAACTTCAAAATTTTGGTTTATTTAAAGTTGACGTTTTAGAGCTTTGTGGTTTGGTTGACGTTTTAGAGTAGACAATGTAAAAAATTAAGGGTTGACGTTTTGAGATGTTGACGTAAACTAGTGTTGACGTTTTCCCGAGTGCACTGTAATTGTTTTTAAGAAAAAACTTACCGCAATGGCTCATGTATGTAGGTCTCCTTGGGAAGTGTACTGGTTAGTGCATCCTTAAATTTTAGTAGTAAACCATTATCCTTAATTTTATTTGGTGGCTTAAGTCCAGACAAGATTAATAGATAATCGTTGAATTTTTTAAAATATGGTCCGTAAAAATAGTGCTGTTCATGACTGAACTCTTTTAACATTTCTTTAGCGTGTTCCTGTTGTCTGGCTGAAATGTTGCTAAGAGTTACAAAGGATCCAGGTATAAAGTTAATAACATCTACGCCATATTGATTCATTTCTATTCGTAGTGCATCGTTCCAAAATCTCAAAGCCGCTTTTGATGCTGCATATGGAGCTAGTGTGGGCAGAGCCTATAAAATACAACAATTATTTAAATATTTTATTCATTAGCTTTTAAATTTGTTTCGTGGCGCTACCTGCAGTCCACAATGACTGGTTACGTTTATTATCCTCCCACGATGCTGCCGTAGCAAAGGCAACATTTCTTTTGTCAAATGTATGGTACCGACCAGATTCACATTAATTTGCATTTCAATTTGCTTACGCGTCTGCCATTCAAATTCACCGAAGCACATGACGCCAGCGTTGTTCACTAACGCTGTAAATTGATATTCAGAATTCATTTGTATTAGATCGGAAACAAAGCGCTGCGCATTTTTAATTGTCTCCTGCTGAAGCAAATCTAACTCAATGGTTATCAAACGCTTTGGATCATTTACATTTTGTAGCATCCGAGCACCTTGAGAATGAATATTGTGGCAAGCAGAGATAACAGTCATGTTTAGAGAGTGGCAATAGGTAGCTAAAAAGAAACTGCAAGGTGCAGAAGTTTGCATTATTATGTGTATGTTTATACCCTCCAGCCGAAGGTGAAGGGTGTACGTATATTAAGTTTGTCCTTGCGTTTTTGGAGATGGGTATATAAAAGTATATATGTACATATGTATATATTCTCGATAAGCGTCACCTCCCGAGTCGATTTAGCCCTTTCCATACGTTGAATTCTCGATTGTGTGAAAGCAAACATATATACAATACCTGGGTGAAATTTGGCGCGCATATTCTTTGTTATAAAGAGCACTTGGTAAACGGCAATACTTCCCTTTAATACAAATAATGAATAAATCTTACAACGAGGTTTTTCCTCCCTAGGATATACTCGCGGGTGTCCAGGTGTTTTCACCAATAATAACACAATTGTTTATGATTTTCAATTTCTTTCTTTTATTTCGTTTATGTTATTAATTCTAATACAAAATATTTATTATCTACTTTAACTCAACTTAAGTTACGCTGTGGAAGATGTTATATATTGTTAGCAGAATATGCGTGTTTTATGTGATATTATCGTCCGCGTGATAGCCCAACGAAAAGCACCGATCAAGGGTGCCACGTTAGCGTGGTAGCTCAACGTCAAGATCAAGGATAGCAGGATTCTAAGATTTGATAGTGACGTCCGCGTGGTAGCTCAGCGTAAAGATCAAGGATACTACTGTTTGATAGTGACATCCGCATTGTAGACCAACGTAAAAATTAAGGATACTACGGTGGGAATGTGACATCCGCGTGGTAGCTCTACGTCACAATCAAGTCCAAGTATTTTTTTCGTGATCATCTCTCAAAATTTTCCATGCCTCAGCTACAATCTTTGATTTCTTTATAAGTAGCAATTAGTTATCTTCAACAGAGAATACAATGATGACCGTCACTTCCTCGTTCAACTTTTTCTATGTTGCATCGATTGGGCTTGGTTCGTGTTCTATAATACATTTCCATGCTCCTTCCCTGCGCAAAATTAATTCCAGTTTATATTTCCATTACGTATACATGCATAGTATTAGTAGTCTTACTAAATACTATTAAGTAGTTTTTGCGTAGTAATATCCTACATTTTCACAGCTCTCCAAAACACTATTCATAGCCGCAAAAGGAATAATCGTCTGATCTCAAATTGCACAAAAAGCAAAAGATGATAAACTGTTTATTCACATCACTCAATTGAGTGGCCGTGTGACCTCGGTAATAGGAATTGCCAAGCAAATGATAATTCATCGCTTGTAGCAACGAGTATGTATTATGAAGAGATTACGAAGGCGAATTCGAGGCAGCAGAATTTTCGACATTAGCTATGACAAATAGGGACATACCACTTGATTGTATTCGAACTGTGTTTGATGCTTATTAGGTTCTTGAATTCTGTATGACTTCGTATGTGAATATGCGTTAGAAGAGTTAATCGATGCAGCACTCGTATGCCAGATAGTGTTAAAGAAAGAATCGATCAATTACACTGGCCGACAGCCATTTTGTAACGGGCTGTTTGACAACGTATTCTGAAGGATTTTGGTCCGCTGATTCCAAAAATGATAAAATAAAAAAAATGAAACGAGCCGTTTTCGAGATAATCGTTTTTGACATTTTTGGCGACTTTACGTTAAGGTCCATCCACTTGAAGAGCTACCACAGCTGACATATGTAACCGATTCGATCATAACTAAGATTAAATTAAAGAGGAAGGATGCACGCATATTTTTTGCAACCTTTACTTTGAAATCCGAAAAACAGTTTAAAACCTTTTGCTGAAATCGTAACTTCAAAAGAGGAATTTTTTAAGAAAAAATACAAAAAACTGCTATATATCTGTATGTAAAAATATGTTCCCGAAACTTTTTTAACCTTTTTATTTTTTATATCGATAGGTTGGACATTTGGGCGATTTTATCATTTCCTAGAAACCCATTGAAATCGGGTTTACATGGATCCTATTCCCGTTGCATGTACTTCATCCTTTTATCGCTATTAGTTCAGATGCAGATGCTTTCACCTTACGTTTTTTTACTTTTTCGCAGTTTTTTCTTTTTTGCATCATTAGTTATGATCGAATCGGTTACTAACTTCGTTTTGCTTCATGTTCGGAGTCCAAGCTTTGTAAAGCACTGCCACGATCTACGTTCCGAGCATAGCGTGCTGTTGGAGAATTTATATACACAATTTGATATGCCGATACTTTTCGGGCGGCATATAAACTGATTGTATGCGATATACGAATAACTTGATGGAAGCAAAATTATTGAAAATATTTAAGAGGAAGTATTTGTCTTTTACATGAATATTTATTTTTATGAATTAACTCGAGTGAGGCTGTTATGGCATGTGACTTCCATCTATCAAATGGGTACAATGCCTCAAAACCACAACAATGGATAAAATGCTTGTTGTTATAAAGCCCGAATTGTTGATAATCATCAAACGCGCAATCGTTTTGAGTGGTGTTCACTTAAGCATCGATATTAACATTTACTGTGGTACCTAAATAAGTGCGTCGTGCGTTGCGTTGACCACTGCGTCTTAAAAACGACGCTATGCTAAACCGAAATCACAGCGTTGCGTCAACATATGTTCTGGCAAAAAGTTTTTAAACATTCAGACGCACATGAATATTTTTTTAACATGCACTTATTTAGATACCACAGTTATGCTGTAAACACATAGAATGTAGCTCAGCGACAAT
The DNA here is from genome assembly GCA_949629155.1 of Myopa testacea. Taxonomy (NCBI): domain Eukaryota; kingdom Metazoa; phylum Arthropoda; class Insecta; order Diptera; family Conopidae; genus Myopa; species Myopa testacea. The sequence goes on from OX451345.1 coordinate 58,060,411, forward strand.
GTAGCTGCATCTTGTCAAAATTACACAGGCTCTTATGGAAAACGAGAAAAAAATAAAAGGTAGCCGCTGCCTCTGCCAATGATGCCGACAATTTCGGAAAATTTTTCAATTTTGTCGCTGTCGCTGCTCTTGTCCTCCTTCTCTTTATGATTGTTTACATCGTATTTAACATTTGAGTTAATATTTTGAGGCAAAATCGTACTGTGTGAGTTTTTATATGATAATTATATTAAGCTTTATTTATCTATTAGTTTTTATTTTCAGAATGGATTTTGCGGATTTGATTTTGTAAAAATTAAACCAGTTGTTCTTTGCAGCGCAGATTTTTGACAATTTGCTGAGACTGATGTAGCTGAGGTACATTCTATGTGTTTACAGCATTAGGCTTGGTTAGTTTCCGTAGCTGTGGTACCTTAATAAGTGCGTCGTGCGTTTCGTTGCTGTCAAAATGAAATTGGAACACACAGTTTTATGGAAGTGGCTAAAATAAGCAACGCACTGACGGAGAGCACTTCGAATTTCCAAGTTTGCGCTACGAAGTGAATTTGGCGGCAGATGTTAAAAAATGTTAATGTGCGTGTGAATGTTTAAAAATTTTTTGTCAGAACATATGTTGACGCAACGCTGTTATTTCGGTTTAGCACAGCGTCGTTTTGTGGAGCGTTTGGGTAAAAATACCAAATGCTTGTAAAACGGCAAATATGTTACGGCAACGTTACACTCAACCAATTCTGAATTTGTTTTACTTACCCCAAGCCAGAATCACATCCAGTTATAAACACAACATTTTTAGGAGTAACTTTCCTTTGCTTTCCTCCAAAGCCAAAAGTTTTCGAAATTGCTTTTAGCATTACTGCGCGTTGAAGCTTTATGAGCTGATTAGTCGTACGTAGTCGTAAGTCGAACTAATTGTGAAGATCTTGTTACTTTTTGGGTCATGTTACTCTAGGCCTCTTGAGGCCGCCTCAAAAAAGAGCTTTTAAAGTTGCACGCAGTCACACTACAAAAAATTATGCGCATCCTCACTCTTGTGTAAACACTTGCGGTTGAGAGTGTTTGTAAACGCTGTCATTTTAACGAAAGCATTGTGTGGAGTGGTTGATTTGATGTGTTAGTAGGAAATTTCTTACTTGTATTTTTCATTTCTTTTAATGACCTTCACTGTGTTTTACTTTAATGCAATTAAATAATACAATGAAATTCTAAGAGAACCCCAAAAAATTAAACTGAATTAAATTATTTATTTAAATCAGTTTTATATTATATAACAATATAATATGTATAACAAAACAAAAATGAGAAGACAACACATAAGAAAATTTTTAGACTGTGCTTCGAATTCTGTATACAGTGTTAGTATTTGAAGCTCGTGAGGAAGCGAAAATTTCAGCTCTACGTTGAGCCGAACGTGGATCGAAAGTTGTTAAACTTTTTGCAATCATCAAATCAGAGCGAGCGCGTTTGGCATCAAGAGGCTTAGTGTGACAGCGGACTTTGGGTTGCAAGTGGAACTAGCAGTACTTACGTTGCCATTCACTTACCTTCATGTTTGAAATTGGGTATTTTTTGGGTTTTGTGGGATTTTATTTCTAATGATTTCTTCAGTTTTATTTGAAGTAATTATCATTTAAAAGTGGTATGAAGAAACAGCTTCTAAACTACAAAGCTAACTTCTCCTTTAACATTATTACAAAATTTCACTGCGCTCTTTGTTCACAAATATTTCCATTAAAAATATTAACTACAAGCGGAGTGAAGGTACCTCGAAGAAAGATAACAAATTTCAAAAAGGCTTTGTTTGCTTTACTATATTGTACAAAGACATTTACAATTACTTTACATTATTTACCTTTTTGTTTGCCTTAACACCACAGACAAATAATATATTACTGTTATTATAATATTAAGGTTTAAAAAAAATCGTGCATAAATAAAATCAAAACATTTATTAAAATTCCATTAAATTAAAAGCGTGGAAAACTAATACTCCAACTTCGATAGCAACAACGACATAGGGCAAAGTGTTTTTGGTGTAAATTTCTTCGAACCTGAGCAACTACCAAATGACTTTCGAATTCCCCTGCTCTTGTGATTAACGCAATTATAGAAAACAAGATTATGAATTCGGGTTTTAAAAGTGGTTCCGTTCTGCACAATACGCTGACAATGAAGAGGCATTAGACCGCATCACACAACGCCAAATTTTACATACGGTGTAAAATTTGAAGCATTGAAACCAACTAAACTACAATATTTTAAAAAACCGACACAAGAACGTCTAAAATTACTAAAATTAGCGGCTTTCACGGCGGTTGTCATAAATTCTCATGGAATATCACTGAATTATTCAAGCAATTATTTTTGTAGTTACGTGGAAGCACTGCGTTATTCACGAAAGTGAATTTAAAACTTTTTCTCGTCAAATTCTGCTTAGCAAGCTTTCTACGTATATTGATAATTATGTGGCTTAAATGCGAGGCTCGTATACATTTTACTTAGACATAAAAAATTAATTAATTAAAATTGGAAAACTTCATGATATGCATTCCCATACCTTAACACAAGTTGATTGCTTGATTGTATAAAGAATGCACTCTTCTATAACTATCATAACTCATAACTATCGCCTTTGTATCGGGCCCAATCATATTGAATTTGGAATCATCAGTAAATATAACATTTCGCTAATCTGAAACTGTGCATCCTTGATGCTCCTTGGGTCATTTTTAACATGTTTTCTTCATAGCCGTTATTAAGAGCGGATTTCTATGCCAACTTGTCTTAAAATAATTCCCTATTCTCCTTATTTCCCTGGCTCGGTCATCACGCTGCGTATTGGCTTTCGGTTTTCCACTTCCGGGTTTCTTTTGTACACTCCAATTTGTTGAATTTTATTAAAATTGGCGTAATAAGATTTTGAAATAATCTTAAAAATTAATTCCGATTGTTTTTCTCAGAATTCTCAAATGTTAGTGGACAAATTTTACTACATGGTGTTTTTTATAGCAGAAAATGTATGTAGAAATGTGTACAAAATTTTGTATCAGTTGTAAGCTTTTTTAACATTTTGTACCTTTAAAGTGGAAATTTGCGCATTTCCGAGATGCGGTATTTTTTTGGCCATGGCCAAATTATGGCTTACGTTACTGGGATCCCTAACATTTTTCAGTCCCGAAAATACTATTATTATTTTAATTATTAATTAATTTTTTGAGTGAAAATACTAGACTAGTGAAACGGATTCAGTATTTTGTTGGACTGCCTCAGCAATCGTTTTCTCCTGGCTGCAAAAACACCAAGTACCTGGACGACATTTGTGGCTAACAGAGTTGCTAATATTCAAGACAAGGTCGGAAAAGCACTTTGGCGTCATGTTGATACCAATAACAACCTTGCGGATCTTGGGACTCGCGGAGCAAGTCCATGAGAATTGTGTCGGAACCACTTATGGTGGCACGGACCGAAGTACCTCCAAGTTGATGAACAACACTGGCCTAATTCTAGCGTTGATCTTAGCATCGTTAGTTGTGAATTTCGGGAGCACAAGTCCTCTACGATTCAAAGCTCAGATGATGTTCTGTATAGATTTTCTTCACTTTCTCGGTCGTTTCGAGTGTTATCTTACGTATTTCGTTTTATTAACGCAGCTCACAATAAAGAACCCTTCAATTCCTGAGAACTGTCCAGCAGAGAAATCACATCGGTTCGAATTCGACTTATCAGATTAACCCAACCAAAATATTTCCCTGATGATTATAAGAACTTAACCGCCAGGAAACCTCTTCGGTGAAAAAGTAAAATTCTAAAATTTAATCCTTATGTGGATTCTCAGGGTCTTATTAGAGTTAATGGGATGTTAGCTAACTCATATGAATTGTCTTTCAATGAGAAGTATCCGTTACTACTACCATATGAGCCATTTTTCTAAAAACGTTCATTTCATTTCATATAGTTTTATTACATGGGGGCAATCAACTTGACCTACGTTTAATTCGGCAGCAATATTGGATTCCAAAGGCAATCCTCTTGTCAAATCTATAATTCTTGTATAATCTATAAATCTATATAAAACTATGCACTCTTTTTAAAAGGCACCAATCCTCCCAAATAATGGCAGCTCTTTCGGTTTTGCGTTCCACCTTTTCTAGACCATTCGACAATACTGCAATTGATTTTGCTGGCCCCTTTGATATAAAAAACTATACCGGCAGAGCATGCCTTATTACCAAAGGTTATGTTTGTGTCTTTGGTTGCTTCTCAACAAAGTCAATCCATCTAAAGGCTAACAGCGACATTTCCAGAAGGGGATGCCCACGACAAATCTTTTCAGATAACGGCACCAATTTCGTAGGTGCTTCCAAACAGCTGAAGAATGATCTTGAAAATGTGCTGAAGTCGTCACGAGAAAAAATTTGTTCCAACTGCAATCATCAAAACATCCATTGGAATTTTATCCCTGCAGGTGCTCCGCATATGAGGGGTTTATGGGGGTCAAGCGTCAAAAGCTTCAAGGAGCATTTTAGAAAAACAGTCCAGGGAAAGCTTACTTTCGAAAGCTTACTTTACGTTATTGCCAACTTGTGTAGTACATATCAGATTTAGGAATCATTACTATCCGGTGCGCATCCAATAGCACATTGGACCCATGCTCTGACATGAGTAAAATACTAAAATCTTTCGTCAACCAATTACAACTGCCATCGTCATCAATTAAGGTATCGCGATTTTGTGAGATAATCACTAACTCGATACATGACCACGTCTGTTCGTCTGTTCCATACGTCTGTTCGTCAAGTCTAGAATGGTGCCCGATTTTGACCTCAAAACTCCCACTCGACATGTAAATGCAACCGTTATCACAAAGTTCAGTAACTACAAACTAGGTGACCCCAAACTTTATATCTCTGCCGCAATAGCAATGGTTCTCGGTGCAGATGTTTATCCAAAGGTACTGCGGCCTGGGCGGCTTTTTATTCTTTTATGGTGGAAATTCGCTTAAGTCTGAAAGCAGTTAAACATGTTTCCGTCTTAATAATGATTGTAGAGGTGGGATATATAAGATGACGCCCAGGACAGTGGTTGCGCATGACCTCATTGCCTCCGTTACGCCCATGCAGACTAAATGTTGTAGTTTATTTAATTCTAAAACTGTATTCTTTTGTTCGAATTTAAGCCAATAAGCTAACGCCTTAACATGGGTCTTACAATAGTCATGAATGACCAGTACGTATTTTTGGGGCTAACACCACAAACCCTGGTGGTGTCAAACCCATATACTCTTATTGGAAAGCATAGAATCACAGAATAAACAGTATACAGAATGCGCATGTCGCCCAATGAAGCAATCTGAATTACTGGTGCGGGCCGAAAGCAATAGGGGCATAACTGAATTTGGTTAACAGAGCTTTGTCGCTGTTAATTTGTCGGGCGACGAAGTTCTCTGCTGTTATTAGTTAGGCAAGTTTCATCAAAAGAGCGAGTTCAGTGCACCCTCTACCAACAAACACACATGATATGAGAGTCGAAGATCTTTTCGAATGAGTATGAAGGGATCGGAAGATCGACTTTGTTTCTTTTATTTTGCACTAACAATGCTAGCGAATATGCGTAAGAAGAGATAATCGATGCAGCACTCGTATGTCAAGTAAAGTGTGATAGAAAGAATGGATCCATTTATCGTGTACAGCGGGTTATGAGAAGAACGGTGCGATTTGTCTTCTTTTGCTTCTCTTACAATAACAAACCATATGCAGCCGTCCGTCCGTCTGGATTTGTTTTAAATTTTGCATTTTATGGTTTTTGGAAGGAATTTTGCTTTCGTAGCTTTGTTCTGCTTCTTGTTCGATGTCCAGGCTTTGTAAAGCGCTGGCACGATCTCCGTTGCGAGCATAGTGTGCTGTTCAAGAATTTGAATAGGCAGATGATCTACTTTAGTCGGCATATCAACACATTGAATACGTTATACGAGTAACATTAAAAAGTTAATGGAAACCCTTTTATAGGGGTAAACGAATGTTTTTACGAATTTGAAATAACACGAGATAGAAAGAAAATATAATTCTGTTTATAAACATTTTTTGTAACAATTCATAGATTATCAATATTCTATGCATTTTTCTCATTATTTCTTCTTTTTTTACACAGTAGTTTTGTTTTAGAAAACGAAAAAAGTGCTAGTCGACAATTTTTTAGGAGTTTGATATGCCTGCGAAACCCATTCCTACATCTTCCCTGTGTAAACATATATATCTGTATAAACATATTTATTGTACGGGTACATATTTGTACATATTTACAGTACAATAGAAATGCTGTAGGAAAAAGTCGACTGAGCAACGATGATACCGAATGATGACGAAGTTGCCGTCGGGAAATGTTGATCAGCTCACTCGGTTCTGTTAGAAACACCAAACGAGTTGAACTTTACAGAAACAAAGGCTGTTAAATGCTGGTCGTAGTATTATTAACAGCGGACGTAATGTTAACTTAACAGTGGTCGTAATATTGCGACCACGGAACAAAATTTTTTTTGTATGAGATGGGCATTCTGTATACTGTTTATTCTGTGATAGAATGCATTTATGGCTTTCACACAAATGTGAAATTCACCAAAAGTTGCAATTAAAAAGAAACGTTCTTCAAATTCCTTGAATATTCCGTACTTTATTATTTCTTTTATGACTTAACTTAACGTCGCTCTGCTTATAAATCTCGACTCCGGTTAGAATCTTTTCTTGTTTCCACGTTGGCTCTGTTCACGCACGTGTCGATCGCACCACGGTGGATCAGTATGCCATGTTTCGCAATTCGAAGTATTTCCATTATTTCGCATAATTTAAATTGTGATATTAGCAATATCAATATCGGCAGAATTAAATCGTTCCCAATTTAATTCTTCCGCTTTTGGTTTTTTATTTTTTATATTTCCAAGGCAAACTTTTTGTATGGTTTGGGAGCTTGCTACTGAAAGTTAGCTTCCACAATCAATTCCATGCAAAGTTGTTGTTAGTTTGGCTTCGAGTTTACTTTAACCAAAGCTTGAATGGGGATTATGGTCCAAGCAAAGTGCTGTGGTTGTATTAATGATAGGAACTTGACCTTGACTCATTCACGGAGTATTATTATGAAAATAATAATAAAACTGGCCTTGAAGGTTCATATTACCCGGAACTGCAAATTGCGATTACGATATACAACATGTATCTTCTAGTTGAACGTTTTATCAAGAGTTACACCTTGATATTTCGCGTCGCTGGAAAATTCAGTATTTCACAGGATATGCTTTTATAGGTTCGACCTTTCTTTTCCTGGTGAAGGGTACTGAGACGATTTTTATCGGGATTCAGGTGTATCCCTTGTAGTTTGATGTCATCCCACAATATTAATGACTTGGTCGTCAGCATAGCCTTGTGTGCCAAGACCCAGGGCGTTTAGCTTCACTAGGAGCTCGTCTATGACCAGGGTCGACAGTAGAGATGATATTACTCCTCCTTGAGGACAACTCCTCTCCCCCCCTAAATTCTAGCACCGTGGATGCTAGCATCCACTGCAATCCCCACTGGGATTTCCTAAGGCTTGTTTCCTTAATGAACATATTCAGTACCTTCATTGTTTTTAGGGAAAATGAGCTGAGGCTTATAAGTCCATATGATTTAGATAGTTGTACACATTCTCTGCCTACCTTTGCTATAAATGCAACCTTAAATTCAGCACATGGTGTAGGAAGGTAGCCAGTTGTTGACTTTAAGAATTCGTGACAAGCTTGGGGCTAAGGCATTCGCGCCCTGTCGTAGTAGGCATGGGTAGATCCTGTGTGATCCCGGAGGTTTGTATGGGGAAGATGTTCCAATTGCTCATGGCATTCGTTCGTTTTGGAAGATTTTAGCCGCTAGACTTGCCTCTCTGCTAGATAAAGGCATAGATTCTACTGCCTCGTGTGTAGCCTCTTCTAGCGGAACACACCCCGGAAAGTGAATATTTAACAGCAGTTGGTTGTTCTCACCCAGAGTTGTTGTGTAGCTTCCATCCGGATTTTTAAGGCTGCAGATGCCATTTAGGTGATTTTTAGCTAGGGATTTTTGGACTCAGTTGATACTTATGCTGTGGGAACTTTTGCCCAAACTGCTACCAAAATCCATGGTGATGAATTCTGAAAAGAGAAGAAAGTTAAGTCTTTTGAGTAATAATGCCGCTCTAGGACGGTCACAACCAGAAAAGCAGATTAAGCTACCGTTTTTCGTATGGAGACCCTTTATGGCTCCTTTGAGAGTCCATGCTTTTTGGATGAATGCTACATCCAAAGCTTCAATCTGAAATATCATGCTACGTACATCAGAGCAAGGTTTATTTGTAGACATTTCATGTGTCTGCGAACTAACTTCTTCGGTGAGAGCCTAATCATTTGCAGCTCCTGTGCGGCCACGGGCTGCTACTTTCCTGCTCTCCTTAGGAGAGCTCCGTACTGTTCTGCTGACCGTTCTCTTGTATCGTTCGTTTGATTGCAGGAAGGGTCGTATGTCTTCTGGTTGCTAAGTAGTCGCAGGTGCAACTCCCTTTTAATATTCCCTATTCCCTTATAATATATTATTCCCTTATAATATTTATGTTTATATGTATATGTTCATACAATATATACTTTAAATCGCAGATCTCAAATATGTGCAAAATTAGGTTTAATTGACGTAGATTAATGGAATTGACCGAAGCATTAATAAATTTTTATTTACGAAGCTAAACTTTGTGTTTATAGCATATACGATTTGTACTTATTCATGAAATCACAATAACAGTAACACATTAACTGGACATTTTTTTAATATACACTATATGAAGGTATTTTTAAAGTCCTGAAAGATCCTGGGATTCTAATTTTAAATACCGAAAATTGCGGGAATACAAAAATCATTCGGAATCGTCAAACCTAATACATACGTATATCATGTCTGGATATTTAGATGTCTTGAACTTAAACATATTACTTTAGCACATTTTATTATTAACATTTATGTTGCAGCAATATAACTTTCTGTTCTATACATTTCATACGCAAACTCTTCACTTCGACTAGGATCAAATTCTAGACCAATATAATCGATTTCTAAACTAAATGGTCCATCCAATCCATTTTTAGCACCTACTGAAAAGCCAAAATGGGACACCCGATCTAAGCGAATGGGGCCTTGCTTATCTTGAACACGTCCTTTCGACGAAAGGAAAAATTTAGAAAATGGAATCTGGAAATGCAAATGTTCATTAAGTAATAGTTCCTCGTTTTATCTACTTTGCAATTTTGAAACCTTCGTAATTTGCCAATGTGGACCACCACGCGTGAACAAAACATAATGGTATATATCGTTCCACATTAAGTCAAAGTAGCCTTCTGTGTGCAAATTTATTAAGTAGTTTCGTCCATCACCACGAATTTTCAGCACCAGTGTGTTATACTGTGTCCAGTCATATGTCGTTTCGCGTTTAAAAGACTTCTGAAATTATTTGCGAGTTAGACCAGGTTAATAAAACACGAAATATATAAATTCATTACTCTTACGCGCATTGTGCGCATGTTTGCATAGCCGGATCGCTTGATGCGACCATCTCTTATATAATCTGAATTAACAACACCTTCTAATAAACCAGTTCCAGTATCGCTAATTTCAAGCGTTGCTGCACTTTTCCCATCATTATGATCACTGTCCGTAGTCACTACCCAGTTATTTATCATTTCACGAGTTTTAAAATTAAACACGACATCGACTTCCCCTAAATTTGTTGAAATATTTATTTATGATTCTGGCTCGACTCTAGTTTAGGCCCGGAAGTCCATTGTCATTTAAAATTTAAAAACTTCGGAAAACCATCTCCTAAACCACAGTACATACAAGTGTTCATTATGCATTTTGCTTCAATGAATAGGAAAAGATAGTAAAAAAAATTATTTACTTTTTTACATTTCCATTTTTCTATAAAATGTTACATAAAATGGCAATAATGTAGAATAGCTGCCACCCAAGATTTTGTTAATCTTTTCTTTACCGTTAGTTGAGACCATTAAGAACGGAAGTGGCTGGTTTTTATCCGGGGCTGGTCAGCCATCTTGGATTTATGACCGTTTGAAGGTTTAATAAAATATAAGAATGTTAAAAAAACCAAAAAAAAAATCGCGCGATTTTTCATACAAATTTTTTGATTTTCAAGGTTTTCCATTGAGCGGCACAGGCAAAATTGTAATTGAAATTTTGAAAATACAGAAAAGTAAAGCTAAAGTAATGTAATACAATAGTAAGTATAACAATAGTAATATACAATAGTAAGTATATAAATATCACCTATATAATTTAGGTGATATAGCCTCGAACTTTTCAAATTTCAAATCTCGGAAATCCGACGAGAGTAGGTAAAACTGACGTCGTTGGTCGAGTCTCCATGTAAAATAAGAAAAACAACATTGGACTTCTGGGCTTAAACTTCATTATATCCACGATTCTTTCTTTAGGCTTAAATCAGGCGCTTGTCGACCTAACAAATACTGTTGCTGTTGTTGTTTTTGTTTTTGGCGCTGACCCCAACAACAATTTCTACCGCTCTCATAGCCCTTTGAAATTTGAAAATTTCAGCCCTAGCTTATGTAGCTTAAACCAAATATCTTTCATATATGTTAACTAAAATTTTTCCGAAAATCGCATATTTTTGGGAAAATCCACATTATTATAAAAAATGTGTGGATGAATTTAAATAAAAACGTATACAAATTCAGACGTTTGACTTTTTGTTTTAAGCCCTTTTTAGTTTAATTTTTCTTTATGTCACTATCATATGTTTTTTGTTTACATTTTTATGGATATTCGATGAAAGTAGGCGATGCTGATTTTGAAAAAATGAGAGCGTCTTTTTAGCGACAGAAATGCTAAAAATTAGAAAATTTGTCGTCGACTAACGACTATAATTTGTTTTTGTTTTCTATCGAAACCAACCGGTTATATCTCCAACCCTACAGCATATTTCGGATTGACCTAGATATAGTTAGAAAGGGATTAGAAATACCATCCATTTATGTTATATAAGATTTTATCGAAAACCTTATAGTTTTCTTCCTAAGTAAAATGCATAATTTAGACATGTATTATCCACATACTAATAAAGCAAAGATGCTTATAACTTTCTTTAGAAATTTATTTGACAATGATCGGTGCAGGAATTTAGCAGAAATCGCAATTTATAGGTCGTAAGTACGAGGGCGGTCCGATAATTACTTAGCCTTACCACCAGATGGTCGCCACGATCGCAAGATAGACAGCTACTGTCAGCCGCATCGGACTCGTAGTTTTGTTTTGACCACGTGTGCAAGCAGGTGTGTCCGCGTTTTTTACAAACATGGAAAAAGAGCAATATCGGATATTTGATTCTGGTTTTTGGAAGGGAAATCGCGCACCGAAATTAAAGAGCGCTTGGAGACTGCGTACGGCGACTCTTCTCCTTCGGAAACCTTACATTAGCATACATATATTATATTATATAATATTGTGTGCACCTCCCGCAAATAATGACCATCTGTTTTGTACTTTTTTTGCAATTTTAGTATAGATTAGCAAAACAAAACTTTTTCTTTCAAAAAACCCTATTATGCGGCAACTACCTAAATCTAAGATTCATTAAAGTAACGCCGTCGTTACTTCAACGTTAACGACCCGAAGTAACTTCATTATATTAACGAAAACGATCAGATTAACGATCTTACTTTCGTTACTTTAACGTTAACGACTGTAAAGTAACTTCGTTACTTTAACGACAAAAAAGTAACTTCGTTACTTTAACGATAACGAAGACTTCTGTGAAAGAAACGAAGTTAAATTAACTTTAACTATAACGATAACTGGTTAATCTTTTAACTTCTTAGTGCCCAACTCCGCCTTTCTAAGAGCGTTTTCTCCTAAAATCCTACACCGATTCTAGTGAAATAAATTTGCAAAGAAAGCTGACCCAATACTTTCTTAGTATTGGGATAATTGCATTTCTTAATTATGCATTTTACTTTGAACTAAAAATTGCGTTTGCGCTGTAGGTTAGGAGATGTAGGCGGTTAAGTTTCAAAGGGCATTAAACCGAAACCGGAAGTGACTACCCCTTTTTTTGCGGATGTTATTGGTGTCAGTGCCAAAAACAACAAGATTGGTGATTTTGCATGGTGCGCGATTTATGCGTAAAGTATATTACAATACATAACTTAGAGGTATTCAAAATACTTATCAAACCGTTCTTAGCACGTTCCATTAGTTCACTAGGTTTAGGATATAATTGACTTTTATTAGTGCCATTTATTTTATCGTCAAACGGTCATATATCCAAGATAGCTGACCAGCCCCCCAAAAAAACAAGAACTTCCGTTTCTATCAGTCCCACCTAGCAATAAAAAAAAATTAAAACAATCTAGCAAACTATTCTGCATTTATACCAAAATCGGAGATGGATCCAAACTAAGCCCAAATTGTTGTTTGCGTCAGCGTCAAAAACAACAACATTGGTTAGGTCGACAAGCAGCTAATCTGTTCCAACATTTTTAATCATTCTCCACACTCCTTGCTTACCAGGTCTATAAACTAAAATTGGGTCACTTTCAAGTTGATCTTTAATTTCATTTTTCCACAATCGTAGTTCGTACTTGAGCTCTCTAAGCCCGTCCAAGAAAATTTGTGTTTTTGATGGCATTGGCAGTTCAGTGCGGTAACCACTTTTCTTATCTTTTTCCCAAAATGTTCTAGATAACGACGTCGTATGTATCCAATGGCCCCAAGTTTTGGAGCAGTTGTTCTCAATTTCCTTGACATTGAAATTTTTTGGGATTAGCTGCAAACATTGCAAAGGTGTGAAACTCTTGTACCGACATATGTGCCGATGTAAATTATAAGATAAACATTTTATAATTAAATATTTTCGATACGGTTTAATGAAGCCGCAAATCATACCGGAAAAAAATAGTGATGAGACCAATGAGCATGATGGCCGATATCACACGAGGTGAAACCGCATCCGATCCAAGAACGATAGCCTAACCATTGCCATACCGCTAGGCCGTGGTTAGACATCGGTTACGCTATCAAGTTTTGTTCGTCAAATAGTAGTTTTTCGTTGTTTTGTGTGTGAAAGAGAGAATGGGATATTTTTCCGTTTCCATAAAATGGTTTTTCCAGGTTTTTGCAATAAACTGTTTTAAGCCTCAAAACCACTCGTAAACTTTTTTAACTCCCGTGAAATTGTTGTTGCTATTCCAGCGGTAAACCAAAATGCGTTTGGTTTTTAGCCTCAGTTTTTAGTTTGCAAGTCTGTTTCGAAGTTCGGAATTGCAGACACACTATCTTTCTCCTTTTGTAGTGCCAATAAGTTAGAAAGAGACAATTTATGTCACCAAACTATTCTGCCAAATGCCAAAAAAAAGTCGACATACTGAGAGGAATTTGTTATTTATGATGTACGATTTTTCGCTTTCCAAATTCTGTAAACTTGCGAATTTCATCACCATACCAAAATACATTTCAACAATTTTGAATATTATTGTTATTTTATTCACTGCATTATAAATTAAAGCGATGCACAATTTTAAAATAGCTGCGTAAATATACAAGCAAAACAACAGCTGTTTATTTCTTCTTTTCGGTTTGACAGCCCGGACCGGATTATGTATGGAAACACTAGATCTGCTGATCGATTTTCGAACACCTTAACCGGATTAAATATTTTTATGGAAACAGGCTATTAGTCTCAATATTCACAAAACTATTGCAAAATGGAGTAGAGTGAAAAAATGGAATGAACTGATAAATTTATGAATTATATTTCTCTGATTATAGTTCCAAAATATACGTACATACGCTTTCTCATTTGTGTAGTAAACGGGTTCCTGTTGAAGGAAAGAAAAAAAATAATTATTTTTGAAGAAACCTTGCGTGGGTCGAGCACAAGCATAAACACTCACTAGCACGTATTTCGATTAAAAAAATGAGTGATCAGTGCTGTAAATGAAGTTATTGTTCCCTTTTGCTTTTTGCGCAGTTTTATGTCACCCGGGCACGCTTTTTGCGGTTGTGTTTTCTAGAGCCGTAGGAATGCAGGATATTACTACGCAAAAAGTAGTTTTTATAGTAGACTAGACTACTAATACTATACATTCGTATAAAAACATATAAATATTGAAAACGCATTTTCACAAACAGACCACATTCGTCTCAACTTTTCCATACACTTTATCAACCATCGTGCAAAAAGTATTAAATTTTATATATGAACAAGTCTACTCACTCCTAAAATGTGTGCCTCGTTGCTTTTGTATGCACCGAAACTCTGTTTCACCGTTCACCTTCCACAATGTCTCCAGTGTGATTTCAACGGATATTTTTTCAATCCATCTTCCTCGCACTTTATATTATCTCTTTCTCACTTTAGCTGAAATTTCCACTCCGGTGGTGAAGGAAGTGCTGTGTGAGCTCTGTATTTGTCACCGGTGAACAATTCGGCGCGATTTATCATAAAAATGTTCCAATTTTAAAAAAATAGCACCGCAGGCTAGGGAAAAGACGTACATTTTTACGTTTCAAAGAGTATTTTCTCCAAAAATCCGATCCTGATGAAAAAAGTATGGGTACAAAGCTAATGGTCTTTAGTTTCTTTAAATTTAGAAAATTATACGGGCTATACATTCCGAATAGCTTAAGAGATACAGTGATAAGAATTTAAATTGAGTTTAGTTTAAAACGGTAAAGTTGTTCCCCTTTTCCCAAATTAACTTCAATGGCTTTAATTTTTTTTTTTTTTTTCGATGAAACGAAATTTCAAATTTTTGTAGACAATCAAAAATAAGAGGAGGTGTTAAAGAGATAACGGAACTTTTGTGTGTAAAAGATATAATGGAATTTGTTTACGTTCTTAATACCACGCTCTCACACCGAATACGAAAACTCTGTCTACCTTACACCAAGTAGATCGAGCACGATGATATTGCTTTGTTTTAATACTCACCAAAGTATTGAAAAGTGGGCTGGGGTGAAGAAGAATTAAATTTATTATTTTTTATATAATTTTTGTTAAATCATTAATATTTTTACTAAGCAAAGGGTATAGTTAACCTATATACTTGGCGGGCAAGTCGACTTCTACCTCCAGGCGGTGATCCCTGGTAACCAGGTCGTCTCTGCTGTAAGGGATAACTTATAGACTTCCTGGGCAAGTGGAGTGAAACACACTGCATCAGTGCTGCAGGGTGGAAGTGCTTCGACCAGCAATAAAGGGCGGACTGCGGTTCTTCGGAAGCGACCCGCCCCAGCTGGTCAAGGTCCGTCAACACCCAACAACGAGCCCAGAGCCAAACGGTGGTCTTTCGCGGGGGGAGATCTCCTTGTCGGCATAGCGGACCTCTCCGGCAGGAGGCGGAAGATTGGAGAAAAGCCATCTGGCAGCATTCAAGGCCTCCCTGCTGAAGGCGTTGGAGTCTCTGGATGGTGGAGGGGACATCGGGTTCGTTGGGAACGCCTTCCTGGACCTTTCAAACTGTGTCCGGACAGGCTTCATGCTATGAAGGATGAAAGGAGGATGGTGTTGGTGGTCCACGAAGCTACCAAGACCAAAGAGACCATCCTCAGCAGGCTTCAACGGCAGAACGGCTGCGTAAGAGATACTTCCAAATGAAGGGTTTCCTTCATCAAAGGCTAGGCATTGGATGCCTTTAGACGTCCGCCAACACGAATGAGTATGACTGCGAATTCTGAAATTTGGATTGCTCGTAGAATTATGTATGGTTAGTGCGTCTTCTAGCTCCTCTACAGATAGTGTTGTTTAGATGTGCAGTTTCATAATGGGGTTTCGACAATTTTGTGTGAAACGTTAGCTGAAAAAGTTTGAATGAATTCTTATGATTTATTCCATAAATCAACTGTTATATGTCCCTTGCGTTCACTGCATGTTCGGCTGATAATGTAGATGTTACCTCGATTTTTTTTTCTAGTGCACAGTCGTTGTTTTATGTCTTGGGGAAGGGTGCGGGCCAGACAGATTCCACCTCATGTAGGAATAGTAGGCCAAAAAAACTACTTGGTACAGGTTGGTGTTTCAGGCGATAGTACTCGAGAGTGTATATCTGCACGGTTATCCGCTGATCTGACATGCCGTCATTGTTTAGCCGTGGTTAGTTCTTGAATTTTTGCAATTCTGTTTGCTACAAATGTGTGAAAGGCCGAGGCCTTAGCGCTGATCCACTGCAGCGTTATCTCAGTCTATCCATAGAAAGGTTTTGGAGTTATGCAATCTTAGATCCCTTTTAACTCTAGTTGCGAGTTCTGGTCCAATGAGTGCCTTCCTGCTGCACTGAGTCTGGAAGTTTGTCATTCCAGGACAGCTTCATTTGCCAAAGCTACTCGATGGACATTTTTGCAGCTACCACTACAAGTGCGAGTATTCCTAAGGGATCAACAATTCGGGATAAATCTGAGATGACAGATCGCTTAGGGACGGTGGTTGTAGGCATTTGTACAGGGATGCTTAGTTGGTCTTTTCGTGGTAGCCAGATTACTCCTACCATTTTGATATGGAGTATGAATGTGTTGTTGAGGTCTAGATTTCCTTCGTGAACCTCTTGCAGAATGTTTAGCAGTAATTAGTCATGGTTAGCGCACCATTTGCGGAGCTTCAAGCTGGTACTGGAAAGTATCTTGGTTAACTGCGTTTGAATCTCTACTGCATTTGAATCAGTAGAGTTCTTGGGCTTCGGCTGGATAAGTGACTTTGTTTCGTTCTGCCAGCATTTGAGACATTTGGTGGCTAAGTATGGTGCAGAAGCCATTCCATATGTTACCGTCTTCGGTTATAGTATTTTATTTCCTGCGTTATGTCTTCTCGCCATATAATGAGTTGATATCTCTGATCGTCCTCATGTATCAGTATTTGACGATACATCTTCTCACATCAGCTGAGAAGCGTACAGGTGTGCGCGGAATCGTAGAAGAATCGAAGATAATTCTTCTTGTATTGTTGGCCCGATGTGAAGAATGTCGTTTAACGACAACCCTGATGAGAATTTCGCAGAAGCATCGAAGACAATATGCAACTTAGTTGTTGTGCTGTCGGGTTTAATGACGGCATGGTGAGATAAAAAGTAGTGCTTCATGGAAATATCCTTACCTTGAAGTTGTTCCATGTGGTTTAGTTCTAAGTATTCCCTTAAAAATTTTGAATAGTTTGCCTTTAAGGTTAGGCCTTTAAGTAACCTTGTAGAACTTGCCTCTTCCGGTTGATCCAGCTTAAGAGCGTGTTTTGTAGCGTAGGTAGGCTCTCGCCAATCTTCAGTTGTTCTGGTTGGAGGAGGTCGTAGTGGAATTCTGCTCAGAGTAGAATATCTATCTTGGTGGGTTGATAAAATTCTGGATGCACTTAACACAACTTCGTGATGCATATTTGCCTGCCATGTGGCCTGCTTTCAGACAATTGGTGCACAAGCATTCCTTACGGACGAAATTAAAACGATCTCACTCTCGTAATTGTAGGAACTTTGAGCACGCTTATAGCGGATGTTGTCCACTCTTGCATACCTTGCAATTTCCCTGATTGATTGGTTGAGACATAGCAGCCGCGTGGAATGTGCAATTTTGTGTGTTGGTTGAGTCACTTTCTCTCCAATCACTTCCAGTGATCGGAAGTGTCTCTCCAAGAAGTAGAGGAACTGGCTAATTTTTTGCATTTCCATCGGATTTGAAATACTTTGTTCAAATCGGATAAGAGTCTGTCTGTCCAATTTGTTCATCAGGATATGTAACAGCAAAGGATCCCATGTTGATGTGCCTACCTTCAGATTTTTTAGATCTAATAGGCACCTATGCGTGAATGTAGCTATTAGGATACGCTTATTATCATAGCGTTCTTGAAGCGTTGTCCAAGATGATATGTAGTTTTCTTCTGTTGATGTGAGATGATTTATGAGACGTTCGTCCTCTCCAGTTACGTTTGACTTCAAGTAGTACATTTTGTGGAGATTCGTTATTGGCTGTGTAAATCGTGATTTTTCCCTTTATATTTAAGTTACATCTCTGACTGTTGACTCTCTGACTGGCATCAACTGTTTCTCCAAAGGTATGATTTCTCCCTATGACGTTATTTTCATTATTATCAGTATTCTTTAACTTGATATTAATTTTTAAGTCTCTTGAAGTTGGTAACGTTTCAACAATCGTTTCGGATTTTGAATTACGGTTACTCCTTTATTTGGCCTTAAGTTACCAATATTTTTGGGTTTCCAGATTATTGGCCTGGTCTGGGCCCTTGACAGTTTCCCTGACGATTGCCTTGGTACTTCTCCCAAATCTTTTTCGCATAACAATCGAGTGTATTATGTCCTACCCTATTGCCCCATTCACATTGAGATTGGTTCCTTTGAATTCCGTTTGTTGGATTCGGCTGGCTTCCGCTTTCCATACTGCGGAAACATACCATGTTTCTGCTAATTCTTGATCTTCCTACTGTTGATCTTGGATTGGTTGCCAATTTTTTTGTACTTGGTTTGGTTGCCAGTTGTGTTGGACTTGGTTAGATTGTCAATTTTGATGGGGTCAGTTCCATTGCTGATTTCCCTGACTTTGGTTATTAGGCCCTTGATTTTTGTTATTAGCCCCATTTCCTTTGCTCTCCTTTTTGTGGCTGTTGCCACACCTCCAGTTTGCCTCGTGTCCATATTTTAAACCCTTTTGGCAATACGGTGTGTTTTTCGGCTTAAACAGTCGTCCCTCGTATGCCCACGTTTATTGCAGAATGAACAAATTATGCTATCCTGAGGTGCTCTCGAAACGTTTGGCATTTCCTCTGGTTTTCTGAATTTATATTATACACATTATTGTGTAGGTAACATTATATGGAATTCTAATGAATTCATGTTGATTGTTGGTGGGGCTGTGTGTTGCTGGAGTAAACTGCTCCTTTGTACAGTATTAAATGTATCTACTGCTATTTCCAACATTTCCTCTAGGGACTTTCCGTAACACTTAACATATAAACTCTTCTTGTGGCATCTCTCAATCCTGTTTTAAAAGATGTTCTAGCTGTTGTCTCTATCATGTTTACGAGCGCACTATCACCGCCACCTTTATAAAAGTTTCTTGTTATTTCGATGGCTTGAGTTCGAAGGGTATTTAACCGTCTTCCGAATTGTAGAATATCCGTGGGTAATTGGATACAATTTTGTAGTCCTGTTATTAGTCCTGAGAATCTAGGGAAAGCGAAGGTAGATAAGATCTTTTTATCACTAAACATAATTCTTTTAAACTCTCGAAACGTTGTGATCTGACTAGATCTTAAGCATGTCTATCTAATCTCGGTTTGATACAATCTACATATGTAAACCTGTATGTTTCCGCTTCTCTTGCAGCTAACTTACATCCCTGCATAAATTTATACACCTCACCTTTTAAGTTTGGTAAATGTGTTCCTGAAAACAGTGGAACTAGACTGTTTGTTATCTTCGCTATTTTTGCCATACTCATCTTAGATTGCTCTGCCCCTGGTTGTTTGAATTTTAATTGCTAGCTTGGCTTTCAAGTCAGTTTTCGGATGAAGCTTATGGCTTACGAAGCAAAGTGCTGTGGTTGCATTAATTGGTTACCTTGTCTCACTGAGTATTATTATTAAAATAATAATATGGCCTTGGCTCTTACAGTTCAAGTTCCCGGTAATTGAAATTGCGATTACGACATACAACAATCTGAAGTGAATTAATATAATTGTGGCCGCCTTTTACACTTTTTTGAGATTCGAGAGAAGAAAAGAGTGAGATACAGGTTTAAAGTGGAACTCCATAGCATGCGTATGCGTGCGTTTGACATTTGGAGTTTTCGAACATTTACGTGCGTACCTAACTAGCAACTCCATAGCATGCGCGCGCGTGCGTTTTTCATCAGCTGCTTAATATATTTTGAGTGATTGAGTAATATTGATTTTGTGAAAACTATGGTTGATTTTGTGTAAAAAGCGCAAGTATGGGCGACGATTTCGGATTTTTCTTAATGATAATTGGCAGTGTAATTGCAGTATACATGCAATACACTGAATTAATGAAAGGAAGAAGGAAGTTTCAATTTGTTCCGATAATCAACGCTTCCTTTAACATACATATATATTTTTGTGCACGCACACCTCGTTGATTAAGTTTTCGTCATTCATTTTCTGTAAAATATAAAAAAAAATATTATTCCAATTCAACAAAACGTAAACAATTTGAAGTTGGTTGCTATGTCAACTGTCATCCACACGCATGAAAGTAGAAAATTTTCTACTTCCATCCGTTTTCGAATTTAAGTTCGAATTTCTTGCGTGCGGTTGCATTTCCATGCGTGCCTATGGAGTTCATTTCATAAGAACGTGTGTATTCTACTTATATGTCAAACGAACGCACACGCATACGCATGCTATGGAGTTCCACTTTTAGGCGATTGTAGTGTTACCTATTCAAACGATCATATTTTTTTTGAGTGAAATAATTTTTTATTGATTGAATTTACAAAAATGTGTGGAAATAATAAAAATTTTAAAATCCATTCAGTTTAGGCCGATGTGGCCACCTTTTGCCTTGCATATGGCCTTCAAACGGTTCAAAAATGTGTTCCATGCTGCGCGAATATGATCTTGCGGTATTTTGATTATTAAAGAATCATTATTAGTAATTTTGTTTTTATTAGTTTTTTTATTGAAAATGCAATTTACGCGTTACCTCTTACATATTAATGCGTTCACTGCATGTTCGGCTGATAATGTAGATGTTACCTCGATTTTTTTTTCTAGTGCACAGTCGTTGTTTTATGTCTTGGGGAAGGGTGCGGGCCAGACAGATTCCACCTCATGTAGGAATAGTAGGCCAAAAAAACTACTTGGTACAGGTTGGTGTTTCAGGCGATAGTACTCGAGAGTGTATATCTGCACGGTTATCCGCTGATCTGACATGCCGTCATTGTTTAGCCGTGGTTAGTTCTTGAATTTTTGCAATTCTGTTTGCTACAAATGTGTGAAAGGCCGAGGCCTTAGCGCTGATCCACTGCAGCGTTATCTCAGTCTATCCATAGAAAGGTTTTGGAGTTATGCAATCTTAGATCCCTTTTAACTCTAGTTGCGAGTTCTGGTCCAATGAGTGCCTTCCTGCTGCACTGAGTCTGGAAGTTTGTCATTCCAGGACAGCTTCATTTGCCAAAGCTACTCGATGGACATTTTTGCAGCTACCACTACAAGTGCGAGTATTCCTAAGGGATCAACAATTCGGGATAAATCTGAGATGACAGATCGCTTAGGGACGGTGGTTGTAGGCATTTGTACAGGGATGCTTAGTTGGTCTTTTCGTGGTAGCCAGATTACTCCTACCATTTTGATATGGAGTATGAATGTGTTGTTGAGGTCTAGATTTCCTTCGTGAACCTCTTGCAGAATGTTTAGCAGTAATTAGTCATGGTTAGCGCACCATTTGCGGAGCTTCAAGCTGGTACTGGAAAGTATCTTGGTTAACTGCGTTTGAATCTCTACTGCATTTGAATCAGTAGAGTTCTTGGGCTTCGGCTGGATAAGTGACTTTGTTTCGTTCTGCCAGCATTTGAGACATTTGGTGGCTAAGTATGGTGCAGAAGCCATTCCATATGTTACCGTCTTCGGTTATAGTATTTTATTTCCTGCGTTATGTCTTCTCGCCATATAATGAGTTGATATCTCTGATCGTCCTCATGTATCAGTATTTGACGATACATCTTCTCACATCAGCTGAGAAGCGTACAGGTGTGCGCGGAATCGTAGAAGAATCGAAGATAATTCTTCTTGTATTGTTGGCCCGATGTGAAGAATGTCGTTTAACGACAACCCTGATGAGAATTTCGCAGAAGCATCGAAGACAATATGCAACTTAGTTGTTGTGCTGTCGGGTTTAATGACGGCATGGTGAGATAAAAAGTAGTGCTTCATGGAAATATCCTTACCTTGAAGTTGTTCCATGTGGTTTAGTTCTAAGTATTCCCTTAAAAATTTTGAATAGTTTGCCTTTAAGGTTAGGCCTTTAAGTAACCTTGTAGAACTTGCCTCTTCCGGTTGATCCAGCTTAAGAGCGTGTTTTGTAGCGTAGGTAGGCTCTCGCCAATCTTCAGTTGTTCTGGTTGGAGGAGGTCGTAGTGGAATTCTGCTCAGAGTAGAATATCTATCTTGGTGGGTTGATAAAATTCTGGATGCACTTAACACAACTTCGTGATGCATATTTGCCTGCCATGTGGCCTGCTTTCAGACAATTGGTGCACAAGCATTCCTTACGGACGAAATTAAAACGATCTCACTCTCGTAATTGTAGGAACTTTGAGCACGCTTATAGCGGATGTTGTCCACTCTTGCATACCTTGCAATTTCCCTGATTGATTGGTTGAGACATAGCAGCCGCGTGGAATGTGCAATTTTGTGTGTTGGTTGAGTCACTTTCTCTCCAATCACTTCCAGTGATCGGAAGTGTCTCTCCAAGAAGTAGAGGAACTGGCTAATTTTTTGCATTTCCATCGGATTTGAAATACTTTGTTCAAATCGGATAAGAGTCTGTCTGTCCAATTTGTTCATCAGGATATGTAACAGCAAAGGATCCCATGTTGATGTGCCTACCTTCAGATTTTTTAGATCTAATAGGCACCTATGCGTGAATGTAGCTATTAGGATACGCTTATTATCATAGCGTTCTTGAAGCGTTGTCCAAGATGATATGTAGTTTTCTTCTGTTGATGTGAGATGATTTATGAGACGTTCGTCCTCTCCAGTTACGTTTGACTTCAAGTAGTACATTTTGTGGAGATTCGTTATTGGCTGTGTAAATCGTGATTTTTCCCTTTATATTTAAGTTACATCTCTGACTGTTGACTCTCTGACTGGCATCAACTGTTTCTCCAAAGGTATGATTTCTCCCTATGACGTTATTTTCATTATTATCAGTATTCTTTAACTTGATATTAATTTTTAAGTCTCTTGAAGTTGGTAACGTTTCAACAATCGTTTCGGATTTTGAATTACGGTTACTCCTTTATTTGGCCTTAAGTTACCAATATTTTTGGGTTTCCAGATTATTGGCCTGGTCTGGGCCCTTGACAGTTTCCCTGACGATTGCCTTGGTACTTCTCCCAAATCTTTTTCGCATAACAATCGAGTGTATTATGTCCTACCCTATTGCCCCATTCACATTGAGATTGGTTCCTTTGAATTCCGTTTGTTGGATTCGGCTGGCTTCCGCTTTCCATACTGCGGAAACATACCATGTTTCTGCTAATTCTTGATCTTCCTACTGTTGATCTTGGATTGGTTGCCAATTTTTTTGTACTTGGTTTGGTTGCCAGTTGTGTTGGACTTGGTTAGATTGTCAATTTTGATGGGGTCAGTTCCATTGCTGATTTCCCTGACTTTGGTTATTAGGCCCTTGATTTTTGTTATTAGCCCCATTTCCTTTGCTCTCCTTTTTGTGGCTGTTGCCACACCTCCAGTTTGCCTCGTGTCCATATTTTAAACCCTTTTGGCAATACGGTGTGTTTTTCGGCTTAAACAGTCGTCCCTCGTATGCCCACGTTTATTGCAGAATGAACAAATTATGCTATCCTGAGGTGCTCTCGAAACGTTTGGCATTTCCTCTGGTTTTCTGAATTTATATTATACACATTATTGTGTAGGTAACATTATATGGAATTCTAATGAATTCATGTTGATTGTTGGTGGGGCTGTGTGTTGCTGGAGTAAACTGCTCCTTTGTACAGTATTAAATGTATCTACTGCTATTTCCAACATTTCCTCTAGGGACTTTCCGTAACACTTAACATATAAACTCTTCTTGTGGCATCTCTCAATCCTGTTTTAAAAGATGTTCTAGCTGTTGTCTCTATCATGTTTACGAGCGCACTATCACCGCCACCTTTATAAAAGTTTCTTGTTATTTCGATGGCTTGAGTTCGAAGGGTATTTAACCGTCTTCCGAATTGTAGAATATCCGTGGGTAATTGGATACAATTTTGTAGTCCTGTTATTAGTCCTGAGAATCTAGGGAAAGCGAAGGTAGATAAGATCTTTTTATCACTAAACATAATTCTTTTAAACTCTCGAAACGTTGTGATCTGACTAGATCTTAAGCATGTCTATCTAATCTCGGTTTGATACAATCTACATATGTAAACCTGTATGTTTCCGCTTCTCTTGCAGCTAACTTACATCCCTGCATAAATTTATACACCTCACCTTTTAAGTTTGGTAAATGTGTTCCTGAAAACAGTGGAACTAGACTGTTTGTTATCTTCGCTATTTTTGCCATACTCATCTTAGATTGCTCTGCCCCTGGTTGTTTGAATTTTAATTGCTAGCTTGGCTTTCAAGTCAGTTTTCGGATGAAGCTTATGGCTTACGAAGCAAAGTGCTGTGGTTGCATTAATTGGTTACCTTGTCTCACTGAGTATTATTATTAAAATAATAATATGGCCTTGGCTCTTACAGTTCAAGTTCCCGGTAATTGAAATTGCGATTACGACATACAACAATCTGAAGTGAATTAATATAATTGTGGCCGCCTTTTACACTTTTTTGAGATTCGAGAGAAGAAAAGAGTGAGATACAGGTTTAAAGTGGAACTCCATAGCATGCGTATGCGTGCGTTTGACATTTGGAGTTTTCGAACATTTACGTGCGTACCTAACTAGCAACTCCATAGCATGCGCGCGCGTGCGTTTTTCATCAGCTGCTTAATATATTTTGAGTGATTGAGTAATATTGATTTTGTGAAAACTATGGTTGATTTTGTGTAAAAAGCGCAAGTATGGGCGACGATTTCGGATTTTTTTTTTTTTTTTTTTTTTTTTTTTGATAATTGGCAGTGTAATTGCAGTATACATGCAATACACTGAATTAATGAAAGGAAGAAGGAAGTTTCAATTTGTTCCGATAATCAACGCTTCCTTTAACATACATATATATTTTTGTGCACGCACACCTCGTTGATTAAGTTTTCGTCATTCATTTTCTGTAAAATATAAACAAAAATATTATTCCAATTCAACAAAACGTAAACAATTTGAAGTTGGTTGCTATGTCAACTGTCATCCACACGCATGAAAGTAGAAAATTTTCTACTTCCATCCGTTTTCGAATTTAAGTTCGAATTTCTTGCGTGCGGTTGCATTTCCATGCGTGCCTATGGAGTTCATTTCATAAGAACGTGTGTATTCTACTTATATGTCAAACGAACGCACACGCATACGCATGCTATGGAGTTCCACTTTTAGGCGATTGTAGTGTTACCTATTCAAACGATCATATTTTTTTTGAGTGAAATAATTTTTTATTGATTGAATTTACAAAAATGTGTGGAAATAATAAAAATTTTAAAATCCATTCAGTTTAGGCCGATGTGGCCACCTTTTGCCTTGCATATGGCCTTCAAACGGTTCAAAAATGTGTTCCATGCTGCGCGAATATGATCTTGCGGTATTTTGATTATTAAAGAATCATTATTAGTAATTTTGTTTTTATTAGTTTTTTTATTGAAAATGCAATTTACGCGTTACCTCTTACATATTAATATTTAAAAAGAGTTTTAGTTATGTTTAAAGCGTTAATATGTAAAACCTCTTAAAATCCTCCTTAAGAGGATTTACACACAGTGAAGAACCTCATTTCACTGTGCATTAATAAATTGTAATAATAAAGGACAACATGAATTCTATTGTAATTTTTGGCTACTTTTTAAATATATTAAAAGAAAACAATTGTCTAATTGTTGAAAAATATGTTTTTTAAAAACAATTCCTTAAGAGTTTTCCAAAATTTTGGTCTTTCAAAATTTAATTTTTAATAAACCAAAAAGTCCGTCAATATTGTTTAAAACCCACGGATATATTTTCTTGAAATAAAGACCAGCAAACATAGCGAGCAGTCCCAACAGTCCCAAAAAAGTAAAGGTACCGCGAATAGAATTCTAGGAAGTAACACAATGGGTACTTATTCAAATTATTGGTTTCAACCATTGTGCGTACCTGTTACCCTCTGTTATGTAAGTACATAGTTCCAAATATTAGGTAGTTTTAAGATTTTTTCAATAAAATGTTAGACATCCGCCAGTTAATTTAAACTTTTATCTCCCGTTTATAATTTAAAAATCAAAAACTTGTTAGATAAAACCAGAAATTAATATGGTTTTAAGAGCTTATTAAAACCGAATCTAGAAATTAACATGGATTCGGTTATAATCAATAACAATAAAAAATATGTTGATGTGTTGATATTCCGCTATATTAAAAATTTTAGTTTAAGAGAAATATTTAATTTTTACTATAATATTTAATAGAAATTGTTAGTTACTTTTAAATTTTGGAAAAATGTACAATATTTGCATACTTTTTCAGTAACAGATTATAGACATTAGTATAGATGAACTGAAACCATAAATATACATAGGGAACATGAAAATATACATAGAGAGCATTAAGATTTATATAAAATACAATAGGGCAAATGTAAATTTTCTACACTAATAAAGTTTTATATGATTAGTTAAATCAGGGCATTTTTACATTTGAACATTTTCTTTCAACGGGCCAGCTAAAAATTTACAAATATAGTTCGGGCCGCATGCATGAAACATATGCTGAATTATCTCTTTATTAACAAAATAAACAAAAAATTACAGAAGAACTTATTAATACAAATACTATCAAAAAAGATATATGTATATAAATATTTTAATATTATTTTTATTTCCATATATTAAAAAATGTATAGAAAAGGAGAAAATTCCATACATGAGAAATTTTGGCATTGCTTCTTTGTCATCAGTTCACTTTTATTTGTAGGTATAGGCGACACAGCAACTGACACAGCTATCTAACCGTACATCATTTAATCTCGATAGGTGATCGCTTTTATTTTCATTGCAAAGAATTCTGAACGAGAAAGTGTGGCGGGCCGCCGGATGCTCATGACTGATTTAAATCGGAAATCATATTTACGAGTTGTCATTTTTTGAAAGTTATATTATATAGAAACTATTATTTTGAAAGTAATATTTTAAATTATATGTACATATATAATAATACAGTTTAATTTCGTTGTTAAAAAAGAAAACAAGAAACAATGACCAAGTAAAAATCAATGAAATGTCTTAATTATTCCTGCAATTTTAAGGTGTTTAGTTAAACTTGGTCAAACATGGACAGGGATCATGTATCCTAGGTAAATAGAAATGTATAGATACAAAAACTATTAACAAATAAAATTGTATCCTAAGTAAATAGGAATAACTTAACGAAATGTATGTAAAGGAAAAATATAGAAGAAACAAGTCTCCATATTACTTTCTATTTGCATTCCTTATTCTATTCTTTATTTTGACATAAACTTATTATAATACAGGAGATGAACATTCTTCGTCGGTTTTTTTCTTCTCATTCATGATATTCGTATCAGAATGTCTGAATTTGGATTTGCTATCTGTTTTTGAAATAACAAAATCTGTTCTGGCTTGACATACTCGTGTACCTTCTACAAAATTTGTTATAATTTTATCAGTCTTTTATTATTCATAAGGAGTGAAAACTAAAAATGCACAATTTCCCGTATTCGGTAGTTTTCCTAAAATATTTTTAAAATCCAGTTATGAATGGCTTCCAATTAATTAAACTGATCCTTGAGAAGCATAAAAAATTTAAAATACTTTTTTACAAACTTGTTAGATCTATAGCAGGACTTGAAGGTGTTTTTCTGAGATTACTGAATGGTTTTTAATCATCTATATCCCTTGTAATCTTTGTACCTTTGAATTATTAATAATATTACATAACTAATATTTTTTTAAGTAAAAAGTTTTTAATTTGTAAAATTTATTTATTAGAGTAATTACTTTAATTTACTTTCAATAAAAAGAACATCACTCTAAAAATTATCTTGGGAGTAGTTTCTTTTGTAAGCAATCATATGAAATAAGAAGAAAATCTAGCGAAGTTCATAGTTCTCAATATTGGAGCATATGTTTAGTAAAATATTTGTTAAGAAAAAATAACTGCGTTTTGATGTTTTAAATATTTATTTTGTTATATTTTCATTATTTTAATATTTATTAAATTCAAAAATGTTAGTTATAAATTAAATTTATCCATTGGCTCTCAGATCTGAATTCTTTTTTTTTTGCCGCTTTAAATTTACAATATCTTTAGCATAAAAATAATATAAATTTTAACTGATGCGCCAGTAAATACTTTTTTGTTTATGTTTACCATTCCCTTGTTTTTATGTTTATATCATTAAAAAGTAATTCTGAATCAATCCCTGTTAAAATTTTAAAGTTTCTTGGCACCTAATTTCAAAGGGCCACTGCTGCGCTGTGCACGTCTCGTTTCTAGCTCTCTCTGCCTTTCTAATTTCTTCTCTTCGCGCTTCCGACGGGCCTCTTCAAGTTTCGCATTACCTGTTGAGAACAATTTTTAGAAATTTTTTATGTGACAAAAGTCTAATAAGACTTCAGAAGCAGCACATATATAGCAAATAAAAACAGCAAAATCAATAAACATCCTAATAAATATCTGACCTAACTTTTAAATAGTAAACATAACTGAATAATAAAAACATTTCAAATTTGAATACAAATACTCGTACCTGCCTTTTACCACAGACTAAATAGTATACAGAAAACGCATCTCGTACAAAGCAAATTTTCTTCGCGGGTTCCAATATTGGCATCAAAGTCTACAGGAAGTCAAAGCACGAGTAGCGACAAGAGAGTATACCAGCCTAGGTCATTTGGTCATTTCATATGCACGCGTGTCAAATTATTCTCTCGGTTATTCCCAAAGACTACAAGTCTGACAACTTATCTAATTTCGCGAGCGAGCTCAAAAAAAGAGCGTAAGCTCGACGTCAGTGAGAAAGTAGAATTGATCCGCTCGGAGCTTCATTACTCCGAGCATCAGTGAGAAAAATTCTACCATAAGGTTTGTTCAGTAAATTATTTTTTGATACTGACGCTGTTCGGTGTGCTTCAGCATTAAACATTTTATGCTTAGTTACAACGTCAGTTAAACAACAAAATTGCTACAATGGTTGGGAAATTGGGAACGTTTGAAAATGGAGAAAAATAATGAACAATTGCCCTATATTTTGCAGTATTATTACGACAAAAGGAAAAACGCTGCACAGGCTTGTGAAAAAATGTATTTCACAACAGCACAGGCTGTGTGCTGTCTACAGTGAAGGTGCTTTATCAAAATCTGATGCGCGGAAATGGTTGGCTTCACGCCAATCACAGGAAAAGCTGACGAAATTCTTGAAAAAGTCCAGCAAGTAGAACACATCAGCAATGTCGATATTGGTATGGAGCGAGGCATTGACCACAAAATTGTTTTAAACCAACGCTGGCTACCAAAAGAAGCTACAAAAACATGATAGACAGAATTAACATCTGCTGAAATGCAATGAAATCGAGCCTTATTTGAAACTTGCCATTAAGCGAAAGGCGAAACATTTTAAAACATAATAAAATATAAATTATATAGTCACCTGTTATAGGTGCATCGATTGATTCGAATTCACCATCTGTCCATGTGTCGCTATTCCAGTTTATGTTATTCGCTGTGTTATTGCAGTGTGTGTCTTTCTTAAGAGTCATACTATTGCAATTTTCAAAAGGTTTTGAAGTAGCCAGGCGTAGCAAATCTTTTGGATTTGATGTTTTTTGTAAAACAACTTGTTGATTTTGTTGTCGTTTTGATTGCAACGTAGCCGTCGGTGTTGGGAATGAATTAATCTTTTCCAAAGATTTGATAAATTGTGATTCCAGTGGCTGATTTTTTTGATGCTCTTCGTCTTCACCCTAAATACATTTATTTATGCTTTTATTTAATTACATATATTAATATGCAAATTTTTACCGGTTCCTCTTCCAGACTGCCCCATTCCTCATTGTCCCACCCATCGCGAACATCTGCTAAAACATTTAAAGCATTTAACTGAGCATTATTTGAGTTACTCTCTTGTGGACTAATTGGATCTTGTGATGTCTGCAAAATTTGCTGTTCTGAATTTTTAAAACAAATTTACCCACTAAACACCGCACTTACGTCCATTTCTCCCCAATTCTCAATGTCCCAATCATTGTTGCCATAATCCGATGCAGATGCTGAGGTGTCGTTGCTCTCATGTTCTAGAGATGTCATAGAGGTAACGCTGGACGTTGTAGTTGATAAACTACTACTCGATGGTTGCTCTATAAAGACAAATAATTATAAACAAAAAACACAAGATAGAAAAAATAAGGGAATTACCCAATGATGCTGGTTTCGATAAGTTACGTCCTGTTAATGGTGGTCGGGGACGCGAGTTATCGCTTTGACTACGATAAAATTTTGCTGTCACCGAGGTGACAGCCCAGCCAGCCCAGGTGGCTGCAGCATTACCAATTGAAGGTGTTGCCGTGTGAACATCAGCCTCTAAAAAAATTTTGTTATTCTAACAATAGTTTTCGATAAATTGTAAAAACCTACCCATAGTTACTTGTAGACTGGGATCCTCAGAAACTTTTTCAAGTTTTCCAAGAAATCCTCTTATTGTTTTAAATGCTGGATCACGTACCGATTTTTCAGGATCAACGGTGAGCGAACATAATGAGGGCAAAACGCGATTAGCAACTTCACTGAAAATAATTCATACATATTTCATACTTTTTTTTTCATAATAAATTACCTAAGTAGGAAATATTGTTGCGTTGCCGCTAATGCTAAAACACCTGCCACTCTGGCAGGTGGAAATGGATCACGCATTGCTCGTATAAATGCTGAAACCAAAACGCGCTGTCTTACCTTTGAATGTTAATTTGAAAACATGAATTTAATTCGAAACATGTTTAAATAATAAAACTTACCTGCGGATGCAGATGAGGTGCAATTTTACCCAAACATACAGTGGTGTTCGTTCGTATACCACCCTGGTCGTCTCGTGCTTGCAATCGAGCGAAATGTCTCAGTACTTCAACGTTAAGATTGTTGTAATTCAATTTCGGTGCTAGATGTATGATTGACTTGTTTGATTGCAAAATCATATATTACTAATTAATTTTTATTTACTTCGTTTGAATAAACTTACTTTAACGGTTTGTTCACGTATAGTTGCATTAGTGTCTAAAAAGCCATGTGCAACCTGAGGAAATATTTGATCATTAACTACGTGTGGCTGCAGATGTGCTACAAACAGATCTAGTTGCTGTAGTAGTCTGGAACGTGTAACACGATCCGTAGACGTAAAAAGTTTCACGACACATGGTACAATACGTGTTTGATATTCTGTCTCGTCCAGTAATTTTCCAAGCTATATTAAGAAAATTAACTAAAAATAAGTATATTTGGCAATGTATGAATGAAATATTATAATATCCACTATGAAATTAATTGACACTATTACTCAATGTGTATTACCTTAAACATTGGTGCCAACACCGCAGAACCAGCGTCGCCATATTCATATGCTGTTATTAATTGTGGCAAAATTTTATGTCTGCAAAGTATATATTTTTAAATGAAATGATATTTAGGAAAGCAAGTAAAATCATGTTTTATATAGAAGTTGCGCTGCATACTTGCAAACGTTATCTGGGAATTTCTCTAAATGTAGCGTCAAACCACTAAAGAACCGATTTTTTTCAGCTTTATCCTTTATTTGTATCTCTTCAAGAAATAATAAACTGTCGACTAAATCATTCTTAAAGAAACCTCCAGGCTTACGACATCGTGTAATGACATCCGCTGGATTGGGACGGTTCGATGGAGAGGCGCCAACGAGTTCGCAGTACAATGATTGTAATGATTTCGGAATATTATCGATATCTTTGAGATTAGTGCGTATTTTCAGTTGTCCATTGAACGTCTCCCACACTAAACAACCAAGACCCCACATGTCCACAGAGCTAGAAAAATGATAATATAATCCTATAAGACGGTGTAAAACACAATGCAAACCATTTTGTTGCTGCTTTTAATTTGCTCTGATCGTTCTTCTCCGGTGGATCGTAAACTTCAAGAAAAGTTAGTACTTTTTCGGGTGGCATGGGGTTTCCGTCCGCTGCTGATATGTAATCCAAACTCCCCAGCTTCCACTCGCCCGATGAGTTCACAAAAACTGACCAAATTGATACGTTGTTATGTCGTAAGTTCCCGTCATTATTGAGAAATGATAAAGCCCGCTACAATAAAAGCAATAACAAAAAAATGTATTTCTACTAGTTCATCGAACTCACTGTTATCTGAAAAATACCCCATGCCAGATACAAATCTTTTTGTGCTACATCTGTTACCAAATTAGCTAGGTAAGTAGCTAATGGCTCGACTGCCTCTGTGGCTACGTAAAGCATTTTATCGGTTTCCAATGAGTCCAAGAATTGCAATATGCTTGGGTGCCGCAAAGTTTTCAAACGCTTGACAGACGCTTTAGCTAGCTCAAATTTCGCTTCCGTACCACTCCGTATATCATATACAAACACGGAGACTTCACATGCACCACCCCCTTTCCGCTTGGCTTTATGCAAGGACCAAATAGATCGTGTCTCGTAACCCATCACCTGTTCCCCAATAACATAGGGAAATTCTTTAGAAGAGTCGCGCGAAAAGAACGACCACATAATGTGTTTTGCTCGCCGATTGAATATTTTGCTATATGAGCTCCAAAGTGTTAAGGAATGCGAAACGATATTTAAGATGTCGAGGGTTGAAGCAAGATATATTTCTTTTTGGCCGCGCGTCAAAAATTGGTTCAAAAGTAAAAGCCTGATTAGCCGTAGTACGAACATCGAACTCCTTTCAAAATCAATGACAGTTTTCGGGATGCAGGGGGAAACCGAGCACTACTAACGTTGCCATCCATTTGCCTTCATTATCCAAATTTTGTATTTTTTTAGGATTTGTGGGATTATCAGTGTCAATTTGTCATTGTTTGAGTGTAAATTCCCCCTGTTTTGTTTATTATTCTAAATTGTGTTTAAATTTTAAA
This sequence comes from Myopa testacea, assembly GCA_949629155.1. Lineage (NCBI taxonomy): Eukaryota > Metazoa > Arthropoda > Insecta > Diptera > Conopidae > Myopa > Myopa testacea. Next base: position 58,093,432 of record OX451345.1, read on the forward strand.
GATTTACAATGGGCAACAAAACGATCTGGAATTTTGGATAAGATTTACCCTTGTCCGGTGTGATTGTTGTTGTTTTTGTTGTAGCTACCCAGGAAAACATCCCCGTCCCCGTTTAGGAGTTATAAGCCTCCAAAGTTTGAAGCTTTTATGGCCTATATCTCCATAATCCCGGCACATATAGGAGCAATATATACATCGTTGGAAACCACATAACAGATTAGTGTTATGATCTGTTATGTGGTTAGTGGTATTACACAGGCTCTTATGAAACACGTCAGACAGAAAAATTGCTTTGTTAGCTTTTGCGGCGCTGATCATTTACATCGAGAAGCGCATTTTAAAGTGACGCAGTATCTTTTGAAACGGTTTCACTAATGTTATGTCGATATCATCGGTGGCTACACAGTGGGTGGAGGACTAAATGTTTATATTAATTGAAATCTGCTTAACATATATTAAGTCGTAATATTTTGGAACGATAATCACAGGAATGTACTTGATAGATTTATCAGTTAATTCCATTTTTTCACTCCATTCCACTCTTCAGTACTCTTGTGAATATTGAGATTAAGCAACACCGTTTTACTCGGTGTACGCTAGACCGAGTTTTCGTGCTCGGGGTGAGAGAGTGATGTTGAGAACAGAAAAATATCCCATTCTCTCTTTTACACACAAAACAACAACAAAAAGTCCTACTTGCCAAGCAAAACTCGATAGCATAACCACGGGCTAACCACGACCTAACGATCTCGGTGAAACCGTTTCAAAAGATACTGCGTATAGTCAAGGCCAATGTGTATTGGTGGTATGCAAATGCTCAGCATTATAATTTCTTCTGGTGCCACCTGCTACGTTATTAACTTCGTTTTCGCGGTCAAATTTACACTACATTAAGTTTTACGTTTTACATATAAAAAGATTTGGGTTTTGACATTTGCTGCTGGCTTCACGCCGCTATCACTGGAAGTTAGCTACTTTTACAGTTAATATCTTGTAGCCTTGGTTGTGGTTAATGTTTTAAGCATTAACCCCATAAGGTTTTTATTCCCCATAAGGGACAATGTAATTTTGACAGAAGCCGCTTGTATCTTTTTGCCTGTAGCCTTGGTTGTGGTTAATGCTTAAGGGCCAACGCAATTTTGACAGCGGCAGCTTGTATCTTGTAGCTGGCCGCTATGGTTGTGGTTAAAGATTAAACAAAAATATAGCGATCTCTACAAATAAAAGTTGACGTTTCATCTGTTGAATTGAAGTTTGGTCTCGTCGATAGCAGAGACTATAGTTGGCCTCGCAGAACTTCATCCCCTCTGCCTAATTATGCATTAAACACAATCAAGGCAGCAAGATGCAACATCAATTCTCAGCTGTCAAAATTACATAGGCTCTTATGGAGATCGAGAAAAAAGTTTTATTTCCGCTTTCCTGATATTATTTGTTGCTATAATCTGCTGCTGCAATCGAGCTAATTCCAATTTTGACAGCGGGCAAAATTGATCTTGTTCTCCTTTTCTTGTGTTTGTTTACATTGAAATATGTATATTGTATAAAATTTTGACATGTGTTTGTGCTGCCCGAAAATGCTGATATGCCATTTGGTCACATGACAAAAAAATTGGAATATGCCACTGTTCCCGAATTCCCGTTTCTTCGATTATACTGTTATACCTAAATAAGTGCGTCGTGCGATGCGTTGCTGTCAAAATGAAATAGGTACAAGCATTATGGAAGTGGCTGAAATAAGAAACAAATGACGGAGACCACTTTAAATTTTCCAATTTTCCATACGAAGGGAAGTTGGGAGCAGGTGTCAAAAAATGATCATGTGCGTGTGAATGTTTACAAACTTTTTGTCATATGTTAACACAACGCTGTTAATTTGGTTTATCGCAGCGTCGTTTCTAAAGGTACGGTCAAACAGAACGCGTAAATAATCGCCGCCCGCGGCGATTGCCGCGAAGGCAGTTGCATTACACAGGTTCTTGTGGAGGCAGTCAAACAGAAACGCCCTACTCGGCGTAAAAACTGCCGCGTAGTAGAGCGGCAAAAAAGATCCGATTAGCGCGTTACAAAATTTTGCAACATCTTGTATAAATATGTATATTTTAAGAGTGTGAGTAGAAAAATGTTTAGAAATGCGTTGCCATCTGCTGTGTTATTCAGATGTAGTTTTTTCGTGGTGATCCATGATATATAATACAACCCACGCGGACTATAAGAATGCTTTAAAGAAAAATTAAATTGAAATGAGAAATGAAACTTTTTAATATAAAGACATAATTTTTTGCAACACACTAATGTTTCGATGAAATATTTTTGTCTCACAACATGTGGCCGTGCAAATATGAAATACTTTTTCCCTGAGAAATTTTTCAAATCGCACAAACAAATTCCCTAGAGAAAGTGACAAATCCCATGCTATCAATTGCTTGACAATAATATTTGACAATAAAATCAATTGCTATCAATATTCACTTCTACTATTCACAGACACGAACAGCTGATTTGTGTAAATGAAAGTTGTGCCGCGTTCTGTTTGACTGCCTCCGCGTATAATCTACGCGGGGCGGCGATTATTTACGCGTTCTGTTTGACCGTACCTTAAGGGGCACTGATAAACGCAACGTTGTGTGTTGCGTTGCGTTTCTGTCAAAATGAAATTAGAACACGCAGTCTTTAGAATTAAACACAATCGGAGCAAAAGACACATTATCAACTGTCAAATTTACATGGGCTCTTATGGAGATGGAGAAAAAAGTTTGCTTTGCAGTTTGTTGCTCTGGTTTGCATTCCATTTTGTATCTTGTCTCCGGGTTAATTCTAATTTTGACAGCAACAAAATCATTCTTGTTCTTCTTCGGTGTGTTTGTTTACTTTCTGTCAAGTAAAATTTGACAATTTGCATTGTGGGGGTGTCACACTAGGCAACTTAACCCTAATTTATTTAAGTTAATATTTAACATAATTTTTATTATTATTATTTTACTAGCAATTTACATATTTTAAAAATATGAAAATATTCTGCATTTTTATTTAGGAAAAATTATTCAAAATACCTATCAATTCCTAAAAGATACTGGAAAGAAAGGATACATTTCTTAGAAATATAAATAAAAAACAAGATGCAGCCCGGAGACAAGATACAAAATGGAAAGCATTTTCTCTTTCTTTTTTCTCGATCTCCATAAGAGCCCATGTAAATTTGACAGCTAAAAATGTATCTTGTATCCTGTTGCTCCGATTGTGTTCAACGCTTGTGTTTAATGCTTCATGGAAGTGGTTGTAATAAGCAACGCACTGACGGAGAGCACTTCGAATTTCCAATTTTTGGTATGCGCATCGAAGTGAAGTTGGCGGCAAATGTTAAAAAAATGTTCATGTGCGATTGTATGTTTAAAAACTTTTTCTCAGAACATATGTTGACGCAGTGCGTTATTTCGGTTTAGCCCATCATCGGTTTTAAGACTTGATCCACTGTTGAAACCACTGTTGTGATCGAAGACAAACTTGAATCATTGATGTTTACAAAAGGAAAGCAACAATTTTAAGAATTCCAGTATACATACATAATACGCTTCTTTGGAGCGACTGCTGATGTTTTTTAAAAGGTGCGACTTTCAAAGATCTAAGTGTTTAAGTTAAAATTTAGTAACTTCTGCAATAAATATAAGATTGCAATCTTGAATAATAGTAGTTTTTCCTGTGGAGCTTAGTTTTAGAGAAGAGTGGCGGAAGAAATTGGCACTTATAAATTGCTGAAGACAGCTTATTTGTGTCGTATTTCCTTGCGGTTCGTGAAAATTAATATGGAGAAAAGTTTTGTTTTATTATGAAAGTGAAAATTGAATTAAATGAGCTCACAGCCATAGCAAATGTCTCCTGCAAGAGTATGTGTCCTGACGATGCCAAAATGTTAAGGGGCTTAGCGGAGGACCGAGAGGTTTCAGAGAATACTTCGAGTCACAATTCGTTTGAGATTCTGCCGCCACTGTCTACGGTCACTACGGCGACGTCAACAACTGCAGGGAGAAACCATATAAACGTATGTTCAGATTTCTTTGGAAATAACTTTATTTCTTTATTAATAACATTCCTTTGCTGGCATAATTTAGTTTAGCTTTTATTTTTTATGAAACATAGTAAGTCATTTAATAACTTAAACTTATTTTTCACTTAACCCCTATGCAGTGATTCAAAATCTACCCTTGGTATGGTGTTCGTTAGTCAATTTGACCCTACCATAGAAACTGGAAAATAAAGCAATTGTTTCTAGGAAAAAACATCAATTTATTATTACACTTTTCATAAAGCGCTAATGCTAATATTGATTGAAAAACATTTTACGTTTTTGATTGGTAATTTTTACAAATAATTACTGTGCACACAAATTTGCTGCAATTATAGTAAATATGTATTCGAGTACTTTGAATTTTTGGTGTGCGGACAAAACAAACAGCGGTCTTTTTCCTGAAGATGCTGACCCAACATTGCTGAAAGACACAATTTTGGTACGTTTACTTTTAGACGATTTGCATGGATCATGTGCTGTGAGTTGACAATTATTGACAACAGTTTTAGATTCTTCTCCATTTTTGCTAGTCGTCTTCGAAGAATTTGTGAGTTTAGAATTTGATTTGCCAATTCCGCCAGATAAAGCTTCGTTTAAACGTTATAATACAATTCCATTGAGAATTACAGCCTTATTCCAAGAGTCACGGTCGTCTCTAAATCGTGTCTAAATCGTCTTTAAATCGTCTCTCACTCGTCTTTGGTATTCCAAGAGTCACGGTCGTCTTGAAAATCGTCTCTCAATCGTCAACGACGTAAGCTTTGGTCGTCTTGAGGTATTCTAAGAGACGATTTAGAGACGATTATCGTCTTAAATAAGACGAGTGCTTTTTAGTTGTCGTCTCATACAAAACATAAATTAATTTAGTGCACAATATAAAACTGGACTTCGTATTTATGCTTTATATAATATTTTTTAGTTAAATGTAACTACATACAGTCGAACTTCCTTATAGTGAACTTCTATACAATGGAGTTCTCCTTATTATGAACTAAAATCAAGAACACAGAACACACAAAAAAATATTTCTATATAATGAAGTTTCTATATAGTGAAATAATTGTCTGTCCCCGTGGAGATTCACTATAGGGAAGTTCGACTGTATATGAAACTGATAATTTTTATAATGATTCTAGAAAAGGAAACAAAATTCACGAAATTTCCACAACCCAAAATTAATCGACAAAGTCCATATTTTCGCGCACAACTCAACGCACAAAATAAAAATGCAGTGTGTTGTTTTATGTTTTATGTAAGTGTTTGTTTAAAAACACTTATAAAAGCATTTTAACATTGCTCAATTCTCCGCGTGGAATTGAAACTATCTTTGTTTACCATTTGCTTCATGGTTGCAAACTAACAAAAAGAGAAAAACAATTTTTTGCTACAATTTAAACGAAATAATATACAATAGCACTTATATCAATCTACATATAATTTGCCAAGTTTATTCTATATTTTGTCAACGTTTGTTGCCAAAAAAAACAAATTTATAAGGTTTTCATTAATTGAAATTAACCTCAATTATAATATTTTCGTCTACCATCACTAAAATTTGCATCTTATGCACAAACCTTTTTGGCAAATAACAATGGCTGTAAAATAAACGTATAGTCCCGTGACCGCGACGTAAGAGCAAGACGAGACGATTTCCGTGACTCTTGGAATAGGTCTGTTACGTCGTCGTGACTCGTCAGACTCGTGACTCGTCTTACAGCCTTATTCCAAGAGTCACGGTGACTAAGACGACAATCGTCTCGGACGAGTCACGACGACGTAACAGACCTATTCCAAGAGTCACGGAAATCGTCTCGTCTTGCTCTTACGTCGCGGTCACCGGACTATACGTTTATTTTACAGCCATTGTTATTTGCCAAAAAGGTTTGTGCATAAGATGCAAATTTTAGTGATGGTAGACGAAAATATTATAATTGAGGTTAATTTCAATTAATGAAAACCTTATAAATTTGTTTTTTTTGGCAACAAACGTTGACAAAATATAGAATAAACTTGGCAAATTATATGTAGATTGATATAAGTGCTATTGTATATTATTTCGTTTAAATTGTAGCAAAAAATTGTTTTTCTCTTTTTGTTAGTTTGCAACCATGAAGCAAATGGTAAACAAAGCCAGTTTCAATTCCACGCGGAGAATTGAGAAATGTTAAAATGCTTTTATAAGTGTTTTTAAACAAACACTTACATAAAACATAAAACAACACACTGCATTTTTATTTTGTGCGTTGAGTTGTGCGCGAAAATATGGACTCTGTCGATTAATTTTTGGTTGTGGAAATTTCGTGAATTTTGTTTCCTTTTCTAGAATCATTATAAAAATTATCAGTTTCATATACAGTCGAACTTCCCTATAGTGTGAATCTCCACGGGGACAGACAATTATTTCACTATATAGAAACTTCATTATACAGAAATATTTTTTTGTGTGTTCTGTGATTCTGTGTTCTTGATTTTAGTTCATAATAAGGAGAACTTCATTGTATAGAAGGCCACTATAAGGAAGTTCGACTGTATGTAGCTACATATAACTAAAAAAAATTATATAAAGCATAAATACGAAGTCCAGCTTTATATTGTGCACTAAATTAATTTATGTTTTGTATGAGACGACAACTAAAAAGCACTCGTCTTATTTAAGACGATAATCGTCTCTTAGAATAGCTCAAGACGACCAAAGTTTACGTCGTTGACGATTGAGAGACGATTTTCAAGACGACCGTGACTCTTGGAATACCAAAGACGAGTGAGAGACGATTTAAAGACGATTTAGACACGATTTAGAGACGACCGTGACTCTTGGAATAAGGCTATTAGTCACCGTGACTCTTGGAATAAGGCTGTTAATTTCAGTCCATATATCAAATGAATTGTGTGCTGAAACATTCATCATATTGGAAAATGAAGAAATTGACCGTGTTTTAGATTAACGGTTACATGTATAATTGGGCGCGTACATGTATTCGTACGAATATATCTAAAAAAAAATCGCAAATTGGTCCAGCGATTCTCACGTGATGCGATGACAAACAAACAACAATTAATTTTTAAATATAAGATTGGCTTTAGTTGCTGAGTTATGATAACAAAAATACATTTCTGAGTATACATTATCCGTAAATGTGCCTAATATGGGCGTAATCCGATCACTTTTAGTTTACCGCAACAAATTTCATATGGGTGTAATTGATATCTGTATAAACTTTTTGAACAAAGCTGACCATAGTATTTTATGCTGCAACAATGTGTTGTTTTCCATAATTGGGCGTGGTCCGCCAACTTGAAGGTGTAGGGCAATTAAAATTCGGCCGTGCCTAATATAGCACCATATAGCATCACTTTAGCCTCAACCGAAATAGGCGAATGCCGACGTAATGAATAAGTACGAATAAGATAAGATCCGTAAGATAAGAATTGTGAAAGACTGCCACAAATGAGTAACTCATCGAATTTGAACAAAACATTTTGACGAACGTAGGCTTTCGTAAGAACCGAATCTACACGTCATCAGCTGTTCTTATTCTTGTACACGAAATTTGCTTGTTTGCTTGCGTATCATTTTAGGCTATAGACCAGGGGTCGGCAACCTTTTGAGTCGGAAGAGTAAAAAAATACAATTTAAAAAATTTCAAAGTTTTTAAAGAGCCACAAAATTTTTTCTTGCCAACAATAGTACACGAATAAATAAAGTTTTTTGATAAAGAAAAACTAATCTATTTTTTCATAAAAAAAATTTCTTTTTATTTATAATATATAAACAAAATTATTAGCATAGTTTTGAACAAAGGTAAATGTCTGTACTCCAAGAAACAGCTGTTTCTTTATCTATTAAAAAGATAAATTTACCGGAGTTTAACTGAGCAATATCGGCCGGTTAGCCTCCGTTTAAACGAGCACTGAAAAACACAATGTGTCGTTTAAACGAAGGTTAACTGAGAAACGACGATAACCGAGCACTGAAAAACTGGCCCTTAATGTTTGAAGATTATTTCATGTAAATATTGGCCGCGACTGCGTCGTAAACGCCGGGGTAACAGTGACTTTTTCGGTATATATCGGTAGTTCTTGCAATCCTTCTGACTGCTTTTTACTCCAAATACGGCAGTTTTGATTGTTCACGTATCCATTCAACCAGAAATGACCTTCATCGCTGAACATAATTTTTCGACAAAAAAGTGGATACAGCTGCGATATTTTCCTCTGTCCTCACTCTACGTAAGCGTGTTGGTGGTTTAATGTCCAATAATGTAAATTTGGTGCGAAATTTATTCACGAGATTCCGAATAGCCGCCTCAGAAGGTCGATTAAACTGACCATAAATTGGAAGAAAAGTGCGCGAAAAACATTATTAACCGAGCATGAATTTTGATAATAAAATTCTATGATTTGCAAGCGTTGTTCGTTTGTAAGTTGATTCATGGTTAAATGATAGACCAAACTATATACATATGTTTGACAGTGACACAAGGCGCGAAATCCGCGTGAGATGTCAAAAACAGTTGTCAAAAAGAAAATTGCTAAAAAATCATCCTTTATATAAGTAGTGGTTTTCATAACAAATTAGATAAAATATATATGGTAGTATTAGATAATTACTTATTATTTAAGTAAAAAATTAAAACAATTAAACATTTACTTACAACACTAACCTGTACTTCAATAACAAACAATTGAGCAAACAAATTCAATGGGAGCGTTGGATTTGCATGGTTTTACAAAGTTTGGATAAATTTGGCTCATAACTAGTTGTTTTAAGTTTCAAGCAAGACTCTAAATTTTGCGAGAATGCTTGCTCGCACGAATATGTCGATCCGAAATCCTTGTCTAATAATGCCTAATCCTTGGTAATCGTTTCAGAACGATTTTTAAATGTTTTTTTTTTATAAAATAAATAATATGTGCATATGGAAGAGCCGCAGCATCACATCCAAAGAGCCGCATGTGGCTCGCAAGCTGCAGGTTGCCTACCCCTGCTATAGACGAAACGAATGCAGACGTTCGATAAATTTCGTACGTTTGCACTCATCTGTTTTCGTTCAGGCTGACGTTGTTAGTATAAACTAGAAACACAAAGTCAATATTCCGATCATACTTATCTAAAAATTCAAGTGTTTTTTTTTCTTACACCTTCCGAACCCTTCACTCATTAGTGGATCAAACAAGCGTTCTAAATTTTGGTGTGTTACGAACTCCGAGAAAAAGAAAGCAAGGCAAAGTGAGTAACTTTGCGCCATACAATAGATTACACGCGAAAATCGCGCGATTTTTCATAAAAGTTTTTCATGGAACAACTTTACCGTTGTGGAATCAAATGAGCAATTTTGTTGTTGTTCTTGTTTTTGTTTTGGTTTTTTATACGCCCTGGTACTGCGTATTCCAACCAAATAATAAATAACAAAGAATCCAAATAAACAAAACAATCGCCACAAATTAATAATAAATAATTGCAACAATTTTTTTTAAATATTTCATTAATTCTTAAAATATAGCACACAATTAACGATATGGCGACAATTTGATATTTTGGTGCGTAGATGGAATAATTCCAGAATTAGCTAGAGGTGCCCCTCTTTGTGTCTGCAATCGAATATTGTTAAACTCCAACGGCCCTCTCGTTACTAGCTTAGATGAACGGCTAAGGTAATTAGTTTAAAGTTTTAATTGTCACATGTGCACTTACATACACTACCGGCCAACAGTATTTACCCACTCTCATAATTCGTCATTATTCAAATGCCAGTTATTTTTTTGTTACGAAAATATTTGTATAATTAAGCACCAAATATGAGGGTAATAAAAACAACCCAATATTTTATCATTTAATATATGGATGCAGGCGATTAGGGGCATCTTATTCTTCTCAAATTAAAATCTGCATTTCATTCATTATTTAACATTAGTTGAGTAAAGAGTTGATTTTTAAAAATATCAGGTGTTTTTATACCCTACACCTTAAGGTTGAGGGTATATTCACTTTGTCACGAAATGTATAACGCATAGAAATAGAGACAATAGGTATAGAAAAGTATATATATTCTTGATCAGCGTGACCTCGTGAGTCGATTTAGCCATGTTCGTCCGTCTGTCTGTCTGTCTGTTGAAATCACGATCACAGGAGAACCGGTAAAGATATCGTGATGAAATTTTACAGAAATATTGTTTCTTGTGGTGTGGAGGTTGGTATTGAAAATGGGCAAAATCGGTCCACGACCACGCCTATTTTTTATTAGAAATGTGATCAGCGTTCGTTTTTGATTTATGAAAACAAAATTTCATTCCTGAGTATAGAGTAGCATTATCCGTTAATATGCCAAATATGGGCGTGATCCGCCCACTTTTAGGTTACACAGGCAAATGATATATAAACTTCCTGAATAAAACTTTAGATTAGAACTTCCTTTCCAAAAAACCATTATTACATCAAAACTGGGTGCGGTCCGCCCACTTTTACACTACTTATACAGTATAGCAGTATGAAAACAAGTTTATTACCATGGTAATAAAGTTTAAATTTGAAAACAATAATAATATAACTAAACTAGTTATTTTATTTTTAAGAAGGTAATGACCACGCTTACTATTTATACAGAGGCGTAGCTAGGTCTCATGGAGCCCGGGACGGTTAATCAACTTGCAGGCCCCAAAAATTCCTAGAATTCAATAAGTCACTACTTCATTTCCACAACAGCCACCCCCGACATTGTGACGCCCAGAGTGGACCGCCACCCTCGGCCCACCCTAGCTTCACCACTGTACTTATACCCGTCTGTGATTAAATGTGATTATAAGGTAGCTTTCCTTATAACCACATATTTCCTCTAGTTTCAGTTTAAATTTTTTCACAACTTTTAGGTGCAGGGTATCTAAGATTCTGCCAGGCCGAATATAGCTTTCTTACTGGTTTATTATAAATATTCAAAAAATTTTTAAAAAATTTCCGCTAAAAAAGAGTTATCTATTGAAACGCGTGCTCTAATAGAGTCAGTAAACTCTAGCATCGGTAAAAATAATCGCGAAATACCTAAGCTCTTTAATTTGAACCGAAGAACCGTGGACTACAACATTAAAAAATGTAAAGCTGCTGGCAGTTTGAGCAACAGAAAGCGACCAGGGCGGTCAAAGAAAACCACACCAGCAGAAGATCGGGCAATCGCAGTGATTAGTAAACGCAGCAGAACGAAAACAGCACCGGAAATTACAGCTGAAATAAATGCAGCTCGTCCTGAATCAATAAGAATAACAACAGTCAAAAGGCGCTAAAGAAAAGCAGGTTTACATGATCGGATTGTCATGCAAAAACCACTTCTACGCAAGCAAAATAAAATCAAGCGCGAGATCGCGCTATAATCTAGGCGAGATCGCATAAAGATTGGACGTTGGACGAATGGAAAAAAAGCGGAGGAAAATTGTCCGAAGATCAGGAGAACGAGCCCTTGAATCCTGCATAGTACCCACGGTGAAGCACGGAGGAGGATCGGTTATGGTTTGGGGTTGTTTTGGAAGCATATCTGTGGGCGACTTGGTGAAAATAGATGGCATCCTTACCCTAGAAAGATAATCATAATCTGATATACGTTAAAGATAATCATGCGTAAAATTTACGCATGCTTTTTGGAGAGCTAAATAGAAGCATTTTGTTGATCGAATTAAAATAAACTAATGTTGATTACTTTTTTCAATACAAGTGAAGTAAAAATACCCGACTTTTAGATATTTTTATATATATTTATTATAAGAAAAAACAAAAACAAAATAACAACTTCAGTAATTAACAAAACTTAAAGATCATATTTCTTTGGAAACTTATCACCCTTTTTTGGGCTTCTAGTCAGTCATTTTAATAGATATACTAAATAAACAAAGTGTTTTTAATAAAAAAAATATATAAAGCTTTTTCAAAACTAGTCAGATACAACTTTGGCAGATGTCAATATTATGCTCACGACAAATAACTTTTTTGCATTTATTGCACGATGCATTTGCTTTTCGCCTTAATTTTGATGGGCTGCTTAATTTTCGAAAGCTTCTTCAATGTCGCTCTGTACGTCATCTTCGCTTTCATGGTTTTCTATTTCACTATCCGTCTCTTCACAAATAATCTCATCATCAGTCTCTAAAAGGGCAGCTAGGATAGCATCTTCATTCAAATTCCGACGTGCCATAATTTTGTTCAGTCATGATATCGAAATCTACAATAACATTTAACAGTTTACACAAAAAAGTGGTTATCAAAAAAACAAACAACATGAATGTTCATAAAAGCAAAAATTTTGAAAGTCACTCTAAAGCATTGATGTCCAACAGAAGCCATTCGGCTACTCATTTTTTGAGTGGCATAATATGTATACATTGAGTGCGTTTGACGATCGCTCGTCAGTAGCTCTCAAGCCATCAACGAGGTAGGTCTGTCTCGCTGCGTTCTTTTATTTTGACTACACCCGAAAAATGACGATTGATATGACGCAAAGAAACGAGACAAATGCGTCATACTTTACCGAATCCATTTTTCTCAGTGCTGAGAGAAAATATGCCCAACACATACACAAAATTTGATAGTGTGCATTTGGACATCGCTGCTCTAAAGATAATCATGCGTAATTTTGACTCACATACCCGTTATATTTCAAAATTGGTAACACCTACAGCAGCGACACATGTATCTCGTTAAAGCTGAGATGTCTAAAGAGTACGACGGCGAATTCATTGTAAATAAAGAGAAATAGCAATATGTTTCAAGAGAATGCGTAAATTTTACGCAGATTATCTTTCTAGGGTTAAGAAAAGACGGAGACATCCTGGAAAAAAAATTCTCCCATCTGGAATGCGATTAATTGGAGAAAACTTCATATTTCAACACGACAACGATTCCAAACACATATCAAAAATATGCCGTGTGTATTTGGAAGAACTGCAGCAACAAAAAAAAATTATAATGATCTGGCCACCCCAAAGCCCCGACCTGAACTAGACCGACAAGTATGAAAAGTGGTCCCAACGTCTTCAGAAACCCTTTCGCAAGAACCACAAGATGTCTGGTCTGGCATAGAACCAGTCACCCTCACCAAATTGTTGAACAGGATGCCAAAATTATGCTAAGTAGTCATCAAAGCTCATGGTGGAAATATCGACGAAAATAAAATTTAGATATCTTTTGTAAAAATAACTTCTTTTTATATAATAACTTATAACTGTTATACATATGTACATATGAACAAAAAAAAATAAATAAAAAACAATTGTTTTGTTGAGTTTTTCTATCGTTTTTGTATTATTAAGGGGGTGGGTAAATACTTTTGGCCGTAGTGTATGTTACAATTATAGACATGAAGATATTCCAAATCACGCATCAAAGCGAAGCTGGAAAAGTTCATGAGGATATGGCTACATAAGGTGGCCCCTGTAGCACTAAAGAACCCAGCTTTAAAAATTACATTCACTAAAAGACTTGACTTGATAAACACAACTTAAAATTTGGACGTTGCAATTGTTTAGAATTCCCGATTGTTTACAAATTTACATGCATGTTAAAATATGTTGGTGCAATTTAAATTACGAAAATATAATAGAAAAATAAAATAAATATTCCTCTTAATCTCAATATTGAGGTTATTCTTTATTTTTTCTACATTTATAAATCTAATTTCGCGAAAACAAAACTATTTTTTAAGAATTTTATTATTTCAACATAAACACCATTAAACAAAGTTTTTGTGATAGCACTAAAAATGCAACGTAAGAACTAGTCACCTTTAGAAAAGTGACTGTGAATACGACGTCTTCCACTCTAGTGAGTGTTCAACGACGACGTCCGACTCACTCCAGGTGACTATGAATAAGTGGGTTTATTTATATGCATCGATTGTTTCTCCATATTTCCCAATATCCAAACACAATATATAGTATATCGGCAAACAGAAAGGCCTACTAGCCAAACTCCAAAAGAAAGAAAGTGCTGTAGTAAAAGAGCCTGTTTTGGAGTGAAAAAGATGCAGATTAATTTTTTGTGTCTGTTTGATCAAGTAAAAATTTGCAATGTAATATACGAAAGAAAGCATACGTTGAACTCATTTTCCCAGAATGCTACTTTGATAGCGAAGTATGACGGACACTATTGGCCAGAACCTTTAACTTGTTCCATGCAATAACAAACAGGACGCACATATTTACATCAAGCCTTGTCTCCAATGTTGTTGTTTTTGGCTCTGACTTCAACAACAAATGGGTCCGGGGGCCTTTGAAATGTGAAATTTAGCCGGGTGTTTCTCCTAAACTATAGAAGATATCACTAATAATATTGGTTCCGTTGGAAATTGGAATTAAAATGTTCCACTTATTCAAATGAAATGTAATCGAAACCCCTTCTTTTTTAGAGAAGATTAATATTTTTAGCAGTACTTTTTTTTATTAATTAATTTTTTCTAACTAAAATTAACCCACTTAATTATCACAATACTAACAAAGTAAACAAAGTAAGTCCTTCAGCTTTCTAAGCACCTTTTTCTGATCAGATTCGAAAGGAATGAAAAGAAGGAAAAGTATTGTACAAATTATTACACTTGTGAAATTTTGTTTTAAATGTTCTTTTTTAATAGCGCACTTTTTTTGAAAAATTTTTCAGTTTAAAGTTATTAAATATTAAAAACTAATTCATAAAATACACGACTAGGGTTATAACTCCGATCACAGTTATTGTTAAAGTCAACTCGAAAAACTACAACAACAACAACAAAATTGGAGCCACGTGCTTGACGTAAGTATGAGCCCACACATCTCCGAGATTCTTTAAAATGTCTCAATTGTAAATTGCACCCTTTCTAGTTGCTTTGCGGATTTCGCAAATCGTATTAGTGAGTTATATAAAAGTGAAAAACAAATTGATGACGCATTCAGTGTACAAATGATACCGAGGTCTGAGTGTTTCTCGCTTTGTGATTTTTGGCATTTCCAAATTCGGATTCGTTTATTTTAAAGAAATCCTTTTAAAAAGAAGGCACAAACGTTTTTGAAGTTTTACGCACAACTCTGAGTTCAACTGCAGCGATCGATTTTTCTTATCATTATAATCAATGTGCTTATAATTCGTACAATGTTAAAAGGGAAAAGGTTGAATCTACTAAAACTTACTTTATATCGGGTTCCTTCGTCGAAACAAACCTTTTAAGAATTTATTTACAACATTTTTACAACGTATTTTTCTTTTCTAAAAAAAATTTGTACTCTCGCGAGATAATAACACCGCTCACTAAGATTTACGTTGAAAGATTGTGACTAATATTGAGATTGTGAAAAATATTTAATTTGAATTAAGCAATCCAAAGCAAGTTGACAGATAGGTATTCATCGGAAGCCGTGTCTCTTTTGCGCATTGCATTTGCGCTATTTGCAAAGAACGCAAGCTTCTCAAAAAGACCCTGGACAACTACACTGTTTTCAGCAAAGACTACAAGACTGGAAACTCTTTTTTCCATTTGAATATATTTGGTGGGTGCCAATTGGTTACTTTTTTCTCGATATAGAAAATTTTGACATCAATTCAAACGTAAAAATTTTATGTAGCCCTGAGGCTACATAGTTAAAATTTTGACAACCGTGGAGTATTGTTTTCAACGTCGAGTATTTTAAAATTATTCAAAAATGGAAAAGACAATTTTGATCCACGAATTGGAACAGCAAAGAGAACAAAATTTTACTCACCAGAGTAAATTTATTTCAACATTAGTTACCACGAGTAAAAAGTAATTAATTGACACACAGTCATTGATAAAATCTGGTTTGGGTGTAGTAGATTACAAAAACCAAATTCATGCAATTTGGCACTTGAACTAAATTTTGACAGCTCGAAAGTTTGTTTACAAAGTTCAGAAAATTATTTTGAGAGAGGAATGCAACACTTGTTCTTCTTCATAGCAAAAAGCCAGAAATATAATTTTTTAAATACGTAAAAACGACCAAGGACACAGGTTTAAAACCTAAGCATGCGTCCCGTTTTTTAGTCATATAGTTGCACAATATTGAATATTTTGCAAGTAAAACGAAGTCAGTTTTCATAAAAATTGCACGATTCACATAGCCAGATAATAAAGTCAGCTGTTTTTATCCTACCACACGTATTTTTACCTGAAAGATATGCAACGTGTTTTGTTGCATATTAATCTGTGATTTAATTTCATATTTATAATAAGTAATTGTAATTTTAGTTTTTTTGTCTTTAATTTAAATGCATGAATTGTGAATTTATTTGTGTTAACTCATTTTAATTTAAATAAAAGAAAAATAAAAAATTACTAAACCAAGTAAGTTCACATTTTTTTTTAATATTTCCAGACCGCTAAGAAATCGTCAAAACCGCGACAAAACTTAAATGCACAGTAGTTTTTCTATTAATGTTTACTTATAAACCAAACAAATAATAAATAAATCCCTGCCAGTAACTCACCCCCTCATTTTGTGACGGTGTGGTGACAAAGCAAATGTTTTACCTTTTCAGTTATCTGGCTTTGTGATAGACGGTTTTAGCTTGTAACAAGGAAGCAATTTCAGTATATATTGAATTCACATACTTTGTACGTGGACACGCGGATGGACATTTTTTTGAGCTCGCTCTCGAAATGAGAAGATTTTCCAGTCTTATAGTCTTTGGTTTTCAGTGACAATTATCTGTACCCTTACAGCGGGCCATTCTCTATGGTTTCAAAAATGGTAAGCAGTGTATCGAGGCAGCATAGCTTTCAGTATTAATAATAATAATAATTTTAATATAGTACAATAATAGTATTTTATACAATATTTTTTCTTAAAATTATTAAAAATGAGAAGCGTTCTTTATGTAAGGAAAATATAAGGCTTAACCTAGGGTTTAGGCGAGCGAGTGGAACAAGTAGCCTATGCATGTGTTGGTGTATCTACACTTGAGAGCCAACTGGTGCGGCCAAGTTCCGTGCTAGTTGTAATGCCAGTAATTTGATACTACGATATTTTCTACCAATTCATTGTTGTTGTTTTTTAAATTAACTAGCATACTAGTTGTCAAAACGCGCCACGGCTTGCTAATTACAATACACAGAAAAAAACTAACACGATGACAGATTTCCTGCTAGTTCTATTTGCTCATCTAAACCCTATCGTCTAAGCGCCAGTTTTATGTGAAATGCCTTACCATCAAGCTTGAGAGATGTTACTGGTGGGATGAAATTTGATAAATTACTATATATGAATATCTAAATAAACAACTAGAATAAGCAGTTTTCTTACTATTGAATACATCGGGCATTTTCTACCCTATATTTTCCAACGACCTTAGACTACCCACAAACGACTACTATTTTCCAAAGCTACTCTATTCTTTTGCTTTGTTTGGTCGACCTAACCAATATTGTTGTTTTTGGCGCTGACCACAACAACAACAACAAAAAAATTTCAGGCCTATTTCTCCTAAATTTTACGATATACAGTAAGACCCCGTTTACCGCGGGGGATGCGTTCCATCAAAGTAGAGCGTAAAGCGAAACAGCGCTAAACGAGGCTATCTTAACATGTAAATAATGGGGTTAGGGAAGATAGATAGAAAATTGGTTAGGTATTGAATTTAATAATTATGTTTTTTTTTAATAAAAATAAAACCAAACATTTATTTCTTACAAAGATAGAAACAATATAAACGAATATACTTATAAAAACAAATAAAAGTCGAAGTCAGTCAGATCAGCGTTAAACCGAAACGAAACAGCGTTAAGCGGGGTCTTACTGTACCTTTATTTTATTGGTGACGATGTTCTAACGTAGGATACGTGTGTGTTGGTTCAGTCATGAGTTGACCCAGGAAAATATCAATATCGATCTGAAGACAATGGTATGCACTTGGCGGAACCGGTATACCTAGTATATATAAATAAATAAAATTTTTTAAGATAAATGAATAATCATTACTAATGTACACATAAGCTTCGTATGTGATATCTCCTTGATGACAAATATCCTGTATGACAATACAAAAATGAAAATCCTTATCTCTCTGTAACGTTTCCATATGATGTCGCCCGATTACACTGTTTCTCTAGTTTGGTGTATTGAGTGGTGGATTTCTACAGCACAATGATCGATTGAAACAAGTTGTACCGATAGTCTTTTCAATTAATTCAGTGTTTTTTATTTTCTTAACTTGAAAACATTTATCATCTTCAATTCACTTTCCGACCATATTTAAATCCATTTGCTCCCTATTTACTTTATTATTTTTTATTTTATTTTATTATTTATTTTTTTATTATTTACTTTATTTACGTTTTATTAGTTGTTGGAAATAAAGTATCTCCATATTTTTGTATTTTAAAACTACGGTGTCATACGTGTCATACGGAATGTCCCAACTAACCGAGCAAACAATATAATTTCTAAGAATTGTTGGAATTCCCCCATTGATAAACGCAAAAAGATGTTAGTTTGATTAGTAGCAAAATACGATTTTTGCAGATACAGCATTAAATAAAAAAATGTGTATGAGGACGGATACGAAAGAGATCATCTTTGCTAGCAGTACAAAAATACACATTTCATTTGAGAAAACTATACTTCTAATTGTTTCATATACATTGTAGCACAACTGAATTCTACTTGCGAATGCCGCACAGAAAATCCGAAATTCAGTTGAATATGAGTCGGAGCACCTGAAGTTTCCCCAATGTGCCAAGAAATATTACAGCGAGAAAAACGAAACAAACGAAAAAAAATAAAAACAAATACTGCATCGAATTATTTTAAATAAGAAAGGGCGAAACATCTTTGCTTTTGCAGAACAAACAAAAAACGTTTTTCCCTCCTAAAATTAAAGTTAACGTTTTTTAAATAAAATAAAATAGAAAGTGCGAAAAGTTTTACGTCGAACGAATAACGAAATTTAATGCAGATTTAAAAATAAAATAAAAAGAGCAAACAAAAACACAAAAATTCATCACGAAGTAAATTAGAAAATAAAATGACATATCGAATTTTGCTTTGAGATTACCTAAGTTACATAATCTCGAAGCCAACACCTTAATGTTACGCTATACAAATTTGCAACAAACGAACATATACATATACCATATTAACAAAAAAAAAATAGAATAGTAAAAGATAATTATTTTCTTCATTTCATATGAATAAAAGAAAAAAATAACGTCATATGTTATAATACAATAAAAAAACATGCAAAATGTTGTGACAACTCAAATATTATAAAAATATTAATTTTAAATATTCTTTAAATTAAAAAATGAAATATGATATGAAATGGTATATTTATTTTGGATAGAACTATCAATGTATATGATTGGTAGAAGAACATGTAAATATTTTCAATACATATTACAGAAATTTTACGCAAATTCTGTGTAGGTAAAAAAAAATTAAAAGAGAAAGTTAGCTTTAGAAATTTAATTTAAATTATAGGATATTATATTTGTATATTATATACACCGTGTTACAACCTTATAAACTAAATTGATTGCTGAATTACATTTAAATCTGTTTCTTTAATTAAATATTGTTGATAAAAAAATTGTTGGCAAAAAATATTATCTCTATACAAATAAAAGATATAAAACTTAGTATCACAAGATAACTAAAGAATTTATACAGTAACTAACTGGAGGAACGAATTATATAAAGAAAATAAAATTTTAAAATCGTACTTCTAATGATTCTAATAATACAACGAAATTTAAAAGAAGGAAACGATAGCAAACGATAATACTAATACATACACCTTCAATAAATTATTTCATCAATAAAAACTACATAAAATAAACGGTCGGAGCCAATCATAAGTGCAAAATAAAATTATTTCATTTATAAAATATATAATTTAAAAGTTCTAAATTAAAGTAAATTCTGGACTCGGTTTAATAATTTTTTCTTTTTATACACCCTGTTTATTTACATTATTATAATAATATATAATATTTATGAATAATTTCAATTGCAACGCGTGCCAACCGGATAATGCGTATGCGAGTCACTCATACATTAACTGCAGTGGCAACAAAATCGCTTATCGTACGCATAAACGAACACAATATCACAAGCCACAAATATTGTACTCCACATCTAAAACGAAACGAAATCTTACGCCTTCACATTCACTACTAACATTGAGAATTCAAAATCAAACACCGCTGTGTTCAATATGTATGCCGCAGCTTATGCAAACATAATTTCAAATTATAATAACAATATTGAAAACAATACATATTGCAACATCAAAAATATTTGCAATAATAATAATAATAATAATAGTAATAGTAACAATATCAATAATCATCAACAACATGTTGCTTCAATTCAACAACACGGTGATAATCGAAACGAAATTTGTGCTATACGTACTGCTTCGTTTGCCTCTTCTGTAGACAAATTTACCATGGATTCCTGCGAAATCGCAAATTTTCTATCCAATGAGCTATTTATGCATCAGGTAATAATCCAGGGTTCAGAATATACATATGTCTCAAACGAACAACTTTATTTATATCCCTCACAAAAAAACGATCTCAAAAGATGAAAAGCTGTTTTGACTCATGAGTGATTTTTATTTTTCCATCCAAGTACAAAAAAATATATATCGCTCACGTTTAATCCATAATTTTGATCTTACAACAAAACTATCAGATGGGATGAAAAAATTCTTATCTTCAAATATTTTCAAGTTGAAAAAACGTTTGTTAACGAATAGCGATCGTAGAAGATGAGAAAACTTCGGCTTCCGTACCATAACGATCGTCGGTGCTGGAAAAAAGGCTGCGCAGGCAAAGAATCGATCTTTGAAGATGAAAATAAGAGTTGAAAAGCTATGGATTTTGTTGGGTTGTTTCTCGGCAGAGACTCTTGTATGCGTGAAAAAGAAGTTTTGCTTGTGTTTTGTAGGATTTGGTAAACGATTATTACAGATTTATTTTGCATGGAGTGGGGTCTGAGGGAAAGTTGTAGGGGCATATTAATACGTATAATATTAATATGTTAAAATTGTTTTCTACCATAAGTAATTTTAATATATTGTATACATATTTCTTCTATAATTTTTTATTATAAATTATTGAAATTTATTAGATAAACATTTATTGAATGTTCGAGTTAAAATTTTATTTATATTTGCAGCTCGTCTCAGTGGATGGAATTCAAAGTGGTGTGCCAACATTGACAACATCGACCTTAACGCCGACCACATTACGCAGCATTGAAGAAACCTTCACTCAACTCATTACCGAACCTATTAATGCACCCTACCAAGCCGGTTTTATACCCCCTCCTCTGGCACCATTTTCCGCGGTGGTTACAAATATATCTCCCACAGACGCAGCGGGAACTACAACATATAACAACAGCTTTCATGAATCCTACGAAACAGAATCCGAGGATTCACAAACGTCCTGGAATGCTGTTCATTTGAATGAGGAGCATTCTATAGCTACAACAGATACTTGTAAGTATAGACATACTGACCATAAAAATTTATACACAAAATTTTGCTAAAATGTTTATACATTTTTTAATTTTTTTTTTTTTTTCATTCATAATTTAATTTTTTCGTGATTTAAAAGACAATGTTAGCTAAAAAAATTTAACAAATGTTTGCAGAATCGCTACTATTTTTTTTATAGATATTGAGCCACTGACAATATATATAATGTTGTTATAAATGTTGGTGCATATTTGCTTTTCTTTAATCTGTTACTTTATCTGGCATGATGGGTCTGTTAAAACTCGAAATGGAAGAAAGCTCTGCATTAGTGTCTACAAACTCACTTTCAAGCCACAACAAAAAGCCGACATCATAGCAGTATTGTTATCTTCAATGTCTTTTTGCCTTCCTCAATGCAGTAGTACCTTTTCTGATTAAAATTGAAGCCATATTGCCTTCGCACAAAAGTAAAGCACTACTATTCGAAAGCAATACACGATCTTATTCGAAGCAAGTAGACGACAACGCAGTCTCGGTAGATGGTCGGGTAGATGCCTTGAATCATTCGTGTCAAATGACTCATTTGTATTCGACACTGCCCTGCAATACTGTGGCCTAGTTCCTATCTCTATTTAAGTCATCTTATGCAGCTCTCTAATACCTACTTTCAAGACCTATCTATTAAAAAAAAAATAGTTCCCATTCTGTTACAAAATGGTTGTTAACTACTATGGTTGTCTACTACAATTACATGCATTTATTTAATTCTGCAAACTCATCGTTTCTGTACGTTTTTCTCACGTCGTTATAGCAAGTGCCGCTACTGACAGCACCTCATATCAAAACGGGTTAAATGGAATAGGAAACAATTCACTAGCTACCTCAACCACATCGTCCAAAAATGACTTTACCTCGGTGAATATTGTAATCGCAGCTGCAGCAGCTGCTGTAGCTGTTGCTAAAAATAGTAACGGATGCGGCGTTATCATCAATAATACTAACACACCAAACAACCAAAATACCTCAAACAGTGCCACTCGCGCAACGCCACGGCGCAATCAGGGCGGCCGACGTCCAGCGAAAACAGCAAACATGACACCTGAAGAGGAGGAAAAGCGCCGCATACGTCGGGAGCGTAACAAATTGGCAGCGGCACGCTGTCGAAAACGACGTGTAGATCAGACCAACGAATTGTTGGAGGAAGTTGACATTTTGGAGAAGAAACGCGAGGACTTGCAGAAGGATATCGACAGCTTGAACACCACGAAGAAGGAATTGGAATACATACTAGAAGCTCATCGACCGACCTGTCAGAAAATACGCCAAGACCTATTGAGTGTTGGCACTTACAGTGGGTTAATAATGCCTACCAGAAACAATAACGGCCCACTTACCGCCAATAGCCCGATTCACTCGCCAATTGATCTAAAGCCAGTGCTGCCAGACGGTATGTTGGATATAGCTCACCAAATCAAGCACGAACCCATTGACGATAGTGCACTCGATTCAAACTCTTCGCTTGATCACGAAGTTCCACCATCACCCAAACGTATATTGCTTAATCGCAACAATCCGATGATTCCTCCAGCCCTGCCTAATGTTGCGACTTTATCATCAGCGTTGGCAGCTGCCTCAGCGTCTTTGAATACACCTATTATTCCAACGGCTCCAGTCAGTTTTGGTATATTCAATAGCAGTACGACCTTGAACGCGCTGAACGCGGTAAACAATCCAAACGGCAGCAAACAACGGCCCAACACTTTGCCAACAGTGCCGCGCAATTCTCCGCAGACGCTTGCCTTAAGCGTTGACGGCAAACCACCAACGGATATAAACGGTGTTGCAATACAAACGCCTTCGACAGGAATGTTCAATTTTGATTCGTTAATGGATGGTGGTACCGGATTAACGCCTGTCTCGGGTCCATTGGTGCCAACGTGTTCATCACAAAACAAGCATCCGTTGGAAATGACCACTCCCACAAGTGAGCCTTCAAAACTAGTTAGTTTATAAGAATAACTTAAACAAGTTGTTAGGAGATGATTGTTCAGCATGTTCACAGTTTATTTAGAATTGCTTAAAAGCATAAAATAAAAATTGTAATTTAAAGAATTTTCAGTAAAAAAAATCAATCTAAATTCGTAAAAAAAACGTAAATGTATATTAATTTTTAAAGATAGAATAATTTTGCGTCATGTATAATCCTATCCTGTATTTTCAATTTCATTTCAAAGAAGCGTGTTACATTTTGATATGAGGAAAGCTTTTAAAAAGTGTTTTGTCACAAAATTTGAACTTCAAATACATCTTTTGTATTATATATTTGTATTTATGTTAATTATTTTATACTATATATTTCAAATATGTGCATATACTTATATATGCTGGTATGTATGTATGTATATAAACAATTTTTTGTAATTTAAAAACGGTAGTTTTGTTAATTAGATTTATTGATCTTTAAGAAGTGCTTACATTTGTATCCATACATATGTATGTATGTATGTATATATTTCAAATATGTGCATACCTTCATAAATACGTATCTAATACACACACACACACATGTACTACACACATATTTTTAAAGTAAAGGAAAAATTTTAATATAAAAACAAGATTGAAAAATCTATATAGAAAGCGTTGTGATATTTATTAACTAAAGATAAAATTTACTATTTACATAGTAATTTATAAAATACAATTTTGAGCTCTAATATGCTGAATACAGCATAAAAATAATATTGGAAAATAACAGAGAACAATTAGATACATTCATATAAGTATTTAATTGTTAAATCAACACATGAAAAAGCATTTTCTAAGGCAAGTCCTAGCATGAACTTTGTATTCATTTCACCGGCACACCGGTAACAAATTTTAAAACAGCATGGTTTTGTTCCGTATAGTTTTTCAAATAACTTACTAGCGCGATGTGAATGTAAATTGATGGCACATGAAATGTTTCTAATTTAAATTAGATACATTAATGTGTATTTGATTGTTAAAACCATTGTACAAGAACACATGGAAAATATTTTTTAAAGAAAATCCTAGCATGACCTTTGTATTCATTTCATCGGCACAGCCAGCGGCATTCAAATTAAAAAAACCATCGTTTTGTTCCGGATAATTTTTCAAATAAACTTATTAATGCGATGTAAATGTAAATTGAAGGTACTTGAAATTTATGTAAATTGAAAAACGAATTAAAAAAGTAAACTACATAAAGTCCAAATCTTGTTAAACGATAACTTTTTTGTAAAAATAGAAGCCTAACCAAATATAATTGCGGTTTAAAAATGGATTTAAGTAATTTTAAAATAATAACATTTATTTAATGCAGAAATAGAATTTTACATGAATAAATAAATAAAGAAATTTAGATGTAATCAAAAGCATATTTTTCTATAAAACCACTAAATAGGTTAAAAACCTGCCATGTAAAAAAGGAGAAACTGTAAATTGAGAAAACAATAACATCTAACCAAATTGAAATGTGTTACAAAAAAAATTTCAAGCATTGATAAAAATATTATATTATTAACATTTATAGTCATTTAAAGTCTAAATTTGTAATAAACAGAAGGTAAACTCTGCAATTCTAACATTGTAACTTTAATAACAAACTAAAAATGAACTAAAGATAAAACAACAAATATAAATAAACATGAATTTTTTAATATAATTTTATTAATAAACTTTACTTCATTAGACTTCAAAACAATGGCTTTAAAGATTAAGGGCAAATGTTCCAAGTCTTATGAAATTCTATCTATTTCTATAGTTTTTAGTGGGCATATTTTAAACTATGTAGTTAGTATAGTTATTATTTGCACACACTGTATGCGTACGTACTGTTTATAGAAAATCGTGTGGCATTTCTATATTATTGTATAAATTTTGATTTTTTCTTTTTTAATAGGATGGTTGTAAAGTGATAACTGTAATATGGAACCCAAAACGCGTTTACGGCGTTCATTGTTTAATTGCATGCTCAAACAATGCACTAAGTCAATAAATTGGATTGTTTGTTTATTGCATTTGCCATACAAAATCGAGGAAAAGGGGTTATAAATAACCTTTTTCAGGTACTCAGGGTAATTTTTTTTATGGGGTAATTACTAAAGGTAATTATGAATAATTATTACCATCCATTTTTTACCCTGGGTCAAGTATAAAAGGCTGACCTAGAATATTGACACCATTCTTTGTTCCTCAAGATTCAAACATTAAAAAAACTGAAGTCATGCCAAAAAATAAGATTGATATAAGATCTGCAGTGATTACTCTTCATAAGGAAGGCAATTCCGAGCGGATAATAGAGCAAAAACTAAAATTTCGAGTAGTTCTGTGCATCGCACCATACACAAGTACAAGGATTATCGAACTCTTGCGGACCTTCCGCGGTCCGGAAGGCCAAGATCGGCCTTCGGCTCTAGAAATACAAGCCGAGATCAATAACAGTCGATCAAACCCGGTGGTACTAACAACTGTAATAAAGCGGCTAGAGATGCTGGTCTTTGTGGAAGGATTGCCATAAAGAAATTAATCGCCAGAATACCAAGAATTGTAGCAAAAGTTATTCAGTGCAAAGGGGGATTTTTTGATGAAAAATCAGTTTACACGTTTTTGTAAAAATTTTGATAA
This sequence comes from Myopa testacea, assembly GCA_949629155.1. Lineage (NCBI taxonomy): Eukaryota > Metazoa > Arthropoda > Insecta > Diptera > Conopidae > Myopa > Myopa testacea. The sequence continues at coordinate 58,119,597 of OX451345.1, forward strand.
TAAAAATTATTCCAAAATATAATTTTAATGTAATTTGAAAGGAAGTATAATAAACTTTAAAGTTTACAATTAAACTTTTTATTTTTAAAAGCTTTGGATAACTATTGTTAAGATTTGTGGAAATTTCAAGGGTGCTTCGAAACTTTTGGCCGGTAGTGTATATGCGACATGCAAATAAATGACAAGCTCAATGAATTTACCTGAATAACGTAATTGTAATTCTAGCAACTGCTACTATTCACAAATTGTAGATTATTCTTTGAGGCAGGTGAATTCTATATACATACCTGTAGAAATTATAAATTCGTGTAATTAAACGAACTTTCACAAATCAGTTTGAGGGGCTAAAAAAAAATTTGCTTAGATAAAGAATGAAGCCGATGTCCTTTTTCAAAATGGTTGAGATCAGAACTTTACACCAGCTTCGAACCAAAGCCATTTAATTTTCCAGAAAGTTAAATAGTTCCAAACTTTCTTGTCATTGGTTAAAAGTAGTTTCTCCAAAATCTAGCCACTCGAAATAATTATGGAATCTGCGTGATCATTTCAAATAACCACTCTTTTAGAAATATTTTGAAATATAATGGCATTTGCATGGTTATTTTTTTTATTATGGAACATTTTGTTTGGAACATTTTGAAAATTGGCGAAAAAACAGCATTTGCGGGAAGTTTTGTTGAGCCACTTTTTCGCAAAGAAAACTGCAGCCGAAAGTCGTCGTTTACTCGTGGAGTTGTATGGCGAAGATGCTCTTCCGAAAACAGTGTTTCGAATGGTTTCAACGTTTTAAAAGCTTTGTCGAACTCGTGTCGAACATACGAAGAGCTTGCGAAATCATTGTTATGCTGCTCGAGCGTCATAAAAGGGAGTCGTTTTTGCGTCGAATTGTTACTGGCGACGAAAAATGGATCCATTACGACAACCCGAAGCGCAACAAATAATATGTGAAGCCCGATGCGCCATCACAACCCCATTTAGATAGTATCACTACTTTTTCGCTGTTGTGCTTAACAAAATCTTCTGAAATAGTCCCCAAAATACGCTCCAAAGTGTGATCCAACAATGCTTGTAATTTGACTTCTGCTGATATTGTTGTTTGGAGGAAACGAAAAAAGACTACATAGTGTTTGTTTGTGAATGTTTATTTTTGAATCCATATATTTTGTGTATTTTAATGATTGATTATGATGTTATTACCATCTTATTGCATGTACATACCATAACATGATATTGCTACTTTTATTATTGAATGAAAATAAACTTGTTGAATTACTTTTGTTGAAAAGTATAACCTGAAAAACATAAAATGTTAAAAAAATTTGATTTTGTTTATTATATACATACATTTAAAAATAGTTTTGAATCAAGGCCGTTTTGCAGAAGAGGTGTTTGAGTAAATTTTATTTGCTCTGGTTTCGACAAAGTCTTCTTCTACGTCAGTTTCAAATTGAGGTGGATCAGGCTCATTAAATTGGCGTGCAATATTGTGCCACATTGCGGTTGCACAACTATTGTCATAGTTGTTTCCTTGTGAACTCTAATCCCTAAGAATAGAATTGGAAATCGCTGCTTCCACACCCCGAAACAGCGCTCAATACAATTCCTTGTTCTTCATTGCGATGTATGAGACTCCAGTATGATATCTTATTAAAATTACACATCCCTAATTTTATTTTAAAAGTAGATTTATACCACAAAAATAACAGCTCATTTATTTACCAAATTTATTTATATACCAAACATAACTGTTATGTTTTGGTATACATATACAGTTGAACCTCGGTTATGCGTACCCTCGATCAATCGCATGCATATGTAAACTGCGATGTCGAGGGTTGCTCTTTTACCTTTATTGGCCGTGATTTCCCTATATTTTCCGTAAAACACATTTACACAAAGAACTCATTTACTCAATCAAAAGCTAAAGTGAAAAGACATACCTATGTATTTTTGTAGATGCAAATTGATGTCATTGTTTAAAAGAGATATTATTAGAATGCTCATATAAATAACCTCATAAACGGGTTTCGATTTTCCATAATTATCTCCTTCCCAAGTCACCCAGATAATCGAAGTTCTACGATATATTTACTTATGTATTTTTATTTCCTTTATTTGTTTTTATATATTATATAATATATAAATATATATAAATAGTTTAAAATTAAGTGTGTTTATACAAATATTCCTCTGTAAAGTTAGTTTATAAAGGTGCTTTTAAATGGAAGAATTACAACAGCCTTCATGGAATTAGACGAAAGCATAAAAAGATGAAAATAAATACGTGTACATATTAAATACAAGACATAATTTGTAATAATACATAACACATACAATGCATAATGTAATAAAGTAAATAAATAATAATTGAAAGCATTTTGAAAATAACGTTTTAATAAAACAGGTATAAAAAATTAATACACACCTCCATGGAACTCAGTTTACCACGGAGGCATCATAATTTACCAGCGCTGTCTGCACAGTGCAAAACAAATTCAATCAATTGAAATGCTTCGCATTATTCTTCAATAAAACATGAAAACTTTGAAAATAAGTAAACTTACAAAACTTAGAACAAATAGAAATGAAAATAATCGTTTCCATTTAATTATTCCAAATAAATCAAAATTTAAAGTTTTGATAAAGAGGCAACGCTGGATACTAATTGTCAAGGAATCATGTCAAGGCTCACTATTTGTCCGTTAGTTGCTGTAGCGCTAGTTGGATTACTGCTTACTCTTCTACCATCAAGTATAAACTCGTCGTAACGTATGGTCATCGAATTGGAATTTCCTGATAAAAGAGAATAACCCAAGCTTTGGTAGAATTTAATAAGATTATCCTTGCAGTCCAATGTCATTTTGTAGCAGCCGAGATGTTGAGCCAGCAAGGTGACAGTAACAACGATCCTAGTGTATAAGGGTATCGAAAATCATTATCGTATTTCATTAAAGTAAACTTTACATATGTCTAAACTTACAACTTTCCCAGTTGTTTGCCTCGGTATGTGTCATTAACAACTACATCTTCAAGGCGTCCCCGCTTAGATTTAAAATATCATAAATTTATATAAATTAAAAATTGCGGTCAGAACTTACAATTGCACAATTATGAATAAATTTCCTTTCAATAACAAGCGTCGCTGCCCCAATTATTTCATTCTTACGAGTATCTTCAATAACGGTTACATAATAGTCACCTCTTGCTTTCATCTCAGAGAACCTCGCTGCGGAAATATAAAGGAATTAACTACCCAATAACTTGTTTTTGAAACAAGATGCAGGATATAAATATCAACATTTTTTTAATTACTTCACCTCAATAACTGCGCAACCACAATGCAACGTCGCAAACGAAACTGATTTCTCTCTCAATAAGAGGAACGAAATTTCATCGAAAAGTAGGGCATACTTTTTTCCAAAAAATTAGAAAATCGGAATTGTGAGAAAATTAAAAAATTTGAGAGAGCTCAACGACGTGTTCCTGTATTTATTTAATAGGAACATTGCAATCGTCTGCGACGTCATTGAGTTGTGGATAGACAGATAAATGAAATGAGCTTTAAAAAAAGAGAAGTTTTTAAGTTTAATATTTACTTAGGAATTGTCTGCGCGTCACCTTGCCTACGGCAGTCAATTGTGATAGCAGCTCTAAGAAACCGCGATCGTAGTCACCATCTTTAAGTGGACGTACTTTTAGCCACGTTTCGCCAGGACATGAGACAGATAAAAATGGATGAAATTTAACATTACTTCCGTGGAAATCTAACTGATGAAGTAGACTGCGATCGTACAGATAAGTTTCCTCCTATTGCAAATTACAAGAGTACATTAAGTTTTGTAAATATGCACATAGTATTTATTTATTTATTACTTATGCAGTAATTAATTACTAGACAAATATTTTAAGACAGTACTGGCAGCTACGACCTTCAACTGATAAGGGGAAAGGTAGATAGAAAGGATAGAGAGAGAAAGATAACAAGCATAATTTAAACATCCATGCGCATGGGGATTCGAACCACTGTCCTCAAGGTTGGAAGGCAAGATGCACATAGTAAACACGTGGCAATATGCCGGACAGTTCAATTACATACATATGTATATGAACTGTGGACAGTTATTATTTATTATTAGGGATTATTATTGATTAGCTCGTTAAACACATACATATGTATCTATGTCCACAAGCAGTACTTTTACTTGCTTTCCAGGAGAATTATTAAGTTTTAGTTCGTTTATTTACTTTATTCATTTATTTTTTTTTTTTAATTGTACACATTTTGTAATTTCTTTTATTGACTACAGTAGTATAGTGTAATGTAAATTAAAATAATGTAATAATGAAGATGTAATTAGGATGTTCTTTAATAAACATGTTACAAATGGAAAAAATACTGAAATTATATGACTGTAAGCAATACAGTGGAATTTAATAGTTCAATTTAGTCCTAACACTAGTTAGGCGATTTTGAATCGTGGCCACAGATATATCGGCAGAAAGGATAATAAAATTTATAATTGGTTTAAGCTTACCATACTATCATCTGAAGTGCTACGCCCATATGTTATGTGCCAACAATACAAATACAAAGTGAAAAACTTTAGAAACAAACAGTTGTGTCGTTGTGGCTATCACAGAGTTGACACAATGGCCCATGTTACACTAGGCCTCTTGATGCCGATACAAAAACAGGTATTAAACTTGCACTCTGTCACACTAGAACAAATTACGCGCGCCCTCGAACTCGTGTACGTACAAGTAGTTGAGAGTGTATTTGTAAACGCTTTCATTTCAACGAAAGCATTGCGCGGAGTAGTTAATTTGACTACTCAGTAGCATGAGCACCGTTGCTCATATTGGCATCTACCTGTATTTATGAGTTCACATTATTCGAAATTTTTAATTTTGTCTCCCATAGATACCATTGTGTTTAGACGCTAGGGCTTAACTTTACCGTTGTGGAACACCTCCAAATTTTGTTGTTGTTTCTTTAGTTTTTATGCTGATTACAACTACAACAATTTTTTTTTGTTTGTCTCGTTCAGTTATGGGGAAGAACTGCGGTTGAAGGTCCACCTTTAGCGCTCTTCAAACGTCGATAGCACCCAAACTAATGCCACGCCCCCAAAACGGCTATTTACCGTTATAATGGTAAAATTATTTCGCACTGTAAAACCCGTGCTCGTCTTAATCTCAGTTAACTTTTATTTGACGTTTAACTAAACGTCGTTTAAACGAGCACTGAAAAACTGGCCCTTAGTATGTCTAACGCCAGTCTTAACGCTATTTACCGTTATAATGGTCCCAAATAACGGTAAAAATAGTTACAAAAAAATCGTGGCAAAATTGCTTAAGTAAAATTATTCCCTTTTTTCGGAACAACTTGGGTTAGGGAGTAAGAAGCGATTTGTATGATTTTTGTACCTGTCAAAATGAAATTGGAACACACAATCTTATGGAAGTGGCTGAAATAAGCAACGTACTGACGGAGACCACTTCGAATTTCCAATTTTGGCATGCGCTACAAAGTGAAGTAAGCGGCTGATGTCAAAAAAATGTTCATGTGCGTGTGAATGTTTAAAAACTTTTTATCAGAACATATGTTGACGCAACGCTGTTATTTCGGTATAACGCAACGTCGTTTCTAAGGCGCAGTGATAAACGCAACGCAATACGCACTTATTTAGGTACCACAGTAATTTCCGTAACCACAGGCGTCAGTGAGAAAATAGAATTGATCCGATCGAAGCGACATGACTCCCATCGTCAGAGAGCAAAATTCTTCCATAAGGTTTGTAAAGTCAATTATTTTTTTACTCTGTATACGCAGATCGAAAGCGTCAGTATCAAAAAAATAATTTACTACACAAACCTTATGGAAGAATTTCTCTCTTTGACGCTCGGAGGTATGATTCTTTGATCGGATCGATTCCATTATATCACCGATGTCGAGCTTACGCTCTTTTTTTTTCAGAATTGTGTGCCTACTCGAAAATAATGAATTGGGTCCAAATCCTTCAAGAAATATAAACAAAAACAAAAATCAGATGTTTGATATGCAAATAAACGAGAACCACAATTCCGAACAAAAGGACACAACAATATTGCTTGAAAAAAGCACGAATAGTAGAAACGGCGGTCATTATGTAAACAATTTTTGTCGAGCGTCTGGCGAATTTATTATGAGCCTTTTTCTTTGACGCCTAGGAAGTTAAGCTTTAACCACAACCAAGGCTACCGGCTACAAGCCTTGAACACATAGAAAATCGCACGGATATTTCGGTGCGAACTGTCAGAAATCTTCTGTCGCAGCGCAGTTTTGGCTTGTCAAAGTCCATGTAAACACTCAAAAATAAGAAGAAAAAGAGCGACGACTGCGAATAAATCGCATCTGCGATCGATCTGGATGCGATTTATTCGCAGTCGCAAGCAGAGGCAACGACGTAATTTTATTTTTTTCTCGTTTCCCATAAGAGGCCGTGTAATTTTGACAGTTCGCACCGAAATATTCGTCGTGAGATTTTCTATGTGTTCAAGGCAACAAGCGGCATCTGTCAAAATTACATTGGCCCTTATGGGGAACAAGAAAAAAAACATTGATTTTCAGCCGCAGCTACGTATCTGTGGTTAGCCGCTACGCTAAATACTTGTTGCATTTAGATAAATTCTCTATGAAATATAGATAAGATATGTTTAACATAGATAAGTTAAAATCGCACTGTAAAACCGGTGCTCGTCTTAATCTCAGTTAACTTTTATTTGACGTTTAACTAAACGTCGTTTAAACGAGCACTGAAAAACTGGCCCTTAGTATGTCTAACGCCAGTCTTGTATGTCCCGAGCAACATACCCGCACTCTGCTTCTGACCAACTCAATTCCAAATTAGCGTTTATGCTGAGCATGCACTTTAGCGTACAATAGCACCGTGACCTAGATTCCGACGGAATGAACCAAGTAACGGTATTGAACCACTTTAAGTAAGTGCATAGTAAACTAATTGCATTGAGTAAAAATACGGCAGAATCAAGTGGATATGAAATAAGTATGAGAATAATAATATGTAAGACTAGAATAAGTAATATCATTGTCTTATTTATACTAAAGAAAATAATGGGATCGTTTTGGGTATAAAAACCCTAAGCGATCTTGGCATTTTCGAAAGATAACTATAATACTCCGTTCGCTAGAACCTCGCTGTTTTGTTGGCATTCGGAACCTTAACCGCTCACCTGTGATTTTACGAAAGGGTTTATTTTCATACCTGTTTGAACGATTTTTTCACGGAATAGCGTTTATTTCTTTAAATTAATTATTTAATTTTATTAGAGTGCAGTTTCTAATATAGTGATCGGTTTTTTATTATTTATATAAATAAAATACCGCTAGTTTTTATTTCATCTCATCGACTCAAAGTTCGATAAACGGTATGCTTTCTGTCTGCATGAATCATTGTTGAAAACAATTTCTGATAGAGAAGTCATAAGCAAAAAAAAGAAATATGAACATTATATTTGTTATTTACTTTTTTCTTGCTAATCGGACGAAAATAAGGAAAATGAAGGAAATGAGCACAACTTTTGGAAAAGGCACGGTACCTTCAGCAACTCAAAAGCGAAAAGAAATATGTGGAAGCTTTCATAGTCGAAAAAGCATCACATGCTAATCCAAATCGACTAAGAAGGGTTCTCAATTCCTCCCCAACTCCTAACCAAGTGCAAGATGATAACAAAGAAGCTATTCGATTCGCCCCAGATAGAGCGTTGGCTATTTATATTGACGCAAAAATGACACCAATATAGATTAATAAGGATCAGTGCTATGGAAATTTGAGTGAAATGCTATCCAGCTTATGAACGTATTCTAACTGCGAAGGAGCAATGTATACCACATCCAAATTAAGGCAGCATTACAACAATATCAGCAGAAATATTAAATGACAAGCATTGTTGGATCACACTTCAGAGCATATTTTGGAGACTATTTAATTTTTGCTAAGCACAGCAGCGGAAAACTAGCGATGCTTTCTAAATGGGGTGAAGGTATCACTGACGCATATATTTATGGTCTCTCTTGTACCTTTGCGATTGTACGATACTTTTCCTGCAATAACCGACAAGCCACCCACAGCGAGTGTGTTATAACTATCGGAGAATTTGTGTAAAGAACCACCATCGACGACTAAATATTGCCGTCCCAATAAATTCATATATAAAAAGGAAAGCATGCAGTTAATTCTACAGGAAATGTTTTCAATAAATGCGCAAATAGACAGTTTAGAGGACTGATTTGGTGTAGAACTGAAAAAGAATCACAGTCCAGCACAGACTATTTCTGACAATGGTCGACGGGAAAACTGTTCAAGGATGGACAAAAAATCTTCATCATCGTGCACTATTTATGGAGCAATTAGAAAAACTTTAAATGAATCTCCAGCAAATCCAGACCGAATTACCAGGGGTAATTTAAATGTAATAATTAAGTTAAAAAATAATACCGGTGATAAATAGTAATCGAGAAATAAATGCTTTGAAGTTTGGGATATCCACAAAAAACTTCGGATTTATACAACACATTGTATTCATGGAAAACAATGTCTCCGACAGTTCATAAGCTTGTAATGCATATGGAGGACATAATTATCGGAAGAAGCACAAGAAAAATGGAAAAAGGACAAGAGAGAGCACACAAGAAAGTGTTCACGCCGGGTACTAATGAGCATTTATTTAGAATGCTTCTTATTTCGTCATATTCTTACATTTCGTCTTTGAGTAAAAAAATTATTAAGACAACAATACTCCAAATTTATACACAATACTCTTGGAGTAGGTACACTAGTAGTAGGTATATATTTATAATACCCTTTCAAGTTCTTCCAAATTGTGTGTTTCTCAATTTGTTCATAGTGTTGCTACTCAAAATTTTGTGTCCATTTATTTCTCCAATTATGTCATCCACGATTAATTTTTTTATGAATATGAATTCATTAGAATGCCATATAATGTCACCTACATATAATCGCGTGGAATATAAATTCAGAAAACCGGACTTTTCGAGAGCACCACAGGAGAGAATAGTTTGTTTATTCTGCAATAAACGTGGGCATATGAGGGACAGTGTTTAATTAGAGAAAACACGCCGTATTGGCAAAAGTATTTAAAATATGGACACGAGGCAATCTGGAGGTATGGCAACGGCCACAAAAAGGCAAGCAAAGAAAGTGGAATACAACAGATATCAAAAGGCAATTTGACATTCAGATTCAGCAATGGAACCTACTCCAGCAAAATTGGCAACCAAACCAAGTCCAACAGAACTGGCAGCAGTATCAAAGAAGGTGAGGAAACCCAGAACCGAATTCATTGAACGAGGTGCAAAAGAATCAGAGAGGCAACCAAACACGAGGTGCAAACGCACCGAAGAGAGCCAATCAAACACAATGTCATAGGTGCAACAGACCAAGACACGTAACGAATTGTCCAGCTAAAAGGAGTTGGGAAAATCTACATAATAATTAGCAGGGAAACTGTCGATGGCCCAGACAAGGCCAATAATCGGAACCAAGCAAAAGGAGGAACTTAGGACCAAATGAAGTAGTAACCGGAGGTCCATCATCGGAAGCGATTGTGGATAGAGACCAAAATAGTAGTCATTATTATTATTATTAATTGGGGGATAGTTGCACCACGACCATAAGGTCTATTGTGCCCCTTCATTAGTGCTCAGGTGCAGCATTCTTCTCCAAATGACAGCATCGCATTCAGAAAGCAGGTGTTCCAGCGTCTCATGGCCTGTTTTACAAAAGCTACATTCGTCCGTTGTCTCAATGCCGAGTTTTGAGATGACCCCTGAGTCTACAATGTCCAGTGAGGAACCCGGTAATTCTTAGGTTGTTTTTGGATAAGTCAAGATAAAGCTTGGCCCTTCTTGGATTAAATCCTCCAATTAGAAGCTTCGCCTGCCTGAGTCCAAGAGTGCTATTCCAGTATGTACAGTGAAAACTCTACTTGCGGACACCTCCCGCAGGCGGACACCTCTAATAAGCGGACAGTTTCTTCAGTTCCTTGGCATTCTTCAGTTCCAGTTCAACTATCCCGTAGGCGGACACCTCTCGCTAACGGACAAACCCGCTGTGACGATCGGTGTCCGCCCACGGGAGCTTTCACTGTACTTCTACTGGCTAGTTCCTCTCTTCTCTCCTCCATGTGTAGGTGTGGGCGACTTTCACAAAACGGTTCTGGCACTACAAAGGGAGTGCTAGCTCCCTTTCTAGCCAGCTCATTTCCTGCTATACTCACGTGTCCAGGGACCCATGGCTCTAATCCATCCCCAAGTCACTTTGTCTACACCCCTTTTATTTAGGGCTTCTGATAAAGCCCCGTGTAAGGTGTTGTTGAAAGCTCCTTCAATATCAAGGAACGCACACACTGCAATCTCTTTATACTCCAGGGCTTCCTGGATGTTATCTGTCAGCTTATACAGCGCAGAGTCGGTAGACCTTCCTTTCCTGTAGGCATGCTGACATTGGTGAAGCTGTGTGTCCTTTAGAGTGCTTTCGCTAATGTGGTTATCAATAGCCTTCTCCGCCGTTTTGAGCATGAATGAGGTTAGGCTGATCGGTCTAAATGATTTGGATGAAGTATAGTCCTTCTTCCCTGCTTTGGGTATGAATGAGATTATTGCTCATTCCGCTCCACGGAAGTGGGATGTATCCCCTATGCAAGGCTGCTTTTAAATACTCTAACCACGTGAGCCAGGAGTTCCTTCATTCCTTTTTGTAAAAGGACTGGAATAATGCCGTCTACACCTGGTGATTTGAAGGGAGCAAAAGTCTCTATGTCTCATTGAACCCTCTCCCTTGAGCAGATCCCAGAGGCAGAGACCGTCCAGTTCTCCAATCTCCTTTTTTTGCTTCTTTCTGCTTCTACTTCGTCTCTTCCTTCGGTTGCGAGTGCGCTTCAAGTAAAGCGGTCACCCTTTGTTTCTCACTGATAGTGTAGGATCAATTAAGCAACCTCAGTTTTAGCGGCGTATCTATCCGTCCTTTGACCATCACCTTGAAAATTTTAGCTGCGGCCGGGACGGAAATGATCTCCTCACAGAAATTCTTGAAGCTATCCTTCTTAGCTCTTCTTATAGATTTGTTATATTGTGTTGGCGCTCGGGTGTATTTCTGCTAGTCCCCGGTGCGCTTAACCTTGTTGAATAACTTACGCATCTCAGTTCTGAGTCAATTTAGCTCGGTATTCCAACAAGATTTATTACTCCTTTGGATGCGTGTTTCTATAGGGCAGTATTAGTGGTATGCATTCACAACTGGCCTATTGAGTTTATTCACAGTGTGCTCGACCTCGAGGAGGCTATTCAGCCGGTCTCGGGTTTCAATTGCTGTTACATTTGAACTAAGTTCATTGGAATATTCAGCCCATATAGTTCTCCTAGAGTTACGCCTGGGGGAACGTCGATACTAAACTCTATGATCACGTGGTCGGACATAGAGCGCTCGTCAGTGATTTTCCAGTGTCGCACAAAATTTCTAATTCTACTGTTGCCAATAGTTAGGTCTAAGACTTCTGCTGTAGCCCTAGTCCCAAAGTGGGGGTATTCCCTACATTGTGGATATCTAAGTCTGAGCTACTTATGTATTCAAATAGGTACTCACCCCTAGTGTTGACGTCTGAACTGCCCCATACCGTGTTGTGCGCATTTGCATCTCATCCAATGAGATCCAATTCAATTGGTCGACTCTGCCCACCAGTTCTACAACTTCTCTGGGTGGAATATGCTTGATATCCCCATGGAAGTATGCGGAGGCTACGACTATAGGCCGGGGAGTGCCGTCGAGGTTCACATTCATCTCGACCGCCACCAAGTCCCGACCTAAGAATTCTGAAAGACAAATATGACTAATGTCTTTATTTAAGAGAATGCAGGCACGAGGTTTCTCGTGTCGCAGATCCCATATTACCTTTGTTTTCTTGTTCTGCAAACGCCTTATCTGTACACCCAGGGTTCCTGTACTAATGCCATGCTGAGGGCCGCCGAGGCAAATTTCCTAGCAATGACGGCAGATGCCACCGACGACCAGACAGGTCGTCTCTGCAATGGACCATTTGGTACACCGGTTTGAAGCTCACCGTCGTACACTAGTTCAGAGGTCAAGCCCTTCGCCATTTCTCTGATTAACGCCTCTTCCAGTGTAGTAAGGTCAACCGCGCTCAGCATTTCCCGGGGGTATTCCCTGGGGAGGACTGCAACGCGAATACCCTTCAATACGGCTGCGTAGCTTCCTACCGGCTTCGCCTTTCCCGATCATGGGTATCGCTGCGGATATATTTACCATGCTTAGCTTGCCGGTTTTACTCTTCTTTGCCGCCGGCCGACAGGGACGGTGGTTTTTGCTGTCGGCCTGTGCTGTTCGGCTTTGGCCGGGCTTCTTCAGGTATAAATCCCTCTAAAAGGTCAATCCGCAAATACCATATTACCCCCGCGCCACTCAATACTTTTTTTAGTGGATCGTCCGGCCTCCAGGTTTATCTAGAGGAGGAAGATCCAACTTTGGAGCTCTATCTACAGAGTTATCAGCCTCTGTGGCCTTCGCCTATCACGGACTACCTACCTATCTAGACACCATAAATAAACACGGATACCGGAACCGCAGAAAACCCAGTTAGTAACAGTCAATAAAACACAAAAATTAATTGAACCCTGCTACGTGTAACAAACCTCACATCTAACAACCGCTCGCTAATTGACCAATACATATCTGAAAGTTAATTAATGCCACAGGGACCACAACATTTTAATAAATAACGATCTATCAAGAACAAAAAAAAACTCTGACGATGGCACAACGCCGAAACCCGTTTGTCTCTAAAAAAAATTTAACAAAGATGACGATGAAAAAGGCATCGTAGGGAATAAGTAAACCATTTAAGCGATAGATAATTTTTAGACTGTGGAATATTTTATTTATTTAATATTTTTTGTGTGTGAAGTGCGCTCACAATGCAATGTTACTCTGTAATGTTTTTATAAACGAACATACATTTTTCGTTTAATTATATTCACATAAAAGACCACATTTCGGACATTTTGAATGATTAATATTAATATAAATACACTTTGAATAATTAATATTCCTAAAATTTTAATTTAATCTCCAGCTATCAAGAATAGATTAAAAATTGCTGAAAATGTATACTTATAAGAAGTATTTTGAAGAACAAGAATCCGACTATAAAAATTCATGTAAAAAAATAGTGAACAATTTACAGCAAATTTAAAAGACCAATTCAATTGTAGAAGGAATTTTATTTATTCAATATTCTTTATGTGTGTAGTGTGCTCACAATGCAATATTACTCTGTATAGTTTTTATAAACGAACATACATTTTTTGTTTAATTATATTCACATAAATGACCACATTTCGGACACTTTGAATGATTTGAAAAATACTCCATTAAATGATGAAGATGACCACCATGCGAACAACCCTGACACCAAGCGTAAAGACCACGGACCACTAAATTGCAAACGCAACATTTCGAATTTCGTGTCGATTTGCATTTGACACAATACCAACCCACGGAACCTGTCATTGGGCGACCGCAATCACCACAGTTCGTGTGAACTGAAGTCGATTGTTGATTTAGTCCACGTATAGAATCTATCCAAGACAGATTTGCCACTGTGCCAGCCTCGTTCCACAGTTGATAACGATGAAGTAAATCTATGTAAGTATGAAACCAGTGCTCCTACGGTTAAATTGTTTTTATAAATTTTTTAAAAGAAACTCGGGTTATGTATAAATTTATTTCTATTATACAACAAAAACTTACAACTAGAGCATCGCTTATAGACAACAGCTTCCGTGATTCACCCATAGCAATAAGCACACACAAGGCAGTTTGTATGTCACCTACATCACTTTGCAATAATAACGAATCGGTAACAAATTGATGTGGCTCCCACATTGGTGTGGACGGTAAAGTAGTAACTTTTAGTGTGGTCGGCATTTTAGGTGGCTAGGCGTAGGATTAAAAGATAATAATAAAAAAAAAACATTATTTTCACTCACAAATTATTTTTGTAGTTATTTTGATAAGACAACGCTGTATCCAATCCTACTGATTTCATTAAGTAGCATATTTTATAAAGGCAGGGCCTTTGTTGTCACAACATTTGATTAACCATTTCCAGTGGCCGTCGTTGAGGAATGTAAGACGGTTTAATTGCATCCAATCGGATAACAAATATGCAAATAATGCTTTAGTACTTTTTATAATTATATATATACAGGGTGTTTCGCATAAGAGTGGTCAAAAGTGTAGGATGGGTCGAGACAAGAAAAAAATCGTATGTGAATGGGGGTCAATTTCCCCCCGTTTAGGCGGGAGGGGCCATTTTATAAAAAACCGACTTAACACTGACAAAAATAATATTAAAAAAAAATGGTTAGACCTAGATAACTTTTGCTTGCTGATTTTCAAAGCCAAATATCCGCTTCTTAATATCCTTTTTAAATTAGGTGTCAAACCTATGTCAAACAGTTTTTGAGAAAATTAATGCCAAAGTTAAAATTTTTTCAAATTTTCATTTTTCTGGGAAACTACAAAACATAGAACCTTCCGGTTTGAAAGATTCGCTCTAGAATTGATTAGAGAATTTTATAGTCGGAAAAAAATTTATACTTAATACCGTAATTTAAAAAAAAAATTGCGACCAAAAATTTTTTTTCGGAATTTTTTTTCCAAATCATAAAGCGACAGGTAGAAAGAGTTCTTCAATGTAGTGTATCGCATATGATAGAGATTGTCTATAACAGATTGTATAACAGATGTTTATTGCTTATTGAAAACGGTACTGGGAGGAAAAAATTATTGCAGTACGGTCTGTCTCAGCTAAAAAAATTCCGAAGAAAATTTAATAAATAAAGATTATGTGGAGAAACCACCTATGATAGAGACAGTTTAGCTCGATCAGTGTTAAAAAAAAAGTGAATTAACAGATGAGCAGATAACAATATAGGAAAAAGTTCTTAACTGTATTGCAACAGGAACCGGCCAAATATTTTTATGGATACTCCTGGTGGAACGGAGAAAACTTTTCTTCTTAACTTTCTTCTAGCAAAATTAAGAAGTAACGGTGAGATAGCTTTGACTGTAGCATAATCTGGTATTGCGGCTACTCTTTTGGATGGAGGCAAGACGGCCCATGCTGCGTTTAAATTGCCACTCAAGTTAACATATGTATACAGAGACGCCCATGTGCAATATCACAAAACAGAGTAATACAGCTAAAGTAATGCGTAATTGTAAGCTCATTTTCTGGGACGAGAGCACAATGGCGCATAGGAAAGCCCTTAACAAGACTCTAAAAAATATTAGGGCAATGCTTGGTGTTACTGTAATACTAGCTGGAGATTTGCGTCAAACTCTACCTATAGTGCTAAGAGGAACACGAGCTGATCAGGTTCTCACATGCCTTAAGTCTTCACGTCTAAGGCCGTCCATAAAAATACTTTCTCTCCAAAAAATGTGAGGGTTTATTTGAGAGCTGACGAATCTGCTGGTCAGTTTCCTGAGCTAATTTTTCGAATAGTTGACAGCGTTTACCCGACAGTTGATGGAAAGCTTCATATTCAATTAGGCTTGCGGACAGTAGCTAATAACTTTAAAGAACTAATTAAGAAGATTTATCCAAATATCGGCGAAATTGTGAATATTTCTATGGAATGGCTATTCGAACATTCGATCTTCACTGAAAAAAAACACAAAAGGGCTGTTGTTATTGATGATATGGTTAATTAACCTAAACCTAATTTTAAGATTTAAGAGTTATATAAACGACTTTGGAATCGAAACCATCAATTCAACTATATTCAAAAATTCTTCAAGAAAAACCAGAAAGTGTAAATATCCTACACACGTTAGGCATGGCAATGGTATAACATTTCCCATTTTCAATCCCAAATGGGCTTTGATGATACAGAATATTCGTGTCGAATTTCATGACTATACCTCTTGCTTGCTTACATTTCAGTAATGTGGAACCAAACCCTATACTTCAGGGTTCGTTTTACGCCGGCTTTGTGTAACGCATTTTACATTACAATACTACTATTAGAAGTATTGATCCCCGCGCAATGTCGGGTATTTCAGCAGTTGTAAAAGTTTTATAAAATTAAAAGAATTTTTCGTTTTATATACGCGAGGCCACCGCGGGCACGTTTGCAGTGGTCGATTCGTTGGACCCAATTTTCCATGACTCAGCCACACATTTAGGCCGAAACGGCTGCTATTTCGCGTTCAATGTTGGCTTTGAGCTCTTCCAACGTCGTCGGCTTATTAGCATAGACCAATGACTTGACGTAGCCCCAAAGAAAAAAATCTAGAGGCGTTAAATCGCACGAACGAGGCGGCCAATCGATTGGTCCATTTCTTGAGAGAACACGCTCAACAAACTTGTTCTTCAATAAATCGATGGTAACGTGTGCTGTGTGGCTTGTGGTGCCTGTTGGAACCACATGCTGTCCAAGTCCATATATTCCAATTCGGGCCAAAAATAATCGATAGTCATGGCGCGAAACGATCACCATTCACAGTAACGTGGCGACCACTATCGTCGACGAAAAAAGAGGGCCCTATGACGCCGCCGACATGCAAACCGCACCAAACAGTTATCTTTTGTGGATGAAGTGGCACATGTGGATTTTCACCCGCCCAATACCGCATATTTTGTTTATTGACAAACCCATTGAGCCAGAAATGAGCTTCGTCACTGAAGATGATTTTGCGATGAAATTTATTCATCTTGGCGCATCTTTTCCAGAGCCCAATCGGAGAAAGTACGTCGCTTCGAATGGTCCATCGGCTTCAATTCTTGAGTGAGCCTGATCTTGTATGGGTGTAAAGCAAGATCCTTACGCAAAATTCGCCATAAAGTTGTCTTGGCGATGCCCAACTCTTGAGAACGCCGTGGAATTGACTGATTCGGATCATTTGCTACGGACGTTTCAACGGCAGCGATATTTTCGACACTTCGACCAACCCGTAGTCTCACTGGCACGGCAACATCTCACAACGAATATGTAGACTCAAACTTTTTCACTAAACTTGTTACTGCCTGTCTACTAGGGCGAGAATTACGACCGAAAATCTGACTTCGAATTTCTGTAGTAAATTTTTAAGATTTGCAGACGTTGTTCATTCGTGTACTTCACTATGATGAAAAGGTTATGTCTACTGAATAAACTGACAGTGACCGTTCCATGTTAAGTGAAAAGGTGCGTTCACAAACTAAATTCAAAATTGTCAAGTCCCTATTGTAAAACCCTTTAGTTGAACCTACGAAAATTTGAGCCTACGAACGGCAACCCGAAGTAATTTTCCATCTCAACTAATGGTATGGGCAACTGTGATCACCGATGGATGCTGTTCAATCGTTTTCATCGAGCCTGGTATGAAAGTCAATGCGACTTATTATCTGGAAAATGTTTTGGAAGCTGCTTTCAAGCCGTGGGCACGGCTCGTACATTTCGAGCATTTCGGTACCGCTCTCATAAAGCTCTTGTGAACCAAGAATTATTAAAAAACCATGTTCCACACTTCATTTCGTCCACACAATGGCTTTCGAAACCGCTAGATGCAAATTCAATGGACTATTCCATCTGGGCCATTTTGGAGAGAAAGGCGAGGACTAACCAGTAATAAAGCTATATTCGGCTTGGTGGAATCTTAGATACCCTACACCTAAAAGTTTTGAAAAAATTTAAACTGAAACTAGAGGAAATATGTGGTTATAAGGAAAAGAATATATGTGGATATAATCACATTTAATCACAGACGGGTAAAAATACGGTGCGTAGCTAGGGTGGGGCGGGGGTAGCGGTCCACTCTGGGCACCACAATGTCGGGGGCGGCAGTTGTGGAAATCAAGCAGTGACTTATTGAATTCCGGGAATTTTGGGGCTGCAAGTTGATTAACCGTCCCGGGCTTCATGAGACCTACGCCTCTGTATAAATAGTAGGCGTGGTCATTACCTTTTTCAAAATAAAATAACTAGTTTAGTTATTTTATTATTGTGTTCAAATTTAAACTTTATTACCATGGTAATAAACTTGTTTTCATACTGCTATACTGTATAAGTAGTGTAAAAGTGGGCGGACCGCATCCAGTTTTGATGTAATAATTTTTTTTTGGAAAACAAGTTGTTATCTAAAGTTTTATTCAGGAAGTTTATATATTTAACAATATAACCATATTTTGCCTGTGTAACCTAAAAGTGGGCGGATCACGCCCATATTTGGCAAATTAATGGATAATTCTAAAGATTTTGCCCATTTTCACACAAATTTTTTCATTTCCTGCACACCACAAGAAAGAATATTTCTGAAAAATTTCATCACGTTATCTTCACCGGTTCTCCTGTGATTGTGATTTCAACAGACAGACAGACAGACGGACGGACATGGCTAAATCGACTCAGGAGGTCACGCTGATCAAGAATATACATATATACTTTTCTATACCTATCGTCTTCTATGCGTTACACATTTCGTGACAAAGTTAAAATACCCTTAACCTTAAGTTGTAGGGTAAAAAAACTATGTATGGATGCGCTGAAAAAAGCTACGGGAATGGGCCAAAATACCGCAAGATCATATTCGTGCAGCATGCAACACATTTTTTAACCGTTTGAACCGCACGTCGAGCTAAAGTGAATGTATTCTAAAATTTTTATTATTTGCACACATTTTTTTAATTTGAAAATGCGTTACAAAGGGAAGAACAAAGTTAATATACTTTATCCCTGCCGGTGTAGCGTATAAAAATGGGTTCAAATGTTTTGTTAACATTAGCATTTTGTTGAATAATGATATACAATATTTTCTTAGTTCCTCTTACCGGTGATTTTTCACGGCTATCTTCTGATTTTATATCATGTAGAGGTCTTGCCGCTCGTACATCATGATGCAATGCCGTTTCGGGAAATGACAAAGCCTTCGTAAAATCTGGTGGGCCCACATAAATAAAACCATTACGTAGTAAATCAAAATTCTCGAACGAAATATCATTTATAATTTGTTTCTCTGATAAGATCACTGAATGGTAATGTGGAATATTAGGCTTGCCTACTCTAACGACTTCATCATCAATAGTCAATGTTTGCATATCTTCCAATACAGATTCAGTTGCCTCATTGTTTCTATTCGCTATGTTAAGATCTATGCTATCCCAATTACGCGCCTCACGATTAAGTGCACTTATGGCATGCTTCGGACGCCGTAGGGATTGAGAACTTTTTTGATTTGAAAAAGAATTGCGATGTTCTATTCGTTGACTGTTAAACTCATTGGATCCATACAGTAGTTTAATAAAGGTCCAAAGTGTTAACGCCTACAAATAAGTATATTATTTGTATAGTGAATACATATACATACATGACTTAATAGTAAATAATTCTTTTGATTAGTCCTACTGATGATTTAAATTTGAGACCAAACAACATTTATTGGGTGGGCGATCTGAAACACTATGTTCTTAGGTAGATTCCTAGATCTACAACCTCCAGTGGATCTTATAAATATTGTCCATTTGGATTTTGTGCCTTTAAAAGTCTACGTCCACGAACCATCATGTCAACTCACAAGAGTGTATGTCATTGATCTCAGTAAAAATATTTTTTAATCTATTATATGGATCACAGTATGAGCCATACATTTCACATACTTACAACATGTTTCCCGTATTTTTTGCATATGTTGGCGTTATGTTCACAAATATCCGTTAGGTTTTTACCATTCAAAATAAATTCTTTCGCACAGCCTACATAACATTCGTGTTCCTTAAATAAGACAGTATCGTTTTCAATATAACCTTGATTCTGAAATATAATGGATATTACCAATTTTTTTATAATTTCTGGAATGTGGTAGTTTGTGTTTAGTTATGTTTGTTATGATCTCTTCATAGATATTATTACCAACATTTATACTTTTTATATTATTATGTATATTCAGTACCGATATTTTAGTAAATTTTTAATTTTCTAAATATTAGAATCTCTGGTTTTAATAATAAAATCTAAGTTACCGTTGGTTTTAGTAAAAATTGATGAAAATCCGATTGTGCTATGTAAAATTGCTCAATTTCAGGTATAACCTTCTGCTTAGTACTAATATAATAAATAGTAATATTAATAACATATTAAGCTAATAATATATAAGACAGTCAAAAAGCATCAACTTACATCGTTGAATTTAACTTCACTACTTGGGAAATGGTGGGTGAAGTTACAAACTGAATTTTGTTTGCAAACGACACATCGCTGCGTCTACTTAGGCAGGCACCTTGTGGATTCGCTTTGAGTGAAGGTCGTACAGAGTCTTTGAAAGCATGTTTGTAAATAGTCGAATCCTTGCTTGTCGAAAGTAAACAGTGGGAATCGCAACCCTTCCAAGCAATGCCTGTGGTGACATTTGTGTGATCATTGAAAGAAGCAAACGGAATATATGGACGGCGTATGTCCCACACATGAATGCTATAGTCAACGACTAATGCACAGCTGGCGATGTGGTATCTATAATATATCGAGGTAATAAAATAACTTTATTATATAAAATACATACGTTCTTTCGGGACGCCATTTCATTCGTCCTACAACAGCAATAGTGTGTATTGTGTGTTCCAAAGATGCTTTACCATCCATGTTCCAAACCTAATAAAAAAAGTTATATTAATATACCACGAAGAGGGAATTTAGCGTATTATTAATTCTTTTTCAATAGTACAATTCAATTGTACCTTAATTTGCTTATCTCTGCTGCCCGTTGCCAGCCAATTTTTTGTTGGATGCCAATCGCATGTGTAAATTGGGCCACTGTGCGCTGTGAATTGCAAAATGCATTTGTCCCATCTATAATTGAAATCAGGAATTATGAAATTAAAATTATATGTAATACACTTATGTTTTATTTTTATACTTTACTTTCTTAGATCCCAGAGCTGAACTGTACCATTTTCTGAAACCGCTGCAAATATATTTAATGTATGTGGGCTAAATTTTATGTCACGCACCGACTCAGAGTTACTGCAATAGGTATAAACAGATTTTTCAAATCGAGTGTCAAAGCACTTTATAGTACCATCCTGTGAACCAGATATTAGAATATTCGGTTCTGCACTGTGAAATGTTACTGTGTGGGCAGTACGTTCATGTTCATTGTAAACTAACAATTGCTTCTGACGACCAAACTTAGAGAGATCCCAGACGGAGACAACGCCATTGGTGGCTGCTGTGGCTAGTATGTTATTGTCAAGTGTATTCCACGCCACATCATTAGATGAGTAACTGAGATTTTGATTCTTCCCACAACGCATGTTGCATACTTCAGTAAAGCCATCACCATCAATGGAATATATCTTGAGTACTGCATTAGAAAATCTAATATTTCATCAAGAAAATGTAATCTATTTGTCACCTACAACTTCTACCGGCAACTGCAATTTGATTGCAGTCCTTATTGAGTGCTAAAGCATTTGCATGTCCTTCTTGACAAATTCTTAGCGATACGGTAGCAGAGTCTTCTAACATTGTTTAGCGTGTTTAATTTGATTGTTTAGCAGAGAATGTTGTTTAGCAAAGCAATGAACAGAAATTTCGTTACGGAAATTGGTGATTAACTTTTTTAAGATAATTTAGAAACAGATAAGGCGATCGTCAACCTAACCAATGTTGGTTGTTTTTGCTTCTGTTGTTGTTTTTGGCGTTGACCAAACAAGAATAAAAATTTATAGGAACAGATACGTTTTTCGACACAATGCCCTATGTTGTTGTTCTTTGTGTTGTTGCTGTGGTTCTTGGCGCAGACCCGAACAAAAAACCCAAAGCGGGTCGGTCACTTCCGGTTTCGTTTTTGAGGCCCTTTGAACTCTGAAAATTAACCGCCTATATCTCCTAAAGTACAGCACCTATGTAAACGAGATTAAATACACCCTATATTTATGTTATAAAGGGAATAAAATTTATAATATACTAGAGTAACCCTGCCCGCGTTGCTGGACAATACAATAACATACGTTTACGTCTTTGTATTAAAAATTAAATTTTCTAGAAAGAATAGACATTTTCCTGAAAAAGAAGTGCAAAATAATATAAATTTTTTAAAGTGAGAACATCAAAAAGAAAAAAATTTATTGCAGAGCTTGGTGGTAAACGACATTTTTAGTATTGCCATTTTCACAAAAAATGAATAAAGACGACGGCTTCCCAACACGTGAACATGCAACAGTTGACCGTGTGAAAATACAGGAAATTCTAAATTTATTCCGCAAACTTGTATTCGTAGAAATTTTTCGATTTTTTTTTTTTTATAAACCATCAGTGAAAGTAGACCTTTCCAACGCATGTACTCGTTTGAAAATCGGTTGAGTGGTGCTCGAGTTATAAAATCACGAACATAGGGCAACTCATTTTTATATATATAGACTAGAGTAACCCTGCCCGCGTTGCTGGACAATACAATAACATACGTTTACGTCTTTGTGTTAAAAATTAAATTTTCTAGAAAGAATAGACATTTTCCTGAAAAAGAAGTGCAAAATAATATACATTTTTTAAAGTGAGAACATCAAAAAGGAAAAAATTTATTGCAGAGCTTGGTGGTAAACCACATTTTTAGTATTGCCATTTTCACAAAAAATGAATAAAGACGACGGCTTCCCAACACGTGAACATGCAACATACAGTTGACCGTGTAAAAATACAGGAAGTTCTAAATTTATTCCGCAAACTTGCAACGACTGGCCTTGAGCTTTATTAAGTCATTGCAAAAGCCAAACGAACGGGAAACTGTAAGTTCTTCTCTTTGTTTTTGATTTGATTTGATCTTGATCGTGCCATTCGTTGCCTTGCTAATTCATTACTTTCTAATCGCTGTTCTTCATCCTGATTAGATCTATTTAAACATATTTGACTGCTGTGGCGAGTTCGTCGGCCAATTTGTGAACGTCTTCTTCGCGGCATTGTTGAATAATTTTTTTAATTGTTTTTTTATGCAAAAGATTTTAATTTTAAGTGGAAGATTACAAATCAATAATTAAAAAATGTCAATGCTCACACTGTAAACTTAAATGACAATCAATAAACACACAGTAATTAAATAAGTCAAATGGCGTGAGCAATCAGAGCCTTATACCGACAAAATGTAATTCGCATAAAAAAAAACAATTTTATATAGGGAAAACACACCATCATAAAAGTGCGCGTATAACGCATATTCGTAGAAATTTTTCGATGTTTTTTTTTTTATAAACCATCAGTGAAAGTAGACCTTTCCAACGCATGTACTCGTTTGAAAATCGGTTGAGTGGTTCTCGAGTTATAAAATCACGAACATAGGACAACTTATTTTTATATATATAGATTATACATACGCTTTTACGGAAAACCTATAGTTTTCGAGAAAAACACAATTTCTTCTCGAGACCAATTTGATATGTGCCGTAGTTTAGGAAACATAGGAGATTAAATTTCCGTGTATAAATTATGAATTTTATTTAGAAAAAATTAATGAATTGCAAATAGTAATAAAAATCTTAATTTGCGATTACAAGAGAACGCATAGAAATATCTTCATCAAATTTGGAACGAATATTCTCTGTTATCAGAAACTCATAGATATCTGAAGTGGGAAAAGTCGAACCATTACTACGCTCACCTTTTATAGAGAATATAAATTCATCCATGCATACCTAAATTTTTCAGCTTGTATAGCGCATTTGATACCAAAACATACTAAACAAAGTGCCCAAACAAATACGCCCACTAATGAAATAAAACACGATTACAGGAGAACCAGTAGAGATATCTTCATCAAATATGGCACGAAGCCAAAATGATAGTATGATGAATAGAGATAGTTCGAATACCTTCCCAAAAACACCAATAACATGTAGCTATCTTGTACAGTTTAGGAGGTTTGAACAAGTAAACTTAAAAGCGCCATAGATTGGAAACCACACGAGAGCTGACATTGTTGTTGGAATTTCAACAACAAACAAGTACAACAAAATATAACACCCAAAGAGGAGTTATGCCACTGTGCTTGAATTGTGCCAAACTGGTTATTAGCTGCGTTCCTTTTTTCCTAATCTAATCCTGATTTAAAATGGAACGCCAAGGGAAGTCACATGCAGATGTGCCCACAAAATCACACAAAAAAAGGTTGTGTCCAAAAATATCAACTGTTTGACTGTTAAGAATTAAATACAATTTTGGCTCGAGTAAATAAAATCTTTGAATTCAAAATGGTAACCACAGCGATGCAATCTGGTCTTCACAGGTTTGTCAGAATCTTCTTTATTAGTCAAATGAGATAAACTGGGTAACGCACACCATCAATTAAAAGGAAAAAATGTCATCACCGCCATCTATATTTCCATAGGAAAGTAAAGTTTTTACATCAGCGCCATCTATTTATAATATAACGAGAAGAGCAATTCGATTAGAATTTCTAATCCTAGTCGAGTTGGTATTTTTAGGGTTTTTTAGGTATTTTTAGATTATTCTAAGGTATTTGAATAATACATATTAATAAATTTTTAAAAAAATGTAAATAAAGTACATATGAATCCAATTACTAAACAATTCCATAATTTCATATAAATGTATATCGTAATTGTGTGGCCAAATTACTATATGGCACAAATGAAGATGTCGAATATACCTTTTCAACGACACCAATAACATTACAATAGCTTATGTACTTTAGAAGTTATTGCCATTATTATTCAGTGGCCTTCAAACGCTTACCGTAACCTTCACACGCCCCCAAATCCAAAATAACTTCCCTTGCCCCGTTTAGGGGGGACCCATTTTACCGTTATAATGTTAAAAAATAACAGTAAAATCAACAACAAAAAATTCTTACGAATCTCTCGAATTAACTTTTTTAATCTCGATCTGGATTATGCTGATAGAATGACAAACTTCATTCATGCCATTCACAGCAACGAAGACCAGTTGCGGAATCTTTTAAAAACAATACATCTTTCTTAGATGCCACCACTGACATCTTGACAAAAACTAATGATGAATTACAAAACCTCGATGAGGAGATGCATAAAACTCAGCGTCAAATATTAAACGTGCTAAGGTCTTCAATGAGCCTCCTCTGCAACTTTCATTAACTATAGCTGAATATCAGAAAACGCAAGAGTTGCTTGCGGAAGTTCTAACCGATTCTCAAAAAAGCAATCTGAGACCAGGAAACCCGTTATTACCTAACAATTATATTTAGTATTATAGTTACTATTATTTAGATGATTTTGATTATTATATTATTTATTATTAATTAACCCTATTAATTTTCTACTCTAAGCCCGGGCAGTGGTGACTCCGCTTTCTAGGTTGAAACGTGTAACGACGTTTCTTAGGCCGGGATATAACTCAGCGAATCCAGGATTTCGTTAAAGGAAAGATTTGTATTTTTATGTACTCTTCAGTATAAATTTAACTTTATTAACACTAATCTTCCAGGTTTGTTAGATATATGGCGTGTACAAACTGCGAGAATGCGTAGGTATTGACTGTATTCTCTGACGTTGGCTGCGTGAGTGTTGGACGACTGAGCGTTGACTGTGCTTTCAGGGAGTATGCGTACTTTCTACGCATAGATGTAGACGTTGACTAAACTCTCGGACGTTGACTGCGCATTGACGGTGTGAACGATGAGTGTGCCGACTGCGAATCTTGAGCGCTCACCCGGTTACAAGGATAGGTTTTAGACAGGACAACAGGAAGATCTATCAAATCTGCCCACTCGGTCAGAGAGCAAGGAAAGTAAGTTCGAAAATTTCTCTTATTTCTGGAGACTTGTCAAGTCTGCCAATTTAATAAGGGAAGGAGGATAGGGGGGATTGGGCTGCGTATTTTACTCACTGTAGAGTTAGCTCCGACTGTTAATCGCATCGAGGCTGACGGCTGACTTTTTCGGTTGAGTTCGCTCCTTTTATATGTTGTGCGCGGACTTTGCTACGCTGTGTTCATGTGTTGTCGTACTCTCTTTCTCGTTCTTTTCCGTAGGTATTCCTTGTTGGGCTTGTTGTTTCCGTTATTTCCACGGCTTGCTGATCACACCTCCGGGTTACTGTAAATTCTTCTTCTATATACTTATTCTTTTACGACTTACTGTAACTATTTATTTGTTATAACTAACTTAATTATTTACTCGTATTTCACTACTTCATATTACATTATTAAATTCATTAAATGTATATTAGGTTAAAGTATTCTTAGGTTATTATATAAAATACGAATTCAGTTTGTAAAAGGATATATAAACTAAAATAGAACTAAAAAATATGTGACGTCAGGTGTGCGTCATCATAAACGCTACGTTTTTCTCTAGGTCATTTTAATGACATTGGCAATATTACACGGTTCCGTGGGAGGTTTGTGATTATAGTAGGGGTAGGCACAGGACTCTCCAGGTTCGCTTTAAGATAATTTTTATTGATATCAGGACCAATTAAACCACCCGAGCCTGAATTGCTTTTTCTCTTGAATTTTCCTTTATTGTATTTACTTGTAGTAGTTCTTTATTATAATTCAGACGATTCCAGTTCTAACTTAAAGTTCCAGTTCTCTCTAAAATTATCTGGAATTTTTCTCTTAAAATTATATTTCCCATTTATTTTTTTACCTGCGAATATTTTATTGAAAAACCTTTTACCCATTAATATGGATGTTCTTTAACTACCTGAAACATATAATTAGCAAGATAATAAAAAACCTGTTTTTTGTTTAAAATGTTACAATGTTTATTATGGATTTTTGGTTTTTCACCATTTAACAATAGTTTTTATAACTTTTTTATTACATTCAATTGAAAACAATTATAATCTTAAAGATTCAAAAACAATTATAACCTTAAAGATTCTAAAAACTTTTACTCTAATACTTTGTGTACTCCTCCTTTGTTTTTTATGACCATATTAATGCGATCAGGCATTGAGCCGATAAAATTGTGTAGTGTCTGCGCTGTGATACCCTCATACCAGACTTCCGCGATAATGCGGTCTAATTCAGGTAAAGACCTGGGCTTCCACTTTGTAACTTCTACTTTCGTAATGTGCCAGAGGTTCTCGATTGGGTTGATATCAGGGCTATTTCTTGACCACTCCATTGCCGAAATTCCGACTTTTGATAAGTAATCCTTTTACCTGCACAAAAATAAACCGATTTGACAAATAAAAATGTTTGTAATTATTAGTCAATTCATAATCAATCCATAAAATAGTATTTCCAATATCCACCAATTTTGCACGGTGACAGGGCGCAGAATAAGCCTGGAATATGACTTTGCCTAGTAGCGAAAAGTGTTGCTTCATCGAGGGTATTAAATTTTCTTCCAGTATGCGCTGGTAACATAACAGCATTCACTGTTTGGTCTAGAAGAACCAGCTGTCCAACACCATGGTAGGAAAAACATCCCCATACCACTGTAACGCTCCCATTTTCTTCACCTCACGTACGAAATTGCATCGGATCCGAACCAGTTAAACTTGCATTCGTCTGAGAAGATCACTTCTCTCCAATTCACCACAGTCCCATTCTGGTGTTCTTTGGCCCAATTTGACGCATTTTTGCTGTCAAGAGAGGCTTCTTGGCAGGAAGGCGCGCGCATAAGCCGGCTTCTGTGAGTCTTCTACGAATAGTTCTTGTGCTGATTTGGGTTCCACTGTCTTCTTCGAACTCTTTTCTAATAACCTTAGCCGTTTTGAGGCGGTTTCGCAAGCTTATGTGTTTTAAAACGCGATCCTCTGCCGCGTTGGTCTTTCGGACCCGTCCTGACCCTGTTTCATCCAGTTTTATTATGATTTATTAAAAAATCCCTGATGAACGATTTGCTGAATCCAATTCTTCCACTAATGACCCGGAGACTCAACTTTTCCGCTCGAAATGCCAAAATCTGAGCTTTATCGACGCAACTAATTTTTTAAAATTTGGCATTTTTTCGCTTTTTTAAAAACTTGTATGGCACTTGTCATAACCAGTAGCAACAGAATGATAAAGAAATGCACATAATACATGTATTTATGCAAAATAATTGCCCTACCTACAGAGCATTGTACCTGGGGGTCACTACAGCCCTTTGAATGCATCTCCATTACCTGTCCGGATTTTTATGTCCACTACTACATACATATCTATGTATATGTATATCACTCTTTATTCCGGATGCCCTTAATAAGCCTTAATATTATGCTTTTGTTTGCAGCGCTGTTCAGTCGTATCCTTTTCCTTTTTGATAGGACATATTTCCCAGTTTCCAGGAATCTTAAATTCAGATTTTCAACTTTTTCCCTTTTCATTGTTGCTATTGTGATCTCTGACATCGATCGCGCATTGATGAAGAGTATATTTATTAACTATACGGAACTAGGGGTAGTAAATAAAGGGATTCGGCCCAACCTATGCACATGTAATATCTTTTTATTGCACCTTATGCGAATCACCCTGTATATATAGTAAAAAAGGAATAAAAAATACAAAAATAAAATCTTTTTATTATACAGGGTGGCGCTGAATGACCGATATGGTTTGAATGTTTAATAACTTTTTTATTTATGAATTATTTTAATTTTTTTTTGGGTGTTATAAAGTATATTAATGGGGAATATTTTTGGCTTAAGTATAAAAATTATATCCCGCAAGTGATGGCCGTTTTCGGCTTCGCACATTCGTGCTCTTTCCAGTATTCCAGTACTCGCACATCGCAGTATACAGTATTCGCAAATTCGTGCTCTTTCCATTTTGCATAACTTTTCGTAAAATTTCCGGTGTTATGGCTTGAATTTCATTGCGAATGTTTTCTTTTAGCTGTGGTATGGTGGCTGGCTTATTAATGTATACCCTTTCTTTCAAATAACCCCAAGGAAAACAGTCTGGCGCTGTCAAATCAGGTGAACGTGGGGGCCAATTGAAATCGCTTCTGCGCGAAATAATGCTGTAAACACATAGAATGTAGCTCAGCTAAATCAGTCTCAGCAAATTGTCAAAAATCTGCGCTGCTGAGACGCCGCAGAGAACAGCTGGTTTAATTTTTACAAAATCAAATCCGCAAAATCTATTCTGAAAATAAAAACCAATAGATAAATAAAGCTTAATTTAATATAATTATCATTTAAAAACTCACACAGTTTTATATGATAATTATATTAAAATTAATTTAATATAATTATCATATAAAAACTCACACAGTTTTATATGATAATTATATTAAAGTAAGCTTTAAAAAAAATTGGAAAATTTTCCGAAATTGTCGCCGTCATTGGCAGAGGCAGCGGCTACCTTTTATTTTTTCCTCGTTTTCCCTAAGAGCCTGTGTAATTTTGACAAGATGCAGCTACAATGTCGTTGAGCTACATTTTATGTGTTTACAGGATAATTCGTTCGCCAAAGAGGTCCCGTAACAGAGCCATTGTGTCCATTGCTGTGTGGGCTGTGGCTCTGTTGTGTAGTATTCCATTTCAAATTCCCCAAGTGTTCTTTACAAAATTCTGGAATAAAAATTAAAAAAAATAAAAAATTTAAAAAGTTATTAAACATTCAAACCATATCGGTCATTAAGCGCCACCCTGTATTATATTATTCATATTTCCAAATGAGATTACTTATTTCGCTGGCGAGCTTTGTTACCTTCTTTGCTCCCATCTCACTGTTCTGCAAAATTACGATCTCCGAGCTTGAATGTTTTATATCACTAACAAAACTGGAAATGGAGGATATTTAATAAAAATTATAAGAATAATATTCGCATTTCGTATAAATGCCCTAAACGTGTTAATTTCAGTAGTGTTGACCTTGATAAATTCCTTAGAAATGCCTTGAAAGTCACTCCGAAGAGATGACTCGAAGTCATTCCGGGAAAATTCGGCGCAAGACTTGTCTCCTTTTTACCTATGATGGTTCACAAAATCAAAGAAATTCTAGTGAACGAAGTCAACAGCAATGAACATATGAACAAGGGCCATATGAACAGACTGAAACCGAAACATCTCACAAGGGAGATTTTTGTCTGGGCCACCAAGGTATTAACATCAAAGTGGAAAACCAACATCGACAGCTTAGTCAACGCCGACAGTATAACAACTAGAGCCAACGTCGACAGCAAAGCCAACATCGACAGCAAAATCAACACCCACAGCGAAGCCTACAGCAAGGCCAACATGTAGGCTTCATGGCTTCATAAACATGATACTCAGGTTTATCAAACTATTTAATTACTATCAAAAATTGACTAAATAAACAATACTCTTTTTTATTGTATAGAAAGACTTTGACAGCAGATCCAAAAAACATTCCCAACAGTGCGCAGATGTTTACAACGATGTACCATTTAACTAACTCAATATTTAATATTTTGCCTCATTAAATTCGTTTCAAATGAGAGGTTATCTGTGAATTTTGGGCTAGACCAACGATACCTTCCTTACCTTAAAATATACATGTTCCATTGTTGGATATTAGGACATCCGTCATAAAGATTTTCTTGCTTTAAAACTTCAGCATCGTTTTCTAGCTCTTAATTTCTTTCGAAAGAATATAACTGTCAATTTTTATGTTTTTCCAACCATCAACCAACAACCAACAATATGTAGAAATGAGCTGGTTATAACCCCGAATTCATATCTATGCATACCTTCATCTATATTTCGTTCATATATTTAGAGGAACATACATATGTACTTTTCCCATATCTTTGAAAGAAACCACTCTTATGTAAAAATATGTATGTTTCAATTTTTTTTTCTCATTCGCTCTTTAATAATTATACATTCCAAAGGTATGAAATAAAAAAGTTTAACTTTAATTCACAATGTAAGAACGACGACGAAGACGACTTATTTTCAATTGTGCCTTATCTGAGACGAGGAAATGAAATCGTCGTAAAGCTCGCGTCGTTTGGCAAGAAACTTTATAGTTTTTTTAAAAACGGAGAACGACGGTCAACAGTACTGCTTACTTTTCCTTCCTTAATAAGTAAGCGAAATTTACACAAAAAGAAACAAATACATTTCAATACAAAACAACAAACACAAACAAAACGAGCGATATAAGTGACTAGTCGTCGTCGTTGCATTATGGTTATTCAGTAATTTTCCTAAACTCAAGGCATTACAGGTAAACAGACAGAAGGTAGCTAATATTAATTCGGCGAAAGGTGACACTTTTTAACGGAAATTTTTTAAATTCAGATCTTCAATTAAATGATATAATTTTTACAATATAAATATGTTTCCTTTGGTGTCATAATTGTAAATGTTGACTTGTAGAATTTGGAGAATTTTTATGAGTCGTAAAGCGTTTGCAAGGGGTTAAAAATAAAAGATGGTATTGAACTTATGACAAACATTTTTTAAAATTTAATAAAATGTTTTTCCATATTTTTGATCAGACATAAACCATTTTAAATAATAACTTTTACGTAATATTCTCGTCCTGTTCATAAGCGACTCTTCTTGGTTTTCATTTTGGTATACGCATTTTATAACGATAAATTATTGATTTTTTAGTTTATGAAGCTGATCCAGTTGTTTATTTAATACAATGTGTTTATGGGTTGGTTTAAAATTTATTTACGCTGGTTCTGGCGATGCATACGTACTGTAAAAATGATAAGAAAATAAATAGATTAGACAAATAATATTAGCTAAGTGAATAGATGTTAAGGAAGTGCAATTTCGACACAATATCGTAAAAAAATACACATAGAAAAATTTCTTTTCAAAACTGCAACATTAAAATTTTAGTAGTGGAATAGCATTCAAAACGTTTGTTAGGAAAGTTAAGTAACAATAGTCATTTGTATAGAAATATTTTATTAGATATATGTTAGTATCAGCACATAGATATACTGCACGAAAAATGAACTACCAAGACAAACTGCAATACTAAATTAATATACGACGATTTCAGAGATCATTGGATCTTCGCATTGCAAAGGTCTGTTATAATTTTTCGTTGAATGACAAATGAAAATGACGTCACAATAGCTTAAAATTGACAGCTTCCTTAAGTTGCCACACTTGTCGCTATCATTCTAAATTACTTCATATATATGTATATATGTATTCATTGATATGTACATATGTATGTATTGGATCATTAAAAAAAGTCCCAAATGGAACCTTTTTAAAAATCTTTTATTATTAATCAATCAATTATTCAATTCAATCAATCAATTATTAATCAATTCAATTTCCCTGTTAAGCCTTGTTCAGAGTGGAAACCTTGAGCGTCAGCGTCGCATTAGCGTCGTGGTAGCGGCTTCAGCGGTGATAGCGACGTCGTGTAACCGTCGTGTCTACAGACTCGAGTGCCTTGTTTAGAGTGGCAGCATCGATGACTCTGGACAGTTGGTATTTACTTTCGCTGAATATTTTTTTTATGAAACGACGCTGCCACTTTTAACAAGGCCGACTTACCGGAAGGTATAAATACTTTTAAGTAGCAAAATAGTAATGGATTTATAAATCCATCTGTTTCCCTAAATATTGCTCCAGCTATTGTAAATAGTTAGTAACAACTGATTTTGACGGTTTCAGAGAGCTTTCCAATAATATTAAGTTTATATCGCTTTGACTCTGCTTTTACTGTTTGAAATGTCAAATTTGGTCTTAACTAAGCAGCATTTGCGGTAAGTTTTGAATTTCTACTTTGATTGGAAGAAAAGCACGGCTGAAGCATATCGAATGTTTGTCAAAGTTTACGCTGACACTGCTTCAACTGATAAATCATGTAGGGAATGGTTTCAACGTTTCAAGGATGAAGATTTCAGGGGGCCAAAGATGGACAGCCAAAAAAATTAAGAGGCAAAGCATTAGAGATATCGAAGATCAGAGTGAAAGGCAAGAGGCAGAGCAGAATAATTGGAGGTAGCTCAACCCTTTCTATACGATTGATGACATGGAATTATTCAAAAACATGGAAAATGGGTGCCTTATGAATTAAAAGCAAAAGACGTTCAATGGCGATTTTTCACTTGCGAACAGCTTCAGAACAGATTTCAATCAATCAATCGTTGCCATCGACCTTACCATCAACACCACGCCGAGCATTATCGGACAGCGGGCGGGGAACCGGGGTAAATTACCCCAAATGGGGTAAAAATTAAAGTTTTTTTGCTCTTCGCCATGGGTAGTATCAACTTTTTTGGTAATGATTAAAAAAGTTCCCCGACCGCTGGTATCGGATACAATTGATTTGTTAGAGCTGTGCATTGCGAAAAAAACGGCCTGAATACCAAGAAAGACATGAAGTTATTCTTCTTCATGATACTGGTCGGCCCCACGTCGCTAAGTCGCAAAAAACATTTGGAAACGCTGGAATGGTTTTACCGCAACTGCCGTATTCTCCGGACAGTGCTTCTTTTGATAACTGGTTGTTCCGAAGGATGCAGAAATTATAAATTGGCTCAAAATTTGGAAAGCATCCAAAGACGAGTAATTTTTTCGAGATGGAATTCGAAAATTGCTTGAGAGTTGGGAAAAAGTAGTAGGCAGCGATGGACAATACTTTAAATTATCGCGTCATTAAGCTTGTTTTGAAATAAATGCTTTTTTGAACACAAAACGGACACAACAAATTTATACTCCTAATAGTAAGTAGCAAATTTATTTATACTGCACTTCGCTATTTACCTTTACTACCTTTACATACTACTATCAAGTATGTAAAGATAAAACCGGAATTTGCCCTTACGTGGTGCTAGTGGTTGCTACACGTCAAACCGTTTATAAAAAAAAAATAAATTTGATATTTTTAATAAAATTTTTTTCCATTCATTATCTTTCTTCTAAGTAAAAGCATAGATACAAACAATGCGTATATTACACTATAAACATTGTTTGTTGTCGATGAACCATTTTTGCGCTCTCTCAAAATTTTGTTCAGAATTGTGATTACACATAGAGCAAACAAATATCAATATTTACAAATACAAAGCAACGGAGCATACGGAGTTGCTTTGTGATTATTTTTCTTACATGAAATACCTTTTATCAATAAATTTACCACTTATTTCAATCCTAAACGCGAGTACTATTTTGTTTCAGCACACTAGAACACCGTTTTCATCGAAGTTTGTTGTCGACGACCACAAACATTTTGTTTTGCTTCGCAAAAGTTCATCCTCTCTGGATGAACTCAACTCTGAAATCTGAGAGCGTAAGGTTGATAGTTTTGTACAGAAAGCAAAAACAATTTTACAGTTATTTCGAACAATGTTCGTAGTGTAATATCCGCAAAATTGGTCTAAAAATATGTTTGGCGGTATAGCCGGTATTAGGACGGTATTATCGACTCAGGGTTGACGCTGATCAAGAATATATATACTTTTCTATACCTATCGTCTCTATTTCTATGCGTTATACATTTCGTGACAAAGTGAATATACCGTTAATCTTAAGGTGTAGGGTATAAAAAACTAATGAATGGAAGAGCTTTATTAAATATATAAAATTTAATTTTTTTTAATAAAGTAAACGTTTTTCGATGAACATAAAAAAAGGTTAAAAAATCTTTCCAACGGTATTAATAACATTTAGATATCTTGGTTAGGTTAGGAAATTTTTCGAAATTTTCAAATTTTAAAGCTATAACTCGGAAACCAAATAAGTCTGACTTTTTTAACATCACTCACAATTCTAAATAGCAAAAAATCGGATGGTCTAAAATAGTAGTGTTTGTTTCCTATTTTGTTTTCAGGTCTCCTTTTTTATTAATTATATGCATGCATTTTTAACGTTTTTATGATTCCTATTATTTTTATTCAAAATTAAATATGTTGTTCTGTGTACTTGTTATGTTGTTATGTTATGTCTTATCATCAATAAGACGTTAATTAATTAATTAATTCTTAATTTAATTAATTTAATTCTTTTTGATTTAATTTAATGCACAATATGTTTAATAAATATTTGTTAAAATTGAATTACTTTAGTTGTGTAAAGTTATTGAATTCTTGTTGACTTCTATGCAGTTTATTAAAAAATCTGAACTGCAGACGTAACTCAAGATCTTTTCTTACTGCAATTGGAAAGAAGAAATAAAATACAAATAAATAAATTAATACTGGCACAAAATTATTTGATTAATACATAGCAATATATCAAACCATAACATCATAAGTAAAAATAATAAATGAGAAATATAATTAAAATTAATTATTATTAATTATAGTACACAAATCACAATAAACGAGTTATGTGGTGTGAAGTGCGAAGGGCCGTAGTAAACTAAAAATTGTTTCAAAACGAAAAAACGATATATATGAGTAAATAAATATTTATAATATGGGATGTATTGTGTATAATACAAATAATATACATATTAATTAGTGATTTACCATATAATATACATATATTCATATAATATACATAGTATTTAGCGAATACATCGCTGGTAATGTTAAATACTGTAAATAGCAAATGAGCCGGTTATTTTGAAAGTAGTCATATATATATATTATATTATATATATTATATTATATTATATTATATTATATTATATATATTATATTATATTATTACATATTTTACATATATTTAAAATCACCACGTGTTTGCAAAATGAAAATGATAAATGGAAAATGACTTATGCCCAATTTTGAAGATTCAAAGGGATATGGAGAATAATAAAATTTTATAACAAATTATACGAGAATACAAATGTGATGAGATCAAAAAAATGGATGATTGTAAACCGCTTTTCACTAACAATTTAACAATTCACCTAATGAAAAAGGTGTTATACTACTTTATATACGCGACTTTTAAAAGTCTACTTTTAGAAAAATACTGACGTAGAAAGGGTAAATTGGTTAAAATATGCTGGATGAGGTTTTTGCGAACTGAACCACATAAAATGTTCCATGAAATTAACAACGAATGAGGATGACCGGATTTAAAAACTCTGGATTTACTATCGCAAGACCAAGTAACTTTAATATTACTTGGTAAGATTTGCTGGATTTATTACACTATATACCACTTGCACACCATAATTACAATATTTTAAATCCCTGCCGCATATTTAAACTGGAGAAGAATAAACAATTAATCACTTAATTAAAATTAATCAGCACTATAAATAAGAAACAATGTAACTTTACAATTTTTTAATATAGAATAAAAGCTGAACATTTCTTAATTTTATAACATACAACATGAACTGTTGTATCATTATTTTTATTTCTAGGGAAATGGACTTTATCTCCCATGGACTTGTGCAAAGATCAAAAAAGTGATTTCCTAATTTTAAAAGTGGCCTTCAAAGGTTCTATAACTCCTTTTGTTACATTTATATCCATAAAAAACACGTTATTTTTAAAATTCACGTTTTTTTTAGTAAATAATTTCAATGTAACTCAAAGTGAAAATGGAAAAAGCAGCATTGAGCAACCACTCAATGTTTATACTCAACCTCAGAGTGTAAGACAGAGAGAATCTAAGATTTTGTAAGGCTGTGATTCCACTTGGGTGAAATTGGTAAAAATTTGTTAATGCTTTGCAGCAAAAAGCTATTACCACTTTCCCGTGAGAGAGAAAATAATAAAAATAAATAAAGAATAAAAGGATATATAAAAATAAATTAATAATTGATTTCAAAATAAAAATGCACTCTTTTTCTATAGTAACGAGATGACAGTACTAACTGTGCCTACTACTTTATAGATTTCAACATAAACCAAGGAAGAAGCGCATTTTTTAGGAAGTTTGGTATGCATGCCGATAGTTCCGAAGCAGCTCCAATCAATGAAACATAGTTTATTTTAGTAAAGGGAATCGTAATCACGTAGGATAACACTCAGGCTTTTGTAAAGCTTAAATAAAATGACTTTATTGTATTAAGTATTGGGAATATGGTATGGGAGTTCGGAGACCTCTCAAATGAATATCTTAAATATCTCGGTTTGAACATAAATTGACTTAGACCACTTTCAAAATAACCTGAGTAAAATAAATATTTTAATTAAAATAATGTGAAATAAATGCATGTACTTATAAAATTTAAAAAACAGAAATTTTAAAGAAACAAATGTGCAAAAAAGAAAAACATATTTAATAGTTAGTTGAATAAGAGTAAATTTAAGGTTTTTTGTAATATTTTTGTATTCATAGCTTATTTTTAAATTTGTTTGTGATTTTGTGTGCGTTGTTTATTTGTTGACTTGTCTTTACGGTAAAAGCTAACTCACGTATGCTATTTATAGGTGCCTGTATCTTCATTGACTGACGATAATTGCGTTTCAGCCCGACTACCCGACATCACCACGTTGTGTATATCCAATTCTGGTTCGAAATTACCGCCATAATCACCGCCATGTGTAACCACGTTGTCTGGATCAACTTCAACTTCGTAGTTAATGCAGAGTTGTGGCGATGGCGATGGTGAGGACGGAGATGGTGATGGCGAGAGTGTCGGTGGATCCATGTAACGTTTGTCTATTTGTTCCATTCCACCCAGCGAAATAGGCTTGGATAGGTTTAGCTTAAGTTTTTGTACGCGATGGACTAAGTTAATCAATTTTTTTGGTTGGTTTTAATACTCAATTAATAACTTCTATAGCAAATTTTACACTTATCATTACTAATATAATAATTAATAAAATAAATATTATTACATAAATATTTACAACATACAATACAAGATACGAATATATGTACAAAGAAAATATTATTCGGTTATATCCCAGTAGTTCTTGTCTCCAAGACATCCCGACGAATCGTGCATGACATAGGCCCGTCGTTGAAGACGTATGCAAGACAAGCCTATGGTGATCATCGATCACATTTTCATACAAATGTCGTTTTGTTATTAGACGACAATGTAAGACAATATCGTCTTGTTTATTATATTGTGTACGATTTCATACGAACTTATTAATATTAATTCGGGTCACTAGTCGTAGAATTCGGATCATAATCGTTTGCAATACAACCTGCAAGACATTGTCTGGCATCTGTCTTCATGCGGACAGTGTGCCAAATAATGTCCCTAAACATGTCGTCAATGGAAAATTGCTGACGAAAAATAGGAATAGTCTTGCAAGACATCATCGACGAAGCTTTGACTACAAGGATTTTTAAGAAAAATACGTTGGCAAATTAGAACAAACCAGAAATAAACGCAAATTCTACGTAATAAGAGCCAATATGAACATAGAAGTAACTTTGATCAGTTGTAAAATTGTGAAAATAGTTGGGAATGTGTAATTGTTTAGCGGTTTTGGACAGAACGACGAACTACCTCCAAATTGGCGTATACGTTACCAGGGTCAACGGTTAAGAAATTATTTCGAAACCATTCGGAGATGCCTCATAGTGAAACATAACAGGGGTCCGATAATCGTTTTGATGTAAAGCAAAAATATCCCAGCAAACCCTTTTGTTGGAATTGCTTCTTTACACAACCTATTCTGTAGGTATTCTATAAAACTTCCTCGAATTATTTTCTATTTCCAAACTTGAAAAAATGTTTCGGTGATAAAATATCTGCCATTAACTGAAATAAATTTATGCGAATTCCCAAATGTGGTAATAGTAATAATGTGGTAGTAATAACCAAATATGCCGCGTTGTGAACTCTCAAAGAAACAACGTTAACAGGAATAAGGAGGGGAAAAAAGTGAATAAAAGAATTTTAATTACAGGAAACATCATGTATTTTAAAAAACAAGACTTCACGAAACGAACGTAACCAACGTAACGAATATAATATCTAATTCCAGATGTATTAATATTATTATTATCACATTGTATAACGAGAAAAAATATAACAGAGAGATTTACTGTGTCTATTATTGGTGCTGTCTTTAGTCAGCTCCTCTACAATGGTTTTTTTACAATGTGATATGCAGTCACATCAGACTGCTTTCTTCTGCGTGACATTGTCAACATCTTCTATCAAAGGTGATGTGTCGTAAACTTCATCCTTGTTTCCAATGTGCAAAGAATGCTTGTAAAACTCATCCACACCAATTAATGTCTCATTTCTATTATACATTAAAGCAGTTTTTGTTTTAATCATTCGGTTTGCATTAATATCATCTATAAAATGAAAATTAGACGTTGACTGGTTCTCTACAGTAGTACTACCAATAAAGATTTCTGGTTTATAATTTATTAAAGTCGGCTCAGTATTTATTGGCAACGTAATTTTTACATCGTCCTTAATGATGTCATATTTCAATGGTAACAATGTGGTAAAGCATTGATTTAGTACAGGCAGTGATTTGCCGTGTATATCGCCTATTTAAATGGAAGTGATAGTTAATTAAGATTTTTAAGATGAAGAGAATTTAACAGTAAATTTAACTCTAAAGGACGTAGACGAGGAAGACGGTTACTTTGCAAATCAATAGAAGGGGATAAACACAAAATGTTGTATCCAATGCTAGAAATGCTTCTAGCTACCTTCTTAGTTCTCTAGAAAAAACTTTTTACGGAAAAAACAAAGATATGTACAATTGAAAAATACTTATAAAAAGCAGTACTTACTTCTGTCGATGTTGCGTTGCAAATGTGCAGCAACTCTATGGCGAGCATCATTGAACTCCAAGTGGAGGCCTAGTCGAAGTATGGATGAATTCTTTTCCACCAATTCGGTAATTTCCATTTCAATCTTATTGCCAAGCACTGAAGATCGCTGGAGATAAAAAAAGGAACAAAATGTAACATTTGACTAATAATTTTTTATAAATTTTTGAGACTTCAGTTTTAATTTGCTTCGGTAATGAAAGCTTTTGTTTTCATTAAAGTGATTTCAAAGGCGAAAATTTGGTTTATGTCCTCTTTGTTTATTGAAAACCAACAATTCCATTTTGATGAAATTAGTTTCAAATCATATGACAATAGCTGCGTTCCCACTGTTCCAACCTAATCCGAATTAAAAGAGTACAAATGCAAAGGGAAAGAAATCACATCCACTAATGTGAAGATTCTTTAGTGTTAGTTATTTAACACTAATCTTTATTCAAATACTTTCACACTCACATACGATAATAATAATATTAGGTCATTAAGTATGAAATGTCCGATTTTGAAACGAAAGTTTATTTTATTTAATGCCCAATAAGAAACAATGTGATTAATCAAAATATGCGCCTGTGCTATCGATGGTGTTTTGCCATTTTAACGATAATTTTTTATACCTGCAGCGAAGAATACAGCGGGGCGAGAGGCAGTGAAATCCGAAAAGGTATTTTTCACAGCTTCTTGAGAACTGAAGGATTTTCTTTGTAAGAACTGGTCCAATGCATGGAATAAATGGTAGTCCGTTGGTGCAAGGTCTGGTGAATACGGTGGGTGACAGAGAGTTTCCAAGCCTACTTCCTGTAATTTGAGTAGCGTTTTTCGAGCGACATGAGGTCGCGCGTTGACTTGTAAGAAGATTGGAAGGTCTCTATTGACCATACTAGGCTGTTTAATGGAAAGCTCTCTCATCATCACGTCCAACTGATTGCAATAGACATCTGCTGTTATGGATTGACCAGGTCTCATAAAAACAGGTCTGTAAAAAATAATTCCGGCACTAGACCATCAAACAGACACCATAAGCTTTTTCTGATGAATGTTTGGTTTAGGAGCCCTAAACTAGTTTCGGAACCTCTTTATCCTTTAACCTTTTTATCCAACCATTGTGCCGAACGTTTTCGATTGTCTATATAATCGATTATAATTCAAAATTGGATTCGATACTTTGGTCCCAGTTAGTCTTCTTCTCCTTTCTTCTATAATATGCCTAGATTTAGAGAATACCCGCCCTGACGGCACTGATGTAGATACTATGCAAAGTATCTTTTTCACAACTTTGTATATTTAATGGGTAAACGGTCCGCTTTTCATTCCATCACATACACTACCGGCCAAAAGTTTCGAACCACCCTTAAAATTTCAACAAATCTTACTAATAGTTATCCAAAGCTTTTAAAAATAAAAAGTTTCATTATACATTTTAAAGTTTATTATATTTGCTTTCAAATTACATTAAAATTAAATTTTAGAAACATTTTTATTATCAAAATTTTTACAAAAATGTCTAAACTGAATTTTCATCAAAAAAGCCCCCTTTGCACTGAATAACTTTTGCTACAATTCTTGGCATTCTGGCGATTAATTTCTTTATGGTTTCCTGTTGTATATTGTTCCAGGATTCCAACAATGCATTCCACATTTCCTCTTTCGACGTAGTCGCTTTTTCTCGCACCTTTCGGTCCAGCTCCTCCCATAGAAGCTCTATTGGATTGAGATCGGGTGACTGGGCAGGCCAAATCATATTTGTTAATATTCCAGATGTTTGTTTGTTCTCTAAATAGCCTCTGCACAATTTGGAACTGTGTTTGGGATCGTTATCTTGTTGCATCACGAAACCTTCGCCGATCAATCGTAGGCCTGATGGTATGGCATTGTGCTGCAGTATCTTTCTATACTCCTCCTTTGGCATAAATCCATCGATTCGAATTAAATCGCCTACTCCATGGCTTGAGAAGCATCCACAGACCATACTGGAACCGCCGCCGTGCTTCACTGTTGGGATTACACACTCCGGCAGCAACTTCTCTTGGGCACTACGTTTGACGAAAATTCTTCGATTAGACCCAAACAGCTCGAACTGTGATTCGTCGTTCCAAAGAACATTTTTTAAGTCCTCTTCGGTTCACTTCTTATAGGTTAGTGTCCATTGAAGTGTTCTCTTTTTATTTCGTGGTCGAAGTAAGGGTTTATCTTTAGCAATCCTTCCACAAAGACCAGCATCTCTAGCCGCCTTATTACAGTTGTTAATGACACCGGGTTTGATCGACTGTAATCCATCTCGGCTTCTATTTCTGGAGCCGTTTTTCTTCTGTTCCGTCTGCTTGATATTTTCATTGCTCTATCATCATGATTTCTTGTCGATCTTGGCCTTCCGGAACGCGGAAGGTCCTCAAGAGTTCCATAATCCTTGTGCCTTTGTATGGTGCGATGCACAAAACTATTCGAAATTTTTAATTTTTGCTCTATTATTCGTTCGGAATTGCCTTCCTTATGAAGAGTAATCACTGCAGATCTTATATTAATCTTATTTTTTGGCATGACTTCGGTTTTTTTAACGTTTGGTCAGTTTGAATCTTGAGGAACAAAGAATGGTGTCAATATTCTAGGTCAGCCTTTTATACTTGACCCAGGGT
Organism: Myopa testacea; assembly: GCA_949629155.1. Taxonomy (NCBI): domain Eukaryota; kingdom Metazoa; phylum Arthropoda; class Insecta; order Diptera; family Conopidae; genus Myopa; species Myopa testacea. Next base: position 58,161,839 of record OX451345.1, read on the forward strand.
AAAAAATGGATGGTAATAATTATTCATAATTACCTTTAGTAATTACCCCATTAAAAAAAAATTACCCTGAGTACCTGAAAAACGTTTTTTATAACCCTTTTTCTCGATTTTGTATGGCAAGTGCAATAAACAAAAAACCCCAATTTCTTGACTTAGTGTATTGTTTGAGCATGCAGTTAAACAATGAACGCCGTAAATCCATGTTGGGTTCCATATTACAATTATCACTTTACAACCATCCTATTAAAAAAGAAAAAATCAAAATTTATACAATAATAAAGAAATGCCACACGATTTTCTATGAACAGGAGTGGTGCTTCGAAACTTTTGGCCAGTAGTGTAAGTGGATCTTGTGGGCAAAATCGGCTCTTGAATATTTACCAACTTCTATGGTTCAGCAGACGGGTTTAAATTTCGTATTTTATCACTTCACTTCACTGCCAAAGTTATCCCAAATACTTCGTTTTTTTAGGTGGTCTTTCATCACCTTGAGTCTTCTGTAGCCAAAGGTGTTTACTTTTGTTTGTTTGTCATTTATTTGTTTTATAATCAACTGAACTACGAGATTAAGCGAGTGAGCAAAACATGGAATTTGTTTCAGTTGTTCATACATTCAACACAAATGAGTTGTACATTTGAGTTGTATCATGAATGATTTACCCATCTCTAAGTGCATTGCACACTTTGCCATCGACTATTGTTAACTTCAGCTCATGTTTAACTGTCGCTGTATTACTATCTCCAGTTAAAATAGTCGGAGTAAGAATTATTTGTTGCTAATATACACTTGCTCGGATTTGCTCAAGTCAACCGTTTCTTTGCTTAATTGAAACCGTACAATCCTGCAATATGGAACCTAATGGAACCAAGGCCAAGATTGCAGAATCCATATGACAATATTTTCTGCCTCTGAGCTAGCAGGAATGTTCAGATGTAGTGATACGTACGATTAAATAAATACATCACAATCGGAAAAATCTTCTGTACAAGCAGAGGTGTACACTGCTTCGGTCAAATCCCCACTTTCTTACAAACCTTGAATAATCCCTTTGAATACTTGTAAATTCGTCATCTAGTGATGCTATGAGTCTAGAAGCAGTATTTACTAGAAGGCCTAGAAGATTAACTTCTGTGCTATACTCCGTTATTGTTTTGAGAATGTTTGTGTAGAACGGGAATATATCCAAATGTTTAGATTCGGCAACAACTTCTTTAGTAAGCTGATATTGCTTTCTTGTTGACTTTGCTTCTACAAGCAATGAAAGCGCATCATTCACGTTGAGACAATGGGCTCATTTTTATAGGGTTTTCACTATATCACGCAAGTCATTTGCCAATTCTAAATCCACTGTCGCTAGATTTAGGCTTTGAAGTAGCCTCCTTTTGGTTTAAAGTGAACATTCTGATAACGTCCTTCTCGGCCGGCCCGCCTCTTTATTTAACGAAGAATTTTCTGAAAATGTTGACAAAATAGCAGTATATGCGACTGAAAAATGTTTGGATAAAGCGACTCAATTCTTATATTTATCTTTAAATGTCAGCTCCCTTCATATTCTTGAAAAAAAATGTCTACGCCGCTTTTTAATCTACGTATATAGAATGGAATTATTTTCAAAAAAGAGCACCGGGTATTGAAAAGCACTGAAAATTTGGATCCTTATTCAGGAAAACCAAATAGAATCTTGTTGGCTATGCTGATGCGATTGAGCTGTCAACATAGATGACAGGAGATCCATCGAAGCGGAATATATGAAGTTTCTGAATCAACAAAAGAAGCAATTCGTTTAAGATTTTTAAATCAAGGTGCTAATCTTTTCACAATTGGACAAACGTGTTGTTTCGCAATAATTTCGTCCGAGAAGTTGTTGAAAATCAAGTCGTTGAAGTTTAGTATATTTTGTACGGCTATTACTAGAGGACGTCAGGCGGTTAATGTTATTTGATCCTGAGTGGATAATGCTGCTGAGAGGTCTTGAATTTTATTTGAATTCGTTACACGACTGACATCTGAGTTAAACGCCAATGAAGAGGTGGAATCGATCCTACCTTAAGTTAATTTTGCGGAATTTATCTTACTTGCCCACACCTGTTATTCCTGATATATTAAGGGTACAAGGGAAAAGTACCTGTTCGAGATATATGTAATAGATTGTACAGAATCACTTTTAATTTGGTTCAGCTGTGGTGGGAAGGTAAATATTTACCAACGACAAAAAAACACTATTTAGGCTCTGTGCCAATTGACTACTTTGTGTATTACATAGAATCATTTTCAATTGATAATTTTAAAACTTTTACTTAGCCTCCGCACGTTGAATTAAGACGAATTTCACTCACCTCGTTAGGGTAAAAATGTATTTCAGATTGTACATGTCGAGGAAAAAGTAATCAATTGGCAACGTAAAAAATATAATCATTAATTTAGAATTTAAATTAAAGATACGAGAGTAGTGCCAAGAGACCCACCCTTGGCTATAAATGGCAGTTGTTTGAAAAATTACTATTCGAAAGTAGGATCCCTATAAATTCTATACGCCATCTATGTTATACGCAAAGGTTGATTACTTCTCGCAATACCCTCGTATCGAACTGGTTGCCATTAAAATATATACTAACCTGGTTAGATGCTCTGAACTCTTCGACAGTACGACAAATAAGCAAGGACTTAATTAACTCCACTATTACCGAAGGACTGATGAAGTTTGTTTCAACATTCAATACCCTGAGGGTTTTGCATCTCTGAATTGCTTCGGCCAACAATAGTGCAGTTTTATCAGTCAAGCCTACATTTGTTAATGATAGAACTTCTAAGTGTTCGTTATGGGATAGTGCTACAAAGAGTTCTTCGAATTTCTCATCGGAAATGTTCTGTAAAATTAGGAATTATGAAATACAAATTTGTAAACTCAGAAACTTATACCTTTATGTTATTTAGATTTAGTTCAACTAATTTGTCGTCATTTTCATTGACTCGTTTAATTGACTCATCAACATCAGTATTATTTGGTGGATCCATTGGAAATACCTTCTGTTGTGTAGATTTCGTAATGCCGTCCCAGCCCAAACCAATTGGCTGACCTTTGTTCAGTAATGAAGCATGATACTGATCCTGATTCATCATTGAGTGAAAACCAAGAATAGCTAAATGAGAAAAGACCATGTTTAAATATCCTACAACCTAATATTTAGTGAGATGTATTGGAAATTTTGAAAATTTTGAGTCATGCGTACGAGGGTAGTCCCAGAAGTACCCGATCTGACGTGTAGATGGCGGTTGTTGTTTGAAAAGAATGACTATGGTAGAGAGTACCAACTTTATAAAGCTTAAGTTTGAAGTTTGACGACGCTACGTTGTTCAGTATTTGTTTTGGCAGCCATCAATAGTGAACGCTCTCAGTGAATTTGTAAACATGGACAAAATTGGGTGCCACCGTTTTTTCTTGAAAACTCTGCTTAATTGCTGTGAAACTTCTTGAGGATGTTTCAATCGTGTATGGCAAAGTTTCACAGCAATAAAGCAGAGTTTTCAAGAAAAAACGGCGGCACCCAATTTTTTCCATGTTTACAAATTCACTGAAAGTGTTCACTATTGATGGCTGCCAACAAATACTGAACAACGTAGCGTCGTCAAACTTCAAACTTAAGCTTTATAAAGTTGGTACTTCTTCATTCAGCTCAATTGACACGTTCTACCATGCCGAACCTGAAGGAGCTATTAAGGATCCAGGTAGATTGTGGCGAAACCATTGAACGCTTGATCTCCAACTTCAAGAAGGATTCTTCATCACGGAAGACGTCGTACAAAGACTTCTAGGAGAGGCTCACGAAGCTAGAAAAACTCTATGACGCATTCGAGAAGTAAGATTTAACGGTCAGGACCAACTGTGAGAGACCACTTGAATTGGAGTACTTTGCAAGTGGTTCTTACCAAGAAATCTCGGAATTAGCCAAAGCTTACATCACAGTCAGAGCTCCTGTCCCACCGTCACGCACTACAGGTGTTGTCAGACCACCACCAACCAACTGCACGAAGCAGCGGAGAGTAGTGTAGCTGGCCTACAAATCGCAAGGTTGATTTATCGCTAACAGGCAATAATGACGTCACTAAGGCGGGTTTTGTACGACGAAACTATTGAAGATCAACTGCGCGAATACTAAAGTAAAATTCGCCAGCTCTGGCGACAGACCGAGGAATTGCATTTTCTCATTTGTGAATGCAGCATTGATCCTACGATTCTCAGGGATACACGCATCTTGAAAAGGATCTCAAGCAGCAGATAATTGCGGTTACCAGGAATGCTAAGGAATTGCCGACTACAGTAAGCCCAGTATATCTGCACCATTTCGACGTCCAGATGCCAAGAATTACTCCTCAGCCATTTGATGGCAACTATTTAAAATGGCGACAGTTCTTCGAAATGTTTCAAGAATTGATCCACAAAAAACCACTCGTCCAAAATCCAGAAAATGTGGTATGTGAAGACTCATATGATTGGAGAGGCGAAACGAATAATCACGCACTTGCCCATAACAGAGAGCAATTACGACACGGCGTGGCAGATGCTTCAAGATCGCTACAACAACAAGAGGATTCTGACATCAACTTGTAGAACTACAGAAAGTTGTAGAACAACTCCCCAGCCGTAACAGCGAGACGATCACAGCGTCTATAAAAAATGTACACGATACGACGACAGAATGCCTAAATGCACTCAACAATTTAGGCATCGAGACGTCGTCCTGGGGACCCATATTTCTGTACTCACTACTCTATACTGTCTAAAAATTAGACAAGCATTTGGTATTCGTGCAATCACTCCAGAATCCCAAGGAGATGCCAACTATCAAAACATTTCTCAACTTCCTGCAAGCACGGTTCCAATATTTAGAGGCTGCTTCCGGCCTGGGAAACAAGCAGCGATCAAAAACATTCACGAGTCTGCCAGCCACAATTACAACGACTCAAACTACAAAATGCAGGGCATGCAATGCCGAAGGTCATCTTCTCTTCGCATGCAAACACATTCTTCAAATGGCGGCAAAACAACGATTGCCAGATGGGTAGTTAAAAAACATAACTTGTGCATCAATTGCCTGAAAGCAAAAGACATTGCAATTGATGAAGCAAAAGACATTGCAACATCAAACGAGGTCAACGCGCTCAGCAAATCATCCTCTGCGGAGCGTCCACCTACAATTGAACGTGCCTGTGAGACACACTACACCACAAATACAACGCGCAGCGATGATGGTCGTTTCATCGCGCGCCTTCTATTCAAGGAAGATACGTGAAACCTTGGAGAATCCGAACGGATAGCCACACACCATTTCTACGCAACAGAAAGGCGACTGAAAAGAGGTAGCAAAATAAACAAGGCTATGCCGACTGCATGTCCGAGTATGAGGCATTGCGGCACACGACCAAGGTCTCAGCTAGCGAGAAACCCTCTCCATGCTATTTCATTCCTCATCATTGCATCCAGAAGCCCGAAAGCAGCACTACTAAACTGAGAGTAGCATTCGACGCCTCATCGCGGACATCGACTAGGATCGCGCTCAACGATATTCTACACACAGGACCAACAATACAAAACGAGCTGTTCTCAATTTTACTTCGGTTTCGTCTACTAAGATTTGTGTCACCACTGACATTGAGAAAATGTATCGCGATTCTCGTGACCGAGATGATCGGAAATTCCAGTTAATCTTATGGAGAAAGCACAAGACGGACAATTTAGCATGCTATCAACTTAACACCGTTACATACGAAACCCGACCAGCCCCGTATCTGGCGATTAAATGATTACAAGGGCTGAGAAGAAACTACAGCACCACTTTGCCATTTCGTGCAAAGACGCTACTCAACGATTTCTATGTCGACGATTGCCTAACAGGTGCTGATAGTCTAACAACTGCGTCGGAACTCGCACGAACGAACTCACGGCGATACTAAAAACCGTAGGCTTTAGGCGGGAGTAACTATGACTCTCTTTAGCCGAAAGGGGAGAGTGGCGTTTTAACCCAGTATGAAGAAGGCTCTCGCTGGGGACGCAATACCATGAGCCATTCCCGATAAGGTACAAAGTAACACAGGTTGTTGATAGGCGCTAGGTGCTGTTAGTACCAGTACCAGTAACAAGTGGCCATGTGAGCGCTTAGGACCACTCGAATTGATTCCGAAGAGACCATAGAAATGCCGATCCACCAACCTCCTAGTGGTTCCTGCCGGAAACAGATAATGCTGGCTAATGGTGGAAGGCTAAACGACCCTGGGGGCTACCAACCCCCTCGGCTGAGTTTCAGTTGGTAATGATAGTTTACAAAGCTTCGGATACACTAATCGAAATACTAACGCCGGTGGGTCCTCAGATTTTGCCGGCCTAACTGACGCCGAGCAAACGGATGACCGCCGGAATACGTAACCGCCCACGTGCTCAAATAAGTACTTCCCGCCCGAACTTAATCAGAAACAGAGGACAAGAACCCGACTTGACTCAATGCATACGTACATGCGCCTGTTGGTAGTGGAGGTCTCTCAATCCCCTCCCTGAGATGGCTGACCTACACAGCCCAAAACAGCGAAAGTATGTACCTAAAAACGGAGCTGCAGCTTACCAAGCGGCGGCGATCCCATTAATCCAGAGAGCAAACAATACACTCCTTTTACAGTCAATGGAAATACAAGAAATGGACCATTCCAGTGTCGATTCATGCCGTTTGGGTTACATTCGACACCAGCAACTTTCCAAAGGGCACTCCATCGAGTAATTGGGCTACAGATGGAACCACACGCTTTCAAATACCTTGAGAATATCATCGTGATCGGAAAAATATGGAGAAACACATGGCAAATCTACGAGAAGAATTCCGAACGCTACGGGAAGCGTACTTAAAAATCAGGAAGGAAAAATGCGAGTTTTTCAAAGAACATTTGAAATATCTCGATCACGTCGTGAACCGTCAATGCAACCTATCCAGACGAAATAGCCGCTTTCAAGGAATTATCACCACCGATAAACATTAAAGGAATTCGCCGTTTTCTTGGAGTAGCATCGTGGTACCGACGGTTCGTAACAGACTTTGCCGACTTGATTGTACCGCTCTATCAGTCTCCTAAAGAAAGGCAAACGCTGGAACTGGACTGAGGATCAGCAGATGCCACTGGTGTTTGACGTGAGTGCCTGCCTCATAGAGGCTTAAACTCACGATGTGCCGTCACACCCGGAGTTGAATTAAGCGCTAACCAACGCCCCAGCAAACCAGACGGAAGAGGATCCACGTATCCGATCTGCACATGCAAAATGCATATGCAGACCACATACGAGATCCCATCCATCCACCCAACTGGTACCAATTCGAAGTCATGCATCAAGGACATGATCCCCCCCCTTTGGTGAAGGATTGAGGACTATCTTACACCTCTGCCGTTCTATGGGTCACGGCACCCGGTTGCAATGCAACTCCACATCGAGCCAGGCTCTACCCGCGTACGTTTGGGTTTTAACCACAGCCACCACGACACTCCCACAAGGGGGAGATTGGAACAATGCGCGTATGGACTCGGCAGCAAACATTAAAGACATTGAAGCAGAAATTAACGGAAGTACCAGTACTGGCGTGCCCAGATTTTTACAAAAGAAATGAATGTCTCGCCATCGTATAGGGAATCAGGAAATTGCACCCGATTCTGGAGGGGTACAGATTTCGCGTCATCACAAATCACCTCTCGCTGAAGTGATTAAATTCTTTGGAAAATCCTTCAGGTCGAATCGCAAGGTGGGCACTCGAGTTACAGCAGTACACGTATGACGTGAAGTACAAACTACGCAGCCGCTTTGAAGGGCATTCGCGTTGCAGTCCTCTCCAGGGAATACCCACGGAAAATGCTGAGCGCCGATGACCTTACTGCACTAGAAGAGTCATTCATTATCGAAATGACGAAAGGCTGGACCTCTTGATTATTCTTGGCGTAAGCTTCAAACCGGAGTAACATATGGTCCACTGCAGGGACGACCAGCGTTGTGGTTGCAGAAAAATGTGCCCAAGTTGGCTGAGTGGATGGGGGTAAAGCTGATGACGCGTCTTGGGCAAGACATACCCAAGGTGCACAATTTCATCAAATTCACATAATAATACCAAGCAAAGCAAACTCCTTGCACTCATCTGAGTCCAGGACTAAGGTGTCAACACCAAGTTTTGAAAGGTATTACTCTTCAAAGATGGCAAAGGACGCTTGATGGCAGCCGTTGACGACGCCTCCTTTGCGACTATGAAGTCAAATGGATACACCATCAATTATAGGTTTGGGCAAGTCAAGGTGCATACCACCAAAACTATTGATGAGCCCAAGCCTATACAGAAGAAGGAAAATCCGGCCACTGCAGAGGTAGCGCAGGCTGAACCCAAGGTGAATTCACTGGGCAACTACTGATGCGGAGGAAGTACCGGACTCGCAAGAACTGCTTGAGGATTAGCAAAATTACCAGCGTCACCCCCACTTTTGTGACTAGTGGTAGAGAAGAGGTCTTGGACCTAAGAATTGGCAACCCTAGGAGAACTATATGCGCTGACTATTCCAATTAATGTTATCGAATGTAACAGCAATATAAACCCGATATCGTCTGAATAGCCCCCTCGAGGACGAGCACTCAATAGGGCAGTTGTGAATGTATACCATTCACCCTGTCGTATTGGAACACGCACAAAAAGGAGTCAAACACTATTTCCTGCACATCGCGATCGGGCAGGACTACACCCGAACGCTAACAAAATAAAACAAATCCATAAGAAGAGCTAAAAGGGATAGCTTCAGGAACTGAGGTTGCCTGACGAATCCTACAATAGCAGTGAAGGACAAAGGGCAGCCACCATAGTTAAAGCTCACTTCCCTTGTGCAAAAGCAACCGAAGGAAGAGACGAAGTAGTAGCAGAAAGAAGGACAAATAAAGAAGAGAATGGCGTCTAGCATTTGCTCGAGGGAGAAAGTTAAATCAGCCTTAGAGTCATGTGCTCCCTTCAACTCACCAGTTGTCGACGACGTCATTCAAGTCCTTTGGCAAAAAGGAATACTGGAACTCCTGCCTCACCTGGTTAGAGTATTTATAATAGAAGCAGTCTTGCATTGGGGTATATCCCACTTCCGTGAAGGAAAGCATTAATCTTATTAATACCCAAAACATACGTATGCCCTGTAGAACAAAGAGACTGTATTTTGTGCAAGCCTTGATATTGAAGGAGATTTTGGGAACACCTCACACGGTGCTGTGTCAGACATCAGTCAGGGACGTTTGAATAACATCAGTCTCAAACACTCAATAAGTAATGTCACACGCTGACCCGATAACTACTCAGTCGCTATTAGTATGTAGAAACCTCGGCGGGAAAACCGCGGGGAACGAACAAACGTGTCATGCGGTGGATGTACACTGCCACTGTGAGACCCATCATCACATATGGAGTGGGGCAGGCGGTCGCAGTTGACAATAGTAAGGAATTCCCTAACTAAAATGCAGAGACTAGCCTGTGTATGCATCACAGCTGCGATGGGAATCTGCCCTTCAGCAGCCATGGAGGCGGCTCTGTTAGATTTGATTCCCCTACACTTCTTAATAAAGCAGACATCAACATGAAGACTGGTTCGCTTTTCAAGAGAACGTGGTGGTAGACGGAGTATAATTAGCAGCAAAGTACCCACAAGTATACAGATGGCTCTAAAATGTACAGATAGACTTAGGGGCAGGCGTTGCGGAACCTCATACAAGGCACTAGGAATCAATGGGGAATAAACCCCGCATATTCCAAGCGGAGGTGGCGCCTAGCTACGCCACTGTATAAATAATAGGCGTGGTTGTTACCTGTTTTTAAACACAATAACTAGCTTAATAGTTCTATTATTCTATTTCCATGGTAATAAAGTTGTTTTCATGAGCTATACTGTATAACTAGTGCAAACGTGGGTGGACCGCGCACAGAATTCTTGTTATATTGTTTTATTGATAAATAAGTTCTTATGTAAAGTTTTATTCAGGAAGTCTATATATTTAACAATATTACCATTTAAGACCCTCTTTTACCTGTGTAACCTAAAAGTTCGCGGATAACACCCTTATTTGGCACATTAACGGAATATGCTATTCTATACCCAGGAATGAAATTTTGTTGTCATACCTCAAAAACGAACGCTGATATCATATCTAATAAAAAAGAGGCGTGGTCGTTGACCGATTTTGCCCATTTTCAATACCAAGCTGCACAAAGAATATTGTGCAGAATAATATTGTGAATATTGTGCAGTGTCCAAAATTTCATTATGATATCTTCACCGGCTCTCCTGTGATCGTGGAAAAAAGGGAATTATAGGAAAAAAGGGTATCTCAGGGCTATTAGAAAAAAATCATTTTTTTTCTTGTCCCGTGTTCCGCTATAAATTATTAATTTTTCGTCTTTTGCGAAATTTTTAGAAATTAAGGGGATATTTGTTTTCAAAGCACCCAAAAATAGACCCATCTTTAGAGGCCAAAAAAGTAAACAAAAACATAACGGATTAATTTGAAACTCCGCAATCGTTACGAATAATTACCCCCAATAATTAGATAAGCAATTTGCTTTTACCTAAACCTTTCGAATGACGACTCGATTAAAGACCGGGCTGGCAACACGAAGGAACACATCTAGGTCTATGTGAGACCTCTGTCAGTCGGCATTAACATAACATATTCCTATTCAACAAATGTTTCATTGATGACCTTGTGTAGGTTGTCGGTAAATGTGTCGGAATTGTAGAAAATTAAAGAAAATAACAACCCAAGCAACTGAAATATTATTTCATATTTACCAGCTAAATCAATGATTTCCTCTTGCGTTGCATCACTCAAAGCTTGTTCGTATTCTTCACCCATATCAATTGCTATTTGTTCTTCTGCTTCCAATTCGCGTACATCACGTGGTGGTGGAATCCACTTCTTGCCACGCACCATTCCTTGAACATACGGCTCAAATTCTGGTTGATCAGGTGCTTCAATAGCCTGCTTATTAATATGCTCGATTAACTTCTTGCGATCCAACGGACCAGTTGAGCTCTTTTGGCATTCGTAGCTGCAACGTTGGTCAGGTGGCAGGAAGTTATCCTAAAAAATGTACATAAGTATATACGTATTAAAAATATATATGCAGTTCCGACAGCTAATAGGCCCTAAATAAAAATAGGTAATAGATAAAAAATCAAGTAACTTACATCGGGATCTACTTCCTTTGCCAAAATGTTTATCTCTTCTGGAGATAACTGCGCCAACAAGGATTCAACATCAACTTCATCATATTCACTCAAATCTTTGCCATATAGTTTCGCGGGGGTAGTCATCGTAGTAGTCTTGGTAGTAGACGAAGTCTGAAATGATTATTTTAAAATAATTATGAAATTAAATAATAGATTTTTAAATGTAACGTTAATAAAACAGCACATACAGAAAATAATACAAACCACGTACGGCACAATATTTATATAATTCTCATATTATATTGTATATAATATATATTTTATTTGTATATATGATATGTGAACGTTATAGTGTTTCAATCTAGAACAAATCGATTATTACTTAACAAAATCTATGTTTTATATAATATAATATTTTCTGAGAATATTGAAAATTACGAAGTATGCTTCTTGGCCAGAACACTTTTCTGGGATATTTTTGCACCAGCAATAAAACATAAGTACCCAAGAAATTTTTATTTGAAAAGAAAGTACAGAACATAGGACCTTCCGGTTTGAAGCATTTTCTATAGAATTCATTAAAGAATTTTGTAATTGGAAAGAAATTTATACCACAGACAAATAATATACAGATGCGAAATGCAGAACAAAAATTTTGTCACGATGATTTCGGGCTCGCCAGCGAAAAGGTATTCAGCCAAGACTTTAACCTATACTGTAAGGACGCATTCTGCGAAGTCTCCTCTCATGTTCCTACCTCCATTTTTTCACCATATATCGTATATATACTATATTCTCTGTTCGTTTACTTTTTATATTATTTCTATATATTACTCTGAATGGAGGTATTGTTTTGCCTCCCTAAATTTGAATATAAATAATAAACATGAAATAATCTTCTTATACAGTGTAGCTTCTCACCAGTAATTTAGCCTCTTCCAACTATTAGCCTCTCTCCTACATCCATTCTCTCTCTCTCCCTCTTAAGGGATGCATCCTCGGTCGAATTTGTGCGGCAAGCCAAGTCGACCACCACATTATCCGTTTGTGGATAGTGATCGCAGTTGAGACCCGTGGCAGGCCAAGTCGACCACGACGCGCTCTGCTGTGTTATCCTTCTCTCAAACACTTAGCCTCTCTCTATTATTTATCCTCTCTGAAACATTCAGACTCTCTCCTACATCTAACCTCTCTCTCTTAGGGAATGCATGGGCGGTCGGATTTATGCGGCAGGCCAAGTCGACCACTACGTGCTTAACTGTGATATCCCCAATCCTAACATGCGATGCTGCACCCCAGAGCGTAATGTCCGGTCGGTTAGTTTTATTACAGTCCATACGGCATTCAAAGCAACAAAATCAACTACAACAGCGTCCAACATTCCTAGCTGCAATACCCCTCAGTTTTTTCTTATTAAGTTAAATTATTTAAAATATTGTAAAAAGTAATCAAGTTTTTTATTGAGTTTCTGAGCTATCCCGGCCATATTTAAGGTTTGCGAACTTAAATTTGGAAAGCGCGACAATGGCCAAGGTCATTAAAATGACCGCGAGATATCTCGACGTTTCAAGTGGAGCCCAACGTTAGGCCGTGTTGAAAAAAAGAGACTACTATAACAAAAAGAACAAAAACTGAGGGAATGGCTAACGCCATCACCAACACCCAGAGCGTGATAGATGGTACGTACTTAATGTATATATGTACCTTGAACAACGAAGAGCTGATGAACTACTTGCAAGAATTTGAACTAGAAACTACCGGAACCATCGTAGAACTCCAAAAAAGGTTCGCAGCATTTGCTATTGGAGACGCCGTTGAATCCGACCAAAGCGAACGGTTAGAGACATTAGAAGCGCTGCATACTCGCAGCACATCACCTGCTCTAGTACCCACTGTAGCCACACTACCAACAACGTCAATCTTGCAGCACTGAACAGCCAGCGGCACGCAACACTACGCCCGCTTCGTTACACACCGTTACCAAAACCTCCAAAGGTTTCCCCGGTGTTACACATGGACGCCAGCAACAAGTGTCTTTCAACAGGAGTTAAAATATCTGGAACTCTTGGTTACAACGGAAGGCATTCACACAGATCCAGAAGAGATAGCCGCCATAAGGGAGTTAGACCACCAACGAATCTCAAAGAGTTGCACAGATACTTAGGCACTGCATCATGGTATCGACGTTTTGTGCTCGATTTCTTCGAAGTAGTTTCTCCACTCACAAGTCTGATGAAGAAAGGTATAGGTTGGCATTGGGGCCAGAAGGAAGAGAGAACGAGCAGCTATATCGTCACATCCCGTGTCACCTGGGGGACGAAGAAGCGTTGAAATTGTGTGTAGGACAGCAGAAATGGATCGAGTGTTGGTAGAAAACACTTGGACGCTTAGGCGTCCAAAAAGCAATCGCCCGCATTGCTCGTAGCTATTACTTGCCGGAGATATTTCGCGACATTTCCCACTGGAAGTGTGATTCATGCCAGAGCTACAAGGTGGAACAGAGAAAACCACCCGGAGAGATCAACGACACTAGGACGAACTTTTACCGAAGTAACAATAGCCATCAATTCCAGCGTTTCTGCATCCACGGGTTACTCTGACGCATTTCTGGTCCATCGATGAGAGCCAAGGCTTCCCAGAAAGCTGGAACTGGATCAAACACATGCCAAAAGACAAAGCTAAGAATCTTCAAGAAATTTTTCAGTTAACAAGCCGCAACGTGCAAATAGTTTCGAGTGAGCAAGCACGCCACTCAAGAATAGCGCCCACATCAGCGAACTAAAGGAGTACAATGGACAAGAAAATCCGTGGACTACGCCGAAATGCAGTAGCAAGAGCAAAAGCAGACAGCGGAGTACCTTCAACAAGTTCAACAGTTGTAAAGATTTCACTAGATATTAAATCGATTATTAAGCGCGCTAAAATCCTGCACCCATTACGGCGAAAAAAATAGCTGTGGAAAGCTAATGACCTATAGTTTATTTTTTAGTTTAGTTTATAATGACCACTAATATGGGTTAATTACATATTTTACTTTATTAATGCGACGGAAAGAGTACTAAAAATATTAAAATCGCGTTTTCTCCAAAAAAATATGCATTTTCGGTAAAATCTTACGTTACATAAATTATAGGTATTTAACTTACCTTTCAAACGGTATATATCTATAGCGAATATCTTCTAGAGTTAAGGAGATAAAGGGAAATTAATTTCAAAGGGCTATAACTCAGAAACCTTGGGGGAGCAAAAGATAACTTTGTCGTTGTTGGAACCTCCATTACAAGCTACAACAACATCGAAAAAAACAACACGATTGGCGATTTCGGGAAGTTCTCTATTTAAGCCGTTAAATTTACATAAATTTCAGTTATAGTTTAAAATAATTAATGTCGGAGATATATGTATGTATTAATTAGTTACAATTAGTCTAATTCTTCACATTTAAAATAAAATTTCAATATTTCACATCAAAAATAAACATTAAAAATGGTAAAATTTCGCAATAAACAAAATTCCCTAAGGAAAGTGTCAAATCCAATAATAATGAAATCGTTTCTACTAGTAATGCCTTGAACACATAGAAAATCGCACGACGAATATTACGGTGCGAACTGTCAGAAATCTTCTGCCGCAGCTAAGTTTTGGCTTGTCAAAGACCATGTAAACACACACAAATAAGAAGAACAAGAGCGACGACTGCGAAGAAATCGCATCCAGATCGATCGCAGATGCGATTTATTCGCAGCCGCAAACAGAGGCAGCGACGTAATTTTATTTTTTTCTCGTTTCCCATAAGAGGCCGTGTAGTTTTGACAGTTCGCACCGAAATATTCGTCGTGCGATTTTCTATGTGTTCAAGGCATAAGGATACTGTTCACAGATTACGAACTGTACGAACTGTTCACAGATCGACACAGCTGACTTGTCGATTTCGATTGTGAAAATCTTCGCCCGACATGGCGTGATTTGCGTTCTGTTTGACCCCGTATCTTTAACCGAATTTTATGAGAACACCATATTAAACTTCTTTATTGCATAGGAAAACGAAATCGAGGTATTAAGCAAAGGTGCTGTTGTTGCAGTAGAGAAACTCGCACTTGCAACTGGTATCCCAAATAAAATCATATAGTTAAAATGTACAAGCTATGTCTAAACAATTGGTATAATGCACACTAACCTCCATTAATTTTGTAAGTTGAAGACACTCCTCAAATTTTTTCGTAAAACTTTCTTCTAACTCAATGGTACTTTATTTTGATTACACTTTTTTTAATACAGTAAATTGCACTCAAACTTATTTTTGGGCGTGGCGCAAATCTCAAAATGGAAAATTCAATTGGTTGCAAATTGTTAATTGTAATAGTTTTTGTTTGCAATTTTATTCGGTGTGTCATGAAAATATCAATTCATACATGAACTTATTTAATTTTTCAGCTTTTTACACATATATGATTTTATTCCTCAGCATTACAATTTAAAGATCAATTCACTCAAGTACCACCATAAAGTAAACCCAAGCTGAACAAACCCAAATATTTACGATAAAAATGTATATTAAAATGTACATATGTTTGAACCAGTGTTTCATTCTCATTTTACCATACACTTACAAAATATGCTTACTCTCTATCTAGTAGTAGTAGAACTTTTCGCACCCTTTTCGAAATATCAAATCCAAGTCTAGGTTGATAGAAAAAAGGTTGTGACAAGCGTTGGTCCGTTTTCTTTTTTCGTTTGACAGGCATGTCAAATGACGTAAAAAGTATACGTATTGACAAATTTTTTCGAGGAGTCTGCACACCGGTTCTACTAATAATTTTTGATGCAAATGTTTGTGAATGAATGCCAGTGATGACGTGTTCAGTAAAATCTTGCAATAATGTTAAAGGAAAAGTTAGCGGTAAGAGTTTTTTCTACTTTCCATCAGATGTTTGGTTATCAAAAACTTGGTCGGAGTTTTGCCAGCAAAACAAAGAATTCAAAACTAAACATGCAGGCATCTGTGAGAACTATTGGAATGTAAATTTCTTTGAAAACGAGTTACAATTAAATATGGGTATGTAAATTTATTATAGTTTTTTTAACTTTTCATTTATATAAAGAGTATAACATCAGTTTATGCTGCACGTAAAAGATTAGAGCATGAAACAATTGCAACGATAATATAACAAGAAGTGGCAACAGAACAACAGGAAAACTACACACAAAACGACAATGTAATTGTTTACTTCGGCATTATTGAAAGTTTTTGTCGGTTATTTATACATTTTACTTAGAAAGGAATTAATCAATGAAAGAAATGTAACCATAAATCTATAGTTTGATTTTTCTTCAAACCTATAACGTTTTTAATAAAATATTATTTTACATAAATGAAAAATCTTTTAAATCCTTTCCAACGATACCAATTACAGGTATCTTGCATAGTTTAAGAGGTATACTCTCAGTTTCCAAATTTCAGAGATGTAACTCGAAAACATGCCAGACCGACCAGAGCTGTTGTTTTTGTTGGAGTTGCCGTATAAAACTACATGTTCCAACTTCTCTTAATACCAATTTTGAAGTTTGGCATTTGAACCGTGTGTGGTGAACAAAGTGCTTTTAAAAATGCTTTATACGTAAATGGGCAGAACGATAGGATTTTTCGCTTTGACGCTGAGCGCCAATACGCTTCAGTGCTAAAGCACATCGAATAGCGTCAGCGTCAAAATATAATTTACTATACAAAACTTGTGGGAGCATTTTACCAAAGAAAATATTAGGTCATTAAGTATGAAATTTCCGATTTTGAAAAGAAAGTTTAGTTTATTTGATCTCCAATATTATTAATCAAAATATACGCCTAAGCTATCGATGGTGTTTTGCCATTTTAACGGTAACTTTTTCATGCCTGTAGCGAAGAAGTCTGCGTGGCGAGAGGCAGTGAAATTTGAAAAGGCATCTTTCACAGCTTATGGGAACTGAAGGAATTTCCATGTAAGAACTGGTCCAATGCCTGGTATAAATGGTAGTCCGTTGGTGCAAGGTCTGATGAATACGGTGGGTAATAGAGAATTTCCAAGCCTAGCTCCTGTAATTTGAGTAGCGTTTTTCGAGCGACACGTGGTCGCGCGTTGACTTGTAAGAGGATTGGACGGTATCTATTGACCAATCTAGGCGTTCAACTGTTTACAGTATAATTCTGGTGTTATCGATTGACCAGGATTCATAAAGCTGTAAAAGCTATTTCCGGCGCTGGACCACCAAACAGACACCATTTCTGCCTTTTCTGATGAATGTTTGGTTTAGGGCTCTGTTTTGGAACCTCTTTTTTATCCAACCATTGTGCCGAAAGTTTTCGATTGTCGAAGAAGATCCATTATTCATAACCGTTACAATGCGGTGTAGAAAAGCTTTGATTTTATACCGTGGCTGTAAGGAAAGACAAGTTTCGAAACGATTTGTTTTTTGACGCTTTTAACCCATACGGAACCACTCGATTCAGCCTTTTGATCTTACCAATCTGTTTTAAGTGATCCAAAATTATTGGAATAGAAACGTTAAACCCTGCTGCTAGTTCACGCGTAGTTTGAGAAGTATCTGCATCTTCCCTAAACACTTCAATGCTGTTTCGAGCTATCTCCGATGCATTCGTTCCTCGACGAAACTCATATTCGAAAATTACCCGCACTTTTATACCCTACATCTTAAGGTTAAAGGTACATATATTCACTCTGTCACGAAATGTGTAACGCATAGAAATAAAGACGATAGGTTTTCCATACCGAAAAGTATATATATTCTTGATTAGCGTCACCTCCTGAGTCGATTTATAGATTATAGCTCATGAAAACAAGTTTATTACCACGAAAATAAAGTTTAAATTTGAATAATAAAACTACTAAGCTAGTTATTTTGTTTTGAACAGGTAACGACCACGCCTACTATTTATACAGTGGCGTAGCTAGGACTAATAGAGCCCGGGACGGTTAATTAACTTGCAACATATATTATATTAATATATTATATTGTACACATGGCAACATTTTCTGTCTGCAAAAAATTACAGTCTGCAAATGTACGCAACGGCTGACGAAAACGAAACTATCCAGGCAAAAAGTTTCCATTATCCTAATTTGGCTTAGTTTCGTTTTAGTTTCCGTTTGTGTTTTCGTTAACGTTTTCATGCGAAGAGTCATTATAAGGCTGTAAATTTAAGATTTGTTTAAAAGTTTGATTATTCATTGAAAATCCTTTCTCTAAATAAAAGTACCAATTACGAAAAATTACTTTTTTATTACCCACCGTGATCGTTTTTCGAGTCTTTCTCCATTTGGAAGTTGGGTTTTTGTTTTTATCTTCAGAAATAATATTGTTGTCATTCATCTCGTCGATTTCTATGGTGTTTCTCAATTTCGTGTGTAAAAATGTTTTTATAAAAGTTTTTTCTTCTTAATCCTTTATTTTTGTTTCTGCCACAATTTTAATAAATTTGCCTGAAAGTTTATTCATTCACAATATATACGGCCTTTTAAAATGTAATTGGATATAACTTCAATTAATAATATTGATTTAAATACTTCGAACATAACATAACATTTATAACATTTAACAAGTCTGAAATGTTATATATGCATGTCCTAGGTGTTTTCACATCTTTCAATAGGGTGGAAATAGGTTATTTCTCTGATCAAATTCTAAGAGTACGGAAAAGTTGCCTACTAGTCCCAATTGAAATTCAACTCGGATAATTTCTTCATTATCCGAAATTTTAAAACTCACAAAAGTTCAAATTTTTTCCGTTGATAGATTTAACCTTCTTTTACCAAGGACCATATTTATAACGTAATAAAGTAGAGAAATACGCATACCTGGTTTCTTAACGATAGAATAGGCATATTGGCACTTTAAAATATAAAAAAAAATATTTGGGACAGTAGCTAATAACTTTAACCCATTCGCTGACAAGAACGGCTATACTCGTCCTTGGCAGAGTGTTATGCGTTGCCAAGACGAGTATACTCGTCCTACCACATATTAAAATGTTATAACATACAGGCTTTCCGATGAGCACATTTTTTGTGCCCATAAACATAAATACACAAATGTAAGAACTTGAAAAAATACTACAAATAAAATTAATTACAAAAATTATACATCAAGTTATAAATCAAAACTCAGCTTGACGCTTTGAAATCAAGCTGTGCTTAACTATAACTAACGTTATCGCCAACAGTAAAAATCTCGCTTTTGTCAATATTCAAAAAATTGTGTCTTGTTTTACTGCATTTTTATTTTTTTTATCTGCGCGATTTCCGATATGTTTTTATTTTTAAACGTACCCAAATACGAACAGGATGTCGAGGTCCTGTTGCCTTCCCATTGCCAACGACGACTATACTCGTCTTTGATTTTATGCATGCAAATGATTATGTATGATATTATGTATATGTGCTTTTAATAAGAAATAACAGAACTTTGGTAAACGATATCACTCAAAATATAAATGGCAATGGGAATAACTTCATATTATATATGTAGGCTTGGCAGCGAAAATGTTAAAGAACTAATTGAGAAGATTATCCAAATATCGGTGAGATTGTGAATATTTCTATGAAAGGCTTTGCGAACGTTCGATCTTCACTTCAAAAAACGAAAGGGCTGCTATTATTAATAATATGTTGCTCAGATGGTTTCAATCAACGGAAATAAATAATAAGTCCCTGGGTTCAGTATTGAAAACCGATGATAATGTTCATTACCCTGTGGAATTTTGGAATAAATATGCTAAACCCTCCAAACCTACCGACCCACAAACTTATTTTCTATTCTCAATTCAATTCTTCTCTTTTCGCAAAACATTGCTAATTTGCTCTCTATATTTACTCTCTCCTCTCAAGATCTACATGTATCTAATATCAGTACACTAGATGTCAATTAAAGATGTGTTTATTAAAGAGAATAGAGTCGCTGGCTTCACATTTTACTCGATTTACTCGTATTTTGAGGCTGTTGTTAGAGATTGTCTTACGAAATCTCTCTTTAAGTAAGGTATGATTTGGTCAAACAAGCAGAGGTATATACATACATACTCGGACATACATATACATATGTAAATACATATATTTTTCGATTCCTGTAATGACATTTTGGCGTAAAAAGAATATATAAGATATGCGATGCATCTCATTTTACATTGCTTGAAAAAACTGGGGTTTTCATTCCCAAAGGCGGATTTCCGCCATTGTTTTAACTAAACATTTTCCACACCGTGGCGCCCACGAATAAATATTTTGAAAATACTAGCAAATTTATTATCGGAGGCTTTTATACAAATCAAGAACAAATTTAAATATTATATATTCTATATATATATAATATATTTTGACATTGTTTAACATGTTTGTGGGCGGAGTTGAGATCCGTGCATTTGTAGGTATGCATGTAAATATGTATGTATGTGTCGTTATGTTTTCAATGAAAGCGAGAAAATGTATGTGAAAATAAAATAGATGTACAGGGTCTTTCGGATAAGATGGATAAAAAAGCTAGGACGTGTAAGTTTATTCAAGACAAGATAACATCAGTAACAATCTTTCTGGTTTAAGTACATTCCATTTGGCTATTCGCTTGGGTATCGACTCAGATAGCAAAATTTAAACAAACACAATTTTCTTTAAGTTAAACAGTTATGCGCACAACCGGATTCGAAGTCACTTTTAGGAGATAAACATATCACCTACCGTCCCGGAGGACCATGAAGTAATTACGTAATTACTAATATGACAAGTATGATTTGGGTTGTATGTAATTTAACCAAATGTGTATTACAATTAAGACCAAAAGCCTCAGAAGCAATATGCTGCCTACACATGGTATAAATATACAGTCATGTAGCAATATCAATAACCATAAATCTTTATATGGTCACATAGCCATATAGTTTCTTCGTTTCTAAACATCATATCAAATCAAATCAGAATCCTTCTAAAGGCTCGAAAAGCTATCCTTTATCGGGGGCCATGGGGTTAATGGGTATTTAAGCTTCACCTAAATATACATATGTATTTATATACAATATATTTATATATACGTATACATATATATATATAGATATTTATATTTATATTTAGATTGAGAGAATAGTGAAAATGACGTTATGTTTTAACATTTTTTCCTACACGTCATAGCTTTTTAATGCTTTTTTCATTCATGTATTCTTTTGTCAATGCATATATTTAATCTATGCATATATTATACTGTTTGCGAATACTTGTTTATATAAAGTTGTGTGTGTATTTTTAGTTAACATTTAATTTTATTCGTGAGCACTCAATTTTTTCAAATGTTTTTAAATGTGTGTGTTTTTTTTCCTTTAGTTATTTTATAGTTTTACTTTTTTAATAAGTTTACTTCTGACTTCATTCTATTTCTTCTATTGATATTAAGATCAATTTATAATTTATTTTAAACAATTGCTTTGAGAGCAACTCAGTTCTTTGAAAGTTTATGTGAATTTTCATAAAAGTTTAAGCAATATTCTCAAAACTGCTGCGATATACTTTCACAACGCGTAGACATTCAACTGAGTCGATGACTTTCACAAACAAATCGCATAGCAAAGAAAAGACTAAAGAACATGGCGACAGCAATTTAAATTCATGGGGTATTATTTTATTAGATTATATTTTATTAGATATATTATTTTTTTAATATTATTGTTTCATACATCTGAGTAGCTTATTCTTTAATAAGGATGGAATAAGTATGGAATTTAGCACAAATATTACTGTATATTACTTTATCTGCTAGATCCGATTATTAACCAACAGTCTCGTGATTTCTAAGAATTGTGGATAGTACTATTGGGATGAGTATTGTAGTTAAAATGCTTTTTAAATTTAAAAAGTGTTTTCAAAATTTGTTATTCATAAACACATTTTACCTGTTTTGTAGTTTTTGACATTTTGTTTCTGATGAAACGAATCTCGTTGAATTTTTCATTTTTTTGGTTGTTGTCTAATTTAGTTTGTTCTCTGGTCTGCAGTGTGCTTCATTTCATCATTGCGAATTTCAATGGTTTGTGGTCTGTGTATATTGTGAATTGCCTACCTTCCAAGTGATGTCTGAAATGTTTAACATTTAAAAATATCGCCAATAATTCTCGGTCAAATCTACTGTATTTGGTTTCTGTGGATGAAAGTTTCTTTGAAAAGAAAGCTAGTTTTTCCTTCGCATTCTTATAATTTTGAGTTGGCATACCGCTGACATTTGAAG
This sequence comes from Myopa testacea, assembly GCA_949629155.1. Taxonomy (NCBI): domain Eukaryota; kingdom Metazoa; phylum Arthropoda; class Insecta; order Diptera; family Conopidae; genus Myopa; species Myopa testacea. The sequence continues at coordinate 58,184,310 of OX451345.1, forward strand.
CATCAACCGTTAATGACAGTTTAACATCTATGTTTAAATAAATCAACATTACTTTTCATACGAAACTGTTCTTTATTCATATTAGTGTTTTGTCATTTCATATTCTGTAGACTCTCTGCGATTCTAGGTACATATAAATCTGTGGTAATAGTTCGTAATTCCTATGCATTTTTTATCTGTGTTATTGTCTTCGGTAGTTCGTAATTTCTAATGGATAAGATCTTCTCTTCTGAGGGTTGTATTCCCTTACTTGAGTTTAGTGTCTTAAGAGATCAGCATTTCTTGTGCCCAAAAGTACTTGGCTTGGTTTGATATTCAAACGGTACTCTTTTAAGCGGTTGAAAGGTCATTTTACGTGTATAAATATGTGGCAAGGTTTATCGGTGTGGCACCGTTGCTGTGTTTAATTTCCTGAAGCCGCCAAAAGGACGCAAATCGTTTGGGGCCATTTTTTAGCACTAAATGTAGTGGAGACAGTTTTTAGAAAGCAGTATGTATGCAGTTTTTACAAAGCAAGGTTCTGTTTATGTGAAATGCTCTGCTGATGGTAACAGTTTCTTAGTTACGAACTCTGAGGAATTAAATGCTGCTGTGCTGGCGCAATTGCCTGAATCGTATTATATAATGAGAACAATGATGACCGACCAACTCAATATCAATTCTCAATCAAACTTAGATACAGATATTCTTTCCTTTCGGCTCTGACATAGAGCTTAGAACTTATCAGCTCCTAGAAGAGCCAGATAAAAGTTGTGCGACCAAAAGGATGGCGCATATAAATATTCGGCTGATGAGCTCAGTAAAAAAACGAATCCTTAACAAAAAGCGACCAAACATTACACTCGTTTTGCAAATAATTCTAGGCACAGTTTACTTGACCTTTTTGCAGTATCTTACTTGACTGCTTGTTGTTGTTTTCTAACCAAACCTGCTTTATATACGACCATGATCTTATTTTCTGTGCTCTTAATATTTACATATCATCATCTGTAGACCCCAATTATTTTATTTTCCGTAATTATAAATCTATTGACTATAGCTCTATGTACATATCATGATCTGTCTTGTATTGACTGGTCGATATGTTGGTTTTCTACCTCTGTAGATAACAAATTAAAAATTTTTATTGGTAGTGTTATATCCATTTATGTCTTGCATGTACCTATTCGTAAAGTAAAAATAAGAAAAAGGTTGGTCCCTTGGTTTACTAATAGTGTTAAGCAGGCGTTAAGCACACCTCACACCTCCTCGCACACTGCATCAGATTTTATGCGATTTTCTTTCGCGCGATTTCTGACGAAAACAATTCATCAGGAGACTTATTTAGAGCCAGCACACTCCATCCGAACTGATGCGGAAGAAGAAACGCGTTCTGAGCAACGCAGAAAAAGCATATGCAATGGTCGAAGTCTTTTCATTATAAAATTCAGAACAACTTGATGACGTTTTTTTACCGTTACATCTGGTAACAATATTCTCGGATATATTATATGTAGATTCATTTTTTGGTTTGGCCGCCTGTTTAGGACTTATGAGCGGTTGAAGAGGGTCACGTCATGCATGCGAGACTGTATCTCTCATACCTTACGAGAGACTCCTCAAAATTCAAAATCAGAAATTTTCGCTATTCAAATTTTTCGATAACCCCAAAAATGTTTGGCGATTAGATTCTAGGCAGTTGGGCATTGGTTCTTATCTAAAAAAATTCTTGTTCAAAAAGAAGGTTTTTGAAAAGGAACATTTAGATTCGTTAGGCTCCCACGAAAAGAAGTAATTTTGGTGAAAGACGAACAAAAGTTCTTCATATATTATAGAATGAATATGAACACATTCGAATATATTTTAGACTACAAAGAACATACATATATAAAAGTTTTCAAAATTTCGACAAACTTTTTCGAATAGCGTCTGTTAGTAACAAAAGTTACCTCAATTCAAAAACTATTATACATCTAAGTGAACACAAATAAAAAAAACTCCTGCGAAAAGTTGCGATCGATCCCATTCGAGTTGGTGTAGTGTGTAGTTGCACACTTTTCGTAGCAATTCTGACGACAAAATATAGAGCCTAAGAGATAAACACAAAATGTACCATTTTTGGAAGAAAAATCATTCTAATTATACTGGCGAAATAACGAAAAAGCGAGTACATTTTTATAGCTCCTAGTTAAACGCTCGTTGCCTACGAAGAAGCTCTGGAAGTAATCTGAAAAATTTGGTCTTTGCAGCAATAACAAGAAAAAATGTGATATGTGTTAATAATTATTTCATATCTTGCTGATAGTGATATACTTTGTTCAGAAACACATTAGGCTTCAATTAGTGCTTGGAACTCATCCATAAATGTATTTATCCATAAATTCTTCGTCAAAGCGAATTACAAACTAGGAAAAAAATGTATATTTTATGATTTATTTTTGCCAAAAACACGATTTTTTTATATACTATATATTTATATGATTATATATTTATTTATGATTGATGGGATGGCGGTAATTATTTTAAGAATTATAATAAGAAATTGTATGTACCATTCTTTGTCTATGCAGACATGGAATTTATCTTAGGTAACGGGTTAGATTTAGCTAGTAATAAGAATAATAGTAATCAACATATGCCTATAGCATATTTGTAGAATATTTAGATAGGGATATTTTAGATATTTATAATAAGTTGAGACAAATGGTCTCTTTAACTTTTGAAATTATTTGATAGTATAGAAATTAAGAAAAGCATTAAACAAATCTGTTGTAGATAAATTAAGTATTTATCCTGTAAGATTCAAGTATTAAATTATTATATATTTTTTAATTATATATTTTTTTTATACATATATTTAAAAATTAAAAACTGAATGTGTTTTATTTATTAAGAATACAATTTCTAAGCAGCATTGCATTTTCTAGTGCACAGCACCCATTATGCAAATGCCATCTTTTGTTGTAAGTATGTATCTCTAAGTGTTTCCAGATTCTCACAGCCCAATTCTTCCAAATTTTAATACAGTTTTCCCTAGGATTTCTTCAATACAGTTTTTCTGCTCGACTCCCTTCACAAAAACGGACGTATGCTTATGAATCTCCATTAGAATATGTTGAAAGAAAGAGCTATATATAGATTATAGTGTACTATTAAACGAGCACTATAGATTCATCATTCCAATGAGATCCATGATGAGATGAGCTATATATAGATTATAGTGCACTATTAAAAGAGCCCTATAGATTCATCATTCCAATGACATCCCTGATGATTGTAATACAGCCAATTCGCTTGTTTTTGATATTTTAGAGATAATTTTCCAAATTGGTCTAGTTTTTATCGCTTCCTTTTATTGAGTTACATCCACCACTATCGGAGCTGTATCTTTAAAGTCTTCGGACAGCAGGAAAGGTTGAGAATCGCGCAGAAATTTCACAGACATAATTCTTAGACATAATTCTTTGCTGTTGAAGTTACACCCAAGTGACGAACTAACGATCTCTAATCCATTCACCTCATAGCGAATTTCATCAAATATGAATGTAACAAACAATGAATGTTTGTTATCTACTTTCAAATTTAACAAAGTAGAGTTTCTCTTTCCGATATGATAACATTGCCCATGTTCAATATCTCGATCGAATGAGAAAATTCGTCACGAGAAAATAGTTTATTGGAATAATTTTAAACTCATCCAAAGAAATCAGCAAATAAATTCATAAATTCATTCATAAATTCATAACATTGCCCATGTTCAATATCTCGATCGAATGAGAAAATTCGTCACGAGAAAATAGTTTATTGGAATAATTTTAAACTCATCCAAAGAAATCAGCAAATAAACTGATAATTTCATTGGAGTTTTAGGCTAGTGTTTTGCGAAACTCCATTATATTAAGGAAAAAACTAGACTTTCGCTTGGAGTTGTACATTTAACACTACTCTTAATTGAATGTAAGACTAAACTGCACAATATGAGCCTCGTAGCATCTGAATTAGAATTTTTAAATATTTTATGAAATTTATTTTTAAGGGTTTTTTAATTAACCAATCTTCGGTTATACCAAGGTAATTTAAATCGATTGTTCGTTTTCCTCAATGGGACATAATATAAAAATCCTTCACTCATTTGTTTGAATTTAAAGCTTAAGGAACTCTTCAAAAAGGCTTTTTTGAAAGACTTTTAAAAATAAAAGTGTTTGATAAAAGTTATTTTGTAAATTTTATTTTTAAAAGTCATTGATAACCGTTATTCAAAAGATTTTTTTGATAAAAGTTTCCTATGGTTGAAATGCATGAATAGGTGTATTGATTTTCCAGGAGAATATTTTAAAAAAACAGTAAAGCCATTTCCAGGTATAAAAATTTGTTTTTATTTGTGTATCTTAAAATTTAAATAGCTGACATTGTATATACTAAGGAAATAGTAGAAAAACAGTTTCCTGGAAGCATCGGAACCAAGGTCTGGTTGTCACTGTAGAAGTAATATCAGAGTGGAACCCAGCTACCTGGAGACATGACTAATTTCACACAAATGATTCGCAACCACTATTATAAGTAAATAACAATTTTATTGTCACTATGAAGCAGTAAAAACACGTAATTTGTACAAAATCTGTCTGCAAAACAACGTAAGGACTTAAGTAAAACTTACACTAGACAATAAAATTTTGAATTTACACAAATCGTTCTGCAAACTCTTCAACAAAATCGTACAAAAAGTGTGCACAGCTGTTTTGCAAAGGCATTTTGGGTCCCACACTATCCACTGTACAAACACTAATGCAACCGTGCGAAATTTTCGTGATAACAATGTTGGCGCAGCTTCATTCAACGTCTCGATTTGTTCGAGTCAATGAGTATTCATGATACGGTCCTTAATTATAAAGAAAAATTCATTTCTAAACTCATTTCGTATTGTCCAACTTCCAAATATAGAAATCTTTCAGAATCGTAAACGAATTTTGGAAAGATTATTGACGAGGTTATATCATAATCTTATCAATTGGAGATTAATTTTTGTATGCGCAATCATCTAGATTAAGATAATCTCGCGTTAATCTGGTGGTGTAAACCAAGTTTACGTAAGTGCTAATAAAATAACCTGCGTAAACGGAAGACGCAAACATTAGCACGCATAATGTACATAATGTAAAAATAGATCAACAAACCCAATTACGGAAATACTAGGAATCTATAAAATACGTAGTTTATTTCATGTATGATTTAAAAAAAAATTACTGATATAATCTTTTAAAATCGGAGCAATTATGTACATAATTAATATACCTGTTTTCTTTAAGGTCCACGTACTGATCACTAAAAAAATACCCATACGTAGTCTGTATCTATGTATGTATGCATGTACATACATATATGTATATACATATATCCTATAAATATTCTTACCTCAATTATTTTCATTGTACGTTTCACCGTCTTTCGAGTGACTTCCGTGGTTTCTTCTACTATATCGCCATCATTATCAATGGTTTCTGTAACCATTTTCTCGGTTTCACCGGACTCTCCCTGCATGTCTTCATTGGGGACCCAATTTGAGGTATTGGTGGCCCCAGTGCTATCGCCGAAAGCATCCTGAATCTTAGGCATGTTGTAACTTTAAGTCTTTTTTTTAGTTATTCAAAGTATTTTTAAGTGCTTTTTTCGTAAAGTTCACAATTTTTGGACACTTACTTGAAAAGTAGTATATATAAACACATATGTACATATTTCAACGTGCAATCTGAGGCAATATTTTTGTTTTGATTTATATATGTATGTATATTAGTTTATTTATTCTGTATTTTAGATGTACATACATAAAAAATATGTAATTTGTAAAGTTTTTCAAGGCTATACGAAAATTAGCTCAGCACTACGAACATTTATATATAATTCCAACACTCTTTACAAAGTTTGTAATGTCGTCTTCACAAAAAATTACTTTTTCAAATAAAATTCTTTTAATTATTGACTTTCAAAATTTGTAAACCATAAAACAACAAAGATATAAGATATTTTACTGATAATACTCATTTTCTCTAATTTTCCTTATTAATTTTGTGAATTTCAGAATATAAAACAATTGATATCTTTCGACGTTCGTCTGAAATGATCAGTGGTTGGGCTTCGCTTAATTTTTCGTATAAAAAAGTCGGTTATTTCCAAAACAACGACATCAACTACACAATCGACAAAAAAACGACGATAATTTGGTTTCGTATGTATGTATATTTTAAAAAATAAAATATTTTAACACGATGATATTCTACGTTATCCAATGAGCAACACAAACGTACGACGCAAATTATAATAGGATCATTCTGTGTATATGTATATACACACATCTGAACATACGTACAGTTGAGCCTCGACTATCCAGTCCTGCATCAAACGCTTGCATCTGTTATCCGGGATGAGTATTTTATATCTATATTAACCATGATTTCATAATTTCTTTAGAAATGACTATACAAAATTATGTTTCGAAATTTTTTTTTTATTCAAATTTTCTTAAAACCTATTTGACATAGGATCCTAATACAAAAGGATAATATTTTTTAATGAAAATTTATTTATTTATTAAGTTTAAATTAATGAGTTTAGAAAATGGTCACCCTCCCATACGATTTTTTATTGTCTCGACTCAGCCTACACGACCTATTCATTTGTTGACCTCTTATGCGAAACACTCTATAAACATATGAATATATAACCTTTTATAACCGGGATTTTCGATTTTCCGAAATGAGCTCGGTCTAGAGCAACCCGAATAATCAAGGTGCAACTGTATTTTCGAAAATTAAAGAAACGTATCGCGGCGAAACGTGTTATTGAACACAATTTGAATGCTATTCTTTCTATAAAAATACAAGAAGAAAAACATGCAGCATCTTTTCCCTCGGTAGCCTTTCAACTAATTGCTTCCTCGATGAAAGAAAAGAGAAGGCAAGTTAAATTTTGCACATTCATTTATATGTTTGTCTAATCTTTGCTCATAGAAAAAATTCAATATACAATACACAGATATACACCCGTATATAAATATCTCTAGAAAATGTCTATTTTGTAAGATGTGCTGCAGAAAAATATATTTTTAAAGTATGTATGTACTTATTATATACTTACGTACTTATTATATATTATACAGGGTGTAATGCATAACAAGACTCGAAAAAGCTAGGATGTGTAGGTTGGGTCAATACAGGAAAAAAATTGTATGTAGGATTCCGCCATAGGTGTGAAGGAAATTTTCTAAAAACCCAACTTCAAATCGGGAAAAACCTCGTAAAATAACGGGAATATCTAGATAATTTCTGCTTACTATTCTTGAAAGCCAAATATTTTCTTCTTAATTTCCTTTTCAAAATTAGGTTCCTATAGTTCCACTTTTTCGTAATTTTCAATTTTCTCAGAAACTACAAAACATAGATACATCCAGTTTGAAGCATTTTCTCTAGAATTGATTAGGGAATTTTGTGATCAAAATACTACAAAAAATATACTTCAGAATACTTCAAAATATTTATACTTCAGCTTACAGTTTACAGGTTTGGCATTAATTTTCTCAAAAACTGTTTAATATACGTACCTAATTCAAAAAGAAGGCTAAGGTTAAGCAAATATTGGTCTTTAAAAACAGTAAACAGAAATTATCTGGGTGTCCCGTTATTTTTCGAGGTTTTCTTTTGATTTTAAATTGAATTTTTAGAAAATTCTCCCTCTCGTCTAATCAGCGGAAAATTTTCAATTTTCTCAGAAACAACAAAACATTTCGGTTTGAAACATTTTCTCTAGAATTGATTACACCTTGAAAAAATGTATGCTTTTAACATATTTTTTGGCTATACAAAAATGGCTATACAAAATTTTTATTTATCGAAATTTTTTTTCTAGAATTTCAAGTTGGAATTAATCTCCCCAAAATATTGGAACATAATTCAAGAAAAGGTTGAGGACCAATTAGCTGGCTTTTTAATTCTGAGTGGATACAATAAGGAGAATAATCAAAATGGTAATTAAATATGCGTTAATTCTATAAACATAATGTTGTTGTCGATATCTACACTTCAATGACAATTCTCAACTCGATACTAGCAATAGAGCATTTAAAGTTCAGCCAATTCTAGATCACATGAATACAAAATTTAAGGAATTTGGAAAACCGTTGGAAGCTCATTTTCTGTTGATGACTTGTTGATGTTCCTTCAAACACTTTATACGAGGAAAAGCTATCCGATATGGTTATAACTTTGGATTGCATCTTGTCTGTACTGTCGGTTGCTTTTATAAATATATCACTCAAGAATAAAGTATTTATAATAAAGTAAATATATTAAAGCTTATTATTAATATCTTTATAATGTTAAATATATTAATATATTATATTTTATTAAAGTTTTATTATATTTTATTATTATTATGATTTTATTATATTTTATTAAAAATTTTATTAAACTTGTGATAAAAACTAGAATGCATATTAACTTTAGTGATTCTATACCAAAAATAAAGCCAAACGTGGGAATTTCAGTTAGTATTTCGACTGTTATGCGCTTGAGTGTTAATGCTCACCATACCCAAAGACGTAAACTAAAAAAAACCATTATTAAAACCCATTCATAAGGAAACCCATTTAAATTTTGCTAAAACGCACATGACGTAGCACAGTAAATGGCATAAAGTTATCTTCTCCGACGAAAACAAGTTAAGCTTTGACGGTCCTGATAGCTATAACTTTTATTCGAAAGGAGGAATTGCTTTTAAGCCGTCGAAATAGTCGCGTTGGTGGAATTATGGTATGGGGTGCCATATCTAAGGTTCTAAGGTACACTTAGACCAAGATAACGCTCCGATACACAAAGCCTGGATAAGCGAGCAAAACGTGACCCTGATAAACTGACCTTATTTATCAGAATTAAACATAATCGAAAACATCAGGAGATGGCTTTCAATAAAGTTTTATGAGGGAGATATACATTATGACGACGTTCCATCTTTAATCCACGCAATCGAAAACTTTTGAGAAGAGATTTCACTAGATCTTATAAAGAGCCGTTACTATTCTATTCCAAGTCGCACATTTGAACTTATTAAACAGCATGGAGATAATACTCATTACTAAACATCGAGAAACACATCAAAATAAGTAATCCATAACAACAAAATTTAATTCAGTGAATATTTTTATGTTATTCAAGTTTTCCATAGCTGTTGTTATTCAACTGACCTATTTTTTTCATTGTCTTTTGTTTTTTAAGGCGAACGCGACACGGTGATTTTATCTAGGCCACCTATTATTATATAATTCAGCCTAAAGGTATGTCAGCATTGGTGTTCTGCATACGAAAACCGCGTTACCTTCTGCGAGATTTAAGTGTTAAAAACTGGCCCAGAAGGTATGTGATAATAACAACATTAAGCGTCTGTTATTACCAGAGCAATGATTCTGACCTATAATATCCCTCCACCCTTAGGGTAAGAAAAAATTATTGTCATGAAGTGCTAATAATTTTTTCTTATTATAGTTTCCTGGTGGTATTTGTCTTAAGTTTACTAGATTATTTCTAGGAAAATGGAAATGATTTGACGCACTAACATCAGCATCCTCGCTTGAAAACAGGTCCGCTGATAATGTGGGACCCGCACTCTGCGGACTTCTCACTAAAACTATCCTCTTACCTGGGGGAATAAACAAAATTGAAACAGACCAGAACAAATTCTTTTCCGCCCCCGTGTCCCTGCTTACTGCGGGTGGCATAACAAGTCGATCTCCCGCTTCATGTCCAGGTCTCCTGTCAAGCAAGTGCGTTCCTAAACCATGAGTCTCATCGTCGAACGTAATTTTTACCATTCACGCTGAGCTTCCTGGTCGCCAGCACTGGATATTGACTTACTATACGCCGGCTCCACATCCTCCAGATACAGCTTGCAGACATCATCCTCGGTCTTGTGGAGATGATATCTGAAATTGCCGTGCTCGGTGATCAAAAAGATAAGTCAGCTAAGATCGCCTCTTTTATATTCGAGTAGTCGTTTGGCGTCCCCACGAAGCGGATTTTTAATAACCAGTTTCGCCTGATGACAAGTGGTAAGCTCCGTCCAACTTCGTGCATGTTCAGAGTACAACCACTCATCCATTAATGCCCTGACCTTTCCAACGCGACTTTCGAAGAGCGACTTTCGACTCGGGCCCACAAAAGTCGTCAGCAGCCCCCCTCCTTAAATAGAGAGTCCGCCTTCTCATGCAGCCGGCCGTCTGCGATCAGAGTCTCGTGCTACCTATCGATGATTCGTATCCTGCACATACCATCCATAGGCATGCAAATATCCCTGACCTTTGCACAGACATTGTCGATGATGCAACCATGTCCTGTCGCTGGTATACCAGCCCCACACAAAACAGCGCTCCTATGCATGCGAATTGCCGCCAGCGCTGCCGTCCTCTTAATAAATAAGTCTAACGGCAGCAGCCACTGATGGCTATGCATGCCAGCCGTTGAACCCTGTCCAGCTCGGCCTTTATCGGTTCCTAATCTACTTTATGCCACCAGATAACTGAGCCAGAAATCAAACAGGGTCTAACCATAGCAGTATAGATGCAGTGTGCTTTGTTAGGGGAAATATCCCATCGAACATATTCTGCACTAAGAACGCACAGCTTTTGCCTTCCTAATCCTCTTTACGACATGCACCAGGACAGTAGTCTAGGATTACTCTTAGGTACTTAACCCTTCAGGAGGTGTTTTTTTCGGATCCGAAAATCATATTCGGAATTATCCTCTTCCTTGTGTAGAGAATCAAGTCGGACTTACTAGCATTGATTGCGAGGCCCAACTCTCTGCACCATCCCTCTACCGCACATGGTGTCGATAGACTTCCTTCTCACCATCACCGCTATGCCATCTATATAGCCAACTGTGTAAGTATATGCACCTTGAGCACAGTGGTTGAAGCAAGGACTCAAATGTTTCAAAGGATGGATGATAGCACCCCTCACTGAGGGAGTACCCTCGTTACTATCGCTCTAAGAATGTGACTCCTATATTGCAGATTTACAGCCCTGTGGCGCAACATGAAGTCAATTCAGTTAGTTACGACCGAGTTGAGTCTACGGGCTTCGAAAGCTAATCTCAATCTTCCGAAACAGATCTTATCAAAACAACCGTCTATATCCATAAAAGTAGGACGACCTCAGTGGATCTCCTCGCTCCGTACGTGTGCTAAAATCTACTTAAAGGATGTATACAAATAGAGCTCCTTCTAAATAATCTACCAACATTCTCCACAATGTCTTTGAGAGAAATCAGGTAAGACAGTCCGATGTAAAGGATTTGGCTTCCGTATGTCCTTCTTGCCTGGGTTCGGTAGAAACACCACCCATTTCTTCCTCAAAATACCAGACACAAAGCCTATTGCCAGACATCCTACAAATACTCGGATCAAGCGCTCTTTGGCCCACTTGTGCATCGCAGGGAATTTCCCATCCAGTTCCGGAGTCATAAACGGAGAGAACGTCATCAGCGCAGTCTTTATTCCGTTAATCGTCACTATCCCTTCTGCCTCTTTGAAACCATCTACGCAAAGGTACCCCGGCCCTAGCGTGTCCGATGCTGCCAGGAAAATGTCTTTCTGTCATCTCCTGAGTAGACTCTTCCAGTGTCTCTTGATGGACTACATCTTTGGTACGAATGAGTCCCATTTTGTACACTACATTCTTTGATATCAGCTTCTACAGTTTACATACATCAAAGATATACTTAGTGTTGGTGCAGAAGTCCCTCCATGTCTGCCTCTTCCGTCTGCGAAGGGTCTTCTTCAACCGTTTCAACCAAGCCACTGCGTCTTTGTCTGCGTCTATTCTGTTTCACCTAGTCGACAGAGACCCCTTCAACACATCCTTGTACAACTGGCATTGAACCGAACCGAGGAGTGTTCGATAAGTTGAGAAGTCAGCTTAGCTATGGATTTCTCTAATGCTCTTCTCATCTTCTGCCCCTTTCCGTTCTCCTACTTCTTCCTCTTTCGAGAGTTCGCTGAGGAGACCACTACCGCAGCATGTCCGTCTGGTTTTCCATACGGGTGAACTGGGTTGTGTATAGTGAGCGTGTGAGAGAAGAGTTTACCTTTGCATGGTCACTTGTCTGAATGAGGATGTTTGGCGTGTAAACGACTTACTCTTGAGCGATGCCGTAAGGTAAACCCTAGAGGAGTTAGGTGGTGGACACGGGAATTGACTGAGAAGCGAAGGATGGTTCGGCGTCTCAGGAGTCGATTCCAGAGAGGCAGACAGTCCGACGCTGAGAATGTTAATCAGCTCAGGCTCGCCTACATGATGTATGACTAAGTATAAGCGTATGATTCTGAGAGTGAAAGATGGTGACTGGAAGGCTTTTGCGAGGCGGTACAATGACGACCCTTGGGGCCACTTGTACCGTATATGCCGCTCAAAAGAAACAATGTGGATTTGAGTTGTATTCATGTTGGCGATACGGTGTTGTCGACATGGAAAGATTGCGTGAATGCACTCATAAGTGAATTTTTCCCTAGAGCGGGGCCATCGGCCGTCCCCATATGGAACTGGTTGCCCTCTTGACCTGGGTGTCGGCGAGATAGGTAGTAGTATCTCGCAGGTTAAGTCTAGAAAGTCGCCCGAACTTGACGGTTTGACTGGAGAGATGGTGAAAGCTATCTGGAAGGCCATACCTGAATATCTAGGCGACTTGTATGCAAGGTGTATGCGCGAGGGATATTTTTCCAGTGAATGGAAGAGTGCAAGAGTGATTCTGCTCCTAAAGTCTCCCGATAGAGCTAGGACGAATCCTCGTTCGTACAGAGGCATTAGCTTGATCCCGGTGTTTGGAAAGTACTGGAAAGGATCATGGTTGATCGACTTCAGGAGAGTATAAGTACGGAACTGTGTTCTCTTCAGTTGCTTTGTCAAGGGCAAATCGGTTGTGGAGGCATGTGAGGAAATGCGTAGGTGAATCGGACGCTAAGTATGTTTTGGGAGTCTTTGTTGACCTCAAAGCTGCGTTTGACTACTTGAACTGGTCGAGTGTGTTTGAAAGGTTGTGTGAATTGGGCTGTGCGGAAGCTCTGGAAAAGTTACTTTTCTGGCAGAAAAGCATGCGTTGAGGGCAGAAGCGATTCTGTCTGGATGGATGTGGTCCGGGGTTGTCCTAAGGGGTCCCTTTGTGGTCCATTTATTTGGAACGTGATGATGGACCCCCTTTTATGGCGCCTCAGTAGGTTCTTTAAGATCTGTGCGTATGCGGATGATTTGCTCATCTTGATTGAGGGACGCACTCGACTTGAAGTTAAGCAACGCTGCTCGCTTGCCATGACTGTTGTGTGTGAATGGAGTGAGAGTGTTGGTGTGGATGTGACAATGGACTGCCTTCAGACGGTTATGATGCTGCTGAAAGGCAGGTTAGCGCTTAGTCGACCTCCATTTCTCCCAGTTAATGGGGTTTCGCTCAAGTATGTGACGAGAGTTAGGTACCTGGGCATAACCGTTGGTGAGCGACTTAGTTTCTATCCTCACCTAGTCTGGTTGAGAGAGCGTCTGATATGTCTGGTTGGTCAGATGCGCCGACTCTTGAAGTGTGAATGGGCCCTCAGCAGACATGCGATTCGCATCGTTTATGACGGCCTATTTCTTGCCTGTGCAACATATGGGTCGGCTGTATGGTGCGAGGTGGTCACGTCTGCTGTGGGGTATCTAAAGATACTTTCTTGCCAACGTGTGCTTCTGGTGTGTCTGCCGGTTTGCCGCATGGTTTCGACAGATGCCATACAAGTGTTGATGGTGTGGTCCCTCTCGACTTGGAGGTATTGCGTCGTAGCATATCCTTCAGGCTAAAGAGGGGATTTCCGTTGCAGAGTGACTGGTTAGATAGGTTCCAGCTGGAGGGCATAAGTGATAGTGAGCGCAAAGGTCGCCTGTTTGAACGTGTCACCACTAGATGGCAATCTAGATGGGACAATAGTGTGAATGGTAGAGTGACGTATAGGTACATACGTGACGTCACATCCGTGGTCTTCCGGCCAGGATTCACATTCAACATGCTCCTCGGTTTTTTGCTTACAGGGCATGGCTCTCTCAGTGCTTTTCTGCATTGAAGAAATCTGAGCCCTGGTGAGTTCTGTGACTGTGGAACATCTGCTGAGGACTGGATCCACGTGTTGTGCGAGTGTTCGTTGTATTCGACCTATAGGAATTGGGCGGCTATGGGGATTAAACGGACGGACCAGGGTTGGGATGTGAGTGAAATGCTCTCCACTGAAGAGTAAATGCGTTGTGCAGACAGGTTAGCCTGTAGGGTGTTTGCGGAACGTCGTGCTAGGAGAGTTTAGCCAATCAATCTTGTGTTAATTGTGTGTATATGGGTGGTCAATGTGTGTATTCAGTGAATGTGCGTTTTATGAATGGTGCGCAAATCTGAATAAATGTGAGAGTGAGTGGTGTCTGGGAGAGCATCTAATTGCGAGAGAAGACACGAAAGAAAAATATTCTTAGATGAATCATTTAAGTGAGGGTGGCTTATCCAAAACATCTACAGACATGACTGAATTTGATAGAATATACGACTTGAGATAATAATTTTATAAATATGCGCATTTACATATCCGTCCATGTTTAGTATGGCAAAACAATAAAAAACCAGTAAGAACGCTATATTCGGCCGGCCGAATCTTATATACCCTACACCTAAAAATTTGTAGGAATTTTTAGTAATTTTAGGAATTAAGGAATCTGATGCTATATTTATATGTCTTATATTCGTTTTATGTGCTCGTTTACAATATTATATTAATTGATAACATATCATAAATTTAGAGATACGTGGTCGTTACACGTTTTCAAAACAAAATAATTGGCTTATGCGGATATTACACTATAAACATTGTTTGTTGTCGATGAACCATTTTTGCTCTCTCTCAAAATTTTGTTCAGAATTGGGATTACACATAGAGCAAACAAATATCAATATTTATAAATACAAAGCAAAGTTACGGAGTTGCTTTGTGATTATTATTCTTACATGAAATACCTTTTATCAATAAAAGTGCACTTATTTCAATCCTAAACGCGAGTACTATTTTGTTTCAGCACACTAGAACACCGTTTTAATCGAAGTTTGTTGTCGACGACCACAAACATTTTGTTTTGCTTCGCAAAAGTTCATCCTCTCTGGATGAACTCAACTCTGAAATCTGAGAGCGTAAGGTTGACAGTTTTGTACAGAAAGTAAAAACAATTTTACAGTTATTTCGAACAATGTTCGTAGTGTAATATCCGCATTAGTAGTTTTATTATTGTGTTCAAATTTAAGCTTTATTTCCGACTTAATAAATTTGTTTTCATGAGCTATGCTGTATAAGCAGTGTAAAAGTGGGCGGACCGCACCCAGTTTTGATGTAATAATGTTTTATTAGAAAAAAAGTTGTTATTTAAAGTTTGAGTCAGGAAGATTAGATATTTAACAATATAACCATTTAATACCCTCTTTTGCCTGTATAACCTAAAATTCGGCGGATCACGCCCATATTTGGCACATCAACCGATGAAGTTACTCTATACCCAAAAATGAAATTTTGTTGTCATAACTAAAAAACAACGGCTGATATCACATTTTTACTAAAAAATAGGCCTTGTCGTGGACCGGTTTTGCCCATTTTCAATACCTGCACACCCTAAGAATATTTCTGCAAAATTTCATCACGATATCTTCACCGGTTCTCCTGTGATCGTGATTTCAACAGACAGACAGACGGACGGACATGGCTGAATCGACTCAGGAGGTCACGCTGATCAATAATATACATACATATATACTTTTCTATAATTATCGTCTCTATTTCTATACGTTAAACATTTCGTGACAAAGTTTACCCTTAACAAAAAAAATTTTCATGCGCTCCCGCTCGCTCGAAAGAGAGTTTGTTTTCGAGAGCAGGAGCGACAAAAAAAAATTTTCATGCGCTCCTGCTCGCTCGAAAGAGCGTTTGTTTTCGAGAGCACGAGCGAAAAAAAAAATTTTCAGTGCTCCTGCTCGCTCGAAAGCGCGTTTGTTTTCGAGAGCGCGAGCGAGCAGGAGCTGGAGCGGCAAAAAAAGGAGCGCTGAAGCTGAGCTGTTTCTGAGCTGATGGTAGGTAGCAACTAAATAATTTGTTCAATATTTATAATTGAAACAAGTCAAAGGCAATAAAAAAAAATTTGTTTATAAGCTCTGGTGAAGAATTAGGGCTAAATTGCCAATTTTCAAAGAATCGCTAAAAAAAGGTAATAGTTTTATTGCTGTTTATTATCTTCCTTCATAAACCTAAAACCTTCACGTTTTGTATGTGATTTTTTTCCTAATAAATTGCAATGTGATGGGTTCTCAGTGTGAACACTTCTCCGACAAACACGGAGTCGGAGTAAACAACAGAAAACGGACTCTGTGTGAACACTCCTTTAATGATCTATACAGATCATGCTAGCCAGATCATTAAAAAAACGACAAAGGAAATTTCGTTTAGCTTGAATTGGCATCCAACTTCATTGCATCAAAATTTGCATCCAACTTCATTGCATAAAGAAAAACAATTTCATCTTTTTGTGACATTTTATAAATGCGTGAAGTTCGCAATAATCTGTATAGAAATCTGTATAAAACCTGGTTAAGTGTCAGTTGTATAGCAAAGATCTGTACAGTTCATTAAAAGGACATGGCTATTGTTGTCGTTGTGGAATTTTGGGATAATCTTAATTATTTAATTTTTAATTATTATTATGGAATTGAAAAAAAGTATTAAAAGTAAAAAAAACTAAAAAAGGATACCGTATATAACATAAATGCAGGGTGTTTCTAATCCCTTTAACTGTACGTAGGCCAATCCGATATGTGCTGTAGGTTAGGAGATATAGGTGGTTAAAATTCAAAGTTCAAAGGGATGTAAAACCGGAAGTGACCAACGTTTTGTCGGGGTCAGCGCCAAAAACAACACCAAAAACAATAACAGGGCTTGGCATTTTGTACGATGCCCAAATTCTTTCCTATTTTTTTCTATTAATTTTTTCCTTAGTAAAATTTATAATTATCTCAGTGCTAAGAAAGTAGAGATCTTTAGCTTTAGGAATTTATTTCATCAGAATTGGTGAAATAAAAATAGAAAAAATAGTACTAAAAATGTTAAATTGTGTAAATGTTAATTGCCTCCGAAAGTAATGGGTTTTCTAAAAATTATTATTTCAATTGAATGAGATATACCTTTACACATGAATACCTTTACACATAAAGGTAAGGAAGATATTATTAGGTTACTAGCGTATTCCGGATATCTGTTATAGTTGAAGAGATATCGGCGGTTAAATTTCAAAGGGCTATAACTTCAGCCCGATGGGGTCCGTGATTGATTGTTGTTTTCTTTGGGGTTAGCGCCAAAAAACTACAACAACAACTATATTGGAGTTTGGTGCCTATGGTAAATGTGTCGCCAATTTCTTATTCTATCATTCTTCCATCATACTAACCTTAAAACAACGTACCCATTTTTATAAAAAAGAAATACTACTTTTATTTCAACAGCTGAACACTTTTTAATTCAGAATTGGCTTAATTTACAGCATCTCAGAATGATCAATGAAAACAAAAACCAGATTTTATTAGGTATTGATAGGTATTATTGGTAGAAAAAGTTATTTTTTTATTAAAGTTAAGAGTTACCGATTAACCAAGTGTGCTTGTGTTACCTCATCATTTAAGCAGTAACATGAGTGGCGTAGATGCTATCATAAATTTTAAAAGAAATGGAGATGAAGATTTTTATGAGTTGCTTAACTGCGATGAAAATTCTTCGGTAAGTTGAAAATTGAAGGGATGCTTCTAAATTGTGACACGCAGTCACAGTCTCCCTCTGGAGCAGATATTTAAGTCACAGTTCTGTTCTAACAGATATTTTCGACTAAACAATGACGAGCTGTAACAATTTGCCTCTGGAGCAGATATTTCAGTCACAGTTCATTTTTTAACTGTTTGAGTATTAGATTTTATTCATTCTTGGAGCAGAATGTAAAAATGTATTATAGGGTTAGTGTATACGCAGATCGAATGCGTCAGCATCAAAAAAATAATTTACTCTACAAACTTTATGGAAGAATTTCTGACGCTCGGAGTTATGATACTTCGATCGGATCGATTCTATGGCTACATTCAAGACAAGTGCATTGTGATTGTTTTTGTTGTTGTTGTAGCCAACTAAAACAAACCCCGCCCCTCGCTCCGCCCCCGTTTAAGAGTTATGAGCCTTCAAAGTTTGAAGGTTTTATGCTCTATATCCCCATAATCCCGACATATATTGGAACGAACACAAAAGAAGAAGAAGCATACCTACGCCGCCAGAGAAAAATAGAACTCTATCGACTGCAAGCGGCGTGAAGGCTAGCGGCTAGCTGCAAGATGCGGAGCGGCTAACCACAGATACGTAGCGGCACTGGAAATCAATGTTTTTTTTCTTGTTCCCCATAAGGGCCAATGTAAGTTTGACAGATGCCGCTTGCATCTTGTAGCCTTGGTTGTGGTTAATGCTTAATGCTAATCTCCCTGCAAAATTTTAACTTCCTTGTCGTCATAGTTTCCAAACTATAGACATTGCCACGCCTCTTTGAACTTTTTTCTGGTTTTTTCGTTTACAAACCTTCTACACACCAACGTTTTAAAAAAATTGATTAAATTCAGCCCGGTAGAAGCAGAGTTATAAACAAATAAACAGATCACATTTTATTTTTATATACATATGTACATATATAGATTAGTTCATGTAAAATTGTCAGAATGCTTCTAAAAAAATGGTGTCTATTTTCTATAATAATAAATAAATAATAAAAACACGAAAAGAAGACTGTCACGTGAAGATAGGTTTGGCCATAAGCATAAATATTAATCTGAAAGCTCATATAATTTTAGTAGATTAACAGATTATCAGCCTTATCGTGTATCTTTTCGCGTTGCGTTTATTTCGCGTTTTGTTTTGTGCTTTTCGTATTTTTCGAAGAATTGAGAGAGAAAAATTTGTAAACCTCTCAAACGCAATCGAAACGCGGAACCAAACTAAAACGCAGTTTTGTTGGTAATTTACATGTTTTGCAGACTTCACTACGTTTTTGTGGCATGATGGATGAGCTATTTCGTGGAAAAAGTCTCTCAAACCAGACGATCGCAAAATGCTCGCGTTTGGTGTGATTCTGAAAGAGGCTCATACAATTTTTTTATGCACGGCGCTACCTTCTCCAAAAGATTCAGAAAAACTTCTTTTTTCATGCATAGTTCGTCATAAACCTGTTCATTATATAAAATAGAATAATGCGCATACATAAGTAACAAATAATATTAGAGTTACTGAAGCGCCGGCATATGTAAAATATCCGAATTGTCCCTCTTCTGAGTATCCCCGTATTTTGTTCCACGCTATGACGCTGCGCTATAGCAGTCGCACGAGGAATATTGCTGCTATATTCACTCTCACATAAAGAGCACACGATAATAAACACAATATCAATATGTAAACATTGTGTGCGGCTTATCAGATTTGCTTTTATTGTACAAATTGTTGCCATACATCAATTATAGCACTAATTCATTGGGATTCCTGAAAATACTTGTAAAAATGCTAAAAATGCTTCATGCATGGTAACTCTTTGTGCTCTGCAAACAGGGGAAGTCTGCAAGACTACGTAAAGTTTGTTTACCTTTGTGTTTCTCCTCAAAACTGAAACGCAGTCTACTCGAAAAAGTTTGATCATACCATTTGGAACGCATTGCGTTTGAGTCGCGTTTGAGTTTGCGTTTGCGTTTCAAAATACGCGATAAGGCTGTTAGTCTTGATTTTAGTTAAGGCAATGGCAAAGTAAGTAAGTACATTTTAGTATTCTCATATTGCATTAACAAATTTGATTTGGCAGGACTAAACGTAGTAGTTTATAAAGTCACTGGAGAAAAGTTATAGATATTCTTTAAAAGTTATCAGAGGAATTATGTGCCAAATGCATGTCGAATAGACCAAAGTATCGAGTTTGGAACGCATTGCGTTTGAGTCGCGTTTGAGTTTGCGTTTGCGTTTAAAAATACGCGATAAGGCTGTATATGTTAATATAAGGTCATACGTAACGTTGTATTAATAAGAGAAAATAAACATGAAAGCGGATATATTGATATAAATTCAATATAAATATTGTATTCTGTTATGCCGTGTGAACATACTATAACGGCGAATAAGCGTTCCGTTGACTTAAATTACTGTGTTAGGTTCGTGCATTTAGTTTACGAATACAAACGGCTCGGCTAATTGAGTGATTTGTCCGAAACTTAATTTTATTGTAGTAATTGCAGTTCTCTAATTGTCACATGGGGAAACAAGAAGTTTGCCGACTTGCACTTTAGGACAGTTGGTCGTTGCATTTTGACTACATCTACAATTTGACCGCTTAAAGTATGCGAACTTGTTGAATTTTGGATATCAAATTAAAGTACATAGTTGGTACATCTTCTGCGTCCTGAATTGATATTATTGAATTGCCATTAATTACTTCATGAACTTTATGCATGATATTTAGTGTGGTGTCGATCAACGAAGTCTGGTTGTCGAAGTCAAATGTTCTTAATTTAGGTAAATTTTCATCCAGTAGTATTTCTATTCCTATTGGAGTACTACTTCTTCGGCTTATTCTGAATCTAGAACACCGAATAAGATGAAAATGTGAGAAAATACGAAAAATGAAAAAACGAGATGAAAATATTGGGCGCACTTTTCTTGAACATATATGCAATATATTTTATTAACTTTGTCATAATATCTTAATAATATCTTTATCATAATATCTTAACTTTGTCATATAATAACTCTCTCATAATATATATCTGTGGCCAGATACCTGTAGAAGCCTAGTCGGGTTTTCTTATATTTTTGGATAGTTGTTTAAAGTTTCAATTCATTCCATCAAATCAACAAAGATTGTTAGGAAACCAGGTTATCTGTCGAGCCGTCCTTACCCACGCCCCTACCAGACCCACTTCCTATCAATATTAAAAGATCCTACAGAGCCTACAAAATAGAGCTACACTCATACATTCCATTGATTAGATCGAAAATACACATAACCCGAAATGTAGCCTTCGAACTTCAAGCGTTTAAAGTGTATAATAAATAAAAATGTAAATAAAATAATAATTAGGTTGATTTTCCAAATATATTTTCTAGGAACCTAATGAACTATTATGTGTTAAATTTCAGCAGCATTGTAAGTTTTAAATTCCAGCTGCTTTTTCCGTAAGCTTGTGTGTTATATTTCAGCTGCATTGCATGTTAAATTTTGTCTGCTTTTTTCGTTCTATTAAAAAAAAACATTGAATCATCAAATTAAAGGATCCAGTGGGTTTTATTAAATTTATCTGTTATTTATTCAGATTTTTCGCATTTTAGGTATTTTTTAGAAAAAAAAAAAACCCCCACCACCCCATTTTACTTCTCTGGGCGGAATCACTGAATTATAGTACTTCTAATATATTATATATATTAAGCAAAATAAATATATTTGGAGTATTACTTAGTTCGAATTTAATCTACCATTAACATTAAAATTTCAATTTATTTGAAGGCGGAGCAAATACAAGCTGAATATAAGATCCTAGCTTTAAAATTTCATCCCGATAAGAACGATGGAGATAAAAGTTCACAATCACAATTTCAACTTATAAAGGTAACTGTTAGGTAAATCTCAAAAATAAATTAAATTACTTTATAGATTAATATAATAATATATGTATGTAGCTATATAATATAACCTTATATATATTTATTTTTAAATTAGATACATATACTTATTATTTTCATAAGTTCTGGAACACACGTAAAAGCATCAACCCTGAAAAAACCAATGAACACATTCACTCTCACTCTTGTCAAGTGCAAGTGCGCAATTCACATTGCATTTTTTAAACTTGATTGAGGCAATACTGAAAATCGTATTGTAGTAGTTGGTCTAAACGTAGTTGGCATGGAAACAGGCGAAATATTTCTGAAATTGTATGATTCGGTATTACTCGTAATTCTGTGTATCGTGCTGTAAAGTTATTCGAGAATACTGGTAGAGTGACAGACCGTCAAAGATCCGGCCGTCCGCGCGATGTAAGGACTCTAAAGCTATCAAAGCCATGCAGAATCGAATCTGTCGAAATCCGCTCCGCAAGCAGACGTTGTCACCTAAAACGAATCGGTAACCATCTCTTGAATTAAAAAATACGAATTTACTTATATACATACGTACTCCGAGCATACAAGAGCCAAAAGGGACATCTGCTTACGGGGGTAAGACTCTGCCTCAGCTCAGAAGGCAAAAACTATTCTGACAGACAATTTACTTTTGCTGAAAGACAATTTACCAGAGTTTATTTCGACGGTTTACTGACCAGCTGGTAGCCCAGACTTGAATCCCTTATGCTACAAGTTGTAGTCCGTTTTGGAAGGCAGCATGCTTTGCGCTACTCGTCACCCAAATTTTGAATCTCTGAAGCGCGCACTTATCCGTGTATTGGACAATTTCCCCATGAGTGCCAAAGGACTTTAGGACGTTGTGTATGTATACGACACAACATTTGGCGTTCGTTTTTAAGCAGCACAACATAACCCACTCACTCCCCTCCCTCGACCAGTATAACCCACGAAGTGGCCTATACAAGTTATTCCGTATAAATATTTTTTGCTCAACCTATTCGGTACCAATGTTCCTAAATGGGACAAGTCATATATTTAGCTATAGCGCATAGGAATTCGTCTATGGAATGTAATCGGTACCGAAAAAATAAAAACATCGGTGCAAAATAAAGTGTGCAACGTTAACGTAAAAGTGCTCAAAGTCACGTGTTAAGTGAAAAGTGACCACGTAAAAGTTTCCTGTACAAATTTTTATAAAATACAATAATCTGTATTAAATTTTTATTACATTTTCTAATTATTTTATGCGTACTTATATAATTAGTGACAAAATAAATGCAAATAACATATTGCGTTATTGTGTTTCGGCTTATTTTGATAATATCAGAATATAAGATTTCGAGAGGATTTTTTACTTTGGAAGAAGTCGAAAGGTACCTATAGTAAGATTTTTCCTACGATTTATCTGAGAGCAAACCGTGTGAGGACATTGATGACAATATATTAGCAGAACATGAAATACCAAGAGAGATTTCAGGTGAAGTTGAATTGCAGTACGCTACAAAAAAACGACGATAAAGTAACTTCAGAAGAAAAGTCACCTGAGAAAAAATCTCGTACGTCGAACTTACAGGTATACAACCCACGTTGAAGAAAGACAGATACAATCTATACGAAGACAGTGTTTGATATTGATAGTTTCGAGGCTGTAAAAGCGAATTTGAAGATCCAATTACAAAACCTAGAGCCTCACGAAATTTTTGAAAGTTTTTCTGACCAATCCCTGATTGAGAAAATAAGTCAAGAAAGTATTCGCTCCGCTCCGAATATTTCTAGGCATTCTGAATTTTCGGGTTATTATACCTTTTGTAAAAACTATAGTTAACCCCATAGAAAAAAATTGGCACTTAATGGGTTAACTGCCCCTTTGGCCAAATGGGCGACATATGCCTCAGGAAATCTCTCTAAACATGTACATATACTCTTTGTTGAGAAGTTGTGAATGCTAACGTCGTACCAATGTAAGTTCCCGATTAGAATTTTATATTTATTTGCCATATATGTATGTCGATAAGCATTTTATTTTTCCAAGAAAAGCCCTACGTCTACACTAGGCATATTTCCTATATGCCACAGTTCCTAGTGTCGGATCATATTTTATATATCATATAATGGTACGTCATCTTTACTTTATAATGGTAATCATTAAGTAAGGCAACGTAGGCTGTTAGGGTGTAGATGAATAAAATAACATTTTTAATTGTTACAATTTATTTTATACAACTCACATTTCCTAAGATAATGTAAGATGCTAGGGAAGAAGTGGATGATTAAAATAACATTTTTACTTATTATTTATTTTATTAATCAGTCGCACAAAATAAACAGTTTTAAAAACTATATTTTAGATAGCTAAGGAAACTCTATGTGATCCCGAGAAACGTACCAACTATGATAAATGGCGCAATAGCGGAATTGCAATGAGTTACAAAAACTGGTTGGGCATGAAAGAACATGTTGGTCAGGTAAGAAAACTGAAAATATTCATAACATTCAATATTCATACATATCATGCCATAACGTTTTAAACTTGTGAGTTATGTTTTTAATTTTATAAAAATTGTAAGAAATATGGTTTGATAAAATAAATTTCATTGCAATTGGAACTACATTACTTCTATGTAATGTGTGTCCCTAATGTGAACGGCATCAAAGGCCGTGGTCACATTAGGAACCCTGCCGTTCAGGGTTATGTCTATCACCTCTGACCTGTATTTGTTACGAAATGTGGGTGTGGCGCCCCTATTACATATAACCAGGTCATAGTTTAATATAAATTCAAAGATTGACTCACCCCTTTTGTTAATGTCCCGGCTTCCCCACTGACCGAGTATGATGACCGTTCGCATCGCATCCCATAACCAACCTCAACCTGCTCTTGTTGGCAAAGTTTATCAGTTCTCGGACCTGATGTGATGGGGGCTCCTGTTCTTCGAATGGGAAGTTTCGCATACTACCATTGTAAGATCAGGTGAGGTAAGGTGGAAAAAGAAAGGCGTTAATGTTTTTTCTTACCCATATACATACATGGTCTTTCCTTCATTGTGGTGTTCGTTACAAATAGTTGGTATTGACCTGACACTAGTTCTACAACCCTGTCTCCCCTCATCCAGGGTTCCTGTACTACAGCTACGTCAATACCCTCCTTCTTCACAACCAGGAGGATGTCGACCGGTGTCGCATTGCAGTGATGCAAATGAATTTGCACTTCATTCGGCTTTGTTCTACCTCCCACCCCTCCATTAGTCGACTCTCGGACCCTTAGTGATCCAAAGTCGAATCTGATGGAGCCACCTTGTCTCCTAAGCGTTTCTAAGGATGCGGCCAAAAAGCTGTGTGTGAGCTAATTCGCCGAAACCCCTTGAAGGAGAAAATCATGGCTAGGGAGCTGAATATTTCCACCAGGTCCATGTTACGACTAATCCAAGATGATCTCCACATGAAAGCCTTACGCAGATCCAAGTGACTATTACCTCCGTTAAAATAAATTAGGCTTGAAAGACCCAAGCAGCTTTTGCAGTGGCACGCCAGTATGAAAATATCCTTTTTACGAATGGAAAAATGTATACGTTAGAAGAAGTTTTTAACAAGCGAAATGATAAGATCTATACTACGACATCTAAGGAAACTAGAGATAATGTTCCAAGGGTTCAAAGAAGTCATCATCCTGCGTACGTAATAGTTTGATGGGTGTATCAACAAGAAGTGTGGAAAGGGGGGGGGGGGTTGGATGGCCGGACCGTTTAAGCTTAACCGTAAAGGCGAAGGGCGGTCATTTCGAATGAATGATTGTTTTTTTCGTAAGAATATTAATTAAAAAAATTAAAATTATAACAAATACTAAAAAATTTTTTCTGTAATTTTTATTCTAAATTTGAATTGTAACAGAACTTATGGCACGACTAGTATATTATAATTTCTAGACACAATAGCAGTTACTCACGCTTTGAAATCCTTTTTGTTTTAGTTTTTGGATTTTCATTTCTAGGTATTGACTGTAGCCCATCGAAGACTGGCTTTCCTTATAAACGCAAGAAGGGAATAAGCTATTATTATTCTATTCGATACACAAACATTTTATTCACTTTGAGATGCCTGAGCTCACGAACAATAACTGATTGTGGTTTCCATTAAAATATAACGCAATCACACTATGGCGTTTGAATTCCATTTCGAATAACTTTTGTTCTATAAAACTTAGACACAAATGCTTGTGGTAGCTTGTAAACAATATAAACAGCTGTCATTAGTATGAATTTGACATAGTTGGCAATATCGCGTTGCGAGATATACCGGGGTAAAGCTGGTAACACTTGAAGCGCCTAATCCTGTAAGATCGTCTAAGGAAGAATAAATATGGGCTTTTTAAAAGCTTTTATAAAGAAATCTTAAAATAAAGGACACTGCGATGCCTACGCCATTCGATTCCGACAAATTTTGTTATCCTAAAATGTTTTTAAATAAAAATAACGTTTCTTACTTTTACCATTTAATAAAAAAGTACTCGTATATGCCCAATGATGCGTTTTCTCAATAGTTCATATAACCGGAAGTGGGAAACATTTTTAAATCAGTAAGAAAGCTATGTTCGGCCTGGCCGAATCTTGGATACCCTACACCTAAAAGTTTTGAAAAAAGTGCCGAAGCTAGGGTAGGGCGGCCGTGGCGGTCCACTCTGGGCGGCACAATGTCGGGGGCGGCAGTTGTGGAAATCAAGTATTGACTTATTGAATTCTAGGAATTGTGGAAATCAAGTATTGACTTATTGAATTCTAGGAATTTTTGGGGCTACAAGTTGATTAACCGTCCCGGGCTCCATGAAACCTAGCTACGACTCTGTATAAATAGTAGGCGTGGTCATTACCTTTTTCAAAACAAAATAACTAGCTTAGTTGTTTTATAATTGTGTTCATTTAAACTTTATTTCCGTGGTAATAAACTTGTTCTCATACTGCTATACTGTATATGTAGTGTAAAAGTGGGCGGACCGCACCCAGTTTTCATGTAATAATGGTTTTTTGTAAAACAAGTTGTTATCTAAGGTTTTATTCAGCAAGTTTATATATTTAACAATATAACCCTCTTTTGCCTGTCTAACCTAAAAGTGGGCGGATCACGCGGCATATTAACGGATAATGCTACTCTATACCCAGGAATGAAATTTTGTTGTAAAAGCTCAAAAACGAACGCTGATATCACATTTTTAATAAAAAATAGGCGTGGTCGTAGACCGATTCTGCCCATTTTCAATACCAACCTGCATACCACAAGAAACAATGTTTATGCAAAATTTCATAACGATATCTTCACCGGTGCTCCTGTGATCGTGATTTCAACAGACGGACAGACAGACGGACGGACATGGCTAAATCGACTCAGGAGGTCACGCTGATCAAGAATATACATATATACTTTTCTATACCTATCGTCTCTATTTCTATGCGTTACACATTTCGTTACAAAGTGAATATACCCTTAACCTTAAGGTGTAGGGTATAAAAATGGCAAATGCTAATAGTGTGCTTACTAAAAATGTCTAGAAAACCTAAACCTTTTTTTGGTCTGGGATAAAATGGGTTAAGCTGCTCAAAAATAGAGTGAGGGAGAAACACCAATGGCCCCTATTGGGCGGCAATGGAGTAAATTTAGCAACACGAATTGGTTTTGTTCTCTTGCATTAACGAAATGTGAGAAGCAATATAGTGAAACCATTTGCACTTACAGCATGTAATTGTTGTTGTGTTTATTATTTTTTCCCGTCATTCATCTCCATATTTCATATTCAGCAGTCCTTTAATAATCTTGTTTGTCTTTTAAATCTATTTGTATCCCTATGGTATTTTTATGTACATAGTTTTATATTTAAAAATAACAGTTAATTAATTTTTTCTGTTTCCAAATAGTCATTGCATTGGGCCACTCCAAAAACTAAGGATCGTATGCTTCCTGAGCTTTCAACCTCATCATCAAATTCACCACAACGCCGTGCATCTGAAGGTGGAGCTGCACATTCTCACGGTAACCGTAAAAATGAATTGAGAAATGTTTCAGATGTGGCCAATAAGTTTCGCAACTACGAAATCTAAATACATTGCTTACATTTATTTAAAAGCAAAACGCGCTTTATCAGTGCATTTAAACGTGCATTTATCAGTTACCGCTGGTATTGAGGCATTGAATGAGCATTAAGGGTAAAATGGTTAAATAAATTTATTTAAAATTGTTCATATTCAAAAATAATATTTATATTCAAATTTTATTTATTTATTTTATATGTAATTAATTACTACAATAAGAGGACACTTTTAGACAAGTAACATAAAGAGCATGTCAAATATGTAATACAGCAGTATTTAAAATGAAAATAACAAATACAAATACATAAATATATTATATGTATAAATATTTCAGATTCATAAAAATCAAAAACTGTTAACAAAACAGTGTCGCAACGCGGTGTTTACCTTTTTATTCATTAACAATGTCGTGGAAACTTCCTGGGTGAAAAATAATCCGTACCAAGGAAAGATTAGTGTTCTGCTCTCTCTGTGATAATGACTATCATGTTAAATGTGCAGAATTTACTGGAAGAATTGCAGCCAAAATTTGTGTCGAAGGAGGATTAAGCTGGTCATGCAGTAAATGTAGGTCTCGTGACGTGGAAGTAATCCGAATTTTGGGTCAAGTGCGTCGTAGCTTTCGCGAAATTGAAACCGATCTTGAAATGAAATGACGACGTAATGAACTCCATCTCTCTCTCTGAGATACAATTGGACTCTGCATCTATGCATTGGCTGCTGTCGATGCCAAGCATTAAGTATCCGGGCTCGACGAAGAGTAGCTCACATCCATGGCCGAAGAACTTGTTAGAGTGTTTGACGGCGATTGGCTTCGTGGACGTGGCGGAGTTGTAATTGACAACTCGGGAGTAAATTTTGACAATTAATTTGAGAGAGGAATGGAACTCTTGTACTTCATAGCACTAAGCCAGAAATATGATTTTTAAAATACGTACAGCAGACCAAGGAGATAGTTGATAGTTTGATTCTCAAATATAGTCAACCTACCAAAAGTATTTTTAGCCAAAGTAGATGCTAAAACATGTTTTGTTGAATATTAACTGTTATTTAGTTTTAAATTGTACTTAATTATGATTTTAGTTCCATTGCTAATGAATTTTATATAAATGAATGAATTGTGAATTTATTTGTGTTTATCTAATTTTAATATAAATGAATGAATTATGAATATATTTGTGTTTAACTCATTTTTATTTAAATAAAATAAAAACCAAGAATTTAAAAAACAAGTAAGTTTAGACTACGTTTTAATATTTCCAAACCGCCAAGAAATCGTTAAATCCCTGACAGCTCTTAAATGTGTAAAATTGGACCAAATACATTTTTTGTATTCTCGGGAACACTTTGTGACTACGATACACCATAGCCTTGATCTCTTCTTCTCCCACTATTGGTTTGGGGAGATCGAATACTGTTATATGGCGTTATCGACATTTCTAGAAGGATTTTTTCTATATGAAGTTGACATCACGCCATAGTCAATTCAACAACGACTGCTTGTTGAGTACACGTTGGTATTCACGACGAAGAGAAAGCAAAGCGAAATAATAGTAATATAAGTGTAGGGTTATAGAACCCGAGTAAACGAAATCAGCAAATAAACAATTATAAATCCGTGCAAGTGTTTGAAATGCTACCAAAATACAATACAACAACTTATTTATTCAGCTTAGTTATTTGCTGTTATCAATAGTTTCACAAAATTTTGTTGGCTTTTTCCCACTAAACCATTAACCACAAATGAAGTAGTTGAAAAGATCGAAATCGTAGCAGACACGATTTTGGTTACCCGAATAGAATCGTGAACGGAGGTGCGTTCACCTCAAACCGATTTCGAACCTTTTGCGAAAATCGCGATATCAGGATACACTTTACAATGAATGGCGTTCCTCGAGGAAATGGTCAAGTTGAGCGCCTGCGCCTTGTACTGCCGGCGTTGACCAAATTATCCCTGGATGACCATGACAAATGGTATACTCACGTTAAACCTCTTCAGTGAATTCTCAACGCAATGTTCCAGCGTGCTATTGGAACTACTCCATTTGAACTATTGGTGGGGACCAGAATGAAAACAGGCCAAAACAGACGGATAATGAAAATAATAGATGAAGAACTTCAACATTTGTTAGTAGGGGTAGAACGGAAAGCAGTTTGGAGTTGGCCTTAAAGTTAGAGCCAAGTCCTTATAAGGTGGTAGCAATTAAAGGCTTCAATAGGTACAGGGTAGAAAGAGTGGGTGAGCATGAAGGTCCAAAATCAACCGATGTAAGCGCAGATAAGATGAAGAAATGGGCATCAGACGATCATGACACTGACTACACAGACGATGAGGAAGAAACTGGAGAGGCAGGAAAAGATAAGGATTTTACAGCCATATTCGATTCTTCAGATTCCGAAGAAGAGACAGAAATGGCCAAATGTGGACGAGTCAAATAGGTGAAACCACTAACCACCACTAACCACTTTACGGGCATAGAGCCAGGCAGCGCAGTGCTACGTTGGGCCAGAACCCCCTTATACACATTACTTCACTGGCCCATTTCATACATTCCATGAATTAATCAATCAACGAGAGTGATGCACGCATCGTGATGGAAAGTGTGGCATGGGCCGCTCCAGGCAGAGATCCAGGCAGTGGTCCAGTCTACGGATGAAGAGCTAGACAGCGCAGTCGCTACCTTGTCCTAGAACATACGCTACCTTGTTCTATACATACTACTACTTCGTGAGGGACTGACCGGTCCAGTTTTACCAAAAGGGGCCTACGTGAGCTAGAGTCGGCTTGCACGTTACCGTTCTTTAAAAATGCTTACAGCTTGTAGTTGTACACATAGTCTTACGGCCTCAAAATTAAAGTGGTCGTCATAACAACTTTACTCCATATATGTATATTGTAAAACTAAATATGCATAGTTCGAACTACTCCTACCTCCTAGCCTTTTTAACTATATTGTGTGGAATACTCTTATAAATAAATACAGGCACCCTATAATTATTTATGTCGAATTTTTATCACAAATATGGCGTCTATTTATCATTGTCTATTATCTACAAATATGTACATACATATATGTTTCTATGAGAGATTGTGCAATTAATTTTGTTTAACCAATTGATAAAGTTAAATACTACTTAGTATCCATCCGAAGAGAATAGTCATAGTTTCGATAAAGCTGTTATACTTTTATAATTCTTAAAATACTTATGTTCATAAAAATGAATTTACTTTCTATACTTATCATATTCAGCTTAATTCCTAACCAATTGTGGTGTCAAAAAAGTATTATTAATAACAAAAGCTTATCGACATCCATTGCCGGAATGGAATTTCTGCTAGAAATAGAGCAAAATTTAGTCAAAAATTTGGAGAGCTACGCCAATGCTCTGGAGAATAAACTGACTATATTACGTCGGTAGGCCCCTCTATTCCAAATAAGATATTTTTATTCTTCAATTTTGTTTTTAAATTCAACATTCATCTAAATTTCAGTGCCATCACGGAAATTTATTTTGAAATTAAAAAATATCAACTAGGCTCCGAGGAATATTTGGCGAATCCCCTAAATAGCTATTCGTTGATACGTAGAATGTGCAAAGATTGGTTACATTGGGAACGGTTTTTGCAACAAAAAATTGGCACAGGTATAATTTATTTATTCATAAAGTCTTTATTAAATAATTAATTCATCGAAGTTGAAGTCGATATGATAAGAAAATATAGATCGGAAGTAAGTAGCACAGATCTAGATGAAGCCGCTGCAGCAATATATCGCTTGCAGGTCACCTATGATCTGAAACCCAACGAAATGGCAGCTGGTCTACTTAATGGCAAACAATATGAGTAAGAAAAGAATAATTATAACATTTTTATTAGAAAATGTTCAATTTGATTTTCATCAGCGCAAAGTTTTCTGCATTCGATTCCTATTGTGTTGGTTATTATCTGTTCAAACAAGGATTAATGTACCCTGCTGGGTTCTGGTTGCATACCGCACTGCAACAGTTCCAAGAGGGTGATGTGTTCCTCGTGTTCAAATTTAATAAACTTAAAATATTTGAACTATATGCTGAAGTAATTTTGAGACAGAGTAAGTGAATTAATACACCTTCATACAGACATATGAATAAACACCTACCATAAGACATGGGCAATTAAGGTAATTAGCTTAACATATTCGTATTCGAACACGTCCTAATCGGGTTGTGATGATATTCTTTTTACCTTAAATGTTCTGCGGGCTTTTCGCCCACATTGCTATCAAGGATTTACGAATATGTCTCTAAGGATAGTAAACTCACGTTGGTTTTAGTTTTGGTAAACAACAAATCTTTTTTACGCAACTGGCACATCGGATAGCTATTTCGAAACTTGCCACAGTTTCTCATCAGCGATCAATTATTATGAATAATATAACACATTGACACGTAACTTAGAAGTAGCCCATTGTAAATACAACTCAAGTTTTGTTTTATGTAGTTGTCTTTGTAATTCTTTGTTTTTTCTTTTTTGTTCAAATGCTCTTTCAAAATCCATCCCAGTTGAAGACTGGGTGCGAATCCAGCACCGAATAATACATTTTTTGTAAGCAGACCCTCTTAACATTTTTGTATGTTTTAATATTATGGTAAAAAAATATTACCTCGAATACGAAGAGAAAATACCACTAATTAATAATTAAATGGCTCAACTAGGTTTAAACATAGAGAATTCTTTCTGTTCTGCAGCTTATGAATTAGATAATTTTTTAAAGAAAATCTATAACAATGGGCTAAGAAACATATTTTTAGAAGAACGGAGTACATGTTATGTTCCGCAGAATCTTCTCATTAACGTCTAATGTAACCTCAATTTTCATTATTTTGCAAGACACACAGATTCAAAAGCATTGAATTCGGTTGAACATTTAGAAAATACAAATTAGTTTTTGCTAATTATTTGAATCCACTTCAGATAGATACTCAGATGCTCTTGATATCACTAATATTGCTTTAAAACTTGAACCAAACAATACAAAATTGTTGCGAACCAAATCTTTGGCGAATATGGGAATTGATAGTCGAAGAACAACGCAAGCGGATAAACCGGTCAGTATTTTTTTGTTAATGTTACTTCTTTATAAACTGTGTAGCAAATTAATATACATAAGTATCATAAACTAACAAATAATAATTAAAAATACACTAACAATTAGGATATATCAAATATGGCCAGCCCGTATATACGTGGATGTCGTGGTGAATTCTCGAAACGTACTTCTCGCCTGCGGTGCTACCACAAAACGGCGACAACATCAAACGCTTTTCTAAAATTCGCACCGTTCAAAGTGGAGGAACTTTATTTAGATCCATACATAGTAATGTTTCATAACGTGCTCAGTGACACCGAAATAGCAGAGCTCAAGCGAATGGCGCGGCCCCAGTTGAAGCGTTCTACTGTATATCTCAAAAGGGAAAAACGTAATGCTTTCGTACATAGTAGATCTAGTCAGTTTTCATGGTTGGGCGATAACACCAACAACTTGACAAAACTGTTGAACCAGAGAATTTCTGAAATGGGTGGTTTCATTATGAACGGTTCTGAAATGTTACAA
Source organism: Myopa testacea (assembly GCA_949629155.1). NCBI lineage: Eukaryota > Metazoa > Arthropoda > Insecta > Diptera > Conopidae > Myopa > Myopa testacea. Next base: position 58,217,719 of record OX451345.1, read on the forward strand.
GTTATGAATTATGGTTTGGGCGGTCACTACGAAACTCATTTTGATTTCTTGAATATATCCCAGGTAAATGGTGGAAATTTTTGTCGTCCTATTTTAAAGAACATTTTAATTTTAGGATTCTGAAGTTACACGTTTGCATGGCGATCGCATAGCTACTGTGTTGTTTTATGTAAGCTGTAGTTGTTTAAAGTTTTTAACCTTGAATGGATATTATTTTCTTTAATTTTCTTTTTAGATGACGAATGTGGAACAAGGCGGCATGACAGTATTCCCAAATATTCAAATAGCTATTACTCCACGAAAGGGCTCCGCCGTTTTGTGGTACAATCTAAACAATAAAGGCGAAGGTGATTCGCGTACTTTACATGCTGCATGCCCGGTTATTTTCGGCTCCAAATGGGGTTATTTTCACTTCATTCGGTTAAGAACCTCAAATTTTAAATGAATTCTTTTTTTCAGTTACGAACAAATGGATACGTGAACGCAATCAATCGCTGTGCAGACGTTCTCATAATTGAGCCACATTTTTCAGACTTGTGTTATTTAATATATGGTATTATTAATTCTGATTCAGTGATTTGTCGAATGAGTATAAACGAGTTCGAAATTTCTATTAGGCAGGGAACATTTATAATACAAACAAGATAAAATAGTAATTATGTACTAGGAATCTTTCCATTTACACAAACTTCCGTTACTTAGGTCATTTCAAATTTGGAACTTAAAAACAGCAAAGATAAAAGTATTGTTGATTACAGTAAGAGTAAGTTACATAAGATTTCGATATGAGTTTGGTATTTAATTTTAATTTTAATTTCGGGTGTAGTCTTAAGGAATTTTAATACTTCCTTACACTCCCCCCTTTCTTCCAGGTGGGGCCAGATGGTGCTTTGTGTCGTTTTCAGCATGATGGTGTGGCCCGCACACCGGAACTGGATCCTCTGCCGCTTTCATACATGTCATTATGTGTCATTATTTGGTACCGTTGCTGTGTTGCTTCAACTATTTCTCGGCTAATCGCCGAGCCTGCTGAACCCTCAAGCTCTTCCAGATCGCGGAATCGTATCGGTCCGGGAGTGTCGCATTCCTCTACCACCCGGTTGGACTGCTTTGGTGGTGAGAGTTCTGCCGTAGCTTCAGTCGATAAGTGCTTGTTGATTTCGGCACATAGATCATCATAGTAGTTGCCGCTCAATTGGTCGAACTAGTTGGGCGGTTGGGCTGGCTCTGGGCTGCTTGGCACTGTCTTGTGTGGTTCCGCACGCGTGGACTCCTCGAATTCGAGGACGGGGTACTCCCCGTGTGCGCTCCCTAGCTCGGCGGCCAGCTTCCGCATCGTGGCTGGGACTTGATTCCTGCCTACCTCTTCCCTCGAAAACCACGCCTCCTTGCCCAAGAATCCGTCTCGGTAGTTGTCTAGAGGACCGGTGAAAAACTGCTCGGCATATGGAAGGAGGAAGACTTTACAATCCGTCCCGTTATGTTGTTGGGGCACTTTTGGCACGTACAGCGGCAGGTCGCTTGCATCGAACAGTCGGGTTTTTCCGTCAGGCCTGCGTGCCTAATATTCGTATCCGGGACCGGACTTAGGGAGTCGAATTGTGGGATACATGGCACCCTTGCGCCCCATGTACCATCTGGCTTCGGTTTGTCCATCATCTAGGACCCGGTTTCTCCCTCGAAGCACACGATACTTGGTACTTTGCTGCCCTCTTTACGTTTCTCTTCCTGATATAAAAAACTTCTCGAAGATGGTTTCCCTTGTAGTCCGTACTGTGTGGCGCGGTTCCTGTTCCCAAGGTGGTCGGGTTTCTCGACCCTGGGTGAGGAAGGCCTGGGGTGAACCCGGTTGTGTCTGATGATGGAGTGAACCCGGTTGTATTGATGGCCAACGAGATTTCTGGGATGAATTCGTGCCATTTTGTTTGGTTGTTGTCTGTTACCTGTGCCAAAACCCGATTCACGTTACTGTTTGATCTTTCCGTAGGGTTTTCCGAAGGGGTATACGGTGCGGTGAACTGTTGGCGAACCACCAAATCCTGAAGGAACCGTTGGAATGGTCTGCAGTTGAACTTGATAGCATGAGGACTGTGTGAGGTTCGTGATGAGTACTTTTGGGACTCCATATCTTGCCAAGATTCTTTCTCGGAAAGCTTTCTTCCGGTTTTCCGTAGTAGCAAAGGTACTATTCGTCCATCCATTTTTAAAATTTATCTAAGAAAACAAGAATCATTGTATTGCCATAATTTGACCGTGGTATAACGGTCCAACGAAGTCAGCACAGATGATGGACCAGGGATCCTCGGGTATTTGTGTAAGCATTTTCCCTGCCATTTTGTCTTGTACTGATTTGTATCGCTTACATGACTCGCAACATTGCACATAATTTCTTATATCTCTGGACATACCTAGCCAATAGTACTTATTAGTGATCCTTGATACAGTTTTTCGAATTCCAGGATGACCAGCACTCAGGTCGTCGTGGTTTTCTTTCATTACTCGTTTTCGAAGATTGTTTGGCACGCAGAGTTTCCATGCAGCAATTCTCATCATTGAAGTGATGTCGATACAGCATTCCGTTCTCGTAATAACATAATCTGAGAATTTCCCTAGGGTTCTTCGTTATATCTGCCATCCTTGCTTCGATTCAGAGACATTTTTCTTAGGTTGTTATAACTTTTCCTAGTTTTTCGACTGGCTGTCTCGAGTGTGCTTCTGCAACTACGTTCCACTTACCTCGCCAGTATTTTACGTCGAAGGTGTACTGCTGCAGTTCGAGTAGCCATTTGGCTAGCCTGTCTGAAGATTTTTCCAAGGAGCTCAGTGAGAGATTCTCCGTGATGATACTAAATCGATAGCCTTTGCATTAATAGATATTGTCGCATTTTCCTAATGCCCCATACTATTGCCAGACGCTCTTTCTCCGCCGCAGAGTACTTTTGCTCCACCTTGTTCAAGTGACGACTGGCGTATGCGATGACCCACTCTCCTTCCTGGCTTTCTTGGGTAACCACTACTCCTAACCCATAATTACTTACATCTTTCTGCAACGTGAACCTTTTGAGGAAATCGGAACATGCCAACTGATGCTTCCGTGAGTTTCTTCTTCAGCGTAGAGATACATACTTTATAGATGCATACATATATGTATATACTTTAAGTCTTCTTTGAAACGGTGAAGGATGTGTATTGCCAGCTGCCTCGACTCATTGTCATCTGCCAGTATCTATTCTTCAGGTATCTATTTTTCAGATGCATACATATATGTATACACTTTAAGTCTTCTTTGAAATGGTGAAGGATGTGTATTGCCAGCTGCCTCGACTCATTGTCATCTGCCAGTATCTATTCTTCAGGTCAAGGCTACTGATAAACTAAGCGTCACGTACCCGATCCAAGATGTACAATACATCTGAAGAAGTAGCTATTCATCGGGAACAGATCGCACATTCAATTGTCGATAATCAATACATAGAGGCCACTTTCCATTTTTGTTCTTTACCAGGACGATAGGCATACTGTAGGGCCTGTGCGAGGGTTCGATGAAGCCCTTTTCTAAAAAGTTCACAAAGGGTTTCCAAGGCCTCAAATTTTTGTAGTTCCTCTTCAAAAAATTTTGTATGACCTGTTGTTCATTTTACTTATCGTCCTCCTTCCCCTGTGTACCTTCGTTGTTTGAGCATTCGCCGCTGTGGCCCTTTCCTGCGTTCTGTATCCGTGCGACTTTATGCTTGTCTGGGTCTTCGTCGTCTGAAGGGAGATTGATGCCTGTTGCTCATTTGGAGTCTCAGTCGCTTGAGCACCTAAAGTGATAGTTTCAGCTCCACAGCTAATCAATGCTGCCATTTTCTTCAGGAAATCCATCCCTAGCATTATGTGCTCAATGGCGTCCCTGAGTATCAGCAACGGCATCCTTCATTCTGCCGTTCCTAACCGAATAACTACATCTGCGGCTTGTTCAATTTTCCGGGGCGTGTCATCCGTCATCTTGACGCCGGCATCTACGTTTACCAGTCGTCCATCGGCTGTAATTTCTCTGACGATTAGTTTACTGATGAAGCTTCTCGAGGCTCCAGTATCAATAGACGCGGAGACGAGCTCTATTCCCAACGCCACTTTTGCAAAGATTCTATCCGGGCTGTATTTTAAGCAGTTGGTAGGGTACGAGGAGAACTTTAATTTCACGGCTCCAACAGCCCTCGTCTCTGTTGGATACCCTCTGTGTTTCTCGGGTTTTTCTTGCAACAATCAATTGTTCTCACCGCTTGTTTTCCACATTTCAGATCTTCAAAATATCTTGAAGACAAAAAGAACTTCATGCAATACCCTTTAAGGATTTACGAATGGGCCAACCTCGATTGTTGTTTCTGAACCAGCAGAGGGCCTTCAACAGCTCGGTCATGGTAATAAATTCTTAGGTAGCTCGTATGCCTCGGCGAGTTCTTCTATCCTTTCTATGAAAGGAGTAGGGTCCTTCCCACCATCATACCGACAAGACCACTTACTAGTCCTGATTTATACGTAAGTGGTCTTGTAGGTATGATGGTGGGAAGGACCCTACTACCATCATAGAAAGGGTACAAGAGCTCGCCGAGCCATACGACCTACCTAAGAATTTATTACCCTGAACCATGACCAAGCTGTTGAAGGTAGAAAAACGGAGTGCTTTACGCATCTGCGCTTTCCACCCATTGTAGCACTAGAAGAGAAGGAAATGTTAATATAAGGTGTTTTTCTTATTGATTATTATTAATCAAAAAGTACAATAAATCACTTATCTTATTGTATTTCTTTCCAAGTATCAGCAGAACTCTGGTATTATAATCTGACGCCCAATCTGTTAAAAGTCTAATTTGTTTGATGAAAATAAATTCACCCTTAATAAACACAGTTGGTGAATTTACTGTAGGAAAATGGTAGGTGCAAACGGAAGTTTGACCCACCAGTGCATCAACGATGTATAACAATACATAATTTTGAAAAATATTAAAGAACAAATGAAACAATATAAATGCGAACATTCTGGAGTTATTAACCGTAGTTTTTTTGTGAAAAGGCGAACAACTATACATTTACAACAAAAAATTAGCACAACGCTTTCATTATACAAAATAAATATGAGAAATAAACCAATATGCGGTAAAATATGAAAACATATTGTTATTATAGAAGCATTGTATTATTTATTATCATTATAAGGAACGCAGTTATGTTTTATATTTTGCACATTTAAAAAATATAATATTTTTAATCATTTGTTTTGACGTTTCGAAAACGAGTCCCCGCAAAACCGATTTTGCATGCGTTCATGCGATCAATTTATTTTCCGCGAAGTACAAATTCTTTGCAGCGAAGTACAAATTGTTTGCACCAAATCACAATTTTTTATCCTAGTGTTAGTGAAATTGTCAATGTGTTTTGTGACGAATTCCAAGTAACCTATGTATGTATCTCTGGCGTGTTCATCTCTGGCGTAACCACGGCCTAATTAATTGAAAACACTGGATTAGTTATGTATATTCCTACTTACGTGTAACTACCAAAACTGCAGCTTAATCTCTATACAATCGCTTTAAAAAATATTATGTAATACGACTATTGTTCTACTGGATATTTCAAATCCATTCCAAACAAAATTTTAATAAAAAATATTTCCTTAAAATAAGGTACTATTTGCATAATAGAGTAAAAAATCGGTTTTTCTAAAAATAAAACCACAAAAAAGTGAATAGAAGTTTAAAAATTACAACCATATCTACGTACATAATTCCTACAAGCAAAAGCTCTAATAATTAAGAAGTTACACAGAAGAAGAAGCTAAATAAAATATAATTTGCTTAATCTAATGCATTCCAAATGATCTCATGTTGATTGGGTTAGGCCGTGGTCACACGTCACTCTTTTTAGATAATCACAAAGGACATTTTAGCGAAATTGCGACAGCGCAAAAAAGTGCGAGAGATAGGTTGAATATGACACCCTCAAATATCTCTAGACACGTAAGTGGTGAAAGATGAAACTGTGTTTCAGTGCAAAAAAAAAACAACGAAGCATACGCTTTAGGAGTTAATAATAGTACGGAGGTTGACCTAGTGTATGAAAAAATGGAGTAAAAAGTGGTTTGTATGCGAAAGTGAGGTTATAATATTTAGGATAAAATCTATTTTGGAGCAAATCACTAGATTTTTTATAAAAATTTTTCATTTTCTCAGTATAGCGCAGTATAAATTCTTTTTTGGTATTCACACCAGCACAGCTGCAGTGTAATATACCAGAGAAGAAAATAAAGTAGTACGTGAAGTGAGGTTTTTTGTAAACTTTAAAAAGATAGGTATAGAAACCAAATAACATCTAGTTTCTTGTTTTCCACAATTATGTATAAGCTTAATTACATATTTTACCTACAAAAAAAGAATTACTGGGAAAAAAAACTATGGGGAGATTTTAAGATTGCTTTTTAACCCCACATATGTGCGATTTTCGAAAAAATTTTGGCTTAAATGTGTTTTACGACACAATTCCAAAATAATTAATGGCATTGGAAAAAAAATAATAAAAATTTTAATATGCGTTTTTCTCGAAAAGTATAAGGATTTTGATAAAATGTTATATAACGTAAATTAAATACATGTATATTATGTATTAAATACCTGTGGAATGGTGCTCAGAACTATATGTACTATAGTTTAAGAGATATTGCTCCGAACGTTTCATGTTTCAAACTCCGAACCCATACGAGAGCAGGAAAACCCGATTTTGTTGTCGGAGTCTCCGTACAAAACAACATTGGACTTCCGGACCTAAAATGAAATTTTATATTTTTAGTTTTATATTTTCCATTCATTTATTTACATATTTGTAAGTATAATGTATAATTAACCCACATATTTATCGCAATACTAAGAAAGTAAAGGCTTTTGATTTCGACGAATGGTTTTTTATCAGTCCAGGATCGGATCTTAGGAGAAAACGCATTTTTAAAATCACAATCGCGTGAGTATGTAAGCACTTTTTTCAATTTTACTACTGTAAATTAAAAATCATTTTCCTAATTTTTCGTCTAAATTTTATCAGCTACGCATTAAAATAGAATTTTTAGGCCAATTTTGTGCCTAAATTTAAATAAAAGTATTTCACTATTATGATCGCGCTTAAATAGGTCTAAAATACGTTATTGTGATCTTAAAAATGCGTTTTCTTCTAAGATCCTGGACGGATTCTCATGGAAAAAACATGCGTCGAAAGCTAACAGGCTTTACTTTTTTATTATTGGGATACTTATATACGTTTATCATACATACTTAGAAAAAAAAATTAGTGGAAAAATAGTACTAAAAATCGAAAATTTCATTTTTCTTAAAAACGAAACGGTATTCGGGATAATATTTTTTGACATAAATGACAGATAATTTTATTACCTTTCCAACAATATCAATAACATATAGGTATCTTGTAAAGTTTAGGATATACTGGTCTGAAATTTTTAAACTTCAAAGGGCTAGAACTCCGGAACTATATGAGAGCAATAAAAATTGTTGTTGCTTTTGGGATCAGCGCCAAAGACAACAGCAATAACAACACAATTGGTTAGGTCGACAAGCGTTTTATTTAATCCATTTTCTGAATAGTGTATCCAGAAAAAATTTCAGAAAAACCTAAAATTTGCTGTTCGAATAATCGATCGCTGGTAGGAAATGGGTTAAGCACTATTATTTCAATATGTAAAAGTGAATATTAACAATAATCACCAGTGTTGTGACCCAAATGCTTGGTGTAGGCTACAACGAGTTTTCGTGTCCGATCTTAAAGGTACGGTCAGACCGCCAATTTACGCTATGTTGGGCGAAGATTTTCGCGATGGAGGTCACACAGAGCGCGGAATCGACAAGTCATCTCTGTGTAGGTGTGAACAGTAGAATGCCGTATTGGTAGATAGGATTTCATTATTATGGGATTTGACACTTTCCCTAGGGATTTTTTTATTTGTTGTGAAATTTTCCTATTTTCAATGTTTGTATTTGATGTTAAATATTGAAATTTGTTTTAAATGTGAAGAATTAGATTAATTGTATATATCCACGACTTAATAATTGAAAATAATAAATTAAATTGGTATAAATTTAACAACGAAAACGAAGTTAACATTGTAACAACTGGCAACACAATAAATTGTAGTGCTGAGCATTTTCATACTGACACACTTACAATACACAAAAATTAGTACAAAATTCTGTAACATTTTTCATCGCGCTACTTGGCGAAAATATCAACGTCGCGAAAGTAAACGTATCTGTCTGATATGCCTCATATGAACTAGTGTAATACAATGCTGAAAGCCCCACGCTTCGCACGACATAGTGAAAATTCGCGTTCTGTCTGACGTCCACTTAAAGCGTGACGTTGAAAACGAAAACTCTCTTACGCATAAAACAAAAAACGCATGGGATCTACCCGGAATCGCACCCAACAACAACAAAATCATCTGCCCCGCCTTGGTTTTTGAGTTACAGCCCTTTGAAATTTGGACTTAGGTTCCTTATACCTCCTTAACTACAGAAGATATCGAGTATAGATATATACCATTAGAAAGTTAAGTTAAATACCTTTAATTTATGTAAGATTTTATCGAAAAATGCATACTTTTGAAGAAACGCGATTTTAATATTTTTGCTACTTTTTCCGCCCCATTAATAAAGTAAAATATATAATTAACCGACATAATTTTGTGCACAATAATAAATTAGATGTCATTAGCTTTTCACAGCTACTTTTTTCGCCATAATCGGTGCAGGACTTTAGGAGAAAGTCATTATCTGAGCTTTATAAAGGTATATATCTATACCGTATATCTTCTATAGTTAAGGAGATGTAGGGAAACTAATTTTGGGTTGCAAAGGGCTATAACTCAGAAACCGGGGGGGCAGAAGATGACTTTTTTAATGTTGGGGGTCTCTATCACAAGCAACAACAACACGATTAACGATTCCGGGAAAATCCCATCTGTTCCCGATAGGCTGTGATTACGCTATCGAGAATGTTCGGTGTTTCTCGATGTTTTTCAAAAATAGATATGTTTTTTACGATGTTTTTCAAATGTTTTCAATACAAATGTTTTGTCAAAAATAGATATTTTCTTGACATTCAGCATACTAAGCAACTAAGAAAACGTGCAATTTCTGCTGTAGTTTTCGACGTGATGGAAGTCCAAGTGTCTGTTTTAATTGAAAAGGTGTTTAACATGTGCAAAAGTTGTTGTATTTTGGAATGATAGGGATATTTGGAAAACGTGCTCGAAGTGTTTGGTGCAGGTAACATCGAGTTTACGTGCTCGTTGTGAGATCGTGGTGTTGAGAACGGAAAAAATCCTATTCTCTTTTTTACACACAAGGCTCATAACGATGCATGCATCAATTACGCTGATACACAATGGTCTGTGATACACGTGGCATCATTCTGCGTGTCTCAAATAAAGCTTTAAAGTTGCTCAGTTCCACACGACAATATTATGCATGACTCAAATTCGTGTACGTGCAAGCGGTTGAGAGTGCGTTTGTAACGCTTTCATTTCAACGAAAGCACTGTACGGAGTGATTGATTTGACGTGTCAGTAGCAGCAGCAATGTTGTCGTTTACGTACTGTCTGTCTACCGTTCTATTATTTTCTGTAATGACCTTCAACTGTTTTTTACATGATCGCCTCCTTTTTTACTGGAATTTCCAAGTTGTAAAAATTAACAACGGGCAAAAGGCTTAGGATATGTAAAAAATAGAAAGAGAGCAAGAGAGGTCGCGACCTTTTTTGTATTTTGTTTTTTACAAATCCTAATCTTAATTTTATAAATCCTAATAATCCTAAAAAACGTTTCACCCTTTTTTCTATATTTCCAAGAAAATTCGTTGATTATGGGTAAGTATTTTGGTCAGTTTTTTTTTAAAAAACAGTGATGAGGGTATATTCACTTTGTGCTTCCGTTTGTTAATCGAATTCGTCTCCAGAACTATTAATTAATTTAAATTTGGCAAACAAACAGATGTTAATTGTACCAAATTTAGTAAAGCCTTTCATGTAGTCAATCATAAGTTACTTGTCAAGCTGCATTTGTTTGGTTTCCTTGAAATTTGTAAACAGTGGTTATCTTCTTACCTTCAGCATAGGTAACATCAACGAGATTTGTTATTACATCTGGTATTCCACAAGGAAGTCATCTGGGGCCATTGCTTTTTCAAATATTTATAAATTATATTCCAACCGTAATACAAAATGCTAATGTGTTAATGTTTGCTGATGACGTTAAATTGTTTCTATCGTTTAAACACGAATCAGAGTCAATGCTTTTAAAGTCTGATCTGATCAACATAATTCGATGGTGTAGCATAATATGCATGACTTTGAATTTAAATAAGTGTAAGCAAATGACATTCTCTCGTTCACGTTCCGTGAATTTGGATTATACTATTAATAATTATTGGATAAACTAGAATCGGTCAATGATCTTAGAGTTTTATTGGACCGCAAGCTCCGCTTCCATATGCATATAAACTACGTATCCAGCAGAAGTAGTAGTATGCTAGGTTTTGTTAAACGATGGGCAAAAGAATTTAAGGAGCCTTATACGACAAAGCTTTTATATATACCACACTAGATTGTCCGATCCTGGAGTATGCCTCACCAGTTTGGAGCCCAAATTACGCCTGCTATATTTCCGAAATTTCCTAACAACGCAAGACCGGGATCTAGCTTAGTATACATATTTCATTCCGTTTCGTAGCGTTATGACTTTTCTTTCACATCTCCAAGTCCAGGACTTTGACAGCGGTCGTTTCAAACCGCCGTTCACCGTAGTCACCTCGGCTGAATGTGCTACCCAGTCAGATCCATAAGTAAGCATTATAACGCGGCCTCTCCTCCACTTATATCTGGGGAGCATATTATCGATCACCATAACGAGAGATCCCTCGCTCAAGAATTGTGTCGGCAAACACCATTTCGTACGACGCGTCAAATCGGGAAGATATTCTTTTATCCATCGATGCCACACACGGTTTTTAAGGTTCTGTAGCACCTTCCATCTGCTTCCTCATAAAGTCGAACCTCGCTTCTGGTGGAGCTGGCGTTTGTGTTGACTCTTCCGGTGTAACTGTTAGATGTGTTAATGGTCTGGAATTTTAAAGTGAAATATAGGGATTTCTTCACCGACTGTATCAAGCTTTCCCCTGTACCACCTGCACTCTTGTCTGCCGGAGTATTAAATTTCCACTTTACACCCAAGGGGGCCAAACCCGCTGTCATTTTGTCATGGTCGATGAGATCTCTGTATCCCGGTAATTCCTTTGGAATTCCGACGAAGTTAGTTCGTTGTCCCTTCGTATAACCAACGGCACTGGTTGGCAATGTTATAGGCTGACGCGTTTCCTTTGGTAAATACCTAGCCCTTTCAATTATGCCGTTTATTCGCAGCACATCGTTAAATTCCAAAAATTGGTTGAGAGTGACTAGCGCGCTGTCTTTACCAATGACATCATCGCCTTCTAATCTGACGATCTCAGTACCACACGTTGACCGCTGCACCCAACGACATAAATAGTTCTCCGCCTTAAATTCCTCTTCAGCGGTGAGCTTCCTGTGTCTTAATCTCGCCCTCAGGTTATATGCATAGCGAGTAACCAGACCGTTTGTATCTACTGAAATTGGAAAATCGATGAATATTTGGTATATGTCGTATTTGCGTGTATGTCGTATTTTGGTCTTATCGCATCATCACTCTACGGACACCATTTCCATTCATCTACGTCGCTTTATTTCAATATTTCCGCTACCCTGCTTGCCACATGTTGATTGTAATTGAGGTGATAGCATCGAATCCATCGTATCACGGTATATTAATCCGACCAAAAGAATCGTTTTCCAACGCTGCCCGTGTGATATTTCTCGATGACGTCTTGATGGTCGTCGCTGCTTGCAACTCCAATTTGGGCGTGGAATGGAAACGTAGCGGTGCACAACTAGTCTTCACGCACACGAAAGCGATCTTGACTTGACCCTCCACTTCCGCTCTCCAATAACCGATTGTAGCCATCGGGTACTCACTAGCGTCGACGAAGACATGCAATTCCAGATCAACTCTCTCAAATTTCGAAAAATAGCAGCGTGGTATTCTGAAGTCCTTCAAACTGGGCAACTCCTTTAGCCATTGTTTCCATAGTTCATAACCTTTTTTCAGGTAATGATCGATATTGTTGCGATAATTCTGCTCGAAGTCTTTGTTTTCGCCATTTTCTCCTTCATTAGTTCCTAGCCCCACTTCATAGCGTTTGCCAAGTCTTCGTCTTCAAGATGACTAACGCCCGCTCGTCGTTTTTTGATAACAACGGCTTTTTGGTGTATTCACACCAAATGATTTGTTTCCTAAATACTCCTGCATCATTTCCTGCTTTTCTCTCAATACTGCTGGTGAGCTGTCAACACAAAGCGCCCGCTGCACCTCCATATTTTCGCCAAGTGATTTGTGGTCCATATACCACTAATCCTAACTTGGTTTTGACGCCTATTGGACCATTACCCTTCTTTGGCGCTTGAACGGAAGTAGGCAAATGCGAATAAGCTAAGCTCAATACTAATTTAGGTTAAACGTCGTCATACTCGAACAGCGGTAATCTAGTGAGATGTTCATTACTACCATCGGCCATCAACTCGCCCCACTTCAGCGTCTGCTTTGGTAGCGACAAATTCGCCGAAATGTAGACATCCCCAATATTGTGGATTTTTTTGTTATCTCCCACACCATTGATGGAACTCTAAAAAAAATAAGACTTTCATTTGCGTCTCCGAAGCTTCTAGTATGCAGACAGAGACCACCGTTCCCTGCAATTTTTGCCTTTACACATGGGACTACACTGTTTTCATATGAAGGACGAAAAAATAAATGCATAGTACTTCTCAGCACTTTTCATCACCAAACAAATCTAGTTGAACATCATTCGGGAAAATTACCCGAGATCGTAAAATATTACAATCACACAAAAGGTCTTTGTATTATTACATTATAATATATATGTTTTTATTTTTTTACTTTATTTATCGTATTTTATAAAAATTTAGGTTGAGTGGATGTTGCTGACGAAATGATCTCGGATTACAGTGCAAAAAGAATGACAAACTGATGGCCTGTTGTCTTGTATGGCGCAATCGATCCCAAACCCACCAGGAAAACAAAAACAAGTTCAGAGGACATTTCCTGGAAAATTTGTTTCAAATTTGATAAAATCAAATACCAAGGAGCAGTACGTACAGGCTCTAAAAAAGATGACAAATGCGATGTAGCTTTCACTAACTGTTAAAAATTCATTTGTAGGAAGCATAGAGCCACACTTCGCATTGAATTTGCAAATATGGATTTAGATTAGATAGTATTACCAAATATGGATATGATAATAAGTAAATGTAAAAATAGTATATGTACATATGTATGTATGTACAAATAAAAAACATAAATATTTTAATAGCTAAATATTCAATTAATTTAATATGGGTACAAATAGAGCCAAAAACACTTTTTAAGTGTCTTTGTTTTTAAACATAGCCGGGTGAAGATATATTTTGCCCTTTGCATAATTTATATACCAAACAGCTAAGTAAAAATAAAATTATAAAGAAGGTGTGTTGACAAGTTTCCGTGTTATCCTGTTCCCTTGGAGAAATAGGACCAAGATCAGTGGCGACCGGAATGCAGCTAATATCAGCTGTGGTGAAGATACTTAGAATAGAAAACCTAGAGTTTTAATATATTAATTGGGTAAAAGTGGCGTTCGGCCACATCTACTAACAGAAATACATAAATACAGAATTAGAAGCAGACAAGACTGCAGCCAATTTTGTTATAATAATATTTTATTGGAGTATTGTAATAATAAGACGAAGACAAAACAAAGACAGAGACAACATTGTATAAAAATATACATTAAAAGCAAATAACTCACATTTATCTTTACTTCCAATATATAGTTTTGGAGATCCAAAATATAAGTTTACTTTCCCATCTTGTACTGAAATCAAGGAATTAATATACATCAGTATGAAAGGAGACGGTTTGGCTCAAATGGTTGTTTGGAGCCTTTTTTGTTGCAGCTTTCTACGTGTGTGTGCATATCAAATAGGTGTTGGCCGCGCTGATGTAACGGGTCCCCCAGTGGAAATAAATTTTGTACGTACGCTTATGTTTTATCACGTATGTATGATATATCAACTAAATGTTTTCTCAGATGGGTTACGGCAGCCTAAAACAAACTGGTCGGGGTTTGCATTTGCGTCAATTCGCAAGAGCTTTTGTGGTGCAGGATACTGATCAGAGTCGTGTTTCATTTGTCTCGGTAGATGCTGGAATGATGGGCTATGGAGTGAAACGTGAGGTCAGTAAGAGCACGTGATATATAACAAAAACTATAAGACTGGAAATTCCTCTTATTTCGTATCCAAAAAATGTCCATTCGCGTGGTCACATACATACGTGGCGGTTTCGAAGATTTCTTAGCGATTCGGAAATATTTAAAACTATACGTTAAGTCTTAAGTAATACGTAAGACAATCTTAAGTCTTCAAGTATTTTAGCCGTAGTAAAACGATGACTAAATCCAGACTGAAGTGGGTTCAACAAATTCTTTGCAGCAAGAAAGATATTTGATAAAAATTGAATTTTTACAAGAAGAAAGATTGTCAAAAAGACGAATTTTGATATCCACGAGCTTTCTTATTTCTATTGTATTCAATTTTATTTTATTAAAACTCTTATTTAAGTATAATAATTTTTTAATGTGCAAGTAGTACAACTCTTGGCTTTGGGTTTTATTAAGTGTGATATTTCCTTTCTGTTCAATAAATCACTAAAAACACAATTATGTATGGTTTTTTCGTTTTACACGGTTTTCCATACAATCGTTTTCGACTTACACGGTTTTATGATGAATCTATTTACTGGGTAAAAAGGGGATATGTGTATTCCTTGTTGAGACTCAGTATTTTAGTATCATATTTAGTAGTATTATAAAGGGTTTTCCAATAAGAGGTGTAATTTTGATATTCAAAGAAAAATGCCATTTTTTGAGATAAATTATCGCATGTTTATTTCGTAATAAAGAGGAAGGTATGCCGTTAATAATGAAAAACAACATCAGCCAAATCGCCACCACGACCACGCTTACAGGACCATATCCTTTTCAGGAAATTTTCCATAACCAAATCGCAAAGTGGCTGCCCTATGTCCTCGATAGCCTCACGAATTCCATCTTTGAGGTCTTGAATCGACGCTGGGCTGTTGGCGTAGACCTTATCTTTCACGTGGCCCCAAAGGAACAAGTCGCAAGGTGTTAAATCACAAGATCACGGTGGCCAATTGTGATCACCTCTTCGAAAGATAACACGGTCAGGAAACTTTTCCCGTAAAAGATCAATGGTTTCGTTGCTTGTGTGGCACTTAGCGCTGTCTTGTTGAAAGTAAACGTTGTCCAGATCAATACCATCTAAAATACGGTGTAATGACCTTTGTGGAATACCCAATTCCAAAGAACGACGAGTAATGGACAAACCTGGGTTATCTTCAACACTTTGGGCTACAGCAGCAATATTCTCAGTTGTTCTTGAGCGACGTGCACGGGTTTTATTCTTCACATCACTAACTTGTCCCAACAGCTCGAATTTTTCCACCAATTTCTGTATTGCGGTCCGACAAGGTGCTTCACGACGACCCAAAAATGCTTTAGTTTTGCGAACTGTGACTGCAAAATTTTCACCATTTTTGTAGTGCATTTTAATAATTTCAATACGTTATTGCAGCGTGTATCGTTCCAGTTTTAGTAATGGCGTAGTTTCTACTTGTCAAATGTCAAAAATAACAGCTCCAAAAGTAACAGCTACCGAAATAGCGGGCTATTCAAAATTACACCTCTTATTGGAGAACCCTTTATGACAAATCACGGTTGTCGAACGAACTGTATTTGCGTACGAACTATTATTTTGCCGCCACTCTTATATTATATTATTGCATATATTACTGATATAATAATATATTATATTGTATACCCTGAGATCTTCCACCTTTTACATTAACTTAACTTTATCTAATGTTTAGAGTGGGTAAAGGATAAAAATGATAGATGTTACTGTAGTTAATTATTTATGGTTTTTCTTCATTTTTAAGATTTACAATAGCTTTCTTACAATATAGAATTAAGTACATACTTAGTTATGTTAAAATATTTTGTAGGTGATGAAACGCTTACAAGCTCGTTACGGTGATATTTATCGCAATGACAACGTCGTGATAAGTGGAACACATACTCATTCGGGTCCAGGTGGATTTTTAATGCATCTGCTGTATGATATTTCCATTTTAGGCTTTGTGCCGCAGACCTTTGAAGCTTTGGCTCAGGGAATTTTTTTGGTAAGTTTGAGAAATCTCAATCACAGCAATATGCTAAAAATATACCACTTCAGAGTATCAAGCGCGCAACAGACAATATGGTGGAGGGCAAAATCTTCTCATCGAAAACGGTTGTGCTGAACGTTAACATCAATCGTTCACCCACCTCGTATCTGCGGAATCCCGTTGAAGAACGAGCTCAGTATGAACACGATGTCGATAAGGAACTTACACAGCTACGTTTCATCGATCTGGAGAATAATCTTTTAGGTGCTTTTAATTGGTACGCAGTGCATCCAACTTCTATGAACAACACCAATCATTTGGTGTCCAGTGACAATGTTGGTTACGCTTCGCTACTTTTGGAGAAGGAGTATAATGCCAACAAAGTACCAGGAAAAGTAGGAATTTGACTATTTTAAAAAATAAATAAATTAATTAAATGACTGCTCAGGGTAAATTTGTGGGAGCCTTTTGTTCGGCAAACCTAGGTGACGTATCTCCAAATATAATGGGTGCAAAGTGCACTATAAGCGGCAATGCATGTGATATACTAACATCCAGGTGCCCAAAAAAGGAAGGTGAATGTATTGCTTCTGGCCCCGGACATGATATGTTTGAGAGCACTAAAATCATAGCAGAAAGATTAGCTCAAGGAGCACTGGTAAACCAACTGAAATTTCAATAATTTATCGAGTTTGTCATTATATAAGTTTTTGGTGTTTTATCGTAAAGCGCCTGTTAAATGAACAGAGCCATGAATCCACAAACCATGAGTTAACTGGTAATGTAGCTTTTATACACCAGTTTATTGATATGCCCAACTATAACGGAAGCACGTACAATCCACTGACTCGAAAAATAGAAAAAATACGCAGCTGTCAACCAGCGATGGGTTACAGTTTTGCGGCCGGCACCACAGATGGACCTGGTGCATTCAGTTTTGAGCAGGGCACCACGACTGGGAACGCCATGTGGAATGCTGTACGTGATTTCATTGTACCACCCACGGAGGACGACGTCAGCTGTCACGCACCAAAGCCGATTCTTTTAGCTACTGGACGGGTAGGTATAGACAAATAGAGTGTAAACCACTTTCGTTAATATATATGGAAATATATTGCGTTGTTGGCAATATTTTAATATTTTTCCATATGTTTCGTTTCTGTGTTTTGTTTAACGTCTCAAACGTCAAAAATTAACGTCTCAATGCTACCATTGCGAACTATCATCAATGTTGTTTGTGGTGCTGATTATAACAACAAGAACTTTTCTTTTTGGCCACGCTCACTTTATGAGTTATAGCTGCTTGAAATTTCAGAGCTTTTATCTCAACTTTAAAAGATATCCCTATCGTTCGTTTTTCATAAGAGCTGAGCTTGAGAGTTGATATCTCTGACACTTGACTATGACGGTTTTTATGTTTTTTCTTATCATGAAGATACATCATTACTCTTTCAAACTCATAGTGCTAATCGTAGATCCTTGTTGAATCTTCTGATATAGAGTAGCTTTCATAAGACTATGGAAAGGTAAAAAATGCTGGTAATTTTCTAACATGAGTTTTGTCGCGGAACTAATGCATCGCAGGCGGCTCGAAACAGCAATGAAGTGTTTAGGGAAGATGCAGTTAATCGTCGGACCTTACGTCGTTGCTTTGATAAGTTTCGTTCTGGTGATTCTATCCTTGCAAATGAACCACTTGGAAAACCAGCGAGTAGGTTGTATAATGATAACCTGAAAGCTGTAATGGAAGCAGATACTTCTCAAACTACGCGTGAACTAGCAGCAGGGTTTAACGTTTCTATTCCAGTAATTTTGGATCACTTAAAACAGATTGGTAAGATCAAAAAGCTGAATCGATTGGTTCCGTATGAGTTAAAAGCGTTTCGAAACTTGTCTTTCTTTACTGTCACGGTATAAAATCAAAGCTTTTCTACACCGCATTGTAACGGTTATGAAAAATGGATCTTCGACAATCGAAAACTTTCGGCACAATGGTTGGATAAAAAAGAGGTTCCAAAACAGAGCCCTAAACCAAACATTCATCAGAAAAAGCAGAAATGGTGTCTGCTTGGTGGTCCAGCGCCGGAAATAGCTTTTACACCTTTATGAGATGTGATCAATCGATAACACCAGATTTCTACTGCAAACAGTTGAACGCCTAGATTGGTTAATAGAGACCGTCCAATCCTCTTACAAGGCAACGCGCTACCACATGTCGCTCAAACAGCGCATATTTGAGATTAAAATTCAGAACGAAAATGATCAAACCATTTCCGCGCAGCGCTACACTAACAGCTAGTGTTAGTGTAGAGTGAGAAATGTATATGTATAAGCGTAATCTTAGCTTACACAAGTGCTTTATGCTTACAAGGAATTTAATCATAAACATTTTTCCAGGCTACTTTTCCTTATGAATGGCAGCCTAAAATAGTAACCGCCCAGATTCTTAAAATCGGTGATTTAATTCTGACTGCTGTACCGGGCGAGTTTACTACTATGGCGGGTAGACGATTGCGCAACAAAATCAGAGCCGTGGCTGCAGCCACTGAGGGAAAAGACTGTGAAATTATAATAGCTGGACTTTCTAACATATATTCGAGTTATATAGTTACCCCAGAGGAGTACCAGGTGCCTAAAACTAAAAACTCCGTTAAAACTTGATACAGTTTAAGAAATTCCAGGCTCAACGATACGAAGCTGCTTCCACAATCTTTGGTCCCAATACTCATACTATTTATATGGATGTCTTTGAACGCTTAACTAAATCGATGTTACGTGGGGAGAAAGTCGAATCTGGCCCAAGCCCACCATATATGGACGATCGAATGTTGTCCATGAATACCGGCGTGATATTTGATGGTCATCCGATTGGAAAAGATTTCGGATACGTCAAACTGCAGCCTCTGGAGGCGTATCGTATAAATAATACCGTGAGTGTGTCGTTCATATCCGGAAATCCCCGTAATAACATTTTCCACGAGAAGACTTATTTCGTGATCGAGCGCAAGATACACGAAGACCGTTGGAAAGTAGCCTACACTGATGCTAGCTGGGAAACAAAGTAAGCATAATATAGACTTATAAAATGAATGAATGAATGAAATGAATTTATATGATCACACTTCTTTAACCCATTTCCGTCAAGAGACTTAACGACTAGCTGCAATTTTTGGTAGGAAATCAATTAGGTAAAGCCGTCGAATATCCATTGCGACGATGGCTATGGGAAATGACTCATCTTGTTTGTTTTGGTTCGAGTGTAGCTCTTGGGTGCAGCTGGTAAAATTCTTCGATGCACTATGTCGATATAATGCCGTGTTTACACAAAGGACACATGTCCCCAGTTTGAAACTATTTATCTAGCATGTACATGTAGCATTTTACCCGTTATCTAGAATAATTGACGAGACTGTACCTCTAACCTCTAAGACTGTACCTCTAACCCAAATGTTCCTGTTCTTCCCTTTAGTTGGAAGTCAGAGCGCAGGAATACCGGTCCACAAAACTCATACTTTGGCTCTCCATCTTCCATGGTATGAGCTTTTTGGGATGAGAAAACAGTGAGAACACATAATTTGTATTATACCAAATTTGTTGTTTATACAAACATTATTATTATTTGGAAATAACATAAAATATCAAAATATCATCATGAAACCTTCAAAAACAAATTCAAATTCACAATTTACACACAAAATAGTCGCAACCTCGTATATATTGTTATCATACCCTTTACAGCGACCTTTCTCCGTGATTCCAAAAAACGTCCAACGAATCTTTAAAAAATTTAGGTAATTGTAATTTGTATGGAGAATACCTGTAAGTCCATAAAAAAATTCAGCTATAGCTAGCGAAAAGTTTACTGAAAGCCAACTTCGTGGTCAATTTCATTACACAATTCTTCTTTTAAGACAATTTTTATATTTTATGCAAAATGTTTCATTTTTATAGTCGTATACTTGTTGAAGTAAAGTTATATGAAATTTACGATAATAGTCATACATTTTGAAACGTTCAAACAAAAGTATACTTTCAATAAAACCTCTTTCATTCTCATTACACTAGATTCATCTGGGAACGCGTGCACACAATACTAGGGTTCAGCGATGCTCACATTAAATGGACCATTGGACTCAACACTCTTCCCGGCGTGTACAGAATTCGCCACTTTGGGAATTACAAATACATTTTGGGTGGCATTTTTCCCTACGAAGGACTAACGAATACTTTTAGAATCACAGATGATTAAGCAAATACATTCGTGTGGTTGACTAGTCAAATACTGCATTATATTTTACAACACAAAGCGAATGCGGCGAATACGCGTGAAACTGTAGAAAATAAATGTGAATCTCTGGTTTAAATGTGACCAAACGTGATTTCTTACAAATTTTTTTTTTAAATCTCAATTTCGTCATTAATTTTCTCAAAAATTCTTTGACTGGATAGAATAAATAAATACATAAATAAATAAAATGTCCCTCCCTTGCATGCTGAATTTAATTTAAAGAAACTAAAATGAATTTAATTTAAAGAAACTAAAATAATGATCAGATTGTGAAATTTATTGGAATTAATTAATTATTTGGTATTAATATCGGAAATGTTAGCAAAATCTTAGTAGTTACAAGGGTTGCTACTTAAGTTTTCAAATATGGATTGTGAATATGTTAAATTTGAAATTGTCATCGTAAAATGAAACATTTTTAATGGTGCACGTACTTAGAACGTTTTTACAAACATTCATCTTGGTCCAAAAATGGAATTAAATCGTGAACATTTTCGTGGGATGATTTTCTCTGACTTTCGAAGTGTATTAAACCAACAGCAGTGTGAAAAGCCATGAAAATGTAAAATATTACTATGCAAAAAGTACTTATTGTAGTGGTAGGACTACTAATACTATAAATACGTATAAAAATATAAATATTGAAAACGCACTTTCACAAACAGCACAATCCACTAAATACACACTTTCCATACACTCCTTCAATCACCGTACAAAAGGTAGTACATTTTACACATGAACTAGCTTATTCACACCCAAACCGTATGCTTCGTTGGTTTTGTTTGCACCGAAACTCTGTTTCACCGTTTACCGCCGACAATGCCTCCGGTGAGATTTCAAGAGATATTTTTTCAACCTATCTCTTTCACACCTTCCCTAAAACCTCCCTTAGGCTGTGAAAGAAGTTACGTGTGACCTCAGCGGTCACGGCCAAAGGGTACAATAACTGTTCCTTCACCGCACTCAATTGAGTGATCGTGTGACCTGCACGGCGTTACTGTGCATGCTCGGCAAGTTGGACTTTTTTATTGTTTTGCGTGTTCATTCTCTCTTTTATACACAAAACAAGAAAAAACAAGGTGGGAGAGTTAAAATTGCACGGTGCGTAACCACATATGAATCGCAAACACATACGAATTTCAAATTTTAAAAGTAGTATGAAGAAGTTATCGAAAAGAAGTAATATTTTTATTAATAACTAAAAGTAATCGTGAAATATTATGACACAACCGTTTTATTCATTCCTCGTTTTTTTAAAAAATATATTTTTTTATATTTCTTCATTTGATTCTATAATTTTAAAATACATTCTGGCTCGAAAAGAGTCTTTACGTTTGTTCCACATTGAACAATATGCAGTTTTATATACATACATATTCGTGATAAGGACGCCAGTGGCGTTTTCTTATTATATTTAGTTACTAATTTCCATAAATGCGTTAATACGAAATTGCTCTTAGTTTTATTCTTTTACGCTTGTCGAAATGCGTGATGTCGTTGCTTTACATAAATGATAAATACAAACGATAACGTCTGTATTTAATATTTTAAAGATGTATAGGCCAGAAATGTCCAAACTTCAAAGCCAAAAAAAGAAAAGTCAAAACTCCGAAACCAGATGAGAGCGAAGAAAAGTTCTGTTATTTTTGGGGTCAGCACCAAAAACCCACTATTTAAGCCATTACTAATACACCATTTTAGTTTGAAATGCATTCAACGTTTCAACTGTTCCTCAATTTATCAATTTCTCGAAATAAACAAAATGTTTATTTGATTTATCGTGTTAATTGGTTTATGAAAATATACCTATTGGTAAATACATATATCATATTCGTATGACTAATATTAGCTTAGGTTTAAAAAAGTAACGGCATTTTCCTTAAACTACATTGAAGAAAAATATTCGTGGTCAGTGTGTGTGTAACTATTAAAATTACATCTAACGTAAGACAAGTAATTTGCACTCGCACATTATATGTATACCAAACACAATACATACTTAAAAATCTCCCTCTGCATTTGTTTTCAACCCTCAGAATTCTTAGCATTATTCCCATGAACAGCAGATGTTTAATTTTAATTGAACAAGAACGCGGCATAGCTGTGCACACAGCTGCTGTATTTGTACGTATATTTACAAGGGACTGTTAATATTATTTAGGACAATTTTTCCTGCATTGAAGAGGGGAGTAAATACAGACTCGGTTCATTCAAACAACCTTTGAATAATTTGCCGTAATACTTGTGTGCAGTTGATTTAAAGAAGTCGGTTAGTACAGAGCTGAGTTACTCAATTTTGAATTTTGTAAAAGGTTAAGAGTGAAGAACATAAACGGGTATAATACAATAGACAAAATATATAATTTCTGAAGTTAAAAATCATGTTAAAACACAATTACATAAACCCAGCATTCTGCCAGAACAGTGAATTTTCAGTACGTTCTGCCGCATCCAGTAAACAAGGCCATCCATCAAAAACGAATTCCAACTACAAATATAGCATGAGTTTGGACACAAACGTATCTACGAGTCCTTACAGAAATGTCCCGGAGAGTCCACTAAGTTTTCAGCAAAATATGTCGACGCATTCATATTTAAACAAGTCTACAAGTCGACCAATAGCTGATAAAATCTCAATGCTGAGAAAACCACTGCAAATACCATCTCTTAAACAATCAGTGAACAATTCACAAACTCAATGCGATCATCAACACCCTTACTGTGTCTCTTTAGTTGATAGCCGCGGAGGATCTGGTCGCTATGCGTTAGTGCCAGTCGAAGAGGTGTTGCCTGGTAGAAATAATTGCTACACCATAGCACCCAGTATATCGATACCACCAAAGCACTGCTTCAAGTCGCAAGAAAATCTGGATCGCTATCAAGATGAAGAATTCCAGTTTTCCAGCCTACCACCTGAGTTAAGTTCGTTCCAAAAACATGGTTTGTCACCACCCGTTCCACTTACATCAAAAAAAATCAAACATGCTTTCTCTAGTGATTTTGGAAGCAAACCGTTTCTATTTGTGGATAAGAATAGTAATAAAGGCTATCAAATGATACCAACAGCTGAGAATGAGGAACTGGTTGACGAGAACCAAGAAATTATCCAGATGCATAATGGACGGGCGCATCGGTATGCAGTAATTCCTACCAAAATCGAAATCGAAGGTAAAGGCGAGGAAGACACTTGCCACACTACCTCGGAGGCAAATCACAGTAATAATTTTTTAGAAATCATCTGTGGCTCTGCTAATACAGAAGTACTACAGAAAACCACTTCGATATCTGATCTGTTGTCTTATCCGAACACACCACCTAGGAATGCAGCTGCAACGAAAATTCGAAATGAGTTGTTACCCACATCATCTAAAACGCCTGAAACTCATAAACCGGAAATACAACGCTACAGTGTCCAGAGCAGCGGTCGGCTTGATAAAAGTTCTTTGCGAATATATGAATCTATGAGATGCAAAAAAGAACTGTCTCCGAAACGATTGCAATACGAAATTGTGGAGCCTTCGTTCAGCACGGTACAACACATCGATCGAACAACGGCAGTAATTAGTCCACGTGTAGCTGATTCAAAAAAATGTCCACAGATAGGCGAAACCAGCGATATAGAGGGCAGAAATAATAATTCATATGCTCAGAAAGTAGTTAACGCTACCATAACTCTGGCGGTAGTGTCGCTTATGTTGGTTCTCTGTAGCACGATGAACTCGTGCTTAATCATTTATATGATTGCACATGTAAGTGTTTAGCTATCTACTTTTATTTAAAGTGAATAAAAATTAATCTTCTTTCTTAGTTGGGTAAAACCTTTTATCTTCAATTCAGTTTACTAGCAGCATTTTGCGGTGTAGGTCTCGGATTCCTCGGCTTTCGCTCACGTCACTGCCACTGGTTACCGAGTCGTAGCTACACATCCGGTTTCATATTGGTCACAATGTTTTCTTTACTCAAATGCTCTGGCTTACTGGTGATACTTGTTTTGGATCCGTACCCTGGCTTGCCCATTCATGACGTTACCACCGGCGTAATACTAGGACTATCAATGTTTATAACCTTCTTCATCGGATTGGGCGTGATTGGTTCGTTATGGTGCTACCGCCCACCACCAGACAATAGGATAAATGTGGTTTAAATACTTGGTATCTGTGCTATCCACATATTTCAATGGACTACCAAATTACAGAAGATAACTAATACCAAAAAAAAAGTGAATTTAATAGTAAAAAAATGTAATTAAATTAATTTATACATACATATTTATATATATATTTTTTTAATAACTGAAATTTTGAAATTTTAAAATATAATTTTAAAAAATTGTAAATATTTTGCGTTGGTGTAATGTATTACTGTTACGTTTAGGCTAGGACGTTTACTATTATGATTTGAAAGATCTTGATTCAAGATTGTTGTTTACTTTGGTATTTTTGTAAAAATCGAATAAATTTAACGCCGGCATAAGTTAACATTTTCCGTGCACAGTTGAATTTAAACATCGTCGTACCAGCTTGGCTGATGATAGTTTGGGACTACCAAAAACTGCGGCAACGACCGATAACATCTAGAAAAGTTAAAAAAAGATACTAAAAAAATAGTATGGTACTAAAAAATGGTATTGTTAAAGATAGTACACATCTGCAAGTTATCCAATTAAATTTATCACGCAAATATCAAAAGTATTTCAAAATCGTACAAGTATCAATTAAAAGTTTTAATTATTATATTAGATAATAGATTCTATTATCAATGTCTTCACCTTTTATCGGCAGCAGGTAGAGGGCTGCATTAAATGCATTCCACAGCTTGCATTTTTACCTGCCGATCTCTTGCCGGAAAGTTTTTTGTTGAAAAACAAAAACTTCTAGAAGTGGAATATTTATGGTCTTTCGTCCTAAGGCTACTGTATACGGCGTTTGTGATTTTCCCTAATTAAGCAATAAAATCCAGACAATGCACTGATATAGGAGTGGTTACGTTAGCTATTGTAAGATGGTTTCTCAGAAAAAACCGAAAGGGTTAAACAGTATGGCCTTTGTATTATTACAAGTAAAAAATTTACATTGTAATTTTTGTGATACCTACTTTTTAAATATTTATATCCGCACATTTCAGGTCATTTAAAAAAGACAATTTCAGCAGGTTAATGATTTTCGCGGTATCTTTTTGGTATAAATGTCTGTTATATGTCGTAAATGTCGCCTATGTTATTTGCGATTAAAGTCTACGAGATGATGTTGAAATTACATTAAAATCGGTTCTGCGTTTCATTTTACACAAACATACGCTTGCTTTTAGTATATTGTTACATATGTAGATTGATTGGAACACTAATATATTTTTTTGTTACAGTTCAACCTTTCGTTTTGAAGTATGGATTCACTTCTTTTTGTGAACCAATATTTTTCATTAAAATATAGCCGAGAATGCCTGCGCTAAAAAATATTTTTAGCGCACACAACAGCGTGCGCACGTGAGTTGATTAGCGAACAGGACGCGTGCGCACGTGAGTCGATTAGCGAACAGGACGTGTGCGCTAAAAAATTTTTTAAGCGAACACGACCGTGTGCGCGTGCGGTTAAAAAATTTTCTAGCGCACGCGTCCTGTGCGCTAAGCGCACGTGAGTCACCTAACGAACAGGACGCGTGCGCTTGAAAATTTTTTAAGCGAACACGACCGTGTGCGCGTGCGCTTAAAAAAATTTCTGGCGCACGCGTCCTGTGCGCTAAGCGCACGTGAGTCAGTCAGCGAACAGGACGCGTGCGCTGGAAAATTTTTTAAGCGCACGCGCACACGGCCGTGTTCGCTTTAAAAATTTTCTAGCGCACGCGTCTATATTGACGTGCGCACGTGAGTGTGCGTTAACATACCCTGATTAAAACCGCCAACAATCACATATACTTTCGATATTTGATTGGATACAAAACAAATGTACATACATACATACATATATACATACATACGATAAATAACGAAACTGCATTGTCAAACACGTTCAAGCAAGTTGTACGATTTCATTTTTTCGTTGCTGTCGACTGATAAACATCAACGAAATGGACAGCGCAATTCTGGCAGCCATAATAATTTATGAGGTTATTGAGTTTGATGAAAGAGAAGAGGAAAGAAAAGAAAAGAGAAGGAAAAGATTATGGATCAAAGAATGGAAAAAGAAAGAAACATTTTTACACACACTCGCTTGGCAAAAAAATGAAGTTAACTTGCCCAAATGATTTCAAAAATTTTTGTATTTATTTTTATTATTTCTTGATTTTTTTTAGTTCTCTCCTATAGAATGTTCTAAAGTTGTTAATTTTTTTAGAACGTCCAAAGTGGCATTTTTATCGATTTCTCTATATTTCATAAGAAGACATTCATATGCTTTGTCTTTCAAATGTTTCTTTTTATATTCATCGCTCTTCACTTTCCATAGTTCTGGGAAATCTTTGTAGATGTTTAAAAACTCCTTTCAAAAATCCGTATTCATGTCGTCCGAACACATTTTTCGACACATCCTCGAGCACATTTTTGAAATGGCGTTTGCACGGAGTCGTTTTGAGTTCGTGCACACAATCAAGCAAGTCGTCAAGCCGAGAAAGTTGGATGTCAAAAATCAAAATCATTTGATTTCCATACGACTTGACCTTCAATTTGTAGTATGAAGCGTTCACACATACTACAAGTCGTCAAGCATCACTGAGTTGTACAACAAATCATACTGTGTTAAAGTATGATCCGCTGTGTTAAAGCCACATCCGCTTTATGGATGTGGCTGAAATAAGCAACGCAATGACGGAGACCACTTCGAATTTCCAATTTTGGTATGCGCTACGAAGTGAAGTTAGCGGCAAATGTCAAAAAATTGTTCATGTGCGTGTGAATGCTTAAAAACTTTTTCTCAGAATATATGTTGACGCAACGCTGTTATTTCGGCTTAGCACAGCGTCGTTTTTAAAGCGAGTGATAAACGAAACGCAAGACTCACTTATTTAGGTACCACAGTGTATCATTCTTGAGCTACAAGCAATGTGCTTAGCTAGACACGTTTACTTTTGAAACCGTTTCACTCAGGTTGTTTAGGGAGTAGTAAGAAGAAAAGGAAAAAGTCTACACTCTAGTTTCAAGTGTAGAGAAAGACTGAAGCAAAAATTGAGACTCTTTCTGTTTCTTTTCACGCCCAAAAGGAAGCAGTTATCAAACGAAAGAAGGGCGACGTAGTTTACCGAACGTGTGTTTATATATTCTATCACTCTGGCCAATATGCGGACACTTAGTAAATTTCACACACACCCATTTTAAGCAACGCGTTTACGATTTCTGGTATACTGATATTACACTACGAACATTGTTTGTCCACGTCGAACCTTTTCTCTCTCTAAAAATTTTGTTTTGTATTGTGATTACACAGAGGAGCCAAATAGCATTCTTTACGATTACAAGTTGACATTTCATATTGTTCAGAGAAGTTTGTCCTCGTGGACAACAATCATTTTGTTCGCAGAAGTTCATCCTCTCTGGATGAACTCAGCTCTGAAAGGGGAGAGCGTAAAGTTGAAAACTTTGTACAGAAAGCAATAACAATTTTACAGTTTTTTCGAACCATGTTTGTAGCGTAATATCGGCAATAGCAAACGAAAAACTAGTAGTGAAACGTGTTTCTTGTGTTTCTTGAAACTTGTTCAAACTCTCACGGATGAACTGAGTTGACAGCTTTATACAGAAAACGAAAACAATGTGACTGTTTGATCAAACAACTGTTTGCAATGTAATATGGGCCAAACAGCACAGAGTTGTTGTTGAACATGAGGATTGTGTGAAAATAAAATAATTGTACAAAGCAACTCCAACTATGTTTATATACTACGGAAATTGTTTGACTGTATCTAGTGCGCTGTACATTGGAATATGACGAGAGAGTAAAATAGTTAATTTCTTTCGACTGTTTGATCAAACAATTGCTTGCAATGTAAGATGGGTCATATTTGCTGTGCCAACAGTTCATCCGTTTTCAATCTCTCATGGATGAACGGAGAGTTGACAACTTTGTTCAGAAAGCAAAAACAATGTGACTGCTCGATCAAGGCACTGTTTTCAATGTAATATGGGCATAATTGTGTATGCACTTTGAAGAAAACTAACCATATATTGCAGAGGTGACGTCATTATCTCTGGTGACAGTTGTCCCACGAAGAAAGACGATGGATAATTTTTTCCAGAGATATTTTTTCTATGAACCTTGCGCAATTAGTAATCTTGTTTTCTATAATTCTTGGAGTGTATGTGACGGGCCTTTGTCTTAACCATATTTATAACCATCTGAAACTGCTCTCTCCATTTCGTCTGAATTTAATACATGTAAATTAAAAATTCAATGTAATATGGTGTAAAGAAAACACTGATACTGAAAATTGGAATATACAAATAGATTAGATTAAGTACAAAAAAATGGCTATTTGAAATTTTTTAGAACATTTCTTTACGAACTGTTTACTTGTAAAAAGTGTGAAATATGCTAAAAAATATAAAAAGTTGTAATTGTATTTTGGCTGAATGAATATATTTTACATTATATGTAATTTGTTTTTTTTTTCCTTAGCCTTCACATCGACCAACATTCTTGAAAGAAAATAGAAAGGCTTTACTTTAAATATATCTGCTGCACATGTTTTAAAATAAAGTCTGTACGAAGCGTTTAAGATTTTAGTTTTTCGGAAGCCGTCGGTATTATGATGAATACTTTCTTTTCAATCGAATGGATATTGAAGACAGTTCAGTGCCAAGAAGTAAGTTGAATTCATTTTGTTATCAAAAAAATCCTATTAATCATCCATTACTTTCTTAAATGATTTTTTGGTTATAGTCGCTGATTAATAAGACTGATATACTGTCATACTACAGATAAGAATTTATTATAATGGCAGCGTTTTATACTCTGAAATGAAATAGTGCAGGTTAATGGGGTCATTCCATATCTTTCAATGGAAACGTCGGTTCACGTTCCCAACCGAACGACGTATTCTGAAATTTATATTCACTATCTTTTCCAATGGATTTCGTTGAGCGAACTCGGTTTCGTTCAACTTTCCAGGCTACATCAACGACCGAATGGTTGACTGTGCATACATATGAGGTCATTCTGTATCTTTCAACGGAAACGTCGGTGCACGTTCCCAATCGAACGCCGTGTTCTTAAATTTCTATTCACTATCTTTTCCAATGGATTTCGTTGAGCGAACTCGGTTTCGTTCAACTTTCCAGGCTACTTCAACGACTGAACGACATATTCTACACTCGTGTATGTTATACAGACACTTGGCTGTTTTCGTTTTATAAGTAATCGTATGCGTTCAATAATTTTGTTTTCTGATCTCTTTTTCTCGCGTCAGTATACAAGCATCGTGAATGTTATAAATTATAGTATGCCTAAACAGTTATAAATAGTGATCTATTGAAAATAAAAATGATAAGAATTGAAAATAGAAAGTGGCTAAGGCATAATTAACTTTGAAGAATTTTCTTCGTCGAGTAGCACGGAAGAGCAGGATGCAAATCCGAACACTTGGTGCCGAGTTCGGAACAGGGAAATTAGGAGCAATGGCACTGTACTGAATATGCCGCACCAACAATTATAACAAACAACAGCACACAAAACAAATCGGAGCACACAAAACAATCGGATTTGACAAAGAAACACGGCCGCGTTTCCATTCTTAAAAGATACTGAATTCCGTTTTCCAGGGCAAACACACAAACAGCGTGGAAAGTGTTGTTGTAAATTGGAAGGAACGGCGATTGCCGCTTCAAAATAGATAAGAACCGTCGGCGTATGTTGAGCAGCATTTCGATCAGCTGTGTTACGACCAAAAACACAAAGCAAAACGGGTGTAAACGTTTCCGTTGAAAGATATAGAATGACCCCATAAGTGTGTGCTTCCTGAATCGTTCTGCACAATTTTTCACAAATACTTTTTGTTCCATTGAGTATTTAGGTTCTGTGTACTTAAGGTAGCTTTTGGAACAAATCGGGCGCCGTACAACACGCACAATTTGTTTGTGTTTTTTGGCGCTGACCTCAACAACAACTTAAAAAAGGGGTGAGGACTTCCGGTTCCGGTTTTATACCCATTTGAAATTGACCAGTATCTCCTAAACTATAGCAGATATCCGGTTAGTATGTCGTTCTAAAGGTACTTAGAGTATCTTTGATTTATGTGATATAGTTTACCGAAAATCTTATAGTTCTCTTAAGTAGTCTCTTATAGTCTTCTTACGCAATTTAAGATTTTTAGTAATTTTTTAAGTAAAATATATAATCAACACATATAATTATATAAATCATAAGAAAGAAGAGGTCATTAGCTTTCTACAGAAATTTATTTGACCATGATTGGTGTAGAAATTTAGGAGAAATTGCATTTTTAAAATCGCAACGTGAGTGCAAAGAAAAGTGGAAAATTTTAATGAAAAATCGCGATTTTTCATAAAAATTTTTCACCTATGGCACTAAGTTCAGATATCATTGAAATAAAACCACTTTTACGAAATCCTCTATATTTATAACCACGATTGCCCTGAAAAAGGCAGATTTTAAAGAACGTATAAGCAGATTTTAAAGTACGTATTTCGTTACACCAAGAACAATATGGATAACGGTAACCCTCGAATTAATTTATGTGTTGATTACATATTTTTTTCTTAGAAAAAACTTATTGAATTAAAAAAAAGTATTAAAAATCTTAAAGTGCATTTTTTCCCGAGAACTATAAGGTTTTCGGTATAATATCATATTACATAAATTGAAGAACCTTTAGAACTGCACTGTACCAACCGGATATCTGCTATAGTTTAGGAGATATGGGCAGTTAAATTTCAATTTCAAACGGCTAAAAACAGAAGTCCGGAAAACCGGAAACGGAAGTCCTCATGCCTTTTTGAAGTTGTTGTTAGGGTCAGCATCAAAAGCAACCACAACAACATGTACGGCGCTCGATTTATGCCATGAAAATATAACATACTATGTATATGAAATCTGAAAATCCTGGAGTTTTAATAATTACAATTAAAATGTCCTCCTCGAATTGAAGATGAAAAAAAATTTTGATTGTTGGGAATTGGGTGTGAATTGGAAGTTTCTATTTGGTTGCCACTGCTGTTGTCCAAATGGATTACGGGGTTGAAATTGAGGTTGGTTCTCGGGATAGAATTGTGGTTTCCTTTCGATTGCTTAGGTGGGATACAGTCAGCGAAAGAACTATATGTGCATAGTCTGTTTATCTCTCTATATTTTAATATTGGGACTAACGGTAAAATTTGAGTGTGCAAAATTGTTAAGAGATTCTTTGAACATTGTTTTGTTAAATTATTTTTGTAATTTGCTCTCTCAAAAGTGCCGTTATCATCGTGTGTTCTTTGTTATTACTTCATTGTCAATAGAAATAATTATATGTGCAAAATTAAAATTTTATTTTATTTCAAAACTAGATAACGAAATACATAAAAAAAAATATTTGTTTTTATAAGCTAATACTTAGTATGATTCCCTCTGTTAATTTGTACACTATTTATACGTCGTGGCATTGAATCAATGAGGCGGCGCAGGATTTCTTCGTCCAGTTTAGCCCATTCTTCTACAATGGCAGTTTTAAGCGATTTTAAATTGTCAAACTGCCTTCCATTATTGTAAACTGCTTTGGACAATATGCCCCATAGATTTTCTATCGGATTTAAATCCGGACTGACCGCAGGCCATTTCAATACAGGAATATTTCTCTCTTCAAAAAATTTTTTTGTGTGTCTGGCATTGTGTATGGATGCATTGTCCTGCTGAAATATCCAACTATCGCCATAATTTGAACCAGCAAATTCAATAAGCTCAGAATCAAGAAGTTCTACATATCGTTCAGCATTCATTTTGTTTGAAATAAAGCAGATATTGCTCTTGCCACGATACCCAAATGCGGCCCACACCATCAGCGACCCTCCTTGAAAGTTGCGTGCACATCGCGTTGGGCGGGGAACCCTTAAGTCTTGCCAACTCATTTGATAACCATCTGGGCCATCTAAATTAAATTTTTTCTCATCTGAAAAAATAACTGATTGCCACTCATCATCCCAAAATTTGTGTGCTTCTGCGAATTCCATTCTCACAACTTTGTGCTTCTTTGACAGTTTTGGTTTGGCCAATCGTTTTCGGTATAAAAGATGTTCACTGGTGCTCAATATTTGTTGAACTCTTCTTTTGGTTATAGTAAGACCCAACTGGTGCTTTATCTGTCCAGCACTCATATTTTTTGAAACAGCTAATCGTCGAATTTCCCTTTTACCCCTATTGTCAACAGTTGGCTTGCGACCATTTCGTTGTTTGGAACAATAATTATCAGGATTTTTCAAAAACTTAGTTATGGTATTTCTATGTCTTTTTATCCTCTCCGATATTGTTTTAATATTTGAACCAGTTTCAAACAAAATTTTAATTTGAGTTTGTTCAGATTCACTTAATAAACACCCACGAGGCATATTTTTCTGTATCAAATGGCAAAATTATAAAAACTAGAATTAATTAACACAAAATCATTGTATTTTACCTTTTTTTGCTATCTCCACCGATAAACCACTCAAAATTATTATTATTAATATTTAATTATTCACTAAACCTTGCACTTCCACGTTCAAAATATCAATGCACATATAATTATTTCTATTGACAATGAAGTAATAACAAAGAACACACGATGATAACGGCACTTTTGAGAGAGCAAATTACAAAAATAATTTAACAAAACAATGTTCAAAGAATCTCTTAACAATTTTGCACACTCAAATTTTACCGTTAGTCCCAATATTAAAATATAGAGAGATAAACAGACTATGCACATATAGTTCTTTCGCTGACTGTATGAGGTGACGTATTGCTTTTTTTTTGTGATGCGAATCTGTTATGAGCACGATTCTTTCTAAATGTCATGTTGTCAAGTTTTAAGTAAATGTGCTTGTGATAAGATGGAAGGTGGTATAACACTCAATAAGCGGAGTAAGTCACCTTTCAGCACTCGTGCAAAAGTGTCTAAGGCTTTGTCTCTGTAATTGTTTGTCACAGCACTAAGTCCAGATTGTATCTCCAATTGCCATGTCTGTATCTCCAATTATCTTATGCTTCACTACTCACTAAACTCACCTGGCTTTCCAGAAAATTCGTGTAAACATTTTACTATGTCGAATATTTTGTCCATGTATCCCGTTTCTCTCTCTTTAGTCTGGTCTAAGTTTTCCGGTTCTATGAATGGAAGATTTTCATCAAGTGTAATGGGTGTAGTTGTACTGGTGGTTGGAGCCATAGTTAGGTTTGGATTGGGATGATAGTTTAGGTTTACTTTAAAATTTTTTAATCCCTCAATTATAGAATCTGAATCGTAGTCTGACATTAGTTATTATACATTAATTGCAACAAAACAATTAGTATAATCGTTTATAATTGGAATTTCGTGAACACTAAAAGGAAGTGTGATATTTTCCCATCTTGTATGAAATTTAATGATGAAGAATCGGAAAATATCTTTTTTTATATGGGTACGGTGTTTTTTTTATGCGTTTTTTTCACGAGTTTCTGGAGAAACTATCTCTCGCGTAAAAACAGATTTAAGTGTATTCACTTTGTCACGAAATGTGTAACGCATAGAAGTAGAGAAGATAGATATAGAAAAGTATATATGTATGTATATTCTTGATCAGCGTCATCTCCTGAGTTGATTTAGCCATGTCCGCCCGTCTGTCTGTCTGTCTGTAGAAATCACAATCAAAGGAGAACCGATGAAGATATCGTAATGAAATTTTGCAGAAATATTCTTTGTTATGGTGTGCAGGTTGGTATAATATAAAATGGTCAAAGTCGGTCAACGAACATGACTATTTTGTATTAAAAATATGATATTAGCGTTCGTTTTACAGCACAAAACATTATCCGTTAATATGCCAATATATGGGTGTGATCCGCCCACTTTCAGGTTAAACAGGCAAAAGAGGTCTAAATGGGTTATACGAGTATTGTTAAATATATAAACTTCCTGAATAAAACTTTACATAGCAACTTTTTTCCCAATAAAACAGTATTACAGCAAATGTCGCCGCTATAGCAGTACTATATAACTCATGAAAACAAACTTATTACCACGGTAATAAAGTTTAAATTTGAAAACAATAATAAAACTACTAAGCTATTATATTTATTTTTTGGGAGCAATTTCAGTTTAGCGGTTTTGCCCCGATTTTTTTGTTACTTTTTTAACCGTTATTTTGGAACATTATCATGGTAAAGAACCGCCCACTTTTGGGGGCGTGGCATTAGTTTGGGTGTTATCGGCGTTTGAAGATCGCGAAAGGTCACTTCTTTAAAGGTTTATTATACCGAAAGGTACACTAATGATCGAGGTGTCAAAGAAAAGGTATTGCCATGCCCCTCATTTTCCTTGTACACCATTTTACCGCCAAGGTTAGGGTTTGGAAGATATTTGAGTTTGAAGAAAAAACTGGTGTAGGTGCCATTATAAAACCTTCCCTTTCCCTCTTATATGAAGTTACATACTGTAGGTTTTTCTGCATTGAATCAGGGTACATCTTACCTTGTTTATGCTAGTATTATGATTAGAAACCCAAACATTTTCATTTCCCTATTCTCTATATTCCGTATTTCACAGGGATCTTTATTATTGAAACGTGCTAGTAGTGATAAGTTACGAGATGTCTTCCAGAAGTACGCCACTGTAGAGAAAGATGGGGAAAATTACATGAGCAGCGAAGATTTCGTGAGAAAATTTTTGGGACTCTTTACAGACACAGATTTTAATGATGTAAGTAAATAAAGCCTGTAAGTTATAAGGAACTAAAACCATTAAGATATAAGTAAATGAAGCCAGTAAGATGTACGTAAGTAAGAACATGGAATTATCTCCGGATCCAAACTCATCATCAGCCTACTGAAACTTTTAAATACAACATATCAAACAAGTATCATACACAAGTATACAACGAAAAAATTACGTAGTAATGGCAACGAGTACAGTATATGTATACTAGATACAATATTCGGATAGCTGGTATATAGTAAACATTGTTGTCGATCGAGTTGTTGAACTCACCGGATCGAGAGGAAATTGAAAATGATTGATTGATTTGTTAATGAGTGTGAAATTTTAGGTATTGTGAATTTAGTTTTGAGTTCATATTTTCAGATTTTTTGTACCATTGTTGGATCGAGTTGTCGAACTCATCGGATTGTGTTCTGACACCGGATAAAAGAAAATTTAAAATTATTGATTGATTTGTTAATGCCTGTGAGTTTTAGGTATTGTGAATTTAGATTTTTTGCATCGCAATTTTTATTATAAAAACAAAAAATTAAAGAATTGATCACGGACGTGCGTACAGAATTCAAAGCAGTGTGAGAGAAAATACTTAATACTGTGAGGAGGTAAATCGTCGCAGTCTTATGTTGCGAGAGTGAGCGGTCATGTTTTTTTTCTCTGCCGTAGCTTGTGGTTGAAACCTGCGTATACTTATTATTAATAAGTAGTAAATTTGTAACTAACCGGTATACTGGTGATTACACTTCTGTAGCGAAAATAAATTGTGCATTATTAAACATTAACAGTTAAAATTTAACACTTGAATATTAACATCAAACATTAATAATAAACAAATTAATAAACTAATAAACAGTGCTACATATACATAATTGTTGTGGAACCTGAGTAACTGTTCTTCTTCCAACGAAATACTCGCGCCAGGAATGCTCAGTCTGTTGCTGTCAGTGTTGTGGCTCTCTCCAACAAGAATGCAACAAATGAAAATGAATCAATCAGTTTAATGTCTCTAACAGTTCTCGAGTTTGAAGGTCATTTAAATAAGCAAGCCCATCTTCTAACTAATCCTTTCTCAGGCGCTTTAGCTTGTCATCGGAAGGAGCTTTCTGAGCAAATCAAGCCAGAAACGTATTTTTCTAAGATTTAACGAGTTCGACAAATCACTGAAAGAATTACAACAACGTGTGTACAATCTGGAGGAGGTGAGCGAGAGCATAGGTCAAGGAAAGGTGTATTACAACTCGGTTAAAAAAACAATGCTGAAATTGCAGCTCAGGTGCGATGCAGTTGATAGACGTGAAATTGCAGGTGACGCAATTCTTGCAGGTGTTCCCAAACTTGATGACGAGGACTTACACGAAATGAAGAACGCTGTTCTTCACGCAGCTGCCAACATGCGTAAATGTGAAAATCGTCAGCTTCGACTTTTAGACGTTAATATCGAATCGACGAAAAGCATATTTCTAAATGAGAGGTTGACGCGACAAAATCGGACGATGCAAATTAATTTATGCAGTCTCAACGAGACGTGGAGTGGTGGAACCTTACAGGCTATGGCAGATAGAGGCCAAGTAGCAGAACAATAATATGTTTTTAAGTTGCATAACTTTTCTATTTCTTATTATGATTTTATTATTTATTTTCCTCTGTAGCTCTTATAAGTATTCTTATATAAATAAAGTAGCGATATAAATTTTTTCTTTGTACATATTTTTCGGGATTTAGTTTAGTACTGTATTTTTTATACTCCACACCTTAAGGTTAAGGTTGTGTTCACTTTGTCACGAAATGTGTAGGAATAGAGACGATAGGTATAGAAAAGTATATACTTTTCTATCAAGTATATATTCTTGATCAGCGTCTGAGTCGATGTAGCCATGTCCGTCCGTCTGTCTGTCTGTCTGTCTGTTGAAATCACGATCACACGAGAACCGGTGAAGATGTGATGAAATTTTGCAGTTCTATTGTTTTTCGTGGTGTGTAGGTTGGTATTGAAAATGGGCATTTTTGAAATAGGCACGCCTATTTTTTATTAAAAATCTGATATCTAAAACCGTTTTTGTGTTATGACAAGAAAATTCCATTCCTGGGTATAGAGTAGCATTATGCCATCCGTTAATATGCCAAATATGGGCCGCCCACTTTTAAATGGTTATGGTAAATGGTTAAATGGTAAATGGTTATATTGTTAAATACATATATAAACTTCCTGAATAAAACTTTATATAAGAACTTATTTTCCAATAAAACATAACACCAAACCTGGACGCGGACCGCCCAGGACCGCTACTACTTATACAGTATACAGTATAGCTCATGAAAAGAATTTATTACCACGAAAATAAAGTTTAATTTTGAACACAATAATTAAACAACCAAGCAAATTATTTTGTTTTGAAAACAGGTAACGACCACGTCTACTATTTATACAAAGGCGTAGCTAAGACTCATGGAGCCCGGGACGGTTAAGCGACTTGCAGCCCCAAAAATTTCTAGAATTCAATAAGTCGTTACTTGATTTCCAAAACTGCCGCACCCGATATTGTGCCGGCCCGGGCGGACTGTCACCCCCCTTCCCCCCTAGCTATGCCACTGTATTTATACCCCTCTGTGATTAAATGTGATTATGAGGTGGCTTTCCTTATAACCATATATTTCCTCTACTTTCTGTTTGTATTTCACTCTATAATGCTACTGTTCTGCAATGAGAAATCTAAATAAATTAAAAATTTAAATAAATAAATTTTAATAATTAATTAATATAATTAATGATAAGATAATTTTTCAAACCTTTTAGGAGTAGGGTATTTAAGATTCGGCCAGGCCGAATATAGCACTTACTGGTTATTGTAATTATTATTGTTATTATTTTTAGTTACAATTGTTAATCTAGTTTTGTTGTTCTACTGAATTATCCATGAATTGTATAATACTATTTATAAGACTTTATAATCTTAGGGTATGATTGTTAAATAAAGAAAGAAAGAAAGAAAAGAAAGAAATTTCCCCACACAAAATTTTTGTACTAAGTAAATTTTCGAGACCAAGCCGCTTTCGCGCTATAAGATGAAAACGTATAAAAGACTACAACGTCGAGCCGTCGTTCTTCTATCGGCTAGTGAATTCCAACGAGTGCGGACGCATAGTAGCAGCGCAACGAAATCAACGAGATTTTCTACCTTGGGTGAGTCTTGTCAATTTGTACAACGAACACAACTTGAGAAAGTACTATTAATCTAATAGGACGCGACGAAGAACGGTGGTCAATGGTTACGGTTTCCGTTCTCAAAATCGTCACGGAGTATCGTGGTTAAGTATTGTTGGCAAGTTTCCTTCGTCAATACCTAGTCAGACTACGATCCTTACCCGTAAAACCAAGACTGGTAGGAAGCCACCGAAAAGACCGGCATCTCAATACCTAAAGTACACTGGTGACACGCTCAGTCCACTGCCCGCGTTCGAACCAGCGCTCTTAAGCCAACCACGACAGCGTACCAGATCGCTCAAAGCCAACGACATCAGCATACAACACCGCTCAAAAGTCAGCGACGGCAGCGTAACACCTCGTTCCAAGCCAACAGCGGCAACCGTGTATTAGATCGCTCTCAAGCCTTAGCGACAGCGTATGACATCGCTCCAAAGCCAATGACATCAGCATACCACATCGCTCAACGACGTCGGCGTCGCTGACATTGACAAACCGCATCGATCCCAAGCCGGAAGCGACAGCGCTCCATATCGCTCCAAAGCTAGCGACGGCAACGTACCACATCAATCAAAAGTCAGCGACGATAACGTAGCGCAACACTTCCTAAGGCACTAGCAACAACGTTCCACATCGCTCCCAAGGCAGCATCGCCCAGTTCAGTCGATCGTGCAACACCATAATCGCCAACGTGTAGATCGTAAGCATAAAATCCGTCTCTGCTCTCACCTCACTTACGAAGGTGTTATAAAGATTTGTATACGAATAAAACCAAAGTTTAAACATTCAACACAAATTCTAAATAGTCTATCCCAGTTTCAAACCCGGAGTAACCGGAAGTATCCTTACAGCGGGATCTAAAAATTGTTCTTGTTGTGCTGTTGTTTTTTATTTTTCTTTTATTGTATTAAATATTATAGTCTTGAAACGAATAGCGAAAGGCTAAAGACGTTATTTTATTTTTGAAGAATAGAACACACAAAATAGACACTCCTCCAGACATTTTGCAAAAGATTTGAAAAATAAAAAATTACTAAGCCTAAATATCAACAGAAAAGAAGAATTTTTAAATTAGAAACAAAATGCAAAAAAGGTCGAAGGCGAAGAACATACATTAACCAGTACTGACCGACATAAACCAAATGTAGTCAGGGAGACGAAACTTTACTGCGATACCACAAATTTCAGATAAAACCCCGACACATACATATACCACCCTCCAGCTTTGAACTATTAGTATAACGGAGATCCACTCTCCCAATCCTCTCTGCTGGATATACACTACCGGCCAAAAGTTTCGAAGCACCCTTGAAATTTCTACAAATCTTACTAATAGTTATACAAAGCTTTTAAAAATAAAAAGTTTCATTATACATTTTATAGTTTATTGTATTTGCTTTCAAATTACATTAAAATTATATTTTAGAATAATTTTTATTATCCAAATTTTTACAAAAACGTCTAAGCTGATTTTTCATAAAAAAATCCCCCTTTGCACTAAATAACTTTTGCTACAAGTCTTGGTATTCTGGCGATTAATTTCTTTATGGTTTCCTGTTGTATATTGTTCCATGATTCCAACAATGCATTTTACATTTCCTCTGTTGACGTAGTCGCTTTTTCTCGCACTTTTTGGTCCAGCTCATCCCATAGAAGCTCTATTGGATTGAGATCGGGTGACTGGGCAGGCCAAATCATATTTGTTAATATTCCAGATGTTTGTTCTCTAAATAGCCTCTGCACAATTTGGAACTGTGTTTGGGATCGTTATCTTGTTGCATCACGAAACCTTCGCCGATCAATCGTACGCCTGATGGTATTGCATTGTGCTGCAGTATCTTTCTATACTCTTCCTTTCGCATAATTCCATCGATTCGAATTAAATCGCCTACTCCATTGCTTGAGAAACATCCCCAGACCATAACGGAACCGCCGCCGTGCTTCACTGTTGGGATTACACACTCCGGCAGCATGTTCTCTTGGGCACTACGTTTGGCGAAAATTCTTTGATTTGACCCAAACAACTCGAACTTTGATTCGTCGTTCCAAAGAACATTTTTGAAGTCCTCTTCGGTTCATTTCTTATAGGTTAGAGTCCATTGAAGTCTTCTCTTTTTATTTCGTGGTCGAAGTAAGGGTTTTTCTTTAGTAATCCTTTCACAAAGACCAGCATCTCTAGCCGCCTTATTACAGTTGTTAGTGACACCGGGTTTGATCGACTCTTATTGATCTCAGCTTGTATTTCTAGAGCCGTTTTTCTGCTGTTCCGTCTGCTTGATATTGTCATTGCTCTATCCTCATGATTTCTTGTCGATCTTGGCCTTCCGGACCGCGGAAGGACCTCAAGAGTTCGATAGTCCTTGTACATTTGTATGGTGCGATGCACAGAACTAGTCGAAATTTTTAATTTTTGCTCTATTATCCGCTCGGAATTGCCTTCCTTATAAAGAGTAATCACTGCAGATCTTATATCAATTTTTTTTTTTGCATGGCTTTGG
This sequence comes from Myopa testacea, assembly GCA_949629155.1. Lineage (NCBI taxonomy): Eukaryota > Metazoa > Arthropoda > Insecta > Diptera > Conopidae > Myopa > Myopa testacea. The sequence continues at coordinate 58,258,990 of OX451345.1, forward strand.
TTTTTTTAACGTTTGGTCAGTTCGAATCTAGAGGAACAATGAATGGTGTCAATATTCTAGGTCAGCCTTTTATACTTGACCCAGGGTAAAAAATGGATGGCAATAATTACCTTTAGTAATTACCCCATAAAAAAAAATTACCCTGAGTACCTGAAAAAGGTTTTTTATAACCCTTTTTCTCGATTTTGTATGGCAAGTGCAATAAACAAAAAAACCCAATTTCTTGACTTAGTGCATTGTTTGAGCATGCAATTAAACAATGATTACCGTAAACCCGTTTTGGGTTCGATATTACAGTTATCACTTTCCAACCATCCTATTAAAAAAGAAAAAAATCCAAATTTATACAATAATATAGAAATGCCACAAGATTTTCTATGAACAGGAGTGGTGCTTCGAAACTTTTGGCCGGTAGTGTACATGTATCAAATTTGCAAAGCGGGAGTATAAACATAATGGCGTAATCAAGATTATTGAAATCTTGATCACTCACATCATTTCTATTGGAGGTAGGCACTGTCGTATGCACATGTCGGCAGACAAATAGCCTACAATTTGTAACTTTTTCCAAGGTTGACTTATAGCAATAGCTAGTTAGCAACAGCTTTTCTACAAGAGTAAATAGCCGCCATAGTTGTTTTACCCTTTCCATGATGTTAAGTTTCCGGCATCTTAGAGCACCTAAGATCGCATTAGATTCTACGTTATTGATTGTGTCTTCAATATCTGTAAAGGCCACGATGGAAAATTGCTTCCATGCTATTGATTTTTCGAATTTGCTAGCAATAGAGTGTAGAGAGAGAATTCAGAGGTATTTTTAATTTAACTAAATTTTTTCAATTAAGTTATCTTAAAAACCATCTAACAAATTATTTGAATTATTTGTATTATTTGTATGGTTATTTCAAATAACCATGGTAATTCATTGTTAATTAACGAAAATATTTGAGAGAACTAATTTTTGGTCATTTTGATCAAATTGGTCACCTCACAAATTATTTCACATGATTCTCACATCTGAGATAAGAAATTGTTTCAATTTGCACAGGAAGTTCGGATTTATGTCTATCTATTCATCATTATTTGTTTACTTTTCGTACAGTAAAATTCACTCTTGCACAAAAGATCAAACAAAAGTGTTTGTGCGCTGCTACTGCCGGCACGACCACATTGCGCAAAGTCCTCGTTTAATTGAAAGTCTTTACAAACAGACGCAACTTCTAAGACGTATACGGATTTCAGGACGGCACCATTATATGCTCTGTGAGAGTGAGCAACTTTATAGCTTTCTCTATGTCGACATCATGATGTTCCGTTTGTCAACTCATACGTAGTTACAGATCAATGAATTGGCGTTAATTTGGCTTCGCTTTGAGCACATAAGTTCAAGCGGGTGAATTTTTTCACTCATTTGTAGGCTTGTGCTTAATGTTTCCGGAATCGGATTGGATGCTTTTAGGTCCGGATATTTCCTCGGAAACATTTAAACAGATACAGTTTAGATCATTTGTTTTTCCAGTTCTTATTCATTCCGTTAGTTAAATCATTTCGCGGTACTGATTGGTTTTTCTGGCAATCCCCGTGTTCGACATGTTATTTAATTTCAAAATAATTAAATTTTTATTTTTCGAAATAAAACGGATCTGTATACATCGGATATGTACACAGATTGGCTAGAAAACAAAGAACATAAATTCATAATACGTATTGTTTTTTTTTGCTATATTAAAAAAATAATATAAAATGAATATAAATTAAAAAAATAATATAAATTCATAATCGCATTTCTTCAATGCTCTTCAATGTACATCAAATCTAATATGTAAACAATTTTAATTTCTATGACCTTACTCTTTGTAAGCACGTTTTTTGCAATACAAAATTTACAGAGTTGATAAAACTGTGTTTATGTTTAGAAATAAACACCGAAAACGATGACACTACACTCTTTGGTTCGGTTGTGAAGACTGGAAAGAGTTGACAATACAAATTACAACCGGTTCGGCTTGCAAACGTTAAGAAAATGTTCCGACGTCGGAAATATTTCCTGGAAAAATTAAAAACCGGAGCTACACAACAGTACTCGTTTGACTAGTATTGAAAGTTGGTCTTTCTCGGCAACGAGAACCTTTCTTTGAAGGTTTCACACAGTAAGAAATGCGACCATTCTTTCTCAGTTGTTATACTTGTTTAAACCATTATACTTTTATTCCTAAAACACATTTAAAAACGTATTTTAAGAAGTACAACAAATTTACAATAATTAATATCCTTAGGAATCTGTAAGATTGCTAGCTGGTATTGCCGACACAAGCAAGGATGGCCTTATATCATTCTCAGAATTTCAAGCCTTTGAGGGGTTACTCAGCACACCGGATGCACTTTACAAAACTGCTTTTCAACTATTTGATCGTCAGGGCAATGGAACTGTTTCTTATGGTGACCTATACTTAAAAAATAAGCACAAATCAAAAGCTATAAAACGAAAAATTAAGTACTCTGTAATAATTATTAATTTAAATTATTAAATTTCAGTTGATTTTGCTGATGTCGTAAAAAAGACAGAGCTACATTCTAAAATACCTTTTAGTCTAGACGGTCCATTTATCAAGCGCTATTTTGGAGAGGTATGGTAATAGTGCTAAATATCAACATACTAGATATACAATAATTTTGCAAAGTGTGTTATTATAGAAAAAACAACGTCTTATTAGCTACGCGGAATTCACGCAATTGCTGCATGACTTTCACGAGGAGTATGCAATGGTAGCATTCAGTAGTAAGGATCCATTTGGTTCTGGATATATTTCGCCTTTAGATTTCCAAGATATTATGGTTAAAGTAAAACGGCATTTACTTACATCCGGTGTCAAGGATAATCTTGTAGTGGTGAATCTCCCAAGTTCTGCAAAAATTTTAGTTACACAAACAAAAATATTTAACAATATTTGTTATAGGTTACAGAGGGACATAAAGTAAGTTTTCCTTATTTCATGGCATTTACATCACTACTGAACAACATGGAGTTAGTTAAGCGTATATATTTGAACGCCACCCATGGAAGTCGCACGGAACCAGTCACGAAAGATGAATTACTTTACGCCGCACAAACAATGAGTCACATTACACCATTGGAGATTGATATCTTATTTCAAATAGTCGGGGCACTTCATCAAACTGGGTAAGAATCGATTGTACAAAATATGAGTTACAGCGTACTATAACAAAACACTAAATGGTGAGAAATATATACGTAACTAGTTGATAATTGCACACATGAATTCAAAATAACTGCCTATCCACAACGCAATGACGTCGCAGACGACTGCGACGTTACTATGGAAAAATTAAAAGAAACACGTCGTTGAGCTCTCTCACGTCTTCGTAAGAGCTGGGCCACAATACGGCAGCGACAGTGTCAGTGTTTCTCTCACCATGCAAACCTTATGGGAAAAAACACTGCCGAGTAGGGGAAAAATTATAGACTCGAGTCCGGCAGTGAGCAGTGAAATTAAAATCCTCTCATTTTTTGGATAAAAGTGTTGCAACCCTTTTAGAAAAAATCTCACTTATTCTATAGGAATGAAACAAAACAAATACTCAAACAAATACAAATGTGAAAACGAATGACAAATGACAGATAGCGCTGCGCGCTGCCACTGTTTTCATTGTAGGCTGACAGTGAAAGTGAGAGAAACACTGACACTGTCGCGGCCGTATTGTGGCCCAGCTCTAAAATATCTAATTCTTTGACATCTTTTTCTTACTTTCTCATTTTTTGGAAAACAGTATACCCTAATTTCCGATAAAATTTCTCAAATTCCTCAAAAAATGTAAATAAAATCGACAAACAATTTGTCAAAACGGGAAATTATTCAAAATGTAAATAAATTCTGATGACAGATGTCACTCATTCCTCTCTCATTGAGAGAGAGAAATCGTTATCGTTTGCGACGTCGCATCGTTGCGTTGTGGTTACACAGTAACACTTATGGGAAACGATAAAAAAAGTAACTGTCCAACCACAACGCAACGATGCGACGTCGCAAACGATAACGATTTCGCTTGCGCCAAAAATAGAAATTTTTTTTTAAGTTGTGTGCGTACTTACAAATACTCATATACTAGCTCAATATATAAAATTTATTTATATTTTAATTGAGTATTTTTATGGCATGATAATTATAGGCGAATTGCTCAGACTTTGTTTATTATACCCTACACATTAGGTTTCAGGGTACAGTTTGTCACGAAATGTATGATGCATAGAAATGGGCAAGATACATTTAAAAAAGTATATATTTTTGATGAGCGTTTTCCTGAGTCGATTTAGCATGTCCGTCCGCCTGTCTGTTGAAATCACGATTACAGGACAACTGTTGAACATATAGGAATGAAATTTTGTAGAAATTTCTTTTTTTTTGCGTAAGAATTGGTATTGGAAACTATTTTTTATTAAAAATAGGCTATTATCAGCGTTTGTTTTTTTGGTTATGACATCAAAATTACATTTCTGGATATAGAGAACTTTTTGAATAAAACTGTACATTTTATGGTCGAACAAAATGTTGTTCTTCCAAAACTGTGCGAGGTCCCGACTGTGCGAACCCTTGAAGGTAGGGTATTTAAGATTTGGCCAGACCGAATATAGACACTGGTTTTTTATTAATAGCCCTGTTTTCCGTAATAGCCCTTTCTCTCCTAGATATAACCATGTTGAAACTCGTTCTAGGAGTTATACGGTTTTAAATGTAAAAAAATTTGCTTAATTGGAAGAGCTATATCTTTCATTATTGCAATAATTATTGATGTAATTAAATTTTGCCAAGAAAACGGTGTAGATCGTTTTCACAAAAATTATTCCACTCTTAAATGAAAACTAAGGTAGCTATATCGAATTTTTGTTAGCTAATTATTGGAATTGTTAAGTTTTTGGTCTGCAGAATTTTCATTTTCAATACTAATGCGCTTACGCTCCAAAAATTGGCCTAAGGATACTGCGTAGCCGTCGTTGAATATAGTTAATTATTTATGTATTGTATTTAACTAGAGTGGTGTCTCCCCCCGAAAAAGACTGAGTGCGGGTGTGTAACACAGATGTGCTGTTTCATTACCACAGAAACGAAATAATTTCAGTAAAATGCTTAATTTTCAACTTCCGATTTCTTTTTGGTTTTACCCTCTTGAAATACGATAGTAGGTCAGAAAATTAATGTGCGAAAGTTCAGCGATATCGGACAACGATTAGGATAACATTATGTACATATATTGTTATATTATTATGTATATATAATATACGAAAGTACGACTGCTCCAAAACACAAGAATAACGGCAATAATAACGGTCACAAAAACTCAGATTCATAGCTTTTATATTTTCGGAGAATAGAGGTATCCTCGTTATACAAGGTCAGGAAAGCCACGCAATTTTAACTCCATTGCGCAGACACCAGTACTCCCTTCGGGGTTCGGTCAAATCAAAATGGAAAAAAAAATTTAAATTTTATGGAATGGATATCATCCTCCATTACGAGAACAATGCAAAATCATTGTGAACACAATAGGCCAAACAAAAAAACACCAAACCACACGATGCTGGTAAACTTGCTCGAGAAACGTGGACAACAGCATTAATCGCAAACACATCAAATATACGACTAAAATCGGTAAAATTGACGGATAGGATAAACACGGAAACATTGATAGCAGGGAGGAAACGATTGAAGGACTTGATTTTTAAACGCGTGCGGCCCAGAACGGAAATGCAAATCCAAAATAAAACAATTCGATTAAAAAATTATTATTCCATTTTATTTTGATAGTTCATACAGGCATTGCAAGAAAATGCGAAATTACCAAAGCCGTTGTTGTTAAATTGACAACCAATTTATGCTGAATTTGCAACTATGATTATTATTTTTATTATATCAATCATATGCGATAATATGCTTGTAGAGTTAGTTCAGGCTTAAATCACACTTACACCATATACATATAATCATACTTGTATATGTATCATACATACATAATGTATGTCTTCAAGCCATTAGGATAATACAATGTTTACATAAAAAGTACGATAAGAAAAAAAATTTTTATAATAAATAGTAAAAATAAGTTAACTATATGTAAATTAAAATCAGAGACAACACAATAAAAAAAAGAAATTAAATATAGATTATATCATAGAATTATATGTATAATAACTAGTAACACTTATTTTAAAACACATGTCAAAGCACTTAAAACTTTTCATCCAAAATATAACAAACAAAACAACAAAACGAAAAACACATTAAGTAAACGATAGCGACTAACGCAAGCACTGCAAAAATACAAAAACATATGTATGTAGAAGAGAAAAAAAAGTAGCACGGGCCAAATCCAGTGTCAGCATTGTTGTCAGTGTCAGCAACTATGTATTGATTAAGTTTGAGAAGAAAGATGTGTTTTTCAAGTAATATAACACAACAATACAGTACTAGAAATATAGTATAGGAACTAAAATAATTCAATTTAAATAATTAAATATTAATATAATATATATAAGCAGAAGTGAGCATGCAGACAAACTGACAGCCATCTCAATGTACATCCAACAGAAGCAGAGTCAACAAAGCTGCAAGTACCATTCATCCCAATGCCACACAACTCAAATTTTTATAGTAAATAATGTTATTAAACAATAATAGCAGTATTCCGATGTGCTGATGAAGCAAGTACTGATAGTAAAAGCATCGTAATCTAAAATTGTGAATTGATGGACTTCATCAAAGCCATCCACAACGACATTTTGGTTCTAACAATCCATAAGGTTCAACATATCTCTAAAACCTACCATGTTAGGTAGAAATACCTTACAGCCAATTGATGCCGAGTGGCATAAAGACATTATTATAGTGAGTAAGACATTATTGTACATGTCAGGGTATAACAATAGAAATGGCATTATAATAGCAATGGCAACTAAATCAAGCAGCAGCAGCAGCGACGAAACACACCGCTAAGTAACACAGCAGCTTCATAACAAATAGCAGCAACATCAGGCACCTTTACAGATACCAACACAGCTCAACAGTTGTAAGTTGTAATTAGTTAATACGCATTCGGCTAAAAAAAAAATTAAAAATATATATATACATATATACATATGTATGTATATAAACTAAATACTGAAAATACATGTACATTTAATATCGATACACGATACTAAACTTTTCTTTCTCTAAGGGTTGAGGGATGTTCTATGCTGCGCCCAAGCAGCAAACCCGCACTCCGCTCCTGACCAACTCAATTCCAAATTTGCGTTTATGGTGAGCATTCACTTTGGCGTACAAGAGCACCATGACTTAAACTCCGCCGGAACGATCTAAGTAACGGAATTGAACCACTTAAAGTAAGTGCAAAGTAAGCTAATTGTATTGAGCGAGAATAACCCAGAATTGAGTGGATATGGAATAATAATATAAGAATAATAATATAGGGCCTGGCAAAAATTTCGTGGCGTTTTTCCGATAGGTGGGATCAGTTGCAAATAACACTGGCAACACTGATCACAGAGATACCACTGAACGCTTATTGGAAGAGTGATACTTGAACCGTAACTGTTAGTGTGTAAACAACGAATTTGTGCACTGGTTGGAAAGTTTCTTACGTATGAAAATAGAGAAAAATAATGAAACATTGCGAAATATTTTGTAGTATTATTACGACAAAAGGAAAAACGCTGCACATGCTTGTGAAAAACTTTGTGCTGTCTACGCTGAAGGTGCTTTATCAAAACCTGCTGCCTGGTAATAGTTCGCTCATTTTCGTTCTGGTAATTTTAATGTTAAAGATGATTCACGCTCTGATCGTCAAATCACTGGAAAAGCTGATGAAATTCTTGAAAAAGTCCACTACGATAAGCATATCAGCAGTGTCGATATTAGCATTAACCACAAAACTGTTTTAAACCATCTACACAAGGCTGGCTGCCAAAGGAAGCTCGATATATGGGTTCGTCATGAGTTCAGCGAGAAAAACATGATGGACAGAATTAACATCTGCGATGCTTATTTATTTAAAAGTGAAGCCTGCGGCGCTTGCTAATTACTAAATTCTAATTGAATTAGTATTTACTATTTAAACTCAAACATTTTTGTTTGGTGTTAATTTTTAGTGTTAAAATTAATTTTTATTTCTATGCATGCTTACTAAACTTGAGCAGCTACAAGTAAGTGTTGCAAGTAAATGATGATAAGTGTTGCCGTCTTCAACAGAAAACTGTAACTCTTCTTTGAAGAGCAAAGTCGTACCTTTTCATAAATATGTGTATAATTCCTTATCCGTAATATTTTGAGCAAAATAGTGTATGACTAATCATAGGCAATAATACCTTCCCGACGACACTACTCACGTTGCTGTATCGCGTTTTCTTTAGGAAATATTACACTTTTATTAGCTATCCTTATTGGACTTTCAAACCCTATGATTTCCAAAATGGCTGTCTTTGCCGGAAATAAAATACATTGTTCCGATCCTAACTGTAAAAAAAAGACCTCTTTCGCCTAAACGGGGAAAATGTACTCCTGTCCCATACAATTTTGTCTTGTCTCGACACAAACTACACGCCTTAGTTTTTTATCCCATCTTATGTGAATCAGTTTGTATATTCGAACCAGAAAACTTTATGAAAATACTCACATTTACACACCAGTTTCCATACTGAATAAGTCATACTCATAATTTAAGGCTGCTTAGCACTTGTCCAGGAAAAGATGAAGATTGTTCAAATTGACCTTTTGAATGAAATTGTCCCTGCAAAAGTAGGGCACATTGAGCAATGCTTACATATATTTTCATTAACGTTGTACGAACACTTTTGGACAAAATAAAACATTCGAATGTCATGTATAAAAGTACAGTAGAAAACTGGTAAAAATCGGTGAGCCTAAAGTGTACAAATATTACACATACGAGGTAAAAATTATATTTGTGTAGTGAACTAATGTAAAAAATTAATAAATTGTTTTCTTGTTTCATTTTTTCAATTTTGCACAACAAAATATTATATAAATAAATAATATAATTATAATTAGTTGGTGGAAACGTAAAGATATTGATGCTAAGAGGCAAGTTTTAGATTAATAATCTCTGTAATTTATTTTATTTCAAATTACGTTTAGGGCTGATTTGACAATCTGTGGTTAGGGACTGGCACATTAAAACCGTTTCATCGACTTTACTAACCGGATTTGAAATTAAAAAACAAATGTTGTACATTATTGTTGGTCCAGGTTTTTAAGGCGATGTATCGATTTTAATGTCCTGGATAAGCTAACTGGATATTGTAAAATCAGCCCTGAGTAATTTATTTAACCTATTTATGCTAATATTTCATTTTCCTCCTTTTATAATTCTCAATTACCTTTAGATGAGTGTGGTTTGAAATTTTATTACTTTGTTAATTTCATTTTACATTATAAAATTAATGAATTCAATGTACAAACAAACATGATTAATATAAGAAATATGGACTAAACATGTTCGAATGTGTGCAATAGATCCTCAATGGATAGCCTAGACTACTACGTACACCGTATTACCTAAACAAACATTGTTTTCGTTTTAACATATTATTCAAATGCTTGAGCTCCATCGGTAGGTGGTTTAGTACCCATGCGTTTTTTAAATCGCAGTAAAATATCGGTATTTGAGGTAGTTCTTGCGCTTGTGCTCTTGGGTTAAAGTTATGTGATATTGATCATATGGTTACATAGTAATTAATTTTACACCTAATTTAATCACACTATTCTCCACCCCATCGAATACAACGGGATTATAGGAATAATACGCCCTTCCTTCTCTCTTGACAGCTTTGGGTCCAGCCGGCCTCTCCCGGTTAGAATTTTAGTAACCTTCACCTTCTTGACGCGGAAGCGAACATTATGTTATCGTTGCATATAGGTCTACAAAAATTTTGAGAAACATATACAGCACTTTAAAGAAATTTAATAGTCCATACTATTTTTCTGTTCTATGTTCATAATAAAGTTTTGAATCCAGGTTAAAGAGAAAGAATTCAGTTCCGCCGAAAGCTGTTTGACTCTAAAGTCGGATGGTTTTTACTACTTATTTGTTTAGATTTTACTAAAACAAATGATTCTGTTAATTAAATAAAATAAATTTTCAAAATCTATTTTCAATAAATACATGGATTTATCGTGGCCATATCAGCTGTCACATGAAAGATAATTTTTTTTACTGTTAATTAAGAATGACAACAACAGCGATTTAGTCATGGTATTCATAGACTTGTCAGTACCTCTACCAGCCAAACTAGATAACGCACACCTCTATGTATCAAATAACGAGAAGAACAATTCGATTAGAAGTGCTAATTGTATTCGAGAATACGATTAGAAAATTGTATATAATCTGGTCTAATCCGCAATAAAAGAAACAAAGGTTTCAAATCAACAAATTTCTGGGATTACCTTCAAATTCTGGGTATATATGTACGTATATTTTCCTGACTCATAGAGTAGAATACAAATACTTAAAAAATTCCCATGTTGAATTTTCTACCTATCGAAAAAGTATATACTATATACTGTACAATTCAAAGCAAATATTAAATTAAATTAATTTTACCTTTCGAATTTGCTGACGCGCATTAATGTAGTGTTTTTAATAATTTGGCTTTCTCATTAATTCGATAATTGTTTTGCAATATTCTTTTGTCAATTATGCAATAGTTCTTGTACTTATTTCATTTTCTTATTGTTAATTATGCTTAGGTTACCTATTTTTTATCTATAAATTGAAGTTATTCAATTTACTTTCAGTATATATATTCAATACTTTTTAGTATTCAACGCAGAATCGCACTGTTTTAATAAAAAAGCTAGCTCAACAGTTCGAAGTATGGATTTCGTTCAAGTTTCATACCTATAAAGGAATAAAAGGGATTGGAATTGGTCCAAGAGGCAAACCCAGCCACAGCTCTACCACGACATCAAAATAAAAAAAAACAATCCATCAAGTTCAACAAAGTGAACAAATAAACGATGAGATTTGGACTCAATTCGAAAGTCCCAAATCCGTCGCTTACAACATACTATACAGCCATATGTCAATATGGAACAACTAGTGCAGCAGACATTAGTCAACATAGCAGTCATTGCAGAACAACAGAGCATAAGTGGCTTTTCATTAACAACTTCAGCTGCAAATAATTCAACTTTGTAAACTAAGATACAGCTACCTAAACTAACAATTCCAAAATTTGATAGGTTCTATCTTCATTGGCATAAGTTCTTTGACCTGTTTTCGCAAATGGTGAACCCGATCCCAAAGCCGGAGAAGCCGAAAGCTTAGTCAGTCACTTAGCACCAACTGAGGAAAATTAACCCTCTCCGGTGACATTGCTTGGAGAATGCTGTGACAGCGCTACAACAATAAAAGGGTATTAGTGTCAACTCTAATCCAAATATCGTCGATCGGTTAAAGGGATTACACAATACAGCTCAGGAATGTCTTCTGGCTCTAAACAATTTGAAAATTGCCACTGCACAGTGGGATCCCTTATTATTAAATTTGCTCACAAAAAGTTGGATAGGTACTCATTGATTCGATATGAACAAACAATTTCGATTCCCAGAGAAGTGCAAAAAATGTCCGACTTTTTTACCTATTTGGAAAGACAATTCCTCTCACTGGAAATGAAAGGACAAAGGGATAAGGTTCCAGCAGCTCCGAAAACGGAACATGTCCATGCAACCTTCGTCTCGAAAACTCAGAACATCCCTTATTTGCGTGATCACACTTTCGTCAGCTCGAAGCATCAGATTGGCTAAATTTTGGGCGCAAGCAAAATCTTTGTGTAAGTTGTTTAAAGGGATCTCATCTGGTCAGAGTCAGTGCCCTTCGCAAGGTTGCAGTCGGTGTACTAAAAAACACATGTTATTAAATTTGGAGCACATTCAAAACTTCAGTAATAGTCAGAACAATCAGCAAATTATGGACAGCACTCTGCCAACAATTTCAACACTTGTTAAGGGAGATAACGCGCCTTCTACAGTATCATCGGCCAATCAACGAGGCACAAGGTTATACTGTCCACCGCTGTAGTTTTAATTTTTGCAGCCAATGGCAAATCATTCAGCTTTAAGGCAGTTTTTGATTCCGGTTTGCAAGTTAATCTTGTAAGTCATCAAGAAGCTAACAACTGGCTCAATGTAGGACTACAATCACACGATGGAACCTTCTACACTGAGCTCGAAGAATATGAACTACCGCAAATTGTTGCACTACAGCCAACACAAACGTTAGAAACTTGAAAATTGTCCATACCGAGTGACGTTAAATTAGCTGATTCAACATTGGACAAACCGAGCAAAATTGATGTACTTCTCGTAGCAGAGTTTTTTGCAATCTAATAAAAGTCGAACAGATAACACTTGGTAAGGACCTGCCTATCCTATAGAACACAAAATAAGGGGTGGATAGTTTCAAGAAAAATTAGCTCAACAATTCATCAACATGTTACGTTGCGGAATCTTCCCTAATGGCAACGCCATCTACAGTATCATCGGCCAATCAACGAGGCACAAGGTTATACTATCCACCGCTGTAGTTTTAATTTTTGCAGCCAATGGCAAATCATTCAGCTTTAAGGCAGTTTTTGATTCCGGTTTGCAAGTTAATCTTTTAACTCATCAAGAAGCTAACAACTGGCTCAATGTAGGACTACAATCACACGATAAAACCTTCTACACTGAGCTCGAAGAATATGAACTACCGCAAATTGTTGCACCACAGCCAACACAAACGTTAGAAACTTGAAAATTGTCCATACCGAGTGACGTTAAAGTAGCTGATTCAACATTGGACAAACCGGGCAAAATTGATGTACTTCTCGTAGCAAAGTTTTTTGCAATCTAATAAAAGTCGAACAGATAACACTTAGTAAGGACCTGCCCATCCTATAAAACACAAAATAAGGGGTGGATAGTTTCAAGAAAAATTAGCTCAACAATTCATCAACATGTTACGTTGCGGAATCTTCCCTAATGGCAACGAGACCAAAGACGAGTTAATTGAACGATTTCGGTTATTAGAGAACACTGATCACGAGCAAAAACAAATGATTGGGGCAGAAGAGTTAGGTGACGGCAGCTGCATACAAACATTTTCGAGATCTGCAGTTGGGTGTTTCATAGCCGGGTTACCATTATCAGAAAAAGGTTAACCATTGGGAGAGTCACTTACAATGGCTCTTAGCAGATTTTATTCTCCTTGAAGAAATATCGGCATCCTTAAATAATCCTTAATTAAAATTTGATGGAAATACCAACTTCAGTGCAAATACACACAATTGCAGACGCCTTAGAAAGGACTGGTTATAGTGCGATTGCTGTGTGCGAAGTCTAAAGTTGCTCTACTTAAAAGGCAAACAATACCTCGCCTAGAACTATGTGCAGCTGTTTTAGGCGCCGAACTTACAACCAGGGTAAGAACTGATCTAAGATTGCAAGACACCAATGCCTATTTATGGTCATTCTCAGGTGGTTCTATGTTGAATACATTCAACATACATTCAACATACAGCGTCATCCTTTCACAACTTTGTTAAAAAATTCAACAAAGAACAACACCTGGAAAAGAAGGAAAATCCTGCTGATGTCCTATCAAGAGGCATAATAACGGATAAATTACCAAATTGCGATATGTGGTTCTACGGTCTTTCTTGCACGGCAATGAATTTCAATGGCCTACTTCATTTTCAAAAACCTCAAGTCCTGAAGCCGAGTTTGAAAGGAAAACAATTCCTGCAACCTCGTTAAGGCTAGAAGAAAAGAATTATATGTATATGGTATTTTTCAAAGGGATTCTTTTCGAGCACTATAACGCATTGTCGCCTATGTATTGCGTTTCTTCAGCAACGTACGTTATTCTGCACCACAATTACAGGAAAGGGAGTTATCAACCACAAGAGTTACTAAAAGGCATACAAATAATAGTACAAACAATACAACAGCCAGACTTCGCAACAGAAATCAAAGCGCTTATTCAACACAAGGCATTAGAGAAGGTAATTTCAATAAATAGTTTATCCCCAACAGCATATGACATATGAAGAGCTGGAAACAATCATAGTAAAAGTCCGAATAATCGTGTTATTATTATATCAGGATGGGTGATCTTATACAGCTCCACTACTGCGGCTCAGTTGCCCTATTGTACCATCCCTATATTGTTAGAGTGGTTGCTCCACTCCAGTTTTTCTTATGAATGTCATAAGTTGTGAATGACTTCGTTTAGCTATCTCTGAGTGCTCCACTATTTCTTTCCCGACGACTGACCTAGTACTGTGAAAAGCTGGGCACTCAGAGGCTAAGTACAAGGACGACTCAATAGACTCCATGCAGATTCTGTACTGGGTCTCACTTGACCGCATAATTTTATTCAGATGATGTCTCAAGCTGCAGTGTCCCGTTATGAATCCCACCGAGGTTTTTATACACCTCTTGTTCAGATTCAAGAGGGATTTAGAGCTTGGTAGAGAGTATTGTGGTAGGAACAGTTTTGTGCATTTCTGTCCTATGGTATGGGCCCAGTATTTGTTTGCCTCCGCTAGCGTCCATTTTTCCATTAAGTGTTTAAATAGGGATTTGTTTATTTCGAATGAAGGTTCAGGCCCAAAAAGGGCCCCAGCCGAGCCAGACTTAGCCAGTCCGTCGGTCTCTTCATTTCCGTCAAAACCCCTGTGCGCCGGTATCTAATGTACGGTTACCCAGTTGCTCTTAGCTAGTTCGGAAAGGATATTCGCCGTTTACAGTACTAGCTTCGATGTTATTACATAGGAATCCAGAGCTGTAAGTGCAGCTTGGCTATCCGTGTAAATTACTACGTTTTTCTTTCGTATGTGTGTGTTTACGGGTCATGCGCCGAACACACTCGTTAATAGCAAGTATTTCAGCTTGGAAGCAAGGATTTCAGCTTGGACAGACTCACGGTGTAACCCGTACCGCTAGAGGCGTCAAAGACACCGGATCCTGTGCCCTCGTCTGTCTTGAAACCATCAGTGTACCACACACAGTCGTACGATGTTGTCTGATGACTCTCTGTTTCCCATGTTGATCTGGCTGGGATAAAAGCTGTGATATTTTACTGGAAGCGATCTACCGGTAGAGTTTCATCTAAGGGCATCCCAAACTCTTTAGTCTGCTCCAAAGATTTGAGGATTAATAAATAGCCTTTAGGGTACCTAGGCCCGTTGAACAGTCCGTAGTCATACAGACAATGCAAGCTCAGCCTTGCGACCATCTGTATGTGTATATGAAATGGGATCAGGTCTAGTATGACGTTTAAGCTGACCGTCGGTGTGAGCTGATGCAACCCGTCATACAGGTGGCAACTAGTCTTTGTATCCTTTCCAACCTTCTTATTGTGTACAGTTTTTTTGTTTTCGTCCACCATATCTGGCGCTTATGTGACCACCGGTCTCACTATCAAGTGGTAAAGCGTTTTAATTGATTTGGGCTTAATCCCCCAATTCATTCCGCATATCCTCCTACATATCCACAAGACCTCGATAGCCTTGTTTATTATTTCGCACTCTTGTTGCCCCTATATAAATGAGGTTCTTTTAGATCGACTACTTTCCGTCAATTGGTAAAACAATAACAAGGCACAAGAACTGTCTTTTTCCCGTTTAAGTTTAACTTTGTTACAACATCTCTATACCTCAATTAGTGTCATCTGTAGGATCTCCGATATGGTTTCCTCGAACCTCCCCCTGACGATGACTGAAATATCATCTGCATACCCTATGAAGTGGATTTCCAACGAATTTAGCGTGTTAAGAAGATCATCCACTAACATTGACCATAGAAGGTGCCTATAGATTCAAAAGACGTATTACTGAAGCCCCTTCAATATCCAGAAAAGCAATCACACTGATTTCTTTGGAGGATATTGCTCCTTCAATTTTCGTCACCACTTCATTTAGCACGGTCTCTGTAGATCCCTTTGGCATAAGCATGTTGCTCTTTAGATAGGGACTTAAATCGTAGTATATCCATTCTGATAAACTTGTCAGTTAGTTTTTCTAGTCCTTTTAAGACAAAGGTCATTAGGCTTATGGGACGGAAGGACTTTGGGTTGTGCCCGTCACTCCTGCCTAGTTTAGGTAGATACCAAACTAATACTGTTTTCTAAGCTGATGGGAAATGGCCATAAGCAAGACTACAGCTGAAGAGTTTGTATAATATTGGTGCAAATGTATAGGCTTCATATTGCAGCAGTGCTGGGAAGTTGCCATCTTCCCTAGACGCTTTAAAAGGCTTGAACGAAGAAATGGCCAACCTTACGCATGTTTGCTACAGATTCGTTTCCCTAATCTCCAGTCCTCCCTGGAGGATTGATTCGAGAGTGAAACCGCCACCGTTCTTGAACAGCGTGCCAATCGGGGTGGTCTTATAATTACCCAGAATCTATCAGACGACATCCAGACTGGACATCTAAGATCTTGTCACAGTACTGTCTCAAAGATTCCTTCTTGGCTTTCCTAATTTCCTTTTTGTATTCAGTTAGGGCTGCCGAGTAAGTGGGCCAATCGTTGTTCCATTTGGCCCCATTAAACAGCTTCCTAACTTTCTTCCTAAGGTTTTCTAGATACCCATTCCACCATGGTGTTTTCCTGTTAACACTCTTGGTCTTGAGCGGGAAGTTGTGCTCAAAGGCCGAGAAAATGGAGCGACCAACGAACTCCGTTGCAAGCTCAAATTTCTTTATAGTATCGACTCTTGAGGGTATTTTATCGACAACTGCTCGGTATATGCTTCCCAGTTCGTATTCTTTTTCTGTCGATATAGGGCTACTTTTTCTCTACTGGCGTATTCCAGAACAAACCGAATTGTCTATGACCAGATATAGACGGCTCATCTGACACCAGCCAGTTTATGAGATTAGAGTGGTGTCGGAGGGAAGTGTCAAATCAAGCACCTAGTTATTGTCGGTGTGTTTCCTATATTACAAACACTTAAACTATAACAGTTTATGAATTCTAAAAGTGGGGGCAATTAGGACTGTCAGCAGCGAAGTACGCTGATGCCACGATTACCTCCCTGGGTCCGATTCTCACCCTTGCCGCAGTCAGGTCCATTGTTAGGAACTCTATTAAAGGAAAGAAGTTAATGTCATTGTTGAAAACGTCAGGTGTTAAAATTTCAGCCAAATTCATCGATTACTTTATTTGTTGTAGTCGTTTGAAGTAAGCAAAATGGAAAAAAGTGAATTTCGTGCAGTGATTAGTATGTGCCAAGACAACGGTTGCTGCCTTATAAATAAAGGTAGTTCACATCAACCTGGAGGTACATCAAATCGTGGAGGTACATTGGCGGTGGGTGCCTCCTCTTTCCACCCCTTCCCGCTCCGAATGTCTTTGGGATGAGAGGTTCAGGGGCAGATCTCGGATTGGAGGCTTCTTATTTGGGACACCTAGCCCACCCTTCCAGGACAGCTTTTGGGACTGTTTAATCAGTCCTGTTCTGAAGGGTGGAGCACCACCGGTTTTTAAAGGGGCGGACGTACCTGTCCCTTCATTATCTGCTGGTCTTACCAGAATAGGCCGATTTGCCGCCGTGGGTCCTAGAGAGGGGTTGTCCTTCTTCACTTCCCTGCCCTTTTCAGCTCCGGAGGTCCCCAGGGAGGGATTTGAGGAAGGGATGACCTTCCTCACCTCCCTTTTCCGGCTACAGCTGTCTCCGAGGACCTCTTAAAGTTGAACGACATCCTCCCCAGATTGAAGTAGAGGAGGCAGTCCAACTCTCGAACAGTTTTTGCTGAGCTCTCATCCATAGCAATGGTGAGAGTCAGGCCGCCTTTGCTTGCTACCGTGCGGAGTATTTTCCACTCCTTTGTCGGCAGCTCCTGGTTTTGCACATTAAGAACCCGCATGATCCCCTCCGTATTGGTTTTCTTGCCAGGGAAGTGCGCCGTGGCCACGTGTGGTTTTGGGAAGTCATCCCCTCCATTACACGTAGCTTGGCACCAGCCAAACTGTTGGTCGAAAGCCAATGCTGTCCCGACCAGCCAGTCCCTAGTGGTAGTGTCAGGGCACCTCACAACCAACCATCCTGGTTTAAAAGAGCAGCCAAGAAATCTGTATTGGGGCCCATCAGTGGGAGCCTTGTGTAGCTCTACAATGATGGCTTCCTCCACAGACTTCTGCTGCTCGCCAGTGAGATGACTAGCCGGGAAGTCCACCGGCACGATACCTACTGACAGAGCTCCAGCAACCGCCGCATAGGAGGGAACGTTTGGCCGGGCTCTGTCGGGCTGTCACCGTCAGAACGTTTCCTTTCGGATACGATGGGCCCGACAGTTTCAGCATCGAAAGGTCCCTCAAGGTCTTTCTCCAGCGCATCTTTGTATGGCGTGCCATCTGCCATAAGAGCGCGGAGTTTCTTCCGCTATGCTGTTGTCAAACGTTTCCGTTTGATACTTAGCTTACCGCCATCCGAACCCTTGACGGTTTCTTCGTCAGAGACTATGACGCTTCTGGCGTTCTCGTCCGTTAGGGTGGCATCGGCAGAAATGACGAATGACTCGTCACTGCATAGTTCTGCAGAACGCATGTATCGTTCTGATGTTTCAGTCCCCGAGGAACGTATTATCCGTTCATCGGCAGCGATGTTTTCAGCCACAGGCTAAGTGAAGGGCAAGAAAATTATTTCAATGTTCATTTTATTCCCACGAGTACGGGGAAAGGAGGTCGATCCACGCAGGGCCCCCGTTGCGTGGACAAGGTTGATTAAAAGCGGAGGTCGTCAGGTATCTGCAGTTCGCCGCGTGAGACTGGGCTATTTAGGAGTCCCTAGCCTGGTCGGTCATCGGCACGGTACGGTACGGACACCTTGACCCAACGCCTGGTTGAATTTTTGGTTTCCGTGTGTCACCAGGGAACTATCCATTTCCGTGGGTCTTTGATCCTACTTAAGCCCTCCCACCACGACAAGGTAAACAACCGAGGGAGAGTGAGAAGAGACAATTTTGAGAACGGGAGAAATGCTTTAGACCACATATATCGAAAACTAAAGGATAATAAACCTTGCCTCGCCTTAGCTGCGCACTTTAAAAATGAAGGAGCGAAATGAAAGTTGACAGCGAAATCCTACACAGTACTCGCAAAGGCTTTAGACATTGTTGGAAATGTCGCCCGTTCCCTATTTGGAGTGTTAGATAGTGAATATGCTAAAGAAATGTCCACAACCATCAACAAGGTCCGAAGCAATGAAGGGTGTCTCCTCGAGTTAATGAAAAACCAAACCTCCATAATAGATTCAACAATAAATATAGTCAAAAGGAAAGAATTGGAATCACAAACTCATCTGGAACACATTAAGAGTCAACTTGGTGAACTAAAAAAATGAAATCGACCGTTAAATATTCCAATGGTGCATATCACTTTCCATACAACTCTCACCAATTGCCGTAAATCTAAGAAGAGTTCAAACCGCAATGATGGATTCAGTGACTGCTGTACATCAGGAGCAGTCCACTACTGCTTACGCCAACACAACTACAAGACCAATTAAAAGAAATTAAAAAGCATAAATACCAGGACAGTTTCTTCCCGATGGCGATAACAATCGTCAGCAATTATACAAAACAATGGACATCAAGGGCACATTGACAGACCAACGCGCCATATTAAAAATAACGATCGAACTGGTGCCCATTCTCGCAGTACGCAATGGATCGCTCATGAGAATTCACACTAACATGGAGGTACTGGTGATCAATGCTCATCGGGATAAATATTTTCCAACGACGAGGGAAGTATTAAGGGCTTGCCATCGATTGGGTGATGCCACAACTCACCTACGAAACATAGCACTTCGCTACTGCTAACCAATAAACCCACAACAGTTGGGAAATATATTTCCACTAATAACAAACATGAATGGGGTCCCACCAGCAAGGTGAATCACTGGATTTTTTTGTCCAAACTAAAATTGAATTAACAGCCGTATATGGGACTGAGTTCCTACAGCTTTCTTTGGCTTATAAAGGAATGTTGACATTGAACAGAAACTGCACAATACGAAACGCAATGATGAGGACATTTCACAATAGTTACACTAATGCAAACATCCTACACACGTTTTGAAGCTGCATGGCCATACCTATTAATCAACAAAAATTAAAACAGCAGTAGCAACAGTAATAAAATCCTTGTCAAACCTTCAAAGGTTGAATTTTTTAAAATGCCGAAATAGGTATTTAAGTAATTAACATACAAATAAGTAACAGAGCATTAAGACCAAGTTTCAAGCAAATCTCACTACAAACAAAATATTCCTCATACAAAAGTTGCAATCCCTTTTTTTGCCCTTGGAGCTTGAATTTCGAAATATCATACAAAAAAGAAACCTCTCTGCAAAATTTCATTTTTCTGAGTTCGTCAGGTCTATGCATAGAGCGATAGATTAAAAACTTTCGTTTTCTCCATTATCTGATTGACTAACTTTTGGTTAAGACCAAGAAGAGACCTGACGTTTCTTCTATTACATTTATCATAATTACAGGTGTTCGAAATCATTCAATTTGTAATTGCATTAAATGTCTTTATTTGAAAGATTGATTAAAATGAGATAAGTTTTCTCTTATCCCAAACTGAGTTTTCCTGCTTCCTGATTACGCCATCCGTTTGTATATTTTATATTATACTGGCTTTCGTTTCAATTCCACTAATAATGTATATATACATATAATCGCGCCACATCCTTCTGTTATGTTTTAAGTTATTTGATTGACAGATCATTATTAATCAGATTAGGCCTTTACTGGATATTATTTTTCGGGGGCGCCAGTTTAGGAAATCAAGTGTTGACTTATTGAATTCTAGAAATTTTGAAGGCTGTAAGTTGATTAACCGTCCCGGGCTGCACGAGTCCTAGCTATGCCACTACATAAATAGTAGGCGTGGTCGCTACCTGTTTTCAAAACAAAATAACTAGCTTAATAGTTGTATTATTGTATTCAAATTTGAACTTTATTTCCGTGGTAATTCATTTGTTTTCATGAGCTATACTGTATAAGTGTTGTAAAAATGCGCACAGTTTTGCTGTTATAATGTTTTATTGGAAAATAAGTTATGTAAAGTTTTATTCCAGAAGTTTATATATTTAACAATATAACCATTTGCCTCTTTTGCCTGTATAACCTAAAAGTGGGATCACGCCCATATTTGGCATACTAACGGATAATGCTACTCTATACCCAGGAATGAAAAATAAGCGTTGTCGTTGACCGATTTTGACCGATTTCAATACCAACCTGCACACCATAAAGAATATTTCTGCAAAATTTAATTATGATATCTTCACCGGTTCTCCTGTGATCGTGATTTCAACAGACAGACAGACGGACGGACGAACATGGCTAAATCGACTCAGGAGGTGACGCTGATTAAGAATCTATTATATTATATATATTTTTCTATATCTATCTTATCTATTTCTATGCGTTACACATTGCGTAACAAAGTGAATATATCCGTAACCTTAAGGTGTGGGGTATAAAAATGTAATATAAAAAATGAAATTAAAAAGCATAAAATTTCAAACCACCCACATTTCTTAATTATATTTAAAATATATTATAATATGTTAAAAAAATACACGCAGGCGCATCGTTTATGGCGATCTTAGTAACATTTCACCCGAGCATTACACGAAACATATTACGACACGACTAGCTGAGATCAAAGCGGTTGAAAGCCCTGCAGATCGATCAGCATTTATACAGGTTCTGGAAAGCACGTATCGCTTCACGCTGGGTTCATTCGCAGGCGGTAGGCAAAAGCAGTTGTGATCTCAAAGATTATGGAATAAAACTTAAATTTTGTATAAAAAATTTTAGCTGTGGGGGCTACAGTTGTTTATCCCATTGACTTGGTCAAGACACGTATGCAAAATCAACGCACCGGCTCATATATTGGCGAAGTTGCGTACAGAAATTCGTGGGACTGTTTCAAAAAGGTATTCTGAAAACGAAAGAAACATATAATATATATTTCTAATAACGAATAACTGATATAACTACATATATAATTTTTTAACTCCAAGGCTTTCTTATATATAGGTTATTCGCCATGAAGGTATTTTGGGCCTCTATCGTGGTTTGCTACCTCAGCTGATGGGTGTAGCACCGGAAAAAGCCATAAAGTTGACTGTGAACGATCTTGTACGTGACAAATGCAGTGATAAACAGGGTAATATTCCGCTCTATTCAGAGATTTTAGCTGGTGGCTGTGTAAGTTGGTCTTGTAGACCTTCGCACCCTTGGCGCAATGGAGCAATTAAATGTTGTTTTTTATAGGCTGGTGCCTCTCAAGTTATCTTCACGAATCCGTTAGAGATTGTAAAAATTCGTCTACAAGTTGCTGGCGAAATTGCTGGCGGGGTCAAAGTTCGTGCCTTATCAGTGGTTCGTGATTTAGGTTTGTTTGGATTGTATAAAGGTGCACGAGCCTGTTTGCTGCGTGATGTACCATTCTCTGCCATATACTTCCCGACCTACGCACATACAAAAGCGCTGTTTGCCGACGAAGATGGGTGCGTAACATATGGCTAAATCTTTTCATTCCGAACAAATAAATGAATATACATATGTATTATATTATATTCGTGATGTACGCAAGTCACCCATATTTTTGCGTCTCAGCGTATTTTTTACAACAAAAATTTGTTTAACTTGACTGATAGATCGTATAGCTATTTCGGAACATGCCAACTTTCCTCATCAGTGATCTCTCTTGTTGTCTTTTGATGTACAACATATGAGCTTACATATATAAAGAATATCAGGGGGTGGTGTACATACATGACGCATATATCATAATATATGTACATATATATTAACATTTTTCAGCGTTTAGAAAAGTGCAAATTAAAATAATTCATTTGCAATAAAATTAATATAATAACAATAATAAATAATAAATGAGTTCAGCGTACAATATAATATTTGTTTTTTCCTTACCATAGCTACAATCACCCACTTACTTTATTAGCCGCCGGAGCAATAGCTGGCGTACCCGCTGCATCGCTTGTTACACCAGCCGACGTGATTAAAACTCGTCTGCAGGTTGTTGCTCGCACGGGTCAAACGACATATTCTGGAGTATGGGATGCTACCAAGAAGATTATGGCTGAGGAAGGTCCACGAGCTTTCTGGAAGGGTACGGCTGGTAAGAGCTATTCTCTCTAAAATAACAATTACTTCTTCTATCTTTTTTCCTTCTCTTTCCTTTACACAGCCCGTGTTTTCCGTTCATCACCTCAGTTCGGTGTCACTCTAGTTACCTATGAATTGTTGCAACGTTTATTCTACGTTGACTTTGGTGGCTCGCATCCAACTGGTTCCGAAGTGCATAAAACCAAGTCAATCGACCCGTTCCAGGAACGCGTGAATCCCGATCACGTAGGAGGGTATCGTGCAGCGGTGCCGCTACTGAATGGTATCGAATCAAAGTTTGGCCTTTATTTGCCACGCTTTGATAAAGCCAAATCATCCTCAACAGTTGCGGGTTCATGATGAAGTTTTCAAAGTCGTTATAAATCGAACTTCTCCACTAATTTCAAAATTCGACAAATGAAATTATTAATTATTGAAATGTTAATTATTATATGTTAATCTTAAAGTGAAAAAACACATATATCTTTTGCTAGGAAAAATTTTATTATGAATACATACACAAATCAATAACTGCATTTTAGTAAATCAAATTAATAAAATTACACGATTATTATAATCTTTCCGCCTGTTATAAAAGGGCTTATAATATTATATAAATAATGATGGATGTACGAGTATTTATTTGAATTTAATGGACAATGAAAGCACAGCAGCAGTTAATTTAGTATCTTTTACACAATCTGTATCCCATACAAACGGGTATACCAGTTGGAGTATATCGATCAGTATACATATGTTGGATTCTCAAAAAATGAGAATCCCTACAAGCGCATCAATTTGTAGGAATTTGTAGAGAAAATAGGGTTTTGGAACAAGCACTTGAACTTGTTACAAATCGAAGGTTCTTTGCAATACCTGGAATTGTACTTTGTAGAGAGGTTGGAGATGTTGCTTCAAGAACCTGCACTTGAAGCAATCCGAAGAATAAAAACAAGTTTATTATGCTGCTAATGACCAAGTGAGTTACTTTATTAATTGACTAGGTTATTTATAGTCCAAAAAGAACAACAAGAATATGAATATATGATATGAATATATGATTCAATTTAGGGATGGTTCTCATGCCGACACCTGAGCGCGTGCGAATTTGGTGGTGTTTCCATTCTGCTGCAAGACGCTCCCACGCGGAGACACCTGAGCTCGGCAGCGGCAGCGACGCTGTTATCGCTGACCATTTGGTTTGTTTCTCACCTCTGTTGCACGACGCTCCGACAAAGCATATGTAACTGGTAAATGGGTCAGTAGATTGGATCCCTTAGTCAGTTTGGCCTCTTTTGAGGTAAGAATAGTCGTTTTCGCTTCTGCAGTATTGATTGTGTGGCTAACAACATCGTCTTTCGTTTAGATGTGCAAGGTGATTCATCGCGACGGGTAAGTAGATCCTCTGTATTGGTAGTGCTTGATGCTGACGCATTGTTCTCAATTGGTAATAGAGCTGGTGAATTGCTCTTTTTCGGATGTCATTTTTTGTTTTTATGTCTGGCACGCCAACAGCATTATCAGAACCCGTGATTTGATGAACTTCTGCCGAAGAAATGTTTGGCACTCTTGACTGCGGCTTCCTACAGCCCCTCGAAGTGCGGGGCCCTTCGAGGAATGAAATGAAATTGTATTCCCTTGTTGCTGCAAGTACTCGTTATTGTCGATTATCCTTTTGTTGAATACACGCTGTCATGCATCCATCGTATTCAGGAGATTGGAAAAGTAAATGTACAGCACAGAAATAGATAGAATAGATAGAAATAGAGCACAGAAATAGGACAGAATGTACAGAAATTGATACGAATTATCGATTAGAAAAAGTTTCAGGGGAAATAATAAGGAATCTTGAATACGAAAAATTAAGAGGGTTATTGAATAAAAAGGGTTAATAATAGAGGAAACAATAAATTACATTACATTCAAGTAAGGATCGGGTCAAAACAAAAGACCCTGGAACGGCTTATTGGACAAGCAGTAGAAATAGCCAACGACGTCTACCAAGCAGGGGCCAGGTACTTAAATCAGTTGATCGCTATGGTAAGAAGTTCTACAATAGGGTATACATATAACTCGGATAAAATGTTCCCCCAATCACGACAATAGTATCCATTCTACCAACCGCATTATACGACGGAGAACCAGTCTGGTAAAGCGTTAGAAAGGACAGAATCTGCACAGAAGACATAATTCCTCCGAAAAAGGCCACACTAAACATAATTTACAGTTTCTGCAAGAAAAAGGGGCACACTAGGGAAGAGTACCTTAAAAGAAAGAATTTACCTTTCTGTGAAAAATGCGTCTTGTACGGCCACGAGACCAATTGGAGATGCCGAAGAAAGGCGGAAAAGGCCCTTTGAATCAAACGGGATTCAAAAGAACCAAACACAGTGCCAGTGGTGCAATAGGTCCGGACATAATATAATCGATTCTTAGGCGAAAAAGCATTAGGAAAAGTGCAAAGACAATCTTAAGGGAAACTGGGAAGGGCGCAGAATAGGCTAATAATCTGGGAACCCAAAAACATTATTTTAAGGAATTTTAGGAAAAATGAAAAGTAATAAATAAAATAAAAACAATGTGTAGGATATTAATAATGAAACGAACTTAATAGAGAGACGAACCATTTTTGACAGTTGTACACGTTTCCTTGTTTTGACTTAATGTAAGGCGACTTTGTTTAATTTTGTTGGTCTATTTTTATGTATAAGGTTGTAATTTCTTGAACAGTGGCGTATGAGTGTGATAATATAACACAAATTAATAATATAAATAAATATTTAATTTTATATTTATAAAAAAGATAATTTATTTTGTTATTTGGTATAAGCGGCTCATGCAGCTTCCTCGCCTTCTTCTTCCTCTTCCTTGCCAGTAAGCATGGAGATGAGAGCAGCAGTATCGATTTGGTTCTTGTCATCAATTACCATTTGATCATAGGCATCGTCTACCTCCTTCATTGTGAACTTGTCGCCAAAGTTCATCAGCATATCGCGGAATTTATCTCCGTCAATGAGCCCATCGTTATCGAATGATTTAAAAGCAGCAATGACAACTTCATCCTCGTCATTAGCACCAGATGTGGCCATACGGTTAGCGAAAAGGGTTAACAATTGGGTAAAATTAATTGGTCCAGAAGCTTCTCCCAACATGGTATCCAATTCCTTGTCGTTGGCGATCTTACCAACAGAATCGAAAGCGGCACGTAAGTCATTCTTACCAATGATGCCATCTTTGTCCGCATCCATTAATTGGAAAGCCTAGAAGACAAGCAGATAAAGTACTTATAATACAATTGAAAGTTATATTCGTAAGGTTATATTCGTATAGGAAATTCGAAGGTAAAACACGGACAAGTTAGATAAGATCAGTAAATAAGTGATAATGCTTACTTCCTTAAATTCGGCAATCTGTTTCTGTGAGAAAACGGAAAACACGCTAGAGCCAGCACGTTTCGACTTCTTAGAGCCACGTGAACCACCAGATGCTCTCTTTGATCCAGTGGTTGAGGCTGGGGCAGGAGTAGCAGCAGGTGCAGGAGTTGCTGCTTCAGATGCGGCTTCGGAAGCAGTTTCAGAAGTACCTCCCTCTTCCTTGGTCTTCTTCTTCTTAACTTTTTTCTTCTCATCAGCCTTTCAAGTGAAAACATATGATTGGTGAAATTAATTTAAATTTAATTAAACAGAAAGATTAATTTAAAGAAAACATTAGAATTTTTTTATGTTTTAAATACATTTGGCGACCATCGGGTGGTGAGGCTAAGTACTTATCGGACCCGCCCTCGTATGTACATATTTATGTGTGATTCATATTACCCTCCTTATTTTCTAATAACTTTTCTTACAATTACAGGGTCGATTAGTGTCGGATAGCTCCAATAAGAAAATTAAGCCTAGCTAGCTTACCATCTTCGGTTTGTTCTCTGAAACATGATATAACTTGGGTAATGGCACAGAATTATTATTCTATTGCTATTCTATTCTATTATTCTATTTACTAAATTCTGTGATAAAGCTTAGTACTCCGTTTGTATAAAGTGTAAATATACTGTTCACTTCACGACTGATCTTCATTCACAAAAATTTCCTTTGAAATTGATAGCTACAAGCACCTTAAAAAATGTGTACATTTTTGGGCCTTGTGATGTAATTCTCAAACTGAAAAACATAACGGACCTGCGTAATATAATGCGTAATTTAGTGCCTATCATTCTTATATACAAATATGTATGTATGTATATGAAATTAATATGAACATGTAGGGGTTCCAACAATTTAAGCAATTCTTAAAATAAGAAAATTTCTTAAATTCTATTTTTGGAATCGCTGAAGAAGATAAAGCTGATGAAGATCAGTTGTAAAGTTAGCAGTTAAATGTCCGAAAATATCTGTAGGTATTTTAGAAAAACGAAAGATAACGATACAGTCACAAATAATATTTTACAAATATTTGAAGTTATTGTAATATATTAAAATATTAATAATATTAAAATATTAAAGTTTTTTTAATGTTTTAAACTTCACATTGCACATAACGAGTGACGTTGGGTCAGTGACGTGTATGCGTAATCTTATATTCTATTCAATTTCATTCTTGTGGAAAGTGTACAACATAGCTACATATAATTGGTGTTCTTGGAAAGGTATTTGAACTATTTTTCATTTCAATATTTATGTAAAATAACATTTTAATGAAAACCGTTTGCTTTTGAAGAAAAATGGAATCAATAAATATTAAACAGAGCTCTATAATCTACGGTTATATTTCCATGTCTGTATTTTCTTCATTTGTGTTTTATTCTTTTTTCAAAGAACCGTAGAACCGTTTTGTGTTATGTATTATTTCGAAATTAACGAAAGCGTTTTAATCTTGGAGAAATTGTGGCTCTTTTTTAGCGTTTTCCTTATTTTTTTGTAGACTTTTTTAGCTTATTTTTTTAGATTTAGTTTTCTTTCTGAAAAAGTTCTGGCAGACCAGTTGAGAGAGTGGTTGATCAGTGTATGGGGTCTATTAATCTTAGCACCGATTTTACCACAGACCGATATTAAATTGTTTACGAGTTCAAGGAATCGTAGATATTTGTCACAACGGTCCACACGGGCCGACCTCTGAGTTGAGGTGGGACTTTTTTGAGCAAGCCTTTCTAACTATTTGTACGTCTGCTTTTACCTATCATTACTTTGTTACATTTTCACTACTATTAACATAATTGTTTAATTAAAATGTTAAATTTTATCTTGTTGGTCCTTTTAACTTATTTAGCATGGGCAAAAATTTTATAACTTTATTCGTATTTAAAGTAAAATGCGAGTATTCTCTTCGAATTTCATAATAATAAGAATAATATCACTATAACGTATTGGTAAATTTGTTTAAATATGTTTCAATCATTTATAAATATATATATTCACTTTTAACTTGGAAACTTAACTTTTCACTTTAATATATACCTATTATTTCTTTTTTTTTATTACAATTTAATCCACTTTTTAGTGTTCCTCACAATATTTCTCTTACCATTTTCTAGAAGTGTTTCAACGGGTCGAACGGTCAGAACAGACTGCGAGTTCTGGCTGATTTTATCATGAAGACATGGATGTTTTAAGATATTCGTTCAACACAATTTTTTCGAATTTTCCCATCGACACATGCGCATGTACAATTACCTACCTTTGCATGGATGCTGCTTGTATGTATGAGCACTGTATCCGTTTCCCTATATGCAAATGATCATTCCTTATTTAGTATCTCTATCTTGTGCTATCTTCGCACACACGTTGCTTTGTTGCTGGCGTGTATTTTTGTTGTATTTTTTGTATACCCGCTTACCGTCAAGTCTATAATTAAATGCGCCACAATGAAATGCATGTGGTCTAGATAACTTTTTTGGTTCAATTTTTCTCAGGAAAAATAAAAATCATTTCGTATTGCATTCATATTATAATGTACATAGTATAGTACATATACATTTTTGTATTATGGGTTTTTTGAATTGATAGTATATGTAGAAATATGTGGATTAGTTTAAAAGTTCTTGTCAAACATTTATAAATAAAAACTGCAAAGAAATATGAATAAAATGAAAAATATTCTATTACCCATAACTTTTAGTATATGACTGTGTACTAATTACATATACATACTATCAAACTTTGGTTTTTATTTAAATATGTATGCATATATTTATATTTAAATGTACATATAGAATTCATGTTTGACATTGGCATCATGTGTGTTGATGCAATGGCATCTTTAGTCCTAAAAACTTAAATAAATAGATAACAACGAGCTAAATAGATCGATGTTGATTAGGTACATTGTCTAGCAGTAAATAACGAGCATATCAGAGGAAATTAATAAATTTGTTGAGTGTTTATATTATATTTTTTTATTATTATATAAAAATTCTTTTTATTTTTTTTTCATTCACTTTATGCTTCTATTAATGGAGGCATGACAGGTATATAAAAGTATTATATATATTCTTGACCAGCTTCACCTCTTCAGGCGATTTACCCCTGTCCGTGTGTCTGTTTGTCCGTCTGTGAAAATCACAATTTTAGGAGAGCGAATAAATACATATATCTTCATTAAATTTGCCACGAATATTCTCTATTATCAGAAACTCGTCGGTATTCGAAATGGGCAAAATCGTGAATATAAATTCATTTATGCTTATTTGTAGCTCAATTTCTCAGCTTTTAGAGCGAATTGTTGATTGTTGAAGTTTATTCACGATTTCACCCTCTCTGACCAAAATAAAAACCTACCAAAAAGAGGCGTTATTATACATTATAAAGCTAAAAGCTGTGTAGTGGAAGTGAGGCAAGATTACTAAGATTTGATGAGATTCTTGATTTTGAAAATGTATGGGTGAGTATGAGAAAATTTGGGAAAGGAGATGAGAGCTGTAAGTACAGATTTGCTGTCAGATAAGATCACTACGATGTCGCAGTCCAAGAATAGGACGATAGGTTTGTAGAAGAGTGTTCTAAATGGAGACAAAAATATGGAATGGAGGTTAACAGAAAGAAAGTTGTAGTTGAAAGCTTAAGTTTAAAGTTTACTATGAATGGGTGTGAAGAGTGTATCCTGGCGAGTTCAACGAAGCAGTTCAATTAGGAATGGTCTTTGTGGTTTAGGATTTTATTAACAGAGTAATCTGATATTATGCTAAGGCCTTCCGGGAGCGGTAGAACATTAGCAATTTGCTCGAGACCCAAGGTATAAGAGGAGATGAGAGCGCCAATGGAGATGCGTAGTGCCTTCCAAGGCACGTGAGTTATCCACCATACGGGTGATTTGTAGGCGGGTCCAAGTGCTTATGGACAATCCAAGGAAAGTAAATTAATCAATTTTCTCTGATATGAGATGTTAGGTAAATTGGAGGTATGTTTGGTTTGATTCTGGGGCGAGAGAAAAGCATATGCTTAGCTTTATTGATGCAGATCTATGTCAAGGTCTGACAACGATGCGTTGATATGAGCGTTTTGAGCATTGTGTATAGATGTGGTAGGGTCGAGATCGGTGCAAAAAGAACAATATCATCAGCGTTGACCAAGGCTCTCACACTAGAGTTCAGGGAGGAAACAATATTATTTATATATAGGTTGAACTATAAATCTTATATAAACCACGCGGACCTCGATTGTGTCGCAGCCAAAGATCGAAGAAGGAAGAGAGACTTCATGTTTTTTTTTCTTTTTCTTTCTCTTTTTTTTCTGCTACTGATTTTTTTTACATTTAAATAATGTCAGGAACAGATGGCACTGACTTACGGAATAAACCACAAAATTCGATACAACTAATGGAAAATCTATCGACACATCGTTTTAACCCACCAAGCAGAGCATTTATAGCGACAGGATTAGACTGCACAGGAGCAATCGAACTCAAAGCTTCCAAATATCGTGGCAATACCTTCTACTAAGGTTACATAACCATATTAATATGCCTCGTCACGAAAGCGATTCACTTGGAAGCTGTTACGGGAATCATGACGGAACATTGATGAATGAAGAGGAATGTGCAATGGATCTCTACAGTGAATATGGAACGAACTTTATTGGGCGGAAGCAATTCTACGGCAGCATCAATGGCAGCAGTAATGAACGAACATTGGGTAATGTGATTGCCATGCCATGTTGCATATACATATTTGTTTAAAAAACGCAAAAGCGTAAAAGAAAATAAAAGCTTAATAGTTCCTTTTAATAGTTCCTTAAAAAAATCGATCAAGCTCGCGATAAAATTTTTTTTTTCACTATTCATTCTTCCGCCGCCGTGAAACAAGAGGAAATATGAGGGCAACAAAAGGACAGCTAGCGCGAAGGGGAACCTTGTTGGACGAGGTTACCCTAGCGGCCAAAAGGCCTTTTCAAGCCCTAAAAAACCATATAGCGGGCTACGCAGACAATATGCATTATAGGGATTGGACCGCGTCGGATGGCTTCAGGGTCACTAAAAAACTATGGAGAAATACTAAATCGGCCCAAACTAGGAAACTTCTGTCTTCTGAAGTAAAGGTAAACTAAGAATAATCATAGGTATTCTGACAGGACACAATGAACTCAGAGGCCACCTACGGAAGTTACGTAACCTGGAATCTGATTTGTGCAGGTCTTGTATGGAATACCCAGAAACACTAGATCACTATCTGTTTGACTGCTCTGCCTTTTGCAGGGTAAGGCTACAGACACTGGGCTCCACACAGATAAATACCCTTGAGGAAGTCGACCGCAAGGGCTGGAAGTCCATAAAGAGCTTCGTGTTGGGCACGGGGTTCTTTGATTAAATTGAAAAATGGCACCATTCCCCCACCCCTTCCTCCTCTCCTCGTTCTTTTCCTTAGCAGGCGCAATATGGGCCGCAAGGCCCAAGGACTTTATGGACCAAGACTATGACTCTAAGTAACCTAACCTAACTAGAGGAAATATGTGGTTATAAGGAAAGCTACCTTATAATCACAGATGGGTATAAATACAGTGGGGTCACCAGGGTGATGCAGAGGTGGCGGTCCGCCTCTGGTGGCACTATTTCGGGGGAGGCATTTTGGGAAATCAAGTATCGACTTACTGAATTATAGGAATTTTTGGGGCGGCACATCAATTAAATTGAGCAACTAAACGATCAACTCAGATGTTTACTGTTAACAACTGATGAAATTGGGGGAAGCAATCAAAAAGAAAGGATCTTCTTATCCTTCCCAGTTTCTCCAATAACCCAATTGATTAAATAAGAACACTTGATTTTCTCACTATTTTAACTTTATTATTTTCTTTCGTTTACTAAATATTATATTTACACTTATAATTTTAATAGTGTATAGGATTCATTTACTAAATATTATAAATAAGATATACGTTTGTTCTTCTTTTTGAACTCTGAGACATGTCTCAGTATCTGGTTTCGACCTTGTCTAATAGACCGAAGAATCGAGTTAGAGACCATATTCTTAAAAAACTTTTAATTGTCATGATAATTAGCAAACTGAATTTAGTCTTGATTTTAGTTAAGGCAATGGCAAAGTAAGTAAGTACATTTTAGTATTCTCATAATGCATTAACAAATTGGATTTGGCAGGACTAAACGTAGTAGTTTATAAAGTCACTGGAGAAAAGTTATAGATATTCTTTAAAAGTTATCGGAGGAATTATGTGCCAAATGCATGTCGAATAGACCAAAGTATCGAGTTAGTGACAATATCCTTAAAAAAAATGTTAATTGTTTTATTTAGCAAACTGAATCTTGAATTTTTGCGTTTGATTACAAAATAAATGATCTCTACCTAAACCTACAAACCTATTACGAGTATCTTATTATTAGTAAATGATTCAAAATCGTAGGTTAGGTAGTCTTCAAAATATACGATTCATGGAAGGATAAAAGAACTTAAACATTTCTTGAAATGTAATTTGATAAGTCCTTTCTTTGGCATTAACAAAAAAGCTTTATTACATTAAAATGTATATAACATACGTTAACATATTTATATTTACCTACATATTTATATATGTATATGTATATAACACCATTTACGAATTTTAATTAGGTACGATCCCCAAAAATAGAACTACCAACACGAACAATTGTGCTTCCCATTTCAATCTGAAATTAGAAGGAATCGTTAATAAATGAATAACGATTATACATCATATTGGTTTATGTTTCTTTCATGTATGTATGTATGTAGTTATTATATAGGATAGATATATAATATTATTGCGTTATATTGCATATATTGCGTTCGATGAGTATGCGCATTTGGTATAACACAATGTAATAGCTATTTTAAACACACACAAAAAGTCAAAATTTGGGAATGGTTAATTAAATTAAAATTTTTTTTCGTTACTTACAAACTATTCTTTGTTTGTACAAAGTACTTTGTCGTCAATACGTGTTTGTGTAAAAACTCACCGCCTTATCAAAATCATTAGACATGCCCATTGAAACCTCGATTCCGTCTGATGGCAAAGCGTTTTGCTCGCATATTTCGCGATGTACATTCATCAGTTCAATAAAATCAGGATTAGGTTTGATGGAGTAATCATGCCCAAACGCACCAATTGTCATAATGCCATCCATTTGTAAATTGCTTAGATTTTTTCTGATGTACTTAAATAGCGCTGGCGCTTCGCATGGTTTCACACCATGTTTAGCTTTTCAAAATTGTATTAATAGGAAAGTTAAAAAATTATGTGGGATTAAAAATATATAAAACCTTCTTCTTCGCTTGTATTGACTTGTATGAGTACCTTCAGGGGTTTTTTGTTTTCAATGTTAAAATTTCCCCAAACCGTATTCAAATTGTTTGCTAGTTTTTCGTTATCCACTGTTTGGACCATGTAAAGATTATGTAACTTTGTTATCTGAAATATTTTTTGGAAAGGATAATTGCTGTGAAGATTGTCTACTTATTTGTTATTTAAGTAATAGATATATTCGATCTGACTACGAGTAAAACTTAAAAACTAACAGGTATTTATTTCTGTCAAACCTGTTTCGGATTAAACAAAAATTGTCAGTCTGTAGCACTGTTCTCGATGACTACCAAAAATTTGAACAACATTTCATTGGTGCGATCTGTCAATTACGAGGACTGCGAATCGGATATGACAGGACCCAGAAAATTTGGATATGAGAAAATAATCCGAGTGCTGGATGCCGCGCATATTTACGGTCGACCATAAGCGCGAACGAACGGAATTTTCGCAGCGATTCCTCCGACAATTCCGAAGAAGGTTGTTCTCTCTGCAGGAAAAGGGATGGCGACGGAATCAATCTTTTCGATTACCTTGCAAAGGATAAAATCAACGGACAGTACCACGCTGCAATGCTGCATTTGACCAAAAACATTCTGTTTCACCAGGTGTCGTGTTGTGGAGCGGTAGGTTAGTCAGTAGTTACGGTAGCGGAGCGGTAGTAGTTACCTCCAACAAAATTGGTTGCATTGTCACAGTATAGGTTTCTGCAGTGACCTCTGCGCCCTATAAACCGCTTCAGACATCCCAAGAAGGCATCGGTTGTAAGGTTAAAGACCAGTTCCAGATGTACAGCCTTGGAAGCAGCAAAATATGGCAACATACGCCTTTTGTGGCCTTTTCCCACTGAGTTTAAAATGTATCTAGAATAGTCCTGCGAAATCCACTCCTGAATTTATGAATGGTCTTGGTGGAACCATTTCATTCGAAGTTTGGTCAATTTAAAATTCTCAAAGGTTGTAGAGAAGAGTTATTGGGTGCTTTGCATCGTATGGAATGGCTGAGGAATAAAGACGAACTCCCTCGCCAAGACCTTCATCATCTAAAAACTAGTTGGGTCTCCTTCAACCTCGGCATTCCTCGTGAGACCCAATGTTTTTATGGCACATGTTACTGTGAGGCTATCAGCGCCACTCAGGCAGTCGTATACATATACATTATTTTTTTATTGTTTTTCATCATCATGTGCCATCGATGCACACAGGGCATTTTGTGTTTGGCTGCTAATTGATGAAGATACTTTATCGCCTAATATGTAGCGGCGCTCGTACCATATGTAACCATGTTAAGCTGGTAGGATTGCAACTCGTAGTCCATGTTGTTTCTCCAGATAATAAGTTGATGTGTATGTCATCAGGATGTATCAAAATTTGACACATTTTCTCGATATCATCAGTATAAACAAATTTTGGCAGTCTAAAGCGAAGCAGTACTGTAAAGATGTCGCAATGAAGGAATGAAGTCCGGTATGCATTATCATTTAATGCTAAAATAATTGATGTTCTGGCCGCAGTATCGAAGATTACTCTGAATTTTGAAGAACTACCCTCGGGTTGCTGGATGCAGTGGTGCGGAATAAAATACCGCGGTGAACTGCTAGCCTAGGGTTTCATATTGTCATGAACTCGCTGTATTTCTTCTTGAGTTATTTGTCTCTTTCTCGACGCCTCTCTAGAGCCAGAAAACGTTTGATGACCATATGTATGGAGTCACCAAGTCTTGAGGTTTCTTCGAGGAATGGCAACTTCACCACGAATCGCCCATCACTGCTTCATGTTTTGTGTATCATAAAATTTTTTTCGCAGTTTTTCTGTTGTTAAATAATATGATTTCTCTCCCCCTGCTCGTCTAATCACCAAACCTTCGAATTTGAAGGAAAAGTTCCTCTTCAATGAAGACTGCGCAAGTCGTAGAGGTTGCAGTTTCGTCAGTGATCTCTCTTGAAATGGTCCGACCAATGGTGCTATTTTGTAGAATTGAGAACTCGTCACCTTGGGAGATTTTTTCGTCTGCGAAAAACGTATGGTAATATTCGACTCCCAGTAATAGATATATATTTCTTGGAAGGTCGAATCGAGCCAAAATTGTGTTTTGAGGAATGGGCCATGCTGAAATTTCTAGATGACGTAAAAATTCTGAAATGATTTGTGGAAGAATGAAGATTTCTAGTCGCATCTTGAATGGCGTTTCTGTTGATTGCAGACTAATATTGACACGCTTCTGTATTGACTTTAGTTTGTTGCCGGCTGATCCACATGTTTGGCCAACTTTTCTGTAACAAGATTGACTTGAGAGCCGAAGTCCAACAATGCTCGACAGTGCCCTACCATTATCTGCCTTGATTGTGGTGTTTAGTAAAACTTATCCTCATTTTGGAGTTGGGATGTGGCAAGTGCAACGATTGTCTTTGTAGCCTTCGTCCTCCCTTGAATGTTGCTTGCGGAAAGATTGCGTATGACATCGTCAGTGGACAGTCGAAGCAAAATGAGTTTTCTCCGAAATTCCTGCACCGATCCTCGTGAAATAAATTTCTATACAAATGTAAGGAGCTCTACTATCTTTATATTGGCATAATTATATAAGTTAACTATACATTTTGCTTTAAAAAACACTTAATGAATAGAAAAAAATAGTACTAAAAATTTTAAATTGTGTTTATCTTCGAAAATAAACGATTTTCGGCAAAATAATATTTAACATAAATGAAAGATATTATTAATGCCTTTATAACGGTACTAATGTCAGACGCATATCTGTTACTGGTAAAGAGATATCGGCGTTTAAATTTCAAAGTTCAAGATGCTATAACTCTGGGCCCAATTGAATCCGGGATCAACTTTTGTTGGGGTCAGCGTCAAGAACTACACCAATATACATAACAACAACATAATTGGAGCCACATGCCTGACGTAAATATATGCCTGATTGTGTACTAAAACGGATTTGGTTCCTTATTTTTTCTAATCACTTAAAATGAATTCTTACTTTATTAACTTTATTGTTTTGCAAGTGGCCTATAAAGTGCCATTTAATATCAGGACACGTAGACAATATAGCTGGATGTCGACTCTTCTCAATTAATTCCTGTATGTAATTTTCTCCAAAATGTCGCTGTCCTGCAGCATAAGCTTCTATAATCATATCCACTGGTTTCTTCTTGCTTACAGCAACCAAACAGGGCTTTGTTAATTGGATTATCTAAACTTACAAATTTATGAATTATTGATGCATAAATTGTCCTAATTTTTGTATACTTTTGGACGCAGATTGTAGGCATCGTCCATGCGTTTTAGTATCAACTCGATTCTTGTTTTCATATCAAAATCGGTCATATTTCAATTTAAACAAATAGTACACTGTTTAGCGCAATTCAACAAAAATATTTTGGTAAAAATATAAAAATAAGGCAATTCAGGCTACTTTAAATACTTTAGAAACCTGATTGTTTCTAAAGCAAACTTGGCTTATAAAATCAGTTGCCAACAAAATTATCATAAAACTCCGGC
This sequence comes from Myopa testacea, assembly GCA_949629155.1. Classification (NCBI taxonomy): domain Eukaryota; kingdom Metazoa; phylum Arthropoda; class Insecta; order Diptera; family Conopidae; genus Myopa; species Myopa testacea. The sequence continues at coordinate 58,296,491 of OX451345.1, forward strand.
TTTAATCAATAAATACGCAAGTACAAATTCCAACAGCAGTTAGCAAGATGATATTAGTGTGGCTTACAGATCATCAACTCCGTCATCGTTGCTGGGTGGAACGTACAATAAATAAATAATAATTATCTAGATTAATTCAACAATTGATTTAGAAAAAAGTAATTAATGGAAAAAATAGTACAAAACATTAAACATTAAACAAACATAGTATTATACTATATGCGTAATCTATCTACATAACCTCTGAAAAATGTGAATATAGTATGTATTATATTATATGCGTGATCTATATGATGAGGAACGTTGGCATGTTCCGAAATAGCTATACAATCTGCCAGTTAAGGTAATTCAAATCCTTTTGCAAATGAAAACGCTGAGCCGGAAAAATATGGGTGGCATATGTATATACATCACGCATATAATATAATACATATATTTTCATTTTTAAGCGTTTAGAAATATACAAATAAAATAATTGATTTGCAATAGAGTGTGTATGCAATAAATATGGTCTGTCTTTTAGGGTGGACGACCAGGCGGTTGGCGGCAACTCTGTGCTTTGCTAGGCTGTGGAAGTGGTCTGTGCTTCGGGCATTTCAATGCGCAGAGTCTTTGCCCGCATTCGCGACCTGACAAGTTAGATCACATGAATAGCATTCTGGTCGGGCGTTTACTGTTTGTCGTTGGGTTGTCTGAAACCCGACGAATTAAACAGGTTCTTTGCATCGCTCCATGCCCTAGCACAAACTCAGGCATTGGTAGATGATATTCCTGATAGTGAAGAATCCTTTTTTATAGATATGTGTCGTTTGATGAAGCTTGGGAGTCTCTACGTGGCATGACATCAAATTCACTTGGTCTGGACGGTATTAATTTAAAATTCATCAAACTCATTTTCCTACCTTTGGCAGTCATATCCTCCATGTGATAAACGCTGTACTAATGTCATCTGAATTCCCTCTGCTGTGGAAGATTGCGAGAATTACCCCAATTCCCAAATTAGTATTTTACCATGCCTCTCAAAATTATGTGAGGTCCTTTTGAAAAAGCAAATTATGGATTTTCTGCATCGGGATGGCAGAGTGAATATTTTCGCCAACCAGCTTGGCTTTAGAGCAAATCATAGTTCAACATCAGCACAAAATAAAAAGTCCTCAAGTCAGCAAACTCCAGAATACTTCCCGCACACATGTAACCAAAGGTGAATATAGGGTAGAACGGGCTAGTTAAGTCTAGATATTGGAGGGTCGTGGGTGAGAGCCTGCTTTGAGCACTAGAAAAAAATATTCCATACCATGCCGCACATTGTCTTTGTTCGCGGTATCATGGGAAAAATAGCAAGGAAAATCGCTAGACTCTGGATACTCCTTTGGAATATCCTTACCTTACGAATACCGATACCCTTGATTCCAGACTGAAAAATAAATATGTATTATATAATTTGAGAAAAACCCAAATATGTATCTTTCTTACCTGATCTTCTAAAACAACTAAAATGAAAAAAACGCGTACTCACCTCTGTCAAAATTTTATGAACACATCCTACGTCAGTCGGGAAAAACACAAAGCAAATGTAAATTAGAGAACAGAACAAGTGTGGTATACGCCTCGAAAGTCGAACCGTGGGCATTAATGTAGTATTTAACAGAGCGTATTAATGTGGCTTACACCAGTATATAAAAACAAAAATTATGAGAAAATTTCATATAGGTAATTGAAATTACTTATATACACTCATATATACATTGTATTGTTTATACATAAACAAAATAAAAGACAACGAATTAACTGAAATAAACTAGAATTGGCTTAAGAAATACCGTTGTACGAGACCGTTATATGGCAACAACAAAGCGCGACAGCCGGTTGAGTATAAATACGAGAGAGTTGTTTCATTATGTTCATTAGTTGTGAACACTCTCTTCCCATCTCGACTCTGGACCGACCATTGACGAGAGAGAGTGAGTGATTTATAAATTATCTTCAACACAGACCCTGGACACCCTGAGTATACCCCAGCTGTAGACCGGGAAAACCGAAGTCGTTTCAGAGTATAGTAGTGTACGTAGAGCGACGAAGTTACATTAAGGAGAAGTAAAACAAATAGTGTAATACAACCTCGGAAGTTCAACAAGAAATAAGAAGGACTTTTCGTAAAACCTTTGGAATCTTTTACCCCCCCAACATTTAAACCACAACGCAATATACCATAAGAAAGCTACCCGGTCATAGTCAGTCCGCACGAGTATAATTCAGTTTCATTTCCAAAGATCAAACAAACAATCAACAGAGACGAAATGAGTATAGTAGAGATAGCAAAGATCACAAGCAGTCTAGTTCCGCTGTCTTCAGCAACACAGTCACTAGATTTTAAGAGGTGAAGTATGTAAATTTATACAGCGATGTGAGTTAGCCGCAAGAGAAGCGACTACAGAAAACAGTCAAGATTACATAGATTGTATCAAACAGAGGTTACATGGAGACCCTTATGATCTAGTCAGATCACTACGTTTCGATGGTCTATAAAAATTGTATTTACTGATAAAAAGGGTCTACCTACCAAAGCTTTCCTTAGATTCTACGATAACAGAACTACAGAATTGCATACAATTACCGAATGAGGATGTTCGACAGTTCGAAAGACGATTAAATACCCTGAGAATTAAGGCTTCGAAATAACAAGGAATTTTTATAAAGGTGTCGGTGATAGTGGAAACAGGAAAACCAATCTTTAAAACAGGAAAACAAGTAGAAATAGAAGTAGATACATTTAATACTGTAGAAAGGAGGAATTCACCACAGCAACAAACAAACACACCAACAATCAATATGAATTCATTGGAATTCCATATGTCACCTGAATTCAGAAAATCGGAGAAAATGCCGAACGTTTCTAAAGCAGCACAAGAGAGAAATGCAATTCTTGTTCTTTTTCATAGCACCTGATTATGCTCACTTAAGAAAACCTAAGAGCTGTCAAACCCTCTTTAATTATATGGTGTGTATTTAGTTTATCCAACCGTTCACGAATGACTACACTTAAGTGGAGGGGAACATAGTTGAAATTGTATTGCCACCTCGATTCTCTACTCATTACGATGAGTACACCTCCTTTCGTAAGAATCCTGCTTGCTAAAACGTACTTAATCCCATCTCTCTTGTATGGATGCGAGTTATTTTCTTGTTGCGACTATCTATGTAAACGTAAACTCGTGCCTATAACGTAATAAATCGATATGCTTATGGGCTTAGGGTCTTTGTTCATATATGTATCATTGTATAACTTTTTTCTTTAGTGGGTTGCTGGTTTTTAGAGCTACTAGTTTCCTACACATTAACGATTTTCAAACAATTTTCATAAAAATTGCTTGATTCATAAATATATTCAGCTGCTTTTAAGCTACCCACGTGTTTTTAGCCGAAAGAGATGCCAGGTATTCAACCTGTTTTGTTGAATATTAATCTGTGTTTTAATTGTGATTTTAGTTATTTGGCTCTTTAAATGGAGTTTAATTGAAATGCCTGAATTTTTGAAATTATTTGTGTTTATCTAATTTTAAATAGAGGACGGAGAACAAAAACAAGAAAAGTAAGCTTACGTTACTTTTTAATATTTATAAACCGCTAAGAAATCGTCAAAACCGCAACAGCCCTTAAAATCAATTTAATGTTGCTTGTAACAATTAGGAAATTTCACCATAAAACAAAACATGCACTGTACGTGAGCAAATGGACGGACATTTTTTTGAGCTGACTCACGAAATGAGAGGACTTTCCATTCTTGCAGTCTTTGATGGTACCGTACTAGAGAGACTGAGCAGCATTCCCGAGAAGTGGCCTCTTTAGAGAAGCTTAATTTGAGAGAACTTTCACATATACTAGACATATACCATCTAGGAATGTATGGAAAGGAATTCTAAGCGGCTATATTGACTTGTACACTAATGGGTCTAGGCTAGACAATAGAGTTGTTTTGAAGAGACTCTTTAAATCTGGATATAAGTATAACTCCTAACCTTCATCATATTCCAGCCCGAAGTGCTAGCAATAGATGTGGCCAAATGCCTGGATTCGGCAGCGCACTTTCTGCAGCAATATACAATGCCTCAATATTTGAATATTCACATTTTCTGGGTGCCAGGTATCGCAAGTAACTTCAAAGCGAAACAATGTGCTGGCTTAGGTTGGTGATGGCACGCTAAATGGTGTAGTAAATGATTCCGCCAATTTGAATTCGTGTATGATTCCAAGAACAATCTGCCCTACTTTATATTCTTGCAGAACTATAGAGATCTTCCTAGATCTAAAATTACCATTGTGATCAAACATAAGTGATCAACGAGGCATACTGGTCCAGTGGTGACACAGCTGGTCTTTTTTAGCATAGTTAAATCTGTCCCTTCATCTAACCTAACATACTCTACTACACTGATCAGCTAGCTACACTTTTTAATCTAAATCACCAAAATTCTTAATGATATTCATATGTGTTTACATATTTAACATAAATTTAGACGATTCACGCATATTTTTTTGATTTTATTAATACAGATACTGTATTAAATACTGTCACCATAGTTTATTCCAATACCCTGTTTTTACAGGGCAATTTATAAATATATCCATAAAATGTTTATATAGTACATATATACATATATATCTAGTTTTTTTATAAGGTCCGTATGTCCGATTTCGTCCATTTTTAATCAGAGAGGAGAATACGCTACGCAAAAAAGAATGTCTGAAATTTAATTCAAATACTTGAGATCAACTCAGTTTTCAAATTTAAATATCTTTATTTAGAGGACTGATTATTTATCGCATAAGGTTGCAGAGTATTTAGGTCTTTCAATATTTTGGTTTGAAGGAGTCCTCTTCACAATTATACCATACAGAATACATACATATATTGCTTTAACCAATAATACTCAACACTTTTAATTGAAAACTGAGCATTACGAAATCTTACAGGACATGTTTTACTAAATTATTGGCGATAGCCTCAAACAAAAAATTTGTAGTTCCTATTTATATCTACGATAAATTAGGTCATGATTGCTATTACTTTTCCTCTAATTCATTGTTCAGCGTGTGTCGTTGTATTTCTGACCTTGGGATTGAAGGGATTGGGATTAGATCAGTTGTGACTGACTCTGCTCTGGTTAGTGCGGCTGTGGTTGAAGCTGTAGTCGATACATTTAAAGATGGATTTGCTACTATTGAAATTTTCGGGAGATCATCTGTGGTGTCATTTTGTGATACCTCTATAGCCCTCATAGAATCTTTTGATTGAATCGTGCGCATTTCCACGAGTTGAGGATATACGGTGTTGCTGGTGCTTATCGGTGTACTTTCTCTATTTTCAAGATTTATATTCTCCGAAGTCAATATCTTTTGTACACTTATCGAAATACTGCGTTCCCACTTGTTTGAAAGAATTAAAGCAAAATTAGAACTAAAAATATCTTCTCATATGTATATTATATGTATATGTATATGAAAGAAAGCAAAAATCACCGCATAGAAGATGACCAACGCCATCATGTAGGCTAGTACCAGCACGCATCCGAATTTCACAAACTGCAGTACGATATCCAGGAGTCCCCTCCCCAAACCGAAAATCAAACATTTTATTCCACTCAATAGCATTATTGTAATTTTCCACTATTTTAAAAATGTACGCTGTTTGAAAAATTTTTAATTTATTGTTGACTTTAAAAAAATTCTGTTGTTGACATTTTTTTCGTTCGCTTCTTAAATTTGAACGATGTAATTTGAGCACGTAAATCATCATATCGAAGGAGAACCTAAAGTAAAATGTAGCAATGAGCAGACCAAAATATCTTAGTGCTGAAAAAAATAGAAAGCATTGTGAAGGAAAGTGGACGGTGATAGCGATTTCTCACCGAACAGCGATGATGACCAGGAATATCTACCAAAAACCGACTCTTTTGCAAATTATATTCAGAAGAAACAAGCTCAGATGATTAAATAGCAACGAATCGATCCACTGAGGAAGCTGAAGGAACTTGATCAGGTCACTTGAATTGATAAATTCTTGCTAATTCGCGAACTTTTCGAAAAACTTGTTGCTGAATTTTTGACCATATTTTTCCTTTTTAACATATTTTTTTTCTGCTGTTTCCAGAAAAGTATTAGGATATTTGATGGCATCCTGAACTAATCTTTCATTTATTAACCCATTAGCGCCTAGAGATCTCCTTTGAGATCACTTTACTAATACGTTACTAAAAAACTGCTCGATTGAATCCAACCAAATGCAGATGTCGCAATGCCTCTTCCACGAATAACGTAGATACGTTGGAAGAATCCATAATTTGGATAGATTTGCTTTTTGCTTGAAATATGATGTTACTTTGTGTAGTCCGTGTTTAAAAGATTACCATGACAAAAAATAAATTCTACGAGTTGCTTTGAGTTGCTTGTTTTTATCATACTTTACTTCGTAAACATTTCAGAATTTTATTCAACACCAAATAATTACATTTTTTATTGTTTTTACCTAATTGCTATTAAATCATATGTCATCTTTAGTTCCACAATAGTTCCCACCAGTTCTTATCGCGTTTAATTGTAGTCATACGGCACTTCGGAAACAAGATCATATTCAAGCAGTCTTGAGAATATATTGCTGACTGCACATCTGCGAACAGTGTGGGAACCAGCCTCAGTGGCAACCGAGGTGTAATGAGAGACCCTTTTTTTTGCTGGACGAGCACTCCAGCCAACCTAACTTAATTTAGCTATTAAACTGTAATAGTATTTGTGTTGTTATATTAAAAATAAGAAAATTTAGCTATTAAGGTGTAATTTTATTAGTGTGAAGTTATTCCATAAATTGACAATAAATTATTCGGTGAAGTTAGTCGAAGAGCAAACCTAATCGTGTGTTAACTCATTTTGACTCATGGCAAATTCGGTTCAAGTGCCCAATTTGCTGTAATAGGAAGGAAAAATATCCTATTTCAAGTGGTGCCAGTGTTATTAAAAAACACCTAAGAACTATCCTGTTTGAAGTGCTAGGTTAGTTCAGCCAACCACGCTCGTCTAGATTGGTTAAAGTGCTAATCTAGAGGAAGTCAAAACGTGTGGAACCAAACACGTTAGTTAAAGTTAAATAAACTTACACAAAAACGTTTGTAATTCTTATTAGCAATAATTCTCTTGTATGCTAAAAGACTAAAAAAAGTTATCTCAAACGAGATCAGCTCTTAAAATGTAAAATAAATACGTAACAAAAACATATTTTCTGGTTATAATCCTCTTAATTAAGCACAATGAAGTATCGGTTATATATATGTATATCTTTCTAAAATTCCAACGGGACCATACTTTGGGCGTTAATGGGTTAAATTAGTGGCTACATCGTCGTCTACATGTCGTGACAATCATCTTTGATTAATTATCAGAAATGAAGCATCATCAACACGTTGAGACCGACCAGATTACTTCATTTCGGGTAAGCACGGCCCTACATATCGTCGCAAAATATTAACAAGTTATAAATACTATGAATACCCGTATAATAATATACAGGGTCATTTGCATATGAGAGGAGAAAAAACTAGATCTAGGTATTAGTTATTTTTTAATACCTTTCCTTTCCGTCTAAACGGGCGAAAATTGACCCCCTCTCACAAATGAATTTTTCCTTGTCTCGAGTTACCCTACGAATCACCCTGTACTGAAATATTTATGGTTATTCCATAGAATCAAATTAGCTTTTATATATTCTATATAATGTCATTCGTGAATAGTGCGTTACTGTATAATTAAATACTTAGGCTGAATACTTATTCAAATATTGCATTTAAAACCGCATGTTTAATTACAATCTCACAATTTTATTTGCACAGTTCTATTCCAGACATTGCGTCGTTTAGGAAAAGTGAAAACTGATTAACGGAAGAAGGATTAACTTTATCGGGGTCCGGTCTTTTTTTAAATCACTCTTAAGAAAAAAGACACCATAATCTGTCTTTGTCAAAAGGTATAGAAGGAATTCATTTGATCCTAACATTATATTATCATCAGGGACCGTAACGCTTATGGTCAATATTGTTCTTAATTAAAAATAATTGTTATTCTCTGATATTATTTCGATTAAAAATAATTACATTATGTCAAAATAATTGTTATTTTCTGATTTTATCCACTGTAAGCACTGTGCACTGTAACACGCATAAATAAACAATGTAATTTGTAGTGTAAATGTAATTTTTTTTCCAAGAAACTTTGATTGTTTATTCAGTTTTAAATATTATTTCTTTTTGTTTACTTTCACCAGCATTATAGCTTCCAGATTTTTTTCCGACGAATTATTTCTTAAGTCTATAAGAATCAACCTTAAGGCCGAAATCACCTCTCCAGTGTGGAGAGGTAAGTGTTACTTGTGTTGCAGGACAGTATTCAAAATAAAAGTAAGTTTTCGGAGCCAAGGGAGCCAAAAATTTTTTATATCTGATCGAAAAATATGAGAAGATTATTTTTTATCGAAAAAGTTTCGATTAGAAAGTAACGATTATATTCTAACGAAAAAAATAGGTCAAAAAATAACAATTATTTTTGATCGTAAAAATATTAACCAGGAAATAACCATTTTATGTGACTTTTATCAACAAAATCATAAAAATAAAAATCATTCGCTATAATGAGCGCCTGAACCACATGAATCCAAATAGTATATTTGATCCTCGTCTGCTACCATTCTCTATGATTTTTTTATTTTAAATATTTTAAATAACGATACATATACCTCTGACCAATATCCTGAATATTATTTTTTAATCAGGTTTTACATATAATGTTTCATTTATAATACCGAAATCGTGAAAATTTCTTTCGGTTTTTAATACCGGTTGGATAAGTTGATTTGAAATTCTGTTGGGAAGTTATATGATTATTTTGTCCTTCGGAACGCAAAAGACAAATGTATAGGTAGGCTATAAGAGTTATAGGTTCGTCTTATTTACTTTTTTGATATGCGCATAAATTTAAATTTTCTGTGAATTGTTAGAATTGTTGTTGTTATTTTAATTAGTAAATATACATCGAATATGAATGGCATACCAATTTTTTCGAAATAACGTTTTCAAGCAAACCAAAATTTAATATTACAGTATTTAATTGTATGCCAATTATAAGGGTCTGAAGTTGAGAAGTTCACACGAGGTGCTCGACTGCATAATGAAGAAAACATTCGTGTATTTCCCTGGATTTTAATTTCTTGCGTTTTTTGTGTAGTAACGATCACAAAATACTTATTAATGAAGTGCAAATATAATTCCAGCCTGCCGACAACATTGCGTAGAATGGAGGAAACATTTCAATGGACAAGAACAACGGAATCGGACGGAGCCGTGGCTAAGTGCGAGCGAAGCTACAAACGTGAAGCAAGTTGGCCTTCTGTGCTTTTCTACATTCATTTGAATATTTTGGGTCTCTATGGAGCGTTTGTAATGTTCACAAACTGTTCATTGTTGACTATTTTATTTAGTGAGTTTTAATTCCACATGTAACCTTTTTGTCTGTAATCTAACAGCAATATTTTTTAAATGCATCAAACGAAATGTGAAATTGAATTAGATTCTATCTCTTGGCAGTTTATAAACATTACTCAAAAGTAACTGAGATTTTCATTATTTTGATCATCGTTTTCAGATGTACGATAACCGTTTTTTTGAAATGTTGTGTGAATTTATTTTGAGAAGTTGGGATATATCGTATAGTATGTATAGTAAAAATACCATTCTAAATATTCGACTATAATATGCTCGTTCCTGATCAAAATACGATCTTTTTCAGCTTTTATACTAACATTTCTGGGTATTTTGGGCGCAACAGCTGGAGCACACAGACTCTGGGCTCATAGAACATATACAGCTAATGCAACATTACAGCTATTTTTGATGTTATGCCAGACGATGGCAGGCCAGGTAAGCGGTGAAGAAATAGAAGAGGAATCAGAATTGTGAATGTAAATTGAAGTACTGAAGTAACATTTAGGAGAGGGCACTTTAAGAAATGAAGAAGAATAAGTCTAGTCTTGGAATTTGTCTATTAAGTAACATTTATTTTGCCGCTTTCAAATTACTCCCTCCAGTATTGAATTAGATTGACCATTATATTGTGGCAGCTTTATTTAGCGCTTACTAGTGTCGCCTTTGTTAAATTTATTATTTATTTATTTATTGTTTAATGAAATCTGAAGTGAAACCGGAGTTATTACTCGTTATGCTGTGAAACTTACTGATGAATATTTTTAATTCCAGAATATATTAATAATTAAATTAATGAGCTTTTCGTTTTTATTTCAACATAAGTATTAGTTCTACGGTCATTTTATTTATTACTTTAATTCTATAATTCATAGGGTTCTATCTACAGTTGGGTGCAAGCACATCGTCTACATCACAAAGCGTTTCGTACGGATGAGGACCCTTTTTACAGCGCACACAACTTTTTTTCTGCACACGTGCGCGCACAAGTGGCAAGCTACACGCCCGAACAGAAGGAATTACTCAAACAGGTTGATATGTCGGACCTAGAGCAGGATAAACTGGTTATGTTACAAAAAAAGTAACATTAAAACTAACGGCAGACCCTAGCGAACATTTATACTATGTATTTATCGTATACTTTTCATAGGTTTTATTGGATTTTATACTTCTTTATGAACCTTTTGCTGCCCATCAATGCGCCTCTCGCATACTGGGGTGACACACTTGCCGCAGCAATTTTCGTTACATTCTCGTTACGTTATTTAATTGTGCTAAATGTGTGCTGGCTTATTAATTCGGCGCATTTCATTTGGGGCCTGGACAAGAATTTCAAGCCATCCGATTCGAATATAGTATTTTTTATTACCAAAAGCTATTGGCCACAATATCATTATTTGTTACCAAACGACTATCAAAGTGGGGAATTCGGGCATTATAGTGAGTATTCGACAATTAGCATAAACTTTTGCATTAGCATTTCCAGATTTTTTTGTTATTCACAGTTTATTCAAGAAATATCAAAAATTACAACTCGAAAAAAAATTAAGTTTTATAAAATCTCTATAGTATTTTAAATAAGTAATCGTAAACTCTGCTGGAAAGCCACTATTTTTCACATCCAGTAAAGATGAAGTAGAAGAAGAAAAACTACAAAAGGAACGACCCTAACAGAAAAAGCTTATAAATTTAAAATATAGATGTACATAACTATAATTTTTTTTATAAATTTGGAGTTCCAAATTCTAATTTGTAAACTTTCCTACTGTAACTGGTGTTTATAAATATAAATATATTTTCCTATAATATTCCAGGTCAGGATATAATAACGGCTTTTATACGTGTTTTTGCCGCCTTAGATATGGCTACACGTTTACGCACCATAACATCCACTGCAGTTAAAAATGGACTCACCACTGCTATGAAATCCGACCGTCACATAATAGAGTGCATACAAGAAAATGCGACTAAAGATATGGATACTCTTCCTGACAATCATTTCTTGAATAGGTATAAATTTATGTGATTATCTAAAATTTGCGATATACTACAATATTCTAACGTTTTGAATAACACTTTTGATATCGCTTCATAATAAAGAGAGCTTAAACACATTCATGGTATTTGAACTTTATAATATATATTATTATTATTATTATTTTTTTGTGCCGATCGTCCGGACTAGAGTTAAAATTAAATTTTAAACGCAATACATATTTGTACATATATATTATTTATTTTTATTACTGAAAAGAAACATAAGTACTCATAAGAATTCATTTGTATTGAATTAATTTACAGAAACATAAAGGAACATACTAAAAGTGACCGAAAATTCATTTTGAAAAATAAGAATTTATTTTTGTTTGAATACATGTATCTTTATGTAATTTGTCAGCTTTATTTTTAAATTCTTTTAAAAATAAAATATCCTTATCTGTCGCTTTAGTTTGTTCAGCCCATAAAATAGCTTTTGAAAACAGTTCACTTGCCTCTTTATGTGAGACTTTGTTTTGAGCATTTTCAGACTCCTCCAAAGAACTATCAAGTTCTTCAATATTTTGGTTAGCAATTACTGATTGGACTATATCTTCATCCGAGAAATCGTAAGTAAATTCATTTTCACCGCGTGCCCAAATATCAATTAGACAGAAATTAGCGGAGGGGTTAAGAGTGGATAATGTGGAATAAATGTTATTAATATCTTGACACAATGGATCCCTGGCTTTTAATTGAACAAGAGGTAGGCAGTCTTCATCTTCCCATTCGCTTTCGACGGAAAGCCTTGGCAACAACTTGGACCAACTTTTATCAATGTTAGTTTTGGTAATATTCTGATTGATTTTCCACTATCAATTGTATCCAATATTTTGCACTTTTCTGCCAACGTTAATGTTTTATGTTGTCGTTTATTTACGGGAGCCATATTTACGTCTTAACTCCACGCAAACTCAAGTAAACTAAAATATTTTACACATTCTTTAATTCTTGCTCACACACAATGCTTATTTTATCTAGCGGTAAAATAACGAAGAAATTTTACTGAGGAAAAAGAACACTTGTCCGGACTATAGAGGAAAAATTTCTAAACTGTCCGAAAAATTTAAATGTCCGGATTACTGGATAGTCCGAATTAGCGAGTGTCCGGATTAGGGAGGTTGTACTGTATATTATTATTATTATTATTTTTTTGTGCCGATTATTGCCCCAGTATTGAACTGCCATTCGCAACCATATTCATGTGTTATTATGTGTTAAAAGGTTACACAATTTTCGTTATAATTTTATAATGGTTTTCGGAGTTCTCTCATCGAATTTTTCGCGTCTTAAGCGTCGTAAGCAGTTATTTGTAAAAAGTAGACAAAACTACTATTGAATTATCCAGACGAGGCACAGCTTGGCTCATCAAACGTAACCCAAACCTCAATAAAAAAGTAGCACACTGTCATATCAACACACGGAGAAAATAATTTCAAACCTTTCAAACTTTACCTTCTATGAATTTGCATACCTTTCCAGTTCATTGTCGTATATCAACCACGAAACCAGCATACATACGTGTGTATGTAATGAACAAAATTGTGGTATCGTATAGCTGAACGTTCAATAGTGGTGCTGGCGAAAGTTTTATTGGAAGAAATGTTCGATATACCTAAGACTAGAACTTAGATTTTGACACCAAGTTGAGTTCGAACGCAAAGATAGTGAATGAACCTCTTTCGGATTAAAGTTTTAATCATAAAAACATTTTATTTAGTTTATGCAAACGAAACAGTCTATGAAATTGTCGAGTATGAGAGCAGAATTCTGAGCAGTTATTTAGTGGGAATATACATATGTTTGATTTGCTATAGAAGTGCTATTTGATAGAAGTACTGATTTAGAAATAAAAATTATACATAAATTTTGAATAGAAAACGCAAGTCTCATATTGTATTCTGCTTAACTCACAGAAAGCACTCAAAAATGCAACGTTAAATTATTTATATAATATAAAGAACAAAAACCGAAAACCAAACCAAAAAACTTCAAATTGAAACGTCATAAAATAAGGAAACAATATTAAGGAATTTTAGGAATTCACAAAGCTATAGTCCAAAAGTACTGTCTTAAAGCCAGCGTACATATTTATATGTACCATATACAGTATTGTTTTATTCTAAAATGTCAGCCTGGACATTTTTCCCCCTGTTTATTATGAATTACTATGTATATATTTAACTCTTTTTATATTAAAATCAAATATTGGATCTTAGTTGGACAAAAGTTAATACAATACTTGGAATGGAGTCGAAACGTCAAGTCGAACGTCAAACAAAAGTTAACTTAGATTTGGGTTTTACAGTGCGAGTTTAACTTATCTATGTTAAACGTATCTTATCTATATTTCATAGCGAATTTATCTAAATGCAACGAGTATTTAGGGTATACTCGTTACTATAAGTTGATGTTTCAACCTATTTTGGCAGCACCTGTCAATATTTTCATTTTTACAAAGGGAACAGTTGTTCTGGTGCAAATAAACAAAATTATTAGCATAGTTATGAACAATGGTAAATGTCTGTACTCGAAGAAACAGCTGTTTCTTTATCTATTAAAAAGATAAATTAACCGGAGTTTAACTGAGAAATATTGGCCCGTTAAACGCCGTTTAAACTTGTACTGAAAAACACAATGTGTCGTTTAAACGGAGGTTAACTGAGAAACGACGATAAACGAGCACTGAAAAAGCGGCCCTTAGGGAGATCACGTCTATGCTTGAAATAGAACTGATACTAGATATTTTTACAATTTGGCTAGTCTGTCAAATGCCAAAGTATTGTATTAGAACAGCAATTATATCAGAAGTACAATGTATACTATGTGCTTTAATTTTTGTCCACATAGTCAATATCGATATACATTCTTTAATCCAGCACAAACTCTCACTGAGGTAAGTATTGTACAAATCGGGGCAACACACCACATTACCAGTGTTATCCAGTCTAGTAAAAACTCAATTTATCTCACGGCAACTTACGTTTTTTTCATTCCGTAGTTTAATGAAAAACTAAGTTTGTTCATTTTCACAATTTACATTACTCTTACATTCGCATTCACTCTCATGTCGCAATTGTAATTACACAATTAAGAGAGGGGCTTAGAGGGAGATTTGGGGTATTACATAAAAATGATGTTTATTTGTAAACCCAGGTTTATTGGGTTTTTAGTTGTTATTTGAACTAACGTTGACACCAATTACTAATGAGATTTATTTTTATTTGCTAACCTCGTCATTCTAAAAAAATGTTTTCTAAGAGTATTTATTCGGCCCAAGTACAAGTATGCTATTGTACATACATATATGTATAAGCAATATTATATTTAGCAGTTCGAACGGTTTGTGGATGCGTATTGTGCATATACATCGAAATCAGATATACAACATTCATATATGATTATACAGGGTTATTCAAAATTGACTACGGGAGGTTTTTTTATATAAACAACATACTCTTTTTAATTTGATTGGTTATATTAAGTATTATCAATGACAATTATGCGTGAAAACGATATCTTTATTCACCACGACCAAGTTTACAGACATCAATTAAAAATCAAAATTTTCATAGAACTTTTAGTACATTTGCTCGTTTAATTCACCAATTTATCGTCTTTTTAATATGACTGAAATTAATCCTCAATAAACATGTGTATAATTGTCTTAATTTTAATTATAATTTTTTACATTAAAAAATCCATTTCAGTGAAGCTAATGTCTATACAAATATGGACTTAAATTTCCTCTTAATTTTATTTCTTCATATATATAATATAATATGTTATTTTTGAAAGTGGTATAAGTCCATTTCGAGCTAAAAAAATCCTTTACTTTCTTAAATATTTTCAATAATTATTATTTCATAATAAAATTTAAAAGGTGTATGATGTTAAAAACATCACTCGAATTGATTAACATTTGCCAATCTTTTTAAATTAACTCAAATGCAAACCTTTAAATATCTCGATACATGAAAAAATGGACTTATACCACTTTCAAAAATAATAGCTCACATGTTTACAGGCATTGTATTTAGCGTAGTTACATATTGGTGAAAATAAATATTGCTTATTCCGATTCCATTAATAAATAAATATCAATAAAAAACCGATTTTCAAGCGATTCTACATAGAAGGGGGAAGAAAATTGGGACTAATGGGGCAAAGTAGATTTATGCTTGAAAGTGTTGCTAATGAAGATCAATTCCACGTCGACCTCAGGGCCTTAGTATTTCTTATGACAGTTTATGGCGAATTTTGCATTTACATGTCCTTAAACTTCTATTAACATACTGAATGGACACGTCAATAAGCGAAGTTATCGCATATGGGGAGATGAAAATCCAAGAGCCTTAAACATAAATCACTTCATCCAAAAAAGTTACTGTTTGGTGTGGATTTTGGTCAAAAGGCGTAATCGGTAATATTACCTAATTTCATAACTCGAAACAAAAGTAAGAATTATAGCCGAACTCCAGAAAAGTTTTAAAAAAAATATTGATCTTCAACAGGTCCCTTTTTTTAGGGCAACAGATTTTTGCCACTATGACCTTTTCGATACTGATAGCTTCTTTAAATACATACCTACCCAACGTCCTCCTTCAGCAGTACATCTCCCGTGGAAGCAGGGATCCTAGTCAGCTGACTGGTGGGTTCACAGGTTGCGGATAGTGGAAAGGCCTGCACGATCCGTTCGCTACCAGGTTACTTTGTTCGAAATCTGGACAAGACTACTGGGCCGAATCAAGTCAAGTGCCCAGATGGAGCCCAGTTTAAAAAATAGCCCAGTCGTTACCATAGTGTTCAGATATCTGGCGCCCCCGGACGCCTTAAATATTAAACCTTATCTGTATATAGCGGATCTCTGTACATATGGACCGCCCTGTCTCCACAGAAAAAAGAGCAAAATAAAACAAATAACTTGACTCTGTAGGACTTCCTGATCAGTGAGATAGCAAAGGGCTGGTCTTCCGAGTTAATCTTTGGATGGAATAAGTTTCTAACCTGGATATCTCCTGGTTCACTGGAAAATGATCAAACAGCGATCTGACTTCAGGAGAAGGCATCAAAGTTGAATGAGTAGAAAGGCGTGGAGTAGTTGAAGCCCCGTCATGGGGACGGAGTACCTAACGCGTACAACTTCAGCATCTTCAGTATCAAGGAGTGCTGGTGAAGACCAGAACAAGCTTCTATACCTCATGCAGGCCCAAAACTCTGGTTTTAACAACACGATGTAGAAAGTTCTAGCATGCAAGGAAGAAGGCACATCTGATGATGGCATTCACGATGCTTCTCTAGAAGCAATCAAGTCGCATGGGTACACCATCAACTTCAGGTTCGGGCAGGTCAAGGTAAGTACCACACCCACGGCCTAGCAGGGCTACTGGGAAGATCACAGGTGGCTGATAGTGAACGACCTGCAGATATGCCGGCCAGCTGCGAAATAATAAGCAAATAAGCAGCCCCCGACCGAGAGCGGTAAGCATGGAAGGCATGGCCTAAATTCTACAAAGCCCAACGAAGTGCTTGTATTTAGACAAGTAAGCACCATACCTAAACTAAGTGTCCCCACTGGTTATCTGCCGATGATAGTGGCAACGAGGGAATGCAAACCCAGCCGCGACAGACCCAAAATGGGCGGCTTCCTGGTCAGCATTTGTTCGCCATTTGAGGGGCGGCTGTATCGACACTTGGTCGAAGGTATAAACGGGTATGGGTAGACACCCCATATCAAAAACTACACATTGAAGTCAGTAGAGGGAAAAAACAAGGGTGAAAAAGTAAAACCCGAGCTTTACGAAAAACTCAGAGAGACACTAAAAGATTAACGCAATAAATGTTCAACCCATGGCTACAATCGAAATCCAGGACCTCGACGGAATAATCCAGCTGGAAAAAGATGAACTTATTAAGATCTCTATTGCCAAGCCAACACTAGAGAACAGGTTCGCTCATTCATTACCCTACCCAACGGAAGCGCCGAAGCTCTCCTGAAAATAGAACATATAAAAATCGGATGGATTAGAGCCAAAATGCGACGACAAACAAAGAACCAAGCGATGGTATAGGTGTTTTGGAACAGGGCACCAACATGTAGTTCTACCTGATCTGAAGCCATGTTGTCTTTCCGATAGACTCCCGCCTCTTCGATAGCGATGAGTAAGTTAGCGATGAGTGGTTACCATCAGGTGCTAGTAAATGGCGAAGACTGGGGAAAAACAGCAATTATTTCCGAATTAGGGCACTTCGAATTCAATAAAATACCGTTAGGACTAACAGGTGCACCAGCCGCTTTTCAAAGGCTGATGAATCACGTTTCAACAGCACTTCAAGGAATAGATTGTTTTGTTTATTTAGACGTCATAGTTGTATTCGGTAGCAACTTAAATCAACAAGCATATAGGTTGGCAAAATTTATCGAAGTGTTAAGGGCAAATAATTTAAAATTAAACATGGGCAAATGCCAGTTTCTAAGGCGAGAGATTGTTTACTCAGGACACACATGTACAGAGCAAGGCGCACATCCTGGCCCCAGAAAAGTCGAATTAAGAGCATTCCGACGCTAAATTTATTTGGACAGAAGAATACCAGAAAGCGTTTGAATTATTGAAGAAAGCAAATAATAATAAAACCCCCAGTTTTAGCATATCCAGATTTTGAAAAAGAATTAATTTTAACTACTGTTGAAAGTAAGGAAGCATTGGGCGCAGTACTTTCTCAAGGCAAAATGGGTGTAGATAGACCTTTCGCTAGCAGAGCCCTACATGACGCAGAAAAGTGTTACTCTACTATAGAAAGGGAGTTCTTAGCCATTGTTTAGGCAACAAAAAAATTTAGAGCTTATTTATTGGGAAGACCATTTAAGATAGTGACAGACAATGAACCCCTAAAATACATATAAGATATAAATTGTCAGAGTACAATTTCAGCTTTTATATATAAGGCAGGAAATAAGAATTTGAATGCGGATGCATTAAACAGAATACCACATAATAATGCAGTAGGAACAGTCTAAACACACTCGAGAGTAAAAGGACTAGAACAAAAACCCCAAAACAATGCAATCCAAAGCCCAAACCATTAGAACCTGACAGTCCAGCCACATCAAAAGATGTCAATACAACTTTATTAAAAGACCCCAGAGAAACAGAAACCATAATAAAAGATTTTCATAACGCACGTACCTAAGAATTAGGCAACAATATAGGTGGCCAGAGATGCAAAAAAAGATCGAAATTTACAAAAATGTCCATGGTATTGACAAATACACCAGGGCGACCATTTGACAAGGTTTATATGGACATCGTAGGCATTTTGCCAGAAACTGTCTCCGGCAACAAATATATTTTAACTTTTCAAGACGATTTTTCAAAATTTATGGAATGTCTATCCCTGACGCGGAAGCAAGTACTATGTCTAGAGCTTTTTATGACGAAGTAATCACGCGGTATGAAATTCCGAGAATTTTAGTTATCGATAATGAGTCCAATTTCATTTCAAAATTATTCTCAGACACTTGTAAATTATTGGATATTTAAAAACTGCATATCACTCCATATCATCCACAAGATAATGGAAAATTAGAGAGAAGATACAGACCAATAGCTGAATACTTGAGTAGTTTTACTAAAGAGGACGGGTCAAATTGGGATCAATGGTTAATTGCAGCTATGCATGTTCATAACCACACACCCCACATTACGACCAAGCAAACATCGTTTCGCACTCTATTCGGACTCGATATAGAGATGCCGTCTAGTTTAAAATTAAAGTATTGTCCGGTATATGTATAATGTCCGGTATATAATATGAAGACCCGAATGAAATATTGAAATTCCAAATTTAAAGCGCTAATGATGTGTTGAGAAAAAGTCAAGAAATGGCTAAACAACTAGTCAAAAACCAAATGAATTCTAGGAATTTGTGTGGCTGCAAGTTGATTAACCGTCCCGGGCTCCATGAGTCCTAGCTACGCCACTGTATAAATAGTAGATGTGGTCGTTACCTGTTTTCAAAGCAAAATAGCTAGCTTAGTTGTTTTATTATTGTGTTCAAATTTAAACTTTATTTCCGTGGTAATAAATTTGTTTTCATGAGCTATACTCTATAAGTAGTGTAAAAGTGGGCGGACCGCGCCCAGTTTACTTATTATAATGTTTTATTATTATAGAAAATAGGTTGTTATATAAAGTTATTCAGGAAGTTTATATATTTAGCAATATAACCATTTAACGCTCTTTTGCCTGTGTAACCTAAAAGTTCGCGGATCAGGCCCATATTTCGGCATATTATCACGGCATATTAACGGATAATGCTACTCTATACCCAGGAATGAAATTTTGTTGTCATAACTCAAAAACGAACTCTGGTATCACATTTCTAATAAAAAATAGGCGTGGCTTTGACCGATTTTGCCCATTTTCAACACCAACCTGCACACCATAACAAAGAATATTTCTGCATAATTTCATTATAATTTCCTCACCGGTTCTCCTGTGATCGTGATTTCAACAGAAAGACAGACAGGCATTGGGTGGGTGCGTGATAGAAGTGAACAGTAGTTCTTAAATATATCGTGCGATCCCTAATCGGAAAATTTTTTTTGTATAAAGTTTCATCAGTCTGGGTACTTCTTTGTTTTTTAATTTTGTTGTTGACCTGGTCTCCCAAATGTTAACCGGTCCGGCCTCAGGTAGCATTTCCCTTTTTACTTCAGGCTACCCCGTCCTTGGGTTTGATGATTTAGCCAAACTCTAAACCCCACCTCACCCAGTTCGTTACAAGTTCTCGAGATATTTCAATGTTCTCAGATAAATGGACCATATATGTATGGTGTTCAGTTCTTTCTTATAGGCTTCCTTTGTTAGAGGACTTCCTTCTATTCTTGTTATTTGAGGGTTTGAGAGTTTTGTATTGTCGTGTATTATTCTCTCTATCGCTAAAAAGATCAACAAACCTTAAGAAACATGTACGAGGTCTGTTCAAAAAGTATAGCGAATTTTGTGTTTTTTCAAAAATTATTTCTTTATTCATGAATATCTGTTTTATCCCCTTCAAAGTAATCCCTATCAGATATTATACACTTGTGCCAACGTTTTTTCCTATCCTCTTCAAAGCACTTCTTAAAATCATTTTTAGTGATCTTGTTCAGCTCCTCCTTCGATGCCGCCATTATCTCCCCAATCATAACGTAACGTCGTCCTTTCATTGGCCTCTTCAGTTTTGAGGGCCAGTTCTGGAGAATACAGTAGCTACGGCATCATTATTGTGTTGTTTTTGGCCAAAATTGGCCAAATTAGCCTAAGCCAATTTTTGTTCTTCCACAAATCCGGGCGTTTCTGGCGGTTCGCTTCGCGAAAATTGCGAAGGAATTGGTAATATTCCTTATTGACCATTGTACTCTGTGGCAAGAACTCATGATGCACCACACCCATTGATTCATTTTATGGAATAGGAAAAATCGAAACACGTCCAAGCAAGATAGCTGTCAAAAATTATCTGAACATTCGAAGTGGCCGAACTTGTCAGCATAAGTGAAAGACATTAGTATCTGTATAACGCCACAAAAAAATTGAAAATCGGATGGACGTAACCCGCGGAAATTCAAAATTGGCTTTTTGAACATACCTCAAATATATAATTTCCGGCTCTAAAACTAACCTCACACTTTCAGCCACTCGTATACATATGTACATACTTCTATTATAAGTATTAAGTATTTTGGACAGCCTATAAAATTTCAAAGAAAAATGTCTAGATTTACTAGACATTTACCTAACAGTCTAGTAGGTAGGTAGGAGGTGGCGCCCGACAAAGAACTCGTTGTCGGGCAACAAGTAAGGCTGAGGAGCCTCGTTTTGAACCACCTAGAGAAACGTGAGGCCTGAAAGGGAAAAAGGGGTGGGGGGGGGAGGGGATGTCCGTTAGGTGGAAGTGGTGCCAGATTCATACCCAGCCCGTCAGGTTGTAGCAGTCTAGTAATGTAATGTAATTACTCTAACAGATTCGATTCCCATCAGAATTCTTACACAATTAACCAGAGCTTCGAAAAAGGTAAAATTAACAAGCGGATTTTTGAAGCTATTCTTAAGGCCATGATATTTGACATAAATTTAAAAATGGGTTTATTAAATTGGTAAATTATGATTTCAAAAGTTTTCAAATAAACAATTTTTATATAATACTAGCTTGCCCGTTACCCGACTTTGCTGGATCGCCTTCTGTTTACCGTATTCCCCTACACCCTTCCCATTTTCTAAATTCTTTAGCATAGAAAATTTCTAATATACTGCTTTAATTTCTCTAAATTTTTTTACGTAATAAAATTATTACCGTAAAAAATTATGCTCCATAGTCCATGTAGTTTTATTATTATAATCATTGTAATTTTTGCACACCTTCTTGAACCATTTATGGATATAATTTTCCAAAATCCATTTCGAATGCACCTCTGCATTATAATCCCACTCACCATACAAAACTTCCTAGCCCTCATACTTTGCAAACTATGGCCATTTTAAATCTTGGCACGCCCATTTCTACCAGTCAGGGGCGGATGTTTGCAAAAATAATTAAACAGATCTAAAAACGATTATAAAATTTGTTCAGCCGTTCTCAAGTGATGACATGACAAACACACAACAAATCATTTTTATATAAAATATGTATATATTAATTATTGTATTATTGTATTATATTGTATATTGTATTGTATATATTATAGTATAATTTTATATAAATTTGATTCATTTAGTTACGTTGGTATACTTATACTAAAACCAACTTATACTTGCCAACTTATAAGCACCTGTAAAAGTGAGTGAAACTTAATTAAGGGCATGATTTTACAAAAATTCAACGGACAGTTCAACAGCCCAGTTTTGCTTCTACCTAACTCAAATATTTTCCATCGCCTGATTGTGCATTTGAAATTTTATTCGTCTCTTTTTAAGACTTCCAAACTTTTTTTATTCCTAACATATATAGCACTATTCATATATAGCATATACATACATACATATAAATGCTCGTATCTGTGTGAGACTAACATAATGAAGGTATGTGGATTTCGGATGAATCGGCAAATTTACGTTAGCAAGTTTTTATTTAGTTAAGGTTTATGTAGTTAGAAAACCTTATGATAAATTTCAACAAAATGAATTTAGTTTAGCAATATTATTAGCAATATTTCGGATAATTATAGTAGAGACAAACGGATTGCCACTGCCTTAATTTTTTTCTATGCCGTTAAAGCTTATGTTAACAATAATTATGCGGTTTAAAAAACAGAAAGTAGTCTATACATATTCGGCCTGGCCACTCCCTTTATATATCATGGTATAATTTCATTGTATTCATTTAAAAATTTATTTAAACATATTATATAACTACAGATTAGATACATACATATATACATAATATATAAAGATCGAGATACAATACAAAACACAATACCCATTACAAAATTGGTATATAATACCCAATACAAGATATTGGATATTGTCTTTAGCATCATTACAAACATCATTACAAAACTTTACTATCGATGTATAAATACGGCACACGAAGAGCATTCCATTCCATTCCGCTAGCGTATGTTTAATTTAATTTCAATGAACCATATACGGATTCGTAGGTACTTTTCTCCTATACTGCACATATTCCAAAACATACTTTTAATAGATATTAATTAATATAAAAGATAAAAAAGCAATCAGGCCAAAAAAATATTTAAAAAGTATTCTTGAAGTCCCGTATAAATATTTACTTTATTGTCATTTTATTGGCACTGTTGCGCTAGATTCTCTTTTACGTTTTGGGACAATGGATTAATAATAACACTACTGCTATACACATATAATATAATAAACAATGAGAATATTCGGGGAAGCTGCGTCTGCATCATACACTCATACATATGCACATACAGTCTCTGGTTAATTGAGCTCTGGTGTTTCGAGCTTTGTATTAGGTGATTTCGTGCTTCGCAGTACACGTGGCTTTGTGTTTGGTTTAGTTTCTTCAACGTGCCGACATTTGTTTGTGTTGTGCGTGGCTCAATCTTGGCCTTAAATTTTGACTATCTTAAGTTCGCACCACTGTGATCACCGATCGATCGTCGCTAAGCTGGGCTCAGCTGAACCGAAATCTACGATTCTGTGTTGAGCATATAGATACGAGTGTTAGTAAAATTTTATAAGTTTAATGTTATGAACGAAGATCATTTATCTACGAAACGGCAGCGAGTGACGATCGTTAGAGACTTTAACGGAACAAAACAAAAAGAGGTCAATCAAGTGTTATAAACTTAAAACATTATATATATATTAACCCATCTCACGAAAGGAGTAGAGACAAGTATTGGGTTGTTAATTTAATACATTGGTAAAAATCTAGTGAAATTAAGTACTTCTAATAGAAACATTATATTTTATAAAAGTTTGATTATAATTTCACAAGCATTATCTACAAATTAGGACGAAATTTAAAGTTTTCATTATTGTTTCATTCATATCTTCAATTCAAGGTTTCCTTCAAGAAACTAAGTAAAAAAATAATAAGTGAAAAACAAAAAAATTAGTGATACAATACATGGTTCATGAATATAATTTTCCAAAAATGGATTACCAACCAAGAAATGATCGCATATGCTCAAATGTAATCAGTTATTTGGTCAACGGAAATGCTCCCAACAAACTTCTGAATCGTAAGGAAATCGTTATTGGTAATGATAACATAAAGCAAAATAAAACGGAAGTGAGGACTATCACCAGTGAATGTTTTACCACCGAGGAATTAAACGGAGAGCAGAACAACAAATCTTTCAATACAAAAAAGCATATCATCGCTTATAGTCATAACATCGATTTGGATGAGTACACGAGGAACTTTAAGGGCACCAAGGTTT
Source organism: Myopa testacea (assembly GCA_949629155.1). Lineage (NCBI taxonomy): Eukaryota > Metazoa > Arthropoda > Insecta > Diptera > Conopidae > Myopa > Myopa testacea. Next base: position 58,320,956 of record OX451345.1, read on the forward strand.
TTGGCTGGCAATTCAAGGCTCCGCTTAAATGGAGTAAACTCATCCAGATATCCTTGCTACACTTCGTTTGTGTACTTTGCATCGTGTTTTATCCCCTGCACAAACTCAACTTTTACACGTTGCTGTGGAGTAAGTAAAATAATTCCTAAGTTATTGTTTGTAATTTGTGGAAATTACCTTATATTTATAGACATACATACAATATCCTATTTGTAATATAATAATCTTTACAAATAGGAAAGGAAATCTTTTATATAATCTTTTGTTTATTAAAACAACATTTATAGGGGCTTCACTAAGTTTTTCCGTTACGTTTGTTTAGGAATTGTGTATTGTGCAGGCTGCAACAGATCTAATGCTAATGAAGTTTTCAAATATTAGGCAGAGTTGTGTGGACTTGAAATATGTATATTCAAAATACAATCTAAACTAGACAAACCGGTTTTACGAAATTTTTAAACATTTCTTAAGTAAATCGGATATTTCTTTTGAACATTTCATAACATAATTCAAATCCGGTTGCATTTTGGACCTGCTGTAGCAAATATTTTATACGAATATCTCTTGTTATTGTAATGCGTAGAGTTTTCTTTTATTTCGTTAGCCTCATCCATTTATTCCATTTTGTTGTAGTTTTCTTAGTACTCTCTACAAATTTTGTTTCGCTACTTTGCATAACCACCTAATAATGAATTTTATAATGCGTAGCACTGATTAAAAAAATAATATTAGGTTACGGTTAACAAGGTTAGGTTAAAAACAATGACCTAAATTTCATTCAATGAAGCTCATTGAATTTTGGACTGTGGTACTTCCCAGGTATTTGTTCAGCTTTCATATTCTGGTATGTCAGATAAAATATCCAGTTTAAAGTTACCCAAAATGTCTGTGATTGTACGCTCGGTAATAATGACGGAATTTTAAAACCGTTTATTCACATATCAGTGAACAGTAAAACAGTTTTATACTCATTCTAAAAATTAGTATAAACGCGGTGAGATTGTTCGCAATCAAAATGGGCGTGATCGGCCCACATTTAGATCCTATAAAAAGTTTGGGTTACAAACAGTGTGAGTTAGTATGGAATAAAATAACAATTATGGGCGTGGTTCTACAAAGATTTCCGTCTAAGAGATCGGTAAAAGCTTCAAATACAAAATTTAACATCTGTATATTCAGTATTAATAAGAGTCTTATCTACCCTGAAAAGAATAGCTTGGTCGGTCTACTATACCTATACTATACTTGGTCGGGTTATGGTTACGACCATAAACTAAATCGAATCAGTACCCTATACTACGGGTATTATACGGGAACTGTATTATATATTTATCCATTATCACCTACTTGAAAATAACACAGCTTTCCGCAAAGGTTCAATTTAAACTCCCCATAGACGTCGTGCGCCACTTTAACATTTCCTTATAAATGTTCTGTGTTAAAAAAATCTTTGATTAAGGGTCACGAAGGTTCTGCCAATTATTAACAAGATTTGGTTATTTCTGGTTTTCGTTCAGTGATTTCGTCCTCTAGAGGGTCCCCTTATCCGTTTAAATCAAGAGTTTAAGATGAAACATATTAGGACTTGTTATGTAATATATAATATAATATGGTTACACATATGTAACCAACGTATGGACATACAGTGGCCGATAAAAGTCTACATACGATCTATTTCTGCTACCTGACGAGTCCAAAAACATTATGAAGAAAAGTAAAGATGCAGTTTTGTTTTAAATCAATTTTATTAACATTATACAGAAAAAGATCATGCTTGAACATAAACCTCAAACAATTTTTAATAAAAAACCCTTGACAAAAGTCTACATACAGCTTGTAATCTAAAACAAATCATTTAGACACTAAAAATAATGTAAAACTTAAATTGAATATTTGGTTGGCTACTACGGCCTACCTATATATAATTACCTGTGGACTTCTGGGCATTGAAATCATTAAATGTGCTATTTCTATGGGCGTTACAACTTGCCGTCCTACTCTTGTCTTCTTTTAGAATTGGGATACTAGAAATGGTATAATTTCTTAGCAAATGGCATGCCTTCTTTCTTATTACGCTTCAAAAGTACGAAACTGGCTCAATAAAATTTAAGTCCGGGTTTTGAGGTGGTGTATAGCGTTATTCTGGGGCTTAGTATCCAATCCTAGTATCAAAATCCTTGACAATTTGTGCAAATCGAAGTACAAATAAATCTGAAAATTAATGCAACAAAGTTAAATAATAAGATATATATAATAATAATATACGGGGTTAAGCGATTGAACTGTTACCTATTCAAAGGACCATATTTTTTCGGTAGAAATTATTTTTTATTGATTCAAATGGAAATAATACAAATTTTAGAAACCATTCACTTTAGCTCGATTTGGCCACCTTTTGCCTTGACTATGGCCTTCAAACGTTTAACAAAATTGTTGCATGCTGCGTCGGAATATCTTGCAGTATTTTGGCACATTCCCGTAAAATGGATTTCTTTAGCGCATCCATACTGGCATAGTTTTTAGTCCTTGCCTTGCTCTCCAAAATGGCCCAGATGGAATAGTTCATTGGATTTGCATGTGGCAAATTCGAAATCGTGTGGGTGAAATGAAGCCGAGTCATGTTAGAATGTCCATGGTGAACGACCGAAATGTTTGCGTGCCCACGGCTTTCAAGCAGCTTCCAAAACATTTTCCCGATAATAAGTCGCATTGACTCTGACAAGAGGTTCGATGAAAACGATTGGACAGTGTCCATCGGCGTTCACAGCTGCCCATACCATTAGTTGAGATGGAAAATTACTTCAGGTTGCGGTTCGTAGGCTTAAATAGGCTTTGTAAGTGCGTTCAGTTAAGTAAACACGATCATTTGGAGAGCTTATGAACTGCTCAATAGGAAAATTTTTCTCATCAGAGAACATAATGTTTGGAAATTCGCCAGGTTCGTGCAAGCGTAACAACTCCTTTGCTCGTTCGAGTCTAACTTTTTTTGCTTAGGTGTAAGATCATGTTCCTTTTGGATCTTGTAAGGCTTTACCTTGGTCTCATTTTGGAATATGAGTCGGATGCTTCGCTGGGATATTTTCAGTTCTTTGGCCATTTGATTACCACTACGGCGTGGATTTCGTGATGTTGCTGTTTTTTCGTCCACCACATAGCGTTTGGCAATGCTGCCTGTAGCATTATAACGTTTTATGGTGCGATACACAAACATTTTATTCACTTTGAGATGCCCGAGCTCACGAACAATAGCTGGTTGTGATTTTCCACTCAAATAAGTATAACCCAATCACAGTATTACGTTTGAATTCCATTTCGAATAACTTTTTTTATAAAACATAGACGCCAATGCTTGTTGTAGCTTGTAAACAATATAAACAGCTGTCATTGTATGAATTTGACATAGTTGGCAATATGACGTTGCCGTTGTATACCGGTGTGAAGTTGGCTAGATTACAACAAATAAATTTTTATAGTTTTATTTCATCTTATAAATAAAAATATGTACAATGTCTAAAAAAACGGTTTCAAAAATACTCTTAGGGCCTAATTCATAGAGTTACGACGACGACGTTATCGGGTGACCCTCTTTGTGCTTTTCGTCGACTTGGACATTTTCTAATGTGTTTGTTTTTGTAATCGACGAAAAGCACAAAGAGGGTCACCCGATAACGTCGTCGTCGTGACTCTCTGAATCAGGCCCTTAGTATCTTATTTCACTGCGTTTATTTGGTATCTCCGGAGACACAAGCGGTGATGAGCTATAATTACGACAGAAGCAGAGAATAATATACATATGTCAGCAAGCGAAAAAGTTAAAGTTGTATCAGACAATTAATATACAGATCCCGAACAAAAATATAGTAACGATGATTTCGCGTTAAATAGCTAAAAGCAAATAATATACAATAAAATACAAATAATATACAGATCCCGAATGCAGAACAAAAATTTTGCCACTATGATTTCGCGCTGGCGAGCTAAAAGCCATTTATTCAGTCAAGACTTTAACCTATGAATACAAAACGCTTTATAAAAGCTTTCTTCACCGACCGACGTTCAATTTGTTCGTTCTCTTTTGCACAAGTTGATTTGTTAGCGTTCTTTTCTTCGCAAATGTGAGTAGTAAGAACCGTCAAATGTGATTTTATTGTTTGTGTGGCCACATTCAAGGAGATCTGTTGTATTTACAATCTTTCACAATTTTTTTGCATTCGTTGAACTGTTTCGCATTGTTGTGTGCATGTACTTATTTTCATGCATCGAAGATTTTTCAGCATTTCTTAATTTTCTTGTGGTCTTCAACTAGTTTTCTTTTTCATGATCGGTGACAAACAATTGCATAGAGCTAACTTTTCGAGTGTAGCATGTTGTTAAAGAATTTGCATAAGCAACAGATCTATTTTCGTCGGCATATATTCTAGTTGAATACGCTATAGGACTGACTAAAAACCTCATGGAAAAAAATTATGGAAATACTACAACGTTCTACTAGATGTGTTTCTGTGAATCTAGCATGGCTGCGGCTGGAATGCAGTCTTAGAAAGCCAATCTCTCGATAATGGAACTGTTCAAGCAATGATAACAATCTATTGAAAATTATAACGACTTATTTTGAAGTCAAAACTCCTTTGGCTCACCTTGTGCCCTTTGTGAACAATGGATGAAATTGAATCTTCACACCCCGGTCGGTTACTTCGCGTATACTCGATAAGTTTTCTATATGTATATATGTATATGTGGGGGTCATCAAAAGGCTTATGACATAAGCACACACATTTTTTCTATCTTGTGACGTCATTCTCAAACGAAGAAAGATAACGGATCTGTGCAATGCATAATCTTATATTCTATCATTCTTCCCTATTTATTCAAAATAAATGCCAAGTCCATTCTGTAAATGGTATAATATTGATGTGAGATAATATTGAAGTGTAGATAAACTTGATACCCATGGAAACGTCATCATTCCACAATTAATCAAATTTCATTCGGCTGAAATAGGGATCCGCCCGGTAACGCCTAGTCTTTTTGCTGTTGTTGTAGCTTGTGGAACAGACTCCAACAATAACTTAGCCGGCACCGCTGGTTCCTGAGTTACAGCCCTTAAAAATTTGTCCTATATCTCCTTAACTGTAAAAGATATGGTTGGCATGAATACCGTTAGAACAAAATTTTTCTAAAAGATTTCTCATGAAAATTGGTGCAGTGTTTTAGGAGAAAACGCTGTTTAAAGTACACAAAGAACCTCACTTCACGTACTATTTTCCTTTCTTCCAAAAATTCGACTCCGGTATATTACACTGCAGCTATGCTGATGTACCCAAACTTAGGGCCTTATCATGAATAGTCACTCGAACGAATCGTTTGCTTTTAACGCTTATTCTGCTTTATTCTTTTCGTCGATTACAAAAAATCGAGAAAATGAAAAATCGCGCGATATGAATTCTGTATGCAGTATAACTTCTAATTTTGGTACATCAGCATAGCTGCAGTATAATATAACAGAATCGCATTTTTGCCCATAGAATAAATGTCAAACAAAAGTTGTCAAACAAACGAAAAATGACGAAAAGCACAAAACAAAACTCATGAAAAACATATGTTTCGTTTTCCTTTACGCCTTGAAACTATTTACATTATAAGACTGTTAGTTTACCTTTCTAACGGTACATATGCCAATCAGATACGGTTAAGGAAATATACCGTAAATTGTTGTTGAGGTCTCCTCCACACGCTACAACAACAACAACAACACGGAGAGCGTTATCGAGCGTATCCCTATTTGCTTTTCATTTTATAAACAAATGAATAACGACATTTAAATTATACATATTTCTTTTAAAATATTTAAGCATTGTTCACGGGCGGCGTCGCTGGATTCGGTGTTACCGCGGGCGCTCACAGATTCTGGACACATCGTTCCTATAAGGCTAACGTTGCATTGCGTATAATACTGATGTCAAGCTTCTCGTTAGCTGGACAGGTAAAGTTGATTTTATAATTTGTATATGGCTTGAAATTTACTTGTTTTAATAGTAGGCGTAATAAATAGTTTGTATATTTTACGAGCTCTAATCTAATTTTTTCATAGTGTTTTCCAATACCCTTAGCTTAACGAATAGGTCATAGCTCGGCTACCTGAGTTGCATAAAAAATAAAAATATTTACAAACTGCTCTAAGAATTATGTCCCTTCAAAAACATTTTTTTTCTGCCCATGATCACATTACTGAGACTACAACCGAAAATTTGTGAATTACCAGTGGATTCTTTTTTAAGCATACTTGATTGTTGGTCCTTTCCCATGTGCAGCACATTTTATGAGAAGATGTTTTTGGTTTTTTCCAAAAACTTTTTTAAAAAAAAGTTTGGTTTTCTGTTTTTCTATTGGCTAATTTTGAACCCGTAGACAGGTTTTCGGCGTGTAGCCAAAACCTCTGCCCGTAGTTTGAAGTGCTACCAGTGCAGTTAAATCTAGGATCTGTTCTTATAGTAATTTTCTTTCTTCTTTTACTTCTTTTTTCCTTCGTTCTAGAATAAGCGTTTGAATTTTTGTGTTGGAGAAAGACACACATAGTTTAAACGATTTTTTTTTTTTGTTTTTATACTGAGACAGATATATAGAAAATGTTATGAGTAGATTTTGATCATGGTTGTGTTCATAAATTTCATGTAGACTATGTATATGGATCAATTAAAATTTGGGCTTTGAGAGTATGTATTGTGTTTGAAAAAAGAGATATTGAGAGATGCAAGTTATTGATATTGAAGTGGGAGGCTTGAGTAGGTAAACCTAGGACACCATTAGCCGCATTCAAAGGGTGAGCGCTCCTTGAGCGCTACCTGATCAGTGAGAGTAACTGTGGTACCTAAATAAGTGCGTCTTGCGTTGCGTTTATCACTGCGCCTTAGAAACTACGCTGTGCTATACCGAAATAACAGCGTTGCGTCGCCATATGTTTTGACAAAAAGATTTTAAACATTCACACGCACATGAACATTTTTCTGATATCTGCCGCCAACTTCACTTCGTAGCGCATGTCAAAATTGGAAATTCGAAGTGGTCTCCGTCAGTGCGTTTCTTATTTCAGCCACTTCCATAAGACTGTGTGTTCCAATTTCATTTTGACAGAAACGCAACGCACGACGCACTTATTTAGGTACCACAGTAAAGATAAAAATAGTAAACAAGACGAGAAAAGTGTTGCCACGTTTGATTTATCCACATGAATATTAATTTTCCCACAAAAGGAAAATTCCCTAACTTATATTATATTATTTAAACATATTTTTATAACTGTAATTCATTTGTTGTGTTATTCTGCTTTTGATAATAATGTATTTTAAGTGAGAAATTAATGAAATCGCAGTTTCTGTTTTGGTTTATCAAGCCAATTTCTCAAAAACATTTTGACGTTTGCGTTAGAAAAAGCGAATTAATCAGCCGCTCATCCGCTGAATGCGGTTATTCTTAAGGCCCAACCAAGCAATGCATATGCATCGTACTGGCGAAAAGAGAGAAACTACGAATACACGGAATACCATTTGCTCACCCATACTATGCACATGCACAGTTTCATCAAGTTTGTACTCTCTCTTCATGCATAGCTTGAATAAAATTATGCGGTCTGGATCGTACATTCCGTAACAAACAACGGAAAAAGAGTTACCATTCTTATACGAATTTGCAACTTTAATTTTTGCAACCTAAAATTCTATTATTTTTATTTTGTGTTTTCCTATTGAAAAGTCACAGAAAGCTACTAAAAGTTATAAAAATAATACTATATGACCCCCTTTAATTTTTTTTTTTTTTAGGGGAATTTGAGCTTTCGCTCCATTGTTGTTTCCATAGTTCACAGATCATACAACAATAACTTTGTTTAATTTAACTCATTAAACTAAAAATAGATAAAATTACTAGGCAGTAACATTTTCAAGATTGCCTTAAATTTTTATTAGTCACAGTACTTGCGCTGGGCCTTCATGACGAAGCATTTCTTAATTAGTTAAAATAATTTTGGGCATAAAGTTCAATTTTAATTTTTAAACGTTTAACCATGAATACTATGACTCAGGGACTTGACTTTATGGCTTTAAGCTTGTTCACATATTCATCATTAATTTTACAACATATTCAACCATGAATACTATGACTCAGAGGCAATCTTGAGCTTGTTTACGTATCAAACTCCATTTAATTAAAAACGCTAAAACAGAACTTACCTTTAAATTTTTTCAGTTATGTTTCCAGATAGCGGTCTTATAACTTCTACTACCGCTACAACAACGGTACTGCTGTTAACTTTCTTCAGCTTGAATCGATCATTGGGTAAAATACCAATAACTTCATAGGGGCCACGATAGTAAGGTTACATTTTTGTTTTACGTATTTAATTACTACAGTACACCACCTTTTGTCCTATTTCTAACTAGCTCGGTTTACATTTATTTGTATCAAATCGTTCCTTCATGTTTTTCTCATTTCATTCGATTCGCTCGTTGGCGAGTTCGCATAAGTTCACCATGTCGTCATGTTGGGTTCAATTTGTATATCTAGCAAAAGTGCCCCAATATCCGCAGTGCGTCCTGTAATTCCAGTCAGCACTTTCAAGGGAGAAAATCCAGTAGTTTTGTTCACCGTTGTATTGAGGGCTAGCTGAACAAGACTAATATAACTAGTCCATTCAAGATTTGTTCCTAGATGTGATCTCTTGGCCGGTCGCTCGACTAGTACCTGGTACGATTAAGAGATGATTTATGCCAAAGGAGATACGAAACTCCTTAAAGTCCTTACTTGTAAAATTTGTTCCTCTGTCAGTTATGAGTTTATCTGGAGCACCAAATAACATTACGTAGTTGTGAAATTCCTGAACAACTTGTGTACCTTTAAGTGATTTGCAAGGAGTTATTATTACAAACTTTGTAAAGGCGTCGATAAGAATGAAAATGTATTGATTATTTTTTTTCATCAAACGTTCTCATAAAATCCTCATGCACAACATCAAATGGAATCGGTTTCTTTATAATTGGATGTAGCTCACATTGATTCCTTCAATCAAATTTTCTTAAATATAAATATATTCTTCCATATTCAACCATATTTAAATATAAATTTTTCTTTTTTCCAGAATACCCTGTATGACTGGGTGCGCGATCATCGCGTTCATCACAAGTACTCTGAAACGGATGCGGATCCACATAATTCTAATCGCGGTTTCTTCTTTGCCCACGTAGGTTGGTTGATGATGCTGAAGCATCCAGAGGTTCTGCGTCGTGGGCGGCAGCTCGATATGAGTGACGTATTGGGAGACCCTGTTGTGCAATTCCATCAAAAATATTTCATACCTCTCAAAATAATGCTCTGCTTTATTCTCCCCACTCTGGTACCTATCTATTTCTGGGGCGAGCTCTGGTATTTATCCTTTATTACGCAATGCATTCTACGTTATGTTAGCAGTTTAAATTTTACCTGGTCTGTTAACAGTGCTGCCCACATGTGGGGTACTCGGCCCTTCGACAAGTAAGTCTAGTTTACAACTAAGTTCTAAATAACACATGTAAACATAGTTACACAAGTTTTTTATTTTCCTTTGCTTCATTGCAGACGTATCAATCCGAGCGAAAATATCTATGTATCAATACTCGCTATGGGCGAGGGTTGGCACAATTATCATCATGTATTCCCCTGGGATTACAAAGCAGCTGAACTGGGAATATATTCAGTGAACTTTACTACAATGGTTTTAGATATGTTCCATAGATTAGGCTGGGCCTGGGACATGAAGGAACCTTCTAAGGACTTAGTACGCCGAACACTTGAGAAATACGGCGACGGCACACATGAATCTATGAAGCAAAGTAATGGATTTAAAGATGGACACAGTCACTTTCCTGAAATACCCGATCCCGAGTTAGACGATGCCGATTCAAGCAGTACAGAGAGTAGTAAACTGGACGAGAATGAAAACAATCGGGATAAAACAATGAAACTGTAGAACAATCATGGATTAATGGTCGATTGCGAGGAGAGGCGGAATGCTGATTTTAAATATTTATATTTGGGGTCTTTCAGCTGTGGATTTTAATACTTTTGGGGAGTATTTTATATTGGACGCTAAATTAATAACATTATTTAAAATACATAGATTTATATAATGCAATCTTAAAGAAAAGTGTAATTATAGTTGTATTACCAATAAGTGTAGTAATGTGCAGTTGTAGTCGTAGTTTTATTTTTTATGTATGCTACAATTAATTAACAAAATTCTTAATATGCTGCACCACATACATATTATTTAATAAATATGAAATGGTTTAAGAAATAAATAAATAATTGTACAATATAAACGCTCTCTATCATTTAAATCTAAACAAAAAAAATTATTTTAAACGAATTCAGACAACCGTCATACAATTCTTAATTGTAACCATACCAGAAGATCAAGATTATTTTTTCGTTTATAACGCTACAGGGTGGGCCAAAGTCACACCTGCGTGTAAAAATTTAATAACTTTAAATAAAAAACAAAAAATACAAAATTTTAATAAAATCTGAAAATAAAATTCAAAAAAATAATGAACAATAAAATTATTCATTCTTTACACGCAGGTGTGTTTTTGGCGCATTTTCGCGATTCGCATAAGGCACAAAAAACTAGGGCGTGTAGGTGAAGTCGTGATTAGAAAAAATCATATGGGGACGGGGATCAACTTTCCGCTTTCAGGCGGAAGTACCATTTTCTAAAAACCTGACTTAAAATCGCAAAGAAATATTAAAAAATAGCGGATACCTAAATTATTCTTAAATAACGGTTTTGAAAGCCAAATTCTTGCTCCGTTTCGAAAAATTTCAAAAAAAATGTTTAGTTATGCTGGAAAATAATATTCAAGTTATTTATTTATATGATTAACTACATATGTTGTAAAATAATAAAAAAAAAAAAATAAAAGATACGACGCTGACAAAATCGGAACCGATCATCAAGTAAAAGATGACACACAAAACTGGCACGTCAGTAATCCCACCTAGCATAACTTAAGGCTCATGAACATTCGTAACATTTATATTTTTAACACCTCCTCTTGTTCCCGACGTCATTCTCATTTCAACCAGACATCGTGATATTGTAGTCCAATTCAAAGGTTTTGTAATCAAATCTGCTACCTGCATTTCTGTTGGTACATAGGTAACATTAACATTACCAGCTCCTTGATCTTATTTAATCCTATGAAAGCGAACCCCAATGTGCTTTGTTCTGATTATCCACTGCCTGATTATCCACTTTCAATTCGTTCGCTCGGTATTGTTTCCAACCAAAAGATTCCATTAAAGGTCGCAATGCCTCCGAAATTGACATATATTCCGCTTCTAACGATGAAAGTGCCGTAACTCGTAAACTTGACAACCAAGCGACTGGTCCATCATGAAGTATAAATATATGTATATATAGGGACGTTGACCTTCTCTCTTCTACTTCACCAGCATAATTAGAATCGCAATATCCAATCAAATCATCAGACAACTTTTCATTATAACAAAATGACAGATCAATCTGTTTTTCGATCCTTACCTACCTTTAACTTAAAAAACAATATAAACACAATGTCCAATTGTAGTTTTCGTTAATATTTAATTTTTAACATTTATTAAATCCATCTCTAAAGTTAAGAAGACTTCAAGATGTTTCCTTTTTAATTAATGTAAACACTTTACATGTTCAAGAAGTTATCTGGAAATTCGAATGTGACATCCCGGCCGGTAAGCTTCTTATAGATAGATGTGAATGTATCGACCTGCAATAATAATAAAGAAAAAGAACTGTAATTATAATACATATTTTATTTTCATAAAAACTGAAATCTTCTCTATTTAAAGTTCCAAGATTAGGTTCGCCTAGAAATTTCTTTATCAATGCCTGCCATTAGGTAGCTTTAATTAGAGTGGTTTAATTGAAAAAGTAAGAAAATTATAATTGGTCCGATAACTTAAAAAAAATGAAGCGCGACAGCCTCATTGGATTGAAATAGGTAGTATATTATATTATACTAATTATTAAATTAAAAGGTTCTGACCTACACCTATTATTTGAAAAGTATACAAATTGTATACTACTTGTATATGTTTTCTTCACTTTCATATAAATTTATCTTTTGGAGAAAAATAACACATACTTTCATATTATACAACATTGTGTCCCCGATGAGAAAAATTTCCCTTTTGAGCAGTTCATAAACTCTCGAAATGACTCAACTCAAAACTTAACTGAACACACTTACGAAAATTTTACAACATTTATTTTTAATTGTTTAGCAGATTGCATACACTATGCCAATTGTCGGAAATCCTAAATTGAGTTCTACTGATAACGTCGATGAATTTTGGTTCATTCATTCACCATAATTCTACATTTCTACATCAGACAAAAACGAAAATAATTATTATTAAAAGACCTTGCATAAAAATAATAACACAAATGTAGCCAACAAACGGAAAATGTTTTCTCTATGTAAAGAAAGAGAACAATAACGAATTATTGGCAAATTAATGGACGTTCCTTTTGACAATCATTGTCTTGAGCAGCAGAATCAATGAATAACACAGGAACGTGAAAATGCTTCTAAGTTCTTCGAACCCCCCGAATAAGATTCATCAAATAACTGGCAAGTGTACGTTGAGCCGAAACGAAAAAAATCTGATCTCTCGGTTTAGAACTCTCGGAATAGAATCCCGATCTCTCGGTTTTCTTCCGGGTGCCACTTTAACTAGATCTCATCTTAGGAAGGGAAACCCTAAGAGAAAGGAAATAAAGTTGCCGACTGCGTGCGAGTCAGACCATTTTTTAATCCTAATTGTATTTGAGTATAATAAAATGTATAAAAAAAAATAATAGTAAAAAAAAAAACAAATTTGAAATAAAAAATTTTTTTTTTTACTTTTACCTTTTATTAAACATGTACTTATTTTCGCAACAGCTCATATATTGTAACTGGAACCCAATTAGGAAAAAAGTTTTAGGAAATTTATTTTTAATTTTGGAGCAGATCGAATATTATGCCAATTGTCGGAAACCCTAAACTCAATCCTACTGATAACGTCAATGAATTTCGGTTGCCATTCAACATAATTCTGCATCAGACAAAAACGAAAATAATTATTATTAAAAGACCTTGTATAAAAATAATAACACAAATGTAGCCAAGAAACGGAATATGTTTTCTCTATGTAAAGAAAGAGAACAATAACGAGTTATTGGCAAATTAATGTACGTTCCTTTTGACAATCATTGTCTTGAGCAGCAGAATCAATGAATAACACAGGAACGTGAAAATGCTTCTAAGTTCTTCGAACCCCCCGAATAAGATTCATCAAATAACTGGCAAGTGTACGTTGAGCCGAAACGAAAAAAATCGCATAGGAATTACGTGAAATAGATCTGATCTCTCGGTTTAGAACTCTCGGAATAGAATCCCGATCTCTCGGTTTTCTTCCGGCTGCCACTTTAACTAGATCTCATCTTAGGAAGGGAAACCCTAAGAGAAAGGAAATAAAGTTGCCGACTGCGTGCGAGTCAGACCATTTTTTAATCCTAATTGTATTTGAGTATAATAAAATGTATAAAAAAAAATAATAGTAAAAAAAAAAACAAATTTGAAATAAAAAATTTTTTTTTTTACTTTTACCTTTTATTAAACATGTACTTATTTTCGCAACAGCTCATATATTGTAACTGGAACCCAATTAGGAAAAAAGTTTTAGGAAATTTATTTTTAATTTTGGAGCAGATCGAATATTATGCCAATTGTCGGAAACCCTAAACTCAATCCTACTGATAACGTCAATGAATTTCGGTTGCCATTCAACATAATTCTGCATCAGACAAAAACGAAAATAATTATTATTAAAAGACCTTGTATAAAAATAATAACACAAATGTAGCCAAGAAACGGAATATGTTTTCTCTATGTAAAGAAAGAGAACAATAACGAGTTATTGGCAAATTAATGTACGTTCCTTTTGACAATCATTGTCTTGAGCAGCAGAATCAATGAATAACACAGGAACGTTATAAAGCTTCTAAGTTCCTTAAAACTGGTTCATAATATTGGCCAGTTGACATTAAAACAAAATCAAACACCAATTTTAAGACCAACATAGTCAAACCTACTTTGTAATAGTCGGCCTAGAAATATGATGCAATTGACGAAAGGTTCTTTTAAGAAAAATGTACCAAAAATGTCCAGTGATGCGTTTTTGCAAGAAGCTCATATAACCTTGAATAAAAATAATAACACAAATGTAGCCAAGAAACGGAATATGTTTTCCATATGTAAAAAAGGACAACAATAACGAGTTATTGGCAAATTAATGTACGTTCCTTTTGACAATCATTGTCTTGAACAGCAGAATCAATGAATAACACAGGAACGTGAAAAAGCTTCTAAATTTTTCAAAACCGTTAAACGATATGACTATATAAAAATTTTTTTGGTTTTCTCACAAATTGAGATTTTCTCAAAACCTTAAGGTTTCTAAAGCGATAAGGAAGAATATAATTCTTTGAGCTAGTCTGAATTCTTATAAGATTTCCGGAATGATCTGTCTTACACTAAACATCTGGAAGACAAGGGGGCTTTAAATCTCCACCCAGGACGGGCTAATTAAAGGGCATAGATAGGAGACACGCTTCTCGAATAGGTTGCCGGTATGACTATGGCAGAAGGTGACAGAACCCAAGCGAAGAGGAAAGAAGCTTCTTCTGACGCTGAATCCATAGCGAAAAGGAAATTTCAGGCGTAGATACTAACTTTTTCTGTCATTCACTGATCTAATAATTATCCGGTTAAACATCTGAAAAATTTCGAAGGATATAACTGGTTTAGCAGTTCGTCGTACATATAAAAGTGATCAACGAAGGGGACCTCAGTGGTATATGACAATCGTCCTTATTTGACCCAAGTAAGTCCGAGTGACAATTTATCTGGATCTAACGTAAGGAAGGACAAATATGGGCACGTTTTCTAAAGCAATCCCAAGAGAAAGGAAGGTAGAAAATTTTTTTATCCTAATTGTATTAAATCTTAAATTTTCATTTTAAATAAAAATAACGTTTTTTACCTTTCAAGACAAATATACTTGTATATGTCCAGTGATGCGTTTCTGCAAGAAGCTCATATAACCTTGAATAAAAATAATAACACAAATGTAGCCAACAAACGGAATATGTTTTCCCTATGTAAAAAAGGACAACAATAACGAGTTATTGGCAAATTAATGTACGTTCCTTTTGACAACCATTGTTTTAAGCAGCAGAATCAATGAATAACCTAGGAACGTTAAAAAGGTTCTAAGTTCTTCAAAACCGTTAAACGATATGACTATATAACAATTCATGAATTGTCCCGAATAAGATTTATCACAAAAACTGTCACGTGTACGTTGAGCCGAAACGAAAAAAATCGCATGGAAATTATGTGAAATACATAGATCTGGTACATACATAGATCCACTTGGGATGAGTGCAGGAAACGATTAATAGTACGATAAACAAAGATTCTTTAAATATCAATATTTTTCAGAATAGTATTCCAATCAATAATAACTAGAAACAACATGCCCACATCCTGACCACTATAATGTTAAAAACCAAATTTAAAAAAATTTTAAAAGTTAGGTACTCTGGAAGTTTTGGGAACGGTTATTAACTTTGATCGACAGTCTTTGTTGTTGGATGTTTTACTCACGCTTGGAAATGTTTATTGAATATCTATACTTTTCAAACCAATTCGTAATGCTCATCATTACTATCGTAGGAAATATTTTTCGGATCAAACTAGAACTATATCGAGACACAAGTTGTGATGCGTTCAGTGAATATGGGATTGGAATTGGCCCGATCCAGCATATCTCATAATTTGTTTATAGTCGTTTTTGAAGCACTTTCAATAAAAATCGTGAAACACTGCAGAAATGAACTGATTCAACCAGCCACTGTGATCAAACTGGTTGATAGATTCCCGCATTTTTAATCGTAGACTAATTAAGTACAGTGCTACCAAATTACAGAAAATATTTGAAAAAAATAATTTGCTAGAGGTTTATTTACTGAATATTTTATATGTAGATACATGAATTCTATATGCATAGAGAACGAATATAGGTGTTTACAAGAAAATACGAAGTTAACACGCTGCAAATTTTAAACCATTTATTTTTAATTTTGGTGCAGATCGAATATTATGCCAATTATCGGAAACCCTAAACTCATTCCTACTGATAACGTCAATGAATCTCGGTTGCCATTCACCATAATTCTGCATCAGACAAAAACGAAAGTAATTATTATTAGAAGACCTTGAATAAAAATAATAACACAAATGTAGCCAAGAAACGGAATATGTTTTCTCTACGTAAAGAAAGAGAACAATAACGAGTTCTTGGCAAATTAATGTACGTTCCTTTTGACAATCATTGTCTTGAGCAGCAGAATCAATGAATAACACAGGAACGTGAAAATGGTTCATAATGAACGTGGTACATAACATTGGCCAGTTGACATTAAAACAAAATCAAACACCAATTTTAAGACCAACGTTGTCAAACCTACTTTGTAATAGTCGGTCTGGAAATGTGATGCAATTGAAGAAACAGAAGGACATAGTTTGCTGCAAAACTTCACATCGTGTATATCATTTATAGTCAGATCCAGTAAAATGTACCAGAAAAAGCTCCCGCTGCAAGAACTGCCGTAATAAGTTTGCTTTATTCGTTGTTATTTTATTTCAGTAGGAAAGGGCAGATGTCTAGGATCTAATATAAAAACAGCATATTGCAGTTTTTCCAGATTTGCAATGAATTAAATATCTTGACGAATCATAGATTCCCAACGTAAAAACGAAAAAACTTATTCCCCACCAATCGCTCATGCTGTCAGCTTATAAGAAACATACCATCAAAGTGTTTTCAAGGGTTGGAGCACTCAATATCCCAAATATTATAGCTCTTGGCTATGTGGCTTGGCTTATTTCGAAGCTTGAAGAATTTTGTTAAGTTAAATTTGTCAAATTAAATAGAAATACCTCATATATATATGAGAATCGATTGTTCTTTTTTTAAAGTTTTCAAAATTCACATGCCGACATAAAAGACGGCGCAGCGCACGCCGCCATCCATATGTATATAGGATTTTAATTGAGGATTACCCCCCTAAAAATGATTAATTGATAGATGAAGTGAAATTGATTACTCTAAAATTAATGTGAAAATTAATTCTCGGGGACATTTCCTCTCTCAACTTAAAAAATTTGAAGAACATTAATTCCAAAATTATTGCTTACTGAAAACTGTCTGCAACCAGAGCCAGCTATTCATGCATATGTAATCTTTAGACTGATCTACTGTATATTGAAATATTTATCAGTAAATTAATTAAAAAGATTTTTGTTTTCCGCCAAATAAGAAGTCCCAGTTCGCTATTTTCAATTAAAACGAGTGGGAGGCAAATTAGCGGCTAGTTTCTACAATAATTAAGCCTGAAATACATGATTAAAGAGCCGAAACTATGACTATTAATCAACTTATCTCGCTTAAGATCGCTTCCTTTTATATACGCAAGCGTTCATAAAGCATATTTGCTATAGTCATTTCTTTTAATATCCGGAGTACCGGCTACTAAAAATGAGGACCATTTTAATATAAATATATATATAAATATAGTTTTAAGATACTAACAAAATAATTAAAAAAAGCAATCAAAAAAATTTTTTTCTTAATATGAAATAGGCAAATAGAACAGAGTTAAAAATATTAAAATAACAAACTTGGATGAAGAACAATAAATGAAGTGTAATTGATTACTCTGAAATAATTGTGAAAATTAATTCTCGGAAACATTTTTGGTTTTAACTTAAAAAAATTGGAGAATATGAATTCCAAAATTTTTGTTTATTAAAAACTGTCTGCAACCAGAGCCAGCTATTCACTGCATATGTAATCTTTAGACTGATCTACTGTATATTAAAATATTTATCAGTAAATTAATTAAAAAGATTTTTGCTTTCCGCCAAATAAGAAGTCCCAGTTCGCTATTTTCAATTGAAACGAGTGGGAGGCAAATTAGCGGGTAATTTCTATCATAATTAAGTAGTTTCTACCATAATTAAGCTTTTTAAAATAACAGAGTTATAATGGCTTTCGTCTGAAAACGAAAACAAACAGAAACTTATACCTTTTTGTCAAACAAACGAAAAATTATGAAAAGCACAAAACTGAATGAGTGAAAAACGAAAATTTTGTTTATCCATTATAAGCCTGTAAATTTTGAGCTTTTGACTAAAATTCTTTGGAGGACTTTAGGAAAACATTGTTTTTAATAATTGTATTTTCGGTCCTCATTTAAAAGAATCAATAAGAAAAAAATAAATGTTTTTCCAAAACTATGCTTACTTTGTGTTCAATTGTTGTCTGTTGGTTTTTATCCAAATGCACTTTTATCAATTGTGTTCCGTCTAACTTCACACGAATACGCTTGCCAACGATTTCAGCTGGGAATACTAAATCCTCCAAGATAGCGTCGTACACCGCGGTTAAAGTACGAGAACGTGGTCTCTTTTGTTTCAATGGATTTCTAGCTTTACGGGTTGGCTTTGGTAAGATTTTACGTTCGCCAACGACAACAACGTGCTTTCCAGAAAATTTCTTCTCCAACTCACGCACCAAAATTATTTGTATCTTTTGGAAAATCTTTTGTTGTGGAATTGGAACGTAGATGATAATTGCCTAAGTAATTAGCACAGTTAGCACTACATACTATCTATATTAAACAAGGCGAAACTTACCTTTTTGGTACCAAACTCTATCTCACGGGCACGGGTTATGTGCAGATCTCTCAAATATGGTTTCAAATCACAGTTAGCTTCCAATTCCAATAACGCCTGAGCTATAGTCTTTTCAAAATCATCAGGCTCAGCGCCGCCTGGCTTGATAATCTTTGACCCAATCATCTGCACATATTGAGATAAAAGAACTTTAATTCCTTCATAAAAGATAACTGTTGCGTTTTACAATCATTTTGTTTAGTGCTTTTCGTAGTTTCTGCAAACGAAATACGAGAATCATAAAACAAAACTGTTTTGTTCGCAAGGAGTTTTCTCAGCGATGTAATTTTAATCACAGGAACATTTTATTTTCCAGTTCACTAATTCACAAGAGATTGAAATTAGAGGAAATAAATATTCCCTAATGAAATTTAATTTATTGCATTAAAGGGCATCAATAAATATGTGTCAATATAATTCTAATCACGTTTTATATTCCCATTATGTGTTTAAAAGTTTTTATTTTAATACTATAGAATTTGGAAGAAATAAATAATACCCTAGTCAAATTTACATTTATCGGATGAAGGCCAGCAACAATCCCGTCCAACGAAATTGATGTAAAAGGAAGCAAGATGGCGACATAAATTTCCTTTAAGTATTTGACACTAACTTCACCTTACTACTTAAGTTGGTTCCGATTGTTCGCATGCCGGAATTTAGTGTTGTACCTTACGTATGTCTTAAATACGACGCTGCGCTAAACCGAAGTAACAGCGTTGCGTCAACACATGTTCTGACAAAAATTTTTAAACATTTACACACACATAAACATTTTTTTAACATTTGCCGCCAACTTTACTTCGTACTTCATACCAAAATTGGAAACTCGAAGTTGTCTTCGTCAGTGCGTTGGTTATTTCAGCCACTTCCATAAGACTGCGTGTTCCAATTTCATTTTGACAGTAACGCAACGCACGACGCACTTATTTAGGTACCACAGTTAGCCCGTGGTTATGCTATCGAGTTTTGCTTGGCAAGTAGGACTTTTTTTTGTTGTTTTGTGTGTAAAAGAGAGAATGGGATATTTTTCTGTTCTCAACATCACTCTCACACACCGAGCACGAAAACTCGGTCTAGCGTACACCGAGGACACCAAGCAAACCGGTGTTGCTTAGTCTCAATATTCACGAAAGTATTGAAAAGTGGAATGGAGTGAAAAAATGGAATGAACTGATAAATTTATCAATTATATTCCTCTGATTATTGTCCCAAAATATTACGCCTTTATATATGTTAAGCTGATTTCAATTAATATAAACATATGGTCTTCCATCGCGTCGAAAATTACACCGCAAATAATACGTTTTATCATTTGTGTAGTAGACGGGTTGCTGTTGAAGGTGAGAAAAAATATATATTTTTGAAGAAAGCAAGCGTGGGTCAAGCACAAGCGTAACCACTCTTTTTGCACGGACTCCGATCACAAAAATGAGAGTAATTTCCCACCAAGTTTTGCTCGATAGCATAACCACGGGGTTACGAGTAGAAATTTTGAAGTATCGTAAGGCCATGGGTACACTACAAACACAATGCAGCGAAAGTTGCGTTTTTTTATTCGGATATTACACTACGAACATTGTTCGGCAAAACTGTAAAATTGTTATTGCTTTCTGTACAAAGTTGTCAGCTCTCAGCTTTCAGAGTTGAGTTCATTCATGATGATGAAATTCTGCGAAGCAAAACAAAATGAATTTTCAGATTTCCCTCTTTTTTGAATGTAGCCAACTTCACGCATTCTGAAAAACATAAAAAAATTAAATTGGAAGCCAATTTTGTATGGAGACCTAGTTCATTAAAAAAAACGCAATTAATATTACTTTACGTATGAAAGAATATGCAATGAATTTGTGTGCGGTTTCGATTTTAGCAAAATTTCCCTAGTCGTTCTTTAAAGTGGACGTCAGACAGAACGTGTACTTACGCTACGCCGGGCGTAGCGTTGGTTTTTCAGCGTTGTATTACGCAGGTTCTTATGGACCATGTCAGACAGAGAAATTGATTTGTTTACTTACGCGGCGTTCATATTTAACGCTTTACTAGGAAACGTTTACTAGGAAAAGGTATTAGGTACCAATACCCAGAACCAGTTTCTTTGTAAAACCTGATAGAAATGAACAAATGATATTTTTTTGAGAAAAATTGAAATTAAGAACGATTTTGAAGTCTTAGCCGTTTTATTGCCCATGCCTGTAGTGTTACACCGTGTAATTTGTAAAAGGTCATATTCATCCTATACAGAGGATGGAAATTTTGAAAATGGAAAATGTCTATAGATACCAATTTTAAGGAACTTTTTATTTCAAAACTTGAAAAAATTAGCGCTCAAATTTTTTTAATTTTTCGTCTTATTTTAAAAAATTTTTTTTCCACAAACATAAATTTTTTTTGGTTTTTTTTAATCTTCCTCCCATAGGAGATAACAAAACAGAACGCCAATCGAAATTTTTAGAAATGACCGAGTTGCTTCCAAACAACCTAAAAATAGACCCATATTCAGAGATCGCAAACATAAACCTAACGGTTTATTTGAAGCTCTACAATCGTTACGAATATATACTCAATAATTAGATAAGCAAACAAATTTGAAAAAATTTGCTTTTAACCTTTTTTTTAATCTTTTTATCTTTTTAACCTTTTTTAAATTTTTTTTTTTTATGAAAATTTCATACAAAAATTGACTTTGAAGGCCCACACCTCTATCGAGATATAGGTCAATTTCCAGAGGTGTTCTAAACTTTCTCTGTCGACTGCAAAAAACCGCTTTAAAAAATTCCTCTCCGTTCAAAAGTTATCGATTTTTGGCCGATGGATTTCTTGTTTGGACCACTGTGCGGAGTCCAGAGGTGGAGCGAGCGATGACGATAAGACGCGGTAACTGTGGCGCCTTAATAACGATGGAGAACGGTGTGATGCGCCCGTCTGCAACAGGGACAGCGGTGACTGCTGTGGCATCGGTAGCGGAGTCACATTTTCTCGCTCGGCTACATCGTCTGCTGTGCTGTCTCTCAGGTCGAGCAAACCGAGTGGTGGCTCCGGGGTTGGTGGCGCCAGAATGCGGCGCGTTCGGAATCGGGCAATCTCTCCTTATAAGCTGCATTAGTAATCTGTGGAGAAAAGAGAGATTAGAAACGATTCGCCGTCGCGTAACCTACCCTTTTCCGTGCGAACATCGGCAATCCGGAATCTCTCGTCTTTGCCTTGGTAGACCCTATTGATGCGGCCTAACCGCCATGCAGTTGAGGGGAGATTTTCCTCTCTGATGACCACGCAATCGTGAATTCGGAGATCGGGCTGGGGAGTTTGCCAATTGCCAGCTGGAGCGAGGAGGAGGCCACCCACAAGAGAGCCTGGTGCTATCGCTTTCATGACGATGGATTTTCGTAGACCGCGGGAAGGGGGCGTGTGTTAAGACATGCTTCAATTTTGTTGAGAAGCGTCGAGAACTCTTCGAAAGTAAACTTCATGGCTGGAGCTAATTTTCGAAGGTGGGTTTTTAGGCTCTTAAGACCAGCCTCCCTGAGTCCACCCATGTGATGAGCTCCAGGGGAATGAACTGCCAGGATACGTTTTGGTGCGAATATTTGACATCGATCAAATCATGGGTGCGTAACATGAATACTTTGAATTCCTTTGAGTTCCTTCGCGGCAGTAACGGAATTAGTGCCGTTATCAGAGTAGAGCTTAGTTAGGCAATCTCGTCGAAAGACAAACCTGGAAACAAAGACGCAGGCTTACTTGTTTGTAAACAGGCGCGGTGAGTGTAATTCTCAATGTCGAACGGGCCCGCAAAGTCAACACCAGTGTTGATGAAGGGGCGGGAAAACGTGGTACGTTCTTGTGGCAACGCATCCATGAGTTGGCTTCTCTGTTCCTTTGCTGAAAGACGCACGGCCTACAACGGTGAATGGTCGTTTGGTGACACCGACGAGATCCTTTAAAGGATCACACAAGCGACACATACCACAGCACAGAGTCTACAAGAAAAGAACCTGCAAGGATAACCCCGACATGGAAGGGTTTACTGAAATGATAAATGATTAACAATGATGGAAGTAAAATCTAGACAAGAAGATTTCAGCACGCATATAGAGCGGGGAGATCTACGGAGACCGCCCTCCACGACTTGGTCGGGGTGGCAGAAAGAAAACTTAACAATGGAGGCATCGCTATGACCACTTCTATGGACTTAGAGGCTGCTTTTCATAAGATCTGTTTCGGAAGATTGAGATTAGCTCCAGAGGATCGTGCTCTCAACCCGGTAGTAACTGCAGGGTAAATCAGGGCTGTAAATCTGCATGGTGGGAGTCATAGTCTAAGCGATAGTGACGAGGGGATGTCCCCAGAGAGAGGTGCTATCGCTCATCCTTTGGAACATCACTGATGACTCCTTGCTTCGACGACTGGACTAAAAGTGCATGCATAAAGTTGGATATGCAGACGTCATAGTTACTGAGATGGTGGCAGGGAAGTATATTGACAAGATGCGGGATGTAATGTATTGGGCGCTCTCCACGGTAGATGGATGGTGTAGAAAACAAGGTCTCACCATCAATGCTACTAAGACGGATATGATCCTTTGCACAAGGAAAAGGAATATTCTGAACTTCCTTCCTATCCACCTAAGGATTTGTGGATCCGAAATAAATAATGGGGTAAATCCTCTAACAAGGCGCACTTGTTGCTATCAGCTATCTGGTGGCATAAAGCAGACCAGATAACGATAAAGGCCGAACTGGAACGTGTTCAACGGCTGGCATGCATATAATTGGCGATCAGGTGCGGAATAGCAGAATCCTGTTAGCACTAGAGAACCAGTCGCTAATTAAGATCATGGCACGGATGAACGTTAATTCTAGATTGGTGCTGGAGGCTGTCCTGAAGCTCAATTAGTGTGCCCACTATAATACAATAACACTCTGTTGGGTCAGATGGCACATAGGCACGGAAGAGAATGAGAAAGCGGACTCTCTTGCTAAGGAGGGAGCTGCTGACAATTTTTGTGAGCCCGCGCTCTTAATGATAGAGAGGTCAGGGCCTTAATGGACGAGTGGTCGTACTCCAAACATGTACGTAGGTGGAGGAAGTTCACCACTTTTCGTCAGGCGAGACTGGTTATAATAAACCGCTTCGCGGGGGGTCCAGACGACTACTCGAATACAGAAGAAACAGTCTCTTATAGCTGGCTTATCTCTTTGATCACTGGGCAAGGCAATTTCAGATATCATCTCCACAAGATGGGTCTTGCGGGGGATGATGTCTGCAGGCTGTGTCTGGAAGATAAAGAGTCGACGGATCACATAGTGAACCATTGTCCGGCGCTGGCAGCCAGAAGGCTCACGTCACGGAGTGGTGACGTTCGACGTTCGAATTCATGGTTTAAGAACGCACTTGCGTTGACACGGGACCTGGTCATGAAGCGGAAGTTCGGCTCGCTCGGTCGCCTGCAGTGGCCAGGGTCGTGGGGCGAAAAGGGACCTACTCGTTCTGGTCTGCTTGGACTACTCCTCCAAATAAAAGGACGGAGGAGAAGAGGTTCTAGTGGGTAGTCCGCAAGTGCGGGAGTACCACACTTGGCAGACCTGGTTCAAGCGGGGACGCTAATGTGCATCAAAGCATTTCCTACCTCCACAAAAAAAAAATAGTACAAACAATGCAGCCAGTCAGACTACGCAACAGAAATCAAAGCACTTACTCAACACAGAAATGTCGAGCTTATGGATTGAACTATTGGCAGTAACAAATATCAAGTCATCAAAGCTCAAACAGAGATCACGTGATCAAGAGCTCCTGAAACATTAATTTCAGTATTTTATAATGCAACAGACCTGTAAAGGAAAATCAGAATATATTGCTGTTTCTAAATAGTATTAAGTAATAAATACGATTGTCTTCTTTCTACACTCGTGTAAGTAGTAAAAAACTATTTTTAATGGATTTTTAGTTTTTATTTTTAATTTTTGGAAATTTTAGATAAATTTCTAATGAATATAAATATATTAAGTTCAGTTAGTATACATGCAAAAAGAGATTATTTATAATGCTTATAAAGTATTCATTCATATTTCATATTGTTAATTAAAGATAAGTGCTTAATAAAGGAATGTATAAATTTTTTTTATCATTTCTGATATAAAATGTTTTTGATGTATTTTTCTTTAATAGGGTAGAAGAACCATTTGCCGATTTAAATTATTCGTTTCTTTTTTTCTTAATTTTCTGTTGTGTCCAGAATAAATAAAATTCCACAACCTTTTTGGAAAAAATTCAATGTACAAACATCTTAATTGTTTAAATTCAAATTTTGTTAACAATCTTCGTATTTTTTAATAGATTAAAAAAGAAATGTTCTTAGCAGTAATAAATCTATTAAAAAATCAAATGTATGAAGGCCGATTAAAAAGTTTCCGACCTTATCGACATAAAGTAATTGTAGAAAAAACTTTCTTTAGCGATCGGTATAGCGGATGGTATTGGCATATGTAAATCGTAAATATTTCAAGTCATTCTAATCACTACTTTATCCATGGCACTCTTCCAAAATTGTCAGCTGACATTGCCTGTCAACAATGAAGAAAATTGAGTATCGCACATGAACAAATTCCCTCTTTTGAAAGGGGAAAAACTCAGAAAATAAAAGATGAGTATACGGGGTGAAGCTCTGTATGCGGTGAAGCCTCTCTTCATTTACAACGGTACAATATTGGGTGGCCGTGTACAAACGGAGTCGTACCAGAATTTTAGACGAGAAACGTTTCGGGCGCCCGAAAACCGCTACAACTGACGATAAATAAATTTTGGATAAATAAAATTTGTTTTGCTTTATATGTGTTTTTCTTACAAAGGCCGGAAACTTTCAATTAACCCCCGTAATTAAATAAATTTAAATTAATTTTTTAATTATAATTTAAAAACCTTCGTTACCTTGCTCTAGTTGGCTGTCTTCACTGCAGTATAATTCTTTAAAATCTGGACTTTGCTGAAACATTACATATTTCATTTCTAATTAATACATTATGCACGTATACCAATAATGAGTCTTTCCCAAAGAAATGCAAAAAAATTCAATGTGTAAATAACAGCAGGACATAAAATTATTATTCATAAATATATTTTCCAATATGTTTTGTTATATTACTTTTTCTTTAATATAGGTCTATTAGAATTTTTATAATTAAAATAAATCAAAAATGTTGTACTTTCAAAACAGGGATTTTTGTTTAAGTGATGTTTTAATCGTTTTTATTTTTGTGGGGTTTGAGTAGTGAGGTTTAATATTTTTATACATATCACTTACGTTCACGTGCCTTTGTTTGGTTATTAACATAAATTATACTCCGTTTAATTAAGCTAAAATTGCGTTTATTATTTTCTAAATAGATAATTTTCTTTTCCTTGTGAGGTCAACATTTTCCAATAAAGATTTTTTAATAGTGTGCAATGTTTCGTGCGGAGCAAGGAACGAAAATCTTTCGAACAATCCAAGTTTTTTGTTTAGCGTTATTTGGTATTTATAATCGCATTATTGAGAATACACGATTGGCATAAATTTTTTAAAAAAGGGCTACCACGGTTATATAAATATGAAAAATACCTGAGTAAAAATGGTGTTAAATTCTAGTCAATCATCTTGCAATTAGATATAATGATATAAATTCATTATATAGCTCTCTCTAACTTTATACTAGGAATTGATAAACTTAATTATTGAAGTTAGTTTTAAAACTCATGTATTTTTAGTAGATGAGATGAAAGAAACAATTACAATTAATAAACTTAATTATTGTAGTTAACATTAAAATTCATGTATTTTTAGTAGATCAAGTAGATCAAAAGTATGTCAAAGAAACAATTACATGTGTAATTAATTATGTTTTTTTCTAAAAGCTTTTTAAAACATCGCCAGTTTTCGGTAAGGTTAAACTAATTCGTCAGCATTGACATGTATATTTATTTATTACAAATATAAAAAATAATATTAATTTCAATCAAACAAAGTAGATTTATTCTACAATTTAAAGTTTGGTTCTTAAATATTTAAATGCAAAATAAATTATATAAACCCCTTTATTTCGTTAATAATCTTGAAGCATATTACATGTTCTTAAAGAAGATAAACTCTAAAAACTGTTGTAATATTTTACTCTTACTTACTTAGATTTTTAATTTATTTATTATAAATATAAAATTTTAAAAACCTTTCGAAAAGTCCACGAATTTTTCTAATAAAAATTGTATTTTATATATAAAAATAACATATGTATACCCAAAAAATAGTCAATTTAGCCGTGTCCGCCTGTCTGTTTGTTCGTCTGTGGAAAACACGATATCTTCATCATATTTTGGACGAATATTCTCTATTGTCAGAAACTCGTCAGTATTCGAAAAATGGCCAAAATCGGCCACGCCTATTTTTTATAGTGGATATAAATTCATCCCTGCTCAATTTCTCAATTCATAGAGTTGTATTTGAAGTTGAAATTTTATTCACGAACAAAATGGGCGTGGTCAGTCCAATATTGAAATAAAACTCAATTACGTTAGACCGAATAGAGGTATGGTCATGAAATATGGCACAATTATTCCCTGCCATCACAGGATGGGATTATTGGGATATGAAATGGAAAAAAAGGGACCAGTGATAATAATTTAATAAATATCGCTGGACCGTTAAATTATTAGAACTATAAATAAAATTTAGAAAGTGAGAAGGTATGAATTGAGCCATATAAAAAAGAAACGTTTTCCGAACCTGCCATTTTCTAAAAACCCGACTTAAAATCGGGGAAAAAATAGTAAGAAATAAGAAGTAAGAATAGTAATAAAAAATAGAAAATACGGTGATATCTAGATATTTCCGAAATACTGAATTTGAAAGTCAAATATGTATGTCCTCTTCAACCTCCTTATTGAATTAGATTCTTATCTCAGATAGTTTTTGTGAAAATTCATTCCAAACTTCAAATTCTTTTATAGCCTTTTTGAAAAAAAATTATGTTAATAAGTATACTATATAATAATAGTATAGTATATTATATAATAAGTATATAATAAGTATTGTAATTTCCGAGAAAATTGAAAATTATTAAGTTTGTGCTTTCGTTTTTAAGGAGGAAAAGAGGATCTTCCCGTTGCAGATATACAAAAATATATATATGATAGATATATATGATAGATATATTATAATAATAGATCCTTTTCAAAAAAATCTTGGTCTATATGCAGAGGGAATATTTTCGATTAATTGAAATTTTATTGAAATCAGTTAGGTGTCGATGTTTAAGTGTTAAGGATGGAGAACAAGGATTCAGTACCTTGTATTCATGATCTTGTAAGGATTCATGATCGGCTGATTATTCATTTGTAGATTCATGGTTTAAGAATTATAATGATGATGGATTTATTATTCAGTATAATATTAAAGAAATGTGTTTGGTGATATTATATATATATATTTATATATAAATTTATATATTTTCATTTTTAATATTTTTCTTAAATACGCGAAAATTAATTTCTGTTAAAAAATTCAGCCAGTCTTAGTTTTTTAGGAATATCTCAAAATTTTGTTTGTGTAGTAGAGAAATTTATTGGTGATTCTAACATAATAATTACTGATGCTTTGAGGTAGCTAACTTCGTTTTAATTTTCTCTTTTTATGAAGATGTATTGATTATAATGAGTTTTGACGGTTCTTTTTTGTGTAGCTACCTGAAATATGAAATCGGAAAAATTTTCAAAACATTTTGATTTTTATTATATACATGTATACAAATACATCAAAAGATGCATACACTAACAGGCATTTCACAGTTTTAGATTTTACCAGTCTTGTTATTTGCAGTTTCAACATCATATGAAGAAATCCGCCCAAATCACATTTTCGTTTTTTTACGTTTGCGAAATGCACTTAAACATCTGACGTGTATGTAGTTATATAGAGTATAAAATACTCGTTGCATCCGAATCTGTATAGTTTTTGTGCAAAATATGTTATAAAAATTTTCGCTTAACATTAATTAAGTTCACAACATCTAAGCAACGAGTTACATACGGTTGATAAACATTTTTTAAAAACACTCGACATATAATCAATAAATATGTATGTATATACACTTTACTTTAAATGATTATTTAAAATAAAAGCGATTTTTCGACAATTCATGAGAGTACATTAAACTTTGCAGAATTGATACAAACACAATACAATACAAGCAGTCGCAGACAAGTTTTATAAATCTTTCAAACTAATTAATATTATTATATTAACGGTGATTATTGGATACACGGGAGTATTCTAAAGTTATCGATTACATTAATTGTTGTAAAATATTAACTTCGCTTCTCGCAAAACCTCGCGACCTATTTCGAAAATTGAGCTGTTCCCTGCGTTTGGTTTAATATTAAAGTTGTTTCTATTCTATTCTGGTTCAAATATCTCAGCATGGATTTTATTATCTAAACATTTTATAAAACTTACGCTATCAAAAAATTACATTTGCTTACTTCTTACGTAACTCAAAGGTCCGCTTAACCAACTTTTATTTATCTTACAGGAAATAACTACCTATGTTATCTATTTAATGTTTAATATAATATAAAATTATAGTTAGTTTAAAATTTAATTTAAAAATTATAAAATGGGATCTATTAAACTATAAAGTAAAAGAAGTTCTCGCGAGAAAAGTAAACCTGTGATTAAAATAATAACAATTGAACTAAATTTTGGAATTAAACAACAGTAAATCAGTTAAGAAACGACAACATTGTTTTTGTTTGCACTAATTGCCTTTGGACACATGTATTTGCTTTTGAAACAGTTTCACTCAGTTTGTGTGAGAGAGGTGAGGAAGAAAGTGAAAAGTCTACACTCTGATTTTGAGTGTAGAGAATGCTTGAAGCAAAAATCGAGACTGTTTCTCAGTTTCTTTACGCGCATACAAGTAAGGAGTTGTCAAACGAAAGAAGTGCAACGTAGTTTGTCGAACGTGGTTTTATAATATCGCTATCTCTCACTCTGGCCAACATTCGGATATTCGGTAAATTTCACACACATATTTCGGCATCACATGTTCTATGATTTGACAGCAGACGGCAAACGACGTGTGACAAGTGTTTCACGAAACCAGAAGAAAAACTGTTTCAAACCCAAATACGTCTTGCCAAGACCATTGAACATGTTGTTCAGTAAAACCTGGCTCTGTCAGATACTTAGAAACGCTTGCAAGTGCTGTGCAGCAGTTAGGCATTTTGTTTCATACTCAGGCCTTTTGTTTTGTACTTTTGTTTTAGCCTTAACGCTTAAGTTACATTGACAGTGTTTTAAGCATGAGAAAATATCAAAACAAAATAAAATTTTAGACTAATTCAGGAATTTTGCAGTTGTACTAAATTTCTTTAAGTAACAGGTAACTAAGTACAAATAAAAAATATTTGAAAAAAATTCTATATTTGTATGGAATGTTTATATTGTATTAAAAGGATTCAAGGAAAGAATCGTTTATTTTTGGCATTTGTCAACTCTAGTTTTCGATTACAAGAGTACATTAACGGAAACGGACATTTAGACGACATTTTTTGACATCATTTAGATGACGTCTTTTTTTCTTCATCAAATTTTCTATCTTCAAATTATACATATAAGTTTAATTTTGTTAATATTTCATTTCATAATAAAGTACAAGATGTGATATTTCTTTCCCCGCTACTTATACGATAAACATTTCACTTCAAATCTCTCGTGATACGGAACATAGTAATCTGCAACAAAATTAATGAAATAAATTCTCACCCTAGATCAAATCACGCGAGATTAATTTAAGCCCTTCATTTAATCAACCTCGGTATACCACTTACTGAAACTTATTTGAACATTTCGTCTACGTTAACATCTTCACAATTTGGGTCTTGCAATCCGATGGGTGGCTCTCAAGAAAACTAATAAAATTTGTTTAAAAATGTAGCCCTATTAATATCTAGATATAGCCTGTCCGTCCCTCTGTCTTTGCGTCTGTAGAAATCATGATTACAGAATAACGACAGAGATATCTTCATCAAATTCGGTGTGAATATTCTCTATCATCAGAAACTCATTGGCATTGTAAAATTGGACCACGCCTACTTTTTATAGTGAATATAATTTCATCCATACTTATAGCTCAATTTCTCAGCTTGTGTTTGAAGTTGAAATTTTATTCACGAGTCCACCGTTTTGGACCAAGATATACTCCAATAAATGGAGTCCACCCATTAATGAAATAAATCTTGATTGCAGTACAACAAATATGCCTAAGTTGACCTCTTTCTGCCTCTTTCTGGTTTTCAACTTATTTCGTATTCACAATAGGTTTTCAATTACCAATTACAGAAACCTCCAGAGTTGTAAACGAATTTAGGAAAGATTACCGTTGATATTAAATAAACTCTAATCAGTTAAGAGATTAATTTTTGTATGCGTAATTTCCAAGGTTAAGGGTTATAAGCTTGCGATGTAAAACTAGTATTATACAAGAACCTATTGAGAAACACAGAATCAGTTAAAAAGACAAAAGTCATAAAAACTAAACATGTACGCCCATAAAAGATGATTTTAATTTTTCTTATTTATATTTAATATTATATTACTTCAAAATTATTAAGCACTAGATGATAAAATAAACTGCATATATAATCTAAATTTAAATAGTCCGCGCCGACGGCAAAATTTCTGTTTTGTAAATCAAATATTGACTTATTTAAATTTGTTTTCATGAGCTATACTGTAGAAGTAGTGCAAAAGTGTGCGGTCCGCGCCCAGTGTTGCTGTAACAATGTTTTATTCGAAAATAAGTTATGTAATATTTTATTCAAGAAGTTAATATATTTAGCAATATAACCCTTTAAAACTCTCTTTTGCCTATGTAACCTAAAAGTGGGCAGATCACGCTCATATTTGGAATATTAACGTATAATGTTCCTCTGTACCCAGGTATGGATATCACATTTTTAATAAAAAATTGACGTGGTCGTTGACCGATTTTGCCCATTTTCAATACCAACCTTCACACCGTAAAAATGAATATTTATGCAAAAATCATTACGCTATCTTTACCGGATTTCTGTGATCGTGATTTCAACAGACAGACACACAGACGGACAGAAATAGCTAAATCGACTCAGGAGGTGATGGTGATGAAGATTATATATACTTTTCTATATCTATCTTCTCTATTTCTATGCGTTACACATTTCCTGACAAAGTAAATAGACCCTTAACTTTAAGGTGTAGGGTATAAAAATACGTATGCAACACTTTCATTTGCATGGTTCATTTACATTTGCATGGTATGTATGTATGTATGTATGTATATTACTTAATCTAGCCTACGCTTGGTAATATAAAAATTTGCGATTAATATGTTCCTACTTTTATTGAATCCTGTTGATAAATCTATTTACTGTCAATTTACTGTTCAATTTTAGTATGGTGTTTTGATAATTGCGATGTTATTAATACTTTGTTCTTTATTTATAGTGTGATAATCCTTCGTTGGTTTATAGTAGGGTAGTATTAATCTTGTAGATTAATTGTTATATATCAGTTTCGATTTGTTGCTATGAAAAACAAAATATCGTTATAAACGAAACTCTCTCGTATTTCTACATTTACATATTTTACGGCATTTACACAGTACAAGTGCTATTTCAGTTTTTAATGCATATAAGATCTGTACAGATCTATGTATACAAAAATATAATATAAGAATGACAAAATGATAAATATAGTGGAGCTAATAAAAATAAAATGAAAATTAAGGTAAAACGAAAAATAAAACAAAAATGGAATGTTTTATCAAAAAATTATTTATTAAAAATTTCGGTACATAACAAAACTTTATTATTACTAAATAATTAATAATAAAGAACAAATTTTGTTCGTAAAAATGTTCCTTATATTCATTATTTCTTATTATTTTTCAAGCAATATTAAGTTTAATGAATCAAAATAGATCAGAATAAGATCAAAGTTTTTTACTAAGTTACACTAACAAAAATTTCCTTTAAAGAAATATGTATAGAAAATATAATGTTTGCAATTAATTTACTTATTTAATTATTTAAAATAAAGTATCGTATCCAAATCAAAATACATTTAACACATTTTTTGCTGGTCAACTTACGAAACGAGACGAAAGGAAAAAGTAATAAAGTAAAAAGATGATTGACCTATTATACAAATTGCGTAGACTTATACAATTGTTCTTAGTCAATTTAGTCAAAACATAAAATATGGTTTTTCATTTGTTCTTTCATTTTATTTTTTTCATTTCATACATTTCTGAAGTTTATAAAGGCTACAAAATTCGATAATCTCTGTTATTTCTCTCTGTTTCTGGCGATATTAAACACAAGAATATTATATTAAATAATTTTTTTAGAATTTAATTCTGGCAACACAAACACAATATATGTACTAAGAAACCCACGGCTCTGAATCTGAAGGATAAAGAGTAAAGTTTTCTGTAACTTTAATGCTGAGTAAAAAATGTATGATTAAATTTAAGAAACGGTCGTATCATTATAAGTGTTAATGAAATGAATAAAGTTGAATGAAATCAATAAAGTTGAATTAAATGAATAAAATTGAATGAAATGAATAAATTTAAATGAAATCAATAAAGTTGAATGATATGTATAAATAGGGAAAATTTTCATAGATATTTTAATTAAAATTAAAAAATTAACATTAAAAATTTAAAAAAAAAATTTTTTTAAATTGAAATTCAATATATGAAATTATGAAATAATTGATCATTTTGTACATTATTTCATCGAAGGATCTGAGAGAGTCCACAATCGTAAGCCATTAAAAAAAATTTACTGAATAGAAGCGTGAATTCAAGCGTAGAAAAAGATGTAAAGCCAGAAGATATCAGACATCGAATAGGAACAATTGTACGATTGTAAATTTTTTCACGTCGCAAGCTCGAATTCCAAAAGTTTACTTCGGAAATTTAATAAATTTTGTAGAAAAAGATTTAGAACTTGCCAGACAATATGCTGCAATTGTAGGCGCTTTAATACAATATAAATGAACTACTACGCAAACTGCAAAACAGAATAGATTAGATAAAATCAATGTTTTAAAAACTTAAGGCTAGTTGTATAATTTTCGTGAATGTTACAATTGAAAAATAAATAAAATGATGCATCTTTGTGTATCTTTGTTTCTCTACTGAGTTTTATTACTATTAGCATTATGAATTGATATTAAATTAATATTAATCACATTGATATAGTACGAATTTTGCGATTTTTTATTATTATTTATTAAAGATAAAATTATCTAGTGTTAGGTTTTCTAATTAAGGTTTCTTCGATATTATAATATAATAATAATAATGCAAATTATTCTTACTAGCTTTTTGAAACATTTGACGCACATATTTTTAAGTATAAAAGCAATTTCTAACAGCTGTAAATACTTTGCCGTTACTGCATTTTACATGTACTCCCTTCCAATAATTTAACATTATTATGCACAATTAGCGATATTTAGTACATCATTAATATATCAAGAGAATACATTAGCAGCAATCAATGTGTTTATTATCAACATTCTTTTTAAAAAACGACGTTTTAGATTCAATTGTTATTCTTCAATTTTTACCTAACAAAGACAGTTTTTTTCATACACTTTTGTCACTAACTTCAGTTGTATTTATTATAATGGCAAAGGTATTCGTTTCAAACATTTGTGTATGAAACATTGCAATAAAAAAATGTCATATAAAAAACCACGAACGATTTTTACAATATATCTAATCCTCGTCCTTCGTCCTGATCCCCTATTTATTAAGAGAGGAGATTATAAAATTAAATTTAAGTTTTTGGAACAAATCTAACAGTGGCATAACTCTGATTTTGTTGTTGTTGGTGAAACTCTAACACAACTTCAGTTGCGTGGGATATCGTATAGTTTGCTTTGAAATGTATTCGATTTATTTTTCATTTATGTAAAACGAAATTTAATTGAAAGCCGTTTACTTTTGGAGAAAAATAAAAATTTAGATTTTTAGTATATTAACATTTTTTTCCACTAATTAACTCGGAAACCAGGCGAGACCCCACGCAACTGATGTTGTTGGAGTTCCAACAGCAAACAACAACAAAATCGGAGTGGTGCCACTGTGATATATTTATGCCAAGTTTTTAGTCTTTAAACTAGTGTACAAAATGTGAAATTTTTAATTAAATTCAAAAAATATTTGTAAGTTATAATCAATTTCATTAATTAATTAACTCTTAGCAATTTTTTAAATTGAGATTAAAGTATGGTTATTGCTTTATGTGTATTAGTTTCTTAGAAGCAAATGATTACTGGAGATACATTCAATGTTGATATTCGGTTAAGGTTAACACAATGTTGTATTAAATGCAAAAATAGATCATGTTATCACACATGATACGTCGTATTATTAACCGAATCATATATGGCGACTTTAAGCGACTGGATATTATGATAAACGTCTGGACGTAATTCAAATCTAATTCTTAAATACATAATTTTATTTTTGGTATATGAAAAAATCAATTTAATACATTCAGCAACAAATGAGTAAGAACAAAAACTGATCATAATATTTGAGATTTAGGTATCAGACTTTTTGATAGCAATAGATTCTGAACTTCTTACTGTTTCGTTGTCGTGATTGCAAGCTGCGAAAACATTTTCTTTTAATTTTAGATATAAAGTTATAAAAAAAATTTTGTTCGTTACGAACGCATTCACATTCATTGCTTATAAAACTATATAAATCGTCACAATATTTTAGTTATTAATATAACTAAATATTATATTTAGTTTACAAAGTTATTATTTAATAGGAAGTAAGGTTTTAAAATGGGTACTTAATTTTATGTTACGAAATTATGTTTACAAAATCAAGTAAAATTCCTTCAAATGCATACAATATGCGTATATAGAAGGTAAAATGTGTAAAGAATGATACTTCAAAAAAATTACAGTTACAATATTTAGTATAATGTCATCACTGAGTAATCGTGATTAAAAAAGTTAATTCTACAAGAAATTGATATTTTCTTATTTCTGGTTTTTAAATGCTTACTAAGTATCCACTATTAAAGACTTATCGAAATATCAATTATAAAACCAAATACATAACCAAAATCGGATAGAGATCTAATAATTTCCAGCATTTTAGAAAAAAAATGTATATACGAGTACATTTGTGTTTAGTTAAAACTTTTGGAGTTTTGTTACCAAATAAATTACCAAATAGTTTTTATATATTAGTTAAACGTCGGAAGCCAAAAGTTTATACATATTTAAAAGTTTCTTAACTGAACTCAAGCTAAACAAAAATCAAATTTTGCAAATTCAGACAATATCAAATAAATTTTTATGGATGTATCTTTAAGACATATGCCTATAAAAATTTAGTGGTCACATGCTTGTGTTGTTATGTTTGTAGTGGTGTAAACATCCACACTCACACGTTAAATTACCATTGTGTAGACGTATCGAGTTGTAACTGTAAAAAGAGAGTTGCAGTAATTCTACAAATCGCATTGTACCAAACATTTTAGTGTTGATTTATTTAGATTATAAAAACGTGTGGCGCAGGCTACTTTTTAACGTTGCCACATTTTTCACATTTTAATGTTCCCAAAAGTCACCTTATACCAATCGAAGAATACTGTTATATGTTTTATAATATAAGCCAATGCAAGATTAACATTGTCTTATCTAGCTACTTCATCTAAACTTATTTTTGCGCTTAATCTAGGTATCAAAAGTTTTAATTAAAATCCCGATAAATTGCATTAAAATTAACATGTTTTTAAAAACTTGGGTTTTTTATTGAAAGCCACAGCATTAATTTAGACTTCACGCTACATATTATCCATTTTTGTTTTATAATTATCAGTGCTCAAATTTAATGTTTTATATAAAACCTATAAATATTGGTAAGAAGTTGTTGTGAGAATTTTATTGATATCAACTGTGTAAGTTTGAAAAATTATGAATGAAATAACAAATTAAAGTAACCAACCAAGTATGTAACCAAGTTCATGTAAATATTTTCTTTAATTCTTTTAATGATTGAATATGTTAATATACTGAATATCAGATCGATTAAATCAATCAGAAAAAAATATAATTTAATAGCTTTTTACGTATAGGTTCGCATTTGATCATGAAGTGACATTATTTTTTTTTTTTCAACTAATAATGATGTAATAAAAACGTCGAGTTTTGCTCTGTGTTTGATAATGGTAATAACCACATAAAAACTGTTCCTGAAGGTTTGTAGATTATTCTTTTTGCACACTCTGCCATTGGAGTTTTTGTAATTTTCTGTACTTAATGTTAGCATATATCAATACATACTTAATAGTATTAGTGACGTTTTAATGGTTAGTATGCTTATTATTATATACCATTAGTATACAATATGTTTTTTTAAGAATTTACCTAAAGTTTTCATTTGTCTTTAATTTTAAGTTATATTTTATATAGTTAAGTAATTACTCTGGGATCAGATCCTTGAAAGCAACAGAATCTGTTACATTCGCATTATTTTCATTGCTGGTCAAAGAAGGTGAATCGACAAGAATGCTACCATATTGACTGTGTTTTTCTATTGTATTGTATTCCATTTTATTGAATTGCTGTGGGAAGGGTGGAGGTTTTCTTATTTGACGAGGGCCATATAGAGCTCAGGTTGGCGTTCAAATCCGCTGAAGAGTTTGAGCTTACGTCTGAATAACTATTGCATGAGCAACTCCTGGCTGCATTGCTCCAGAGATCATTTATGATTAATGTCATAGCAATATCTGCCGGCGGTTTTGATATTTCCCAAATGTTGTTAATTCTATCAAGGTGTCGGTGTGTGTCTTCTGACGGAACTAGTGACGCTTTTGCTCCAGAAACCGAATAGCTCTTATTACGTTGCAGAGTTGTGCAATGGGTATTCCATGAGTTTGGTGATTTTAAAGACCCAACTCCCGAAGAAGAATACGACGAATGTGAACAGCGGGATGCAGCAGACGATGTTGAAGAGACTGTCGATGTCTGCTCAGAAGACCACAAAGCATCTTTACTATTGCTGTAGTTGTTTTGACACATGGTAGTTGTCATTGATGTTGGGCTCAACGATGGTTGGGAACTGGAGGCTGAATCGGAAGAGCAACCACTTGAGGAGATATGGCTGTTATTGACGTTTTCAGAAGACCATCCCCAGAGTGCAGAAATGGTGTCAGAGCCACTGTGGTGGGCGATAATATTTCTGCTGCTGTTGTTGGACTTCTGCAAGTCGCATCTCTTGGTGGGATTGTACACTGTGGCCAGTAGACCCAAAAGCGAGTTGGGTTTATTTGTTGCTGCTTTTGATTTTATATCTTTACCAATTAATAGTCTATTAATACTGCTGTCAACATTATTTGGTATTAAATCACCAGAATTTTCTAACCCGCATACCTGTTGTTGGGCTAAGCCAACTGCATTAAATTCAGTTAAAAGAAAACTTTCCGATGTATTTTGATTACTGCTAATGTTACAGTGTTCTCTTAATTTTAAAAATAGGTTGTTTGGTGATGTTTCTGTTTCAAGAAGTGTTGCTGGCTGTTGATTCAAACTTACAGTTGGTGCTGCAGATGTTAGGCTATCGCCTAAAGACAAATTAGCAATACCAGCTGCGGCTATAACTGGAGTAAAAGTTGATACTGGGCGTTCCGTGTGTCTTACCTGACTAAAAAATTGCTGCTGATGTACCTTTGGATGCGACCCCATTAGGTCCGCGTTGGTTTGCTGCAATAAGGGCGCTGAAAAATCAATTCTGGGATTGTGAAGTATGATTTTCTTTGATTTGTTTGTTGCTTTGGTCATAAAAGTAGCATTTTCTGAGGTGGCCTCGCCGACGGTGCGAGTTGAGGACGATGCAACTGCTGATGCTGGTGTCATTAACTCGGGAAAGTTTGACGTGGCCTTATGTTATGCAATGAGCTGATGAGTAAAAGCATTTCTGGTGTAACAATAGCTCAAAGGCTTGACGAAGTGTGTGTCTTGTGTAGTGCAGTACGGACAAGTGACGCAGTGTGAATAGTCACTATAGAAGTTTAGGCGTTGCTGCGGATGTAAAAGCAGCTTAAAGCAATTATTACACTGTAAATAACAAAATTAAAAATTGAAAATCTTAATTCAAATGATATATCTGTGGCCACATGTTTGTTATAGAAGGTATTCTCAAAAAAGCACATTACATCATCAGCCTAAATTACATTTACATTATTACATACAGGTTCCACAGAGTGAAATAAAAGAGTCGAAATGGAAAAAGAAGTGAAATTGTTTTTTGTGTTCCAAAAACCGAGTGAAATATTTAATTTCGACTACTACATATGTAAATGACTTCGAATTGAAGTTCGAATCAGCTGACAGTAGTTATTTTATAATTTTTGAAAAGTATTTTCTTTTCTGAAAAAGAATGCTTTGTATAATTATTGGAACAAAGAACTAAACAAACAATAGGGACAAAATAAAAATACGATATTTGCGGTAACACTCCAATCCTTTAGAAATTGGCGATAGTATGTAAGTGAAGGAGTCCACCGAAAGCAACATCCACTTGCTTAATATTCATATTTATGTAATATCACTTTGTTCGTTTATATTATCCTGTCAATAAAGAAGGATTTCGGATGTTGGTAGAAGTCATACAATTACGCCCTAACCGTTCCAGCATTCCATCAAACCTCCAGCTAGCAGCAACATTGAGGTTCCTTGCAGAGCGTTGCTTCGACCGAGCTGTTGAGCTCTTTGGACGGCGATGCGGCTTTAGATCGAAGCACGATTTCAAAAGTTTTGACACGAGTGCTGAATACTTTAGAACCAGAATTCATCCAGAGTGGATATAATGAGAAATGCTTGATCATGATCGAATGGAATAAGAAATGAATTTTTTTGAAAAATATGTCATTGTTGTCATCAATGCCATGATTGAAGAATTTGTCACAATTGTGCACAATGAATTCTACTTCTGTTTTTTACTAGATATGTGATTATAAAATAATAATCAGAGCTGTTGATGTTCGGCGGCCAGGATTAAGTCATGACGTTCTAATTTGAAACGTAAGTAAAGCAATTAAATGAAACGTATTTTCAGCAATTGCATGAAAGTGGTGGGCGTGTATCATGGCTGTTGGGTGATGCAGGTTACCCACTCAAGCCTTATCTGCTTACACCCTACAGAGATCCGGAGTATGGTTCAGCACAGCACACATTTAAGTGGAAATATTCGGCTGCACGCAATATTGTGGAGAGAACTATCGGAATAGTAAAACGTCGTTTCAGATGTCTGGTTTGACGGCTTCAATATCAACCAAAAAATTACTGGAAATAATCAATAAATTTGTATGTACACCCTTAGCGCGGTGTAGGCCTTAGCCTAGTCTCCGACTCTGTGGGCTAAGCTAAGAGAGCAGCCGGTGTAAAGCTGGCCGCCCTGGTGGGCCTCCGTGTCAGAAAGGTCGCTCAGTCCGAGATGAACTAGTGACCACCAACTGGGCTGGATCAAGGTGTCACACGACTGTCAATGAACTGGGTGTAGGGTATTCTCGATTTAGTTTGGGCCCTTCAAATCCGCTTCTTCGCCCAAGAGGCAAAGGTCTGCCTACGATGTGGCTCCACCGAACGTAAAGAAAGCGGTTTGGCCGAGTGCACAACTAGAGGCCATCCTTCGTGACGAAATACCATCTAGGCCGCGGGCCAACTCATGGATCCCAGTTGAGCAAGCAGATCCGTCATATTGGAAATCTCCCGATATAGCAACCCGGATCTCCCACAAAGAACTGGAAGGTTCTCAATCTGGAGGAAGCTAAGGGTGACTTCAGATCAGTTGCTGTGGTCATAAACAAGGAACTCTAGAGCCTCTAGCGAAGGCAGGCTAGGTGGTGGGCTAGGGCCTTACCTCCGTAATCCTAAAGATCTATTAGGTGTACAAATAAGTTTCCGCGGTTTTTTATAAAAAGTTAGGAATTTATTGTGAAGGAACAGTACATTACGTTTTATTCAAAGTATTTTCCATCATTTGCCACTACTTTTCCCCATCTTTCTGGCAACATTCGGATACCCCGTCGAAAAAACTCTTCATCTTTTGACGCTATCCACAAATCTATCCAATTTTTGGTGTCTTCATATGATGTGAAGCGCTGCTCAGACAGACCATGTG
Organism: Myopa testacea; assembly: GCA_949629155.1. Lineage (NCBI taxonomy): Eukaryota > Metazoa > Arthropoda > Insecta > Diptera > Conopidae > Myopa > Myopa testacea. Next base: position 58,362,063 of record OX451345.1, read on the forward strand.
GCATCGACCGGAACAGGTGATAATCAGAAGGGGCTAAGTCTGGTGAATACGGCGGGTGGGGTAAAACTTCCCAGTTGAGTGTTTCCAAGTATGTTTTTACCGGCGCCGCAACATGTGGACGAGCATTATCGTGTAAAAGAATAATTTTGTCGTGTCTGGAGTAGTAATGGGCGCGTTTTTCCTTAAGTGCCCGACTCAATCTCATCAATTGTGTTCGGTAGAGAGCTCCAGTAATGGTTTCGCTTGGTTTGAGCAATTCATAATATACGACACCAAGCTGATCCCACCAAATACGTTCTTTGTCCTTCACGTCAAACTCTCCGTTCTTAAAGTTTTGAAACCATTCCTGACAACTTCTCTCACTTAAAGCAGCTTCACCATATGCTTCTAGAAGCAATCGATGCGCCTCAGCTGCAGATTTTTTCAAATTAAAGAAGTAAATCAAAAGTTGCCGCAAATGATGATATTCGGCACAAAACTTGACATTTTTGCAGGAAAAAAATTACGTGCTGCTGATACGGAATCACTAGTACTTTAAGGTTATGGTGTTGCCGGATGAAGAAACTTGGGATATTACGTTTTACATCTGACAATTTCTCCATAACCTTCTGGTGGGGCCATCTTTTGACAAACCGCGGAAGCTTATTTGTACACCTAATATAAAAAGGAAAAGGAGGAAGCCAAGAAAGATGCTAGGGTAGAAGTCGCTGCGACCAACGTAGCTACTCTAGATAGTTCGGCGGAACCCTCGTATACTGCTCCTGAGGACCCTAGAATTATAAAACCGGTTGACTCCGATGGACGGTCGGATGGTGACATCACGAAGAGGTTCTCTCGAGTTTCCTTAGATGAGGAGAATGTCCTCGCCTTCAGTGGTGAAGGTGATCGAAGGTCGCCGTGAATATACGGTTGATACAGATTAACCTTCACCACTGCAAAGCAGCGTCGGCTGCATTCGTTCTTCATCTCGCCAAAAATGGACTTGACGTTGCCGTAATCAATGAACCTTGGGTCACTGAAGGACACGTTAAGGACTCATAGATATCCCTAGAGGTGAGGTGAAAGTAGGCCCAGATCCAGTATATTACTGAAGAGTAGGCTTAAAATTTTGTTCTTAAAAATTTTAGTGAAAGTGATAGCACCACGATAGCGGTGATCAACATACAGATGTAGCCTGGTTGGTTGCCATTTACAGGGGTTGCATATGAACACTCCGTGGAGATGGAGAAGCACTAAAGTGTTTATACCAAAGCCGGATAAACACTCGAATAATACCGCCAGGGTAACTAAGGATTCCGCTATATGTTAGAGGTGAATATATCGTAAACCTATCTGCAGCTCATCATGCTTACAGAAAAGGGAGGTCTGTAGAAACCGCTTTACATACACTGGTGAGCAGTGTTGAAAAATCACCAGCTTGGAGGAAATTCTCACGGGTGGCCTTTATAGATGTTGAATTAGAAGAACGCTGTGGACGGGGGTACACCTTCCTCAAGGTGCCCTCTCTCCGTGTCTATGGAACATAGTGGTGGATAGGCTACTTCCACCAGGACCTGAAAGTTGTTGCTTATGCTGATATAGTTTCAGGCAAACATCCCAGTGTGATCAGAGATTTAATACAGAACGCTCTGAGTATAATGGTAAAATGAATACCTCCCAAAGGCTTGGGGTTAACCCCAGTAAAGTAGAGCTTGTCCTTTTTACGAGGAAACATAGAATTCCTCAAGCTGAACCACCACGAATGAGAAATCAGGCTTAACTTTAAGTAGAAGGCTAAATTTCTTGGCGTCGTTCTGTATAGAAAATGAATCTGGAAGTCAAACATCCTGGAAAAGATTTGGAAAGCCATGATAACATTTTACTCCTGTACCAAATCCATTGGTAAGAAGTGGGGTTTTACTCGATGGATTACACACTGGCTGTACGTGGCAGTGGCTCTAAGCTCTATACCGACCGCAGCACTTAAAGTGCTAATACATACCTTTCCCCAATAGATACATATAATGGGAAGGCTAATGGCAAGATGTTCAGACGCATTAAGCCTAATGCCGTAATCAAGTGGACCAATTGGAAAGTGCACCTCCCGAGAATATTGGAGGGACTGCCCTCCTCTTTCGAAAATCTCTACTATACCACCACGTCCATACTCCCGGCTCCCAATCTTGTGGATTTACTGCTGGAATTTGTGGAAGTGTATCTAGGATCCACCGCTGGGCCAGAGTGGTATACACCTGTGTTGTATGTCGCGTTCGCAATACAGATGACCAGGGCCAAGTTTAAGAATAAGGCCAACTACAATACAATAATGCAACCACTGCACCCTGCCTGTGGTTCCATAACATCTGAGATATGTGAAATCGCACTTAAATTTTATCTCCCTGAGTGTGTTTCAGGCGGAGATAATTGCCATCCGAGAGGCTGAAAGAGAATAGGATACAATAGTGGTATCTGATTTTTACGAACAGCCATAAAATTCCTGGAAGCAACTTTCACCGCGTCCATGGTAAAAAGCCGCCACCAATATCTCAATGAGATGGCAGACCAGCTTTCAATAAGTTTGTGCTGGGTGACAGGTTACACTGACATTCCAGGAAATTGCAAGGCGCGTGAGCTTCACCCTCTGAGCACTACAACAATCACACCCGGGAGGGCAAACGTGGGTGTGCCTTTGGGTACCTGTAAGCACATGCTTATTGGAAATGCTCTTGATGTCAACAGAATGTCAACAAAAGATGGGAAGAGAGGTCGACCCACATCATAGATAGACAGATGTGGCCTTCTATTAATTTTAAAAATACAAAGACTCTTATTTCACTGGGCAGGGAACATATTTGTTGAGTGATAAAAGTTGTAACTTGGCATTGCCTGCAATTGGTTTGTGACTGGTACTGGCTCAGAGAAGGCATACCCATATGGGAGCGTACATCTTTAAAAACCTCTGTGGGATATCAGTAATTTAACTAGGGGATCTTATCCGGTAAATAAATAGCTCTGTGTGAATCGAATATATGGGGTGATCAGATCCATCGGGTATCACAATAGACCAAAAGTGGTCTCAGTGTGTCCTCCGAGCAGCGCGTTGAAGAAGCAATAACACAGGAAGGTATCACATTCCTGATATTTTTTTTTACATTACATTATATTTAAGTCAATAAAAGGCAGTCAACTGAGGTCAATTCTGCAAAAAATAATCAACTAAATGAATGAATAAAGAAAAGAAATAAATACTTTTGAAACATTAAATAATTCTTTCGAAAAGTAAGAAAACCCAATTTAGGCTGATACGACTTGTGGCCACAGTTATATTTTGTGCTAAATCAACCAATGAACTTACCTTGAGCCGCTCCGCGCAGCAAGGCATTGCAGCGAAGATATCGTAAGCATACATTGTACCAAGGACTAGATTGGAACCGTCCCAGTTTTCACAGCAAAATCTATTAACGTATGAAAAAATTTTTGGATTATAAAAATGAAAACTGAAATTGAATGATTAAATAATAAAAATTTTTGCGACCATAAAATTCTCTAATCAATTCTAGAGAGAATGCTTCAAACCGGAAGGATCTATGTTTTGTAGTTTCCGAGAAAAGTGACAATTACGATCTAATCTCCGTCCCCAGAGCAGTCTTCGTTCATATTTTTGCACCAGTAATAAAACACAAGTGGCAAAAAAATTGGTATTTGAAAGGAAAGCATGCTTCGTAATTTTCACTTTTCTCGGAAACTACAAAACATAAATCCTTCCGGTTTGAAGCATTCTTTCTAGACATACTTAGTACCGTAATTTTTTAAAAAAATGGCGATCAAAAAATTTTTATTCCAAATTTTAACTTTGGCATTCATTTTCTCAAAAACTGTTTGACATAGGAACCTAATTTAAAAAGGATATTACGAAGTGGATATTTGGCTTTGAAAATCAGCAAGCAAAAGTTATCTAGGTTTAACCATTTTTTTTAAATATTATTTTTTTTCAATGTTAAGATGGATTTTTATAAAATGGCCCCTGCCGCCTAAACGGGGGGAAATTGACCCCTTCCCCTCCCATACGACTTTTTTCTTGTCTCGACCCATCCTACACGCCCTAATCTTTTGAGCCCTCTTATGCGAAACACCCTGTATATGCCAGAAAATTCAAGTAATTTATGACGGGTATTTTTTATTGCATACGGATTTTTCAAATAAATTTTAATAAGCCTAACACAAAATCTGCAAATGCGTATACAAATGCATTGTTAAAATTGTCTATCATTGTCAGTTAGAAATAAAAGAAGCGCCAAGAAACAAACATGGCATACTTTTGGATAACCCTTTATATGAGTATATAGTATGTATGTATGTATGTATATACATACATAATGTCAGAATGACGGATCGGAATGAGCCGATACAAAAGAGGCTTAAAGATATGTTTTGATAAGCCATATTTTATGCAAAGGGGCATGTAGAAATGAAGAAGAAACGAAAGTCCAGGCAGATAAGGCTCGGTTGAAATTTTCATTGACCCTGAGCACTTCTGTAAAGGTTGGCAAAACTTTGTGCCGAACTTTTCTTAAATGGTCTGCTCTCAGTAAATGCAACCTTTACTGGAGTCAAAATTAGTAACACAGCAACAAGATCAGCAGGATAGGTTGGTATTATCACCAATCTGGCAATCACTACAAATCAATCATTCCATTAACTAAACATAGTGGCAGACACTTCTTATATTAGGTCATTAAGTATGAAATGTCCGATTTTCATAAGAGCTGAGTTGGGAGTTGATATCTCTGATACTTGACTATAACGGTTTTTATGTTTTTTTGTTGTTTGATATTTTCGTTGAAAATATCGTTCATAAGCTCAATGAAAACTTGAGCAAAAACCACCACAGCTCTATTTGTAGATTTTACCAAAGCTTTCGACACACTTTCACACAAGAAATTATTGGAATGCAAAACTATCTTTCATTTAGAATCTTCCGACTCAAAATCATAGACGTAACCAGCACAGAGGTGAAAATAAAAAGAGGTGCCCCGCAGGCCTCAAAACTACGGCCCCTATTATATGTACATTATATTTATATGCGAATGATATGTTGAAGGCACTAAAAATAGTTCCGTGTTTGCTATAGTCGTTGCAGGCAGATATCTTATAGCTGTAACAAAGAAGATGCAGAAGGAACTAGATGTAATAAGATGGTCACATGATACTGGGTTAAAAATAAATTCATCAAAAACCAAGCTCATGAATATAAAGCCACTGCACGTGCTGCATATCGAAATAACCTCGAAGCTTCATTCAGTGGACTGTATTCACTACAATATTATCAGTAGTACGAGCGATACATGCCCGGTATCTATCTTGGTGTCACGGTGGATCATAATCTACGATGGAATGAACACATAAGCGAGATGAGCTGAGTCTAAGCTTCCATTGCAGTTATGAAGTGTTAAAACAAGCATACCACGCACTCTGTAAATCATACATGAGGCATGGAATCACAGCATGGGGTAATATTGTATGTTGTAGAATGTCTCCAAGAAAGACAAAGCACTATCAAAATGCTGCAAAAAGAAAAAACATCACATATAATACCGTAACCATCAGCAAAACATTGGAAGTACTCTACATTAGCGAGTTCTACAAAAGCAACCTGATGTGAACGAATTCTATATGCAAAGTAAATACCGCAACGTTATTGACGCTTAACGCTTAACGTAACGATTCCGAAGCTTCTCAATGAACTTCCAGTAGACTTGCTAAATATATTGTACATCCCTTTAAGGAGAAAACGTATTAAGGAACACTATATCAGCAATTAGACTATAAAAATAGTACAAGCTAGTGCTTGTCATGTTGACTTACACTTACACAGTACTTACACTTTTTTTATTTATTATATTTCACTTAGGCCCAGTTTTTCAGTGCTCGTTTAAACGGAGATTAGTTAAACGACAAACAAAAGTTAACTGAGATTTGAGTTTTACAGTGCGAGTTTAACTTATCTATGATAAAAGTATCTTATCTACATTTCATACAGAATTTATGTAAATTCAATGAATATTTAGCATATACCTGAACCTTTTCTGGCAGCACTTGACAATATTTTCATTTTTACAAAGAGAACAGCTGTTCTGGTGCAAATAAACAAAATTATTAGCATAGTTTTGAACAAAGGTAAATGTCTGTACTCGAAGAAACAGCTGTTTCTTTATCTATTAAAAAGATAAATTTACCGGAGTTTAACTGAGCAATATCGGCCGGTTAACCTCCGTTTAAACGAGCACTGAAAAACACAATGTGTCGTTTAAACGAAGGTTAACTGAGAAACGACGATAACTGAGCACTGAAAAACTGGCCCTTAGACTTGTACATACTTTTGTATTACTTTTCATATTACGCAACGAATTGAAAATTTGGAAAATATGTTAAATTTGTTAAATACTCTCGCAGAGAAGCCGTATGGCTTTGCGAGATTAATATATAAATCTGAATCTGAATAAGTACTTACCTGCAACTAATGGAACGATTTGTTGAGGTACCATCCAGACAACTCATGCAAACGCATGTTAAGAATAAAGATCGTCCCTCGTATTTAACCTGAAAGATAACCCAACTGTTAAATACTATAAAACAATTTAATAGGGTCAGATATATCTGATCATTTTACTCTACTTTATTGTATCTACAGTCCAACACATTCTACGGTAATTAAACAACTGAAGTCAGAAAATATATCCAACACTAATACACTAGTATTAATTAGACTTGAAAAATGTGTAGATCTTCAAACCGCTAAGGATGCAGAATTAAGAATTAATTAAAAATGGAAATTGTTATTGGTCGAAATGTCGACCATGACCGACCATAGTTTATTAATATTTCTTATTATTATTTATTACATACTATAGGGTGATTTTTTAAGAGCTTTCGGATTTGATTTAAAAAAAAAAACACATAAAATTCAGAAAAATTTATGGAATCTTTATTTGAGTCGATAGAATGATCGATATAATTTAATGTTTGAAGATTATTTCATTTAATTGTTGGTCGCGACTACGTCGTAAATGGTCCATACACCGGGTCCAATTTTGGCATACTCTCTCCAACATATCGGCCTATATCTCTCGAATAAATCCTTCAATAATGGCTTCCAGTGCGTCAATCGTTTCTGGCTTGTCGGTATAGACATGAGCCTTAACATGGCCCCACAAAAAACATTCCAAAGGCGTTAAATCACACGATCTAGACGGCCAATTGACCGGTCCGGAACGTGAAATAAACTGCTCACCGAACTTGTCCCTTATTTGAGCCATTGTTTCGCGTGCTGTGTGGCATGTGGCACCGTCTTGTTGAAACCACATGTCAGTCAGGCCCAACTCTTCCATTTTGGGCAAAAAAAAATTTGGAATCATCGCACGGTAGCGCTCGCTATTCACAGTGACATTCTTGACATAAACATTCTTAACCGAACATGAATTTTTATAATAAAATTCAATGATTTGCAAGCGTTGTTCTTTTGTAAGTCGATTCATGGTTAAATTATAGACCAAACTGAGTATGTTTGACAGTGACACAAAGCGCGCAACCCACGTGAGCTGTCAAAAACAGTGTTGCCAAAAAGAAAGTTGCTAAAAAATCACCCTTTATTATTATTTTTTAGTAAGTCAGTATGCTATGTATGTACAAATAAGCAACATACCAAAGGCCGATAATGAAGATGTAAGATCAATAGTCTCAGGGACAAAAAACGACCTGATCATAAAATTCTTCTCTCCAAAGCAAAGCAAGCTTATGCATAAATCGAAAGAAAAAAAATTACCGCTAGGGCACTGGGAGAATTTAAAGAGGTCAACCTAAAAATAATTTTTATAAACGAAATAATACAGCTAAAGAGCGAGATTAGAAATATGTCGTCGTTTATTTGCAAAGAAGTCTGAGGCATCAAAATCATATGCAAGAGTAAATGAACAAGATTTGTACAATATTGTTTAATATATCTGTGAACCGAAGTACAAACAAATACACAAATAAATAAATAAATAAAATAAATACAAAAAAAATTTTAAATCTTTTAAATTAATCAAATTTATTAATTTCCCGAGGCGCACCGACATCCCTGCCCCTCCCTAGTTACGCCACTGGCCAATATTCTCCCAAGTGAAGTAGTTAGCCTACTTCTTCGGCGTAATATTTCGGACCTTTTTTAAAATGAAAATGTCACGAGTAATAACCACGCTGAATTATGGATGTGTTAAATATTTCACTTTCGAATTTAATAGCTCTACTCAATTTGTTAAACTACTTATGTATATTCTGTGACTAAATAACTCTGTGAAAAAATAGTAAAATGTTGTAATTAAGGCAATCCAACTCAAATGCAAACCTACAAAATCGGCACTTACCTCAATACAACCGGGTGCGTACTGTTTGGGGCTCAGGAAAAATGATCCATCAACTAGCGGATAACGATCGAACACTAACATTGAGTTCTCGCATAGAATACAAGCAACGCGACTCATTTGCGACTGTGCAAGTGAAGATAGGATGAACAGGCGTGTTTCGTCATTGCCATGATTGCCTTCATCTTCGATCTGCAAGAAGTGAACAGGACAAAATTAATTTTTCACTTTTTTCATATCATATATTGGGTTACATATACATAAGTTTTATATATGTACATAGATTTCATGCGTACTGAATACGCCTGTTCTAAGTTACGCCGACCAAGCAATAGTTTTCATATTTTCGTTTTAAATTCCCCTTATTTTTCAACACCGCCACGACACCATTTTCGTTCCATATCATGCAAATTTCAAATTTCAACGTAGAAGACAGCCAACAAGATAGTTCGCGCACATTCGGTAAATTCGTCGTAATCACATTTCTTGTGCTAATGCTTTGCCAACTATAAGTGAAATCATATAGAGCCTCAAGGAATCAGAATAGAATGTAATAGATTCCTGATAAACATTAAGGATGCACGCAACCGTGTTTGGGTATATAGAGGGTATAGTAACAAGAAGTGCCTGAAGCTAAAGGGCGTCGCGAAATTCTGTTTAATGTTCTCTCTTAAGATCGTGTCGTATTCAGAAATATTTAGAATCAAAACAAAACCCAATTAACCGTTTTTTTAAAAAAATGAATTTTGAAATTGGCCAAAACTGTGAAATTGTATATTACATATAAAAAGGGGGTACAAAAATACGGGTAATTTTCGAATATGAGGTTCGTCGCGGAACCAATGCATCGCAGGCAGCTCGAAACATCAATGAAGTGTTTGGAGAAGGTGCAGCTAATCATCGGACCTTACGTCGTTGGTTTGATAAGTTTCATTCTGGTGATTTTAGCCTTGCAAATGAACCACGTGGAAGACCGGCGAATCAGTTGGATGAAGATGCGACGACAGCCTCCAACATATGCACGAGGGAAAAGGGCAATAGGCTCATTCGCCCCGTTTAAATCAGCGGGGGTAGACGGGATAATCCCTGCTTTACTACAAGAAGGAAAGCAGGAACTCCTGGAGCATATAGTTAGAATAGCATTGGGTATATTCCACATCCGTGGAGGAGATCAATGATCTCGTTCATACCCAAGCGGAGAGGAACGACTACACTTCACCCAAATAATTTATGCCAATTAGCTTAACCTTCTTCATTGCTTAAAGCATTGGAGAAAGTTATTGATAACCAAATCAGGGAAATCACCCTGAAGGAAACACAACTCCATCCAAGCCAGCATGCGTTCAGAAAGGGAAGATCGACTGACTCCGTTCTGTACCAATTGACGGGGACCATCCAGGAAGCCCTGGAGAAGAAAGAAACTGTGGTCTGCGCATTCCTTGACATAGAAGGGCCTTTGACAACACATCCCATAGAGCGGTGTTAGAAGCCCTGGAAAAAAGAGGAGAGGACGCAGTAATCTGCAGGTGGATTTGAACAATGCTCCATACAAGGACAGTCGAAACCAGGATGGGCGATCAATACTCACAAGGGGATGTCCACAGGGAGGGATTCTCTCACCGTTACTGTGGAGCCTTGTACTGGACGAACTCCTCAGCACTCTTACAGGCAACGGCATTGAGTGTATAGGGTATGCCGACGACTTTGTAATAGTGACCAGAAGAAAGTTCTAGGAAACACTGCGACATAGTCCAGAACGGACTATTGATAACAAAGAAATGGTACAGCAATGTGGAACTAAACATCAACCACATTTGTGGCCTTCACAAGAAAACGGAAACTTCATCAGATGCGTGATATCCGACTCAACGGAATAAAATTCCTAGGTCTGATCCTAGATTCTAAGTTACTTTGGAAAGCGCATGTGGAATCAATGATCAAGAAAGCTACGATGTCGTTACTGATATGCAGGAATCTAGAAGGAAGAACGTGGGGCCCGAACCCACGTATTATGCGCTGGATGTATACCGCTATAGTAAGGCCGATTAAATATATGGTAGCGTGCTCTGTGGTAGGCGGTCTCACCTGCTAACGTTTGAGAAGTCCCTAACTAAGCTACAGAGACTCGCTTGTCTGTGCATCACGAGGGCAATGAGAACATGCCCAACAGTAGCCATGGAGGCTCTGCTAGTCCTGACCCCACTACACCTTGTAATAAGGCAGGTAGGGAACAGAGCTATGCTGCGCTTTGCGAGGGAAGGAGTAGGCAGCAAGAATATAATTAAAAATAAAGCTGCTAAGGATATTCCCCTCGTCAGCTTTAAGAGACTGTTTGAGGTAGTACTCAGCAATAAAAACCAATGAAGCAAAGATTTCTTAGGTATTCCCAAAACTAGTTTGGGAATATAGGGAATAGGGAATTTGGGAATAGTTTGTTTGCTCGTGTACACAGCACCACCGAGCAGGCTTTACTGTCGTCCTATGTCCCTTTGTGTCAACAGCACCACCGAACAGGCTCTACTGTTGCCGTTTGTCCCTTCATATCAACAGCACAACCGAGGAGGCATTATTGTCCTCGTCTGTCAGTTCGTGTCAACAGCACAACCGAGCAGGCTCTACTGTCGTCGTCTGTTCGTTCGTGTCAACAGCACAACCGAACTGGTTCTACTGTCGTCGTTTGTTCGTTCGTTTCAACAGCACAACCGAGCAGACATTATGAATTGTAAAGAGCCAGTTCGCGATAATGCCGTGGTCCTATGTTCCGGCCATTGTAGCTGCATTATCGCAAACTGGCTCTTTACACACGGGTTCGGGACACATGTTCTAGTGCAAGAGGCAGTGCAGTAAACATGACACGCAATTAATACGAAGAAATGTTGGTAACGTTATCAGAAATTGACGAAAGCTTGAACACACGAACGGATGCAAGAATTTCGTTGGTCGCGATGCAATAATTTTCTTTTCTATGTTTCTTGGGCCTCTGGTAACTGGTGATGCGTGTAGTGAACGATGCCCAAAATTATTTGCAAACGGAGCGACTTAACATAACTCAGTGTGCTCAGAATATAATCGCCTTGCAGACAATGTTCGAGAAGAAACGAGAGAATTTATGTTACGCTAGAAACTTGTGCGAAGTTGGTGCCAACTTGAAACTTGGTAGTAGAGGTGCGGTAGAGAGATGACGCACGAAGATGACTTAAAAAGAAAAATGTTTTGTTGATACATAAACCTTTTCCCCTCCCACCATCAGTTATCGAGAGGAGGACAACCTAAAAACAGTGTTTAAAAGAAATTTCAAATTTTCATTGACTTCGATTGGTTTTTAATTTTAATTTCATTATTTGCTGTGACAATGCGTTGGAATTTGCTATAGTTTATCAAGATAACGGCTGACAGAGCTCAAACTTAGGTCGTCGTACTAGGGAAGCGAAAACAGCGCAACGAGTAATTGCTACTCAAACTGAGGAAGAATTGGCACCAGTGAATATGCGCAGCAAAGAATTGCTCAAATATGTTACGTGTTCTAGAGTCGACAAACCAGACAGTCTTTATATCTTCACAGAAAAGGGAACAACAAAAAATATTATATACCACAAGCATTGTCAAATTAAACATATGTATTAGGAACATGTGCTTTTTTCTTTCTACGATGTAGGTATCCTTTTATCTTTTTTAGTTTTACAGTAAGTCGTATCTTGTTGTTCGATTATATGCGAATCACCCTGTAGATTTTGAAATTGAAAATATTATTATAGAAACGTGTGCCTTCCATTTTCGTTCTCATTCAGATTGAGCCAAGGCAACGCATGGCCGGCTACAGCTAAAGATTCGTCTGATGTATAGTTTAGTCGCTTGGGGATGAGCTCATGGTGGCTGTGGTTAACACCCAAAGTTTCGCGGGTAGAGCTTATGGAATTGCATGCTCAACTCAATCACAAATGGGATTTTACAGAGAGGAATTGCGTCTAACCAAATTTGGTTACTTTGTACCAATGTTATCTGATAAACATAAGCTTAAATGACATAATATAATGCAGTAGAAATTATATTTTAAAAAGTTAACATATTATTAGGATGTATTTTATAGTTGCTCTTTCTTAAGGTGCATATCGAATCATTCTCTAATTACTAATAATTTTCTACAGCTCGTAATGTACATTCTATTATTTCTACACGGAATTTATCAATAAAACACAATTTTTATTTAATCATGAAAATGTATTTTATCGCCTTCGTCTATGTCCAGATGCAAAACACATTTGGCAACGGTTTTTCCATTTTTTTTAAACATTTTTTTATATTTTCTATCCACCTTCAACACTGCCAGTGAATTTTGTTGTATGGTTTTAATAGATTCCAAGCAAGTACCATGAAACGGGAATTTTTGTTCTGAGAAAATAAAAAAGTCATACGGGGGCAGAGCTGTTGAATACGGTGGCTGAACGATGATATTTATGGCGTTTTTTATTTTAAATTCATGTGATTCACAATGACTGATCGATGCGAAGGTGCGTTGTCATCGTGCAGAATCCACAAATTTTTTTTCAACAATTCCGTTTGTTTCTTGAGAATGCTTTCACGCAGGCGCCTCAAGACGGCCAAATATTGTAATATTCTTTATTGATCATTTGTCCTTCCAAAACAAACTCATGAGGCACAACACGGCGAATATCAAAGGAAACAGTGATCGTCACCCTATAACTTTAGAGTGACGTTTGAGCGGCCATCTCTGAACGCTTTGCAGCACTCATACGCCTGTGTTTTTGATAATACTGATTTACCATAAGTCTTTTGTAACATTTTGAGTGCATCACCGAACGAAATTTGGTTTGCAATGCAAAATATCAGGCAAATAAAAAATAGCCACACACCACTAACATAGACTTGTTCAAACAGCTGCTTTAACCATACTAATTTACAGATTGCGGTCAAATTTTCGCCAGTCATCGAAAACAGTTCTAACGACTTTTTCGTTTTTTAATCCAATCAACGCACGTATTTTTACAAATCTAATAGACGTTTAACAGAATGTATTTCATAGAAGAACAATGGCCAAAACTTCTTGGAGACGTGGTGTAATTTAATGTAAATATGCATTTATGTATGTATGTACATACATAAAGTGCCCTTAAATTAACATTAATTTAGGGAGGCCGTTTTGTTTGGTCATTGATTTTATCTGCATTTGCCATTCATGTCTGCGTAAAAAGTTGAGAAAAAGAAGTCTGCGGTAGAATTAAAAAACCTACATTTTCCTTTCCGATCAGATCCCCAATCAGAAAATAAAACCACTACTAATCCCCAACCCCCCACATACTACATATAAAACATATACAGAAATAACACACAAGATTTTTATATACACGAGTATATACATATATTCACATGTACATAGGTACACACATATCTCACACACACACACACACACACAATGGCTGACTCGCCACCGATTATGGTACGGTCACGGTCACTGTCAGGGCCATGACAACAACACAACATTTGTAAGGATTCTCTGTACAGACTGAAAGAGCACACAAAGCATTTGTCTGCCCGGGCTCGGTTTCACAAGGCACGGTTTGTTTTCAATCTCTGGTATTTGCATTCATTAAACCTTTACTCCTAATGTGGATAGTAGAGAATTTTAGAAGTGTTTCTTGAGCTCTCTTCTCGTAGACAGTCTCTGCGCATGAAAATTAATCGTTCTGTATTATTCTTGCTCCCTTATATGTATACAAAGAGGCGACATCGAGTGTAACGCCCTTGATTCCAGCCGTAGACTTTTTTTTTAAAATAACAGACACCGTCTGGTTGTCTACCGACAGAGCTTGTCCGGGTTTTATTTTAGCAGTACACAGAATTTTTCGAAAACCTATACTGGGGGAGGAAAGCTAACTAGGAGCAGCCTGTTTAAAAGTGGTAAGTTCGTGTACTCGAACTTTTATAATCCCCTCAATAATTTCAACTATCTTACGAGTCTTACAACGTGTGTTTTTGTTTGTCTGAAACATGTCTGCTTAAAACAGTTATTGCATCTTAGTTGCCAGCTTGTTGGAAAGGTGAGCGTATTTAAATTTTATTATTCCACAGAAAACTTATCAAAAATAAATATAATTATTATGATTAATAATAATACTCTGCCAGGGTTTAGTATATATTTAGATATATAGATATATTTAGTATATATTTAGATATACATATTTATAAATATATTTGTGTTTTTTACCTTAATTTTTGTTTTGTTTTGTTTTATTTGTTTGCCTTAATTTTTGTCAGCAATTTTGTCTCCTTATTTCATGCCTGCGTTCCATACTTCATACTTTGGAGGCTTCTTCATACATCCGCTTAATCATCGTTTAAATGTATTTAAATTTAATATCTTACTCGTGGACCGATTCAATATATTTCTTTTTTATTTTCATTATATTTCGTATAATAAATACATATAGTATACATACTTTTATAGCGACGTTCATAAATGAAAACGATTCATTTCAGCAGCGGTAAAAAATAGTAGACACATTTACATTTTACGTTATACATCATATAATTGTTTATTATTTCTAGCCATGACTGTAATAATGTAAATACTGCGTAAACACGTGTTTTTTGTTCTTGCTTAAATTTTATGTTTTTTGTGACATACTAAAATTTTAGCAGTCAAAATAAAAAAAGTGCATCAGCTTTTTGTATAATATATTAAAATATTAAAGAACTATATTTTATGAAAACAAAAACAGGTAATTAATTAACCTGTCTTTTACCGCCGTTTCTTTAAAGAAACACTAACTTTAAAAAAATCCCTAAATTCACTGTTTCTTTTTTTTAAAAAATTATTAGCGCTTTTTGATACATTTGTTTGTTTATTATAAAACTGCATAAATTTTTTTTAAAATTTTAACGTTTTACTTGGTTTAGCAATGAGTTAACCAGTTACATCTTTTTTAGCCCGTTTTAAAGCAATTTTTTCTAAATATAAATAAAATATGTATCCATATTTTGATGTTAAATCTTAAAATATATGTTTGAAATTATATAAAAATTACTATGTATTACTAAGTACATATTAGGTTTTTCATATGTTTATCAGTTTTTTTATTGCATAAAGAAAGTTTTTGGTTTAAAGCAAAACTCTATAAACACTACAAATATTTTTTTAAAATTTCTAAAATTTCTTCTAATTTGTTGTCCAATAGCCTACCCTGTAAAAATGTTCTACATCGGGGCATGAATTCTTGTATCGGTAAAAGACAGGTTAATTGTTATGTTCTATGAAACGAATAATAGCAATCTTTTTGAGTGGCAACACTACCTAGTCTGTGATGCACTGGATCGCCTTGAACGCAGTAACAAAGAGTAAATAAGAAAACTCAGTGCTTCTTAACTGTCACAGTCAGAGCCTGCAAATAACTATTATGCCAATGAACTCCATTCAAAAATGTAACTTTTATTTTGAAAATAACGGCGAACGGTGGAGGAACATGAATACATACACTGGTGGTCAAAGAATTAGCATTATGATAAATTAAAACACCAAATATCCTAATTGTTGCTACAATTTTTTGTGATTGTGTTTTAACCTTGAACGCATATTCTTGTATACAAAGGAGATTACCGTTAGCAATATGAGCAGTTCGTTTTCTGTCGCAAGAAGTTTCTAACATTCGCTCAAGTGAGGAATTAACACGTGGACATTTTTATTGGTAAATGAAGTGATTTTTTTTACTTTAATACAAGCAAGAGTACAAAGCCATTAAAAAAGAAATTATGTTAATAAGCATACAATACAATAAGTATTTTTCAAAGTAAAAAATCCTGTAATAATTTAAATTTAATGTAAATATTATGTTCTATATTATTGTACAGGGTGGTCGCTTAATGACCGATATGGTTTGAATGTTTAATAACTTTTTAAATTTTTTATTTTTTTTTATTTTTATTTCAGAATATTGTGGAGAATACTTGGGGAATTTGAAATGGAATACTACACAACAGAACAGCGATCAGCAATTGTTGAATTTTATTTTGAAAATCAACGGTCAATTGTTTCGACGCAGCGTGCTTATCGTCGTTTCGCCCAGAAGCGATTTCAATTGGCCCCCACGTTCACCCGATTTGACAGCGCCAGACTATTTTCTTTGGGGTTATTTGAAAGAAAGGGTATACATTAATAAGCCAGCCACCATACCACAGCTAAAAGAAAACATTCGCAATGAAATTCAAGCCATAACACCGGAAATTTTACGAAAAGTTATGCAAAATGTACTGGAAAGAGCACGAATGTGCGAAGCCGAAAACGGCCATCACTTGCGGGATATAATTTTTCATACTTAAGCCAAAAATATTCCCCATTAATATACTTTATAACACCAAAAAAAAAATAATAATAATTCATTAAATAAAAAAGTTATTAAACATTCAAACCATATCGGTCATTCAGCGCCACCCTGTATAATATGACATATATGAAAGATAGATTCCAGCCTCGTTAGACGGTTTAAAACAGTTTTCTGGTCGATACCAGTATCGACATGCTGCTGCTGATATACTTAGCTTGCTGGACTTTTTCAAGAATTTGTCAGCTTTTCCAGTGAATGGACGACCAGAGCGTGACTCATCTTTCAAATTCAAATTACCAGAAAGAAAGCGAGCGAACCATTTCTGCGCACCAAAGTTTGATAAAGCACCTTCACCGTAGACAGCACAAATTTTGTCACAAGCCTGCGCAGCATTTATTCTTTTGTCGTAATAATACTGCAAAGCATAGCAATTTTTCATTATTTTTCTCCATTTTCCAACGTAAAGAACTTACCAACCACTGCACCAATTTCGTTGTTTACACACTGATAGTTACGGTCGAAGTATCTCCTTTCCAATAAGCGTTCAGTGGTTCTTTCGCTGCGATCAGTGTTGCCAGAGTTATATGCAATTGACCCCACCAACGGAAAAACACCAAGAACTTTTTCCCAGAATCAACATATGAAATTGTATACACAATTGGCCCAATGAGAAATAATCTTAAAAAGCCACCGTCCTTCATAAATATGTATTCGAACTCTTACGATGATTTGCGTTCCGAGAACTGCGCTTTACGTGTTTGCGCTGGTATGTCAAAACTGTTTTTCTGGGGTATACACAGTGTGCACTTGGATTTCTCTTTTCCACTTATGACTTTATGACTTCCAAGATTTTGTTGTGATTTATGTTTTGTTTTTAAGTTTGATACACCAGCGTTGTTGGTTGCGAAATTGTGTAGTACGAAAATAGTAATACTTGTGGAGTAAAAAGTAATACCTTTTGGGGCTCAGCTTTATCGTTGTGGCAAAGATCCAATTTTGTTGTTGTTGTTTTCGTTTTTTAAGCTAATTACAACAAAAACTTTAGCCTCTCCTGTACAGTTGTCGAGTTATAACCCGTAAAATATTTAAATTATAATCACTACTCCTAAAGTATTCAAGATAAACGGGTAGAATTGATACCGTTATAAAGTAATTTGAAATACCCTTTATTTATATGAAATAACCTTTTGTCGAAACACCATTACTTTTGTAGATAAATGACTATATAATTTTATTTCTTTTTCTCATTTATTAATTTTTTCCTAGATAAGAACTTCCATTTTATATTTATAACTAAATGAGAGGAAACAATGTTGTTGTCAGCATTAGAAACTAAAACAAGGACAACAAAATTGGAGTAATTTGACAACGATAAAGCTTTCCCTTTTTTTTGTATAGTAGTACGAAAGGAATATTATATATTTATATCTTAAGGCATTTACCTAACGTTTCTTTGTGAAAAAGCCTTTATTTATTGCGATAATGTAGAATAAAGATAATAGCAAGACGAGACAATTTCCATGACTCTTGGAATAGCTTTGTTACGTTGTCGTGACTCGTCAGAGTACTTACTGTACTGTACAGTATCTGTAAAATCTGGAGTTAAAATCTGTACGATAGGAAAGGTAAACTTAGATGCCATTACGCTTTCTATTGCTATCCTCCTCCTATCGCTTTTTTGTGAGACGTGTATTGATGATAAGTTGTAATTTATCATGATTTAATAAAATTATAGATTACAGCTGAATGGAATCTGGATTACAACTGAATTTTTTTATTCGGAGTACTTATTCTTAAATGTCCTTGCGTACGTATCCTTAAATATTTTTGAAACAGCAGGAATAGTTAAGAGCATAGAACAACTCCATTTTATTAAAGAATAATATTCTACGTGTTTCGTTTTAACATTATTAGAATCTGTTTTAAATAAACACATGTTTTATTTAAAAAATTGATATAATTCTGAAAAACTTGTCTTCTAAATAAAGAGAAACTAACATATTCGCCGCTGTGATTAACAGAACTCTGTTAAGTTTGTAAACAAACCAATTTCCTGTCTGTTCAACTTCACAGCAGTACATTTTTATGGAAAGGCAAACAAAATTAACAAAACTGCGAAATGAGAAATTAATTTATAACTTTGATTTCAAAAGATAAAAACTACACATATAGATTGTGTAAAATTACTTGCTTCACACATACAATAATGTCCAAAAAAGCTTACCTTAACTTGATAAGAATTCAAACGTGTCTTTGGCAACAAATTAAAAGACGAAAAGTCCAAACGCCGCGAAAAAATGCCATTGCAGCCGGATGTGGAACTGAAAGAAATTACGAAAACAATATATATTGTGAAATATAGCAAGGAACTTAAATGCATATTTCTATTTGTTACACTTGTTAAATATCAATGTTGCAAATGTTAATATGTTATTATTAACTTAATGAATAATACACGAGTTATTTTAACGTTTGTTAACTTGTCTATCTCACCTATTCACACCTAAACTTACAAATTATTTGGTCATTAAGTATGAAATGTCCGATTTTGAAACGAAAGCTTAGTTTATTTGATATCCAATAAGAAACAATATGATTAATCAAAATATGAGCCTAAGCTATCGATGGTGTTTTGTCGATTTTAACGGTAACTTTTTTATGCCTGCAGCGAAGAAGTCTGCGGGGCGATGCTTTTTGAACAGACCTCATACGATATATCCTGTGGTACACGTTTTGGAGGCCTATCCAGAATTGTATACAATGTTTTGAAGCCCCATACATATATTCAGATACAAAATAAATCCAAGGAGGGTAATATCAGTAATACTAGGAGGCAATAAATTAACTAAGGAGGGTAATATCTCTAATACTATATCCAGCTTTGTAGAAACCAAAGCTATCTCACTTATCTTAAATTTTTTTGGCGGTCTAGTCACGAGATGCTGTTGAAACGTCGCATTTATCTTCCGGTGGTTTTAATGACCTCGGCCCTGTCGCGACTTCAACTTTTAGGTTCGCAAACCTTATCTATAGCCGGGGTAGCCCAGGGCGATCCAGGTCCATCTCAAGAAAATTCATATTTAAAAAGGCCACTGTTATTGTTGTTACGATCTTTAATCTGTATTAATTTTGTTTTGAATAGTAGTGCGTGGTACAATGATGCGATTAGCACATGCGATTAACACAATTTAAACCATAAAAATACTCTATAAAAAAACTCCTAGTAAAAAAACTTAATTATATATTATACTTAACAAAGCTTTAAATAATTTAACTTATACCAATAAAAAACTGAGGCGTTTTGCAGCGAGGAATGTTGGACGCTGTAGTAGCTTTGACTACCGTATGGACTGTAATAAATGACCGACATTTGCACTCTGGAGTTCTAGCATCGCACGTAAGAATCAGGATGTCGTAGCTGAGAAAGTGGAGGTCGCCTTGACCTGTGTCCCGCAACGTGATACAACCGCTATCCCCAGCCAAATCATATGGTAGACGACTTGATTTTCCACATAATCCCACCAAAAACGCATAGAAAGCAAGAAATAGAGTAAAGAGCGGGAAAATCATAGGCCAGAACGTGGTAGGATAATCATGAAATTATACTCGTGAATAACACCACATGATACGAACTGTCCAAGATAATGCACATATGATAGTGCACTTGGTAGGATAATCATGAAATTATACTCGTGAATAACACCACAAGACACGAACTGTCCAAGATAATGCACATATGATAGTGCACTTGGCATAATCTTTTCAAAGAATGTTAATGTGCTAAAAAAATTTTTGTCTCCGCTTAATCCAATCTGTTCAACTAAAATCCTATTTTAAGTACTGTACACTGTAAACACTCTTATACTCCCTTTGTTACTCCAATACACTTTCGGATACAATTTTTTTATCATAAATCTCATAACAGAACACACAATATAAATTTGTGAATGTGGGTGGGAGATCATGCCTATTTTCGGTGGAATACTTAACATTGCATTTAAATACTCGAGAATTCAATGGTGTCCTCCTAGCTTATTTTCACCTTTGGTACTCGTTTTACAAGGTTCCTTCAATTTTAGTTTAATAAGTACATTTTTCCGGTTTTTAACCTAAATCGAACCATTCGCTCATTTGCTATTCCAAACAGCACAACAGGAACAAGTATATGTATACTAAACTTCATTCAGATATCTCAAACAAACCACAGGCAGACCTAAATCGACTCAGGTGGCAACGTTGACGTTGATGACAATGTACATATGTATATGACCATGTTTTTAACCAATACTAGAAACGCTAAACGCTTCACCCCTAACTATTATTTATTTTTTTTTATGCACATGTCAAAAATGCTAGTTTCTAGAATTAAAACTCGATGACTCTAAGAACGCGTAGGAGCCCCAAGCTGTACAATGTTTACAAAACCCACTGTACATACACGGTTGAAACATTCCCGGCTGGAATTGGTTCCATGAATACATACGACGACAAAGCTGTCAGAAAAAGTATTAAAAGTAAAATCAGCGATACTAGCAACCACAGCAACGCATCAAGCTTCGGCAATGCACTTTTCCAAGGGCAAATTCTTTGAAAAGTGATACTTGCAGAGATATAATATACAGGGTGATACACATAAAATGCGTATCATATTGCGTATAAATTCGAGACGAGATTAGAAAAGTATCGTATTGAAAGAAGGGGAAGTTTCCCCCGTTTAGGCGCGACAAGGAAATTATATGAGAAAAAAACCTCCCAACACGAATATTTCTTGCCTCTACTCAACCTACAAGTCTTAGGTGTTTGTAGCATCTTATGCAGACCACCCTATATAACATATGCCAACTTCACTTCACTATGCTTGTAGTTGTAAACAAAAGGAAAACAGTAACCATTAAACAAGTTACATACAACAAGTTAAACACAACAAAATATATGACTCACTAACAGCACTACAGGCAAAACGCCGAGCAAAAAGATAAGATCAATAAGATATACAATTTAAGAAGGAACGCAGCGGTTGTACATATCACATCTCTTTCGTGTTTTAATTCTTTGAAATGCATTTTTAGTTGCAAAACAAATATCAATCTGAGATGCATGTAGTTCCATATCCATATGAATTACACGGGAGAATTCAAGAAAATGTAAAAAAAATTGCAAGAAGAAATATTACACATGACGTCTTATTTTAAGTTTTGATGCAACAACAATGCTATCAGAGCTTCCAATCTTTCTTGCTCTATTCTGCTTGTATTGTTGTCAATTTCCATGCATAAAAATGATTACAAAAATTACGCATATGCGATTTAACTACAGCACTGCATTTTTTTCTTGAATCCAATAACAGCCTCTGTAATTTTGACATTTGATTTTGTGTTTAGTATTGTAATTTTATGACCTGTTGTCCTTATGCTTGAACTTTTCTTATAAGACCCTCCATCAAGATTTCTACAACCGTTTCATTTACTTTAATGGATGTTTTTCGCCACATGACCACAAAGCGTCAGAAATTTGGCCAAAACAAGCTTGGACCATTGTGCTTACATAAAGGTGCGCATCCACCAAGGCACGCGAACTGAGCGCGTTCTGAACGCGAACTTAGCTTGCGTGTCATATCCACTAAAAACATTTGCACGTCTCTAAAATGCGTGATGTTCGCGCACATGTTTTTTAGTTAGTATACTTGGCGTACTGTTCGCGTTCTGCACGCGTTCTACTCTGCGACTGTTCGTTTGCTTCCCATTTCTGTACGCTTTCTGAAATTTCGGTGTTTGACCAAATTCAGAAGAAGACGTGCAAGTTTGCGCTAATTTGTCTACTCCATGATTGAATACCAACAAAATCGCACTGATTTGTTCGCCGGTTGTTCGTTTGCTTTCCATTTCATTGCTGTTCGCGTTCAGCGCGCGATCAGATCGCGAGCAGCTTTTGTGTTGATTTTTGGTGGTTACAAAAGAACGCTGTCAGAACGCGAACAGTTCGCGTGCTGAATTTTTGGTGGATGCCTGCCTTAAGAAAGGCATCAGATGTTTCTGCAGACACTCTTTGACATAAATTTGCGTGTTTATTGTGCCTACAGTGAAGTACCGGGTCGATCTTTTTCCGCATTGGCAAATGGCTTGCTAAATTAGAGCTTTTTTCCACACGAATGTTTTTCTGATTCAGGAATGTCTTCCCCCCCATGCTGCATTGAGTAAAACTGGTGACCAGGCAAAGTTCTTAAGTCCATTTTCACGTATGTTTCGTCGTCCATAACTACGCATAAGTTTTTGTTTGCCAGTTTCCTTTCGTACAATTTCCGTGCAAGTGAAATGTTTTTTGCATTCTGTTTTTCGCTGCGTTTTCTTGGTACCCATTCCCCATACACCCCCCCCCCCCCTCTTCTCCTCGTTCCTTTCCATAGGAGGAGCACAATGGGCCACAAGGCCTAAGTGCGTCCGGTCGCGGCCGGAAGACTCTAGGGAGTCCCTCTTTTTAACCTAACCTAACCTAACCTATACCATTTCTTTGTTTGACCCTTGATTGTTAGTCCTTGCTTTTTTGGAAATATCTCTTGTTGACATGGAACGGTTCTTCTTCACTATGGTTACTACTTTTCTGTCCAGATTTGCGTCCGTTGAACCTTTAGGATGTCCACTTCTGGGCTTATTCTTAACCTAAGGATACTCTTGAAACCGCAAAATGGGGAGTTTTGCCAACTTTTTTTAACTAATATTTGGATTATTAGTCCAAAATTTGTTTACGGAATTTTTCTTGGAAGCTCATTTTTTTACTTGTAATAGTGCTGTCTCGAAAACTAAAATAGTTTTGTGAATGACAAATATTACTCGTTGAAAAAAAATTCCAAGCCTACTTAAGAATCAAAAAAATTGTTGCAAGTTCAAAATTTGCAAAACTTTCCGGACCAGTCCTTACAGAACTCGTAGCACGGTGTACAAATTTATCCTATCAAAAGCAAGAACAAGGGCTTCCTGGAAGAAAACATTCATGCCGGTAGAAATAAAAAATGTATTAAATGAAAGAGCCGGATCGGCTGTATTTCAATTTGTTTTTTTGTTTGTATCGTATATTATATAAAAATGATTTAAATAAATAATCTAATCTAGAAAACCAGAAAGAGTAGACCTTGCTGAAGTTTATATATCCTACACACGTTTACTTAAAAATTAGGCGTGGCAAAAGTCTAATTTTTTTTTCCTTTTCAATTTCAAATAGCCTATGATGACAAAGAATATTCGTGCCAAGTTTGATGAAGATATCTCTATTCGTTCTATTGTAATCGTGATCCATCAATCAATCGTGAATCCATAAACAGACAGGCGAACGGACAAGGCTAAATCGACTCAGGAGATGACGCTGATCAAGAATATATATACTTTTGTATACCTGCCACCCCTTTTTTAATGGGCTTCAAACGGAAGCACAAAGTGAATATACCCTCATCACTTCGTGTGTAGGGTGAAAGAACAATAAACATTAATGGAAATGATATTGTATTAATACTAATCAGACATTGTGGTTCGCCTAAATTATTTTCAGAAACCAAAAAGTTTATTTCCCCATTCCTTATTAAACATTTTGAACAGTGCATTCATAAAACAAAATGCTTGAAATCTGTACGTCGACTCTTGATACGAACAATCGCTAACGTCGGTGTGAAAAGAAATGACGGAAAAAATGCCAAGTACATGTGAATAGCCGAGAAAAATTTAACACGCGTGCATATGAAAGTATGAAATGGCCAACACTAGCATCAGTGAACCAAATCCCCAGGGATATAAAAATTGTAAGTGATGAAGCAGCTCGAACGGCGTCAGAACTTCCGAGCGTCACAAAATTAGGCCCAAAATGAGAACGCCAGACGCTTGTCAAAATCTGTTTACATAATTTCCGCCATTTCTACATTCCTGTTATTCGCGTTTTCTCTTCAGCAAATTTGTTGTGTTTTGCTACATGCAAAAACACAACAATAGAAGTGAGTGAGAAAATAGAATCGATCCGAGCGGACAGTGACGACGACGACGACGAGCGTCGAACGTTCAAATGCTCCCATAAGGTTTGTAAAGTAAATTAATTTTCGACGCTGACGCTGTTCGATGTGCTCCAGCACTAAAGCAGGTAGCGACATGAATGGCCCGAGAGGATCGCCATCACCATCAACGAGGTAGATATGATTAAAGACTATAAGACTGGAAACTCTGTTTTCGCTTTGAATGTGTTAGTGAAATCAGGTTTGGTTGTAATATTTATTTACATTTAGGCAATTCACAGTTGCCCTCATAAGTCGTCATAAGTCATAAGTTGTCATAACTTAAAACAATTTATGACTGTCGTAAGAAAATTTTTTGTTGTTTTGTATGAAAATCTATGTTAGCACGATTACAACACTCGCAGGTATGTATTTCGAATGTTGTATTCAAATCAACTGTTCATGCGATTGCTGTCTTTATTCGTTTTGGTTGAATACAGAAAAAATTTATTTCAAAATTT
Source organism: Myopa testacea (assembly GCA_949629155.1). Taxonomy (NCBI): domain Eukaryota; kingdom Metazoa; phylum Arthropoda; class Insecta; order Diptera; family Conopidae; genus Myopa; species Myopa testacea. The sequence goes on from OX451345.1 coordinate 58,387,270, forward strand.
CAATGGATGAAAAAAAGAAAAGAATTTTAGGCATTTTAACAGAAGTTCAAGTTTCGAAAATCCAGAGGTTTTGTTCGACTGTTCACAGTTCGGAGTCATAACTTAGTATCTCATAACTTATGAGGCTAACTGTGAATTGCCTAATTGTATGTATTTGTGTGCACATATTCCAAAAATGCAAATTTCCCACCTTCAAACGGGCGGGGGCGGATAATTAAGCTTTAAGAATACATTATCATAAGTTCTAAGCACTTCAGTATGAAGTTGTCAAATTCTTAGTGTTGGTAAATGCATTTCTGTATATTATAACTATGGTGAAATAAGAAAGTTGAAATTATATTAAGTTGAAACTTTATATCACTTCATAAAATTGTTTTTTTTTTTTTTTGCAAAAATCTGTGTTGAACAAAGCTGTACTAAAGAATAATGAAAACAAGAATTTTAAAACATAATTACACCAGTTATTATATTTTATTTTACTCAGGTTGAAGCAAAGATATTATCTTCATTTTCTTGTCCTTTCTTTTCCAACACTGTCGAAACATCAAAAAATGCTAGAGCTTCTTATGCTTTGCTATGAAAATGAGTTGTTACTTTATTTTTATTTTCTTTATTACAAGTGCAACTCAAAGTGTTAGGGGTTATTAATTTTTAATCGAAATAGATAGTTTAGTTGAAGAAGAGGAATACAATTACATGCGAATCATAAATCGCGAAATGATAGAATTGTGACCTCGGATCCTCCAACAAACGCGGGTGCAACTGTCCGATTAGATTAGATTTTTCCATTTCGTCTATTAACAGTTTAGACTGCGTCGAATTCGTGAATTTTAGGCTATATTGTAAAATATAGTCAATTAAAGAAACCAGTAAACAATATATACACAATATATAATAAATTTATCTTTTGTTATACTTTTTCTTCTGGGGAACCTACTCAATTTTTTACTATTTTACTATATTTTTTACTATACATCCAACTTCAGCCGATACGAAATTATGGCTGACATCGCCAAATAATTTCACGACGCCTGCGTTCATTATTTAAAATTGTAATTACAATTTTTAAACTTTCAAAAGAATTTAATATTTTTCGCCACCTACATGCTGTATATATAACCAGAAAGAGTGTTAACTTCGGCCTGGCCGAAGTTCATATACCCTACACACGTTTACTTAAAAATTAGGCGTGGCAATTGTCTAATTTGTTTACTTTTCAATCTCAAATAGCCTGTGACGACAGAGAATATTCGTGTCAAATTTGATGAAAATATCTATTCGTTCTCCTGTAATCGAGTTTTATTTAATTAGTGGGCGGACCACGCCCATTTTTGGTGATCTGTTTTGGTCAGAGACAATGGACTTCTGGACAAAATTTCAACCCCAAATTCGTTCTACAAGCTGAGAAATTGAGCTATAAGCATGGATGAATTGATATTCAGTATAAAAAGTAGGCGTGGTAATTATCCGATTTTGCCCATTTTCAATAGCGATGAGTTTCAAGTGATATACAATATTCGTGCAAAGTTTGATGAAGATATATCTATTCGTTCTCTTGTAATCGTGATTTCCACAGACAGACAGACAGGCAGACGGACATGGCTAAATCGACTCAGGAGGTCATGCTGATCAAGAATATATATACTTTTCTATACCTGTCACGCCTCCTTTAATGCGTTACAAACGGAAGCAGTAAGTGAATATACCCTATTCACTTCGTGTGTAGGGTATAAAAAATGTATAACAAACTACCTGACGACAGCTTTCTATTTACTGTCCGATTTGACGTATGCGATTGTCTGCTATCGTCTCTTGGAATACACATTTTTTACGTCAAAATCAGCAAAACTAAGTAATACCTTCGCAAACACCTTTGGCTCGTCTCTTAGAATACCAAAAGACAAAAATCAGCTGATTTTAAGACAAACGCAGACAGAACTAGACATACATAAGCAGACAGAAATGAGTTCGCCTGTTAATAAGTTTCTATTTGCACAAAAGAAATGTACATATGTGATTAGGAGTTTTAAAATGCTTTTGCTCCTGCACCAATTCCGATGTCATATACCTCTGTAAAAAGCTAACAGTCTCTACTTTCTTAATATTGTGATAAATATATACAGCCATGGGGAAAGCCATTTTTTTTATTAAATTAATTAAATTAAATTAAATAGTTGTATTAAAATAAGCTTTTCTGGTTTATGCGTATAGGTCAATTATACATTTTACTTAAAAAGAAATTAATGAATGGAAAAAGGTGTTGCTAAAAATCTAAACTAAAATTTTTCTCCGAAAATAAAAGGTTTTCGAAACAGATAAGGATCCCCCCGTAACGCCCACCGTGTTGTTGTACAACAACAAAATCATCTTCCACCACCACCCGGTTTGTGAGTTCCCTCCGAAATTTGAAATTATTTTCAGAAAAATGTTACATAAAATAAATGAAATATATTTACTTTACCTTTCTAACGGTATATGTATATGCCAACCATCTTCTTCGGTTAAGGAGATATAGGGCAAATAAATTTCAAAAGGGCTATAACTCAGGAACCAGGGAGTGTCGGGAGAAGTTGTTGTTGTTGTTGGGTCTGCTCCACAAGTTACAACAACTGCAAGAATATGAATATCGGGCCGGATCCCGATTTAAGCCAAAATCGTAGCTGCGACAGCGTCCCCGACATATGCCAATGTTTTTTTTCCAATTTTGCAAACTTTTTTAGAGTCCTGTATGTGGGGGTCCACACTAGGGATCTCGACGCCAGACTCGACCGCTCTAATTGGTTGATTACAAAAAGGGGAACAGCTTTCGATCCACGTTATTACACCACGAACATTGTTTGTCCTCGATGAACCATTTCAGCTCTCTCTCAAAATTTTGTTTGGAGTTGTGATTACACATAGAAGAACCAAACAGCATTCTTTACAAATACAAGAAGTTGACGTTTCATACTGTTCAAAGATATTTGTCCTCGTCGACAACAATCATTTTGTTTTGCATCGCAGAAGTTCATGCTCTTTGGAAGATCTCAACTCTGAAAGCTGAGTTCGTAAAGTTGACAACTTTGTACAGAAAACAATAACAATTTTACAGTTTTACCGAACAATGTTCGTAGTGTAATATCGGCTTATCACATGTATACAGACTCGAGGCAGAGTCTAAAAATTGTTCTTATCTGTTGTCTTCTCATGCATAGCAGCAAGAGCAAAAGCTTACTGGAAGAAAACATACATGGCGGTAGAAATAGAAAATGTATTACTATAAATGAAAGAGGCGGATTGGCTGTATTTCATATTGTTGTTTTGTTTATATCTTATATTATATAATGGATTTAAATAAATAATATAATTCAGTTTAACTTATGGGGTTTTCTTAGAATTTTTTGTTTTATATATTTTTTTTTAAGTAATATATTATAAAGTATATCACAATTCCTCTGGCTCTGTTTCTGTCACCCCTTCAGCATGGGCATTTTCACAACTTGAAAATTTCTGCAAAAAAAGAGGCTGGCGAAAAGATAAAAAGCACTGAATGTCATTACAAGAAATAATGGAAAATACAATTATCAAATTTCTTATAATTCAAACTTATAAACACAAATACATAGGTATAGACAGACGGTAGGTAAACAACGACGCTACTGCTGCTACTGACACGTCAAATGAACTACTCCGCACAATGCTTGCGTTGAAATGAAAGCGTTTATAAACACACTCTCAACCGCTTGCACGTACACGAGTTTGAGGACGCGCATAATTTTTTCTAGTGTGGCACCGTGCAAATGTAAAAGATTTTTTGTGAGGCGGCCTAGTGTAACACGAGCCTATAGCCCTCAATAGGTCTACAGGAAAGAGAACTACACGATATATCCATCACCAATAGTTCAAAATTTATGGTCGATTTTCATACTTCTAATCGTGAAGTATGTACCCCTTTGGTACTTTGGTACTCGTTTTTATACCCTACACACGAAGTGATGAGGGTATATTCACTTACTGATTCCGTTTGTAATGCATTACAAGAGGAGTGAAAAAAGTATAGAAAAGTATATATATTCTTGATCAGCGTGACCTCCTGAGTCAATTTAGCCATGTCCGTCCGTCTGTCTGTCTGTCTGGGGAAATCACGATTACAGAAGCACGAATAGAGAATATGAATCAAATTTGGCACGAATATTGTTTAACATTAGAAACTCATTGGTACAAAATCGGACCATTACCACGCCTACTTTTTATAGTGAATATAAATTCATCCATGCTTATAGCTAAATGTCTCAGCTTGTAGAACGAATTTGCGGTTGAAATTTTGTCCAGAAGTACACTGTCTCTGACCAAAACGACTACCACAGATGGGCGTTGTCCGCCGACCAATTAAATAGACTTCGATTACAGAAGGAATTGGAAAGGAAAAAAATTAGACCATTGCCACCCCTAATTCTTAAGTAAACGTGGGTAGGGTATATGAACTTCGGCTAGGCCGAACTCTTTCTGGTTTTTTGCTAAATTCGCCAGAGCAATTTCTTTGGGATGCACCCAGAGCTCAAAAAAAATTAATTTCTAAAAAATTAAGTGCGAACGTCACAGATACGTACCAATTTCATTTAAATCTCTGTTTTTATTTTCGCTCAGTCGTGTTACAAACGGAAGGACAAACATACTATATCCTTTCAAGTTCCTTTAGGGGGGTAGAATTAATCCACAAACTTACCGAACGCGTTCCGAGTAAATCTCGACTTCTTTATTTTTCTGTTCCTGCACTAGTTGCTGTTTATCAATGCATGATGAACTATGCAACCCATTGGTATTTACAGTATCATGTGCTTGCTGTGGTTTGGTTGTGGCCAGCAACTGCGTACCAGTGTTTATACTAGCAGCCAGACAGTTGTTGACGACGTTCAGAATGCTTTTTCCAATTCTATTTTGCATCAAGGACTGCTGATATTGTTGCTGCAACTGCAAAAATTGCTGTTGAGGGTGCTGATGGTTATGTTGAATTGGTGATATTGAAACGTCGCTAGAATGTGATACTGAAGGTGATGTTGATCCGCTGCCGGTAGTAGATAGGCTGCTGGCGCGCGCGCTTAAATCTAATCCCAACACGTTCCCGATGTGTTCACTTGTTAAACTTATAACGTTGCTATTCAACGACTCGACAATACTCGAATCTTGATGCTGCAACTGCTGATGACTGTTGTGCAAACCCGATCCGATGACGCCAACATTCCGATTAGTTGAAATTTTAGTGTTACTATTACTAGGGTTGTTGATGTCTGCATTAACATTACTGCTGCTCATGTGCACACTAACAGTAATGTTATCAGTATTTTGTTCCATATTGTCCTTGTTATGATCATTCTTTTGAGTTTGTGAATGAATTTGCTGTTGATGAGTGTTTGGGTGGTAGCCATTAGAATTCAGTGTTAAGACCAAACCATGTTTCTGATTATTGCGACTGCGTTTCTTCTTCTTTTTGTTGCTAGTTTCGGCATCATCCCCAGAACCGCCATTAGAATTCGATTTCTGACCACTAGCGCCATTGATATAGTTACCGACACTGCTATTCTTGATCTGAGGTGTGGAAGCTTGAGCCGACCACTCGAGATCTTTACGTATCTGGCCTCGTCCACATTTACAGCCGCAGGCCTTATATACCAAATCAAACCCCTTCTTTGTCCACAAGTTTTGGGACCGTTGACGGTCAGACCATGCACGCGCCCGTCCAATAGACTTGAGAGTTACCAACACAGTTTGTTCCCATGAGTCAAAGCACTCGCGATGCATATACTGACCGGCGTTGCAGTTTTCGTTATTACAGAGTACGCGTACGCAGTCAGATACGTCATCAATGGCGATCAAGGTGTTGTGCTTTAAACAATCTCCATTCGGCAAGCAGCAACGAGTAAATTTATGGTCTTGCAGTGAATAATTGTTCTTGCTATTCTGGTTATTGGTGACACTACTAGTTTGCATGGGAGGCATAGTGTTGCTGGTGTTACTACGGTTGGCTTTAATATTTATGGCAGATGTTTCTACTAACGGGCAGTAAGTTTCGTTATGAAAACCAGTTGCAAGTAGCAGTGGTTGCTGATGCACAATGCTGTTGCTACTGTTGCGACGTGGCGCCATAGGAAGCATTTAAAATGGAGGATTCTCTTATTTTATGTCCAATATACATTAGTTCCAAAAACTTTATAGTTTTCAATCATTTAAAATTATCGGAAAATTAAATCTAATATATGTACCCGTTATTTAATTGTTTGTTATTTTCATTATTTTAAAATTATCCACAACTTTCGTATGTTGAAATTTAAAATTTCATTCATATTTTTTAATGTTATTTTTGCAGGTTGGTTAATTGTCACACATTTAACAAACTTTAAAGAAACTCAGAAATGCGTTGCGTTTTTTCTTTGTTAAAAAATAGTTGAATTAAAAATTTCCTGAGTTTTATAAGCGTTGGTGCACTAAATGTGCACGTTTTTATTAGAGTATATAATATATATAGATATATTTATATATTATATAAATGTTATATAAATCCACATATAAATACATGCATTCTTTGGTTTCACATTTTAATTCAAAAGCTTTTGGAAACTTTAAATATTATAAATATGTGTATATATTTTGTTAAGCATTTTGTTTATTTTACGAGGAAAATCATGGAGGAGGGCGGAAACGCAAAAACATTTACGTCTCTGAATATTGAAGTTTAAGCGTCTATTTGCACATATTCGTTAGGGTTTTTTCTGTTTTGTGTATTCATAATTTTTCTCCATTCTAACTTCATTCGTATTTTGCGATATTTGCACTACACAAACAACACTTTTTATAAATGTTAAGAATCGTCACCCGAAACGAATCAAATTTATTTTCCAATCTTTAATCCGCAGTTTCTTGCTGTAGCTGCTGCTATTAATGCTTTGCCAGTTTGATTTGCAAGAGCATATCTACATGGTTGTGCTATATTTATACTTGGCACTTGTTTTATAAAACACACCTCTGGTACAGACAACATATTCAGCGGAAAGCGAAAATGAAACTGGAATTTCACTTGAAAAGTAATCAATGGCGGTATACTTTTGCTGTCGACGAGTTTTGCCAATAAAATGAAATAATAAATAAAAACATCAAAAGTGTTGGAAGGAGCGATAAATTGTTGTCCAACATGTTCGTAGGCCTTGCCATTCGTTCGATGCGTCTTCCAATATTAAATTCTCCTCGCACACATACTCGCTTACAATTTAAGTCTGTTGATGATATCCCAGCACAAGCTTGCCTTAGTTTCACTCTCGATTCCATAAAGCATTACCATAAAGCTAAAGTAGAATCTTCACATTCTACGAATTCCACAGTATACACAGAGAAGCTCTAACAAGCTCTCTCTTTCTTGCTGCTTATGCCGTGTTTACACTGGGATATGTGTCGCACGTTTGAAACTATACATCCAGTTGTCTCCGTCAGCGTTTACACGGGGCCGTAGTGACATGGATGATTTTTTATAACTTTTTGCTACTATTTGCATACTTTTAACTACTATTTACAAATTTACTACTTTTTGTAATACTTTAATACTTTTTGACTATAAGTTTTGCTGTCAATATGGTTTTCGTTGGACTTTTTGGAATGAAAAATATTTTTATGTTCAAACGTAGACGAAACTTTTCAGGAGAAATTTTTGGAGCCATGCGAAAGTCTATTTCGACGCCGTCTCAAGCCTTTTCATTGTTCCCATAATGTTTTTCTCGAGTTCGTTTTTGTTGCTGAAGCTGCGTTGTGTTTTGTACATAATTGTTACAAAATAAAGTTTCATTTAAGCTTACCCACTCCTATTTATGTATTTTAAGCAATAATAATTTAAAATTAACTTCATAACAAATATTACTTGTTTCGCTGAAACGATTTAATGTGTTTAATGCCCAAATGTTTACAGACCGTTATAGATGCCCCTAGTGGGCCAACCAAATATTAAATTTAAGTTTTACATTAATTTTTAGTGCCTAAATGAGGTTTCTTTTGTTAGATTAAAAGTCGCACGTCAAGGTACATTTTATGATATAATGTTAAAAGAAAAAGATTTTTAAAAAACTGCATCATTACTTTTCTACATTATGTTTTTGAACTCGTCAGTTAGCAGAAATTAGAAGTCGTATATATACTTTTGTCGGTCACTGTAAATACAATATGTAGCTTCACAACAGAAATGCGTGAAGTGATGTATTCAGGAAATTGGTTGAAAATGTTATTTACGCAAATATATATATGTATGTATATGTTTGTAGATCTGCTTGAGTTCTTACTTTTAGTTCTTATTTTTAATTTTGTTCTTATTTATAGTTTATAATAATTATAATATTTCATATATGTATATTTGTTATAAGAGTAAAATATTTCTCAAAGCGTGGTGAAAAATATAAAAGACTTTCCAGGTAATTTTTCAAATAATAAAAAACCTGATGGAAATAAAATTAAACAGGGGTATCTGTTCCGGGTTCACTTTCGTTTGCTTAATTTTAGTATATACTCCACATGGTGTGTACACCACAAACATAGGAGCAACCTGTTCCCCTTCAATGCATGTTTGATTGCAAACCGGTTTCACTAGTATGCGTGAGTTGAACCGGCATGAGTTGAAAGCGAGAACGAAATTACGAGAAAAAGTGAAGCTAAGAAAGCCGGTAGAAATCAAACCCTGCAAGACTGGAAACTCCTTTTTCGCTATCAATGTGTTGGTGAAATCAGGGTGTAGTAGATTACAAAAACAAAACGCATGCACTTTTGACAACTCGGGAGTTTGTTTATGGGGATATTGCCCACATTACATTGCAATCAGTTGTTTGATCAAACAGTCACATTGTCTTTGTTTCCTGTACTAAGTTGTCAACTCTCAGTTCATCCGTGACAGAATGAAAACGGATGAAATGTGGGCATAACAAATACTCTGTTTGCTGAAGATGAGTGCAAACTACAAACAGAACAGAGTTGTGTGGTGTAATAAAAAAGTATGCAGTTTATTCTCTCAGGGATAAACTGAGAGTTGTCAACTTTGTAGAGGAAGAAAAACAATGTGACTGTTTGATCAAACAACTGTTTGTAATGTAATATAGGCATTATACTACGAACATTTTTTTGCTCGATTACACATAGAAGAACCAAATAGCATTCTTTACAAATACAACCAGTTGACGTTTGATTCTGTTCAGAGAAGTTTGTCCTCGTCGACAATAATACATAATTTTGTTTTGCTTCGCAGAAGTTCATCCTCTCTGGATGAACTCAGCTCTGAAAGCCGAGAGCGTAAAGTTAACAACTTTGTACAGAAAGCAATAACAATTTTACAGTTTAACCGAACAATGTTCGTAGTTTAATATCCGCATTACAAAACTCAGAAAAATTTTTTGAGAGAGGAATGCAACTCTTGTTCTCATCATAGCAATAAGCCAGAAATCTGTTTTTTAATACTTAAAAAAGACCAAGGGGAAAGTATCAAAACCAACGCAAACTTCTAGCAATATGCGTGAAATGTTTTTTTAAGTCTTATAGTTGCACAATATTGTATATTTTCCAAGTAAAACGAATTAAATTTTCATGCAAATTGCTCATTTCACAAATATAGTCAGCTGTTTTGCCAAGCTGATATGTCAAGCTATTTCACATGTTTTGTTGAATATCAATCAATGATTTAGTACATAATTGTAATTTTAGTTCTTTTGGTATTTATTTGAAATGAATTTTAATTTAAACGCATGAATTATGACTTTATCTGTGTACATAATTTTAGTTTAAAAAATTACAAAAACAAATAAGTTTACATTACTTTTTAATATTTCCAAACCGCTGAGAGATCGTCAAAACCGCGACAACTCTTAAATGCAAAGTAGTTTTTCTATTAATGCTTACTTAAAAGCAAACAAATAATAAATAATAAACCTGTGTCCTTGGTATCCCTGCCACTAACTCACCCCATTATTTTGTAACGGCGTGGTAATAAACCAAAACGGTTTACCTTTCAGTTAAGCATTAAACACAACCAAGGCTACAGGCTACAAGATACAAGCGGCATTTGTCAAAATTACATTGGCTCTTATGGGGAACAAGAAAAAAAACATTGATTTCCAGTGCCGCTACGTATCTGTGGTTAGCCGCTACGCATCTTGCAGTTAGCCGTTAGGCTTCACGCCGCTTGCAGTCGATCGAAATGTATTTTGGTATGGTGACGAAATTCGCAAGTTTACAGAATTTGGAAAGCGAAAAATCGTACATCATAAATAACAAATTCCTCTCAGTATGTCGACTTTTTTTGACATTTGTCAGAATAGTTTGGTGACATAAATTATCTCTTTCTAACTTATTGGCACTAGAAAAGGAGAAAGATAATGTGTCTGCAATTCCGAACTTCGAAACAGACTTGCAAACTAAAAACTGAGGCTAAAAACCAAACGCATTTTGGTTTAGCGCTGGAATAGCAACAACAATTTCACGGGAGTTAAAACAGTTTACGCCACTTCTCAAAAATTTGTTACTGTTCTTCAGAGTTTCTAATATTCTGCAGCCGATACTGTGAACAAGCTTGCCATAAAGAGTCATCAGCAGATAGATTGTCGAACTTTAGACTATTGGGTCTCAGCATCTACGAGGGCGGATTGATATTGAAGCTACCTAGCGCTAGATGGCAGCACAAACACAAATTTAGAAACTTTTTTTTTAGAAATTACGATCTGTCAAACGTCAGCTGTTAAAATTTCAGCCAAATTCATCGATTAGTTTATTTGTTGTAGTCGTTTGAAGTAAGCAACTTTTGTTGCTCTCACCATTTGCTATGGGTGAGAGCTCAGTAAAAGCTGTTCGAGAGTTTGTCTGCCTCCTCTACTTCAATCTGGGGAGGATGTCGTTCAACTTTAAAAAGAGGTCCCCGGATACCCGTAGCCGGAAAGTGGGGGGGGGGGGGGGAGTTTAAAGAAAGTCAGCCCTTCCTCAAATCCCTTCCTGGGGACCGCCGGAACCGAAAAGGGCAGCGAACCAAGAACCTGCATTATTTTCAACAATAACTTCTTTCCTTTGATAGAGGATCTCCGAAAAGGTTTCCTCTAACCTCCCTCCGCCGATGACTGCTATTTCGTCTGCATACTCTATGGAGGGATTCCCAACGACTTTAGCGTGTTGAGAAGATCATCCACTACCATTGACCATAGGAGGGGGAGAGCAATCCACCTTGTGGGCAACCCAACGTAGTTGTCGCTGATAGGGTCACCTCGTCGATGTCCGACTTTATGATTCTGCCGCGTAGCATGTTCTTTATCCATCTCACTACAGTGGGTGGTACACCAAAGTTCTGACACTAATTGAGGTACAGAGATGCTGTAACAAATTTCAACTCTCTGTAAACCCGAAAAAGACAGTTATTGTCCCTTTTACCAATAGACGGAAATTAGCCGGTCTAAAAGAACCTCATTTATACGGAGAAATCATACCATTCTCCAAGAGTGCGAAATACCTGGATGTGATCCTTGACAGTAAACTATCGCATAATACACAAGGCTACCCAGGCCTTGTGGATTTGTAGGAGGATATGTGGAACTGGGGGATCAAGCCCAAATCAATTATAACGCTTTACCACTTGATAGTGAGACCGGTGGTGACGTATGCGGCAATACGAAAACGAAAGAACTGAACCTGGTCGGTCGTCGGCACGGTACGGTTGACATCTTGACCCAACCCCTGGTTGAATTTTAGTTTTCGGCGTCTGACCAGGGAACTAATCAGTCCCGTGGGTCTTTGATCCTACTTAAGCCCTCCCACCACGACAAGGTAAACAATCGAGAGAGGGATACCTATGTGTAATCCCAGAAAGTAAATTATCATGGAATCCCCATATGGATCGCATGATAAACAAGGCTAGCGAGGCCTTTTGGATTTGTAGGAAGATATGCGGAATGAATTAGGGGATTAAGTCTGTCAATATCACTACGGACTGTTAAACGGGCCTAGGTACCCTAATAGCCATTTATCAATCCTCAAAACTTTGAAACAGACTGGAGAATTTGGGATGCCCTTAGATGAAACCGGTATATCGCTTTCAGAAAAACATCACAGCTGCAATCCCAGCCAGATCAACCTGGGAAACAGAGAGTCATCACACAACATCGTACGACTGTGTGTGGTACACTGATGGTTCCAAGACAGACGAGGGCATAGGATCCGGTGTCTTTGACGCCTCTGGCAGGACGGGCTACACCGTGAGTCTGTCCAAGTCTGTCTTCCAAGCTGAAATCCTTGCTCTTAAATCCATGGTCACGAAAGAAAAACGTAGTAATTTACCCGGATAGCTGGCTGCACTTAAAGCTCTGGATTCCTATGTAATAACATCGAAGCCATTACTGGAAACGGCGATTATCCTTTCCAAACTAGCTAAGAGCAACCGGGTAATTTACAGAACAGAACGAGAAAGCGGACTCTCTTGCTAAGGAGGGGGCTGCTGACTGTTTTTGCGGGCCTGAGCCGAGAGTCGCTCTTAGCGACGGGAAAGTCAGGGCCTTAATGGACAAGTGGTTGTACTCTGAGCATGCACGAAGGTGGAGGGAGATCTCCACATGTCGTCAGGCGAGGATGGTTATTATTAAACCGCTTCGCAGGAAGGCCAGACAACTACTCGAATACAGAAGAGACAGTCTTAGCTGGCTAATCTCTTTGATCACGGGGCACGGGAATTGGGTCTTGCGGAGGATGGCGTCTGTAGGATGTGCCTAGAAGATGAGGAGTCGGCGGATCACATAGTGAACCATTGCCCGGCGCTGGCAGCCAGAAGGCTCAGCGTGAAAGGTCTTAACGACGACGTTCGACGCTGGGATTCATGGTTTAAGAACGCACTTGCGTTGACAAGGGACCTGGTCATAAAGCGGTAGCTCGACTCGTTCGGCCGCCTGCAGTGACCAAGGGACGTGGGGGCGAAAAGGGACCTACTCGTTCTGGTCTGCTTCGACTATTCCCCCAAGAAAGAGGACGATTTTGGTGGGTAGTCCGCATACAAGGCAGTCCCGCACTATCGGCGGACCTGGTTCAAGCAGGGACACTGATGTGCGTAAAAGCATTTCCTACCTCAATACAAAAAAACAGGGTAACTTTACATTGGATACCGGCGCACAGGTGTTTTGACGGCAATGAAGAGGTCGACGGACAAATCCATATTTAAACAATTAATGCAAAAATGGGTGCTAGAGGAGGCACCAAATATTGGGCCCAAACCATAGGACAGAAATGTACAAAACTGTTCCTACCACAATACTCTCTACCAAGCTCTAAATCCCTCTTTAATCTGGACAAAAGGTGTATAAAACCTTGGTGGGATTCATCCCGCGACACTGCAGCTTGAGTCACCATTTGAATAAAATGATGCTGTCTAGTGAGACCTAGTGCAGATTCTGCATGGAGTTATCGAGTCGTTCTTGAACTTAGTCTATGAGTGCCCGGCTTTAGTGACAGTACTAGAAGGTTAGTCTTCGGGAAAGAAATAGTGGAGCACTCAGAGCTAGCTAAGCTAAGTCATTTACAACTTATGACATTCATAAGAAAAACTGGAGTGGAACAACCACTCTAACAATGAGGCTAGAGCTAATGTTTGAGAGAGGATGGATGTTGTAGAGAGCCTAATGTTCGGGAGAGGCTGAAAAGAATGCTTGGTAGAACTTTCCGATATATTTCCTGTGATGTTCTAGAAACTGAATGAACGAAGTATACGCGAGCTTTTATACTCTTTTGCCCGAAATTTCGTTTGTCAACTGAATCGCTGCAACTACGTCTGACTTGCTCTAGTAACTGCTTAGCTATATGAATATACACGTGAATGGTTTACATAAGTTACCTTGTAGATCTGTTTTTCTTACATGTGATTGATTGTATCTTGTCTGATTTTGATAATTTTGTATTTTATATTTCCATAACTTTTATTCAAATTAAAATTCAAATACCTTAGTTTTGTATTTACATTTATTCAATGCCAATTTAGGACAGGAAGAAAATAGAATTATAAAATACCACACAAGAACAATTCAGTGTAATAAAAAAGTTAATATATTGTAACACATTGATTAAGGTACTTCGTTATCTCCCTTGGTTGTTGCTACTGCTGGGCGTTCCTCCTTTAGCTCTTTGATGTGTGCGTTTTTCGATAAAGTGGCGGAAGTCTTGATGGTGACGATCACTGGTGAAACAAAGTTTTTGACCTGGTAAGGTCCATTGAATTTGGGTGCGCAAATTGTAGTGGCGGACTTGCTCACTCGAAGTGAGCATTGTTGGGCGTGCTAACTGGAAAATGTCTTGAAGATCCTTAGCTTTGTCTGGCGGCATTAGTGATTTTGATCCAGTTTCCAGTATGACTTCGTCGTAGAGCGCTCCATGGACCATGGAAAACCAAAAATCTGTTACATGTAGGCTTTTAATTTATGGCTGACGAAGTGTGCGCCATTGTTAGTTATTAAAACATTTGGCTCACCAAACCTCGCGATTATCTTTTCCCTGTATGTGTGTTGAAGGGTTTTGGCGGGTTTGGCCTGATGAACGAGCTCAAGTGTGTCGAAATCTTCTACCTTTACCCACAACTGATATTCCCGGCGGCTGTTTCTGTATATGAGGTAAAGTTTCATTGTTTCGCTGTAATCTGTGTACCTCATTAAGGTCTGCATGGTGATGACATAATCCTTGAATATTTACGTATGGCCCTAGAAACGTTGTCGTACCTTGTCGAGTTGCTCGGGGTAAAGTGCGAAAATAAAATTTCAGGAAATCTCGCTTAAAAGCTTCCAGATACCATTGGTGTCCTTTTCCTAGTAGGAGTTTTGACATAATTCGAGGTGGCTATCTCTATCTAACAGGTCGGTTCGGTCGAAGATCACGCCCCATTTACGGACTTTGTTGATGTCATCTGTGTATAACACAGGAGAAAACTTTGAACGCATTGCTAGCATGGCCACGGTATATAACGGAGCGGGTGTCGTGCTACTAGACCCTTGATGCTTTGAACAGAACCACGGGCAATGTGGATACTTCTCAAAAAAGATCACGGACAATGGTGGGAGAAAAGAATTTTTGACGTTAAACCTTCGACATGAAGGAACACGGACAATGGTGCCCCAGACAATGAGGTGCCGAAATTGCTGGCTTTTATAGGGATCCTTCAGGTGTGCCGTTGAATCCATTTACGAAATTTTCACAGGCAATAAAGTGCCGAACTTCTAAACTTTTCCCGTGTCAGGTAGGAGTGCCAAATTAGACAGGGAGCTGAAATTAAATGCATGTTGTTGGTTAATGTTCTTACGTTTATGGTTTATTTCAATTCTCGGTGAAGTTGCGTTCACTGCATCTTAACTTATTGTTAATTAACTAACTGAATCCCAAAGATGGGTTTATATATATTTTGGATTCGTTTTTGGCCAGAATCATTTCCGCATCGATTTTTGCAACTACCTCAAGAATTATTTTTATTAATAAATCTTAACAAATGGCGAATTATTGCTCGTTTTAATTTAGGGCGATGTTCCTATTGCAATGCTGTCGCTTTTAGTTTTATCCGTAGCCGTAGACTGTGGTCAGACGTGTAGTTTAAATTTGCTACTTCCAATCTTCACTATTACAGTGCAGCCTAGAAGTATGAATCAGCGGACGTTGCTATTACCAGATCAATAATTCTTACCTAAAACATTAGTAATGATATATCCTATAATACAATATCTGCCAAAAATCTGCCGCAACTTTTCTTGCATAGGGCCATTCTTTTGGTGAAATTTTTCATCACATTTTCGCGTAATTCCGGGGTTATCTCTCGATTAACAGCTCTAATATTGCCTTTGAATGCTTCAACATGTGCTGGAGCATTGGCGTAGAATTTCTCTTTAAAGGTGCCGCAAAGAAAAGTCAGGAGCGCAAGCTGTGTCTATACTAAAGAACCATTTCGATCAGCTGTTTTACGAATATAACGAAGAGTAACGTTGAGAAGCGGTACCGTTCGCAGATCGAGCATAAGACCCTAATGGTGTTAAGTTACACGATCTCGGCGGCGATCAGTCTCCATTTCGAGAAATCACACGTCTAGTAAATTAGACGCAACTAAACTACAACTGTAAAAATTGCACTTATCTGAAATAAATTAGACTTCTATATAATAGATTTTTCAAAAGAAGTGTTGTTATCGAAATCGAAAATCCTCATGTTTTATAAACATTGCCTTGGGTCGCTGGTTTTTACGCATCTACTATAATACTTGAAGAAACATCGAATACTTTATATGGTTTTGTATTTATTTTAATGTTATGATTTAAAGTATATTAAACTCAAACGATTTGTGATAATTCATAATTGTTTGTTTGTTTGGATACTTTAATAATTGTTTGTTTATTTGGATAATTTTATAAATGTTTTATGTTCTCCAATTTTTTTTTCTCTTGCTATCGCTGCTGCAACATAACGAAATTTTATACTATAATATGGTTCCACAGGCTCTAAAGGCTTTTGTCGAACAAAAATTCTCCCAAAGCGCCATGGTTAGTCATCATCTTTTTTAAGGTGCTCAATTTACCGGCCAATTCGCGCTGTCCAGTTAGTTGTTCTTCGAGAAAGACGCCGGTCAAGTAGTCTACCAGCTACAATAAAATGTTGATAGTTAATAAGTAAAAACTATAATCACCAAAACGTTGAATAGTTACATGATAGTAATTAGGCTTTTTTTCACAAGTTTGGATAACATTTCGAATAGATTTGGTTACTTCGGTCTCTAGACGTAAAGCATCTTCAAGAGCAGTAGCACCATCGATCCACTCGTGTTGTTTAACAGTCTATATATGATTATTGTGAAATTTTGAAAGTGAATATTTAATATGAGGGGAAACTTACAGGAACAGTGACCAGTCCAGTGATATCCTTAGTTAGCTGACCGCGCATTGATAAGTATTCAATCAGCTTTTGTCCGTGTTCTCGTTCCTCCTTTGCAGATTTAAAAAAAAGTTCAGCGAAACCGGGACGATTAATGGTATCACGGGAGAAATGTGCGCCCATAGCCAGATATGTGTAGGAAGCGTCAATTTCCATTTGAATTTGCTTGCGCATTACTGCCAGACAGTCGCCTTTTAAATCGATCCATGCTTTGGGCAATTCGGGAACTCCTACCGAGCCTGCAGATATATGTATACGTAGTTGAAATTAACTTTAGATTTGATCTGAATGTTATGCAGTAAGAAACATAGTACAAACATGCGTTCGAATATAAGAAACGTTAATTATTATATACTCGAATAAGAGGGCTGACATACGGTTTGATAGATTATTATATATTAAGATCGTAAGACAGCAACTGCTAAAAAACCTTGTACATAAACATTTATACACGTATTTCCTTAAATGAAATGGGAGGTTTCTTCAATCAATTATTATCTACACTATTGTTATAAGGATTAAAAGTCAAAAGATCTACTAACATACACATTGATACAAATTCATACACACTGCCGTCCACAAGTCTCCGGGAAAACTTTTATTACATAACAAGTAATGGTATATCCCCTTTTTTTACCAATTTAAAAATAAACAAGTTATTTGTTTTGTTTTATCAATAATATATTTACTTAAATATATTAAAAAATTAGCTTTACAATACAATTTATTAATAGTACAATTACTTAGTTAATAAATGTAAATGGGAAATGGGAGTGATTTTCGTTAAAAAATTCACTTGCACCTCTTTTGATGACAATCTGGGCATTGTTTCCATTAGATTTTGAATATTTTGCGATCATATGGATCCCCAGCCCTTTTGGAGAATGCCGAAAGTTTTCTTATGCTGTGGGACAATGTTTTCGAACCTCTTTGTCCAGTTGGTCGCAAAGCAGCTCTATGGATTAAGGTCAGTTGATTGGGCAGAACATTTCATATTTCTTAAAGTTATATTTTGTTCTTTTTCGTCTAAGTAGATATCCTCGGCAGAGCTGGGACATCTTATCATCATCAATATAAATATCATCTTATTGAATGCAACCCCGATAGTGGTGTTCTTCTAAAATTTGTCTGTACTTCTCCTTATTCATAATTCCATCGATACGGATGGTCTCCAAAGCCAGCAGAAGAGAAACATCCACAGATCATCACACAGAACCACACAGCTACACAGCATCTTTTCAGCGAAGAAAAGATGACCACAGAATGTAAGCTCTCCTCTTTTGTCTAAAAATTTGAAATTTGGATTCTTACTGTCCATAAGACTTTCGACCTCTCAATTTGTGTCAGTTCTTGGTAACCCTTTCCCAATCTAGCAACTATTTTTTAACAACATTTTTCCCGATTGAAACCAAAGAATATACAATATACAGAATGCGAATATAAGCAAAAATTTTTGCTTGTATCTTTTGCCCATTTCCAATACCAATGAGTTTCTAATTATAGAGAATATTCGTGACAAATAAAGATCCTGTAATCGTGTTTTATTTCACTAATGGGCGGATAATGCCCATTTTTGGTAGTATATTTTGAACCGAGACAGTGAATAAGTGAAGTTCGTGAATAAAATTTCAACTTCAAATTCGCTCTACAAGCTGAAGAACTGAGCTATAAGCACGGATGTGTTTATATTCGTTATAAAAAGTAGGCGTGGAATGGTTTCATTTTTTCCCATTCTCAAGGTATTTCATTCATGTAAAACAACATTTTATCGGAAATGTTTACTTTTTGATACAAATTTATTTTAGATTCTAATAAAATTGTTTTCAATAATTTGTTGCAGAGGAGAAACTGTTTCAAAAGAAATACGTCTAGCCAAGTCCTATAAGAAACTGGAAAGAATCGCTTCAAAGGAATCTGCGTCTTACATGGGCCGATATGCGTAATCTTGTTTTCTATGACTCTACACAATAGCCAAAGCCAGTGAATGACTTGTGTCAGTACTTTGCGATGTGCACTTCGAATGCAAATTATATTTCGTGCACAATTTTTTGGGGCATTTTATTAAAAATAAAAATATTTCATCCAATTCTTTGATTGTGAGCATTATGTTTACAACAAACTGGCATAAAAAAAACGCAAAACGAAAGGCATTCAGAGATTGCTTTTTGATTGATTGTAATAGCATAGTTGCTATTGCGTTATACACTGCAGATTAACTGTGTAACCACAACGCAACGATGCGACGTCGCACACAATAACGATTTCTCTCTCTCTCTCTCGGAATCTTCGATGAGTGACATCTGTCATCATAAATTATTTACATTTTGTTTTAAATAAAAATAATTGAATAATTTCCTTCGGCTAAAAAATAAAAAGATAAGACTTCAATGGGATCTAACCTATAAGGAATGGACCGAAGGAGACTTCAAAAATGTTCTTTGGACCGATGAGTCAAAGTTCAAGCTGTTTGGGTCAAATCGAATTTTTGTCAAAAGTATTGGCCAAGAGAAGATGCTGCCCGAGTGTGTAAAACAGCACGGCGGGGGTTCTACCGACGAGATTTCGTCTAACATAATCACTGTATACATATTATGCCACTCAAAGATTGCGTGCCCAAATGGATGCTTATCAAATGCTACAAGACTGAAAACTCTTTTTACGCTTTGAATGTGTTGATGAAATCAGGCTTGGTTGTGTGTAATATATTACAAAAACAAAACGCATGCAATTTTGACAACTTGGGAGTTTGTTTACAAAATTCAGACAAATATTTTGAGATCGGAATGCAACTCTTGTTCTTCTTAATAGCAATAAACCAGAATTGCTTTTGCTATTTTAAATACGTAAAAAAATCAAGGAGTCACTGAATTTCTCCGCGTGGAATTGAAACTGTCTTTGTTTACAATTTGCTTCAGTGTTGGAAACTTTCAAAAAGAGAAAAACTATGGTACATTTTTGTCGCCATTTAAGCGGAATAATATACAATAACACAAATATTAATCTAAATACAATTTGCCGAGTTTATTGTATATTTGGAACAAATGCAGTTTACGGGTCTTTCTCCGATTTTTTTTTTCATTTTTTTTTTACCGTTAGAGTTTACCGTTAGGACCGGACGTGTGTGTTTTATTTCCGAGTCTAGGCTTATTTTGGATTTCTGAGCATTTGAAGGTTACGAAAGGTGTCCTAATAAAAGGTCAATAACTCCTGAAGTAGATAACCTTTAATACCACCATTGGAAAGGTATTGTTATTGTCTTGATTTGTGCCATACATTGTTTTCACCACACCCCAACAGTTTAGAAGTTATACGTATTTTTATGTTAACATGAACTTGTGCTCGTGAAACAGAAATATTTTTCTCGGAAATGGACACATTAACGTACCCCATTAAAGTTTTACCTTTAAAATAGTATATAAAATGGTGAAACCGATATAAAGTAAAAATCGTCAGTGGTCAGATTTCACTAAAATTGTATTTACATACACTAAGGCTTAATCCTCTAAATCCTCGATATAAATTTCGTAGTCTTGTTCTTCTGGATCATCTTCTAGGTGCAATTTTGGCATAATAGGGATATATATCTGCCCAGCTGCCCGCAAGAACACTGACGGAACGTCTGAACTTCTCTTCTTAAATTTTCTCAACATCACTTATTTCGCAAGGTATATAATAAAAGTTTTTATGAAAACTCGCCTGATTTTGCACTGGACTGCGCCAGTCCCATATACTAACTTATATATTATACACCGCATATTTTAGAAACGTTTGTAAACCTGTTCTCGCGACAAAAAACAATTGTGTACGGTTTTTATTGATTGAAATTAACCACAATTAAAACATTTCCGTTTACCTACACTAAAATTTGTATTTTCTACGCAAACCTTTTTCACAAATAAAAATGTTGGTGGCCGCGACGTAATAGCAAGACGAGACGATTTCCGTGACTCTTGAAATAGCCTCGTTACGTCATCGTGACTCGTCAGAGACGATTGTCGTCTTAGTCACCATGACTCTTGGAATAAGGCTGTAAAATCGGCCTGTGTGGAAGACTGGTTATGTTTCGACGGGATGGAAGACAAATGTTTATATTAATTGAAATGTGTTTACCATATACAGTACAATACGCATATAAGAAACTCGCTTATAAGAAAAACTCTACTATAAGAAACAAATTTTTATGAAAAATTATATTCCTTCCATAGAAAATTGTACGTGTATAAGAAAGTATTCTCACAATGAAATTTTTTTCAATTTGGGGATTTTACAATTTACATCTGTGTCTTTACACTGGTTTACTGGTTTACACTGGTCCAAATGTCAAATGAAGTCGTTGATTTTTGTGAAATCAGCCGGCTTCGTTGTTTTTATTTATATTGTGTAAAATGTCGTCGAACAAAAGAAATGTTTTGTCAATTAAAAGTGTATTAATTTTATTTCAAATATACATACTCCATAGGAAATTTTTTAAATTTTGTTTCTGACGCATATAAGAAAATATCCTTCCTATATGCGTGTTACATATGTAAGAAAATATCTTTCTTATATGCGTGTTCTCTTTATAAGAAAGCTTGCATATAAGAAACAAAATCTGTCCATTTTCAGACTTTCTTATATGCGTATTGTACTGTATGTATAAAGCCGTAATATTTTGCAACGATAATCAGAAGAATATAATTGATTAATTTATCAGTTCATTTCATTTTTTCACTCTACTCCATTTTTCAATACCTTTGTGGATATTGAGACTAAGCAACACCGCCGTGCTCGGTGTACGGTAGACGGTAGAGTTTTCGTGGACGGTGTGGTGTTAAGAACGGAATCCCATGTGTATCCCATTCTCTCTTTTACACACAAAAAAACAAGAAGGTTCTACATGCCGAGTATGCTCGGTAGAGTAACCACGGCATTGCAGATGAGACATTTATGCGTAGAACAAAACCCATTTTTAACCTCGATGCAATTGTCGCTTTTGAAGAGATTCTTTCAAGTTTGCAAGAGAGAAATATATAGTCTACATATGTAGATATAAAAACTCCCTTTCTTCATCTCCTCTTTCTAAGAACTAGGAAAGAATCTATTTAAAAGCAAGTACGTGACCCAAGGTCGTCCCAACTCGACTTAGGCGGTTGTGACTTGTGGCCACAGTTTTACATTTACAATTTTCTACTTACATTTCATTTCACCAAAGGCAGATTCAACAGCAATCGATAATACGACGAGGAAACATAATACTTTCTTCATTTTGTTACTTTTAATTTTAAGTGACAATATATTTCACGATATAATAGTGTTCCTTTGGAAGTTGTTACTTTGTTTGCAAGTACCGGAAAAAATTAATTTTGTTGGCTTACGTTCAACCACTCAATAAAACGGATTTCCTTATTAATAATTGTATGTCAAAAACCTTTATACGCACTGGTATAGAAGGAAATCCCTAAGTGTTTGCAAGAGAGTTTAATAACTAAAAATTATTTTATACCGACTTGTATTACTACTAATTTCTTAATATTAATTTCCTCGAGCACTTCCTCGTTACCTTGTGGAAGATTTCAGATTGAACTGTCGTTCAGAAAACAATGTTAAACAAATTTAAACGTTCGTCTCCCGTTAAACTGTGTAGTTAAATGATTTGTTTTATCACTGCACTCATTCTCTTTTTTAATTGTATAGTTTTGTTATTGCAATTTATGGACAGGCACCACCCTTGATAAGAGTATATTATTAATTCACACGACTCCAAATTATGTTCAGACTAAAATTTGATTTTAATATAAAATATGTGTGTATACCAGAAGAGTGGAGTGAAATCTACAATTATTCAATATGGCCGCAATGGCTGTTGACTGAGAAGTCAGCTGACCGCCTTGATATGTTAAAATACTTAATATTTTCTAGAGTTGCCATATAGTATATTATAAAAGGCGTCCATCACATTATAAACATTGCAAATACAATGATATGCACGATTTTACTTAAGAAAAAAGAAAGAATTGCCGTTTCGCAAGTGGCTACTTTGTCAATCAGTCATTTTTTGTTCTTTAGAGACAAAGCTATTATATGACAACACTGTTCGCGGCCAACAGAATTCAATTTTATATAACAAATTTCAGGCTTGTTATAGAATTCCGGTGCCCAAGAGTAGAGCTTGGAATGTTATAGGGGAAGGGATGGAGTACCACATTTTACTCAACATTATATGAGATTATATATATTTGAATATTTTTCTTTACACAAATGCAAAAAGTACAACAATAGGTGAACGGAGCTGAGACGCCGTTTCAACAGAGAATTTTTGTATTGTACACTCAAGAAGGCAATTGCAATGAGTAGTTGTTGTGAAGCATTTGTGGACAAATAAAATCAAAAAAAACCCACTTTCGAACATGGTCAAAATAAAGGCAAATTAATGTCAACGTTGTGTTGATTGCTGCAACCCAAGATTTAAAAAGTTCTTCGAATTAAGTAAGAAGTACGACGAATTAGGCCTTAACAGCGTATATATGGGTATATATGGGTATATATGCAATCATACGCTTAAGGGTGGGAAGAACATAGGAAACTCTTGTCAACAATAGGTATGTATTTCGAATAACTTACCATTCTCGAATTATATATGTACATACAAATGTATGTATGTACATCCGTATATTCGTATTTATGGTATATACATTTGCAAAATATAAATTCAACTAAAACTTATTTTATTACTCGTGAATAGTAAAAAAAATTATTTTAGAAAACAATGAATCTTTATGCATATTCTCACTCTATTCTGAAACTACGGCAACCCTATCTAGAAACATCTACCATTAACTCGCATCAAAACAAAACGTTTAACCCTTATATGCACAAATGTTATTATACATCTTTATATAATATTGGATGAGATTTCTTAAAATATATTTCACAAAATGGTTTGAAATGAAACGGTTTCATTGTACCCTTTAATTGGTAAAATAATGATAAAAACTTATGATGTTGATGCAATTATTTGCGGTCGTGTCGGTTGGCAATTTCGGTTTTATTATATTTGTATATACTATGAACTAAGTGCATATCGTCATGCTGATTTGTTTTCAATTTAGATAACGCAAAATCGGGCAGTTACGGAGGAATAAATCTGCTTACGCCGTCGATACGCAATCAAGCATACTAGGCACGTAGGACTTTTTTGTTGTTGTTTTGTGTGTATCCTTCTTTTACACACGAAAAACAACAAAGAGCATAACCGTCTTTAGTTTTAAAGACGAAGAAAACACATGTGTAGACATAAGGGTTAAGTAAGTATTAAAAGATCATACATAAGATGACAGGTTGTTTTGTAGGCAGCCATATTTGACGAGCCATATTGATTTTTTTAATAGTATTTCACGTAGAAAGAGCGTAGTTTAACAATTGACGAGTGCAAAAACAGAGCACACACGCATTGTTTGATTGAGCACAATAATTGAATTTTCAATGACTACAAGTGTGCGAATAAGCATATAATCTTCAGTTGACCTTTTGTTTTAGAAGTGGTTGGTTGTATTTGGGTTTGTCAGACAAAATTTAAAGTAAAATACGTAAGTAACAACTATGAAAAATTTGTGAGCATTGGTTTAATAATGAAAATAAGAAGAGTTGGAACTGAAAAATGAATTTTATCAGCTAATAGAGGTCGATCTACATCATTTTGCTTTTCTTATAAAATGACATTTTTATTCCTGCAGTGAAAGAAAACTTTAGAAAATTTTAAATGTTTTATAGGTTTTGTGAATAAAATATGATGAAATACTTGGTTGCAGTTGTTGTCTTTGGTGCCATTTGCGCTGTGAAATCCCAGGATGTCTGCCACAACAACGTAGAAACTGCATGCTCCCTTTCAACGCTCTCTGGTGAGTAATAATATTTAATTCATATTTTCTTAAAACGACATGCTTTTCAAGATATTAAAGCAATCTTTTATTACTTTTTCTTAGATCTCGATGGTATATTTACTAAAGAAAGTAAGATAGAGGGATTTAATTTCATAAAAAATTACAGACCTCTAAGCTTATTTTCTTTATTTGATTATTACGAGAGTTTCATTAGAATGTAAGGTTATCTCTACTGTTTTCCCTTTTTGCATTTTCCCGAAATTTAGGTAGTGGTATTTGCGACGCACGATATGGTGGGATTAATAGCATTGAACCCGAGATTCAAGCCTATATTAATTCTCAACTGACCAAATCCTACGAATATCTTCTAATGGCAACAAATTTTAATTCATACCAGAAAAATCGTCCAGGCTTCGAGAAGCTCTACCGGGGTCTGTCAGATCGTTCCTTCGATAATACCATCGTACTAATCAAGCAGTTGACCCGACGAGGTGGTAAAGTCGACTTCAACACTCGTCATGAGAGTCCCGCTGCCGTGTCCAAACAGCAACTGAAAATGGAGCTCGACGAATTACATTCGCTGGCTTTGGCTTTGGATAACGAGAAGCAATTGTCAACCGGGGCAATTCATGTACACACCCGTGCCTCCCACACCAGTGAACGCGATCCCGAGATGGCTCATTTCTTAGAGGAAAACTTTTTGGGTGCACAGGCTAAAACCGTGCGTAAAATATCTGGATATGCTAGCGATTTGTCCAAGTTGATGAACCAAGGCGATCCCTCACTAGCCGTCTATCTCTTTGATGAATATTTGTACAAACAATAAGTACATACCATAACAAAAGGTGTGTGGCAGAAGGCATTGAAACTTCTATTAAAATTTATGGCATTTAAATACAAATTTACTCAGAAATGCCTGTTAGTATTATCTTAATTTTGAAACAATAAAAATATTTCCTTTAGTACACGCATTACATTTTTGTTGGTAAATTGGAATTGGAATTGAATTACATGGATTCTAAGTTAAAACTATTAGAAATATTCTATAGCATAATCTCGAGTATTCAGCTTTGCTTTACTCACAAGAATGTAGAATTTTCCGCTACAAGTCTCCGTTATGTATCTAACTGGCAATTGTCGATTTTCTATAATCTACATATGTGAAAAAAATATGGAGAAATACTTGATTACAATTGCTTTTTTTGCTACCATTTATGCTGTGAAATCCAAGGATGTCTCCCACAAAGATGCATGAGCAAGCTCAAAAAAATGTTCGTCCGCTTGTTCACATACAGTGCATGTTATTTTATGGTAAAATTGTTTCCTTGTTATAAGCTAAAACCGGCTATTACAAGGCAAGATAACTGAAAAGGTAAACCGTTTTGGTTTATTACCACGCCGTCACAAAATGATGGGGTGAGTTAGTGGCAGGGAACCAACGACACAATATTACTATTTATTATTTGTTAGGTTTTTAAGTAAACATTACTAGAAAAACTACTTTGCATTTATTAGTTGTCGCGGTTCTGACGATTTCTTAGCGGTTTGGAAATATTAAAAAGTAATGTAAATTTATTTGTTTTTGTAATTTTTCATTTCTCGTTTATTTAAATTAATATGTGTTAACACAAATAAATTTTGAATTTATTTATTTAAATTAAAATTAGATTAATTTTAATTTAAATTAAAATCACAAAAAAAAAGAACTAAAATCACAATTAAGTAAATATTAATCTAAATCACAGATTAATATTAAAAAAAAACATGTTGGCATCTCCTTCGACTAAAAATACGTGTGGTAGGGTAAAAGCAGCTGAAATTGTGAAATGAGCAATTTTTATGAAATTTAACTTCGTTTCACGTTGTTGTTTTTGGTGCTGACCCCAAAAATAAATTCAAAAAGGGGTGGCTACTTCCGGTTCCGGTTTTATAGCCGTTTGAAATTTGAAATTTAACTTCCCATATCTTTTAAACTATAGCAGACATCCGGTTGGTATGGATGCCGTTCTAAAGGTACTTAGAGTGTCTTCAATTTATGTAATATGATATTTTACAGAAAAGCTTGTAGTTCTCGAAAAAAGCGCAATTTAAAATTTTTATACCAAATTGGTATCTCAAAACAAAAGGTTCTGACATTTGTTAAACGTGATGTATAAATTAAAAAACTGAACATTTTCTTTGGGTCTGTAAAAATTTATTTATTTATGAGTCTCTGAGCTAAAATGTCATCAATTATCGAATTTTCGCAAATTCTACCATAAAATTACACAACCCGATTAACTTTCCAAAAACACCAATGAAATAGCGGTATACTGTATAGTTTAGGAGTAGACATGACATTTTTAAATTTTAAGGATAAAAAAAAGTCCAAAGTCAGCACCAAAAACAACAACATTGGTTAGGTCGACAAGCGTTTTATTTACTGTGGTACCTAAAAAAATTCGTCGTGCGTTGCGTTTGTCAAAATGAAACTGGAGTTTTATGGAAGTGACTGAGATAAAAGACACACTGACGGAGAGCATTTCGAATTTCCAATTTTGGCATACGCTACGAAGTGAAGTTGGCGGCAGATGTCAAAAAATTGTCAAAACATATGTTGACGCAACGCTGTTATTTTGGTATAGTCAGCAGCATTTATAAGGCACAGCGATAAACGCAACGCAAGACGCAATTATTTTAGCTACCACAGTTAGGTCAACATTTTGAGTACTTTTTTCAATTCTTTAATTTTTTTCTAAGAAACATATATAATCAATAATATTCAATCAATCAACCTTGATACGAGACCCAACACCATTTTGTTTTACCAAGCCAGATGTAAGAAATACATTTTGCGTATTTGCAAATACAAATATAATACAATGAGCCTCATAAACTTTCTGAATTATAAGCTCAAGCCTTCTGTGGAATCTGATACTATTTGTGAGGATGGATATTCTGCGAACAATCTCATTGCAGATGATAAACAACAACTATCGCGTGGCTTCATGGCCTTCTCTGTGACGAAACCACCGGTGGATATTGTCTTCGAGTTCCCCAAGGCTATCGACATAAAGATCATAAAGTTGTGGAATACGAACGGCGCCATACGTTCCACTGCATTTGAAATACACGGCAAATCGGAGGGTATTTGGGTACGTGTAGCTTACGTACGCGAGCTATCAAAGGCCAACTCTGTAGCGTTCTGCCATCAGAGTGAATATAATTCACGTAGTGACGTGAATACAGGTAATTTGCCGCCATGCGAGAAGGTATTTTTTTTCAGGACTGCTCAGAATGTTTTGACCAATACAAAGTGGCTTAAGATCACCATAAGAAGAACACAGAAGTGTCCGCCGGTGCTACGTAAAGTACAAGTCTGGGGTCTACCTGCGCGTTCGTTAGGTAAAGCTGATCGTGAACTTATAAAGACCATTTGGAACGAAATAAGGAATCCGTTGGATAATCAGAATCCCACAACACAAAGAAAACAATGTTTGCCAACCCATAACGTGTCTGAACTTAACATGCCATCGATGTTGCAGATTCCAGAAGAGTTCTTAGATGCTATAACATGGGAGCTAATGGTAGTTCATACACTTATCCTTACTAATATAAAATTGAGTTGTTATTCTTTAATTTATAGATTTTTCCCACCGTGTTGCCTTCTGGAAAAGTTGTCGACCAATCAACTATTGAGAAATACTCTGAGGTAGAAGCGAAATGGGGAAGATTACCATCTGATCCCTTCACCGGTTTAGAGTTCACTTCGCAACGCAAACCAATTCTTGATTTGTCGATCAAAGCTCGAATGGAAAAATTTCTCATGGAGCATGCCGATAATTTTAAAACAGTGCCCCGTTCGTTGGGCAACGCTAGGATTCGTCGTAGCAAAACCCCTCATGTATCTCAATATGCTATCCATTCTTCAAGTTTTATTAGCGGCACCGTGTCCAAACTCACTGCAAGTACGACCTCAGCAGCATACACATCAAGTGCAGTTTCAATGCAGCAGTTGCCGCCGATTCTACCTATAGCCAAAAAGCCCAAACTTAGCAATGATTCAATAAAGTATTTGATTTCACAAGATATAAACTTCGATGAACCCACTACATATCCACATTCTGCTGTTACGCAGACAACGGCCTCTGTAACATCTATCATGGCTTCCTCCATTGATAGCGCCATAAAAAATGCTCTGCAAAGTGTAAGTTGTTTTACATCCCTGCCTAAAGAAACTAAGCCCGCCAGATGCATATGTTGCAATTCGCCAGAATTCGCCTATGAAATAAAAACATGTAAACATTTGTTATGTCGTGCCTGTTTGGTGCAGTTAACGAAGGAGCAGAAGTGTACATGTAAGACCAGTTTCCGCCGTGCAGATGTAGAGCGATATCATAAGTTTTAGCTAGTTCACTCTTTTTAACGAATTCTTATTGAAATCCTCGATAATAAGTTTTGACGTTATAATTATAAAACTTAAATTAAATATAAAAAAACATCTCCTCAATTATTTTGCAAAATGGAAACTTAGTTTTTTTGGTTTAGTAAATTAGTTTGATAGTAGTTATAACCTCTATCAATTTGGCGATATAATTTTTATCCGTCTGACTTGGAAAATTGTAAAAGAAACTCTATAAATTTTTTATTAATAATCTTTTATAGGACATTTACATTACATTATTAAGAAATTAAACAAATAACCAGAAACTGTGTTAACTTCGGCCTGACCGAATACACCTCAGATTCCATATACCCGAGAATAAATGCAAAGCTGAATGCTAATAATTATAATATATAATAACAATAATAATAACAAACTGTTTCGTACTTACTTATGTGAGCCTTAAAATACATTTCCTTCTAAACTCCTGCACCCACTCCGATATATATGTCCATAAGGAAAAAGGCACTTTCCACTCCACTTTCTTAATATTGTTATAAATATATGTATATGTATTATGTGTGTAGGTCAATCGTACATTTTATTTAAAGAAAAATCAATGAATGCAAAAAAATATGATTTAAAATATCATTTGTCTCCAAACGTAAACGGTTTTCATTAAAATTGTATTTTACATAAATTAAATATAGTGTGAATACCTTTCCAAAGACAAAAATGACGTGTAGCTATTTTCTACAGTTTAGGATATATAGGTCTGAAATTTAAAACTTTCAAGAGCCATAACTAAGAAACCAGAAGATATCTCCACCAACTGATGTTGCTGTTTGGGTTCGACCAACAAGCAACAAAAAAATCGGAGTTATGCCACTGTGCCAAATTTTTAAAGGTCTAGCTATAATTAATATTTGTGTGGACGTATTGGTTTTTCAGGATTAAACAAATTCGGATCTTGTAAAAAGTCTGTATCCTTGTGATAAGTTGGCATTAATGCACAATTCTGCGCACGTACTATTGCTTTCTCTACCTCCTCCTGCTTCCGACTACATAAACCAGTAATATGGCGACCGTAAATACGACCAGTGTATGGGGATTGGAACTGTGAAAGGAGTTTAACATTTTTATAATTGGGTGAAATGTCGTTCTCACACAATATGCAGATATGCTTCTGCTCTTCGTAGGGATTTTCCATTTCGATAAGGTCATCGGGATCATTTGATTTAGGTGCAGCCATTGGAACTCTTGTAACCGAAAATAAGCGCAAGCAGATTATGTTGGCTACAGTTCCTGTAAAATGGCAAAAATCCATATATTAATATTAAAAGCTTTATAACGATTTTGTCTTACTTTGGGACTTTAACATCATCACAAATTTTTGCATTTTTTCGTGTTTAATAAAATGTTGATTTGTATTTCCTCGTTCATTAATTGTACGCAACACCAAGAAAGATGTAAAGATTATGCAGTGCACACTTATGTTTTGGTTGTGACACCTCCAAGGCCTGATTAGTCGTACTTAGCACATAGCACTTATAAGTTTCGAAGAACTTAGTTGTTTACGGGTTGCAGGGGGGCCCGGCACTTCTAGTGTTGCCACTAGTTGACCTAATGTTCGAAATTGGGTATGTTTTTTGGTTGTGTGGGATTTTACTTGATTAGATTACTTGGTGGAACTGTCACTCAACTGCAATTGCCTTGGATTCGCAATCAGCAGCAAATTTTTTAAAGTTAGTATAAGGTTTTTTAAAGTTAAATAAATAAAACAAATAGCAAATAACTTAGAAAGTGCGAAATGGAGCATGAATACGATTTGGAGATTTTAAGAATTCTACAACTTGCAATGGAATGGATGGCGACCAAGTCGGAAAGGCGCTGGCGAGTTCGTCCAATAAATAATGACTACATTTCCTATGGATACTTCAGAAAAGTATTCATGCCAATGAAAATTATGGATGAAGAGCAATTTTTTATACACACACGGATGACTCGTCTAGTGTATGATTTATTGCTAAATTTGGTCTGCTCGTTTTTGAAGAAGCCACAACGTATAATTGGTCCGGAAGAACGGCTTTCTATCACTCTCTTGTAAGTAGAAATCTTTGGCAACCAAATAATCTCCGTAGTGAAGAAATTTACTTATTCTTTGATTATTTTTATCAAATTGTGTCTTTAAGATATTTAGCCCGCGATAGCTTCCAAACAATTGCGTGGAGGTATAAACTTGGGAAGACCACTGTTCGCAATATTGTATTGGAGACATGTGAAATATTATGGAGCGTTCTTTCTCCAGTTTATCTGAGCGAACCTTCACTTCAGATTTCAGAAAGTTGTTTAACATTCCGAATTGTGTTGGAGCAATGGACGGCAAACATATTGCCATTGTTCGACCGAATAACTCTGGCTCCATGTTCTTCAATTACAAAAATTTTTAAAGCGTCGTACTTATGGCAACATGTGATGCAAGATACACATTTACTTCGGTCTCTGTAGGGAGCTATGGGAGTCAAAGTGACGGAGGTAATATTTTACATTCCTATTAGTTGTTATAATTAATTATAATTTTTTCATTTTATGTTTTAGGAATTCTTCGGAGTTCCCCATTTGGAGCGAGCCTAATGCGGAACCCGTTACCACTACCTCCTGATGCACCGTTATGGAGCGGGGCCCTCTTACAATTTCCTTTCTTTTTTGTTGGAGACGCCGCGTTTCCTTTGCGCACCAATTTAATGCGGCCGTACCCTGGAACAAATCCTCACGAAGGAAAGGAAATTTTTAATTACAGGTTATCCAGAGCTCGGCGGACAATTGAGAATAGTTTCGGGATTTTGGCAGCACGTTGGAGTATTCTGAGATCAGTAATCGAATGTAGTCCTGAAAACGCGGACAAGATTACTTTGGCGTGTGTCGTTCTGCACAATTTTGTCTGTCATTCTGCACAAGGCTGAATGATACTCGGCGGTGGTATTGCCCGGATAGGTTCGCTGACTGGGAGAACGCGGAGCACGAACTGCAACAGGGTGGATAGCAGGCGGAATTAGCCCATTTGGAGGTTTTCTCTCTTCCATTACATCCACATATAGAAACGCTGCATCTGTGGCTTTTGGTTTAAGAGACAAGTTATCTCATTACTTGCTGAATGAAGGATCAGCTCCGTTTCAATATACACGCAATAAATAACAGTAAAATTTATTTGTAAAATAGATTTTTCTTTATTATTTTTTATTTTCTTGGTTTTGGATTTGAAAACTCATCGCCAAATCTGTCATGCTTTTGATGGCCCTAGCCTGCAGAATAGGGCAGTCAAGGCCAATGATTGTGTGCACGATCATGTCGCCGCAGCTACGAATCGCGGCGTGCGCCGGGTTGTCGGGCCTCTGCTTTTTCCGGTAGTCTGCCAAAGTCTCTCGAATTTCGGTCTCTAGAGCGGCAGCGTGACGTTTTCTATTTGCGTTGCCGCTACTGCTGCTAGCAGAAGGTGATGGCGACGGTGACGGCGACGGCGACGGCGAATCTGTTGAGAACGATTGACAAGTCTGTCTATACATCGACGGTTGTTCCTCAACAATGTATTGGTTGTACGCTGGCATGGACGAATTGGGTGATGGTGTTCCGACAAAATGGTGTTCCGTTTGCGTCGACAGTGTAGGCGACGATGAAACGCGGCGAGGAAAGGGAGTTAACATAGGCACCGGTGTTAAAATTGGTACTTGAGTAGGGGTATCTTCATCAGCGTAGTGTTCTTCGCCAAACAAAGCGTTTGTTGAACAGTGTAGTCTGCAATGATTTAATTATACTTTTAATGAGTTGAAATATTAGGGCAAATATATTCACGGTCTTGGCATGACGTACGGGCTTAAGAACATCATAGCTTCGTACAAAGTCCACTGCTGGTTATCTGCAGCTCCAGTACCCGACGGTAACTTTTTCTTTTCGCGGCTGAAATGCTTTCGCAGCGTTGTCCACCGTTTCCTGCACTGTTCGCCTGTACGGATAAAAAAATATGTGGAGTAGATTGGAAATATCCAATGATTTCGACTCACCTGAACAATGCATTTCTGCACCAATTTCGTCCCATGCTTTTCGCTTCGCCTTTGGAAGCCTATAGGAAGGTTGGAACTTATTATAAAGTATCGGTTTATTTTGTACGAGCGATATTAGTTTTTCGTCGTCCATTGCGATTGATACTATAGCTGTGTAACTAAAAATTAGTCTTGCGTTTCGTTGATCACTGCGTCTTGAAAACCACGGAAATAACAGCGTTGCGTCAACATAGGTTCTGACAAAAAGTTTTTGAACATTCACACACATGAACATTTTTTTGACATCTGCCGCCAACTTCACTTCGTAGCGCATACCAAAATTGCAAATTCCATCAGAAAATCCATCAGTGCGCTGCTTATTTCAGCCTCCGAAACGCAACGCATGACGCACTTATTTAGGTACCCCAGTAACCAAATATATATTCATAATACCATAATGAAATTGTAGAAATAAAATAAATTAATTGTTTAAATAACATTGTATTGAAATCCCATTAAACTATAAATTCGGCAAGCAAAGACGACATCTTCGGAAATAGCGTCAAGTTCGATCTGGTCACGCGTTTTAGCTGTCACTTAGTTCGAACTTAGCAAAATATCAAAATCGATTTGATATTCCCGTTGTAATGCCTTGAACACAATTGGACGAACAAAACACTAAAAACAAAATCAACTGTCAAATTTACACAGACTCTTATGGGATTCAAGAAAAAAATGAGTTATCTACGAACATTTGTTTTTAGATAAAGAAACGCATGTCCGTGAGATAGCTCTATTTCTATTTTGACAGCTTTTGTTCACAAGCTCTTCTTCTGCTTCTTTATATATTCAATTTGTTTACAAAAGAGAATTGTCATATTTGTTTCAGAAATGACAGAATTTGTTTTTTGTGCGCGAGGTCCAATTGTGTGCGTGTTTTAAGCAAAAGATACAGAGACAAATGTGTTTAGTGTTTTGTGCTTCCAATTGTGTTCAAGGCATAAGTACGACTGAACGGACTGAACGGAACGCTTCGATTTTTTTGTTGTTTTCCACGGATTATCCAACAACAACATCATTTTGCCCGCTCCCGTCTGGTTTCTGAGTTATAGTCCTTTAAAGTTGGAAGAGTTCGGACCTATATTTCCGAAACTATAAGAGTTACCTACATATTGTGGGCATGATTGAAAAAGTATTCAAATTATCTTTCATTTATGTAAGACAATATGTTAGCGAAAAACTATTACTTTTAAAAAAATTGAAATTTTAGATTTTTTTTATAATTTTTTTTATTTATTAATTTTTTACTAAGTAAAATGTGTCATTAACCTATAAAATTATCTCAATATTTATAGGGGATTTTTTATATAAATTTTTCATCTCATAAAGTTTTTTTTTCTGAAAAAGATATTTAATTTTTTCAGATTTAAAATGCATTTTCTTCTAAAAACCTGCACCAATCCTGATATAAAAATGGACTAGGCCCATCTAGTGAACTCGTTTTACTCACATTGACCTTCTCGTGAAGTAAGCTGACCTCTTCCTGGAATTCGGATATTTACATCGCTCGAACTATGGAGTTTATTGCCCTCTTTTGTTCGCAAGATGTCAAAGTTGTCGATCGAGGTTCAGTTGATGATCCTTTGCACGTTTTGCACGTTCAATAAATCTCAGTAGGTACGACATTATGTGTACCAGGGTTTTGAATGAATTTCGATGGTTTATTTGATAAATCGTTTTCTCCGCACTTGATGTTACCCCTGACGATACTAATGTTGTTGGAGTTGCTGGATCCAATATATGTATGTGGTTGCTTTATATTTTCTTCCATGTGGACGAGGGTGTTGTGTTTCTTAGAACATTTTGTGCAGCTCCTGGAACCACACGTCTTTGCAATGTGGCCCCCCATTAAGCAGTTGATGCTTATACAGTGTTCCACTAAAGTCTTCGTACAGCACTTGGTCACAACTTCATTGATAAAAAAAGGTAATGCGTGGCAAGAATTTAAAAAAAAAATTTAATGCAGCTTTATTTATTAAACCATTTCCCTCAATTTAACAAAAAAATAATTCAATTACATCAATTAATCCAAAAGTTATTAACTAAAATCGCAACAAAGTCGTTGAATTAGCTCCAATAAAGTCTTCGTACACTCACAAACAAAGTAACTAAAAATCCTTAAAAACTGTGAATTGTTTTTTTTAATATTTGGTGGGGTAGCCTATATTTTTAATAACGGCTTTAAGATGGTCCAGCATCGATTCTACAAGATTCTGTGCAAAGCGTGGTTCGATTTTCACCCATTCCCCCTAATGGGGAATGCACTAATATGATGCGTCCTGATCTTTTCTCAAGCATATTCCACATATATTCAATGGGGTTGAGATCAGGACCCTGTGGTGGTGTTTTAAACATGTGTGGAACATTGTACGCCAAGTACATCCTGGTGTTCTGAGCCATGTTTTTGAGATCATTATCTTGCTGAAAATAATATTTCTGAGATACGCCCAATTTTCCAGCACTTGGCTTCAAATTTCTTTTCAATATTTCGATATATGCACGGTGGTCCATAACTCCTTCAATTATTTCGAAGTTACCAACGCCACTAGCAGCCATACACCCCCATGCTAGCACCCCGCCACCACCATATTTTACTGTTTTGATTGTATTTTTTGGATTGTAAGATTTTCTCGGTTTTTTTCACACTCTAAGTTTGCCATCAGACCCAAAAATGTTATAATTCGGCTCATCGGAGAATATAACATTCCGCCAAAACTCGAGAGATGCATTTTGGTATTTACAAGCGAAGCCCATACGCTTTTTGCGATTTGTTAGATTTATCAGTAAAATATGAGGGTGGCGGGGTGAGGGGTATATTGCATAGATGCATAGCTTATTTTTCTTGAGAAACTGTATTGCATGTTGATTTGGATGGATGGATGGAATGGATGATTTGTTTCTCGGTAGACTTGACAATTTTGTGTGCTCTGTAACGACGTAATCATCGAAGCATGCCCTGTTGACGGGCTCTTGTCCTTGTGTTGAACTGCTTCTAATGCCTGAAAACGTTTCTTCAAGAATTGAAGGAATTGAGTGCTTTTTGTTGGTCTAGAATTTTCCAGCGATTGTTCGTACATCGTATGGCAGTGGTCTTATCCAATTTTTTAATCGGAATATGCAATTTTAAATGGATCCCACGATGAAGTGTCGATTCCTAAGGTTTTTAACGTAGATAATGCTTCCGTGGAGGTATCATGAAGAGTTTTTAATGTAGCAATAGTTGGTCCATCGGTGCTGAATTTTGGCTGTCCGATGAGAGTCTCCATTACTGCCGAGATGAGTAGCCGTTGAGTATTATAGCGATCTGTTACAGTATCCCAAGCTGGTTTACTTGTCATTGTTGCTGCCCATCTCATGTAGCTTCGAGAATTGGTCACCTTTTGTTGTTTCAGCTGAGAGGTAGGTCTCTAAGTCGTAGCGACATGTATCAATGTCTTCAGCGCAGTTGAGGATTTCCATGTGGATTGACTGGACTATCCTCTAATGATGCTCTATGATCTTGGCCTTTGTAGCATGAGTAATGTGTCCATAACTGGTCCAGTTCCTCTAACCATTTCTCCAAAAACGAAAGAGTTGTTCTTTCCCTTGTAATTGATGATGTACTTTTGGCGTGTGCCTGCGTTGTCATCTTGTTTCTGAAAGATGGAATCGAGATTGCTCATTTTGTATGTGTGCTCATTAATCACGTCGGGGTCACTAATATTTATTTTCAAGTTGCGATGGTCACTGGCGCATAAACCTGTGGCGATCAAAGGAATTGTTTTGCCTGCTTATCCAGGCACTTTAACCTTGGATAAGTGAGTGAATTGTCTTAGTATTTGAAACTGGGCAATGATGTTTTCTGATTGCTCATGCACTTGAACCTGGACAAATGACTTGGTCTGGTTGTAAATCAAAGAACTGACTAGCTTTATTGTACTAATTCCTTAAGCTTTTATAATATTTTTAATCGTGGTTGGTTAGTATTTGCATTCACTGTTGACTTATTTTTCAGTTGCTATTAGCTTATTTCGCTGTCGCTGTATTTTGCTGTGTCGCGAATTATTGCGGTGTCCATTTTCTACGTCCGCTGCAAGCATTGACCCTCAGCTATGACTGCAAATACCTTACATTAGCAAGAAATTAGTAATGTGAAAAGTGCAACGACGTCAAAACTCCGAATGTTTGGTTTGTCGGTCGTTGATCTAGATGCAGCTTGGCGTGACTGGCATTGTGAAATATGAACTTGTACAGGCATATTATTGGACGTAATGCATTATACTTAAGAGACTTGAGTTAGCTTTTATAACGGCTTCCATTCATCGATTATATAACCACTTACAGAAGATTTAAAATAAGGGAATATACCATCCTGGCTACTATGTGACGATCGTCGGTGATGGAAAAAGGCTAAGCAGGAAAAGAATCGATCTTTCAAGAGGAAAATAATTTCAACGCAGAGATCGAAAAAAACAGCGGAAAAGAGTTGAACAGCTATGAGTTTTGTTAGTTTTTGGTAGATTTGCTTCGCGGCGGAGACACTTGAATGTTTGAAAATGAAATTTTGTTTGTGTTTTGTATGAATATATTTTTGATGGATTTGGTAAACGATGATTAACAATTAATTTTGCATGGTGCGTGCTGTGAGGGAAAGCTGTGGAAGAAGTAAATACGTAAAATATGATTACGTCAAGAAACGCAGTTTTTTAGCAATATTTTTAGCTTATTTACAAAAAATTAAAAGCATCATTACTAATATTACAACTGGTATGAACGAATTTGTCGCAAAAGTTACAACGAACAGCAAGAGCATTAGAAATTCTAAGTAAGCACCTAGCACAAGTGTAGCTCGCCATGACGCAAGAAGAATTGAATGAAGACTAAGATTTGGAATTTAATTCGCAAATAGAAAAATCAAGAAGAAAGTTTCCATTTCCTAATAAAGCAAGAAACATTATATAAAAAATCATAAACATCCTTGTAGTAGAGGAGATAACACAGAAAATAAAAAAAATATTCTTGGTAATTAATTGAAATTATTATAGTCATTAATCTCTCAATTTATATACAAATTAATAATTTAATCATCGATTCGTATAACGTAACAACTTAAGATTAAAAAATCGATAGATATTAAATAAGCAGCAACAAGCTTATAAATACGCCTATTTTATATTTTATTTATATTTTAGTCGTGGTTTAAATAGCTAGCGCTATTTTCATGGTTAAAATTGCATAATAACTTGACGAAAATGTTCCGCTGTGCAGTATTTGTACTGTTTTTAAGGATTTCGGATTCTTCGAATTTGTTTAGTATACCAGACGAACTTAGGAAAAATGATAAAGTTATTAGTGCTACTTCGGGTAAGTGAAATCTTCTTCTTTTTAGAAATAAATAAACAATAGTGATAATTTTTTTCAAACAGAAACTTGAGCGGTTGTTAATTGTATAACTGAATAACCGATGATTGAATTAGCGCTAAATCTGTCAACAGATCAATATTTGTATGACTCAAACATATGAGCTGTAATTTTTTAAAAAATTAGTTAATGGTAATTTTAGTAAGATATAGACACATTCTTTCCATATGTATAATCATACATTCAATGGAATAGAATTTGTTATAAAGTCAACAAAAGAATTTCGACTATAAAATGTTATCACAAAAATATTTGTTTTGAAAGTAGAATAAGTCCATTCCTAATAATTATATTTAAAACAACTTTCTTATTGCAATTATTATTGATTATTGCTACTTCAGTGTACGCTGTTCGTTAGCAGATATTACTTATCTAGTGCTTGTCTATTAACAGCAACATTGATAACAAGATAACGATATTATTGTTCTGATGAAATGAAGACTACATTACAGCATACAGTGACATGTGTACCGGACAGAATCAAAATATAAAACTCGCAAGATTTGGTTAAGGATTGCTCAATCAGCTAATTATAGTATAAATATTATTAACCACAGAATTAAAGAAAAAGGATCAATTATATACTGCTCAAGACTACATATTATAATGCCATGAACACTTCTTTGTTTGCTTAAATTTGTATGAAATGAAAAGAGAATATTTTGTCTCGACCAAATATTTAGAAGAGACAATATTAAACTGTAAAAACAATAAGGACGGCGAAATTATGCAGTGGCTACAAATATGCTGGATGAGGTTTAAAAGGTATAAACCGACCAAAATTTTTACAAAACTAGTATGGAAGAAAATGCTCTATTTAAAGCAATTCTTTTATTTGGAAAACATGAAAAAATGGACTTATACCACTTTCAAAAATAACAGCTGATATGATATTTATACGGTTTCATAGGTGTTTGGTTTGCAGTTTTAATAAAGGGCAATATTAAGGCTTTTGTTTTAAATTGACTAAATTTCCATTTGTGTAAAACTAAGAATATTGTCCGGGATTATTTGTTTTTTGTAAGCTCGTATATTGCTGACTATTTATCTACCTTTTTGTAATCGCAGATAATATTGCAAATGCATTTTCCGACGAGTATATTTCTTATATAATGACTGGTGTTGAATCGGAAATGTTGCGTCAGCTTTCAAAAAAGTTAGTCAGATCAAGCAATAAAAATAATACTTCTACCGAGAGTTTCGAAGAACTAAATGCCGCCGATAAATTCTTTACATGTACTACTTGCCGTGCCACATTAAATATTCTCGTCCGAATGTTTCGAAATCCTGATGACTACTTTAATAGTCCAAATTTCGCTGTAGACAGCAAGAGGGTCATGCTGGACCTATGCCGACGCTTCGAAATTCAAACTGAAGAAGTTTGTAGCAGCCTTGTCGATATTAATTGGCCAATTTTGGATCACATAATTAAAAATTCGACTGCTGACTCACGGTCTATATGTGGAACACTATCGATAAAATTTTGTCAACCAACACAGTTGGATTTCAACTGGAGTTTGGAAATCAATCAAAATAGA
The DNA here is from genome assembly GCA_949629155.1 of Myopa testacea. NCBI lineage: Eukaryota > Metazoa > Arthropoda > Insecta > Diptera > Conopidae > Myopa > Myopa testacea. The sequence goes on from OX451345.1 coordinate 58,427,444, forward strand.
CCCGTCATCGACAGGCCGAAAGCTACAAAGCCTACTAAAAGTAAAAATGATCTATATATTCTTCATGTAACCGATATTCATTATGATCCCGATTATGGTGTGGGTTCTTTGGCTGAATGCGATGAACCCTTGTGTTGCCAACGTCATACAGTCGCTAATGACCATAACAAAGCCGCCGGTTACTGGAGCGACTATCGTCGGTGTGATTCGCCCTTACACATGATTGAAGCTGCCTTTGATCACATGAAGCAGGCTCATGTAAATATTGACTACATTTATCAGACGGGTGATATAGTACCACATAATATTTGGAACACAAGCAAGGAAAGCAACAATAAGGTATTGATGGAAATCAACGACTTGATTAGTAAAAAATTTCCAAGCATTCCAGTTTACTCTAGTGTCGGTAATCATGAGCCGCATCCAACGAATGTGTATGTAATATCGTTGCTTTATAATTTGGTCATTTTTATTTTCATTATTATTATATTTTTTCCAAATAAATTTCCTTTTTAGGAAGGCGGAAATCCTTCATAAATCATATTCAATATTTACATTAATTTATGTATTCGTATATTATATAAATCACTTATTTATTATCTCGTTTTAGCTTTCCCACAGATTATGTGCCTGAAGATTTTAGTTTAAAATGGCTATACGAACATCTATATCATATTTGGTCTAGATGGTTACCAGTGATTACAAAAGAAACAATTTTGAAAGGTGGCTACTACACTGTTGTACCAAGAGATGGTCTCAGAATTATTTCATTGAATAATAACGATTGTTACTTGTTCAATTGGTGGATATACAACAGTGGCAAAATTGGCATCGAACAGCTAGAATGGTTACATGACACTTTACTGGCTGCTGAAAATGCTAACGAAAATGTACACATATTGGCGCATATTCCATCTGGCGATAGTGACTGTTGGACAGTGTGGTCACGTGAATATAATCGCATTATTGAACGGTTCCATAACACAATTAGTGGCATCTTCAACGGACACACGCACAGAGATGAAATGAATGTCCACTACTCTTCAAAAGGACATGCTGTGGGTATCTCGTGGAATGGTGGCAGTTTGTCTACGTATTCGTTCAAGAATCCAAATTACAAAATATACCAAGTTGAACCAAAAACTATGGTGGGCAAAATTTTAAAGTATTATATTATAGTATATCATATTTTTATTTTAATTAACATTACATACATACATAACTAAACAGCAAGTAGTGGATCAGGAGACTTGGATATTTAATTTAACAGAAGCTAACCTTTATGGTGCTGCAAGAAGTCCAGTCTGGAAGAAGGACTTTCAGTTTTCTGTGGACTTCACTGATGACCTTAGTCCAGCAGGAATTGATGCTTTACTAGAACGAATGGCAAATGACCCCAATTTACTTAGAAAGGTATGAGGAGAAGTTTGTTAAGGAGCAAAATTAGAAATTATTTTTGTATTCATATTTAATAAATTCTCATACCTTCTTTTATTTATAACTTAAAGTGTTGTTTAAACTTAAAGAAAGTTAATGCAGTAAAATTAATATATTTATAACGATGTCTAATTTAACTTAATTTAATTCTGTATAATACTCCGATTTGTGTACTCGTACTTAGATTGAGGTAAGTGCTTTCATCTGCTTCGTTTACATGTATTTTTAGTATTGGCGCCACAAAATGACTTCGGCAGATCCGCAATTGGCAACTGGCTGCAACAAAGCATGCTTATTGAGCACCATTTGCCGTTTGGCCACAACAGTCTATAATAACAATGTGCGATGCAATGACCTGAAGAATAAACTACGACTTGCAGTAAGTTAATTTATTTAAAATTTAGAGAAATTGCATTGTTTTTTTCTTAACAGCTAATTGAAGAGAACGAGTGTACCCAATCAGGTAATCCAAACAGAGATGATTGTTCAGGGACACAGACTATTCCAAAGAGTCCGACACTACTTCAATTTTCTTTAATTATTAGCATTTATTTTTCCATTAAGTTATTTTTGAATAGTTCATAAATGTTTAACTTGTTTTTTTATTAATTCTCAAAATTTCTATAATTCTAAATAAGAGTTCAGAAAATAAATCCGAAAAAAATCCCATCCCATACGATTTTTTTCTTGTCTCGACTCAACCTACACGCTCCAGCTTTTTTTCCCCTCTTATGCGAAACACTCTGTATATAGATATGTATTCTTGAGCCGCAGACAAATATCGCGCCAACTAAAGTTTTTCTGGAAAAATTTAAATACACGTATGTTCAATAAGTTTCACTAGTTTAGTTTATAATAAACGAGTCAAAAGTTGTAATTTCTTTAGAAGAATTTCACAGCAGTTTCATTGGAGGCAACATTCGTCATAAGAACTTATTAGATTGTAACCAACTTTTGTTGTTACAGGTAGTAATAGTAGCATAAAAAGATGTTAACCTAGTTGTTATTGGGCTCATACCATAGAACATCGTAGAAATAAGCCTTTAGTAACGGTTCAATACTTTATTAGTATATAATTACAGCTGCAGTGAGTAGAAACGTTTCTTTTTCAGTGGTTCCCATAAAATCCATTCTGGCCGCGTAGTATGGATATAAATAAAGCTAAAGACATTCACTTATTTCTTTTAGAAGTTCTGTGAAATTTGTCGGTCTTCAACCAACGACCTGTAAAATTGGTGAAACAAAATAATAAACAAATACATTATAGAAAAGAGTATATATAGAATAATAAAAACCAGTATAAAATTATGTATTCCATGAGGAGAAAATTCTTGATCTGCCTTTCTGTTATTGTAATTTATGCACGATTCGACATATCACCAGCAAAGCAATTAAAATCAAATGAATTTGCACCATACAACAGTCGAATTCTTTGGTTAAATAAGATTCAGGATCTTCGCAGTGGCATCAAGGTAAAATATATGTATATGGGTTAATTCGCTTAATAACCGGTTACAGTTTTAAAAATGACATTAGCAAACAAAAAAATCCCTATGGATTTGTTGGAAGTCAACTGTTTTACGTGTCCTCGATAGTCTAATATCGCCTGGAGTAATACCCATTTGGAATGGGATACAATTTTTGCATGCAGAAAGTCCAAAGCCCAAAGTCCAAAGTCCAAAGCCCCAAGAATTGCAAAATGTCGACTCCAACTTCACTGCACGACATCGACGTCATCGCTATAATATGGTCATCATGATGGTTTTTGGAATCGTCGCACTCGGTGCTGTTCTGGTGCCGATAGGTTTCCAATTTCTTTCTGTGATCAGTGGAAAGGCATTATTATTGGCCAAAATGGCGTTGCTGTTGGCTTCAATTAATGGACTTAAACGTGTATGAAATGGAATTATTTATGTGAGTGGAACCAAATTTTATTTTTGTCTGTCTTCCAAACTAGGTGGCAAACAGTGGAGTGCATTACGGTTTATACCACGTACCTGGTGATCCTTACGGGAGCGCCTACTACGATCGCGGCGAAGTACACCATCCAAGGAATGGTCGCAGCCTGACTTTTGCGGAACCCCTTGAAATACAAGTTTAGTTATGCGATTTTATTTTACGACGTTGAGTATTGGATTTACGTGGAATACAGATACAGGATGTTCATTAGTGCAAGATTTATTATTTCGTATATATTCAAGAACTGTCGGTCAATAAATCATTTGAACACCTTGCATTTCGTACCTACAGGCATAATGAGAAGAAAATCCGAAATTATAAACATGTAAAACATTTAAAAAACTGCACACAAATTGTGAAATTACAGTCCAACTACAATTTTTAAATAAGAAATCATTATTCCAATTAAACGAAAATACGCAGCCAATAAAGTAGTTGAACGCTTAATTTTTAGTAAACAAAGTAGACTAGCAGCAACGGTAAAAACCGTTAATACAATGAAAATCGAAAAGTGGATAACTCCAACTATTCTAAGAACTCATCAATAAGAGACGAATAACAGCAAGAAAGTTAGCCACTCATATTGAATCATCACGGGAAAGATGGCGTATTCATTTTGGGCCGACTTCTTTGACGCCTAGGAAGTTATGAAGCTGACCCTTTCGATCTGCGTATTCACTTACTATCTTTAGCGTCAATGTTTTTCCCATAAATTGATTGAATAGATCTTGCGGCTCAGTGCCACGGACTATGGAGTTAGGCCGTGGTTACGCTCCCATGCACGCTTGGCAAGTAGGATTTTTGTTGTTGTTTTGTGTGTAGAAGAGAGAACGGCATATACGCAAAACAATTAATTAGTATAATTAGTATAATAACCATTATTTAAAAAATAATATATTTTTTAATGATATAACTGGAGTTTAATAACTTTCAAAATTAATAAAATCACTTTTTCAGTTATTAAAAAACCATATTTCAAAATAAATTTATATTTTCCACTAATTACAATATTTATTTTTAGTAAAACGGAAAAGAAATGTATATACATACATATGTATCTTATAAAATATATGTATCTTCTAAAATTAAAACATTTTCTCTATTAAGAACTCATACATTAAGACACGATTTCAGAATGTATGCACAATGTGCAAACGTCACTTTCAAACGTCAAACTTTCCTACAATTTGCTCTTAAATAAAGGTTAGTTAAACGGTTATTGATGAAAATACATTTTTTTTAATAGTTAGGCCCAAAAGTCTGCCGGCTAACAACTAAAGCGGGCCCTACATTTCACAAAATTCTTTCGCAAAACGGCTGTTAATGTTGGCGATTACTTATTTATTTTTTCGTCAGTTTGCATATTCCGGAGGGAGTGTGCAAAAGTCCATTAAACCGTTATATTTAAATTGTGATTGGTGTCGTTTTTCCAGTACAGTGGTGACAACACAATCTCTCTCAAAGTTCCCTGATATTTCTTGACGCAGCGTACATCCTCACGTTGCTTTATAGGACATTTGATATGGTTCAATTCGCAAATATCGCATCAAACATATATTTTTAAGAAATAGTATTTTTAAACCATCTCGTAAAATCCAGCTATTGTAAAAGTTTCGTTTAAAAGGCTTAGTGGAAATGAAATCCTCTCGTTCCATTTCATGTAGAATTTATTATTAATTTTTGTGATCTCATACAATTTCATTGCATAATATTGTCCAGATCCATTTGAATATCTCAATATAGGACCTAGGCCAACTTCAAGTTTTTACTGATTTTAAATATATTGTATTAGTTACAATTTGTTTCAAAATTAAAAGATAACCTAGAGAAATACATACATAAATATTGAAATAGCTAGCACGATTTTTTTAGAAAATGGACTTGCGTTATGTATGCACGTTGTGTTAGAGTCAATGACATATTTTCTCTTGAACTCTATTGAGGATGTGTATAGAATAATTAGTAATATTATAATTAGAGGAAATAATTATTAATTATACTATTATTGGGAAAACAAATTTTTCTAATTAAGAAAAAACAATATGGAAAAGGAAAAGTTTTATGGATTGTATTGTATTCTAGTTTTAGTATTTGTGTATTGTGTATACCCTGATTACGAAATCCAAAAACCAGTTTGTTCCTTATTTAGACGAAAACAAATAAGCCAAGAGAAAAAACAACAGCGACAGAAATTTCAGAGAAAAAACCAAGAGGTAAATAACAATTCACACACTTACAAGATTTACTGTGAGTCTACCTGTTGCGGGTACATGTTTAAGCCAACTCTTTCTGCAGACCTTTATCAAGCCAGTTCAACTAGTTTAAGAATTAGTCTAGTTGTTGGCTTGAACGTGAAGACCAAAGACTAAACAACGTCACTGATTACGAAAAATGTGAAAGTTTTTAACTTAGTTTTTTAATTTTCGTTTTTAAATTTAAAAAAAATGCATATTTAAGATGTTAAAATATATTAAAGGTACAAATTTCATAACCATTCTCTGTGCCATCACTGTCTCTGCAGAATACGGCAGTGATATACTTATAGCGTATATTTCAAATAGTGGCTTGCATGGTGAAATTATATTTCATCAAGTGAATCTAACAAATGTTGAGATCATATCAAAGCTCGAAACAACACTTCAATATCCGGACCAGATATGGAGTTGGGCTGTACACAAGTTTCCTGTGGACTACACTGCAGTAGATCCGAGTGGTCGCTGTGAATTGGAAAAACTCGGACCAGAAGTATTGCGTTTCGATGATGATTTAGGTTTTCTCGTATTACCGGGTAATGAGTCAACGAAGTGGAATCGGGAAATGAAATTGATTGGTAAGCGACACTGATACTGTTTATGACTTGAATGGCTCTTCATGAACTCTGAACTCATTTTAAGGCCAGAATGGTATCTGGAGCAAATCCTTGGTACTTACGGATGTCAGTAACAATGCGCGCATTTGTGCTACTATCACAACCATACAAATGGCTGTCGAGCATATAGCTGAAGCACGGTTCAATACACCCATTTCCGGTTCTGTTTATTTTCGTTGGCTTGCACCTAGTGCTGGCGCTAACGGAGATATGCTCATCTACTCCGATCTGTACCATTTAAAGAAACAAGCAAATAATACGAATGCAGCAATACAGGAAATGACCAAACATCATTGGAAGATCTATGTCACGGACATTTTCAAGAACGATCATCATCGTACAGATGAAAACTGCAATTTTTTGCAGCTCGTATTTGATCCACAGGGTAATGGTGAGGGGCACGGAATCGGTGACTTGGATACTAGGCTGGGGCGCATACCTGTAGCCACAAATCCAGTGCGCCAGTCTCAACGTGCGATTTTTCGCGATGAGAAGTTAGTGTTGTTGCCCTCAGATTTGACTATCCCACATCGTACATTGTATCTGGTGTTATTTGATAATCACCATCCGAAGAATTTTCTCGCTTGTACTAAAATTCGACATGTTCAGCCACTAATCTACAAGTAATTTTTTTCTATTCTTACTATTCTAAGTCTATAATTTATAATACTTGTCTACAGAACGAATATTAAATTAGGCGGTATTAATGGGGAGATAACCTTCATGCAACGCTCTAAATTCGATCCAACATTCTTAAATTTCACACTTGTTTCGGCTAGCAGGTATGCACAGCACGTTAGCCGAGAGTTTGCCGAAAATGTTTCAGCGTTCCATATAAATAATCTGCCACCAGCTCCGAACCTCTTGGGACATGTCGATTACTGTGACTCGACAGGCAGCATTTATAATCCTAATAAGTTAAAAAAGGAGTCCATACCACCAGCTGGTTTCGGAACTCAAGACCAATATCCGGTGGGCGACTTGAGTGGAAAATTACAGAGTCGCAACAAGGATTACTATCACAACTATTTGCTACCCGGACCTACTTCAGAGTTAAGTGGTCTTTATTGGGATGTCTTCTTGCCATTGCAAGGAGTATATAGCATTGCCCATCGCGGTTTGGTTATATACACGTACAATCGTACAAATGTTGAGAAAATTATTGAAAATCCTTGGGGCTGTTCGACGATTGTTCAGTACAGAAAAAACTCCTTAAGACAAAACCCTATATTTACAGCGCAGGCTTTGTTTCATTATCCCATAGTAGGCAGGGTTTTATTTCGTCAACCAGCTGAGGAACCTTGGCATGATACGACGATTATATTTGAATACCTAATTCATGCAGATGGCTCTACACTGAACAATACCTTTAATCATCGCTGGGCTATCCACAGCAATTCTCCTGGCAAAGATTTTTATGATTGGCAAAAACGTTGCCTCTCGACTGGTGATGTTTTCAATCCATTCAAGTCGGACTGGGACAACAGTTCAGTCGAGGAGTACTGCTCCCCTCAAACGCCAGGCTTGTGTAGCACAGGTGCACTAGGAGCACGGGTAGGGTTTTTATCAATTGCAGGTAGTAAGCGAAATGCAGGGTTTAGTAGAATAATTTTTACTGATTCAAATCTGCCGTTATCTGGACGACATAGTATACTTGACAAGTCTCTAGTAATATACGATGATTTTGGACCCGAGGCGCGAGGAGATCGTCTAGCTTGTTCCATGTAAGTTACTTTTGAAATAGTCGTTAAAGAGCGTTAAGAATACAAGTAATATTCGGCAGTATAAGTGGACATTATCATCGGAAAGTAGTAACCAAGGACTGGTATGGAAATGGATATGATTTTACCTTGTCTGGCAAGATAGAGATTACTCAACAGTCGGAGTATGATATAACTAACGTAGATGTACAATTAAAGGGCCTTAGAGAGAACAGCGGATATCATATACATATGGTGCTTTTTACCAGATATACTTACTTGATTAACATTTCAAATTGTAGCTGATACATTTTAGACTCCTGTGGAAAGTAATCTGGTATTTCCCTGTGAAATATCCACACTCTACGGTCACTGGAATCCACTCAAGGTTAATCCAAAGCTATCACCACCACCAAAGCAAGGCACTGGCGATCAGTACGAAATGGGCGACTTGAGCGGAAAGTTTGGTACACTGGATAATTTGACACAATACGATGATGCATTTAATGATAGCAACATCCCGTTATTTGGCTCGAACAGTATCATCGGACGCTCTATAGTTATACACAAAAAGGAGAAGGATGCGCCTTGGGCTTGCAGTACTTTAGAGCGCGGTTACAGTCCAAATGAGGGTAGGGAGCTACGTGCTATCGCTTCGTTTCATCACCCAGCTGGTTATGCTTACGGTTACATTAAGATGACTCAATTAGTACACAATGATGGTAGTCAATCGGAAACTGTGATTGAGGTTAACTTGCGACATCCAGGGAAGCATGATCGAAATGCGGTAGGTCTTCTGGAGAGTGTGGTAGTTGCAAAAAAAAAGAAAGAGTGTAAAATTGACAGATTTTTTTCACAGACGAGTAATCACAATTGGCAAATTTTTGTCAATCCCGTTGGTGTCGATGCAACAGTTAAACCTACTAATACTCGTTGCGTGGCGGGCGGTTACGTTTGGAATCCTTATTTTACCCAATTAGCAGATCCTCTAAATGTAACCCTAACCAAATATCGCACTGAATCCAATAAAGTGGCACAAATAAAAATTTTTAATTATCGAGTTTATGTATTAAAACTCTTGGCAATCAACCAATAACGAAAAGCTCAATTTATTTTCTAAAAACGGTTTTAGTCTCTGGTCATCCTATGAAAATACACCAGGCTGCAGTCACAAAATTGCGTTTTCTAAAAAATTTTGAGTTGTGTTACTTTTTGGATTGACTACGATATTATATGTAAATACAATGTTTATTAATTTCTGAAATTTAATTTTCAGCGTGATTTATACGAGCAAGAATGTGGAATGGACAATCCGATGCGCTGCTATGTGGGAGATTTGGGAACACGCTTGGGACCGATCAGTACGTTGTAATGATAACATCTATAAATAGCTGATGGCTAATCGTCTAAATCCGTTCTTGTTAATAGATCTTGGTGGGAAACGCATTTTACTCACTGATTCCAATGTTCCCTTGGAAGCACCTACTGGCGCCATAGGGCGATCGATTGTTATCTTTGGACCGGAGTATTCAAATGAACGTTTCGCATGCGCCAATATTGAACCCGATCACAACGTGATTAAGTATATCAATCTAAGGAAACCACCACGCTTTGTTGTGTTAGTTGTTCTTGTACTACTGTCTACAAACCTAAATTTTTGTATATTTCAATTATTATTATTATTTTCTTGTCTTATTTTTATCCTTTAGGGCTCAGTTTTTAGAGGAGGTACGTTCGGTATTAGGAGTTCCTGAATGGATGCTGCATGTCGATGCTAGAAAGACAAAGGAACTGCATGGAGGTTCCTGTGTACAAATGATTATTCATTTTAAGGGAGCTCTAGCACATCGCTTAGAGTTGGTGAGCTTGAGGGCTACAGAATTAATTGAACTTTATTTATTGAATATTCCTAAAATTTTATCGCTATTGTAGGATATGTCACGATTGATTGCCCATGGACGCTTGGATGCTCCTACTCTGTACATACCAGGCTATGTAAACCAAAAACGTAAATCGACCATTTCTTATCGTACCTGCGGTGTACGTGACTCAAATGAAAAGCGTTAGTATTAAACCGTGCACTTTTTACTTCGGCAATCAACTTCTTCTATTCTTAGGCTCAAAATCGTGGAAAGAAAACAATGCAGCGAGCCTACAATTTAAGGTTGTGATGTCTGTTTTGTTTGCGTATCATTTATTTGTGTTCATAACAACGCTTTAAAATTTTCAATTTGTAATATTTTGTTTTGTTAAATAATTGATTTGTTTTAATAAATATTTTAAAATAAATTATGTATATTTATTTGTAAATATATATTATACATAGGTGAAAAGGTGCGTTCTTACTTTTATTTTAACTTTTTGACAATGTTTCTTAACATTAATGTTCTCTTTATCACTGTGCGTCTTATTAGGAACAGTTATCAGATATGCGTACATTTCCAATGAGACAGGTCGAAATTAACAGCCGATTGCAGCGCCATCTATTGATTTATCTTTTGAATTTTGTAGACACATTTTTCATCTATCTTCTAATTTAATTATTTTTAATAATGAATGAATAATGGGTGTGTTGTGTCCATTTTATTTTAAGGACATTATATCGGCTTATACATTGTTTTTTAATCAATTTCGAATTCGTCGTAGGGTATTTAAAGTTTTCTTGTTTATATGACTGTCACTTTGTAGTAGCTAAACTGCGCAAGTACACAAATCATGCCATACTTAATTGATTTGCCGAAATTTGTTATACACTTCTGGTTTTTGCTTATTTTCCGATCCAGAGACAAACACACTTTAAATAAAAAAATGTTAAAAATACAGACTGTAATAATACTTTTCTCACTGGCATTTACAAATGCGAGTTTCAGTGGTCCATATTTAATGTGGGGACAAGAAAAGTTGAATGATTTACGCTCGCCTTCCTTAACAGAGCCCTGTGATAAGTGTCTCGTTGAACTTTTTAAGGAGTCCAAAGCAGTGATTATTTTTCTTCGAAACAACACTAGTCGAATGGGGGCTGAACATTTTCTTAAATTTCGGCAGTATGTGAAGGCAAACTCTTGGATGTACTTTCCGCAGCGTTCCTTGGAACCGGAGCCATTCAACTATAATACAAATGTTAAGGTGTTGCCTCGAAGGAGAAAATTCTTGTAATTACTTAACTAATCCGTCGAATCGATCTAGGTTATATCGTTGAGTGGACCTGCGGAATATGACGATACAGCGATTATTAATAGTTTCAAAGATGCTGTAGCTATCTACGGCGAGGGTGAGGTACTCGGTATATTGGCTTATTGTGAGGAAGAGACACACTACCTGGTAAAACGAGAGGACATTGGGAATGGATACGAAGCGTTGAAGACAACACCAGCACAAATACCTCTACCGGAAGAGAGTGATAAAAGTAAAATTTATCTAGCCGATGGTACGTATGGTATACAATAGCCACAAAACTAACACTCGAATTGAGTATCTAAACTAACTTTTGTTTCCACATACATAGGTAAAAAGGCCGTTCTCTATGTTAATGAGGCACTAGTGCTGAACATAGCCAACTCCAACGAATCTTTGAAATTAGATGAACATAACACGGCTATAACATTTGATGACCAGAAATTTAAAGGATATGGGCGATTAAATATAATTTTCAACTTGGATGGTGAGAAGATATTTTTACGTTTTAACTTCACTCTTTCTGGAGGTTCTTGGAGAATGAAAGCTGTTGAAGTCGAGTACAAGGAGTACAAAAATGTGCTACCGATTGTAGGTGACACATACAATGTCCCAATGGCACCTCTGGGTTTTTCTTATCGTTGTTCATCGTTTAATTTGTTGTTCAGAAATAGTTCGGACAGCCTTATCGTCACCGATTATCAGGTTCTTATAAGCAAAATGTGCCATAATATACATATTATGACCTATAATTTTCTTCCATTTCATATATGTAGATTCAACCCTGGCTCAATGGCGCTTCAAGTTTCGGTGACGTCTACGATTGTATTGGCTTCACAACCTCGGGCATTTGGGCGGGTTTCCTGGTCAGCTTCTTCTTGCTGGGTATACTTTTAATTAGTTTAATTGCTCTAATGGATATTAAAACGCCAAATCGCTTTGAAAGCTTGAGGAACAAACAGTTGACATTTAGTGTACAGGAGTAAAATATGACCAGTGTTGTTATCTTATGGTGCAATCAATGCATTTGTATTGTTAACACTAGTCATACAATTTTTTTTAATCATTTGCTGTTTATTTTGATAACTATATAACTGTTTTTGACTTGATCCCTTAGAACTTTAACTAAATTATTATAATATATTATAATGTGTTATTCGTTTGAAACATATTAAATAAGTAATAATTATCAGACAGAGCTACCGATGGTATAATCTGATCTGATATGTTCCTGAAAAGGTAGAAATAATATACATAGTAAAATAAAATAAATATAATATACAATAAAATAACTTTAAAAAAATTCTAATGAACTCCAACAAAATTTGCTTTAATTTTATTTAATTATACCCTACACTTTTAGGTTACACAGGCAAAAGAGGGTTTTAAATGGTTAGAGGGTTATATGGTTCAATATATGTATAAACTACCTGAATAAAACATTACATAACAACTTATTTTTTTTAATGTATCATTGAATAGGTCTTCTCTGACTTATGGTTCTTTTGCTTTGTGAAATTTGTACATACATATGTATACATGTTCATACAGCTATTTTTCGTTATGTACATAAATACTTGAACTTACAATTAGGATTAATGTTTCTGATATTTACAGCATAATTCTAACCGATAGCTTCTTCGTGTCGTATATCTGAGACATACTCGTATACCATAAGTATGGTGATTTATTAGATGACAAAGTTCCTGGCTCTTCCATTCCATAAAAATACATACATATGTATGTACATATATAAGTACATACATAAGTATGTATAAACTCATATTACTTACCTGCATCTTTTTTTGTTTTCAAAAGTTTTCAGATAATCTCCAGTTTTTTCAGTCAAATTTTATTTTCAAATTACATTCATGTTTCATTTTCTATACACATTTTTTAACTTTTTTTAAATCTGAGTAAACCTTCGGCAAATTTTTGAAGCAATATTTCAGCAGATTTCTATAATCTAAAAATTAATATTTATAAATTCATCCTATTAAATTATAAATGTTTTTATAATGGTGGTCTGTGGTTATATTTTCGATATTATTATCGTGCGCATTGATGCGCCCAACACTCAAATCGAGGATTCCTCCCAGCTCTCAGTTGATGCAGTTTTCAATACTGTTCCGCTAAAAATTACCTCGAGTCGCATCAACGTTGTAGAGTTTCGCTCTGGAAGCAGTTATGAATTTAATGCAAATCCTGAAGAACTAAAGTCCGACATGAAGAAGAACCCACTGAAATTGACCGTGATGTACAAAACTGATACTGTTGGTAGGTAGCATATAGCATACTTTGATAGTAATTTGGATATTTGGACTAAGTTAATTACTCGAAGGTTCTGGACAGTTTGAATGGCCTGACTCTGTTCTGAACAGAATCAGCGAATGTGTAGGTGAACTGACACATATGGATGAGTGTGAGTTGAAGAGTGAAGAGATAAAAGTTGGAAGTGTAGAAATAATAATACGTTTGAAGACCAAGTGCCAGGAAATGGAGTGAGTGGAAACTAATTTATATCTAGAACTATAGTGTATAAAAGTTTAATTCATGGAAATCTTAAAGAGACGAAGCAGGTGCAATAACGACTGGCGACGATATACGCAAACAGCTGAACAAAGTTATTAATCCTCACGATGTACTCTTCGTGGTTGGTGATACAAACAAAGATGACATTTGCGCTGCTCTGATACCGCAAGTGTCCCAGCTTTCCAATGAAGCGCAACACTCAACCGCACTTGATCTATCGCGGTATCGCAACATGAACGGCAGACTTGTGCAAACACCAGATATACTCAACACTTGTGGGAATGTGGAATGCTGTGAACTAAAGGTAATTTTATAATGGCTTGATATTGAGTTCTTTTTCGGCATTGCAAATCTCTAAAAATTATATAATCGTTTATAGTCAGGCGAAGTACCACGTAGTGAATAGAATATTTTTAAAAAATACTAATCTGTTAAAAAAAGGTTCGAGTACAGGTTAAATTAGTATGGCATTAGCAGCATATTTCTTTCTTCACTTGAGTTTTATGCATCAGTTCTTTTACGGAAGGATATACGAAGGATAAAATAGCTCTACACTCCAAACACATCGACTTGGCTTTAATAAAACCTATTAGTATTACTAATACTCATACTCTAAAGGATACGGAAAAGTGGGTATCTTAGGATGAGTATACACATTGGACAAAACATATGCAACTAATATGGTGTAAGTGAAAATTCTTCCCAGTCTCTTAACTTTTTGGAAAAAAAAGAACGATTAAAAGGTTTTTATAACTAACTTATATGTATATGTTCTTTCAAGGACAGCAAATCTAAATAGTTATACTCAGATAATAATAATAATATATCAAGCTATTCAATTAGTGTGAATTTCCATACCTGATTATTCTCTGGTATTACATCATCAATTAAAAGAGGAACAAAATTAGCAAATGTTAACATTTCTCGACCTGTCATTTGAAATTTAAAACTTTTGAGATGTATGACCAATAATGGTGGTGAAATATTTCCAATCTCAGTTTACTTCCTAATGTTTAGTATTTCTAAGCTTTGTTTTTCAAAAACTTCAAAATAATATGGCAATAGTTTAGTATACCCTCAAAAATATCATAAAGTAGATCTGAGTATTGTAATTCTCTACAATATGAAATTTTTTTAATCTATTAATAATAGAATTTTCCCTCAATCCAGTCTCATTTACATTTTTAAGGTTCACATCTTCTGCATAATTAATTATGTTTCGCATTTTAACACGCTTCTCTTCGAAATCTACTTTCGATTCGGATTTTGTCGATTTACAAAAGTGGCAGCAAAAATTTAAAAAATCAAATTTCAAAAAATTTTCTAATCTGAAATTGAATGGGTAATAATGCACCTTTTGTTTATATTTATCAAATATATATTTTTGTTTATTTATATATTTGAAATTATTATTAGGAATATATTGTATGGAGTTATCTATTTTAATAACCTGCGGACTTTCACATAAATCCAATTCTTTCATCTTTTTTATAAAGTCTTTCACATTTTTTTGATAACTCCCCTACACCGCCGTGCATCTATTCAATCAAATATGTACGTAATTGTTGGCATTGGTATCCATATCACGCCTCCACCAATTCCTTAAAGAAATTGTCTGCTTTTTTGCTGTATTCATTTTTATTTGCGTTTTAACAATCTGCCAAAAATTTTCTGCCAAGAGTTTAGATCAGGCGACAGCGGTGCCCACTCCATAACTGTTATCGTTTCATCTCAAACTCACAACTTCTCTAGCTATGAAGTGTGCTTTGGATCATTGTCCTGCTGCAGACCATCAAACTGCTTGCATGCTTCACTGTTTTTTTGCAATATCGTGTTCGATAACGCTCATTTTTGGGGCGTCTGACATAACACATGCATCAGGTAACATAACATAGCATCATGCATCGCATCAGGTAATGTTACATTTAGACTCTTCTCTAAAAAAAACGATCTTCAACTTTTGAACACAGCAGTTTAAGTGGTCGCTGGCAGGCTAGTCTTTTTATTTGATTACATTTTTGAAATCAATGACACAACACTTGTGAAGACAACACCTTTCCTATTAGTGAATTCCGGCCGTTTTCTTTCAATGGCCTGGCGTAATCTCTCTAGTTTTTCACGTTAGAGTTGAGAATCAATCCTGGCTTTTCGAACGTTTGTGACCGCTCTCCGTCTCTTGCCCACGATTTCTTACGCTTCCGATTATCATACGTGACCCATTTCTCATCACTGGTTATGACACGTTTCAAAAAAGGCTCGAATTCATTGCCTTTCAGCAGCGCATCGGCGATGTTAATTCTGTCTATCATGTTTTTCTCGCTCAACTAATGAGGAACCCATATATCGAGTTTCTTTTGTTAGTTTGTGGTCAATGCCTAGTTCCATACCAATATCGACACTGCCGATATGCTTATCTTGCTGGAATTTTTCAAGAATTTCAATAGCTTTTCCAGCGATTAGGCGACCAGAGCGTGACTCATATTTCACATTAAAATTACCAGATCGAAAGCGGGCGAACCATTTCCGCGCAGCAGATTTTGATAAAGCACCACCACCGTAGACAGCAAAATATGGCGACAGTTTTCATTATTTTTCTCGATTTTCAAAGGTAAACACCTTTCCAACCATTGCACCAATTTCGATATTTACACACTGACAGTTGAAGTGTCACCTTTCCCATAACCGTTACGTGGTATCGCTGCAATCAGTGTTGCTTGACCCCACCTATCGGAAAAAAGCCACGAACTTTTTCCCAGACCCAATGTATTTATAAACATTAAATTTCAGAAAATTTCAAATGAATATCAAAAACTCATCGATACATTGATGTCATGTCCTGGCGGTAACCGTAGCCTTACATTGGAGCGCCCCTCGTGTCGTGCCTCATCCAACTCTAAAGACTGTCGACAAGATAACAAGTTTTCAGAGAGCAGCAGCAGCACAAGAGATAGTTCAGGTAGTAAGCTCCCTTGGTGTCGATTGTATTATATTAATAAATTTTTTTTTATTAATACAGAACAGAAATGTCCTTGTACCTGCTTTGCAGCTCAACATAACAGCAGTAGCGGAGCTTTCGAAGGTGAGAAGCTTGTTAATATTTGCCCGCGTGATTCTCCGCCCGAACTGCAGCAAACCACATTCATTTCGAACAGGTAAACAGAAGATGCTTTAGTAGTATTTATGTCTATTCGTAAACTCGTTTCGCCCTAGAAAATGTCCCATCTGTAAAGAGAATTTAGCTTGGCTACCGAAGCTATCAGCCTGTCCCAAATGCGGCTACAAACCAGTGCCTTACGTCGAAGAAAAACCTTACGACACCCAAATGACTGCAGATCAGATATTGCAGGAGTATCTAGACAAGCTCTCAAGTTCAACGGACAATAAGGGAGATGGTAAGGAGAAGGATGCATGTTGTGATGATAAAAAGGAATGTCGTTGCACATGTAAGAATGGCAAAGTTTGCGCTCATTGCCGTATACGAAAGCTGTGTGAGGATATCTTCCAAACGAAAGCAGGTAACTCCGGCGAGAATGTAGGTGATGAATGCCACAAATGTGAGACCAGATCGTCCCAGGATGTTTACAACGTTTGCAAGAGCAGCAGCAAAGATTGCCGTCCGTACTTGGCGCGTGTTTTTTCAGAGCTTCGGGAACTTTACAATATTAAGGAAACAAAACGCAAAGCTTTCGAAGTGAATCAGCGGTGTGAACGAGCGCTAAATAAAAATGATTCGGAAAAAAAACCACATAAACAATCAAAAACAATGATTGCAGCTCAAAATCAACATGAGCAAAAGCAGCTACAAGCAGAAGATAAGCACGTAAAAAGTGTGAAGCACAACCAGCAAGAAGAAGTTGTCGATCGCAAAATGTACTTGACTAAAAATTTCAAGAAATCCAATGACGCCTGTAAACCAAAAATGTAAGTAACCAAAAAATAGAAAAGCATTATTAGCATATTTACATACATATGTATATGCAAATATTTATTATTATTGTCGAAACCACTTGTCTTGCGGCTGAACCTCATGGTAGCCATCTGATTTAGAATGTATTAAGCGGCAATCATCGCCTTAAGTACTATGATGTAATCTAATTCAAATATAGTCATTCAAAATATATTCAAAAAATTTGAGGTTAAGCGATAGGAAACACACTCTTTTCCTCGAAATTATTATATACACTTCATTTAGGGGAAAAAGAACTTGAAATATTGTAGAAACTTCAGTTCAGAACTTCAGTTACAACGCCCTCAATTATAATAAAGAATTATATATTAATGACAATTTTTTATAGATACAACTACAGTGCTGTCCGAAAAAATCCTGGCAATTCACTCAGGCACAAGATGTGCGTTAACGGTTTCGCGATTGGTCGTAGGAATGTGCCGCACAATATGGGCTGGCTATGGAATGTCGACACAGATGGCACACGTCGCGGCTGGAAGCCGGGTGCCATTCGAAAACCGATAAAATGTTTGATGAAATATTTCCTCAATGATTTTCCAGCCGATACCTTGCGGGTTTCTCAGTATTCATATCGTAAGGAGTGCAAGGGTGAGTGCAAGGAAGAGGAGGAATTAGTGCAGAAACCTACACTTCACATTTGCAAAAAGAATGACGAGTACTTTATTACTCTGCGTCCGCTGAAAGATGCCGAAGCATTGCGTCATTGTGCAGACCCTTATCTCAATATGAAGCCCATAGAGTTCAAGATAACGAAGAATCCACTTTTGAACGATATGCGCAATTTGAAGCGCAACTTGAAAGATATGGGATTTGCCAAGTGTACGTGTCATAGGCCGGTGGCTGAATGTTGCTGTCGCAATTTTTTGGACAAAAAACGACTTGAATATCAGGTAAACAAAGAATGCCGTAGACGCTGTCTACCTTGTTGTAGCCAAACATTGGTTCTCTCGGACACCACGGACTCAGATGTAGAGTTCGATTTTGGTGTGACTCCACCCGCAGGTGTTATTAAGCCCGAACGCTTAAAGAAGCCGAATTTAGTTAATCATGGAACTCAGTATGAGCAGGGTGATTGGAATGTAATGCCCGTTTTCCCCAAGCCGCCCAATAAATATATGAAACAATATAATTGCGCCACCGGCGATCGTTATGATATCACTGGAGGAGGTCGAGGCAAAAAAAAGGGTGATGGTGGTGGAGCCGGTAAAGGAGGTGGCAAAACAGGTGGTGGAGCCCGTGGGGGTGGTGGACCTGGAGGAAAGGGTGGTGGTGGCGCAACTGGAAAGGGTGGTACTGGTGCTGGCGGTGCACAACGTAAAAAAGGGGATGGAGAAAAAGGTGGTGATCGGGAGCGAGGTGGTACCGCAGGATCGGCTGGAGCTGGTGGTAAGCCTTCAAGAGAAAAGGGAGGTCCAAATTCATACTTCGGCGATAAAAACAAAGGCGGATCGAATGATGAAAAGTAAATAAAGATGGGATCAAATGTTAATACATTAATAACATACTATTACTATATTTATAGGAAGAACCGTCTTCGTAAATTAACTGAAATGCCTCCGCCTCTAATTTGCATGGTGGATAGGCGTGGTAAACCAACTGACCCTTGTGCTTTCGTATGTGAAGATGTTTGTGGATATCCAAGAGATATTTGTGCAGATGTTTGCTGTGTTCCAAGGGGAAATAATCGAATTTGTTAAAATTTTTAATAAAAACTCGACAAAACAGAATTACTATTACATATTTGTAAAACTATTGAAATACTTCTAGCTCTTGGTCTTAGAAATTACAATAAAATAATTGTGCACATCGCTATTTTAAAATATAATAATTTTCTATCGTTTCTTATATTGATATACAGTAAGACCCCGCTTAACGCTGTTTCGTTTAGCGCTGTTTCGGTTTAGCGCTGATCTGACTGACCTAGAATTTTATTTGTTTTTATAAGTATATTCGTTTATATTGTTTTTATTTTTGTAAGAAATAAATGTTTGGTTTTATTTTTATTAAAAAAACATAATTATTAAATTTAATACCTAACCAATTTTCTATCCATGTTCCCCTAACCTAAGGCACTTATATAATTTTAAATTTTAATTTAATAATTATAATTAATTATTATTTATAATAATTATTATTTAATTTAATTTTATGCCTTATGTATATAGTTACCACAAAAAAATAAAGAGTGCGCAATTTCCTAGGCTTCCGGCCAGCCTTAAAAATAAGCCAGTTTCTTAACAACACAAAAATTAGATAAACAAGCAAATAAAAAATTAACAAAAAGTAATGATAATTTTAACCAGTAAGAGTGCCTGGCCGAATCTTAGACACCCTACACCTAAAAGTTTAAAAAAAATTATTTGAACGAAATACATAGCTTTATTTATTTAGATTTTTAATTTATTTAGATTCTTCATTGCAGAAGAATAACATTACAGAGTAAAATACAAACTTAAACTAGAGGAAATCGTGATAAACTGAATATACCCTTAACCCAGAGGTGTAGGGTATAAAAACACGTATAAAACATCAAGAAAGATGAATTCAAAATCCATAGATGTCATTCCAAAAGAAATGACCCAATTTTATGCAACCACCGAACCGAAACATAAAATATATCTTCATAACCGAATGGTACGCTTCGGTAATGACCAACCTCATTACATTGCTAACCAGCGTCAAGCAAACTACAAACGTTACACGAAATTAATATTAACTATTATGTTTTTTTAACTGCTATAATTTTGTTGAGTCTCACTTCTAAGGCGTAAAATGATTATAAATCCTGTGCAAAGAAGCCTCCGAATCTTCTGCCTGGTATTAACTATACTGCTGGTGCTCCAACCGAAATACTGTGAGTTAAAAATGGGGCACAGTACAAACTACCATAATACCACAACCGAGAATTCATTACGCTTCCGCGATTTCGAGCCTCGGTCCAAATTTGGAACTCTTTCTTTATCTGGAAATGATGCATATGGCGTGAAAAAAGCACGAGGATTTCAGTTACATGCTGACAAGGATGATCTTAAAGTGGACATTGAATTTGTGGTGCCGTTTGTGCGGATACCGATAGAACGTAGTCTGCAGGTAACCAAATCGACTTTACGCGATCTCGCAAATTTAAAGACAGGCTCCTTGATGTGGTCAGCCATATTTGTTGCACTTGGCGCAACCATGGCTGCATTATTGAAAGTATTTAGCATAGCACCATTGATAAATACCAAAAGTTATGCAAAGATGAAACGCAGCTCAGATGTTGAAGTGTTCAACTTCCTACAATCATTAGATTATGTTATACTTAAAAAATCGGAAAGAAGCAACGAATCAAGCAGAACGCATGGTGAGTCGTAACGCGCCATATGATTGGTACATCTTATTTGAACTTATTCAAATTGCAGAGGCCAACATTAGTGGCATAATTCACAGCATAAAGTCAGTATTACGTGGTCATGATACCAATATAAAGTACTGTCTGCAGAGATCGATTTGCCAATATGCCAGGAGAGTGGCTCATGGTGTGCGGATGGGAGAAGCAACAGGTCTGGAAAAGATTATCGATGGTTTGATCAGGTAAAATTTCAGTATTTAACGGATCGAAAAGTCTGCCTTAACTTGAAATAATTTTGTATACAGTTTGGAATGGCTTCAGAAAAATCTGCGGGGTACCGTAATCCACAAAGCCATTGAATCGGGTAATAACTCTTCGAGTTGTGAGGATATATTCTCAACATGCAAATGGACCCTTCCCGAAAATAATTTTAGAGATAAACTGTATAACTTTTTACAGTTTTTAATTAGTGACTGAATAGTATAGATATTATTTTACAGTAATATTTACTAACAATTTTTTTATTATAATTTAAATTATAATACAATAAATAAATAATATTACTACTTCTTTTGAAATTACAATAGAATTTACGAAAGATGCAATTTTTGGAGTAACAAATTCAATAAAGAATAAGACTTGTTTTTTATCATTTATTTTTTAAAAAGAACATTTGATACTCAATTGTTACAAAGATATTCTTGTAGGTAAGTAATACAATATCATAATACGTATTATCATAATTTCGTACCATTTCTAACGGATTTTTACAGTATAAAGAAATTAGTAGTTATTAAATAATCTTTTACTAATCTTAATGAATCTTTAATTAATATGTGCAGTGGAAAGTTATTCGGATCATTGAATTTGCAATTATTAAATACTTTATTATTAAAATACTTAATTATTAAATAATTCCATTAGCAAAGTAGCGAAATTGGTATGGAATATTTACTATACTATGTGTACTGAAAAGTATATGTATATACATATGTATGTGTATACATTTGTATATAGAGAGAGTCGACATTGCTTAGACGATTTAGTTGCAGCCCTTCCGATGTTCGTCTGTGGAAATAAAACTGTTTATGTAAGAATGAAAATTCCGAAAACAAGTATGCTCATATGTAAATTTCCAGAGTCCATCGTACCAGAGTAGAAAAATTTACCTAGATTAGGGTTAAGATCTAAAGTGCCTATGGATTTTGGATCTTAAAAGGAGAGAACAAGCTAAATGAAATATTATTTTCTTTTATTATTTCATTCCTATGTATATTGATTTTCGCTGAATGTAATAATATTGATATATAGCCGGGCCACCCTAAACACTGGGCTAAATGGGCGCTCTCTTCTCTCTTACGAAGAGGGGAAATTATTGTTATTAACCCACGGGCGCCGAATACCTTTAGGGCGGCCCTGTCTCCAACCACATATCGTTTATATCAACGATATTATCATATTTAATAAGACAGAAGAAACTCATATAAAACATTTAAAAGTCATATTTTCATATTATGTTAAGTGCACACATGTAGGTACAATGAGACAAGCCCTGATATATACATACATATATAATAATAAAAGAAAGTGGTGTCTTTTCACTGTTTTGTAATATATGTATTAATTTCTTTCATTATACGTATTACTTCATCAATTGCATAAATCTAATTTGAGACTAATAATAAGTAACAGTAAGCAACATCAATTAACTGCTGTATGTTTGTAGCGTTAATCAAAATCCATAAGCCAAGGAAAACATGTTGGTTTGTTTTAAAGTTAACGTTTGATTGCAGAGGTGTGAAAAGCGAGTACACAAGTAGACGCATACAGTACGTGTACACTCTCACACATGGCTTCATTTGTTATAGGTTATAAAAATTTTCTACTTTTAATACTGGCAACATATTGCAGTGCCAGTTCGTCTAACAATGTGGAGAAATCAGGACGAGAAAATCTGGTATCCTTTCGGCCATTGGGTAAACAGGTTCTGCTCGGATTGGATATATTGGTGCCTTTTCTAACAGTTCCCACCGGAAAAAAAAGTGAAAATGGGAGCCAAAATATAAGCAGAGTATATAATCAGAAATCAAATTAACGCATATCCTAATTCTTGTCCTCCAAGGCTCTTATAAACATCGATACTAGTTCCCTAATAATAAGTGGAATAATTGTAAGCGGAGGTATTGCTTTGAGTAAATTATTCCAAACTTTGGGCCTGCAGACAACGACTACAGAGGATGTGATGTCTGAAGAACGCTTCGGCAGAAATGTCGACTCCCATTTACGGAATATATTTCCGTATCTTATTCCGAAATTGATCTACACCAATTCAACGGGTCAATGGGAAGGTACGTAGTAAGGAAATTTTAGTTGTTGTTTCTTTTATTAATTTGTGAATCAGTAGAAACTACACTTTCTCAATGGTTTGCCAACGTGGAGCACTTAGATGATGATTTCGATTTGTTAGCCTGTATGCTGAAATCAATTTGCTCGATGGTGTACGAAGCTGGTGCCCTTCTAAAAGTTAACAAGGCTGTCGGGCTACACAAAATCATCGACGGTCTGGCGCATCTCAAGTGGCTACCAAAGACGTTACAAAATACAGCTCTTCTGGAAGCAATAGTTGCAGGCAAAGTTAGTTCTCCAGCTCATTGTAATTTTAAGTATCCGCGATGTCAGTGGTCGGGTCCCCACAAAAAGCTACTAGAGCTCTTAAAAACATATGTGAGGTTCATATGAATAGATGATTTTATAAATTGCATATATTTACATATGCCTATATATTATATAAATTGTGTCTTTGTAACAATATTTTACTGTACAAGGCATGAATACAGCCGGATATGAATTTGGATTTATTAAAGATTCCTTTATTTATATATATATCTATAAGGTTAACTTATTAATTAATACAATTATGAATTATTTGTTCCTGGGTAGATTGGTTTTTTTTGTCAGTATTGGCAATAAAAAAATGTAGATAAAAAAACCGTTCTTCCTCATCTCTCGCACAGAAACTGAGTGAAACTGTTTCAAAAGATGCTACGTCTAGCCAAGGGCAATGAGTGTGCAAAAACCAAAACATATTTCTACAATTTGGGTACACTGGTCATCTACTGCTTTTTGACAACCGAAAGCAACCATTTTGGTAAAAGCTTTCCAAACACTTCCTAAAAAATTTTACCTTTTGCGCGTACTGACTATATTACAGCAAAAATAAAATCACATTTTTAAGCATAAAGTTTATCCAGTCTTTAAATATTGATTTTCATAGCATTTAGAAAGTGCAGTGGTTTGAAATAAAATAGAAAACATTAGCCAGGTACTTCTGAAATACTGAAAACACAAATGTGAAATTTGCAATACGAAAGGCAATACGAAAATGTTTTCCTCTTTTTGTGTAATGCTCAATTTAGTGATTATTAATTTAAATTTTTTCAACGTCGTCATGGCGGCCTAATAATATAGCGTATGTGCTTCGAAGATGTGAGTACTTTTATATGTTTATTAATTCATATTTTTGTAGCCTTACATATTGCAGTTAGGTGTTCTATGTAGGTGGGCACCATCCAGTACAGTTATCTGTTGCTGGAATGTCTAGTTCTATATTTATTGAGAACCCATCGGTGCCCAAAACATCGGATGAATGTTTGGATGATCATGTTTTGGGAATTAACAGCGCCGCCACTTCTAGTTCCAATTTAGTTGTCGTGTATGGTAAAAATGGAGTGAATTTTGACCGCAAAGGTTTAGAGAATTTAATAGGTAAGTTCAGCTTTGATCATGTATATTTTCTTGTACTTGTGTTTCCCGTAAAAGTGAATTATTTTAAAGCATATATCGAGTCAACTGTTAACAGGGGTGAAAAGCGACTTTCGAACCATTATAGCTTAAAAAACTTTATAATTACAAATAATAAAACTGCATAATTAACTAAACTATTGAAGTAATCGTTATTAAATATACATGAATGTATACATTGAATATCTATGCATTTGCAGAAGAAAAAACACTTTCATCCATAAGCGTAATTCGTTTAACATCACCAACTCCAAGTATGGAGAATGAGGAAGCCGAAGCTGAAAGATTGAGTGAAATAAAGCGTAAGCAGGATAAGGGATCAGATGAAGATTATTTAGAAGATAGCGACACCTTATCTACGAATGATGAACAAAATTCTGAAGATTCCGCAGAGGATTTAGAATCGAATACTCGAGGAAGCGAAAGTAGTGACAACGAGGACACTAGAAGTGAAGATGACAGGGAGACAGTGACAAAGAGATGTAAGAAAAAACAAAATAAAAAACATAAGAAATCCCACACAACAATGGAAAAAGGCTTGCGAGGAAATCCCAATAAGGAATGTCCAGAGATAGTTGGTCTAACAGTCGAAGAATTTTATCCTCCAGAGGATGCTAAGGAAATGGCAAAGGAAATTTTAAGTTAGACACAAAAAAATTTTGTATTTCATTAAATTAAATTAAACCTAATATGACTTGAATTTTTTAGAATTAGCTGGCGTATCTACAGTAAGACGAACGGCTGATTATGAGTTCCAGTTGTATGTTATTGAAAATGATCATTGTTACACACCGTTTACTTCACCGGCCCAGATGACAGCTAAATTGGCCGCCGAAAAATTGGACGCAGAGAAATCTAAAACTGAAGCGCGAAAACTTGTATCGCAAAATTATAAATCTGTGAAACAAT
The DNA here is from genome assembly GCA_949629155.1 of Myopa testacea. Taxonomy (NCBI): domain Eukaryota; kingdom Metazoa; phylum Arthropoda; class Insecta; order Diptera; family Conopidae; genus Myopa; species Myopa testacea. The sequence continues at coordinate 58,453,123 of OX451345.1, forward strand.
TCATAACAAAGAAAAAACTTCAGCAAGCAGATGTGCCGAAGTCCACTGTAGTCATTGAAAAGGTTCCAATTGAGAGAGAAAATGTTGAGCATAAAACTCATTTTGATGGGAAAGCTGCACAAAACCACAAGTCTAGAAAAATAGATATCGAAAGCTTTGAACATATTGATTTCGATGATGTTGTCGATACTTCGGCATCAGAAGAGGTCGGGGTGGAATTTGATGAAAGTGAATTTACTGCATCAGAGGCCTCAGTAGAGTCTGAGAATGATCGTGAAAGTGACCTCGATTTTGACGTCAACAATAGAAAAGGCCGCAAGCGAAAAGTGCAAAATATTCAGAAACCCATTAAAAGAAATATGACATTCAAAGCTGCCTCCAGTAAACGCAATCAGCGATCAAGTCAAGAAGAGCACGGTGACGTAAATAAGCCACTCATCACAGACGTAGTAACTTTGCGGCGTTCCAGCAATGATAACATCTCGCGTTTGATGGCGAAAAATGTGAATATACCAGTAAAGACGTTAAGTGGCATGTCTGCCCGCAAAGCGGTGGCGCCTCTCCCTACCGTCATTAAAAAACAAGTTACAATTGAAAAACCAATAAATTCATCGAACCAGCAGACAACATTAACTGCGCCAGTACGTCGTGGACCAATTGTGCAAGTGGGAACGACCTCCCCACGTAACTCGCAGTTGAGTGCTGGTAAAGTTCCGGCATCCCCTCAATCTATAAAGGAAATTGTTATTAACAAAGTATAAACAAATTTAGATTTATTTCAAATTGACGTTTTAAATGCATGTTCTTTTAATCTTCTATTCAGGTGATTGCAAGCCCAAAAGGTGGTTTTACAGACATCGGTGCACTACTGTCTCAACCCGACATCGAAACAATATCTACTCCAACCACACCAACTTCATCTACACGGTCCCAACTACCACAGAAAACAACACCGTCATCTAAAGGATTTATGCCATTGGGTATTGAAACTGCAGCCAAAAATCAACTGCCTTCACAAATATCTGTACAAACACATCAGAGTTCGTCGGAGTTGGCTGCTGAGCATGACAAACAATTGGACCTTATTGATTCAATTGTAAAGGATGAAATGGAAAAGTCTTCTTCAATTATTGAAAAGGCTGCTGGTGAAAATGAAGATATTCCACAGTTAGTGAAAATGTTAGAGAGCACCGAACGAGCATTAGACTCTAAAATAACCAGGCAAATGAACGAATTTAATGCCTCCAGTGCAATAGAAAACGATATCGACATATCAAATGCGCCATTGATGGAACCATCTGAAGAGGAAATACCCGCTGAACTTTTGCAGCACGTTGTTGAACTCATCGAAGATGATAAAACACTTCAAGAAGCGGTAGAAAAACAAGTATTTGGTGAAGAGAACAACGTCAATGCAGTTCTACCAACATCAACAACGCAAATGTCATCAATGTTCGGAACAAATACAGCAAACCCCAAATCTATAGAAATACAAATAGAGGTAATTAAAATAAAAATTTTGAACTTAATATTGGACGTTCTTTCTTTCTTTGCACACTTCTACAAATTTTATTGTTTCCTTAACAGAAATCAACACCAACCGTCACTAAACTTCAAGCACTACCAGAACTACAGACAAAGAGTATCATACAGGCGACCATTTTCAGTGATGATATAACTACATCATCTCCATTGCCAGGCACATCGGGTGTATCATCGAGTGCCTCAAAAACTATACCGGCAGTTCGAAAGGAACCAATTCAAATTGTACGAGGCAATGGTCGCGTTATAACCTTGCCGCCAATAGAAGCACCAACCACTCGAGCCAAGCGGCGGGCGCTAAAACAACCGGCACAGAACGTAAATACAAGTGCAACGGATTATTTGCAAAGTACGCTTAATGAATCGCTCGATACTTCTTTGCAATCGAATACTTCTGCGGACTTAACGATTCTGACAAGTTCAATGCTCGAAAAGAAGCCAACGGAAACAACAGCAGGCACAAGACGACGTGTATCTAAGGAAGGAAATGCTGTAAATTCTACAACATCTAAAGTAGCTAAGAAAGGTTCTGCTAAGAAGGCGGCGATTGTAGCGAAGACAGCGAGCAAGCTTGATATAACAGAAGATGTGTCCGAATCTAAAGAGGATGATGACGATCCTAAAAAGTATGAAAATATTTTATGCTGTGCATTTGTAGGTTTTGCTAATGTTTTTATATTATCATTGCAGACTTTGGTGCATATGCCGGCAACCACATAATAATCGGTTTATGATATGTTGTGACGTTTGTGGGGACTGGTTTCATGGTACTTGTGTCAGTATAACTAAGGCAATGGGCTTGGAAATGGAGCAAAAGGGCGTTGATTGGACTTGTCCGAAGTGTGTTAAAAAACTGGAGGAGAAAGTATGTGTTAAGCTGATAATGAAAACTACCAATTGTAATATATATACATATATTTTATTGTTTCCAGAAACAAAGAAAGATCACTGATATGCTGGGAACTAAGAAAACACCCGTTGTCCAACATTTGTCTGCAACAAACGTTAATGTCAACGATTCGAATGTAGATATCAATCAGTCACCTGATACATTTTCTGTAGCAACCAAACCAGAGATAATAACTAAGAGACAAATTATCGACATAAAAAAGATCCAGTCGGGTCAATTTATTTCCCTGAAGAATTTGGAAGAGAAAACTTTGCCTTTGTCTGTATTAACCAGCGGTCAAAAGAGACAGTTTTTACCCTTAAATTCACCTACAACATCTACAAAGTCTCCTACAGCTATTCAGGCCCAACCGAGGCGTGTTATTGTGGTACGAAAAGAGTCTGCACAAAAATCCGATAATTCGAAGAAAGCATTAAGTGTTATTAAGACACAACATCAACACCAATTGAAGGTCCAAAAGATACCAGTATCGGCTGCAAATACAAGCAGCATCGTAATATCGTCAAATCATCTAGCCGCTGAAGCAGAAATTGCACAGCAAATTGAACCAACAACACCGTGTATTGTTTGCAAGAAACCATCCAGACCAAACTCAATATATTGCAGTGATGATTGTATACGAAAGCATGCTCAAAACGCTTTGAATGCCTTCACCGCAAAACCGTCGGAGACGCCTGCAATGGGTCCTTTCTCAAAATTTGGTACAGAGGACAAGAAAAAGAAAGCCAAAGGATTGTTCGAAGATCTTCTTTTAATGGCCGATCGTAAACCAAAAGTTGAAAGGGTATACTGCATAAAATGACTTATCAGTGTATTTATAATCTTTTTAACGAGTAACCGTAAAATTTTATATGGCAGGTGTATGTCTTCGAGCGTAAAAGCGGACGATTTTTGACTGGTAATAATGCTCCAACCACAGCCAATCTAAAGAAATGGTTGCAAGATAATCCTACATTTGAAGTTATTCAACCGGGCAGTATCCAAGCTTTAGAAATCGAGGTAAAATTTTTTTAAGTACAAAAATTGAACTTTGCATTTGTATTAATATTTAATTTGTCATATTTAAGTAGATGATAAATATTAATTAAATGTTTTATTCCAGAAAAAACAAAAAACACGTTCCTCATTAACAAACAAAAACACACCTAGTCCCAGTCCAACAGATTCTTATCCTGCTCCAGAAAATGTTCAACCACCTGCGAAAAAGTCACTTATGTTTAATAATACTCAAACACCAATAGATGGACAGACAAAGGAGTCGTCAACCATACAACTTAAATCCGTTAAACATATCGTTGAACAATCCAAACTATCGCCCACATTGATTAGACCTCAAACGCCTAAACAATTGGCCAAGTATTCACAGCAAGTTTCGCTAAAGTCTGATAAATTGCAAAAATCCGATTCAAAGGACGAATCAAAGGCAAAAGAGAAGAACACTAAGCGTCAAGTTTCTGAAATTAACAAAAAACCAGCAACAAGTACCAGTGGAACGGAGACTACCATTAACACAACAGACTCCGAGCCGATTCGTATAAACGTTCGACGCACTTTAACGGAACAACTGTTACAGCGCATCAATGAACAAATTTTAACAAATGATGGCGACGAAACAGAAACAAGAAAAAAACCGTCTGCGGAATATGTTGCAGAGTTTATCAAAGAGACTGAATTGGAGATGTATAACTATTTTAATCGAGATACCGGCGCAAAATACAAGGCGAAATATCGTTCTCTTATGTTCAACATAAAGGATCGTAAAAACCAGACTTTGTTTCAAAAGATTTGCGCCAAGGTTATCAAGCCCAGTCAATTAGTACGTATGTCACCAGAGGAGCTCGCCAGTCAAGAGTTGGCGCAGTGGCGAGAAAATGAAGCCAAACATCAGTTGGAGATGATAAAAAAGTCGGAACTGGATTTACTGTCTTGCGCCAAAAACTATGTGCTGAAAACGCATAAAGGTGAGGAAGTCATAGAAGGCAAGCCAATGGATTGCGTAAATCTGGACATGACAATTCCAGTTGAGGAATTAGTGTCTGTGCTAAACAATTCAACCACTTCGGGCAACGATAGAATCGAAGGAACTATTTCAACAATAGCGACACGTAGAGACTATTTATTTTCTGAAGCGAATGCACCTAAAGACACACAATCCAACCGTATTGAAATTGACCTGAGTGGGACGGTTGAAGACAAAATCAAAACCAGCAACAAAGAAAAAGAACGTGAAAAAGAAAAAACGCATAAAAACAGAGACCGACATCGTGAAAAGTCAAAAACTAGAAGACGTAGTCGATCGAGAAGTCGCAGCCGTGAAAAACGGCACAAGAGTTCGTCGCATAAGGATGATAAGCGAGAGAGAGAAGGACGTGGTCACGAACGTGTCAAAGAGCAGAGGGATCGCTCTAAAGACGAACCGGAAAAGAGATCTACTGAGAAGAAATCCTCCGTTTCAATTTCCAATATCGTACATTCTGTACACACAATCAAGCAGTATCCTTCAGCACCGAAGGACAAACACAGAGATACAACATTAACGTCAACGCAGGCAAAGAAAGATATGCCAGCAGTTGCAAAATCCTTAGAATCCTTCAGCTTAATTGATCAAATACTCGAATCTACAAAAACCGTAGAAGAGGCTGCAAACTTGGTCAGTGAGAAGAACAAAGTGGAAGATTCTATCAAATCCGCTGCCAATGGCAACACGGTTACGCAGGTAGTCGCCAATTCCACTAGTAACTCAAATTCACAAAAATCAGTTGACAGTGATCAGGAAACGATGATCATCGCTTCCATTGCGTCATCACCACAGGACCCTTACAGTAACTATTACAGATCTGGTGCTTCGCTATCGCTTTGGAGCGGCAACATCAACATGATTGATGTCGCTTCTTTCCAAATACTAATTCAGCCAGTGATTGGAAACTCAATGAACATGGAGAAGCTCTTCCCTGAAGAGTTGGATGTAGTGGGCCGTATTGGACCTGATACTGTGTGGGACTACATATCAAAAATAAAGAAGAGTCCCAACAAGGAAATCGTTATACTACGTTTGTTGCCATCGTGTGAATCGGAAACCGTAGCCTATACAATTCTGTATAAGTATCTCCACAAGCGCAACCGATTGGGTGTTATTAAAACGAGTTCTTCGCAAATTAAGGACTTTTACATATTTCCACTTGTAGCCGGAAGTCAAATACCTTCCGTTTTACAGCCAGCCGAGCGCGTTGAATTCTATGAAGATCCACACAGACCTGATATTCTGGTGGGTATTGTTATTCGTGTGACTGGAAAGAGGATATTAACTGCCCCAACACAGCAGTCAGCTGGAAAAAGTGCAAAGGTTAGTTACAACTTAATGATATTTAGATAAGAAAGAAACTAGAATACTTGAGTAATTGAAAATTATTTCAGTTTCATACAAAGTCGAAAAACCCTGACGCATTTACACCTCCTGGTAGCCCAAAACGAAAACGATTATCAACAAACGCAGAGAAGGAGGATGACATCGACATTGATGCAATAATAAAAGCTCCAATTGTGGCAAAAAAGCCGATACGTATGTTAAATGAAACAGGGCTGTTCGCTAACTTCGTTCGTTATACATGCTTTTCAGCAACAATCTGCACCCTTTTTCTGGGATGAGACGTTGTTAGGAACAGTCCTATATTGAAATAAGAATTCAATTCAATAATCAATTCGTTTAGCGCATGTTGCTGCAACTTCGACGGTGGTCGATGATCAGGATGAACCATATTCGCCCGGTTGTAGTTCTGAGGATGATTTGCCGCTTCTAAAGATGAAATCGGCAGAGTACCACAAAACGGCCGAAGAGGAGTTGAAGCGTAAAATGGATGAATTAAATAGACAAATAGCAGCACAGGAAATGGAAATAGCCGGCCTTTTGAATGTAGAACCGGTACGAAAAAAGTATTCATAGCTACACATAATTATGTAATTCTTTGATTGTTCGCTTTTTCTAGAAATTTATACCACCTCCTGGGATCGCTGACACCCCCAAAGCTCTTAATCCTTCCTTAGCAAACATTTCTATACCATCCAATCTATCGCAAATTTTAGCAAGTATCAAACATAAACCTGAGGCCTCATCATCGAATGCAGTTGAAGCAACCCGACAAAGTTCAGCTCCACCTCCGCCGCTGATAGGATCTCTGCTTCGATCTCATACAAAAGATGCAGATGAGGAATATAATCCAGAGCAAGCAATAGATACTTCATATATGAATGAGGGTACAAATAATTTCATATTTCCATCTACACTATTTATTAATAATAATTATTAGCAAACAAAACGGAAAAGCCTTCAACAAGTCGTCTTGCTCAACTAAGTGAAGCAGAGCTTCTTAGTATGGTGCCTGATGATATGCTCGATACAACGACGTCCTCTTCGCACTCACCAGCCGTTAAGAAGTCACGTTACGATGAACCGCCCCCACCCGGTGTTTAAAATTTAAATTTAAAATAAGTGATTTTATAACTTTATTAACATAACAATTATATGTATTTATGTCATTTTCTCCATCATTGAAATTACGATGTTTAGTTAGCTTATAACCTAGCATACAGCCGCACACACATACATACAGTTCATTGTCTCTTTCTATACTGAATTTTTTTAATCGATAACCTTTCAAGCCCAAGGCTCTTTACTGTTTAGTTATCGGTCTTACTATTGCTATTTTGTAATTTATTAGTTTGTTATTAAATTTACTTCTTGGCTCCACATGACGAATAAACGTAACGGACATTTCGATCTGAAAAATTAAATTTAAATTTTACCGATTACCTGAAAAAGTGCGCATATATTTAATGGAACCAATTAAAAGTGTATAACAAAATTTGTAATTATATAGTTTTTATATAGACAGCAACTAAAATAAAAAAGATATCATTACAATTAATTTAAATGTATTATATAATAGTTATGCAAATGCAAATTAGTATGTAAAAAGTAAAAATGAATAAAAACTTATTTCTTAATGCAGTTCATGGTGTTGAACAATTTATAGTTTTTTGGTGCTAATGTTATTGAATTATTTACTACGTTCCATTCTAGAGCTACAACCGATAGCATCCTTATGTCGTTAAGTTCAGGCTGAGATCAGACACTTATATTAACTTTAGGTTTGGTGGTAGAGAAAGTATGCTGGAAGTAAACTTTCTATTTAATTTATAGAACACGGATCATGATCAGCACTAAAATGAGCACAGGAAATCTTCGCTCCATTGTGTGTACGTGGAATTGCTATGCGAAATAAGATTCCATGAGGCATGCAGACGCACACTTTATATTGAACACTTCCAGTGCGTATGCCAAATTCTGAACTAACTATCGGTACCTTGTCCATGTCCAGGAAAATTCCGGAACCAGCTTCAAGAATTGTGGCGCCATGTGTTGAATTAATTGCAATATTATGTTCTGCTTGCAAGAGCAAACTCAATGTATCCATCCTGATGCCCTCTGATCCTTTTACATAGACACGGCCATCGGCACGCAAAGTAAGCGGATGTCCGATTGGACTGGTAATAACGCTAGCACTAATGGACTTCGCATTTAGATTTTCTGCACCTTTGGGAAGATTGTAATGCGGTCTGTGCGTTGTAAAGATAGTCGCACCACTGGCTGGGTCTTTAACTTCGAACGAATTGATAGATTTAAAGTTGATACCAGTTTGATCCAGAATAATACGGCTATGGGACTGCCCGTTGCGTTGTAGTTTAATGAAAACGCTGCTCTCGTCACCAGTGATTGTCACTGGAATGTTGGTGAAACCATCGATTTGTCCACTGATTTTCCTGTAAATGCGATCCAAGTCGGTCGAACCATAGAACTTTATTAAATCCTCCTCAGGAATTAGCTCCATGCCCTGAATGCCCTTACCTAAGCGCAGAGCACCAATAATGGTAAGCGTAAGTATGAGATTCCCAATAGTAAGCACCAGAAGAAAGATGACCACGGTCCAGAAGGCAAACGTCTTCCTTCCCTTTGAAAGTAGTGGATTATTGTAGGTGCTATTATAGGGAATGGCAGCAGCATCGAGATGGCCACACATGTATTGGCCATTTCTAATGTTGTTAGGATTCGACGTCATCTGGTCTGTCCCAGTTATTTTCGATCCCGGAAAACTGGTCATCTTGGCAGTCTCTAAACTTAACTCATCCGAAAAAGATGGCGAGGGGTCACGAACAAATGTTTTTTCATACCTTTTCATGAGTGCAAGATATCTGAAATGGGATAAATAATTTATACTCAAGAAAAAGTTCTAGGCAAAAAAAATACACAGGGTGTTTTGTATAAAAAGGAACAATTACCCCCTCCCCCCGCTTAGACGATTTTCTAAAAACTCTAAAATTAAAGTCGAAAAAAATTTTACAAAATAACGGTCAATAAATATTCAATTCTTTTTTAAAAAAATGCTATAAAAAATGTTTTTTTCATATTTCAAGTTTGGATGAAATCTTTCCAAAAACTATTTGACATAGGAACCTAATTCAAAAAGGAGATAGGGGAGTACATATTTGGCTATCAAATTCGGATATGGTTAAGTGTAACCGTTATTTTTTTATATTTTTTTTCGACTTTAATTTGGGTTTTTAGAAAGTGGTGCCTCCCGCCCAATGGGTGGGAAAATTTACCCTCTCTCCCATACAATTTTTGTCTTGTTTCGATTCAATCTACACGCCCAGTGTTTTGTCCCGTCTTATGCAAAACACCCTGTATATTATATGTACAAGTGTATGCATATTTCTGGACTTGCGCACAATTTTCTATTATGTTTGTAGCAGTATATTATTTTACTTTGGCTTAACTTTTTTTTCTCTACATTTTCATGGTTATGCTGGTATTTTTCCTCTTAAAGCATCAAAAATCAATTTTGCTATTCGGTCCAAAATCCCATTTCCGTTAAATTATATGACCTTTTTAGTAAGTTATATTATAAGTCATGAATCATATATACTAATTTAAAACACATAATATAAAGCGTTCCCAGATTAATTTCCATAGCTGTGATTAATTAACTTCTTTTACAAAAAAATTAAAAAAACTTCATTTATTAAGTGGAAAGTTTGTTGTTCTTGTTGTTTCTGGCGTTGATCACAACAACAATAACGATATTCCCGCTCTCATCCAGTTCCGGATTTCTTGATAAAGTAATAAAGAGAATTAAGTAAAATTTTATCTCAAAAATGTTTTTTCTAAAGTGGAATAGTCCACTTCAAATAATCATAATTGAATTAAAAAAATGCTTAAAAGGGATGCGGTTCGTCCCTTTATTTGTTACAAAACTAGTATGAAAGAAAGTTATCCATTTAAAATAATTTGTTTATTTGGAAAACAACAAAAACTTAGCATATTTACTATGTTGCCACTGTAAAAAGCTTCAAGATCCTTAGCAAGAATGAAATACAACGTTATGATGAGTTTATTGTCTTACATACCAACTATTTACCATGAATACTTCATTATGCTGACTATGATTGCAAATATACATTGTTTTTTATTTTTACTTATCGTAACGAAATCATTTACATTTTCACTTATTTATTTACATATATCGCCTTTTTAATATAACTGAAAGTTGTTCCTAATGAAATTGTATTTACATATCTAAATTTTAATTATTATTTTCTACTTTAAACTCCATTTGAGTGAAGTTAATATCTATAAAAATAAGGACTTAAATTTTCTTTTCGTTTGTTTTTGTTTTTAATTGTTATACAATAATATAAGAATTATAAGAATAAGTTTCGAAAGAATGGACTTATTCCACTTTCAAATATATCAGCAAAGATTTTATAGCAAAAATGTTATATTTGAAAGTGGTATAAGTCCATTTGGAGCTAAAAATATCCTTAATTTTTTTAAACATTTTCAATAATTATTATTTCATAATAAAATTTAATAGGTGTATGGTGTTAAAAACACCACTCGAATTGATTAACGTTTGCTAATATTTTTAAATTAATTCAAATGCAAACCTTTAAATATCTGGATACTTCAAAAAATGGACTTGTACCATTTTTAAAAATAACAGCTGAATTGTTTAATAAGTAAAATGTAAGATTAGCGCATATAATTTTCTTATTTTGCAGAAAAGGGCCATTAGCTTTCAAAGCATATTTTTTCAAAAGGGGCAGCATTTTAAAGCCCAAAATAACTTAAGTACAAACCACTTTCGTTATTTTCAGTGCTTCCACATAAGTAACATCATAGTTACTTGGAACCGCGAAAAGGCGAAGATTTTGTAATTTTCAGTAACTTGTAAAAATTGTTAAGCTTTCACATGTATTTTGGTATTGTAATTTTAACAAGATGCCTAACGAATAACAAATTACCATACTCTTAATACTAATAATTTTCTTATTAATTGTTAACTCTGGAATCAGTTGTTTCTAAAGTGTGGAGCTTGTTATAACATTGTATCTGTTTCTTAAAATCAATCAAGTCGAAAGTAAGTAATAGATGAAGTTTTATATAAATAACAATAAAAAAATTCATCACCCCCCCCCCACAATTTTTCGGAATTTTTCGGAGCTTTTTCTGTTCTTTTGCTTACTATATTACTTTTCATATGCAAACATAATAAATCAGCTGTTTCAGAACGCCACTTTACCAGGATTAACAGGATTTTACAAAAAAGTGCATTCACAGTTGGAAAGTTTAACAAATTACTGAAACAGCTGTTTTAATAATTTCAATATTTAACATATAACATTGGCTTCACTTTACCGTCGTGGAACCACTCCTATTTTGTTGCTGTTGGTGTAGTTTTTCATGCTGATACTTGTCGAGTTATAGTCCGTCGAAAATTTTCATTATATCTCCTAAACTTTTAAAAATATCTTGATATGATTGGTACCGTTAGAAAGGAATCTAAAATACCTTTTATTTATGTAAAAACGGAAAACCATTACTTTTGGAGAAAAACAACTTTTTAATATTTTAGTACTTTTTACCGCATTCCTTAATATTTTTCATGTATATTGTATAACTACTCATGTAAAATGTATAATTAGCCCATATAAAAAGAATTTTTGTGCACGAATGCTCGGCACCATATTTTTTGTTTGTGTAAAATCAATGCTTTTCGCCGTCCATTAAACCACAACCGTACTAAACAAAGAAAATGGCCGCTTTTTATTCGTGAGCGTCCAAGAGCGTAGCGCTCTGTGAAGCATAGAAAGAGAATCTTTGTTATTGTGAAAGAAGGATGGAAATATATTCTATTGGAAAATATATTTCTATCCTTCTTTTTGGAATCATCTTCCTTCTGCGAAAGTCGTCGATTCTATTTCTATTGTGTGTATTTAATAATAAATTTCATTTAAATTGGATTTCATTTAAAAAAAAAACGAAACGAAATAAGTATAATTACATATTCTTCAGTTTCTCCCATCGAACAAATAACAGAATTGATTAAGAATGGCCTTCAAGGTACGAAACCAAGACTGATCAAAAAATAAGAATATTTAGCATTTTTCTTCTAGCCGATTGACCCCAAACGTGATGAATTTCGTCGCTATTTGGAGCGTGCGGGTGTGATCGAAGCTCTCACTAAAATATTTGTACGCCTTGTTAAAGAACGTCCAGAAAACCCTATGGAATTCCTGCAAGCTAAGCTAGGCGATTCCAAGCTGCAAGCAGATCATGAAGCCTATCTGCTCAGTGAACTAGAGGAAGCTCGAGCAGAAATTCAACGCCTTCGCAACCGTATTCTGGCTCTAGACCCAAGAGCTCTAGATGACGAGAAACAGACTTCTCCAGCCGAAGTGAATGAAGACAAAAATACCACTGAATTAGTATCTAATGAAAATCAAGAAACGGACACAGCAGAGAAAGATACAAATAAAAACGAAACTAAAGCTGAAGATGCTACTTCTATTATTAACTCTGAAGCAAATGTGAAAGAACCACAGAAAGAATGTTTGGAAAATGAGAATATAGAGGTACCAGTTTACGGTGATAGTGCTGGTCAAAATAATGTTAAAGATTCTCCACATTCCAATAACTAACAAATCGACAAGGAAAATTATTGAATTTGTTCGTATAACAATAAAATGCTTTAGTGCGTGAATAAGACGTCTAATAAAAATTGTTCTGCCTTAAAAAAAATTGAAAGCATTAGTTTATGTAATATATATATACTATAATAGACTTCATTTACTAATTTAGTGTAAAATATGATATGATAGTAGGCAAGATAAACGAGTGTTGTAGAAAGAGCTTTCTCCTTAATATTTAGAATTGGTTGAACAATTAAGGAATCTTCACTGATTTATAGCAGTCTTTTGTATTTTTTATTCATATGAAAATGACTACAAACACCATTATATGAAACATATAACGAATAATAGATGTATCTTTTAAAAAATATTTTATTTAGAGCAATCATTGTGTGTTCCGAACGAAATAAAACGAAGATTATTGAATTTATTAAGTTTTTTGTAGTTTTTATTTTTTACATCAATAGAATTTAGAAAACATTGGAAATCTTAATTGAAATGTATATATATATGTATATCGATAAATAATTCTTAAGTTATCATTGACTTTATTCAATATAATATACAGAAAATGAATGGAGACAAAATTTCAAATTTGTATGTATGTATAATCGCATTAATCAGGGTACCACGCAAAACATTCGAATATTTAATCAAATTTAATAAAAGTATTTAAATTGAATGGATAATGATTTTAATAACTATAATTGTTTATGTGAGTTCTGCAGTTGATTTCATCGGATGTTTGGAGAGCAAAAAGGTTTAATGTCAAAGTATTAAGTTCGTTTATCGTTAAAATTGCTTGTTTCTTAAAAAGCATATTATTGTTTCTTCTACTGGTTTATTTATATTATTTAAAAATTGTCATTCTGTTTATTGTTGTTGATTTATAATAAAGATACATAAGTATAATTACATATTAAGTATATTGAAAATTTCAAACAAATTTTATCTTTCTTCGTTTGTTAAAAGTGAATGCTTTTCTTTTTTTTTATTTTGTTCTGATAATTTTAATATTTGTTTATTGCGAGAAATTTAAACTTTTACTTTTTACGTTTATCTGCTGGTTTTAAAATCTGGAAGGAGCACATCAGTGTATCGTCTACCGACATCATTGCGCCAGCATTGTCGAACTCGCCACAATAATTTGGTGCTGAGAAAAGTGTAACCAACTGCCTTTTGGCAAAGAACTCGTATCCATCCTCGACCACTTGATGAGCGCGGCAAATCAAATCAAATTCATGCTTCTGCAAGAACTTGCCAACAACCTCTGCACCAAACGTAAAGCTCACACCGCGATCATTTTCACCCCAACCCATAGTATCCTTGTCTGGATCGGACCACAAGAGATCACACAATAGGCCCTGATCAGGGACGTCAGTAGGGCGCATGATCCGTCTTATTTGCTCCATTGACGACAGATCCGGGCTTAGGCCACCATGACAGCAGAAGATTTTCTCATCGACAATTGCAGCAACAGGCAAGCAATTAAAACAATCTGTAAACGTCTTCCACAGCTTAATGGTGTAGCGACGCTTACACTCGTCATAGAATCCATAGATCCTATTAATGCTAGCGCACTCGTGATTTCCTCTCAACAGAAAGAAATTTTCCGAATATTTAATTTTGTAGGCCAACAACAAACAAATCGTCTCTAACGATTGCTTACCGCGGTCAACATAATCACCCAAGAACAAGTAGTTCGACTCCGGTGGAAATCCGCCATATTCGAACAGACGAAGCAAGTCGTAATACTGCCCGTGGATGTCCCCACAGATTTTCAGTGGTGCCTCTAATTCCAACAGTATGGGCTGCGATAGAAAAATTTCCCTTGATTTCAGACAGAGACCACGAATTTCGCTCTCAGACAGTTGTACATTTTTTCCAGGCCTTGCCCCACGCACTTCTAGGAGCCGTGATATGATGCTGTCAATATTCATCAATTCAGTCATATTTCCGTTTTCTGAAGTTTCTACTTTTAATTTTTAGTTTTTCTTTCTGCGAATCAAATTGTGTTTTATTATATATCTTTAATATTTTTAATATATTTTTTCACAGCTACCATAAGCGATGGGCGAATTCGAAGAACGAACACACAAAGAGTGACAAACGGGCACTTCCCAGTGAACAAAGCCACTCATAATGCGCAGTTCTATCTGGTTTGCCTTTCACCTTTCTTGCTAACGAATTTAATACGTATGAAAACGTCAGCCTAATGCGTCAAAAATTTATAGCTTCATATTATAAAACTATATTTAAGAAGTTCACACTTGCAAAAATTAAGTTAAATAACGCTATTATTATCATACTGAATCTAAATTTTATTACATTATGTATATCTATTTAAGTGATTAGAATTATATCAGACCTTAGCGTTCCGTAGAAGCGTGTTCAGATCGGCAGCGTCGTGTGCCAAAGTCGTTTTCAAACTTCAAAGGGCCATAACTCGGAAACCAGACGAGATGCCACACTGACTGACGTTGTCGTTGGAGTTCCAACAACAAACAACGAAATTGGAGTTATGTTATGGAGTTTTATGAGTGTAAAATTAATTATTAAACAGAAAGCTTTTCAATATTTTTGAGTTATACAGGATGTGACATGGACAAAGTTCATAGCTTATCCTGTTAAAATTCCCTTTAAATTTTATTTTTTGAACCTTCTTTGGTAAAAAATATAACTATAAAGCGTATCAGTACTTTTTTTATATTTAATTTCTGTAACATTATCCAAATTCCTTTGAAAAAATTCTAAATACTAATTTTTTTTTGATTTTGACAAATGATCTGATCTCTGCCGCGGTTTAGCTGCTAAACTTTAGCAGAGGCAGATCTGTAACAAGTTTCACCAACAAAAATCGTCGAACGACATACTATGTGTTTACTGCCTAACTAAATACAAGCAACGAGATCATTTGCTTGACAATTCCTATAGAACAACAATTGGAACACAACCATAGCAGCAAGATGCAACTCGTTTCTCAACTGTCAAAATTACATGGGCTCTTATGGGAAACGAGAAAAAAATTAAATTGGCCTTTGCTCCTATGATTTGGCGTTTAGTTTGCTGCTTGGTGTCGAGCTAATTCTAATTTTGCTAGCAGCAAAAGTATTTTCCTGTTCTTCTCTGTTTGTTTACATTTTACTGTGGTTTTCAATGTTTTTTTATTCCTTTTTTTATAGTTGCTGCAGCATTTAAATGTATATCTTGCATCTTTCTGCTATGCTTGTGTTCACCTATAAAGTAAAAAAATAACTAGCGGTTTCGTTGCTAGGGAGAAATCGACGAAGAGGAAATTTAATTTGTTTTTCTGGTTCTGGTTTAGCGGTTTATGGCGTCCAGAAGATGCCGCTATCATTGTGTTTCAGTGCTAGATTTTGACATCTCTCATCAATTGAAGGTGAGAGCCGCTACAACTGTGATTTTAGCCGTAGAAAAGACAAGGCTTGGTGTTCAAATTTTCAAACTTCCAAACAGGGTTGAAAACTGCTAAAACCAGAAAGTTGAAGTCTTGCCCAAAATTGGCAAATAAAGCCATAAGGCCGTGGTTATGCTATCGAGTTTTGCTTGGCAAGTAGGACTTTTTTTGTTGCTTTGTGTGTAAAAGAGAGAATTGTTTACACATAAATATCCCATTCTCTCTTTTACATGCTAAAAAAAATCCTACTTGCCAAGCAAAGCTCGATAGCATAACCACGGCCATAGCATAACCTCGGCATAATCGGTTTTGCGCAAGAATGGTGTAATACAAGATTATACTATAATCATTATAGCCGATCGGCGAAAAAGTGGTTTCGTCCTAGCACACAAGAGGCTCAAGAAAGGACTAGGATTCCTTCATACGATGTTAATGTTAAACTTTACAGGGGGTAGAAGTAATTGAAACTGATTGCGGTGTGTAAGCATCTTAAGGATTTTCCATTAAGGACATCCATTTTGGTATCTTGTGACATCAGCACCAAATGAAAAAGGCAACTTGGGCCATATGGAATTTGCCCTGAAGTCACAACAACAATTTTAATGGAGTTTAATTAAACTGGTTAACGGCCAAAGAACTGCAACGAATAACGAATACATACTCGTGCAAAGACACATATGTATGTATTCGTAAGCTTAATGCACGAAACTGATTTGCAATCGTTCTAAAGCGGACAATCGCCACGAAGTGTTCGAATCCACAAAAAACTAATTTGACTAAATTGAAGAATTTTAGGTTCAACACGATAGTCTGTTGTCTATGCATTGTAACACAGCAGAAATATCTCAATTAATTAATAACTTCTTATTAACGTATACATACGTATGCGTGCATGTAAACAGATGATTATATTATGTTGAAGTAGTAGACATCCGTTATACAAAATTTCATAAATTTAGTCAATTAAACAATTTGGAAATGTGGTCATTCAAAATCGGTGATAGACCTGTTTCAGATCTTAATGATTCAGTATATATAATTGCTGAAATAGGACAAAATCATCAAGGAAGCATTAATATTGCAAAACAGTTGATACTAGAAGCGAAAGTATTTTAAAAAATGTTGATCAACATATTTGTAGATATTTATTTTTATTATGTTATAGCGGGTTGGGTGTAACTGTGTCAAATTCCAAAAATCATGTCTATGTGCAAAGTTTACAAGAGCTGCATTGAATCGTAAATATGATGGCCCTCATTCATGGGGCCTGAATTATGGTGAACACAAAGAATATCTGGAGTTTAGTTTGGAACAATATAAAGAACTGCAGGAGTTTAGCAACAAACAAGAAATTCATTTTACAGCTTCTGCAATGGATGAAGTGAGTTGAACATTTTATGAAATGAAATGATTTCAGTGTCGGTTTAAATGAAAATTTTATTAATTTTTTCTTCAAAACCCTGATCCAAAGCCCTTTATTTTGTCGACCAGAATTGAGTATATTATATCCATTTCCAGAACTGTCTTTAAGTTACCCGAATTAAAAATACCAATTGAAAATTGTTAACTACCTAATAATAATGTTCTTAGAAAGTCAACAAATCTTTCTTATTTAGATTTCTCTGATGCAACTCCAGGAACTGAATTTTCCCTTCATTAAAATTGGCTCTGGAGATGCCAATAACTTTCCTATGCTGAAAAAAGCTGCGCAAATGGAGTGTCCATTATTTATATCAACTGGTATGCAAACAATGGAAACAATAGAGACGATTGTGGAAATAATGAGAAGGGCACATAAAACAAACTATGCTCTCCTGCACTGTGTGTCGTCATACCCAACTGAGCCGCAGGATTGTATGCTTCAGCTAATTTTATTGCTTAAAGAGAAGTTTCCTAATGTAGTCGTCGGCTATTCTGGACATGAAGAAGGAATAGACATAACCAAAGCAGCAATTTTACTTGGGGCTAGAATTGTAGAACGTCATTTCACTTTGGATAAAAGTCAAAAGGGTTCCGATCACAAATGTTCATTAACTCCGAATGAATTGCAAAAGCTTGTCGAATCTGTACGGGAATTCGAAATGAATGGACTATTGAAGAAAGTGCCTTTGACCATAGGCTATATTAAGACATACTTTAACAATAATAAGGAAGTTGAAATGTCACTTAGTCCAATAGACAAGAAAACGATTTTGCCGTCTGAAATGAAGTGCAGAAATAAATTAGGAAAGTCCATTGTTACTACAAGAGAGTTGAAAAGAGGGCAGCTGCTTCAGGAACGAGACCTGTGCGTAAAAGTAAGCGAGCCAAACGGCATACCAGCAGAGAACTTTGACTTGCTCTTGGGAAAAGAACTAATTTATGACTTAATGGAAGACAGTCCTGTTCAATTCTATGATGTCCAGTAAGAAAGCCACCACTGATGCGGGTAGATTTGTTTTTTAAGCTTGAAATTAAGAGTTTATAAAGTTGATTTGTGCAGTTATCTTCACATTTCAATGTACAATAAAAACATTAGTGTTTGATGTGGTCTCTCAAATTAGATTTTTTCACTTCAAAATCAACTTCATATTAGAACCGCTACAGAAGTACTAAGAGTACTAAACTGAAGCATTATCTTATCCTGTTTAATGGCTCAAACAGAAAAATTATTGGTAATTATAAATACGTAACTTCAACGATGGCCTTTATGAAATAATAGTCAATGAGTTCATAAATGCAAGTTTATTCGGAAAAAACACATCATCTATTTAATACTTGCACACAGTGACGAGAATGGGACTGCCTAATATGAATATGAATACTATATCGAATATGGATCTGGATATCAGTTATTCGGGAGCTTCTTCTTCTGCAACACCCGCATTTTCCACAGCCTCCATATCTTCCAACTCGCCTTCCTTCTTGTCAGCTGGTTTCTCATAAACGGCCTGCAAAGGTGAGACTACAACACCATCCCAAACCGACATTTCACGCGCAATGCTAGTATTTCCCTCCAATCCGAGGATATGTTTGTAGCCGCCGTGGGATAGAACACGTAACAAGGTTTGAGCTGTAAGGCAACAGATGTCTTGTTGCTCCAGAGTCATGGCCGTGTGCACGCGAATATGGCCTGGTTCACAGGGATCAGTGATGCCGGCAGAACCAGGTAAGAATAGGCCAGCTGATAAGAGCTGAAAAACTCGCCTGAATGCCAAGTTAATAGGCAATGCTTGTCGAGAAGGGTTGTTCATTATGGACAAGTGTGCGATCAAGTCCAACATCCAAGGTGACAATGGCGTGAAAGCTTCAAAACGTTTGGTTAAATCCTTCAGTATACGAATTAATACCTTTATTGAGGAATGGTGCGCATTTTCCTCGAACCAGCGCGTGTGACGAATCGCGGCCAAATGAGCCTGCAATACTTTTTGATCCATGTGAATATCCGCTTCTAGTTTGCGTAAATTTTGGGGCAATGTAGCTATCAGAATGCGCACCTTAGCTTGCCAATTAGATATGTCGAAACCACGATCATGAATAGTTGTAGCAATTTGATCCGCTTTAGTCAACACCTCGGTCTTCATAGCGTTTTTCAAATCTGACTCCACTTTTTTGGCCAGTGCATCACAGGCTTCCTTCGTTGGCAGTGTTTTTAGAATTACCACAATGTCAGCAACGTTGTTCCCTGTGATCATTGTACCCTTCTTGAAGGAACCAACTTGGCGAACTTCTTCCAGTTGCTTAAAAGAGATTATTTATAATTACAAATTTTATACTATTCCAATATTTTGAATAGGATTAAATTTTAATAATAAACCCTACAATTATTAGATTTTCAAGCTTTCTGGTATTTGGGTTTTATATATACTTATTATTTGTACATGTGTGCGTGTATATAAAAAAAAAACTTACACATGTATTAAAATCTCCCGGAGCAACAACGAGGTTATCCAAAACAGATTGAACTTTGGTTACTAAATTTCCGATCGATGTCTGTTCAGCAGCAGTTGGACTCAGATCTTGATTACGTTTTAATAAAGCCTGAATTAAAAGAACAAAACTTAAAATTCGTAAAATTTCTTCTATACAAAAGAGATTCCTTGATAACCAAGGAATTAAGTACTTACAGCAGTAAGTGCGGAATCGTCAGTAATCGGCGATACTTTTGGAAAAACAACCTCAGCTAGAGTCAAATCGAAAGGATGGCGAGGTACGAAAGTCTTCTTGAAAGGAGGCCGCATACCACCTCGCATTGGACGACCACCACGCAATGATCCACGCACCATTTTTTTAAATCTGTTTTTAATAATCTTGATATTTTACACAAATAACTTGTAATAATAACTAATAATGGTTAAAAAGAGTTGTATTTTCCGAGGACCGCGACGGATTATTAAGAGATTGGACACAAGGTTTATAGAAAGAAGGTTACGCCACGCGCAGGTCCGTTATTTTTTTTCGTTTGACGGACGTCAAATGACGTCAATAAGTATTTGTATTGAAATTTTGTTTCGAGGCGCCTGCACACGGGTTATAACAATAATTTTTTATGTAAAATTTTGGTGATTGAATAATACCAATAATGTAGTGCTCTGTGAATTTTTGCAATAATGTTAGTGGTAAGGGTTTTCAAATTTCAATCAGTTGTTCGCTTATCAAAAATTTGTCGGAGTTTTGGCAGCGAAAAAAAGAATTCAAAACCAAACATGCAGGCATCTGTGAAGATAATTTTAATGTAAATTGCTTTGAAAATGAGTTGCAAATTAATATGGGTACGTAAATTTATTATTTTTTTTACCTTTCAATTTATATAACTTGCATAAAATTAGGTTATGCTAAACGTAAAGTACTAAGGCCCTTATAAACGATAAACGCTCTGTCCGTCTAGCACCCGTTTTGTTTTGTGCTTTTCGTATTTTGTTGGTATTTTGTTTGTTAGTAACGTCATAACTACGAAAAGCACAAAACAAAACGGGTGCTAGACGGACAGAGCGTTTAACGTTTATAAGGGGGTAATCGTAAAGGCTTCAGTTTTTGTTGGTTAATTATACAGTTTACATTTTTGCATAAAGTAATTATTACAGTAATTATACATTTTTACACAAATGAAAGGTCTTTCAAATGCCTTTCCAACGACACGAAGAACATGTAAGTATTTTGTATAGTTGAAGAGATAAACTCTCGTAATTTCCAAATTTCAAAGGGATGTAACTCTGAAAACATACGAGAACGACAAGAAATGTTGCTCTTGTTGGAGTTACCGCATAAAACTACAACAACAAAAAAGCAACAACAAAATTGGAGCGTTCGAGTAACATTAAACCTGTTCCAACTTTTCTTCATACGACTTTTCAAGTTTGGCATTTGTACCGTGTGTTGTGACCCTAGTGATTTTAGAAATACTTATTGACGTAGATGCGCAGAACGAGACCACTTTTCTTTGTTTACTGGCGTAACCTTTTATTCTATAAACCTTGATTGGACACTCTCAAATTCTGTGTACACCACATGCATTTTTGCTTGAATTTCACTAACACTATGAAAAAATAAAATTACGTCGCTGCCTCTGCTTGCGGCTGCGAATAAATCGTGTTGTTTATTATTATTTGTGTGTGTTTACATAGACTTTGACAAGCCATAACTTCGCTGCGGCAGAAGATTTCTGACAGTTTGCACCGAAATATTCGTCGTGCGATCTTCTATGTGTTCAAGGCATTTCTATGTGTTCAAGGCATAACGTTAATAAATTTATACTTGCACATTTCACACAGTATTTGTTGTTTATTTCTCATATTTATTTAGGTATAAAGTAGTCGCTGTGCTAATTTTTTGTTTCAAATGCATAGTTGTTCGCCTATTGACAAAAAAAATTACTATTAATAAATGCAGATTGGTCGCATTTATATTGTTTCATTTGTTCTCTAATATTTTTACAAATTAAGTATTCTTATACATAGTTGATGCTCTTAGGGCGTCAAACTTCCGCGTGCATCGACCACTTTACCTTCAGTAAATTCACCAACTTTGTTTATTAATGGTGAAAATATCAAACAAATAAGAATTTGAACCGTTTGGGCACCAGAGTATAAAGCCGAAACCACAATGGCGCGTTAGGTCGGTCGCGCTTTGATCGGCGTTTGATAGACTTTACAAAAACTTTACGATAAAATCTTCCACGACGTTCGAGTTTCATTTTCTAAAACACAACATTAGTACTTGCAATTCAACGCAAACAACAAAATTAAAAAAAACATTTTTATTTTGTAAGGCCCATATTGCATTGCCAACATTTGCTTGATCAAACCAAAGTCCAAAGGAATGAACTTTTTTACTCTCGTCAAATTTGTTTGTTCGAACAATGTTCGTAGTGTAATATCCGCATTATTACCTTTTGACATAAAGGAAAGCTAGCATATAGGAAAACTTCAAGCATTTTTTAAAAGTAAATTTAGTGCCACCAGGTGGCTGTATTGAAGTTCGGCGTTTTGCAGCGATTATTGTTTGTAAAATTTTGGAAGTTTATTAATTAATTAATTATTTGCTATGGTTCTTGAAACGGTTAGAATGGATGAGGATTGCTGTGATAAGGTTAATGGTATTGAGCTGACTGAACAAGAAAATGAATTGTATGATAGGCAAATACGACTTTGGGGTTTAGAATCGCAAAAGAGGTTTGTTTTTGCACGGTTGTGTGTTTGGTAAAAATCTATATAATGTTGCCTGCCACCTGCAGATTACGAACAGCCAAGGTACTCATTTCGGGACTAAACGGACTTGGTGCAGAAATTACAAAAAATATAATTTTGTCTGGAGTTCATTCAGTAAAACTGCATGATGATAAATTTGCCACTGAGGAAGATTTCTGTTCTCAATTTCTTATACCGCGTTCTGCTATAGGCACAAATCGTGCCAAGTCGTCTATTGACCGTGCCAAAAAGCTGAATCCAATGGTCGAAATTTCAGCCGATACTGATCCGCTTGAGATAAAGGATGCCGAGTATTTTGAAAAATTCAATGTTGTTGTCATTATTGGAGCACCAAATAGTGAACTTCTGCGGATTGATGGCATCTGTCGGGAGAAAAATGTTAAATTCTTTGCTAGCGACGTTTGGGGATTGTTCGGTTTTTGTTTCACAGACTTGCAGCAGCATACTTTTGTTGAGTGAGATGAATTGCATCACTTTGAAAAATATGAATTTACTTTTATTTTGATTTTTAGAGATACCGTTAAGCACAAGGTTATTTCAAAGCCGCACGAGAGGACTAAAACAGAACTTGTCACTTCTACTGTTCAACGAGAACTTAAGTTCCCACCTTATTCTGTCGTACTCGATGTAGACATTAAATCGGCAGAATATCAGAAGAAGTTGAAAAGGACCGGACCTACGCTGATATTATTAAAGATTGTGCAAGAATTCCGAAAACGGTTTAAGAGAGATCCCAGTTATAAATCGCGGGACACAGACATCTTCGAAATGGAAAAAATAGGAAAGGACTTAACAAACTTTGTACCAAGTGAATACTTTGCAAATGTCTTCAGTCAAATTTCGCCAGCCGCGGCTGTTGTTGGCGGCGTTGTGGCGCAGGAAGTGATTAAAGTCATTTCCAAAAAGGAAGCACCACATTGCAACGTCTTTCTGTTTGATCCGGAAACTTGTTGTGGTTTTGTAGAAACCATCGGTGTTGAAAAGTAATTATTTTCTAATTTAACTCGCTGAATTTATAATAATAATAATAATTAAGAATAAAGTGAAACTATAACCAATGTTTATTTCTCTATGTAGTTGCAATACAAAATGTTAGCGTAGTCTGAGTTTATGTAGATGTTACAAAAAGTATTCCTCTATTTTATGGTATATTAGCCAAGTAGTCCTTAATAGTAGACGGATCCAAGCTTTTAAAGCCATTTCGATCACAGACACCTACTTCAATATTATCAGCAGTCATTTTCCCCTCAAAACCCTCCTTGAGTGTTAAAATGGCTGTGTGTACTGCATCATCTAGCTCCAAATCTTCGCTATATCTACATAAATCAATGAATAATTGAAATAAATAAATAAATTGATAATTACTAGAGGTTTAACAATATAATTAAACTATTTAATTTACCTTTTCTCTAAAAATGTTTTACCATTGACTGCATTTTTACCTATTGCACTGGCTTTCCACGCAAAGTAAGCGCCAGAAGGATCACACTGGAATAAATACGGACGATCCGAATCCCAGCCGCAAATGAGCAATGACACACCAAATGGACGAACACCACTGTATATTACAGAATTCATAAGTTAAAGTAATGTATCCAATATTAAATTATATAAAAAATATATCTAAATTAACTACGGCTATTGGACACGTTACATAATGCATAACGTTACTTTGCAACATTATCTTACCCTGTTTGCGTGTACTCCTGCATCACATTAGCAACTCGTTGTACTAATTGAGCCACTGGAATTGGTTCTTTGTATATCATAAAGTAGTTTTGTGCAAGTTTGCGTGCCTGTTTTACCAACAACCTATAATCTGGGCCCATACCGGAATATACCATGCCAATGTTTTCTGTCACCAATTCAATTCGGTGCACGCTATGCTCCTCGTACAGCACCGATTTGTGTTTGTTCTCGGTGGCAATCACAACACCATTTGATGCTGGAAAAAACATAAATTATTTCGTTTCAGTTTTAAATAATAATCCGAATTACCCAAAATTCCTACAGACGGTGCGCCTGCAGACACAGCAGCCAAGGCATATTCTAACTGAACCAGCTTTCCAGATGGACTGAAAATACAAATCAATTTTGAATTGTCATTGGAGGTTATGTTTATGTTGTGTGCAAAGCGATTGCCTTTCAATTGTAATTAGTCAACAACAACAATTAGCTCTACCTAAATGTTGTTAACGAAAAACTATAACGTTCAGACGCCATCGCTTAAGAAATTTTCACCAAAACTTTAATTATTGCAAGCTAAAAAATCTGCCGTTCTTAATTTTCGGTAAACTCTGAATGACAAAGCAAACCTAATGACAAAATGTCAAAAGTGACCTGGCATGAGAACCGTTCGGAATATCACGTAATTAGTTATTTTATTAAGCATGTAATTTCCTATTTCCTGCAATTTCGGAAGAATATCTGTTTTTCATTTCTTGCCATTTCCGATCTGTTTTCTGTCGTTTCCCAAAAATGTTTCATACGCACCAAAAAATTGGCCTACAAATACTATTTTACTACGTAGCCGGCGTTAGACATACATACTATATGATAACTGAAAAAATGTATAAACCATCTGAACTGTGGGTCAAAATACTATATGGCCCAAATGATGACGTCAAATATATCTTTCCAACGAGACCACTAACGTTACAATACGTAACCTACTTTAGAAGTACCTTCACACGCCCCCAAAAGTACATCCTTTGCCACCTAAGACGGGTCCTATTTTATCGTTATAACGCTCAAAAATAACGGTAAAAACAACAACAAGAAATGCAACAAATGCGCTAAAACAAACTTTTCCCGAAATTCTGTTAAAATAGGATGTTTTGTATGTAAATTTATTATTTATAAATTATTTATTTTAAATTATAATGTGTTATTATATGTATAAATTCGATAAAAAGAATAATATTAAATCTTGATTTGCAGATGTTGTTTCGAACTTGAGCGATTAGATTTACGAAATTAAGTCCACTAATTGTCATTCAAGGAGTGCTAATGAAAAATTTGGTTGGCTACTGAAAGAGCTTCCATCCAAACCCAGTAAAGGACTAGAGTTGTTCTTTTAATTTGGACTGCAAGTATGCAAGTACATTAGGACCAATGCAAAATATTTTATATTACATTTCGGTCTTATTTATATTAACTAATGGAATACGACACCATATCTTATCTATCTAGCGCGATTTTTCAATTTTCTGTGGAGATCGTTTCTTAAATATAGGCGAGATATCTAAAATGGATTTGGTCTTAGATTTTGGAGTTTTGGTTACAACTTCTATAAGCGATTCTTGAGGTTCAGGTCCTTTACTTAATCATTGAAGCCTGAGTATAGAATCTTAATTTTTACTGATTTTTCTGCATTCGTCATACGTTTGTTTCCTTAATAGCGCAAAGTGCCGTTGCCAGATTAGTGATAGCCAAAGTTAAAACTTAGTTAAAAGGGCAAGTGCTTTAATTTGATATAATGATTAAGATTTTAATACAGCTAAATAATTTTGCCAACTATAAGAGTGTAAATATAAAGATTCTTTTTACTTTTTGATATTGTTCAATTCAACTTCAACTAACTACTCAACTAACTTCAACTCAACTAACTTCTGGTGCAACAAGAAATTCCAGAAATATTACATTATTAGAATTTAAAGAAGCGTCACAGACCTTTTGATTAGTATGTTGTCATTCATGAGTCAAGAAAAGGCCAGAAATACAAAGATAAGTTTTCATTTTTTTAATTTATTATTTTCGAAATTTTGCGTTAAAATTTGTAGGAATCTAAAGTACAGTAGGAGTACATTTCAGAAAAAAATTGGTTAACGAGTAAATTACGAAGTTGAAATAAAAACCAATGGTTGACATGGTTTTTAGAATCTAAAACTTAATTTAATTGATTTTTGAACACTGGACAAGATGGAAGATTCAACTTTCTTAAATTCTTTATTTCATAAATAAATACATATAGTACCTATTTTGACTTCTTTCTAATCTATATAGATATACTCTTTAAAAGAGTAGATTTCCGCATACACTTATAAAGGGTTTCCCCTTTAGTGTGTGTTTTAAAAAAGCAACTGGATTTTTGCATATGTATGCCGCACAAATAATTCTTTTATTGAATAGTTGTTTTATTAAAGTCCCTGTAAAGTATATGTAACGATGAACGAATAAATCTGTCTCCACATTCGAGTATGTTTTCCATATGATTCCACAGATAACAGAAGATGAAAGCATAGAATGTGAACTTTAACACTCTGTCCAACACGTACAATCGACGTAGTAGTCGGCGTGCTTTTGGTAAAGTAGACTCGCTCTCACCCAATATAAACGAACGTATTCCGATTATATAGATTGCTATATACCATTCCCAATTTATTTGATCAACTGATATGTCGAAAGTTTCTTGATCTTTTCGGTCCATTTTCGAGTTTAAAAGCATAAATTTCTCGTTCCTGAAGTCCCAGTCTTTCGTGGTGTAATATTGTAGCAGTTGTAAGCCATTCGAAATTTTGCGTTGAGCACGCACTAAACTGATTGCAGAGACGAATAATGGTTAGTTAATTGTGATTGCTCATGGAAATAGATTTGGTTCTACTATTGAAGTACTTACAAAGGTTTTAGTCCGAAAATATACAGCCAAAAATCGATAAAATACGCTGGGATATAATGGAAGAATATGACACAGAATAAGTGATGATAATAATATTTTGTAACCGAACCGTCCGGATACCACAACGCATAACATAGAGGCGTCTTATAGAAAAGCCGCTTTCCCGTGTCTATACATTGACCCCAAGAGAAGAGATGTTTTTTCGAAATGCAGAGGTTGCAAAATTCCACAGAGTTTGATTTCGTTTGCGCTCGATCATAAGCAGCAACTATCATTCCATTGATAGCCTTATCCACTGGAATAACTGTGGCCGAGTAATCGGGATTGCAATGCATTGAACGTATAATGCCTCTAGCGCCGCCGATCATGAGCCCAGTTGGTCCATTGACACCCTCAACCCAGCCTGGCAAAGGCTCTTTTATGGCCGCAGTAACTAAAATAAATTTATATTAAATTATTTGGAATTAATAGAAAAGGAAAATTCATTTTCTAGAAACAGGGCCTTTATATATTCGCTAATTGATTTCAACATGTAGTGCAATTTTCTAAACCCTTTTCACTATTTGTATAAGATTAAATTGGCTCACCGATGGAAGGTCTGGTTATTATGATCGGTAATCTATTACGAAATCTGTATATAAGATCTTCAGAAAGCGCTTTACTGAAAGCATACGTATTTGGCAATCCATTTAGTAGCCTGCGAAAATTGGATTGTAAATCATATCATAAATTAAGTACGTTGGGGTGGCTCATTACTTGGGTGTGATTTCGGCTAAGGCCTTATCATCCATACTATCCAGCATGTTCATTATCTCAAAGGGATCGTGTGATGCTGAATAAGCACGTTCCTCCAACACGCTCTCGTTGCACTGGCAATAAGATGTGGATACGTGCACAAATACTTTCAAGTTGGCTATTTTCTCCGCCAGCTTAAGTACCCTCAATGTACCAGCCACATTTACTTGCACCATTGGCCGCAGCGGTTGATCGAAGCGTACATTTGCAGCACAGTGAAAGATGACATCAACATTTGAGGTCAATTCATTTGTATTACTGGCTCCTAAGCCAAGGCCATCGTCGAGTATATCACCTCTTACGACTATTACTTTATTAATTAGCTCTGAATCTATATCCAAGATTTTGTTGAATACCTGAAAATATTATGAATTTTTAAGTTTAATTAATACTCGTAAGTAGATTTCCGCTAATTGTTTTTATTAACTCTAGAGAATAAATCAGATTTCATCAGATAATTTCTTGGTTGATTGACTGTCATTCAACAAAAGCTTAAAAAATAAGCAAATAAGCAACAGAATTGAGAGTTTAAACAGAAAAGAAAGCAAAGATGTTTACACGTACCAAACACTTGAAGAACTGATCCTTTCTCACTATTGGATCCACACCTCTCTTAGATCTTATCAGTATATATATAGTTTTGATAGCAGGACAACTTCGCAAGAGCTTCTCCACCAACACTTTACCCATGAAACCGGTTGCACCTGTAATCAAAATGGTTTTGCCGCCATACCAATTGGCTATTGGTGATACATCGTCATCCACGATCTTTGGAATCATCTCCACTAACTTTCTTAATCCTGAAATTATATATTGAATTGTGTTTTAAAACATCCACTTAAATTTTCAACCTAAGTTCTAAACACTAAACTCGTAAACATAAAACAATATAATGGAAACAGTTTCATCGTAATGGGAAAAGATTCTTCAATAATATTTGAGGAAGGGTTCGATTTCATCAATCTACTTTTGCAAAACAATTTTATTATATAAACCAATTTGTAAAAAATAATGTACGAGTATGTAGTTGTAAAGTAGGTTTATTTTTGACCCACTTTTAAAGCCGTCAAGAAAATTCCGAATTTCGACAATTTTTTTTAAGACGATTTAATTGCAAGTGACTTGCAGGAACTCGTTCGTTTGCTGAATTGCACAAGAGTTTCAATATTGATTGTAACTCTGATGCACAAAAATAAAAAAAAATATTGCAATGTGCATGAAGAGCATCTGTTAAAATTTAAGGAACCTGTTTAAATGCAGCAATCAAACCAATCTCGTCGAACTAGTGCAGCAGTAAAGTAACTACTGCGAACTTCATGTACGTATTACATAATGAAGTTAAGCACAGAATTAAGTTCAAGATGGAGTACAAGTTGTAGGATGTGAAGTGGTTTCTGCACTTTCAATGTCGTCTGGTATATTATAGATAAACTATTTTTTGAAATATCTTGCACATATTAATATCATCACGAAACTCATGATTATAGGGTAATGATTGAAAATCCAAATGACTCTATTATTATTATAATTTATACTTATATAGTTACTAGTATATAAGCCTGACTTCGCCAGGAGGTTATTATTTTTTATTTATTTCGTAACAAAAATTGCGAACTCTTTTGGACTTTCTCACCTTACACTTTTTTGGTTTATTTATTTTGTAGCATGAAAAGTAAAAAATTAATCGCAATTAATATCGATTGTTTGAATTTGATTCAAATATTGTTTTAGAATATTTCTTTAAAAACAACATTTTTTGTGATAACCGTCGTCTCCACCAGCGGCACTGGCAGTTTTAATTGGGAATGGAATCGCCTTTCCTCGCACCACTCTCAAGAGGGTTTTGTATAGGTAGGTTTTTCCACTTCCCCCATGTCCATCTAGGAAAAACCATTTTGATGATCTGCTAGATGTGTATATTGCATCTATAACTCTATTAAAGCAACACCCTGTTCATCGTTTAAACATTCGACCATACCTTGACCTGTTGCTTTTTGGTTATTTATATCAAGTGCTGCTCCGGCATCATGGAGTGGAGTGGAGTTTTAATACCGAAGTCTGTAGAATTTTTACCATGTAAAATAAGAATTTCTTGGACATCGCGTAGGGCTAAATTTTCACAGTCTGCGTGTGTTCTAGAATGATCCGGGTGTTTTCCAGGTAGGTCTCCTGCGACCCAAAAACACAGATTAAAGCAAACAATTCTCTGGCTTCCCAGCCAGTGTGGCTTCCCAAACAGAATCTTCTTCTAAGATGCCCAACTCCCTGCATGCCTCTTTGAATGTTTTGAATGTGACCCCGTGCACAGTTCTCAAAACTGATATCTCCTGTCACATGTAATAGAAGTAGTCTTAGATGATATCGCTCAGCTTCCGATATACTAATGTTCATTTTCTAAACAACTATACACAAAACCGCCAAAAATAGTCACAAACAAAACAAATTCAATGAAATTAAATTATTATGAAAAATTATTAAATTTTGAAATTATTAAATTTTTAAATTTTTAAATTGTAAAATTTTTCATAATAAAATCTGACAAATTAATCACCACAATCTAGGAAAAAAAATACAAATTTCCTCCCAATCCGATTTTTTGCAAAAAATGGCGAAGCCGTTTGGATTTTTTAAATTTGTGATTTTTCTCATCAACATTAGATGCCCAGAAACATCTGTGAAAAATTTCAGGTTTCTAAGAGATGTGGAAGTCCAAAAAAAAGTCCCGGACATATTTTGCTAACAGAAACGCATAGGGATTTTATATATATAGATTTTATATTTATATAAATTATTAATATCTTTATATTATTATAATTAAGAACTTACTTTTTTAGTGAAATATAGATTACTTTATTGAAAGAAAATTAGAGATAACTAAATTAAAAGCACTAAATACTCGTATAATCGCAATAAATGTGAACATTTTCTAGCGAAATATTTTACATGCGTAAGTCCCACATTTAATATATAGATGATTGCATGTATTATATATATATATGTAATATGTATGTACAGAGTCAAATTTAATTCACGATTCAATCAAAATGTTCTCACATCATTGCCATGTCATTTAAAGTTCACAAGCAAAGAATAATGTGTTAATTATTACATATGTATATTATATGTTTCAAACCTTATAATTTGTAATTTATTTCAATGCGATGATATTAAAAAAATGCATTTTCAATATATTCACCAAAGTTAACATTGACTAAAGGAGGCGCTAATTTTCTTAAATTTTTAGACACTTTAATTTTGTCTTGCATTTTCCTATTTCTAATATTTGAATTTCTGTTCTTAAGTTTGAGCCAAACATCTTAAAGATATTTAGCTTTACGGATTTATAATCTTACAATAAACCGATCTTTTACACTGAGAAACAATGTTCAAATTCAAATTTGTAAATTATTTTATTTTTTTATCATATAAGTTACCATATACATATAATTATTTTGAACTATTTCTTTTCTGTATTATTTTATTATTAAAAATTATTATAATAAGTTTTTCACCTTTGGTAAGAAATTTCTGTTGAATTTATGATATTCGATTTTTTTTTAAAATTATAGCGGCTTCCCTTAGTTAATTTAATTCAAAAATTAACTAAAATTTCAACGGCTATCATGAAATCAGTGGCGTAGCTAGTACTCATTGAGCCCGGGGCGATTAATCAACTTGCCGCCACAAAAATTCCTAGAATTCAATAATTACCACCCCGAAATTGTGGCGCCCGGGGCGGCCACCACCCCCGTCCCCCTATAGCTATGCCACTGCATGAAATAATATATATTTTTTTTTAATTTTAAAGCAAAGAGGAATTCAATCCATTGATATTGTTATACATATTTATGGTAAACAAAAAAATAATTCACGTGAAAGCTTAATAATAAATGAAAAAAAATTTGTCCGCTTTATTTTCGATTTTCTTTCTTTGTTTTGCTTTTTTTTTTGTTTCCTTTTGTTATCATATGCACTAACAGCCATACTAAATATACGCACTAAAAGCCATACTAAATATACGCACTAACAACCATTAATTACGCATTTATATCTGTTCATTAACTACAATATTTAATACCCAGATTAGTTTTGTCTCAAATGAAAGTTTACACTTTTATTCAAAAAGCTTTTAAGTCGAATTATTCACTGTAAAACCTTCGTAACCGAAATGTTTGGCCACTTTTCGGAGTTGTTCCGAATGAAATTGAAATCAGTAAATATTTTAGATTCTGCCGCTGCTATTGGAAGCAAACCGTCAACTAAATTGAAAATCAACAGGCAACTTGGAATTATACGAGCTGCGCGAGGTAGATCCAGAGCGTTACATGTGTGTTTGTGAGTGGGGCTCAGTCAGAGGCTTCAGCACAACACGATGTCCAACATGTACCACTTTTTCTACAACATTCAACTTTTATCGGGGATCTTGTTTTGCGATCGATGAGGCTGATTTTCGTTTACGAAATTCTGTAACTGCAGATGCTATGCATCACGTAAAACGAGCATTCGTTTGCATTGGCTATATATGTATGGCTATGTATGTATGTACAATGTACATACTTACGACCAAATACATATGTAAGCAAGTTCTGCGGTTTCTAGGAATATGTTGGGTTTTTCAAAATAACAATTAACTTAATCCTCTTAATCAACTTACTTGACTTACCACGCTAATGACTCAGCATCCGATACATCCGTTTATTAAGAGAGCTCTATAAGTCTATAAGACTTCTAAGCGGGAATTACTTAATTCCATTTTCATCTCAGTAATGGAATATAAAAATGAGCGTGTTTAAAACGAGGTAAATATTTAAATGTTAAATATTTTGACATATGCGTTACATCTCTATGAACTGATATCCGAAAATTATATCGCAACATATTGATATAATTTTGAGGTCTTCCTGAAAAAAATTAGTATACATTAAATGTTCATACATACAAAATTATACATTATACATAAATTATAATTATACATACATACATGTATGTAAGTTCATCTTTAATTATTAACTTAAAAACCTTTTTGTATTGAAAATGCCGATGCAATAATCGTATTTGTATGTATGTATGTGTAGTGTGTAAGAGTAAATGTAAGAGTATACCTGGTATTCTGCATAAGAATCTGGTTATATGATGCAATCAATGGAAACAATTTTTTTATCAAGGCCAACCAAAACTCCTCAACCTCATCAATGCTCAGTTTGTGTCCTGTCTGTCTCTTAACTTGTTTTGGGATTTCTTTGGTATGTCAATTTGGATAACTCGCTCAATTTGATTACTTGCACTTATACATATATAAAGTTATGTATGTATATGGTATATTTTTGTCTGTATTTTTGGGTCTGTGAAATATTTACCACCAAAATATACATTTTGAAATGTATTATTTAAAATAATCATTACACAATTTTTTAATAGACTAACTCGGGGTTTCTTACATCGGGGATGTTTTTGTGAAATGCACCTGCCACGTATTGTTCTCCTGTGCGTTACAACCGAATCGGCAGACTTTATATCCGTATAACCTTACAACTTTCTGCTCAATTGATTACTTCCTACTTGAGTATGATATAAACAGTTTCTATCTAGTTGATGAAGCAAATGTAAACTTTATTTTATATATGTACATAGAGTAGTATGTATTTCTAAAGTTTAACTACGATAAATGAATTAACGTAGGTAGGATAACTTTGATTTTCTCAGTGCAGCAAACAATAGAATAGCAGTCGTCATGAATCTTGAAAATATTATAATACATACACAAATCCATAAATACGTAAATTGGTTCCGCATATAATAACTTTACATCGATATAATATGGGATCCACCTTTTGAAGAACGTGGTACGTTTACACGTATTCAAATATATTCAGAATCTGGAAAAAGTCACCATAACCAAGAATTTTTAAATTTATTCATTTGTCTGTCGGTACTTTTTTTTAATAAAATTAATTGCTTGTTTACGTCTCTGTTTGTCCACCCATCACGATAGCTGATAAATGAAATCTTTGTGCATATTTAAAATCATAACACTTCCATTTAATTTAAAAATAACAATACTAATATGTTTATCATAAATAAATATGCATATATATTTATGTAAATATAAATAGGGTCTTATTCATAAAAACTTACAAAACTCTTGCAAACGGTTTGTAAGAAAAATTGGAAAAGAAGTTATTCATAAACAATTTTTACCTTAAAAAGTATTTGTGAGGTTCGTAAGTCGACAGATTTTAAAATACAGTCAATGCCTTTTTAAACCTTTTGTAAAAAAATGTCAAAGTTTGATAGATAAAAATATTAAAATAAAATTTAACTAAAACTGACACGTTAAGTAAAGTCTTTTTGGGCGTAGTAAAAAAAGTTATTAAGAGGGATAAAAAGTATAGTCACAAGAAGGTAATTTAATTATAGTTTTCAAGAATCTGGGGATATTAAACATATATTTATTTACTCTAATTTCTGGCGGTGATCCATTTTACATATTTGATCGAAATGTTCTTACATTAAAAACAAATTAAAACCATTCAAAATTTACACAATTGTGATTAGTAGTTTGACCTCAGTTGCGATGGAAAACAAACTTCTCTCCTTATTAAATATCCTGGTGCCAAAATATTTGTTTATATTTTATACTTTATAAATTTTATAATATAATCTTTTATATTATCTATTTTATTAAAACAATTTGATTAAAGCTGTTCATTAAAAATCATAGTAGTTTTAGTGAAACTTAATAAGGTCGGGGTGTTTGAAGCCCTAAATTACCCTCTTAGTATGTTCCTTTCTAAAAGGTATTTGGAGCAGAAATCAATTTATACAACAACCCAGATTCAACAACGACGATTGTAAAGAAATTTGTCAAAAACCATTTTTAAATACAATACAATGTGCTCAAATCAACCGATTTTAAAAATGCTTTTTGAAGTTAAAAAGCTTTTCGATTACAACAGGTTTGTAAGGCAGTTTGAATTATTTTATGAATACGATGCATAATTTGTAGATGAAAGACCTCTGACATTTGATGTAATAGATAGTAACATATAACATATCGCACATCCTCTTCAAAAGTGACACAACTCACAGTGTTTCATTTTCGACTTTATAGATACATATATTAAAACTCTCCGCAATGCACCATATGGTGCATCTACCAACAACCAAAAGCTCAATCTATTTGCTTGTTGTTAACTGATATCAAAACGGTTTTAGTTTGTCTTCATCGTGTGAAACGAGACTGCAATTACAAAACTGCGTTTTTTAGAAAATGAGAAATTTGTTTTTGTTTTTGAGACTCCTGGTTCTGTCCCGTGACGAAACTGCTTGGCTAATCACTGGGATTATAACGCCATACAAAATGCTTGCACTTATAATTATATATTGTTCAAAACACAAAATTTATTATTTTAAAATAAAAAAAAATTGATAGCCAATCTCTGACTTATCTCTTGAGTTTTTGGTCAAAATATAGTTTTTAACTGGGTCATATATAACTTATTTACAGTTTATTACATACTACGTTCCACATATAAAAGCAAAAAGTTCTCAAAAAGTTTATAGATATACATAGTTTTCTTTCACGTTCTCCTTTTTAATATTACACAGTTTAATATACAGCTATTAAAAATCAGTCAGACTTTAGAAATACAGTTGTTACAACAAAAAATTACAATAATTTAACAGTTAATGAATCTTTTTTTCTTCAATTATATGTACAGGCACAAAAAAAAATCCAATTAAACATTCGAAGCATCGTTTTCTTATTTTTAATACAAATCAATCCAGTTAACATTTATAAAAATACAAATTTTCAGTACTTAAGAAAAAAAAGCATTTTAATACTTACAACAAACTTGAATATTCCAGTTATGTTGAAAGCTGTCTGTAAGCTGTTATAGTTATCGAAATAAGAAATGGATATTATTTATTTTATTTAAATTTTAGGGGTAAAAGTAAAAATATGTTTTAAATATAGTTATACACTTGTGGAATGTTTTTAAAAAAGATATTTATGTAAAGAATACCACGCAGGCGAAATATTGGTTCGAAAAATAGCGCGATTTTTCAGAAAAATGTTACAATTTGATATTATTGAATATGAAACAAATATGCTTAGAAAGCTAATAGCCTCTACTTTCCTAAAATAAAGAAAATTATATGGGTTAATTATACATTTCGCTTAGCAAAAAAAAATAGGGAGGAAAGTACTAAAATTATAAAAAGTCGTTTCTCTCCAAAAGCAATAGTTTTTCGAAATAATTTTATTTAACATAAACAAAAGGTAATTCAAAGGTAAGAATTTTCGACGATCTATAACTCGATAACAACACGAGAGCAAAATAAGTTGTAATAAGCATCAAAAACTACAATAACAACAGTAACAAATTTGGAGTGATTGTCGTACGGTAAAGTTAAGCTAAAATAAAATAATGTAATAGTGTAATGTAATGATGTGTAATAAATATAATTTTGGGTTTTAGAGTATAACATCTATAATAAACTTGCTATAAACTATACAAAAAATATTGAAATTCGATTAAAATAAGCTCAATTTAATAGTGACTAGCACCTTTAACCTTTATAAGAAACCTTAGAGCCAGTTTAACAGTTTTCACTTAAGTTTAAACTTACTACAGGTCTAATAAAAACTTACCTAAATGAACTGTGAAGTTTTTCCTATTGTAAGACTATTTCTCTTCGTTTCACAGTGCACCTTTAAATTTAAATTTTCCTCAATATTTTGAAAAAAAATATGCCAAAATAAATTTCACGAAGAGGAGAGGCTTTGAGGCTTTGAGAGACTTTAAACTTAAGTGAGTACTGTAACTGCCCCTTAGAGGTTTTACTACTAGACTTCTTTCAGTTTGGTTTTTAATGTACAAAGAAGAAAATGTTATGTCGTAGCTTCACACGAATTTATAAATATGTTAAAAACATATTTAAATTTACTAAACATGTTTTAAATTCATACAATTCTTTGAGATATTCGATTAAATTCGATATAGAATTAGTAAGGGTATTGTTTACGGACTGGCCGTAGCCTTGTGGGCCTTAAAGGGGGTGTCGGGCCACGCCTACTAAAAAAATAATTAGTACCTGTATTTACTAGTACAGTAAAAAAGTTATGTACAGTATTGATTCCTATGGTAATAAATTTGTTTTATAGGACTATACTGTGTGAATGTATTGCCCAAGGTGGCGGACCACCTCCACTGTTGGAGCAATACACATTTTTTGGATCACTAAATGCTGAATGCAGAAAGTCTGTATAGTTATCAATGACCCTTTTCGTCCTATATACACTAAAAGTGGGCGGATCACGGCCATATTTGACATAACTTCATTATTGCTATAAAAACTAATAATAACAGAGGATATATATATATATATATATACATTTCATTCCAATATCTTCAACGGTTCTCCTGTGATCCTGTTTTCAGCCAGTCAAACTCACGGAAATGGCTAAATCGACCCAGAAGGTGACGTTGATCAAGAATATATACAAATCCTTTTCTATATCTATCTTTTTTACTTCTAGGGTGTAGACACCCTACTAATAATATAATATTATTCTTAATTTATATTCTTAATTTTTATAGATATTCCGTAACAAGCCTAATCAAATCAAATCCTGTGTCAGAAAAAGTTTTGGATTGTGTGAAAATGTTCTTTTAATACAAATTTTAAAATCTAAAAATGGTCGTGGTAGCCAGCCCTGCGATGCATGCAGAGAACGAACGTAATGTCAACAGCAGCTGATGATTACTTTCTCTTGAGACGGTTGTTAGGCTCAGGCCCATAGCACTAACGAAATTATATTATTAGTATAAATAATATTTTAAAATTAATTTAATATTAAGTAATTAATTAGTATAATAATTACCATGAGAAAAATGTAAATATATTAAAACAATTTTGAATTTCAGTTTATATTAAAAAAACATTGTTTAATTAAATTAAATGCTTAAATTGAAAATAAAGTAATCGACCACAAATGTTTTCGCATCTGTCCCCTTTCTCGTAATTCTCAAAAAACTGTGGTGGTAATTGTCAAAATTTGTACAACAACAAATATTATGTGTAGTTTATTATTCCAAGAATTTGTTTTCTTATTAAATTGCAGAAATAAAAAAACTTGATTCTAATAATAACGTGCAACGCATGTAGTTTATTGTAAATATAGAAAATTTACAACGAATACTTTGTAAATTGCAATGCAAAATTGGTATGGTAAGCCCCAAAATGGATATCGATGTGCGTATACATTATATAATGTCTGGTTACTCCTTATTTTAAGATGTGCAACTTCATCTTTGGATACAAAACTGTGTGTACAATTCCCAATTAGCTCCTCAAACGAACCACAAACATTTTCAAATTGTTAGGGGAAAATGTTATACATAAGCTGACACCAAATAAAACGCACATCTATAAATCGAAACTAATCTGTATTTTTAAGGATAAATAAAGGATAAATTCTATAAGCAAAAAATGGATGTTGACAGGGAGAAGCTGGAGCAGCAACATCAACAGATGTTGATCCTGCAAAACCTATATCCGTACAAATTCCTTCAAGCCTTTGAGTGGAAGGAGTTTGCTTGTGGCTGTGGTGCTGCCTTCATCAACATCGGCGTATCGTATCCAATATACAAAATGATATTTCGGCAGATGCTGCATGGTGTTAGAATACCCTTAGCATTTGATCAACTTCGGCACGAGGGATTGACATACCTTTACCGTGGAATATTACCACCCATGGCACAAAAAACCATTTCGCTATCGATTATGTTTGGCGTGTACGATGGGGTATGCTATTTAAATACCTTTATGCTTTGATAGACAATTATGCTCTTCAATTAGCTTTTAAATGCTTTTATTACATTTCGTGTTGTACGAAAGTGTATAGTGAATGGAAATTTCGAAAGTGGTGTAGAAAAGCTTCATTTTATTTCTGTATTTATTTATGGCATGAAGTTTCCTAATGCGTTTTAGAAGAAAACCGCCCTGTTTTATCGTGACCTTAGATTATTATGGAGGCGATTTAGTCTACACTATTTAGATATTTCCACGCTTGTATTTACAAATTCAAAAGCATTGTTTAAATGCAAATTGTACCTAATATATTTAATTCTTTATAACATTATTAATATTAGACCAGACGATATTTGGTAGAAGACTTGTCTGTAAATAGTTACGTAGCGAAAATTGTGGCGGGCATCGCATCTGGTACTGTCGAAGCTGTTTTATTGCCATTTGAACGTGTTCAAACACTACTGGCCCATTCTAAATATCACGAATATTTTGCAAATACTCCACGTGCATTTGGGTAAGTATATATTTTTGACTTTTTTCGACTTTATATCCCAATCATTTTAAAAAATCATTTTGCAGATATGTTTGCACCAATCATGGCTTTCATGAACTTTATAGAGGTCTTATTCCAGTTCTGTGGCGAAATGGTCCTTCAAATGCAATATTTTTCATTATGCGTGAAGAAGTTAACAAACGCTTGCCCGGTGCAGTAAGTCAATAGATACATGTATTTGTTATTTAGTTTCTTATTTATTTCAATTGGAATATAACCTTCCCGCAGACAAGTGCGTCATCGAAAGCAGCCCAAGAGTTCATAGCTGGAGCCCTGATTGGTGCAACCATCAGCACAGTTTTCTATCCACTGAATGTCATTAAAGTTGCTATGCAAAGCGATATGGGTCACCAATCGGAAAGTATGCTCTCAACATGTAAAAGAATATATCACGATCGAGGCAATCGAATAGGAAGTTTTTACCGCGGTTGTATTTTCAATGCATTTCGATCTTTTTTAAGTTGGGGCATAATGAATACAGCTTACGAAAGCTTAAGGAAATTATTGTACTGAAAATGTTCAAAGCCAAAGTAATTTTATTTCGTTTGTTTTTTATTAATATCATAACAATAGTTAAGTTTATGTATGTAGATAAGTGTTATAAATTTAGCTAAATGTCTGTGTGTACTGTTAATGTTAATGTGTTAAAGTTAATCTTTTAAACAGTATATTTAATTAAGTTATTTAGAGGCAAGCTTTAATATTAAGATAAGCAAAATCTAAAACTAATTCACAAAAAACACTCCGTAGTATTTTCAGCATAAGGAAATGAAAAATAAG
This sequence comes from Myopa testacea, assembly GCA_949629155.1. Lineage (NCBI taxonomy): Eukaryota > Metazoa > Arthropoda > Insecta > Diptera > Conopidae > Myopa > Myopa testacea. Next base: position 58,493,269 of record OX451345.1, read on the forward strand.
CTACGATTTATTTTCACTTAGCTTACTTACAATGCTAAAGAAGCTGTTAGAAGAATTTAAAAAAACTTATAATAGGATAAAGTCAAATATTGAAATACGTGCATAAATATTGATAATAAAAAGATATGCATTTACAAATTATATATGTTTTATTAAATAATACTAGGCAATACTATTAAAACAATTTTTTTATTTGGTCGAAGTTGAAATTTTCGGATAGTTATGACAACTGTTACATGCGCTTGTTTCTATTTGCGCTTGATAGATGTATTTATATAAAATATATATTTATAAAAAGATATGCATTTACAAATTATATATGTTTTATTAAATAATACTAGGCAATACTATTAAAACAATTTTTTTATTTGGTCGAAGTTGAAATTTTCGGATAGTTATGACAACTGTTACATGCGCTTGTTTCTATTTGCGCTTGATAGATGTATTTATATAAAATATATATTAAGAAGTTAGCAATAAAACGCTTCACGAACGTTTACATTATTTTACATTTTCATTTATAATTAGGTTTATTTTATTTTAAAAGGGCTCACTGTAAACAGAGCTCGAGATATTCTGTGTCTCAGCTTAGAAAATCTTAGTGTATACGCAAACCGGAAACATTTCTTTAGTAAAACTTGTTAGCATTGTTCAATTTGCTCATGACAAAAATGAAAACACAACTGACAGCCAACTTCGGCTTCCTTCTTTTTGACGTGCTCTTTAAGTAAAAGCGGTGTGTATTTATTAATAAAATCAACAAAAATTATATTCATCTTGCAATTATATGGATATTCGAAAACAAATTACATAGTCTCAATAATTTAGAAATGCATTGCATCAAACATTTTTTTAAATTTAAGAACAAAATTATGATCTATCTATGATTTAAGGTGTCCATTTTTTATACAATTTGCAGTCCAAGATGACCATTCGTCCAGCATACAGACCTAAAATTATCAAAAAGCGCACCAAGCACTTCATCCGTCATCAATCGGATCGTTATGCCAAGTTTTCTGTAAGTATTTCGCTGAAAGAATGTTTTGTTGCAATACGCTGTAATTGTTGATGTTTGCTTATAGCACAAATGGCGCAAGCCAAAAGGTATTGACAACAGAGTACGTCGTCGCTTCAAGGGTCAATACTTGATGCCAAACATTGGTTATGGTTCTAACAAGCGCACTCGTCATATGCTACCCACCGGCTTCAAGAAGTTCCTTGTGCACAATGTTAAGGAACTCGAAGTGTTGATGATGCAAAACCGGGTATACTGCGGTGAAATTGCGCATGGCGTGTCATCGAAAAAACGCAAGGAAATTGTGGAACGCGCTAAACAGTTGGCGATTCGTTTGACCAATCCAAATGGTCGTGTTCGATCACAGGAGAATGAATAAGTCTACTTTAGTAATATTTTTTAATAAATTTTATTCAATTTCACTGAATATATGACGGTCTATTTCATTTGTGTAGTGTAAGCGATCGGAGTAAAAGACGACCTTGACAACTTCAATGTAAATGTGATGCAAAATGCAATGCAAAATTCTATATTCCGTTAGAAATCAATTTGTTCCTAAAAGTATTCGCCCTCAATCTTGGTGTATTAAATCCATTTAGATAGACCGTCAACGCAATTCACGTACTCGACAAGATGGACTAATTTAATAAGCTTTTTAGTTAGGATAGAATGAACTAAATATGAATAACAAATATATTTGATCTACATTTTTATTTTTTAATATTGTTTAGAAAAATCGATTCACTTATATAATACAGGCTTAAACAAAACTTAATTATGTTGAAATTATAAATCTATATATAAAGGTGCCATACGAAAAGGGTTCCATCCCTCTAGCGTCTGTTTCACTTATTCAATTTCAATTCAAAGATACTGTTTTGTAGGTATTTATCTTCATTACTACAAAAAGAAAAACGGATACGAACTTTTGGCTACATTAAAAAATATCAGATATTACGTCAGTGTAGTGATAAACATTGTTTAAACACAAAAGAATCTAAACGCAAAATGTTGTTGCTGATATTCCTCGTGGGCATACCAAGACGATCTTTTTATATTACAAAATTTTATAATAAAAAAGTTCGAAATCTCGACCACGACCGAATCTAGTAACTGAAAGTTGTTTGATGTAATACTACTTAGAATAACAAGAAAACTGTATTCCTCATTGGTTGTTTAATGCATTACTGCATTACTTCTATTCAATTATCGATAATTTATTTAAATCGATTATTTAAACCGTTTACTATCCGAACAGAAATACAAATGTCTCAACTTTAAGGTGAAACGCTAGTTGAAACTTGCTTCCAGAACATATCAGAGGTTCTCTTCGTATATTCTTTCAATGGCAATACAGTGGATCATAGATTCAGTACTTCGGACAAATACAGTGTTAGCGAAGAAAAGTTATCATTTGTAAGTGCTGAAATGGTGTATATATTCGAAAATAAATACATACTCAATTGGGTAAAATACATAATATTAGCAAGAGAGAAGTAAAATAAAATAAAAATCTTATTTATTTATATGTATACATATATTTATGTATTTATATGTATACATATATATGTATATAATAATCAATTTTTTATTAAATCCTTCAATATGTCAACTAGATGAAATATGTCAACTATAATCTTCTGCAAAAGCCATGTTTTATTATTTATTATTATTATTTATTTTTCGTATTTATATTTCTTGACTTTTAAATCCTTATATATTTATAATGGTTTGGGTACTAAATATCCAGTGAATTAACTTTTGTAACAAATTTTAGAAGGTTTTGATCCGTTATTAGAATAAGAAATAAAAATTCTACTTTACACACCAATTGTATGTAAAAATGTATATGTATAGCCTATATATGTATAATGTATAACTATTTATTCTGTGGTATAACTGGGTTAAGGTTAAAGAATTATTATGCCACAATCTACGTAATTTTCCAAAGAGCTTAAACAGTGAATATCTATCAATGTGAAAGATGGTTTCCACCAATTAAACCCAAATCTAAACGAAAAGAGATCAAAATATACACCATCTAACTTCAATGCCATTCATACATTTGAATTCTTAATATTGTAGTGTCTATGGACTGAATGTAACCAAAGTAGGGCAAATAAATCAAAAATATAACCCATTATATAACTTAACAAGAACAACTTGTGGGAAATTTAACTGTAAATATTGAAATATGATATTTTTTTATAGATTTCTGAAAATTTTGACTTAAAATATTCTAACCATAACAGTTTTTACTTAAGTATAACATCGTGCTCCTGCTCCAAGTGTTCATTCAGTGAATCTTTATTTTCGAATTTAAAGCCGCATATAACACACGGGATTCCACTGCTAATACTTGGCGATTCTATGGTGGTCACAGCATCTTCTATTTCAGATGCGCAATTATTTTCTTTCACTATTGTATTTACAGCATCTTCTGTTTCCGGTGCGCTGATGATGATAGGATGTGTTTTCATGTGCATTTTAAGTGTATAGCGTTCGGTGAATGATTTTGAACAATATTCACACTGGTATCGTTTACGATTTTCTTGATGTATTTGCATATGATGATTATATGTTTTTCTTGTTCTAAATGTCTGGTTGCAGATGCTACAGATGAGTGGATTTTCTTCAGCATCGTGCCGCAACTTATGATTGTACAGTAGGTTGTCCTGGGAGAAACAGACCCCACATTTTTCGCATTGAAACTTTTTTTTATTCCAATGCAAGCGCATATGCCGCAGAGTATTAACGGGTCGTGTGTAACGCTTGTCGCAGTAGCGGCACTCGTTCTCCGTTTTCCCTTCGTGCACATTCATGTGCAGATCCAGATATTCCTCGTCCTTGCGCACAGCGCCGCAAATGTGGCAGGTATATACCGGATTGCTATCGTGACTTTCAGTTATATGTTGATTGAGTTCTTTCTTAGTTTTAAACAACTTGCTGCAGATAACACATTCACGAATAGCTCTTATATTATCATCTTCATCTATGTCACAGTCACTGTCGCCCAGAGTATCTACATCAGTGTCGATCATCTCTACATCTGGATCAGTTAACTCAATAATGGTATATTTATCTGTGGACTTCACTACGTTGCGATCCTCCTCTGCACTTGCGGATTGCAACGTTGTTTCCAAGAGTTTTGTCAACTTCTTTTGGAATGTCAATAATTTCAGCATCAAATCATCATATTCACTTAATTCTTTCAAACACAATGGACAAATGCATGCATCTTCGCTGAAATTTAATTGGGTTTTGATACAGTTAGCCAGGTGTTGCAGCACAACTTTAATAGGCTTCTTGGATGCCGGGACGGTTGCTATACCAATATCTTCAAAACTTGTTAATACATCATCTCGCCTACCACACAAATAACATCGTCTTCTTCCCATTTAAAAAATAAGTTGTTGAATTTAGTGCTGCTAATAAAATCTAAAGAAAATTTCAATATATCCAGAATATCTGGTCTACCAAATGCTTAATGTGACACTGTTGCCATACTAAAAAAATCGGCATTTTAAAACCTGTTTGATAAGTTTATATACTGTCGACTGTAATGGCTAATTTGCCATACCAATGTTATTGAGAGTGAATAATCGATTGGTACCTTCGTTTTCTCTACTTTCGATACTTCCATTAGATCAATTATACATCAATATATCACAACTGACATACAATGTGTTCGATCACGTTGAAAACGTTTACCGCGAATTGATTTAGCAAATAGTCAGAATAATAATGGCTTAAATAGGGATCCGCCAGGACACTCCAAATCTGTGGTTGCTGTTGTTGTCTTTGTGGAGCATACCCCAACAACAACAACAACATACCCGGTGTCCCCTCGTTACTGATTTATGGCCCTATGAAATTTTAATTTAATCGCCCTATATCTCCTTAACCGCAGCAGATATCCGGTTGGCATTTATAGAAAGGCGTTAGAAAGCTAAACGGTTGGCGCTAGAAAGATAAATTAAATATTTTTCATTTATGTTAAGTAAAATTTTTTTTTTTTAATGATATATACGGCAAGCAGTGCGATGAAAAATGTTACAGAATTTTGTACAATGATTTGTGTATTGTGAGTGTGAGAATATCAAAATGCTCAGCATTGCAATTTAATGTGTTGCCAGCTGTTGCGTTATTAACTTCGTTTTCGCTGTTGTTGTTGTTGTTTTGTCGTTGGGCGCAACAACAACCCTAGAAAGGGGTGGCAACTTCCGGTTTCGGTTTTATAGTCCTTTAAAATTTGAAATTAAACTGCATATATCTCCTAAACTATAGAACATATTGGATTGTCCTAGGTACCGTTAGAATGTGTTAAGTATACCCCCATTTACGTTATGTAATTATCAGATTTTACTCTGTAAAAAATTAATGATAGGACAAAAATTATATAGAAATATAATTTTTTAATTTTTCTTGAAAACTAAAGCATTTTCGATAACATGTCTTATATAAATGAAAAATAATTGAATGATAACCTTTCCAACCATGCCCAAAACATCGAGGTAACTATTGCAGTTTCGGAGACATAGATCCGAAATTTTCCAACTTTAAAGGGCTATAACTCCGAAACCACGCGAGAGCGGGTAAAATGATGTTCTTGATGGAGTCTCCGTGGAAAACAACAAAAAAAAAAATTGGAGCTGCATCAGCGTCCCCGACATGCTCCAAGTTTTGTAGTCTCCAATTTTGTTGTTGTTTTTTATGGCAAGTCCAAGAACAAAAAAAATTCTTCCGGTTATCTTTTGATTTCAGAGTTATAGGACCTCGAAATTTGAAAATTTTTATACTGTACCCCCTGTACCCCACACTATTTGGCATAATTATGTGGGTTACTCATACATTATACTTAGAAAAAAATTAATGAATGGAAAAAATAGTACGACAAATCTAAATTTCCATTTTTCTCCAAAACTGAACGGTTATCGACAAAATATTATTTGACATAAATGACAGATAGTTCAATTACCTTTCCAGCAATATCAATAACATAAAGGTATCTTGTAAGGTTTAGGAGATACAGGCCTGAACCTTTTCAACTTTAAAGGGCTATAACTCTGGAACGACAAGAGATCAACAAAAGTTGTTGTTGTTGTTGGGGTCAGCACGAAAAACAACAACAGCAGCAACAACAACAACAACATTGGTGGGGTCAACAAGCGCTTTATTTAAGCCACAAATTGGAGGTCAGCCTGGGTCCCCGACATTTTTTATTTATTTTTTAGTTTTTGTTTTATAATTAATTTATATTAAATTTGGTTTTTTAAATAGTTCCTATAGCGCGAAAAAAGGGTAAACAAAAAACAACAAAAACTTCGACAAATGTCAAAAATTTTTTCTACTGAAAACCATACATTACAGAAATGTCAGCAATAAAAAAATATTTACAATTTTTGTAGTCGCACATAAACCAATTTGTTCGATTTGCAGTTGGAGATATGACAGAAAACTCTGATCAAATTCGCTGCTTCCTTTGTAGGCGGAAGAGTTCCAACACGAAGAAGCACACAAATATCGAAACAACCAAGTGCCCAGTATCTGGAAAAACTCTAAAAGATGTACTTAATTATTTGGCACGCACGTCCAAAACCGACCTTTACATATCCACGACAGAGTCAGTTTGCTATTACTGCCACTGCCAGTTACTAGAATACGATAGCATCATGGTAAAGTTATTGAAGACGCAGAAGAGTCTCCTCAGGCTAGTTGAAAATGTCGGTATTGGTTATGACTCCGACGTGGAAAAGGAATGCATTGATCATATGTCGACGATGGATGAATTAAATAAGGCAGAGTTTTTCAGCGATTGCAATATTTCGGATAGTGAAATAGCGCAGAGCATAAATGAAGCTGTGAACGGCCCCAACAATGCTTACCAAAAGACGGGGAAATTTGTTAAGAACCAGAAAATAATGAGAGAAGTTTTGGAATGTCAATTTTGTGTGATGAAATTCAGAAGCAAGGCTAAATTACAAAGGCATACCACGCAAGCCCATCGGAAGTACTCCTGTGAAATGTGCGACTTTAGTCATAGAAATGAGGATTACGTATTGCTACACATGAATCTTCATGAGGGGCGCCGAGAAACACAGTGCCGGTTTTGTGACAAGCAATTCACGACCAAGATTAGCACCATACGCCATATGGAGGTACATATGAATTCGAAGAAGTATCAGTGCGACAAATGCGGTCTCTGCTTTTCGCAAACTACCGTGCTTTACAATCACAAGCTTCAGCATGAAGCCGAAGAAGATCCGCTACGGTGTGAGTTGTGCAACCAAGTGTTTAAAACCAAACGCACATATCGCCATCATATGATCACACATCAAGCTGACCGTCCTCGGTACAGTTGTGAATACTGCTCGAAAACTTTTACTGAGAAATATACACTGAAGGTACACAAAAGAACTCATACTGATATGGTGCACCAAATATCGAAGGAAGTTGCAACCGCAGTGCAATCGCTTTCAACTTCCGACCCCCCGCCAGAACCGAAATTCAACTGCATTATTTGTGAACAAACGTTTATCAGCAAGGATAACTTAAACAGACATATGGAAAAAGAACACGATGTTATACTTAAATCACTCACACTTTCAAACTATTCGCAATATGAAGTTGTTACCAACGAGCCACGAAAATCGTGCCATGTTTGTGGACATATGTTCAGCACACAAAGCAACTTGGATTTCCATTTAGAACGCGTACATGGCTTGGATTTTAAGTAATTACTTAAATCAAAGTTAGATATGTTCAGTTTTTCCCAAGATATTAGAATATAAAGTACACAATACTGATACTCGAAATGTATTAAAAACATACATTTAAATAAATTATCTCTATATTACATACATCGGACAACCCCTGTTAAAGAAATCCTTTTTTTATTAAAACGGGACATAATTTTTAAGAATTATTCACCCATCACTGAAAACGAATTTCTGATATTTATTCTATAAATTGAAATATAATTTTTGTCAGAAAAATAAAGTGTTATATAATATAAAATTATAATCAAAGATTAAATGCGGCAAATTCAAAATACGATTTGCTGGAAAATTGCAAATGGAAACATTTAATTCAAAATTGCTATTCGAATTTTAAGAACTATTATTCAAACATAATGTACAAAAATATATATCTACTTTTCAAATAAGACCAAAAGAAATATTTCGGTTTTCTGCGTTATCGCTCTTATGAATAATTATATAGACCGAATATTGATGTTCGTTGATTTCTGAAAAAGTTGTAAAATATGCAATCGTTTTTTAAAATTTCTTCATAAATGAAATTTAAAATTAAAATCAAGTTTAGTTTAATTCAAAATTAGTTAAATTTGAAATCTTTCTCCTTCAGTATGACATCGTGCTTAATTTGCATATGTTGATTAAACTGATCTTTACTGATGAATTCGTCACCACAAATTATGCAAGAATATATATTTTTCTTATCATCGGAAGTAACATCCCCTATTTTTTTTGTTTTGTCTCCTGTTAATTTGTTCTTTTCGTGCGTACGTTGGTGAACTTTGAGAGTGTATTTTTCCACAAAGGTTTTTGTGCAAAAACTACAGCTATAGCGCGGTCTGTCCTCTCGATGTGTCATAATGTGTCCCTTATAGGTACGTTTTGTCTTGAAGGATTGATTACATATTTCGCATATTAGAGGAGCTTCTTCAGCTTCATGCTGTAGCTTGTGATTGTATAGCACTGTGGTTTCAGAAAAGCGAAGTCCACATTTTTCACATTGAAACTTTTTCTTGTCCCAATGCTTTTGCATATGTCGGATGACATTCACCTTGCGTGTATATTGTTTTAAGCAGTATCGACACTGTTTTTCGGTTTTCCCTTCATGCAAGTTCATATGTAGGTCTAAATATTCCTCGTCCTTTACAGTAAAACCACATATCGTGCATTTAAAATTTTGGTATTTTCTGTGCTTTTTCTCTATGTGACGGAGAAGACTTTTCTGACCTTTAAAAACTTTTTTGCATTCTTTACATGGGACTTTTATGCTCATTGAAGTAGTTGGTAAGCCAAGCTCAAAGTCCTTGTTTTCATTTTCTACCTTGACGTCAATGTCGGGGATAGATATTTCGTCTTCATCAATACTTGGCACGACGTGCTCGAAAGGCTCTATTATGTCGTACCAGCGAGTTTGATCAGCATCACCTTCAGCATTTTTGGGAACGATTTCCTTGGTATCCTGGATCTTTTCAATCATCCTAGTCAAGCGCTTTTGCACGATCAGTAATTTAAAAGTAAACTCATCGAAGTCCCTGAGCTCATTGAAACATTTTCTACAAACACAAGCATGCGCTGGTATTGTTACCTTGGTCTTCATGGATTTTGTGAGATGAAGTATCGCGGCTTTTATTGGCTTTTTTGTCATTGGTAATGTACATGTTTGTATATTATCAAATTTCTCTAAATATTTATTTTCTCTTCTGCATAAAAAACATTTCATCATTATTTGTTTATAATTTCAAACCGTGTCCTGCCATTCAAACTTACATTATGAAAATATTATTAATTTGGTTTTTTTGTACTTTCATGATGAAAACACACGTGCATATAATATGCATGCTTATTCATGCAGTGCTGCAATTAAAACCAATGTGCATATTTCTTTTTGACATCTTGACATCATCTCAGGAATGAGCAAGAATCCAAAAGAAACACTATTAACAAATAAGAACCAGAAAAAGGGAACAAATCTACTTTATCCCATTAGCTATGAGTTTTTGTTCCAAGTATTTAGAATCTGTATTTAGAAATGGAAATTTTACAAAGCAAACAATTCCATTAATTTACTGAAAAACATTACAGATTTTATTTTCCATTCCATGAGTTCCATCATATTATATATCGTAGAAAGCTGAGATCATGGGCTATTACAAAAGTAATTTCAATTGATGCTTTAATTGTCATTTAAGAGAGTAATAAATTTTTTCGTGAAACGATATGAATACGTAATTTTTTGGGAAAAGTTGTATTATCTCCATAATTACAGTAATCGTAAAAAAGTATATTTCATAAAAGAAATGCATTCGCACTGTGTCAAAGATATTGCTCTTTAAAAAGTTAAAAATATCATTTTTAAAACCCTATAATTCCCAAACTAAATGTATGCACCCCCAATTTTATATATGGTTATAGTCAGAAGTCTGAAGGTTATCGCAGGGTGGTTAAAAACAGAATCGGGCAAATTCACCTAAAGTGAATTCTTCAATTCAAAAGTGCATCTTTTGATTTGCACTTTAGAATTCCAACTGCTCTTGATCCCTCGGGGACATCTCAAATATCTCGGGAAGCAAGCTAGCTGGGGTAAAAAAAATTATTATCTATATTTCACATAGCATCAAGATAATAAGCGTGGGCTTACTGAGATTGTTAAAGAAGTATGTAAGGCTGTGAGGTATCCATATGGATATATCTTCTCCTTGTCAATGCTGGATAATAACAAACCAAATGCGGGATGGTATCCCCCTCCTGTTCATCCGTACAGCTTCTATAAAAGTCGTTTGAAAAGAAACCTAGTCTTTTACTGGGGCACCGATGAGGCATTGCATCATACTCACTTTTGCCGTCAGGTGACATGGTAGTTTTAGTGCCCAAGCGGATAAGTTCATCCGCCTGACAATTCCCTGGAATATCTCTCTGACCTGGTTGCTCATAACAAATTTATTGAAAGCTGTTCTGCATCTGGTTTAGAGATTGGTGGCAATCTTTTACCCCCATGGATGTGGTGAAGGTTTATTCCAGGGATTTTATCGCCGTCTGACTGTCCGTAAAGATACAGATATCATTATCAGATACCTTATTTCCTTCCAGCCATGACAGTGCCCCCGGATGGCCACTACCACCTGAAAAACACTACAGTAATCAGGTAGACAAAATTTTACTGCAATATCACATTCCAGATAATATTTCGCTAACCTTTCATATATTGAAATATATATGTACATGGAGGGATATCTATTGGAGGAAACAACCTTAACACTCGTAAACTGTTAATAAACAGGCAGTCCTTTGGTCCAGAGATTCACTCTGCTTTAAACCTTCTTAAGATAAACCACACTAAATCGTTGCTAAATTTAGTTGCTAACTGCACGCACGTGTGGATAATTCACATAAAAAACAACTAAATGTCAAAATAAATTTCGATATGTGGTATAAACGGGATTGTTTAAAAACAGACCTAATCCTGTCGTAATGTACTACTTTGTAAATGTATTAATAATAGTATAATCAAAAATGAATTCCCTTTGTTCTCTAGGACCTTTTTTTTTAAAACCACATTTCTTCCAAATGAATATATTCATTCTTCCTTTTTTTCTTTAATCAGTACTGAAAGTTTCCAGTTTATGGATCGAACTGTTTATTCTACACTCAAATCGTTAAATGATTCAATTCGTTATAAAAGTAAAACTCGATTCGAAATAATTTTAAATAAATTATCAGTGATATACATTACTACTTTAAAATATAAGTATATCGCTTTGACGCAAAGGATTTTACTACTTTCAACTGGGATGAAATTTTTAAAAAAATGTTTTATTAAATTTTTTCTATATAATCACACATTTAATAACCGTCGTCGGAAGTTTGAATCTCATAGTCAGGGTATTTACTTCTCAAAATATCCCTTGATTCAGCGTGGTCTGCCTTGCCAAACCCCTGGAAACAAGAATTATTTTTAAAATGCAATAATCTAAATTTATGGGTATCTAACTTGGGAATATCCATAAACTTTTATAAACTTAGCGCTCGGGTTGTGTTCAATTCTTCCGCCACCAAGACATTCTGTTTCAAGACCCAATCCTTTGCATGAAGTGCTAACGCGCTCATAGATATCCGCTTTAAATCAAAGTAATGTACTTTGACTGCTTTACAATGTATGCACCATACTTACAGTGCCACTGGCAATCGGTGTAACCTCTAACAATCTTTTTACTCGGTTCTGTACCATCGCTCTTTTCCTTACCATAAACTTTAATAAGCACATACTTAAAGATACCTTCCTCGATATCTACCAGCTGTACAGCATCTAGTTTAGCATCAACCATTTTGCAAAGTTTTCTCAAGTCTATAAAACTATTAATTGAGCTTATTTTATTTAGCAATATTTCCCTCCCACAATAACTGGAAATAATTGCAGTGCGGCTTGAGAAAAAACCAACAGCTGTTTTTAACATTTCGACAACCTAGGTTTCATAGAGTCTGTCATACTTCGGCATTAATTAATGAACTGTCAAAAGGAGTTGAATATATATGTATATGTAGTTGAATGTATATGCTTTCTTATGAGCCCATAAGATGCTATCTAAACGTGCGACAAATATCTCTCAAGGGATAAAATTTGTGAGGAAGCAGTTAACGCAGTACAAAAATACGCCCAAAAAATTGTGCAACAAACTCTTTTCGCACTATATATGCAAGAATGATAGAATACATTCTATTCTATCATTCTATTCTATCATTCTTGGGTCTAGCGTACACCGAGGACAGCGAGTAAACCGGTGTTGCTTAATCTCAATATTCACAAAAGTACTGAAGAGTGGAATGGAGTGAAAAAATGGAATTAACTGATAAATCTATAAATTATATTCCTGTGATTATCGTTCCAAAATATTACGACTTAATATATGTTAAGCAGATTTCAATTAATATAAACATTTGGTCCTCCATCGTGTCGAAAACTACACCGCAAATAATACTTTTTCTCATTTGTGTAGTAGACGGGTTGCTGTTGAAGGTGAGAAAATATATATATTTTTGAAGAAAGCAAGCGTGGGTCAAGCACAAGCGTAACCACTCTTTTTGCACGGACTTCGATCACAAAAATGAGAGTAATTTCCCACCGAGTTTTGCTCGATAGCCCGTGGTTATGCTATCGAGCAAAACTTGGCTCGATAGCCCGTGGTTATGCTATCGAGCAAAACTTGGTGGGAAATTACTCTCATTTTTGTGATCGGAGTCCGTGCAAAAAGAGTGGTTACGCTTGTGCTTGGCCCACGCTTGCTTTCTTCAAAAATATATATTTTTTCTCTCCTTCAACAGCAACCCGTCTACTACACAAATGAAAAAACGTATTACTTGCGGTGTAGTTTTCGACGCGATGGAAGACCAAATGTTGTTGCATGTGGGGTGAAGCCTGGAATAAAAGGAATATAAATAAATAGAAACATCAAAATTACTTACCACAATTTTAATAGAAAATGCGAAATCTGAATGTTGATGATGTGCAAGTTAAAACCTATCATCGTGAATACCACCGAGCATTAGCCGCCGGATCCGCTAGTGTAGTAATAAACGTCAAAAGCAAGATAAATCTAAAAGAGTTGCCAGGTAGACTTTCCCATTCATAACTTTCACCACATAAAGCGAAAAGAACAAAAGGGTGTAAGATTTTGGCGCCGGAACTGGAATAAATAGTTACCGGTTATAAAATCAAGGTCAAACCGAACATAGTGGGTGGCACTAAACAGCTTAGACGAAAGGAAAATTCAGTTGTGTAGTGGTTTTCGAAGCAATCTGTCGTGCCGCGCTGATGATATATCTGGTCTTGCGCAAATATCGTTTGAACATTTAAAAGTTAAATTTCAAAAAAAAAAAAAAAAAGGTATAATAGAAAAGAAATTTAAGTAAGATTTTAAAGATTCAAAAAATGCTCGTCAGGAGCATCGGAAATTTTGGAGTTATCACCAAATCGACGAAAAAGGAAATTAAAGGTAGGAAATCTTAAGATTTTTTTTGTGGTATTATGGCCGTAATATGTGGCTGACTGGTGACCCCTTTTATTTAGGAACCGGTATAAATACACCACAGGCGGCACGACGATAAGTTTACATAGACGAAACCGAATTTGAATTTACGCTAACATCGAATAACAACTGTAAAAAAAAAAAGAAGATACAAAGCCGTTTGCCCGCGGCGGCCGAGCATAAGATCCTCGAATCCCAAGTGATCTCACCGGGAGCATAAGGCGCTATACGAGAATCAAAAACCCAAAAGTCATCGAAAACGGCACCGCGATAACTCCGTATCTGAGTTTAAATCACGTATTTTAAAGGAGTTATATCCCGTCATTTCAACCATTGAAATGATCAGGAACTAAGATTAAAATTATTAATTAAGATTATTATTATTGAGATCATTAAGATTATAATTATTAAGATTAAGAGTTGTAGGAACATTAATTTATTTTTGTAGGAATGTTAATTTATTCTGTATGTTTGTGTAATTTGTTGTAAAATAGTAAGTTTGTTGTACGTGCCAAGGGTCTGATTTAAAGCGGTCGGAAATAAAATAAGAAGGAGCGTATATAGAAACGTTCCATTATAACCAAATATCCGAAAGAGCTCTATTAGGTATTTGTGAGTGTCGTGGAATCCGTAATTTGTAGATGTTCTAAGTTTAAAGACCGTTGGTATAGTAAGTTAAATGTTCGCTGTAAATGTCAGTTAAATATAAGCAAATACAAATAATCAAAATGGAAACCTAAAATTTGAGTTTGAGGGTTTGGGGAAGAAAGAGAGGATGGTGGTGAGGAAAGCAAAAGAACATGGGTAATATGAAGTAGTAGGATTAAGATTTTTTATTGTTATCTCCTCGCCTCGGTCGAACGGGTCAAGGAACACGCCCGAAACGAGAATGAGCTAGTCGGGGAATTTCGTCTCGAGGACAGAACAGCAGAGGTAAAGGTAACAATAATGGCGCCCAATCGAAAAGCAGCTTCGCGGTTTTTTTTTGGCAGAGTTTTCCAAGCATGATGGCTTGCACAGGCGAACAGAAGCCAAGTCCAATTGCATATGCAAAGGAAACGTTGCCGACAAACAACCGCAAGCAGAAGCCATGATACAAACGTGGTAATAACTATAATATGATGTACGAACAACTATGACATCACAATAAAGAGAAGGACGTCGCTGTTCTTCCTTCGCGGTGTGTCCCGATCCTGTTGACTTGGAGTAATCGCGTGTTGTGTTAGATCCAATAGCACAGGTAAGGGAGATGTCGCGAATGAACAACGGCAGGCACGAATTTAAATGCAAATTAATAATAGATAACCCAAATTACTCTTGTAATTTGTTCCTCCGCAAGGTTTCTCAAAATTGGTAGCTTAGAATGGCAATGCAAGACAAATCTGAATCGTACCAGAAGAAGGAAACATTGCGGACGAACAAACGCAACAGAAACTAAAAAAATACTTTTTTTTATGAATTTGATGTTTGTGAACGCTGTTTCGCAGTAAATATTCTAACTGATGACCTAGATAGATATGATTAATCCAATCTAGAAGCATCAGATTGCGAAAAATTTTCCAGGTGACCCAGAAGGGTGAATTAATCATTGACTGGTTGCACCGCGTAAACAGAAAACATCACAAACAAACAAGAGCAAAACCTGTAAATAGAAGAAATTGATTAGACCAAATATTTAGAAACTGAAGTGTGAAGATTACCCATGGAAGCGTGAAACTCGAAAGATTTCTCGTGAAACACCATCCTCCGCTCGCCAAACCCCAAACACCACCAAAAAAATTCTGAAAAAGAAAAATAAATTAGATTACATTCATTAGATTCATCATAGCTAATAACAATATATTAAAAGATTTTACATTTGCCTCCATACGTGCAAGGCACATCAAATTTATATATCTTAAAATTATAGTTAGTATTAATCATTCGTTTCTTTTTTACATTTATTTATTTATGAACATTTATTTTTGTTTAGTATTTTACATTTATTTTTACATTTATTTACGTTTACATTTTTTTTGGATATAAGTTTAATTTTTTTTAATTTTTGTAGGTGCCACATTTAATTATTTGTAGTGTATTTATTTATTACATTTACATTTTTTTTAAAATTTTTAGTATACTAGTTCATGTTTATTTGTGATCAAAATTATATTTTTTTTATCTACTGATGCTATATTAAACTTTAAAGCGTAATAACCAATTCGGAAAAAGATTCGTGCATAGTATTAAACAGAATTCCATAGATCTGGGGTCGTGTGAAAGTACATAGTCTGCTTCATCGTGTAAATCAGTAGTTAGATTTAAATTTGTTTTCGAAATCCGGTCTGGTGGCTCACAAGTCTATTTAGCATAGGTTTCTGAACGGAAGGAAATTTAATTCAATGCCGAATGAACACAATTTACGAAAAAGGAATAGAAATAGTAGTTTCGACCTGAACCGCTCTTCGCCACAGGCAAAACTTATAAAATCAAATACCCACCAAAGTTTAACAAACATGGCAAAAGAGCAGGCTAGCGCTAATGCGGTCGGCCAAGACCAGCAATTCTATAGAGATTTGTCGAACACAATAAACGTGACCGAGTGGAGGCCAAATGAACCTCCGAATACTTCGAGCAACCAAACGAAACAGAAACAATACGTAGATTCGAATAGAGGAAAAAAAGGGGCGGTGCCAAAAGGTAGGGCCAAGAAAGTAACTGTAGCGGTACCAGCGGCTAATCAGGCGCTGGGCGAAAATTCCCCTGATGAGTCTATAGAGAGTATAGTGAATTCCGCATGCAGCAACTTGCGCGTGGCAATGGATGATTCCATAGAGAGAAGAATCCGCGAGGGCATTCGTGTAGGTATGGAAGGGTTAAGAGACGAAATACGCACCATGATGCAGCCAGAGCAGACAGGTAGTCAGCGAGAGTGGCAAGGTTGGGGCGGCAATCGTCAAAACGGGTGGCCAAGTAACCATCCGGACAATCACTCCAATGCTATGCGGAGGTTGTCCTTGAATGGCAATGAGAACGGGAAGCACGAGCAGAACCGATTTAGTTCAGAACCAAATCAGCAAAATACTACTGAGATCAATAGAGGAAATCGCTTTATGTCGAGACCTCAGCAACCTTTCGCGCAAAACAATACATATCGACCACCGATGAGATCTGATTTCCCAAATCACAGCGATCAAAACAACTACATACGCGGCTGTCCTCCAATTAGAATCGACAAATGGGGGTTAAGCTTTGATGGCAATCAGAAGCATACGACGGTCGACGATTTTATTTACCAAATAGAATATATGCAAGCGGAATACAACTGCCCGTGGCCATTGATTTTAAGGGATTTCCATTTGATGCTGACAGGCGAGTGTCGCGAGTGGTATTGGCTATACAAACGAACAAATGAGGTTCCAAGTTGGATGACGTTGAAAGTGGCTTTACAGCGGCAGTACCGATCAAACAGGACGGAACACGAAAAGATGAGAGAATTGATGGAGCGAAAACAACAACCCAATGAATCCATAGATGCCTTCTTTCATGCCATCTGGAAATTAAAATCCCAACTAAGCATTCAATTACCGGAAAAAGAAATAATAAAAATAATAAAAGCAAACCTCAAAGAAAATATAAGATGCCACGTCTATCAAATGACAATATTTTCAGTCGAAGAACTGCGAGCAGAATGTCACGACGTAGAGAAAGTTTTCATGAAGCGTGACTATCGTTACTATCAGCCAGGGGGTAATCGTTTCCAGAAGCAAATAAACGAAATGGTTATGCCTGAAGTCAGCCAAGGTGAATATTATAACCACGAAGTAGAGGAATTCGCTTTGCCTCAGCTGAAAGATGATCCACACAAACGGCAAGAACAGCATGAACCTCGGGTGTGCTGGAATTGTCGCGCACAGGGTCACTTCTTTAAAGAATGTGAGTCTATGGAAAGAAAAATTTTCTGTTACAAATGCGGATTACCGAACGTTATTACCCCAAAATGTAGCAACTGTTCGTCGGGAAACCAGAGAAGGAACCTGGTAAAAGCGGGACAACCACGGTTCCAGCCGAATCCCGCGAAATAGTAGATGGAGTGAAATCACCAACGGAAGTAGAAGTAGAGTATAGGGCTGAAAATTTGGATAGGAAGAATATATTAGAAAGAATAAGAATTAGCAATAAGAAAATTAATGAGAATAGATATAAGCCAATTGAAGAAAGAATAGAAAATTATTACAAAGCACGAAATAGAATTTTTGGAGACAATAATATGTCACGTAAAGTGAAGAAAGCTCGCGAAAGATATGCAGCCAGAAAGGTAGTTAGGAAAGCAGTTATCGATTCCATTCAAGCCAATGTCGAAAAAGACCCAAGAGCATTTGCAGAAGTGAGGCTAAAAGATAAAGTAATGAAGGGCCTATTAGACACAGGAGCATCGGTAAGCGTATTAGGGAAAGGATGCCGAGAACTCGTGCAAGAACTAGGATTAGAAATTAAACCCTTTTGGTCGTTGGTTAGGACCGCGTCCGGACAACCGTTTAGTGTGCTAGGTAAAGTGGAAATGTCGGTAGGATATAAAAATCTAGAAAAGGACATGACGTTTTATTTGTGTCCGTATTTAGAGCAGAATGTGTACTTGGGCATAGATTTCTGGAGAGTATTCAAGTTAGCCGAAGAGGTAGTAGGATCGGTAAATGAAGTTGAAAGTTGTGTTACAATTGAAAAGCAACGAGATGCAACCGCACATGATTTAAATGAAGAACAACAACAACAATTAGAATCAGTATTGAAAAAATTCCTTACATTCGAACAGCATGGTTTAGGTAGAACGAAATTAGAAAAACATAGCATCGAATTGAAAGACGGAGTGGAACCAGTGAAAGAAAGACACTTTCCGATATCACCAGCCGTGCAAGAAATCGTATATGCGGAAATTGATAAGATGCTAGAATTAGATGTAATCGAGGTTAGCCAAAGTCCATGGAACAATAGGTTCACTGTAGTCCGAAAGCCGGGAAAGAATCGGTTCTGTCTGGACGCTAGAAAATTAAATGAAGTGACAGTAAAAGATGCGTACCCGTTACAAAATATGGATAGCATTCTCAGTCGCATAGATTATACACACTACATTAGTAGTGTAGATCTGAAGTCGGCTTTCTGGCAGATAGAGCTAGACGAAAGGTCAAAAGCATGTACAGCGTTCACAGTGCCCGGAAGACCATTATACCAATTTAAAGTCATGCCCTTTGGCCTGTGTAATGCCGCACAAAGATTGTGTAGGTTAATGGACAAAGTGATTCCTACGCACTTGAAAACAAATGTCTTCGTGTATCTCGACGATTTACTGATTATAGCTCCAGATTTCGAGACTCATCTCCAAATTCTTGAGGAAGTTGCTAGGTGTCTAAAAGAGGCGAAGTTAACGATAGGATTAGGCAAGTCAAAGTTCTGTTATAAAGAAGTAAAATATCTTGGGTTCATAGTAGGTGGAGGTATGCTGAAAACAGATCCGGAAAAAGTATCCGCGATCCAACAAATCCCTGTTCCTCGTTCGATGAGAGAGGTACGAAGTGTCCTCGGAACAGCTGGTTGGTATCGTAGATTCATTAATAACTTTGCGTCGATAGCAGCCCCCCTAAGTGATACCTTGAAGAAAAGTAATAAATTTAAAATGACACCTGAAGCAATAACTGCCTTTAACCAACTAAAACGAGCACTGGTAACAGCCCCCGTTTTGCGTCACCCAGACTTCAGCAAACGATTCTATATACAGTGCGACGCGTCTGACATAGGTATAGGGGCGGTTTTATTTCAAGTGGATGATCAAAAGAACGAATACCCTGTGGCGTTTTTTTCGCAAAAACTAAATAAATGCCAGAAAAACTACAGCGTTACCGAAAAGGAATGTTTGGCAGCAGTACTCGCAGTAAAAAGATTCAGGCCGTATGTCGAACTCATGGCATTCACAGTAGTGACAGATCATGCCAGTTTGAAGTGGTTAATGTCGTTAAAAGATCTCACCGGTAGGTTGGCGCGATGGTCGTTACAGCTCCAAGCATTCGATTTCCAAATTGAACATCGAAAAGGGTCCGAAAACATTGTCGCGGATACGCTATCACGTTCGGTAGAACAAATTCAGTTAGGTGATGAGTTGTTGTTTGATTTTGAAACGACCGAGTTTGAGTCGCCAGAATATCTGGAAATGATTGAAAATATAAAGAGGAACCAGGAGAAGCTACCAGATGTGCAAGTGCACGAAGGTTTCATATTCAAGCGATCAGTATTTGATCGCGGAAACGAAAGTTGTGAAGAACTCAGTTGGAAATTGTGGGTACCCGAAGCTTTGACAACGACATTAATTGAAAAGGCACATGTACCACAAACATCCAGTCACGGTGGTGTGGCTAAAACCTTGCACAGGTTGCGGCAGTTTTATTATTGGCCCCGAATGACCGCTCAAGTAAGACAGTATGTGGCTAAATGCCAGACTTGTAAGGAGTCCAAGTCAACAAACCAACAATTAATGCCAAGCATTGGCACTGAAGTTTCGACCGAGAGACCATTCCAAAAAATATATATAGATTTTCTTGGTAAATACCCTCGGTCAAAGAAGGGAAACGCGTACGTGTTTGTTGTCTTGGATCACTTTTCAAAATTTATGATGCTCAAAGCCATGCGAGAAGCGAAGGCATCAAAAGTAGTAGAATTCCTCATACAAGAAGTATTTTACAAATTTGGTGTGCCGGAGGTAATACATTCCGACAATGGAAAACAGTTTACGTCAAAAGAGTTTAATGATATGATTGAAGCGTTCAAAATAACCCATTTAAAAACTGCAGTGTATGCTCCGCAATCCAACGCCTCAGAGCGAGTTAATCAGTCGGTGTTGACGGCAATTAGGGCATATTTGCAAGAAGATCATCGAGATTGGGATCTATATTTACCAGAGATCGAATGCGCTTTACGATCTTCGATACATACTGCAATCGGTGTAACGCCTTTTTTTGCGCTTTTCGGGCACAATATGTTTCTTAGTGGTGCCGACTACAAACTGGCACGCAAGTTAAAATCTCTAGGAGATCATGAGCTCTATATATTCAATAAAGAAGATAGATTGGCTGTGGTGCGAGATAAAATTAAAGAAAATCTGCACACGGCGTACGTAAGAAGCGCCCGATGGTATAATAAGCGCAAAAGAAAGGTTCAGTTCATGCCAGGTCAAGAAATTTATAGGCGAAATTTCGTATTAAGTGATTTCAAGCGAAACATTAATGCAAAGTTTTGTAAGAAATGGGTGAAAGGGCGCGTGGTTAAATCAGTTGGGAACAACATGTACGAATTAGAGACACTGGGTGGCAAACCGATGGGAATTTTCCATGCAAAGGACATTAAGCAATAAATGACCAGCGATATACAGTGCAATATTAACATTTAAAAAAAAAAAAAGTACGTGCAATAATTTAAAACCACAATAGTTAAGTGCAATATTTATAATACCATCCATGTTGTGCCGTTTAGTGAATGTTGATGATGTGCTGTATACTGTATTCTGGAAGTTAGCCTTAAGTCTCTAGTTGGTGTCCGTACGGTGTGCTGTGACCAATTGATATGTTGTGTATGAAGTGAGTGTCCCGCTTTTATAGACTAAGTATTAAACATCTGTCACCTAGTACCTGGAAGTAAGGAAAGCTTACACAAAGTAAATGAAAATAAAAGAATAAGGTTAATGAGCTTCCCGTGAATGGCAAGAAACTAAGAAACACAAACACCGAACGTAGAGGAAATTTGCCTGGCTAGCTTGTACGGTAGAATCTCAGGGTGTGGGTGGATGCCTACGCTGGGCGCCTGCAGAAATCTGTCCATAAAAAAATCCACACCACGTGCACACTGCCTTTGTCCTCCGAAGCCAAAGTCTCACGTCCAAACGCAGAGTTTTGTTGCATGTGGGGTGAAGCCTGGAATAAAAGGAATATAAATAAATAGAAACATCAAAATTACTTACCACAATTTTAATAGAAAATGCGAAATCTGAATGTTGATGATGTGCAAGTTAAAACCTATCATCGTGAATACCACCGAGCATTAGCCGCCGGATCCGCTAGTGTAGTAATAAACGTCAAAAGCAAGATAAATCTAAAAGAGTTGCCAGGTAGACTTTCCCATTCATAACTTTCACCACATAAAGCGAAAAGAACAAAAGGGTGTAAGATTTTGGCGCCGGAACTGGAATAAATAGTTACCGGTTATAAAATCAAGGTCAAACCGAACATAGTGGGTGGCACTAAACAGCTTAGACGAAAGGAAAATTCAGTTGTGTAGTGGTTTTCGAAGCAATCTGTCGTGCCGCGCTGATGATATATCTGGTCTTGCGCAAATATCGTTTGAACATTTAAAAGTTAAATTTCAAAAAAAAAAAAAAAAAGGTATAATAGAAAAGAAATTTAAGTAAGATTTTAAAGATTCAAAAAATGCTCGTCAGGAGCATCGGAAATTTTGGAGTTATCACCAAATCGACGAAAAAGGAAATTAAAGGTAGGAAATCTTAAGATTTTTTTTGTGGTATTATGGCCGTAATATGTGGCTGACTGGTGACCCCTTTTATTTAGGAACCGGTATAAATACACCACAGGCGGCACGACGATAAGTTTACATAGACGAAACCGAATTTGAATTTACGCTAACATCGAATAACAACTGTAAAAAAAAAAAGAAGATACAAAGCCGTTTGCCCGCGGCGGCCGAGCATAAGATCCTCGAATCCCAAGTGATCTCACCGGGAGCATAAGGCGCTATACGAGAATCAAAAACCCAAAAGTCATCGAAAACGGCACCGCGATAACTCCGTATCTGAGTTTAAATCACGTATTTTAAAGGAGTTATATCCCGTCATTTCAACCATTGAAATGATCAGGAACTAAGATTAAAATTATTAATTAAGATTATTATTATTGAGATCATTAAGATTATAATTATTAAGATTAAGAGTTGTAGGAACATTAATTTATTTTTGTAGGAATGTTAATTTATTCTGTATGTTTGTGTAATTTGTTGTAAAATAGTAAGTTTGTTGTACGTGCCAAGGGTCTGATTTAAAGCGGTCGGAAATAAAATAAGAAGGAGCGTATATAGAAACGTTCCATTATAACCAAATATCCGAAAGAGCTCTATTAGGTATTTGTGAGTGTCGTGGAATCCGTAATTTGTAGATGTTCTAAGTTTAAAGACCGTTGGTATAGTAAGTTAAATGTTCGCTGTAAATGTCAGTTAAATATAAGCAAATACAAATAATCAAAATGGAAACCTAAAATTTGAGTTTGAGGGTTTGGGGAAGAAAGAGAGGATGGTGGTGAGGAAAGCAAAAGAACATGGGTAATATGAAGTAGTAGGATTAAGATTTTTTATTGTTATCTCCTCGCCTCGGTCGAACGGGTCAAGGAACACGCCCGAAACGAGAATGAGCTAGTCGGGGAATTTCGTCTCGAGGACAGAACAGCAGAGGTAAAGGTAACAATGTTTATATTAATTGAAATCTGCTTAACATATATAAAGGCGTAATATTTTGGAACGATAATCGCAGGAATATAATTGATAGAATTATCAGTTAATTCCATTTTTTCACTCCATTCCACCCTTCAGTACTTTTGTGAATATTGAGTCTAAGCAACACCGGTTTGCTTGGTGTCCTCGGTGTACGCTAGACCGAGTTTTCGTGCTCGGTGTGAGAGAGTGATGTTGAGAACAGAAAAATATCCCATTCTCTCTTTTACACACAAAACAACAAAAAAAAGTCCTACTTGCCAAGCAAAACTCGATAGCATAACCACGGGCATAGCATAACCACGGCCTTATCGTACAATAACGATCGCCGTTGATTAAAAAAGACTGCGCAGACAAATAATCGATTTTTGAAAAAACAACAACAAAATCGGAGCATATGCCAACTTTTCATTTTTACATATTGGAAACATTGTTGTGTGTATATAAATTTAAAATTGAGACGTCATGCATAATAATATTATAATATTTTCACTGGCATATGTTTTGAAATTTTCTCTGATTCTCTTCCCTGTATTTTAAATATTAACAGCTGCTTGCATCTCAAATGTCCACGTCTTTTGGGCATTACATTGATTTCAGCCTTAACTAAAATCGACGAATACTTCCTATCACTATATCTCCTAAATGAAAGATATCCTTCGAGATATCGTGTCGAAAGCTAAGATGCTTTAGTACTTTAATACTTAGTATTGGGGTAATTTTGTGGGTTAATTATACATTATACTTAGAGAAAAATAGTACTAAAAATCGAAAATTTTATTTTTCTGCAAAAATGAACGGTTTTCAACAAAATATTACATACATAAATGAAACTTCATTTGATTACCTCTGTGACAATATCAATAACATGGAAGTATCTTGTAAAGTTTAGAGGATGTAGGTCTGAAATTTTCGAATTTCACAGAGCTATAACTCCGGAACTAGATGGAAGCGGGAAAAGTTGTTGGTGGTGTTGCGGTCAGCGCCGAAAACAACAACAACATTGGTTAAGTCGTCAAACGCTTAATCTGTTCCAAATTTTCTTGCGTATTTTATATTCTAGAGTATATATACCTTATTTATATTTTAATTAATTAATAAAATTACTTCTTATTGTTGTATAAATTATCAAGTTCATATTCGTAATTAATTATTTCGATTTTGTTCGCTTTGCATATGAATTTTTGCATAAAGAAAATGTTTTGTAAACAACCTTGATTACTCTCTGCCGGGGTCTCTAGTAAGCAGATTTTTGACAGTTCGTGCGATTGTGGTTACGTTCTTGGGTAAATATTGGATTGGACGGACTGTTGTTATTCGCATATTGGACGTCGCACAGTGGACGGTTTATTATTAATTGCGAATTTCCTAAAATAAATAAATAACTACTTGCTTTCATTTGCTACACTTTTTGGACGTTTCTAATTCTATTCACAAAGCTACATGTTCACTCTTGTATGACTTCAATTACTTCATTGGAATTTATAATGGATTATTGCCGTATCTGCCAGTTTTCAATAAAACCCGAAATAAACATTTTTAAGCAAAGCCTTGGCGACCCACCCGTGCCAATAATTCAGCTAATAAATGACTGCATACAGGGAAGGATTGAAATAAAAGACAAGGATTTCTATCAGAGTGAAATACAGCTTAGTTATATTTGCCTAAAGTGCTCTGGCAAATTGCTTATTTATTACAAAGCATCCTTAATTATGAAAAAGATTAAAGAAGAACTGTATGCGTTAATGGAAAATGCAGGCAGCCAAATTGATGTATTAGAGGAGAGTATAGAAGCCGGCACAGCACATATCGATGGGAACATAAATCCGGAGGTTAAAATTGTGCAAAGTAAAGTTCCAGACAATGAGGAATTCATTAAAATGGAATATGTTGTTGATAATACAGACGATCTGATAGGTATGATGTATATATTGCCTTGAAAAATAGTTAAGGTGTAAATCGATATTTGCAGATATCGAAATCTTCATATAAACATGCTTGGAGAAATGAACTATTTTTAATTTATTATTTCAGACAATGTCGAAGATGAACTGGTATTGGATGATATGTCTACAGTTTTAAAATCAGAGATCTTAGAACAAACGAATTCAAATAAAAAACTTAATACATACCATGAGATTATTGAAATTGAGGAACTAAATGTCGATGAATTTAACGAAAATTCCCATACAGAAGAGGAGCACATAAAGATTGAAAAATGTCAATCCTCTCGACAGTCTATTAGTTGCGCCGATTGTTCGCTTCTGTTCCCAAATAAGCGGACCTATCTTACGCACCGGCGGCAAGAACATTTTGCGGGATATGTGTGTGATCAGTGTGGGAAGTCATTTTACTCTCAGTCAGGTTTTATTACACATAGACATTCCCATAAGCCTGTTAAGGATTTTGTGTGTTCTGTGTGTGGCGAAGGATATCACCATAAAAACTACTTGAAGCGCCACATGGCTTGGCATAGCGGTGAAATGCCATTTCAGTGTGATGTTTGCTCGAAAAGATTTGTGCACAAAGTCGCCCTATATAAACATAAAAAAATACACGAAAATGTTCGGAATATCGAATGCTCTGAGTGTGGATTCAAGTTTCGCACAAAAGCGCATTTAAACAGACATATGATGACACATACTGGAGCCAAGCCGCACAGTTGTCCTGTATGTGGAAAATGCTTTTCCCAGGTGTACAATATGAAAGTTCATGTAAAAGAACATGAATCACCTGGCAGCACACGTAGAAACCGCATCAGATGCAAAAACTGCTCTAAAACATTTTCGCACAAAGAAAAATATGATATTCATATACAACAAAATCAGTGCTAATTTAGAACATTTTAACAGCGATATTGTTTTTTTTTTTTAAACAACCCAAGTATTGGTGACAGGTTATTATAAAGAAGTATGTAGATATATACACGTATATGTATATCATATTTACTTCTTTATTTATTAGTGTATCTTGTAATATTGTATTAAGCATACCATAAAATTTTTAATTAGAAGGCAATTCTAAAGTAAAAAACGAGAATTTGGAACGAGATAAAAACGTTTCATACGTTTTATTTGTATAATCTGGATATATCAGTAGCTATTGTATGAATAAATACGAACATGAATAGTATTTAAATTAACATTAAATTGAATTAAAGCTTCCTGTATCCCCAGTCTAGGTTGTTAAGCTGTACACAATACAGAATACTATGTTTATGGGGCATAATATAATAGAGGCTAGTGTACATTCAGATTACTTACGGAACGTTAATACATTCAATAAATTGAGAGCACTATTTTTTTTTTATATTTGTTCTCTGCTCATTCTTCAGTTACAATAGTTACAACATACTTACTCTTGTCTTCTTGGATAAATACTCTGCCTATTTTCTCTGGTGTGAATACATCTATAGAATATTTAGTTTATATTAATTTTATCACCATAATATTAAAACGATGTTTGTGCCTTAATTTTTCTATTGCATTTACTCGGTAGTATAAATGAAATTCTCTAATTTAATAAAAAAGAACATATACCTAAAGTAAAGTTCATTAATTTCATTATCAAAACAATTAGTTCTTTCGTTGATTTTATATACTTATCTTATATACTTTATATACTTATTTGTAAAATAAAAAATATTATAAATAAGATATAATAGTTTTCTGTAACTAAAAGTTTAAAATTTATATTTTTTTAAAAATTTGTTTATAAACAATTTAAACAATTTACAACTGAATTTATATATGTACAAGTATATTTTGTAAGCTTTCATTTTTCTTTTTATCGTATCCTTTTAATACTCGTAAGTTACAAAAAAAAAAAATATATATTTTTTTTGTTTTTGGAAATTTTGTAGGATCGTAGGGTATTTAGTGACGGGGTTGATGTCCCAATTTTGGACTATAATACCGTATTCCACATTCACATAGGGAAGAAGTTAATATAGTCAAGTCAATAAGTTGTTGAATTGTCCCCATTACTTCTAGTTCCAAAGAAGTATGCAAAAGACTGAGCAAAGAAATAGCGATTAGTTGGAAATGAAATTAATGAGGAAATTAAATGAAGCTACTATAAAACAAGCGTTTTCAAAAGCTAGAATGGAAAATTTATGGAAAATTTATCTTTCTTATTTAATACCAATTAGAAAGTAGCAGGTATTTCTCGGCATTGGATCTTGCCAGTGGTTACTATCAAGTTCTGATGAATAATGTTGACAAGGAAAAGACAGCGTTCAGCTCAGTACATTTCAGGTTTAACAGGATGGCTTTCGCGTAACCGGCATAAATGCTTTATGAACAAAGGTAACATTCCATGAACAACCATTCGCTGCAATTAAAACTAAGCATACATATATTTAAACTCTTAAAGGATTATGATCAAAGTAAGTTTTACAATATTTGTGGAATATTTAGGGAATGGAAAAAATTTGTTGAATTGAATTTGAAATTTTTTTTGAATTTTCTTAGAGATCTATAAATTTGTTATAGCCCAACGGAAGAAAGTGTAAGTAAGTGGCTGCCTTATCAAAGGACCAACCATGCTTAAATGCTTGTCCTTCAAAGCTTAAAATAGATATTTATAAAAGAAAAAAAAAATAAGATTAGTAATGATAACATAATACACATACAAAGAAAAATTATCCACACATACAGGTACGTAGGAATTGATATACATACGATATACTCGTACATCACTTCTACAATAAATAAAGGAATGATAGAATGAGAAAACTTTTTGAATTTTTAATTGAGTACTATAGAATGTTCCGTTTGGATGTAGAAAAGCGGTACCGAGGGACCGTTGGTATTATATATAGTACAAAAAATTCTTTTGTTTAATCAAGCAGTAAACAGTAAATAATTTACGTTTAGTTGTTTATTGTAATTTTAAACAAACACAATATAATATCGGAAATTCTGATAGATACAAATATGTTTTACTTTGAATATAATTAATATTAAAAACCAAAACTGACATTCAGTTTCGTTTTTTGTCGTTTATTAGAATATATTTAACATACATATGTACATACATATATTAATTTCAGAAAATTGTAAAATAAAAAATAATTAATAATTAGTCAAATTTTAGTGCTTCTTTTGAATTAAAAGAGCAGCGTTTCTGGAGTACGTTGGGTCAATGGTAAAAAAATGGTTCAAAGAGCCATTTGTTTTTTTAAATTTTTTCATAAAGAACTTAATGGAACGAGACCTTTGCTATGGTGGACATGCAACAGGAAGCACCATGAAATCCCTAAGCACTTAGAAAACATACACAAGGATAAGGATCCGGAAATATCTGCCATGGTTCAATGGTATTACCATTCTGCGGCACAGAGGATGGAGGGGGAGTTGGTGAAGGAGTTGGAGAAAGATACAAACATGTCGAGTGAGCGGCGCCAAAATTGCGTAAGCATTATCTTGCGCCTGCTCGGTACGACCGCCAGCCT
Source organism: Myopa testacea (assembly GCA_949629155.1). NCBI lineage: Eukaryota > Metazoa > Arthropoda > Insecta > Diptera > Conopidae > Myopa > Myopa testacea. The sequence continues at coordinate 58,522,030 of OX451345.1, forward strand.
CCTGGAGGTGACTTTTCCCATAGTGAAGTCGGATGGTAGATATGAGCTGATAACGGGATATCGGGCACATCATGTCCGGCACAGACTGCCCGTAAAAGGAGGTAAAATATACATAAAAAAAGAATCGCTTTGCATGTTTGTGTGTACGAACTAGGTATAAGGTACTCGGAGGACGTGACGCCGGACGAAGTGAGGGCACTGACTTATCTAATGACATTCAAAAATGCCTGTGTTAACGTTCCTTTCGGTGGGTCTAAAGGCGGAATTTGTATTAATCCGAAGAATTATACGCCCGCCGAATTGCAGCTTATAACGCGGCGTTACACTACGGAACTTCTGAAGAGAAATATGATTGGACCGGGAATAGATGTGCCAGCGCCCGACGCGGGCACAGGTGAACGCGAAATGAGTTGGGTCTGCGATCAGTATATGAAAACGTTTGGTAAGCTTTATTTTTAAGATAACGACGTAACACTATTGTTTTATATGGTTTCTGAAGGTTTCAAAGACATCAATGCACTGGCCATTGTTACTGGCAAGCCAGTGCATAATGGCGGCATACGTGGACGTCTTTCCGCCACTGGGCGTGGTGTGTGGAAATCTGCCGATACATTCATAACTGACCAGGATTGGATGGACCTTTTGGGTTGGAAAACCGGTTGGAAGGACAAAACCGCTATAGTTCAAGGATTTGGAAATGTGGGTTCCTTTGCCGCGAAATTTGTACATGAAGCCGGTTGCAAAGTGATAGGTGTAAAAGAGATGGACGCCTCCCTACATAATCCAGACGGCATAGATATTAATGTATGTACACTGAAACTCATTCGGATTAACCTTATTTATAATTGGCGTTAATTGGCTTCATCTATTGCTTTTAGGACTTAATTTTGCATGTGCAAAAAAATAAGACCATCAAAGGCTATGCGAAAGCTAAAGACTTTTCGGGAGATTTGCTCTGCGAAAAATGCGACATTCTAATTCCATGCGCCACTCAGAAGGTTCTCACGGCTGACAATGCCGACAAGGTGCAAGCCAAGATGATACTGGAAGGGGCGAATGGGCCAACAACTCCCGCGGCCGATGAGATTTTGAAGAAGAAGAACGTGCTCGTTATACCGGACCTCTACTGCAACGCGGGCGGCGTGACGGTTTCTTACTTCGAGTATCTCAAGAATATCAATCATGTTTCGTACGGCAAATTAACTAGCAAGCGAGACTCTCATATGATACATGAAATCTTCAATTCAGTGAACGACTCCTTGGCCTCTGGTGACGGGTCTAACAAATTCGTAAGTTATTCTCGGTGACGCCCTTACAGACGTTAATGAATGTTACTTTCCAGCCGCCAATTGAAATCAACGACAAGTTACGTATGATTCGTGACTGTACTTCAGAAGCGGAAATCGTTGACTCTGGTCTGCAAACGGTTATGGAAAATGCATCCATTGGCATTAAACAGATAGCTAATCAGTTCCAACTCTGCAATGATCTACGCACTGCTGCCTACATTTGGTCCATTTGGAAAATATTTCACTCCATCCAAAGTTCTGGACTGTCCATGTAGATTTTCGTATAACACCCTGTCATTAGTTTATATTTTATATGCAAAATTATTGTTCTTACTGACCAAGGGAAAATAATGAAACCGTCCGCAACATTCCATATCTGGACGCGCTTTATAAATTATAGAATTTCGATATCTCGTGGTCGAGACTAAAAAAATCCCTCGTAGTCAATTAAACTGAAATATTGTGAAAAGACTGTATGATAGTATTTAACCTCTTTGAATGTGAAGGATTTTTATCTTTTATGGTAGAAGTTAAAAATAAAGCAATACAGAAACCGAAGTCTGTCGATCAGATATTTTTACTGTTCTATTCTGCTCGACAAATACTAGTCATACATAATATTGCATATTTATTTTATTATATAACTAGATAATTGTGTATATTTATATATAGTATATTACAGATAATTGTGAAAATTTAATTGGAAATTGTGCGAATCCAAATGAGCTATCGGCCGAGCCCCGACATCTCGAACAAACATTTTCTAGAGCTGTTTATGGCCTGACAGAAGGAGCAAGGCAGGAGTGAAAGTTAGTACAAGAAAATTCTTTCCACGAAACTGAAGTCAAAATGAAACCATTTTCGTTGAAACGAGGTACCCAAACAGAATCGAAGAGCTGAGATTGGAGAAGATACTATACTATAATATACTACTATATATAATATACTATTTATTCTGTGATATAACATTTTATATACCGTTTTCAAGGTAAAACACTAGGCTTCGACCACATACTTTATACTTTTTGAAGTACCTTCATGAGCCCATTTCCGAGAAAAGAACAGATCATTTGCTTACAAAATTATTATTCCTATCTGCGATATCTTTTTTTTCCAAAATATGAAATAATGGATAAATTACTATTAATTTTAGTATAATTAATATACTCGCTAATTTTAATTAACTTTAAATGTCAAACAGAATGTAAACAAACAAAAACAAGAAGTACAAGAGCGACGACAAAATTTGAAAATTTCGCAGTTTTGTGGCTGTAGTACCCGTCGGACGACATTTTATTTTTTCCTCGTTTCCCATTAGTCCCTGTGTTGTTGTGACAAGTCGCGAGTAGTCGTCGAACGACTATTATGTGTTTGCAGTATTATCCTTCCTCTTTCTATCTGTGCTGTAAATATTGTAAATCCACGGGTATTGTACTGCTGGAATACGAAATCTAGCAGCATTTTCGGCAGCAGTATTAAGTACGAAAGTTTCACATGTGCAACATCACATTATATATATGGCCAAGAGAAATGTTTAAACCAGAGATAATGAGATAGGAAACTTCTAAAAAATGCAACTCTGGTTGTCAAATCGTGTATTCGTGGTTGTGTAATTGTATGGTAGTATTTGTGAAAACTCGATAATTGATGACGTTTTTGCTTAGCAACTCACCACCATTAGACCCAAACAAATAAATTTTGCTTAGCAACCCACCACCATTAGACCCAAACAAATAAGTTTTTTTCCTTACGTTTGACCACGTTTGACATTTGTCAGACCCTTTGTTTTGAGATACCAATTTACTTATATACTCAAATTAATGAATGAGCTTATGAAAGTTAGATATTTATAAATACGCTACTAAACAATCACTCGCACTTAATAATCGAGTGATAACTTCAATTTGGAATGTAGAATGGTATATGTACATTGAGTGTACTATACGATATATTTTAATTTAAATATTATTTTTTTTAGTTTCATTTAAATATTTTGTTTACCGCAGAAATAAAAGCCGTCAAACGATCGTAAATATACATTAACTCTGAACAATTTGACGCTTGTTTTGGTAGGCTATAATGTTAAGTGCGAAAAGCCAAATATTTTGTAACTTTTAAAGAAACGTTGTAATATACTTTACTTTTAATCGAAATTTAAAGCATGTATTTTATTATTTAACTCTCAAGTACAACAAATTAGTTTTGCGAATATATACAAACAAAACAAATTAGTTTTGATTACTGAGAAAAGAATTTTCTTAAGTTTTGGAATACTGGAAAATTGAAATAAGTTATACACATATTGTATATTATTTTGTTTTACTCATTTGTAAACATATTTATTTTACTTAACTTGCACTTTCAATCTCAAGAAATAATAATAATAGTTACCAAAAATGCTTGTCAATACAATTTAGAAATATATAACCTAAAAAAAAACAATATTAAAAGCAAATAGGTTGTTAAATTTATGCAAATATATAGGCAAATGAAACTTGGTGTTGGCATATCTACATATTTAATTCACCTCATTATTACATTCGGTTTTCTGGTTTGCAAACTCTAAACTTTTTTGCTCACTTTGGTACTTAAGTACTGCTGCTAGTGTGCTACGATTTAACCAAGAAGTTGTTTTTTTAGTTGAAAGATACACTAGTACGCTCACATATGCGTAATTTATTAACCATTATTGTAATTAAGCTTTCCTTTTCATGTTATTAACAAATTTTTCATTTTATTTAAGTACAATTTTTCCTGCTTACCCTTTTACACAACTTCGTACTTTTATAATTTATTTTGGTAATATGAACAGAAACGCTGTTTCGTGACGTCATTAAATTTTTCACCTCAACTGAATTTTTCAATTCAAGCGGAATACAATTTTACGAATATTCTTAATAATAATTCTGACTTCTTTCTTTGCAGATTTTTGAAGACCTCTACTTTACAATGCCGGCAAGGAGACTTTGCAGCAAAAAAGGATGTTCCGGCAATCCCAGGCTATATAAATTCCCGAATGCAGACACCCAGGCTGAACAGTAAGTTTTGTTTTAGTAATTTGTATATAAAATTCATAGAAAAGAAGTCAGACACAAACTGAAGAAGTTTATATACAAATTATTGTTGTAATTAATTAATTTTCGTAGCGTTATTTGTTAGGATTCGAATATATTTTTTTTTAAAGTTTTTTAATAGGGAAATTAAGAGTCCTAATTTTAAGAAAAAGTTTCTTTGTGTCACACATCTTTAGACTAATAGCAAGTTTTATATAATCGGGATAATATTTAAAGAATGTATGTACATACCGTTGTATTGATCTTTGGGTAGTATATGCACGTATTAATATAATAGTATACTATAAGAGTAGTAAAATAGTACAAATATATCATATCATATCATATACATACATAAATATAATAAAAGTATCTTTTGTATCTTGTATTAATGCTTGTTGTATTTTGCAATCTTGTAAATATTTAAATTATAATGTAATACTTCGTAAATTTTCTATTATATATAATATATATATATAATTATATATATTTTCTATTATATATGTATATATTCTATTATAATTGCTTGGGTATATGTGATTGCTTGGACATTGCGTATGTTTTATGCAATAAGATTATTATTCTATCATTTATTTATAACAATTTCACAAATTCATTGCATTTGAATTCATTGTGTTTAACATTTATGCATTGTATTGTATAATTTGTATAATTGGTGAAAGCTTTATTTTTTATTTTTAAAAATTCTTTGATTTGTATAATTTCAATAATTTTTTATTTTGCATCTTTATTTCGTATAATTACATGAATGTCTTATTTTATCTTTATTTGTATATGGGTGACATAGGCCTACTGGGGAACCGAACACCCAAAAAAAAAATCGGTAACGCACCATAGTGCATACCTCTTAGGTGGTGTGGAAATGCACAGGCACATTCCAGAATTGCTATTTACTTTCATTAGTTAGTTTCTTTAATAGTTCCTTAGTTAGTTTCTTAAATACAATTTAAATTAATAACTGCCCTTGTAATTTAATTTCTACCTTAACTACATATATGAAAAGATGGAGATCAAATATTGACTGCGAGGCTCTTGCCTACGTAGCTAATCTAACTATGAACCCACCAAAATGAGGAGCCAGTATTTCGTCGACATACTCAGCACTTCGCGCATTTAGCAGCTCACGAAATGCTTCGGCCTCCTTAGAGTTTTCCATTAGAACACCCATTAGAACATCCATTAGAACACCCAAAACCAAGTCTTCGGCATGTCGACGTGTAGTCTAGCAGCAAAATAAGGAGACGATGAATAACTCGTATTTCGAAACGAAAACTGGAATCTAGAAATATCTTAACTTACATATCCAAAGCTGGTGCACAACGCTTGTGGCACTATAAATTTTAAACCAGATGTTGCGTCAATGTTTTTCCAATATTGATTGAAAAGATCTTGCAGCTGCGTGCCACGGACCATGAAGAATTTAGTCACAAATAAATACTCCCTGCAGGCATTGTCCATTGTACTGCTCAGAGCGAAATAGAGCCTCTTAGGTTACTACTAACAGAAGGAAACGACATACGTAGTTAAATGAAATCTGATAAAAAAAGACAATTACCCATTTTTTTAGTTATGCACGTGGAACTATTATATTGTTATTTCCCCTTAGTAAAAAGTCCAACTCCGTATTAAATGAACTCTTCTTTCGGAACCGTAGCCGTCCATCTTGCAATTCTTGCGAGACGTTCTTCCCACAGAATGCCACAAAAGTTTCCAGTCATTGCTAAGTGGATAAGAAACAAATTTTAATATAAAAATATTTTAATACTATTGAATTTGCTTCGTTTCCATTACCAGAAATTACAAAGACTTTCAGTTTACAGAATTTTACGGAAAACAACACTTCACATTTGCAGTGATTGTTTTCACGGATCTCTTGATTTTATTATGCAATTAATTAAACTATTGGCACACGTCGATCTCCTTTAGAAATGCAACTTTTGCATTGAATTTACTTCTGCTTGTCATTGTGGCTTTAGTTGTTATTTTTTTGGCACCGTTGATATTTTGCATACCAAAACTTTCAGCAATTACACACGGATTAATGGATTATTTGCATTGGCCTGCTTTCACCGATAATTTGTCTTCGCACGAATATCCCCTTGGTCAATAGTATTGTACACAGAACCGGACACAATCGAGGATTCTCCTCCAATATTTTCGTCTTTGCAATAGCGACGTCGGTAGCTAGTTGAATTTCAATAGCGAAGTCGATGTGCTGCCTTAAAACTGTTCCCGTACCTCGCACACACTTTTATATACGATTTAGTTTAATATCTATTACTTTAATACGCTTATTAATTGAATTTAATTCAATAAACAAAAATGATTGCCCGATTCCTCCAAAAACTTTCTGTAAATAAACGAAACGTCATCTAAAATGTCATAAAACCATGACGTCCTATGGTGAATAACACGTACACTATACGTGTAGCAAATATTCATTTTATTTTGACACATTTTTTGGCGGGAAAAGAGTTTCCCATCTCATTATCTCTGGTTTAAACTACATTGTTTTTTTCTCAATACTGCTTAGAGCATTCCTTACAGCAAAATTGAAAACATTATGCGTGATATTGAAATTTTGGATCCTAGGAATCTCGTTAAGAATAGAGAGATTTTGTACCGACTGATGATAAGGTGTTTAAATATAGTGCTTAAATTTATTTACTTTAAAATAATAACATTATTATTTTGCATAGCCAACTAATGTATGATGGCTTGGAAAAATTTGCCATGGAGCTCTCGATGTTGGTAAAAGCCGATGAGTGCGCTCCCAGCGAACGACTGCTCCACGTTATGATTGCCGGCGTCCAGGCGATGTCAGATAAAGAGCCGGCACCGCGTGATGATGTACTGCCAGGTATTGATCTGGAATTCGAGCCAGAGGGTTCCGGTCTAGCTCCAGAACCTGCATCTTATGAGACAGCCTACGTGACATCCCACAAACAGTCTTGTCGGGCAGGAGCCTTTAGTTTCGATGGAACTCTGGTGGCCACTGGAAGTGTAGATGCCAGTATTAAGATTCTTGACGTAGATCGTATGTTGGCGAAATCAGCACCAGACGATCTAGATCCGGGGCGTGAGCAGCAGGGACATCCGGTTATTCGTACACTTTACGATCACACAGACGAAGTAGCTTTTCTCGAATTTCATCCCAAGAACCACATGTTGGCTTCGGGATCACGTGACGGCACAGTAAAACTATTCGATATTGCGAAACCTTCAGTCAAGAAGGCACATAAAGTGTTCACGGACTGCGATCCCGTCATTTGTTTGTCGTTTCATCCAACGGGCGATTATGTTGCCATTGGTACTGAGCACAACGTTTTGCGAGTTTACGATATCCAAACTTCACAGTGTTTTGTCAGCGCAATAGCATCGCAGCAGCACAAAGCGGCAGTAACCTGTGTCAAGTACGCACCCACTGCCAAAATATATGCAACTGGCAGCGTTGATGGCGCCATCAAAGTTTGGGATGGCGTCAGCGGACGTTGTATTAATACCATACCAGAAGCCCATTCGGGTGCAGAAATATGTTCGTTGGAATTTACAAGGAATGGCAAAGTACTTCCATGATCGCTTCATGGTATTTCAATAATTAAAGTAACATTATACTTGCAGTATTTGCTATCATCTGGAAAAGACTCATTTGTTCATCTGTGGGAATTATGTACTAGTCGTCCTATTCAAACATACACGGGTGCTGGGACCACCGGCAAGCAGGAGAACAATACACAGGCGGTTTTTAATCATACAGAGGATTATGTTCTATTCCCCGACGAGGCCACAACTTCCCTGTGTTCCTGGAATTCACGCAATGGGGGCCGCTTAAATTTGATGTCACTTGGTCACAATGGACCAGTTCGTTATATTACACATTCGCCTAATGCTCCCGCTTTCTTGACATGCTCCGATGATTTCCGTGCACGGTTTTGGTATCGCAGAACCAATAACCAATAAATATAAGTGATAATCCATTATGTTTAAATTACGTATAGGATACTTGAGTAAAAATAAAATTCGACATGTAGATTTGTAAATTGTGGATAGCGTGTAGTTTTGTATTTATAGTTATTCGAAGTGAATATTGTCTGCTTGCAACAAGGTTGCGTTCAGCTTTAATATTGGGCCTATAGGGTCAGCTTCAATATATTCGAGGGTAATGCCAAATATTGGTTCATTGTATTCAGGCGGAGTCAAGGTGACTACTGAGGACATGGCTAATTAAATCCACTAGAAACGTGACATAATAATATCCAGTTTGGGTGGAATATGGAACCGTTATTGCAATCATTACCGATGAAATTGTGGGCTTTACTCAAATGAATGAAATTGCCACTCTGTTTAGTATTACCTATTATGTTTTACTTAAATTTTGAAAGACTCTCCACACGAAACAGTTGTAATCAAATCATCTGTTGGTTTATCATCTTTGGGATAGGCTAATTAATTAGTAATAAATTTTGCAGTAAAAAAGCTTTTATTATTTTTATTATATTCGCATTTAGAAAATCATAAAAGTATTGTTAGTTCAACATATGATTGTTCAAATATAATGAAGAAAATTTGTAAGCTAACTACAACCGTTTACTTATGAGATACTTTACATTGCAATTACAAAGATAAAAGTATCCAGATCACTAAAATTATGTTGTGGCTTTTGTGCTTTAAGTTCCTGAATTTAGTTTTAATCACAATTAATAATTTTGAGTAGTACACATTCTCACTTTTAATTGCTTCATAAATATTGCTTATCATTTATTGTTTTCTATTCCACTGGAAGCCCTCGCGTATTTTGTTGTTAGTTAATCTGGTTAACAAGGCTTTGCTGATTTGCACTTAAACTAAATAATTTACTACTTTTGAACATTATAGAAAATAACATTTATCTTATTGTTGAGAAATATCAAGACCTTAGTTAATTACGCCTTAAATTATAAATTAAGTATAGTTTGCGCTTGTAATTAATATAGACTTCTAAAATCTTTTGAGCTAAAGTCGTCGTGCTTAATTTGATTGCACCATTTTACGTTCTTAACATTGCATTGTACAATAAGAAGCTAATTTAATAATTTGAGTATTATACAACTTAAATTTGAAACTGAAATTAAATATGAGGTTCATATGTGTAACATAAACTTTAAGTCTTAGATGGATAAGTTGTTCATCGATATAAATTTTAAAACTACTCTAAAGAAAAATCACAAAGTAAATAAGAAATAATTTTTTGGAAAAATAATAACAAAAAAGCAACAATTTAAGCATATAGAATGTATCTATGTGTGTGCCTATATATAGTTGATTAGTGGTAAATATGAATGCTTTATTTGTGGTTCAATTAATTAAGTCAGACATAAAGATCTGGATAATCTTGAGCAGTTATTCTAAATAACTAAAGTTCTTTCAAAGTAAATAGATAACAAAAATTCAATAAATCTGATCATTAATACATAATATTTTCTGTAATTAATTAATATACATACATATGACTTCTTGAATCATTTAAGGCACCACAAATCTTTTTTCTTTGCTACCCTCAATCTATCTTTAATTTTAATAATTTTCAGTTAATCAGTTATTTCAATTTCAATCAGTATTTTCAATTTAACCGTATCTTAAATAACTAGTGGCTGTGGTATATAAGTTGTAATAAAATTGTAACTTTCAAAATTCTTTAATTCACTATACTTTTATCTTATATTTTATTGTTTAGTTTTTGTTTAAGTTTGAAAAATGAAAATATTTCTTCTATGCTTTCGTGTTTGAGACTAATAATAATTAAATTTAATTTTGTTATCTTTTGATTGATTAATAAAAATATATATTATTAAAAGGAAGAACAACTCGAAACAATTCTAAGTAATGAACATGAATATTGATTGTCGTTTGGACATGAGGTATTTAGAAATTGCATTATAAACGGAAATAATTTCAAATAGGGAAAAAGAATCCAACTAAATACTCTAAATTTAGTGAACCTCACAATGTTTCATAATTAATAAACTCGTATATAGTATGTATAAAGGTTTGAAGTTTTTTACGGCTTTAGGACATTTGTCCTCGAACTCTTCCTTTTAATTTAAATGCTCTTGGAAATTGTTTCATTTGCTGAACATTTTCTGATGACTTTTTTTCTTAATTTCTTTGACTTGCTAGGGAATTCTCAATTCATTAGTAATCGCATGTTGACGATAAAAACATTAACCTTTTTGATTGAGACTAAAATATAATTTTTAATTTGTAATTAAATAGCAACTTAAATACCAGTTTTACGTATTCATCATGTTATCTTATACTTTTTTTTCAAACGTTTTTAAAGTCCTAAAAAGTGTATATAGTTTTGTGAAAATCCTTTATATACTCTTATGGACATCCTTTATATACTCTTCTTACTTAGTATTGCGTGATTTTTTTCATAACTAAATACAATATTAACTTTTGGTGTTAATTATAAAATGAAAATATAAATTTTTCAAAATATTTATGGACGGATTGCTTATTACTAAAAACTATGCTAGGAAAAATTAATCCTAAAGTTGTATGAAGTTTTGACTTCAAATAATTTCAGTAATAACTACACTAAACTAAAGTAACTAAATGTGTTAATCTCGACTTTCGCGTGATGCGAAATATGCTTCAAATAAACTTTCAAGTGCTATTCATCTATGAATTATACATCGGTTATACGTAGAATAAACTAAGTGATTTCTTTGTTCCTTAGAATTTCAGCTTCAGGCTGCCTTTTCACCTGGTTTACTTCACTTCTTCCAGTCTTCGTGTGTGTGGTTGCGAAGACACTGTTCGTTTGATGGTTGTGGATGATGCTGGTGGTGGCGGTGAAGGCGATGGCGAAATGAATTCATTTTTAATAATGAATTCCTGCTGCAATTTCAACAAAGCATCGACTGGCGCCGTTGCTGCTGTTGTTTCGGTCTGTCGTTGTATTAGATTAACACCCACATTTTCACTTCCGCCTCCAGCTGAAGCCAATTCATCTCTCATCAAAGCAGCTTCATTTTCACCCTGCTGGGTTTCAGATGTTGGGAATAAAGTCGAATGGATCTCGCCGGCAGCCGCTGCTGATATCAAATAATTGAGAGGATGAAATGTGCTCATATCCTGCTTGGACACAAAACTCTCATGTGTCATCTTCATGTGATTCTTCATTTTGTCTGGCCGCGAAAACTCTTTGCCGCACACCGGACATGGAAAGACCTTGCGATGTTTGCCTTCATGGTAGAGGAAGGCGTGGCGTTGGAAACTATACTTGTTCTTGAAGGTCTTCTGAACGTTTTCCTTGGCGCACTCGGTGCACTGGTATACGCCCTCCGTTATGCTGGCGTACCGAAACAAATCCAGACCACGAACCGACATTTCGGTTAGGTGCTCAGCTTGATCATCCAAAGACGATTGCGCTTTGCGCCGTATGCGTCTGCGTTGCACGGGACGAGGAGTGTTTGTATTGCTGGTCGAGTTTTGGTTGGCGGTCGCGGATGATGGTGAAGGCGTGTCATTGGCAGTGATGTTGGTGTGATCAGGAGATTTGTAGTCAAGGCCGGCGGCGTCGTCGGCTAGTGTTAATTCTGTTTCCGATCGGTTATCATTAAGCGGTTCCAAGATGCACTCAACCGTAGCGGGTGTCAGTAGCTCTTCCTGTTGCTGTTGTTGCTGCTGTTTAAAGTAATCGCTGCCAACTTTCAACATTGGATTGGCAGCCATGTGCATCAGAAACTGGTGATGCAAGTTGCTAGCTGTTGGCGGCTTGATGGCGTTGGTTGCAGCCTGACGTTCTGCTGCGTTGGCCAGAGACTGCAAGGCGGAGCACGAATCGTTAACTTTCTTGATGTTTCTGTGCTCCTCAAATCCTGGTTGACCATTTTTATTGTGGCTGTTGCTGTTTTGCTTACTGCTGCTGTTAATCGTTTCCAAGTCTTTTACACCACTACGCAGTTGCTGTTTAAGTAATGAGTTGGACGAACTATTTGTAGAGCATTGCTGCTGCTGCAACTGCGAGCTCAGGCGCATCTTGAGACCCAATGCAGTTGGCAAATGCGTTGCTGCATCTCCTTCTTCTCTCGTTAGATGTGCCTTTGCCTGTTGTGGTTGTTGTTGGTGATGTTTTTGTTTTTGCACAAGGGCTGAAATCGTTGATATCGACGCTGTCGTCCCTGCTGGCGAACCGAAAAGTCTCTGTGACAACTCAGGCGAGGCGTTAATGAGTTGAACTGGAATAGAAAATCAATATGTTTAATTAAAATTGATGCTGACTTATTTTGTTTTTATTACAATATCGGAACATAGAATGGTAATCGTTTATTTTTCCTTCTGCTGAGATCTTTTACGAGGCTTTAATATTTCTGGGGATATCACATTTAAAAATTAGATATCAGAGTTCTCCATTAAATGGGAATAAATAAGTTTACAAGATATGTAGAAATGTTTACCTATTTCTGCTAGAATTTAAACTCCATTAACTAGGTTATTTTATTATTTTAAATAATAGTGTAAATTTTATTTTTCCTTCATGTTTAAAGTAATTATTATTTGTATGATGTTAATATATTGTAATTATAAAAATTAATTTATTGCAGTACAGAATAAAATAATATATTAGAATATATTATTGTTGGCTTTCCATCCATTTTCCCATAACTAAGAAGAACGAGTTTAACTACATAAAACATTGTTTATTTCGTAGATTTTTGATGTCTTGTATCAAATAGAGAATACGTTTTATTTTTTATGAAGTGCCCTATTTTAGCATTTGCAATAGAATTACAATTTTACAAAGTGTATCCCTAAAACATAATAAAATAGATTCACGCAAAAACAAAAAAAAAGAAACGAAATCTTATTTTACATTTGAACTAAGATATATTGCTAATTTTTAATAAATACAAATTATTTTGCTTTTGTTATAGAAAGAAAAACGCAGAGAATGTAGAAACCCCTTTTAATTTTAATGGGCGAGCCTATAGATGTAAAATATTTAAACATAGAAATAGTATGATAAAGTATATTTTATTATTTTTTTGTTTTGGAAAATACTAAATAATTATTTATAGGTATGTATGTATAACATTAAAGAGTTTTATTTTAATGTGCATTTTTTTTAATATTAACGCCAAATTTTTAATTCAAAATGCTTATTGTAGTTTTTAGAATATTAGTTACATAAAAAACAAATATGCATATACTGTAGATATATAACTAAATATACATATATGTGTACACATGTAAGTATATATATATATGCATGTGGGTGTTAAGGTATACATCTAAAGACTATCAACTAAATTGCACTAGCTACCACTAAAAATAGTACATATATTAACAAATAAATAATATATTTTATAAATATTTTAAAAAAGTTTAAATATTAGCGAATGAGTTTGTGTGAGCGCTTACGATAACAACGACGAGCAACAGACAAAACAATATGCGATGGTAAGAAGTTGTAATAAAATTCCTAATGACTTCATTTATTGTGTAGGAGATCGTGGAACACAAAACTTTAAATTGTGTTTTTATTGATGCAATATTTGATGCAATAAAGGCGCGTCTTTTTAAGGCACAGTTTCCGGACAGAACAGAAAACAACGAACAGTTACTAAGGCTTAAATATTAGCATGTAGCATTCCGCATGACATTATATTTCGTAATAAAAATTTAAAATTAAAAAAATACAAAAGTGAAAAAATAGTTTAAAATTTAGGAACAAAAAGTGTGTGAAATTGTGAAATTAAATTTAAAAGTGCTGAAATTAAATAAAGGCTTCACTTTTCAGTTTTTAATATAATTGCAATGACTTTGCGATTGAATGTGCCTCTGAATAAATTTCGACTAAGGGATGGTTTACTTCATTTTGAACTTTTACTTGTATATATTTATGATGTAAACGTCCAAGTTTGCGTTTGCGTGCGCGCGCGCCTCGTAATCTTTTGGCGTGGTCTGTTTATTTTTACATTTCTGTTTCTTCCATGCTTTTAGTCAGTTTTTTCTTCTAACAAAAATAAGTGCACTTAATTATTGCTATTGTGGCTGCGGTTTCCCAACGTTCACACTCTCTAAAAGCTCTCTTCTATAAGTTTTAATTTTATTTTACTTGTAATTATATATTTTATTTAAATTTATTTGCTCTGTACAAGTGTTTCTTATTAATGCTTTCAAACGTTTAAAGTTATAATAATTATAATGATAATATTAATATTAATGGATCTTTTAAATGTTATCTTTTAACACATCCATATTACTATTTGTATATATTAATTTATTGATTGTATTCTGTAGTTCTTTGGCGATAATTTAAGCCTCCGATTTATAAACATAAATATATAAAGATCATTAATATTTCAAGCTATTTGTTACAAATATTGTATGAATATTAACTTCTTAAATATTTCATCCGATGTCTGTGTCTGTTAGACTTTACCGTTGTTAAACAAACAAATCATTTATATTTATTATTGTTTTACACTAGCTTCATTTGAAGGCAACAAGGTAGTTAGCAATTTTTTAATGTAATTTGAAGTACTAAAAATAACTAAACATGCTGCAAATCAATTAATTATTCAATTTATAATGTAAACATATTTTAACGTTAGTTAAACGAAATTACTTTTATATTCAGGCAACTTTGGTAATGCCAAAAATGTGTCAAATTGAATGAATAATTTCTAATAAGTGTTGAAATTGCACCACTTATTGAACAGAAAAAAAAAAAACAAAAACAAAAACATCTATCGTAAAAGGTTGCAAAGTTTTCAAATTTATATTTTTAAAAAAATTGAAAAACACATTTATTAACTAGAGAACAATGGACATTTGCAACGAAATGAATAAAATTATGCAAAATGTACGATGTACGTTTAGAACGCTAAAGAAACTTCTTGTTTTCGTTTTTATAAAGTATTTTCAAACCGCTAGTTTATAAAATGTGGTTATAAAGTAAAGCGGCGAAATGTTAGAATTAAAAACTTATGTAAAATAATTTTACAAATGAAGAAAACTTGCATTTCGGAAGCCTTTTTAAGGTTAGTTAAAGAAAGAATGCTATCCAACTGAGTTTATTTCTCCTAGAAACGAGTTTTCAAATTAAAATTAGTCTTTTTATCCATTTGCCGGTTGAATGAAGAATGATGCCCGTAATGACAGAATTATTAAAATGCCTAATTATTCGAACTTTTCTAGTCCTGAGCTCACTGCGCCAATGCAGCAGTGACGGTCATCGGTGGAGGTGTGGGCGTAACCGCCGCCGGGACCGTCACTGCTACAATCGACTGATTTGACGTTTGAGTGTGAAGGTCCGGAGGCGTTGGAGTCGACGCAGCCGACACCGATGCTGACGCAGAAGCGGATACAGTGGCGTTGGCCAGCGCCGAGGATGGGTTATCGATCTTATGAATTATCTTGACGTGCGCCGTCATGTTGTCCTTTCGCGTGAACTCCTTGAAACAGAAAGGACATGGATACACTTTGACGTTGCGTTTATGTGATGTTACATAATGTCGACAGAAGTTGCTGATGTGTGTGTAGACCCGTGAGCACACCTTGCAGCGGTACGTATGTTCGCCTTCTTTGGTGCAATAGTCTCTTACGGATCCCTCGGATTCGCCATCTCCGGCGCCGCCGCTGGTGTTTAACTTGATTTTGCTGCTGGGTGAGGAAATGTTTAGGGTGCCGGTACTACCGCTAAGTGCGCCTTTAAGTTTAGTTTGCGTCTGTGCAGCGGAACCCATAAAGTTGCCGGCAAAGATGTCGATGAAATCATTGTTGAAAGGCTAGAAATGAAGATTTCATTTACTGAAGGTTCAGGACAAACGCCAGTTAGATAACATCTCAAAAAATATTGCTACCTTAACATCTGATGCTCCCGAACCGCCACCGCTGACGCCGTTCTGTTTTAATTTAGAGCGCTTATTGAGCTTTGGCTTACTGCTCTTTATTATAGGCGTCAACTTTGGCATACCGACCATTGAGTTCATGAGTGTCACTGTGCCCGGAATGTTCCCAGTGCCGACAACAGCGGCCATTTTCAACCCACCAGCTGCCGCGGCAGCCGCAGCAGCAGCCTCCACCAGCTGTTGTTGGTGTTTATGCTGAGCAGCTAAAAGTAAAGCTTGTTGTCGTGCCTGTTGAGTTGTATTCGCGGAAGAGTTGTTGTCCTGTGACGAGGGGCTGGAATTGGGATCGAATTTGAACTCAACCGGCTCGTCGTATTCATCAAGCATCAGCTGCGGTTCCATGTACGAAGGCTCCATTTGATCGTCGCAGTCGCTGTCGTTGGGATCTAAAAAGGAAATGAACATTTGCTATTGCTATAAATGTTGAGCTTATTAACTACGATCTGTGCAAATAATGTGATGAAATGTGAGTGTACAATGCATAAAAAGCAAAACATTGAAAAGAAAGTTATTCGGTTCTGTGTTGTGACGATCGGAAAAGCTATAGGGATTTCAAGCCATTTGTACGAACTGTTCGAACAGTTAGTTTTTCGTTTTCTTTTCCTTTGTTGTTGTTAAAAAAAAACAACATTATTATGGTAACGGTTGAGGTCTTAGAATTAATTAATTAGTTGATGGGTGCTTTTTGGGGTTAATTGTGACGGGTATAAGTTTGTATTTAGTAACAAAAGAAATTATATAAAACGGCTTGGAACGTATTTGCTGGGTTTTTCTTTGGTTAATATTAATTTGTGATATTGATATATTTTTCACGTCGGCCATAAATCCCTATGCTCCGATTTTTTTTTTTTATTTACTTTTATTTTTTCTCATTTTTAAATCTCTTCCTTCCTTTTCGCTACTTTGCATTTTAGGCATCATACTTTCAATTTGGAACTCACCTGCCGACGGAAAATATAGCACACAGAATTGAGTATTTTTATTATTTCACACACGAATTTCATGATTTCTTGAATTTCAAGTTCTTCCACTAGATGCTCACTTAATGCAGCCTCTAACTTAACGAAGCGTATACAACGAATTTTAACGTTTACGTAGAATTCGTAAAATCCCTTTAGCTTTTCCGATTTGGCGGTTTTTAGAACTTAACGACTGTTTTGAACTTAAATTATTTTTGGTGCGAAACTTTTTGTAATGCTAATAATGATGTATGAATTTTCAGCATGGTTAATTTATGAATTGTTTGGTTGATTTGAAAAATTTAACAAAAGTTCTTACTGTAATATCAATATGATTCATAGTAAAACAGAAACTGTGTTGTAATATGTTCAGTTTCTTTATGATGTATTTGTTGTACAGTTATTTATAAGAAACTATTATTGGCTGATATGAAAATAAGCTATTTTACCTTAAAGAATATATCTACTAATCTAAATAACATTTGCATACAAATAGGAAACCAAATTAATAGTATCCATTAAATTGTTTTAATTTTAAATTCAGTTTAGTCATATTTACACGATACCACATTTCTTCGAAAGTACATAATATTAAATGTTAGTTATTATATGTTTAGCGCAACATTTTCTGGCCTGTAAGCATAAATCGGAACACATCTTTCATGTGTTCAAATACAAAAGACAAATAATGTCAGACACACCGACTGCCATGCTGACGAAAGAGAGACAAAGAAATATTGTCGCGTCGCAAAGTTAGAAAAAAAATTGAAGTATTTAAGACAAAGAAAAAAAATACCTTCAAGTAGCCAATTCTTCTACATCGTATATTACCGCGTGATTCACAAATAGTGGAGCACGACTTAATTAAGATGTGGTTCTAATGGCCTTTATATTAATTTAGCAGAAATACTATAGTTGCTCTAGGTGCACTCTATAAATGGTGCTTTAAAGAAGAACTTTTGTCAATGAACGAAAGCACCAATTTGAGCATTATAAAAGATGAAATCTTTGCTAAATTTGTGTTAAAATAAATCTGACATAAAGTACTGTAAATATTTGAAGTTGTACGTGTTTTTAATTACAATGCAATACGAAGGCTTTAAGTTATAGATCAACTTATTAATTTAGTACACTGAAAAAAATTACTCACCGGAAGTGCTGTTGTCATTGTCATTACTTTGTTGCGATCTGGAATCCTTCGTTTGTTGTTTGGCTTTCTTCGGCTGAGATACGGAGTCGCGACTTTCCTAAATGTTTTGAAAATAAATTTTAAATACTGTTTGTTGTGCTATTGAGTCTTACATTTAAATCCTGTTCATTATCGCACGATTCGGGCTGGTTGTCATCGGAAATATCTTCATTGCCAGAAAAGGATTCGTTGCCTATCTTGCTTTCACCCAATTCTGGATCCTAAAATGTATGCATGTTGGAAAATTCTTTAATTAAATGTACCACTTTAAAATTTTTTTTAATTTTGAGAATAACTGCGTTTTAAGAGAAATGAAAACTAGTTGGAGAAAAATTACTGTACTTACATTCATCCCACTTTCTCTTTCGTATTCATCATAATCATTGCCAGTTCCATTCGAACTTCCGGACAGTTTTCGGGGTCTGCCACGTTTTCGTTTAGGCATCGACGCTAGCGCCGAGCTAAGCAGCGAGTGTTGCTGTTGTTGCGTTTGAGCCTGCGATGTGTTGTTACTATTATTGTTGCTGTTATTATTATTATTGGCATTAAGCAAGTTTTGTGTTTTGTTGCGTTGTTGTTGTTGCTGGTGCTGTACCAAATACGGTTGAATACGTTGCAACTGCGGTGGCGGAGGCGGTGGAGTTGGGGTGGCGCCAGCAGGCTTGTCGTCGTTTACCTCGGTCAAGCCCTTGATACGTAGACTTTCTGCAACCCGTAGAAAAGCAGTGAGGCGCTCCTGATCGACAGAAACCTCACCGCGGTACATAAAGTCGAGCAGCGACTTCATATCGGAGTACGGCACATCCTTGAGTATGACAATCGGATGCTTCTCCGGATGATTAACAAAGAGCGCATTAAAATATGGACTGCATGCAGAGAGGACCATCTGTAAATAAAAATGGAGAGCACGTTAGTTGAATACGATGGAAGATCTAATTTGTGACCGAGTGACTTACTTTGTGTGCCTTAAGGTATTGTCCGTCTACAGCCAGCGTGACATCCGTAAAGGTCTCCGCATGCAGTAGTTGGTCGAAGACCGACAGTAAATTGCTTTGATGGTTGTTCCATCGCAGACAAAACCGTTGAGATGCCATCTTCATTGGAAACGGCGTGTGTGTGTGGGTTGATAGTATTTAATTAACACAGTAACTTTGCTTGGAAATTTAAAATACTTTTATTGGTATTTTCTGCAGCAAACGAATCAATGAAATCTATATTCAAATATTGAACATCTTTTTCAAAAGCTCCTGCAATGAGAAAAAATTATGAGATAGAGTAAAAATAAATTATTTAAATAAGCTGATATCAAATCGATCAAGTAGTTTCAGAAAAGTTTTCTAAAGAAAAATTCGAATTCCTTTCTAATGCATGTTGAATGGGATCAAATATAAACTGAAAACGCAAAAGATTTGTTTCTAAAAATAGGCAAGGATCATTGCAAAGATCACATGAATACAATATTAAGTAAATTTAGGAACCGAAAAACCAACAAGTACGAGAGAGAGAGAAAGATAAAGAGATAGAGAAACAAATAAACTAAAGAGCAAGCAAAAGCACAAAAAATATTAGGAAGCAGGACGACTATTGCGAGAGAGAACGTTTGTGTTGCCATATCGTGAGTTGTTCAATTCATAAAAACATGTGTGTGAGCTTTTAGGTAGGCATCATTACTGATGGTTCTATACATAACGTAACGTGGCGTGACGGACAGCTCTGGTAGTGTGCTTAGAGGTTATTCAAGATGTCAGTTGAGAAACAATAGGCATTCATTCTCAGTAATCATTTATGCTGTATTCACATAGAAGTCGTTCGACGACTTTTTGGGCAAAAAAGATATTTTAGATCGGAACAATTATTTTGTAAACAAATGATCTGTTCTCCGCTGCATTTCGGCATCAGCAGATTTCTGAGAAGTTGCAGCCCCAAAAGTCGTCGAACGACATTTTATTTATTGCATTAAATTGGCAACCATATACATATGTAAAGGGTTCAATCCGGCGCAACGCCACGTTACGTTACATATACAGTGGTGGAAAACTAATTAGAAACACTATAAATAACGAACATATATTTTTTTCACTTCTACCAAACAGACCTTACGTACAAGAAAACTGCACCGGTACTTTACCGTTATTTTACAACTGCCTTTGCACTTTTTTGTATTCTGTATTGATCATTGAAATGTGTCCACCAGAGATCATTTACGAAAACAAACTGGTATCAGTAAGATCTAGAGTAATATTCAGTGGAAAATTAATTAGAAACATTGGGATAATATTGAAACAGTTGTATTATATTACGGTAATTCTTTAGATTTAGTGTATTTGTTCTGTTGAGTTAGTTTACGTACGTTATTTAGCAAATATAATCGAACATAATGGGCAAAAATAAGAGTTGTACACCAGAATTAAGAAGGCTTATAATCCAGAAATACTGTCAGGAAAAGGCTTCTATGGATTCTGTCGCTAAAGAGTTGATGTGTTCTAAAAAGATGGTGTATGGTGCAATTAAAGTCTATACGAACACAGGCGGCACGGAGAACCCGAAAAGAATGAAACGTGCAAGAAAGACAACTGTCAGAGAGGACAGATTGATTTGTCGACTGAGTAAGGCGAATCCTTTTTTCACCAGTAGAGATATTCACTCAACCATTTCGAGTCAATTGGCTTCTCAAGTTACACCAAGAACCATCAGGAACAGGTTACTAGAAGGTGGTTTGCGGGGGTGCATTGCGCGCAAAAAGCCGCACGTTTCGAAAAAAAATATAAAACGTAGATTGGAATTCGCAAAGGAGCATTTAAACAAACCCTTTTCATTTTGGAAAAAAATACTCTGGAGCGACGAATCCAAGTTCAACATGTTCGGATCTGATGGCAAGCGGTACGTAAGGCGACCTGTGAACAAAGAACTCGATCCTAAGTACACCATCAAAACGATAAAACACGGTGGAGGCAATGTTATGGTGTGGGCAGCGTTTTCCTGGTACGGTGTTGGTCCTATTGTGCGCATTAATGGACGAATGGATCAGCATGTGTACAAAAGCATTCTGGTGAACGTTATGGAGCCTTTTGCTTTTGAGAGTTTGCCAGTATCGTTCATTTTCCAACAGGACAACGATCCTAAACACACTTCACGGTTAGTGAAAAATTGGTTTCAGGAAGAAAACGTAATGGTTCTCAGCTGGCCAGCTCAAAGTCCCGACCTCAACCCCATTGAGAACTTGTGGGCTGATGTTGAAAGGAGTTTGGAATCAAAATCCTCCAAAAATTCCGAGGAATTATTTGAGAACATCCAACAAGCTTGGAGAAATATTCCAGTGAAACGATGTCAGGACTTGGTAGCTAGTTTACCAAAACGCTGCTCAGCTGTTATTGCTAACAAGGGGTTCCCGACAAAGTACTAGCTTGTATTGATTCAAGACAATAAAAAACTTTCCTTTTTTACTACTTTATTTTAATTTTTTAAATTGTTTTAATTTGTGTTTCTAATTATATTTCCACTGAAGAATGGACTACACTTCCTTTTTTTTTGTATAACTCTGTTTATGGCATAAAATTTCCTGCTTTTTCTTTGTTTATGTAGTGAATAGGTTTTTATCGTTGAGGTTTGATAAAAAAAAGTTTCTGTTTTCTATTTATTTGAAATAAGGTAAGCTACTTTCGCCATAGAAAGATTGTGTTTCTAATTAGTTTTCCACCACTGTAGATTAATTGAGCATTACCTTAGTGTTCTCCGACAATAATTCTTAAAAGTTGTATTAAAGATCATTGTTCTTCTGTTTTCGATCCGGGGTTTATTTGATTTGTTATTATTCAAGTCGAAGTATTATTATTCGTACTCAAGTATTATTATGGTTATTTTTGCTTCGTGGAACAACTTTTTATGTAATTTTGACTAAGACTGCGATATGTCAGTCTGGCAGCACTGAATAAAAAAATAATATAAAGACGCCGAGAAACAGTGAGCGAGCGATCTCTGCGACATGTGGAAGAACGAGCTTCTATAAATCGAATACATACGTAGAACAACAATACAAACAACGACCAATAATTCTCGTAATGAAATAATATACTCGCAACGGTTAAGAAATTCATGAAATCACTTAGTGAGAAACAGGTGGGTTTGATTCGATTTGTTCCATTCTATTTCAAAGTAGTAATAATAAACGGAATCTTGGAAGGCATGACGCATGCCGTACTACACGAATCAACAACGAACAACAACACCATTGATTCCTATTATTGAATCCTTTCTGTTTACTACTAAAATACTTCGAATTTTACGTGGGATTTTTTATCATGTATGTTTTGTTAGTGCCTAAAGTGTGGCTTATGTACCAACCAAGTTGATCGAATATTTACAATCGTCAGCTGAAAGGAATACGAGGGAAATCCCAAAAGTAAGGTCTCCTATATTTTTTGAAATACAATGAAATGTTTATTTTCAATAATGTTTACATAATTTTGCAATTGCAGTGTATCTTCATAGGATGAAGAGAACTAAAACGGCTTTTGGCATCAGTTAACAACAAGAAAAGAAATTGAGCTTTTGGTAGTTGGTAGAAATGAGCATTGCGAAGAGTTTTAATACATAAACTCGAAAATGACAATGATTCCAGGGGTTGACCAAGGAAAAAGGATTCGCACATATAATCTCGGATATAAATCATGTGTATGCATCATAAATCATTTGTATCATGTATTTATTAGATACTTAATTGGTATATATTTATTGGTATTTTACAGCCTTATTCCAAGAGTCACGGTGACTAAGACGAGTCACGAGTCTGACGAGTCACGACGACGTAACAGACCTATTCCAAGAGTCACGGAAATCGTCTCGTCTTGCTCTTACGTCGCGGTCACGGGACTATACGTTTATTTTACAGCCATTGTTATTTGCCAAAAAGGTTTGTGCATAAGATGCAAATTTTAGTGATGGTAGACGAAAATATTATAATTGAGGTTAATTTCAATTAATGAAAACCTTATAAATTTGTTTTTTTTGGCAACAAACGTTGACAAAATATAGAATAAACTTGGCAAATTATATGTAGATTGATATAAGTGCTATTGTATATTATTTCGTTTTAATTGTAGCAAAAAATTGTTTTTCTCTTTTTGTTAGTTTGCAACCATGAAGCAAATGGTAAACAAAGATAGTTTCAATTCCACGCGGAGAATTGAGCAATGTTAAAATGCTTTTATAAGTGTTTTTAAACAAACACTTACATAAAACATAAAACAACACACTGCATTTTTATTTTGTGCGTTGAGTTGTGCGCGAAAATATGGACTCTGTCGATTAATTTTGGGTTGTGGAAATTTCGTGAATTTTGTTTCCTTTTCTAGAATCATTATAAAAATTATCAGTTTCATATACAGTCGAACTTCCCTATAGTGAATCTCCACGGGGACAGACAATTATTTCACTATATAGAAACTTCATTATATAGAAATATTTTTTTGTGTGTTGTGTGATTCTGTGTTCTTGATTTTAGTTCATAATAAGGAGAACTCCATTGTATAGAAGTTCACTATAAGGAAGTTCGACTGTATGTAGCTACATTTAACTAAAAAATATTATATAAAGCATAAATACGAAGTCCAGTTTTATATTGTGCACTAAATTAATTTATGTTTTGTATGAGACGACAACTAAAAAGCACTCGTCTTATTTAAGACGATAATCGTCTCTAAATCGTCTCTTAGAATACCTCAAGACGACCAAAGCTTACGTCGTTGACGATTGAGAGACGATTTTCAAGACGACCGTGACTCTTGGAATACCAAAGACGAGTGAGAGACGATTTAAAGACGATTTAGACACGATTTAGAGACGACCGTGACTCTTGGAATAAGGCTGTTAATTGTACTAAAATCGCGCTTCTAGAGCTTAGAAAAATACCGTAATAGCAATAACAACCTTATCGCAAGCATATTCATCACGTATTTCGACGAAAAAAACCGCAACAAACGCAAGAGGAAATGAATGACCAAAGGAAAAAGTCAACGTTAACAAACAACAGTAATAATATGCAGCATAATTCAATGGAACGCGACGAATGGAATCGCAGTTCAAAACGGATCAAAACGATGGCCTCTCTGTGAAATCTTGAACAACAAGCAAAGAAGTATGGAGGCAGTAAAATGCTAAGCCAACGTGTCGTTGTGTTGAAATTTACATCATACGAGGATGCGTGTGCGGTGTTTCTAAAGCAGTGGTGCGCAAAGGCAGCCATTCGGCTACTCAATTTTTGAGTGGCATAATATGTATACATTGAGTGCGTTTGACGATCGCTCGTCAGTAGCTCTCAAGCAAAGACTAAAAGACTGGAAACTCTTCCACTACACTCAAAAATCGTAAAATCAAAAAACATGTACACTATACGTGTAATTTCGCATTGAATTGTTGTTGCCCTTTTGGTGAAGTTGGGAAGAAATTCGTTAACATGGCAACGGGTGGAGGTGCCAACCTGCTAACAATATTTAATTCAATTTATTTAATAACAAAAAGGTGAATAATTATATTTGAAAAATTTTTTTTTGCAAATCGTGGGAAAAGGTATTGTGTTTGTCACAAGAATTATAAGAACAACAACAATTCTTCTCCAGCTCATATAGCTTCTAAGTTACAGCCCTTTGAAATTTGAAAGTTTCACGTCTATTTCCCCTAGTCTTTGTGAGATGCACATATAGGCATATTATTATCGTTGAAAAGGTAATCGAATTGCCTTTCATTTATGTAAACTATAATTTTTTCTAGTAACTGTTACTGTTAGAGAAAAATAATATGTAAGATTTTTTATATAATTTTTTCTATTTAATAATTTTACTCTAAATAAAATGTATAATTAACCTATATAATTACCGTAATAACATCATAATCGGTGCATTATTTTAGGAGAAAACCAACAATAACACTAAAAAAATACCAATTTTTGTCAAACATTATAAAAACAAAGACACGCCTGCCAAATCTAAAATTGAATTTTTCTTGAAAAACAAACGTTTTTTGATAAAAAATTGTTTAACATAAAGGATAGGTAATTTGAATAGCTGTCCAATGATACCAATAAAGTACAGTTTGCAGCCATATAATTAAATACTTTATTATACATATACATATATGTATTACATTGCAAATATTAGTTAGTTGTTAGTTGGTATCTCTGGATACACAAGCGGTGGTGAGCTTAGAAACAGAAAAAAATATATGTCGCGAAGCGAAAAATCATAAAGTTTTATTCTAAATTGCTATTAAATAAAAATAATGATACCTAGTAATTTGTCAAAAAAAGGTGCCTGTAAGGATTTTGAACATATTCTATACAATTAATTAAGTGGACATTAAAGTGAATGTGCTCATTTTGTGCTGTGAAAATTCTATCTAAAACGCAATTTTCTAGACACAAAAATCACCACATTTGTTTTGTGTACGTAAAGACCCCGGGGTTTTATGTAAACAAAAATTTCTTAGCAATTGTTGTTGCATTGCTCTTCGTGGCACGCACACATTCATAGCATTTTCAAGAGTTTCCAGTCTTGTAGTCTTTGCTCTCAAGCCATCAACGAGGTAGGTCTGTCTCGCTGCGTTCTTTTATTTTGACTACACCCGAAAAATTGCGATTGATATGACGCAAAGAAACGAGACAAATGCGTCATACTTTACCGAATCCATTTTTCTCAGTGCTGAGAGAAAATATGCCCAATACACACTCAAAATGTGATAGTGTTCGTTTGCGCACCACTGTTCTAAAGAGAAAATCAAGTAAAGGCAATTTACAGTTTACAATTTGTAAGTATGAATGAGCTATTTTTTGTATTGTTGTCTTTTAAAGTCACATTGTTCTTGTGGCGTCATAGTTTATGGTTCGCATTTAATAAGTCATTGTCTAGAATTAAATTTACCTTTCCTTTTGATATTATTTCTTTCCCAATTTTTATAAAAGCACAAACAAATACGCATTACGGAAATAAATGTTGGGAGAGAAAAAATTAGTTCCAACTTTCTTATAGTAGCATAAATCCAATGCATAGTGGTGCCAGATGTTACATTTATCTCATTAAAATCTTTAATCAGAATTTACCACCCCTAATTTTTAAATCTTTTTTCGTATTCTCATTCGCATTGTTGTTGTACTGCACTTGTTTTGTGATCAGAGCAAAAGAACGAAGAGAAGAATATAAGCAAGGTTGAGAGAGCAGAGTGCAGCTATCAAAAACAACCATAATAAATGTGCTCGCATTCAAATGCGGGTAAGTAAAAGTCTCGCGTGATTCGAAAGCTAGGTGGAGATCACAAATTTTAATTTTAACTCTGGATGTATCGAGAAAACAAATTTTGTGCTGTTTATGCACGTTATATTTCATACAGTATTTCGTACGTTGGTGAGCGCCGGGCATATTTGCTGTGGGTGGAAATAATACACCGAATTTTTTAAGAGTTGCCAAGTCTGCAAACCGAATGAATTTAAGGTCGTCATAAAACAATTTTATTATACAACAATACAAAATCTACGAATTTTGTTTCGAGTCGAAAATCAAACGAGTCAGCTCCCAAGTTCCTCGGCTGGTTTTCTCCACGTCATTGTCATTAGAATCAATGTGTGTTCCGAACTCATGTTCCCTTTTGGTCAAATTACAACACCCAAGAAACTCAACGAAAGTATCCAACACTTGTGTGTCTACGCATTCAAAATGATTTTTTTACACTTCCTTCTCTGAGTGTGTGGGCAGACACGCATCGACACAAAATTTAAAATTTGTGTAGAGACCTTTAAAATGTATTTATTCGCAGAAATCTTGTCAATGATCTACATGGTGACAACGGCAAAACAACATTATTGGGTATCCAATATCATATCCTGGTAATGTTTGCTTTCCATTTGTGACAAACATTTTGTACATATTTCGTGAGAAAGGAAACGCATTCCGCGTTCCTCCGCACAAGCAATACTATACACAACGTTGTCTTAAACGATCGCAGATGAAAGGGAGAACTTAAAACGCAACACCAACACCATTTACTTAAGCGTATTAT